>CM026574.1:21147099-23547099 GCA_015143295.1 Tetracentron sinense
CTCTTCTCTTCTCTATGAAGAAACAATTATTAAACCCACAAAAAGGATACTGAATGTAGATACAAGGATTAAATTTATAAAGCTTGAAACAAAAGGCTGCCATTGACAAAAGGTACCACATATAAAATTTCATGAAACTAATGGTTTTTAACTACAAAAAAATAATCCACAGGTAACAAAGTGCAGCTAACAGGCATAACAAAGTGCATACTTTCCCCATTCAGGAGGAGGATTCCAGGCTGATAACAGCATATCAGATTTGGCATTAGGCAGGCAGTTCCTCACAACAAAAGATTTAGTAGTAAACTGAGAAACACCGATATCTTTATAATCGCGAACAAAATCATAAATCTGCCAAAAGAACTGTATCAGATAGAACTGCCATGAAGTAGTTATACAAGCCACAGAAGGTTATTATAAAATTAAATGCTCTGAAACTCGCACTTTTATGCATAATATGTTTCAAACTATATTCAGAATGCAAGGAATAACAATAGTAGCCAAATTGTTATGGAAAAAAATAAAGCTAAAAAATCTTCTAGAAAACAATTTGTGTTTACCATGGCCAACCAAAGAAAGTCCTAATAGGGATATAACCCAAGATATAAAAGCACAACTATGGATTTTCTAAAAGTTCACAGCCCAAGACACATTTATCAAGGAATAAAGGATGTTAAATGACTTTGATACAATATTAATTTTCCATACACATTTTATGACCTCAATTATTTGTGAACATTTGATTTGGATGGTGTAAGATCTCAACAAGTACAGAAGATACAACTTTCAACATTATTAGGTGAATATAAATTGGTGGAAAGAATCATCAGGTTGAGTTAGGTATTGAAGATGGTAAATCCTTCTTAGATTCCTTGTATCACCCACTAACCCCATTGCAGGTACAATTGTTGCGGTAGAACCCAATTGCTAAACCTTTGGCTGTGATCCGTGGAAGCTAGATTTTATCATTGCTATATGAACCATAATTCAAAAACTCGAAAACTCTACTCAAATCGAAAGTTAGCTGGGTCGAGTAACTCGGAAAACTCGAAAAAAACTCGACTCGACCGACTCGGAAGTATATATATATATAGACTCGGCTGAGTTTTGAGTCAACTCGCCGAGTTTTTGAACTATGATATGAACCAAACTCGATGAAATTAACCACCACTAAGTGAAATGAAAGCATGCAACGTCCCTTCTAGGCCTATTGGGCATTGTCTATACTCTTTGATTGATACATATTTGATTAACAAATTTTAGTTTGAAGTAAGATCAACAAAGCGGAAAACAACTAAATCATGTCTCAATATAAGTAAATGAAAAGATCTACCCCTATTCAAAAATTAATAATTTCCAAAGATGAGTAATCAACCATTTCCAAAGATGTGCACACTTCTTCATCCTCAGTAGCATCACAAATTATGATATTTTCTTAGCTTAAACTGTTTCTATAACCAAGTATGAGCTTGTCAGGGATAATACTCAAGTCTTGATATAAAAGGAAAAGATGCAAGTAAGTGAGCCTACCAAACATAGTTTAGAAATTGACACATCTTCTAATGTTCCCTATGAAATGTGTCTATTTCCATGGGTACTGATGCATTTCCTAATGTTCTCGGTACATTTTATGGTATTCATACCAAAATACTACTTTCTTATTTATATAAATATAATGTTTTGGTTGACATGATGGAAATATTGACTGGACAAAAAACATTTTGATACCCAAGTGTGAAGCTTTTGATTCTCCCTATTGTTCATCTTTCAACCTATTTTTTGAGTTTCTACGGAGAATATTGACCCTTCCTTTGTGATTAATTTATGTAATACAAATATTTTAGATTTTGCATGATGTATTAATTATTAATAAATCAGAAATGTGATGGGTAACACATTATAGTAGGCTTGATTACAAAAGATTGCGATTTAAACTTTTTCTCTTTTTTCTCCTTTCAAAATATCAAGATTTTTTTTCAATTAGTTTATACGCTTTGAGGGAGAGTTGAGTTGCAAACAGAATTTTTTTCGATTGAAAATATAAGAAGACGAGAAAAACCTCTTTCGATGGCGAAGAAGTCTCTCGACGACGAAGAATTAAAAAGCAGACAAGTTCTGTAATTTATTTTATTTTTAATCATTGCTGAGATTTAGCCAAGAAATACCCAAAAAAAATTCTAGATTTGAAAATCTCACGAGAAAAAATTTCGACCGATAAAACCCCGATAACGAGATTTGTAAGATTGTTAATGAGTAGCGATGACTCCAATGGGATGGTTACAATTATAAACTATTTTCACTATTAAAATGTCAAAATATTTATAATATTATTCAAATAAAAAATATATTTATTAAATGTTTTGAAATTTAAACAATAAAAAAATGTAGGAACCTTAAGATCAACAAATGCATTTTTATTTTATTTTATGCATTTGAAAAAAAAAAAAGTAAAAAATATATTTTTAGCCACATTGTTACTCTATGTGGCTATAAGTCTAATGATTCATGTGATGTGTTATATTATATTCTTTCTATGATGCATTAGTTTGTTACCATGACCATAGTCCACTTATAATGTGTAAGTGGTCATGTTAAAATTCCCCCATACACGCACGACAACTTAACTCACATGCTATTTATCTCATTTATGTTATGGTTGTTTTTATGTTTTACAATAAGTTTTGAGTATGTAGTAATACTTTTTCAACATTTAATAAAATGTCAATGCATGTTTCTATAGTTTACATAATTTCCATGATTTCTAATTTTTACAATATTCCCACATTCCATAAATTTCCACTAAATGTTTATACTAACTAGGTGACAAAAGCTTATTACTGAAACCAATGAAACGACAAGTCTTAGGGCACCATGTTGGCACTACCTATAGTATGAGCCTATGAGGCTATGAGCTTCGTCGGCATCTTCGTATTGACATGGATGATGACTTCAAGCTAAATCGGAACACTAACATAAGTCATTATTTGATAGTTTATGGGTGTTACATTATAATATTTTCTTTTTGGGGATGTATTGCTTTGTAAACAGCTTTGGCATTACAGTTTTAGACATGTGAGACAAAGCATGCCACTTGATATATATCTCATATTTACTACAATCCTATTGTTTTATTGATAAATAGAAATGAGTGTACATTTATGCTTAATTAATCATTTCCAAAAGTTTCATCTTAGATTTCTTAGATTTCTCTAATGTTATTTACGTTCTCATAATTTTTAGTGTTTCCATAGATTTCCCACAAAATATTTTCGTTTCCTAAGTGACCGGAGTTTATACCAACAACAAAATTTTGAACCTTAGATGACATCAAATTGGCTAGTATCGTGGGGCATTTTAACCATGGGTTCTGGACAGATGTATGCATATCTGAAAGATTGAAGACCTGTCCTAGTCACTGACTCTCTAAAGTAGAAATGAGACTTTAAAATTTTATCATGTTTTATGGGCATTGATAAAGCTGCATCTAAATTGCAATTATGTACAAGAACTATAACAGGGTTATGAATGAAGTCATACAATAAAGTATTATAATTGAGCTGATGTGATGAGATTAAAACCAGAAACCTGATATAATATTAACAACTGCTTCCCTAGCATGAAGAGATCGCAAGCTCTTTTCTAATCTCTCTAGACACTCACCATGTTATTTATCTCAGCTTCAGCAAAAGATTTACCATCCACAAGCATGCCCCATACAACTTTGTCAATTCTCAAAGAAATACGCATAGCATAGGAAGGGCTTTTATTCTTCTCTTTCTCCATCAGCCGTAGCTGTGCAGCTTTCTGCAGAGTCATCCTTAGAAATGCAGATGCCGCCTTTCTAGATTTTTGTGTTTTTCCGAGTTCTTTCTTCAGTCCTTGAACCTGAAAAGGTGGAGCTTGCGAGATTGTTAATCTATAACCACAGAAAAGGTGAAGCTTGTGAGACTGCTAATCTATAACCAGAGATAAAGGCACTAGCCCAGGAATATTTAAAGAAGATAAGGCACTAACAAATTTGTAGATAGAATGACCAGATAGGAAAACATAACCTGATAGATGCTTGACTGATGGTTTAAAAATAATTTTTATTGACAAGAAAAAAGGAAAACAAAAGAAGAGAGAGATCACAACCACATTGGATTCACTGCATTTATTCCTCCAAGAATGTCTAATAACTTTCTGGTTTTAATATAACAATCTTGAGTAATTCAACCAACAAGTCCTACAAAACTCAAAGGAGGGTTCTCCCAAGAGCATTATTACAGTTAAAGAACAAGATCGACAAGCTCTTAATGGCAACCAGACAGTCCATACTCTAATGTTTTGGAAATCATATTTTTTCGATAAAGCAATTCAGTGTTAGTACTCCAGCATCTACAATTTCTACTATATAATTCTTTATAATGCAATAGAGTCCATTAGTGAATTTACTAACACCTAAGTATGGGTTTAGAGCTTGAAAATGGTGGAAATTCCATTAGGGGAAATGCTTAGTTTCCCTTCAACCGTTGGTTTCTCAGATATTTAATAGGACATATTGTCGGAAACACACAACTAATAATAGAGAAGCATGAAAGTGTTATAACTTACTTAAAACATCACAAATAATACAGCATAAAGGAGAATCTTAGCAGTTAGGGTCACTATGATTCAAAGCGTGGAGTGCAGGCTGCATTAAACACTAATCATCCAGATGGATATTTGAACCCTTCCGATGTATGGAATATGGGATATGAATTCTACTGTTCTGTCACAAGGATCAACAGTGCATTTAGGATTGACTCAGTATAGAACAACAGGTACAGACATAATGTGGGCATATTTAGAACCTCATTAAAGGGACGATTTTAATCTTCTCGTCATCATCATCAAGGCTTATCCCAACGATTTGGGGTTGGCTACACAAATCTTGACCCACTGTTTTAGTCAAATCTGTATATTTTAACTGCGTAAGTTATATCCCTGAACTGGTTATTAAAGACCAAAGTCTACCAATTATATTTAAATCAACTTCTATAACGTAATTGCGTATTACAGCCTACGCTACCACATAAAATTTAAGGAAATGATTATCTGCAAAAATTCAAGCAAACTGAAATATCTCCCTGTAATGTAATTAAAGATAAGAACATAGAGAATAAGTTAAAAACCAGCACCAGATCTGAAAGTGATTCTGATGTTCGGCTTCACCAATGAACCAGTAATGATAAGACACATATTAGTGAAAGAGAGCATTACAAGTAGGTATATTTGGGACCTTTCAATTATAAGTACTTTATAGTTTATATGATTCACATCTCACCAGTGTGGATGTTCCAACAGTTATCATCGACAAATCGCCATCCTTTTCTAGAAATTGATTTCTGGGAGTATCACTACAAACAGAAAGTTTCCTAATGTCATCAATGAGCAACTTCCGTTCGCGATCTGTCTGTTCAAGCTTGATTCTTGCAAGCTCCACCTCTTCAACACCGTCAGGAACCACCTCATCAGCCTCCTCTTCAACATCTTCATCGTCTTCAGCAGGATAGGACAGGCTACTTTTTCGAGGCCTGAATCATATCATTAAACAAATAAATTTGAAGACTAAGAAAATAATGCACTCTATTGATCAGAGATATTTTACATCTTTCTGGTACTTGATTACCTAGATTTATGTACAGAAACAACTTTCAACCATTAGAAGGACTGATTTCATAGGATTGGAGAAATAAATACAATTAATTGGCATCAATAGATCACAGAAACTAAAAAAACATGTTTCACAAGCATCATCACATTAAGATATGCCAGTTCTTAACTCATCTCTTTTCTACAACATAAGATCATATAATTGTACCCATGGTGTCTTGCAAGGTCATATGTCCAGCTGAGCTACAATCAAAATTCAGTCATTACCTTAAAAAATGTTCACAATAAGGGGAATTCACAAATACGACATTGTGGAAATATTGCAGTGATTTGAATCCAGTATTAACTCTGGATTCTGTACCATATATGAAAATATCAACATGAGAAAACATTGAATATGATATAAAAATCTAGTTCCATGGCACCCCAATGTTTAGAAAAATTGCAGTATAGGCTTAGGCTATTAAAACAAGAACAACAGAATTGATCCTATCAACATAACTTTTCAAAAGATCATTGCATGTTGCATCCGAGCAAATTTTAAAATCTAGGGGGCGTTTGGCAACTTTTATCTAATCTAATAAGAGCTATTTAGATTAGATCTAGAAAATAAAAGTTGCTTATCTTAGGTCTATTTTATAATAGTCTGTTTGGTCATATCAACTTTTTGAAAAATAAAGGCTCTGATTTCTTATATCTTGTTTGGAAAAAAAATGCAAATGAACACTAATTTGAGGGGCATTTACAGTGGGATGGGTAAAATAAGCATTTGAAATAAGTGTTAAGAGGCATTTGCAAAGAATATTAAAGACATAAAAGTTAAGTGAATCGAATGTGCATGTGCACAAATAAACCTCTACACGCATTAGCATAATAAGCCCTGAAAAATTAACAATGAGATTATGATGCAGGCCAGATGCAACCATTGATCCCAAAAGCCGCGACTGATGGGAAGGGCACAATCTAAGGCTTTATCATATAGCCCAGTCTCACGATCTTGGAGCGAGTACCCTTAGCTGGGCCCAGCCCACGCTGGGACCCCGAGTGTGGGGAAACCCCGTGAAGATGGTTCTTCATCAGATTACTTATTATACATATTGTTTCAAAGGCAAAACTATGTATGCAAAAATATTCAGACGTTGGGTTAGGCATTCAGCAAACAGTCTTATTTCGGGAAAAAAATCTTATTTTTGAAAAACAAGCAAATGAGTTCCAAATTTTTAGAATTACCAAATGCTACCTAAATATCTTTTGTACTTGATGTAAGGTGTTAGGAAGAAACTGAATGCCACATCACATTAATTCTCTGTAATGGTCTTTAAAGCTGAATTTTTAATACGCACAATGATGGCGAATCATGGAGACATTTTTCAAGAGTTGTTTCATATTGAAGTTGCTAGTGGTGTTGTTTAAGTATAATATTATTAGGATTTAGGTGTTGAGAAGCTCAAACATGGGATATTGCAATAGTTAAAAGATCAGCATGGCTTGTTTTTTTGATCGGTGAGTGCAATTAATATAAGATTAGTAAACGAGTACAAGTGGGTGAGAAGAAAAAAATGTACAAAATCTGAGAAGTTCACAAGTCGAACCCTCAAGCAAAAAAAAAAAACAAAAGAAAAGATAGTAGTGAAGGGAAAAGAACTTGGTTGTATACAACCCAAAGAGACTAGTTACAGTACAGCAAGGAACAACCCTGTCTCCTCAAAATTCTGGTGAACAAAACACCATGCCAATAGTAACTGCATAGTCTTTCAAGAATCCTCTTAACAACGGAGATGTCCCCTAAAAAACTCTACGATTCCTCTCCCACCAAAGAGACCAAACTATAGCCCCAGGAAACAAAAACTATATGCGATCACTTGAAGACAGAGGGTGGAGGTTAGCTACTCAATGCTTTATGTGCCCATAGTTTGGAGGAGTTGGCGAACCCATGCGATCACTTGAAAAAGTAAAGGGTAGAGGTTAGCTAATCGATGCTTTATGTGCCATAGTTCGGAGAAGTTGGTAAACCAGTTTTTGTTACAATGCCCCACTGCTTCTGCTATCTGGATAAGATTTCTCCTTTCGTGTAGGGATTGTTTGGATCTTTCCTTGGTCCCTTCAGGACTCCTTATCTAGTTGGTTATCCACTCAGTTGGAGGCTCCTACCTTTCTAATTTGGGCTATGTTGTTAGGTGCTATTGGGTGGGCTATTTGGACTAAGAAGAATAGAAGAGTTTTTGAAGGTTCTGCCTTTTTTGAGGAGTGTGTTTACACTCTTGCACGACACCTTCGGTCATGGTGTGCCATCGGGAAGGATTTTGAGAAGTGGTTTTCTAGGTTTTGACTCTTGTCGCTTTGAGATTCCATCTTTTCTCATCTCTTTTGTAGTAGATTTTAGTAGTTCTAGTTTCTTCTATTCTTGGTTCATATTATTCCTAGTTCATATCCTTTGTGAACCTCTTCCACTCAGTATTGTACTATTTTGATTTGCTATACAATACTATCTATATACCAATTATATATAAATAAATAAATAAAACTGATACCTCAAAAGTCTGGTAACAAAAGTAAATTTTAGTATTCAAAAACATTTTAATCTATAGAATCAAAAGGTCAACTAATAGTTCAACAGAGAAAGACTTACATTCAAGCTTTACAAAACATTCTAAAGATATGTTGCGTACCTTAATTTAAATTCATTAAAAATACTCCCAAATTTGAATTCCAAAATAATCAAAATCCAAAATTTCAATTCAAGACTAAAATTCGAGTTTTCCGGGCCAAATTTTAACTTCTAAATTACGACGCTTTTTTTAAATCTTAACTCTTAAGGACTCATAAATTTTAATTTGTCAAAACATTATTAACACACAAAATACCGGTAAAATTATTTCACACGTTCAGTCCTAGGCTTCGAGTGACATTTTGGATAGCTCTCGAGTTTTCGATTGATGTACGTACACATTAGGGCACATTCTGTTGTTTCATGAGTTGGCCATAGTATTATCACTATACTCAATTCCTTAGCCCCCAGAGTCTAAAGCTCAATATGGTATTGAGCTTCTATCATGCGCATAATTTATTTTATGAATGTAGTCAATATTTTCTTATGTACTTCATTAAATATAAGGTTTTAATAACTAAATAGTATTTTCTATATTTGGTTAAGTGACTATGGTTTATATTTTCATACCTGTTTATCAGCATGCACAGTTTTTTAACTTATAAAATTCTTAACTCGCACAAGTATGGTTATAAATGTAGTTGTGGGTCTTCATTTTGTTTGTTTATAGATCGTATTAGTATTAAAAGAAGTTTTATGTAAGGTATCAAAGTTTTTCTTTGCATATCCAAGCATATCTTACCGTATCATATTTTTTTCTACCATTTCCAACTGATACGGTCCAATATGCCGATAAATATCCTATATTCAATATTTTGAACCATATCATAGTTCAAAATATCGATACGTATCATCCAATACGGGCCGATAGGTATTGGTTTTGGGCCACTCGATACAGAGATACGGTATAATTTAAAAATTCCCTAGTATTGACACGGTATTGATTCGTGTCATGTGTATCAGGTCAATACGTACGACATGGAACCGATACACACTTGATACATGCGATACGGTCCCCTTTCTCCTTCCATTTAGACTGCAAGCCACAGCACAGACTTGATACCACAACTTGTTTACATATATCATTTAAATAGTTTTCAAATTTATTTTCATTTACTTAAGATATTTATATGTAAATACGGTTATACCCCCATTTACAAAAATTGTCCTGAATCCAAATTCTTGAAGAATAAAAGTTAACTTTCCAGTTCAATAACAAAATCGGCTTTTTAGGGATTATGTCAATATTTTAACTTTCAAATGATAAGGTATTTATCAAATCTTAAAATTTCATAAATTCTACTATATCAAAAAATTAGTAAAACATAAAAATCCGGTAAGAAAAATCATATTTTAGTCTTCAAAAATCTTTTCAATTACAGGTGCAAAAAATCAACCAATAATTCAGTAGAAAAAGACTAGCATTCAAGTTTTACAAAAAAGTTCTAAGCATATGTTGGGTACCCCCATTTAAATTCATTTAAAAATACTCCCAAATTTAAATTCTAATAGAATCAAAATCCAAATTTCCAATCAATGCTAAATTTCATTTTTTTAGTCGTCCAAGCCAAATTTCCAAAATTGCAAGGTTTTTTCTGAATCTTAAGGGCTCATAATTTTTAAGACGTCAAAACATTATTAAAACACAAAAGACTGATAAAATTATTTCACATTGACTTCTATATGGTATTGGGTCACTACATACTCCGTCCCAAGCATCGAATGACATTTATAAACAAATTTCATAACTCTCAAATTTACCACAGATGAACATACATATGTACCAGTCCACATACCATGTTCACATAAGTTGGCTACATTACTGTAAATATGTCTTGCTCACTTATAATCTATCACTTTATTCAATTCTTGAGCCCCCACCATTCGAATGACACTCAATGTGGTATTGAGCTTCTATCATGTATGTTGTTGACAGTGGTATTTATGATATTTCATGTTAATTATCCCATGTGTATTACGTGTAAAGCCATGTCTATTACGTGTAATACACATAAGGTTAAATGTGTAATTCCTCACTTTAGTAATAATATATAAAGAAGAGATGTGAATCATGATCACAATCTCTACTCCTTCCCTCTTTTGTCTTCTTCCTCTTTCTATGCTTTTTCTTCATCCTCTTTCTACTTGGTAATAGAGTAGAAAATTAAGAACTGTATATATATTTTTTAATGGCATGAATAGTGTTGTGAATACTGAATAGTGACGCGTGAATCTAGTATGGTTTAATATTTTAGAGTTCAGGTTGATTTTTTCCTGATTTTTTGGAGTATCTAAGTTGATGTTTCATGCTCTCGAATAATTTTATGAAAAAAATCAGATTTACATCATTCGAGTTTAAAAGGTTCTTGGGGTTGTTGATGGACATCTGGATCTACTATGATTCATTAGATATGGAGTTATAAATGTGTGGATTCATTATGTTTACCAAAGCAATAGTTGTTAGGAGTTTTTTTGGTGAAAGGGTTTGATTCTGGGAACCCTAAAGTGCTTGTTCATAGACTGTTTTGTGTAAAACAGTCCTATTAAACCTTAGTTACAGGTTTAGCTGCGTTTGGTCCTTAGAAAACAAGGGGAGATTCTCTGTGGGATCTTTTTTGCGAGCCTTGCGTCCTAGTCCTTTGCTTCCTTTTCCTCATCAGGCTGTATGGGTTCCAGGCATTCTATCGAAGGTATCCTTTTTCTTATGGCTGGCGGTATTGAATAAAATTTTGACAATTGATCATCTCATGCACAGAGGTTGGCAGCAGCAAACAGATGTTTTATGTGCCTACTAGTAGAGGAATTAGTGGATCACCTTTTGCTTCATTGTCCGGTGGCGAGAGAGGTTTGGTCTTATTTCCTTATGCATCTAGATTCTAGACATCCCCTGGATCTTTCCCAGTTCCTTTCGGAGCTTCTTATCTTGTTGGTTGTCAGGGGTTTTCCCATCGCCAGTAGGTGATGTATGGCCTCTCCTCCCTGGAGCAGTTGTTTGGTCCCTTTGAAAGGAGAGGAATAGACTAGTATTCGAGGGCTCCGCCGCGGAGATCCCCCGCATTCAAGCTAGGGTGCGCAACTTAGTCTCAGCATGGGGATCCGTGGGGGAATACATTTTCACTCTGATTGCCCGGATCCTTTTTTTGTTTTTGTTTTGCTTTGTTTTGTCTACAGCTGGTTTGTAATTTTCTCTCTTTTCCCAGGTTCACTATTGGTGATCCGAAGGATTCCCTCCTTTATATAATATATAGCTTTAACAATCAAAAAATAAAACCTTAGTTATAGGTGTTGAAGGTGATGGTTATTGTTATTTTTTGCTGGAAAAAGTTGTTATTGACCTAGTTGAAGGGGTGGTTCCTTTTAAAGTATTGGAATTTTTTAGGTGATTTTTTGAAGGCTATGATGGCTTCTGAGGAAACATCACAGGGTATTATTTCCCAAAGGGGTATGGTTTATGTCCCTAAGGAGTAGTGGTAGTGGTAGTGGTAGTGGTAGTGGTAGTAGTAGTAGTGATTCAGGGAATCTCTACGACCACGAACCATACGGAGGATAGGTTTTTTTTTTCGATGCCAGCAGTATTCTGAATGATAACAACCCTAGCTTGAGGAAGTTTTTTGGACAAGTAAATCGCACTCTTTGCTTTGTTGATTTGGACTAAACTTCCATTCAGTAGGACTGTCTTCCATTAGAGCACAACCCTTTTCATCTTTGGTAGGGTTTTCCCGGTAGGAGAAGTAGAAAAAAAATGTTGCTATCCCCTTAGCGGGCTGGTCAAGCACATCTCTCTCTGAGGTTTAGTTCTATCCACAGGTTGAGACCCCCCGCTTTACCATTCATTTGTTCAAGCCCTCCCCGATCGATCCCTCGAAAGACAAGACAGTTATCATATATCTACTATGGCAAAAACAGACATTCCATCTCTATAACCACTAAACTCGGAAAGGCTATCTTATCTTTTCAATCTGACTTACACCCTACGAACCCTTATCGGTCTTCGATCCCCTCAGTCACTACGAACGCCCCCGATCAGGGAAATGAGATGTGTTTATTTATCTATCTCTTGACTCGAAATGGGAGCAGAGCAGGTTTGAAAAAGGATCTTAGAGTGTCTAGGGTTGGGCCAGGAGGGTCTCTTATCGCCTTCTTTTTTCTTCTCATCGGAGTTATCTCACAAAGATTTGCCATGGTAAGGAAGAAGGGGGGAACAAGCACACTTCGAGAGTGCAGTACAACGGAGAGTTGTATGCTGCGTTCGGGAAGGATGAATCGCTCTCGAAAAGGAATCTATTGATTCTCTCCCAATTGGTTGGACCATAGGTGCGATTATTTACTTCACGTGTAAGGTCTCTGGTTCAAGTCCAGGATGACCAAGTTGCGCTAGAGAAAAGAATAGAAGAAGCATTTGACTCCTTCATGCATGCTCCACTTGGCTTTGGCTCAGGAGGATATAGCTCAGTTGGTAGAGCTCCGCTCTTGCAATTGCGTTATTGCGATTATGGATTGGATGTCTAATTGTCCAGGCAGTAATGATAGTATCTTGTACCTGAACCGGTGGATCACTTTTTCTAAGCAAAGGGGAAGAGGACCGAAACATGCCACTGAAAGACTCTACTGAGACAAAGATGGGTGTCAAGAAAGTAGAGGAGGTAGGATGGGTAGTTGGTCAGATCTAGTATGGATCGTACATGGACGGTAGTTGGAGTCGGCGGCTCTCCTAGGGTTCCCTAGTAGTAGTGTGTGAACTTGCAAAGCACCATCATGATTCTTTTTTTCCTAGTACTTATAAAAGTTCCGTTGTGTTTAATATCATTCATACCAATATTTGAGGCCCCTCACCTGTTACCTCTATCGCTAATTCGCTGGTTATCGATATTTTTTGTGTTTAGTTGATGATTATTCTAAGTATACTTGACTTTATCCGGTGAAGTCAAATGATGAGGTATATACTATTTTCAGACTCAATTTGGAAAAAGGATCGATTTTTCAGTATCATCAAGGGCGAGAATATATATGTGGGGTTTGACGGAATATTTGACCAAAAATGGGAAGGACCATCAGTATTCTTGTCCTTACATCCCTCAAAGGTGTCTCTGAGAGAAAAAATTGTCATCTGTAAAAGGTATCTCGTGCTCTTCTATTACAGAGTAACGTTCCTAAGTCTTTTTGGGTTGAATCGTTTCTCATTTCGTGTTTTGCACTCTCAGTCCCCTTCTCTTAAAACCTGAGTTATTTGTTTCTTATTCCTCCAAGGTGTTTGGTTGTGTTTGTTATGTTCATATCTTAGATCCCCATCGAACCATGGTTTAAAATATCAATATGTATCGACTGATACGGACCGATACGTATCCTGTTAACCCCAATACACTGATACGCTGAAAAAAAAAAAACTTCGTCATATCAGACTAATACAGGCCCGATATGGGGGATTTTCAATTAATTTTGTTCTCTCATTCCATTTACACTAGGATCATAACACAGACCTGATACGCACAACTTATTTATATAAAATATTATTTAAGTAAATGATTTTAAATTAATATTACTTTCATTTACTTAAGATATTAATATGCAAATAAAGTTATCCCCCAATTTGAATTCAATAAAAATTATCTTGATCTAAATTCCTGAAGAACCAAAAGTCAACTTTCAGTTCAAAGACAAAGTCCTCTTTTTAGCACCTTTTAGGGACTGAGTCAATATTTCAACTTTTAAATGTTAAGGTATTTCTCAAATATTAAAATTTCATAAACTTTATTATATAAAATATTACCAAAACCCAAAAGTTTGGCAAAAAAAGTCTCATACTTTAGTCTTAAAAAATATTTTCATCTACAGGGTCAAAAAGTCAACTAACAATGTAACACTTCAACATAAAAGACTTATATTAAGTTAAAAATTTATGGTTGTAATTCAATACATTCTTATTTAACTCATTAAATGTAAGGTTTTAATATCTAAATTATTTTTCTTATACTTCGTTAAACGATTGATTTGTATTTTCATACCTTCTTATTAGCACAGCATGCACGCTTTTTTTAACTTATAAAATTTTCAACTCTCATATGTATGGTTATAAACGTAATTGGAGAACTTCCTTTAGTTTGTTAATAGCTTATATTTGCATTAAAGGAAATTTTATTCAATGTATCCAAGTTTTTCATTGCGTATCCAAACATTTCTTAGCGTACCCTAATTTTTTCTGCCGTATCCATATGATACGGTCCAATATGTCGATACGTATCCTGTTTTGGACTTACCGATACCGATATTTTGAACCATGCATCGAACTAAGTTAGATCCCCAGGACTCTTAAGTGTATTTTTTATGGGTATTCTTCTCATCATAAGGGATACAAATGCTATCATCCTCTTTCTTTGAAGAAATTTATCTCCATGGATATTACATTATTTGAGTTTGTTCCCTTATATTCCAATCTTTCCTCTCTTCAAAGGGAGAGTGAGTGTGATGAAGACAGAAGGATTCTATTGCCGATACCGGTTCCTCCTCCCTCATCATTGGCTCTTGATGACCATGTTATTACTGTTCAAGAGGAGCATGTTAGAAAACAAGGGGAGATTCAAGTCTACCCAAGAAGGGCTAAGGCCAAATCATCTCTGATCTACGTAAAACCCTCCCTATAAGTACTTCACCTTCCTCTTTAGTGACCATTGATAAATTTAATAATTTTATTGCTCTCAGGAAGAGTAAGCGCTCGTGTACTCAACAACCCATTGCTAACTTTCTATCGTACAAAGCGTTGCCTCCTTCTTACAAGTCATTTGTGTTTCCATTCCATCACCTGTCACCGAAGCTCTAAAACTACCGATGTGGAGGGAAGCAATGATAAAAGAGATAATTGCACTAGATAAAAATAGTATTTTGGAGGTGGTTGATCTTCCTCAAGAAAAGGGGTGTAAATAGGTGTTCACAGTCAAGTGCAAGGTAGATGAATTAGTTGAGAGATATAATGCAAAGTTGGCAACCAAGGGCTACACTTAGACATATGGAATTGACTACTATAAGACGTTTGCTCTTGTAGCAAAGATCAATTCATTCCGTGTAATCTTATCATTGTTAGCTAATCATTCGTGGCCACTATACCAACTTGATGTAAAAAAAAAATGTTTTCCTTCATGGTACTTAGAAGGAAGAGGTTTATATGGCTCCTCCTCTAAGATTTCACCTTGAAGGGGGTGAAAAGGTTTGCAAATTTAAAAAGGCATTGTATGACTTAAAGTAGTCTCCCAGAGTCTGGTTTGAAAGGTTCATTGCAGTAGAAAAAAGAGGAGATACTCACAAAGTCAAGCTGATCATACTTTATTCATTAGGCGTACCAAGGATGATATTATAGTCTTTATTGTGTATGTAGATGATATTGTTGTGACAGAGAGCAATAGGACAGAGATTGAACAATTAAAGAAATATCTAGCAAATGAGTTTGAGATTAAGGATCGGGGTCTTCTTAAGTACTTTTTGGGAATAGAGGTTGCTAGATCATGTGATGGCATCTTCATATATCAAAGAAAGTATATCCTAGCTCTCTTACGAGAAACTGGAAAGCTTGGGGCTAAAACGTTTGACACCTCAATTGAATAGAATCACAAAGTGGATGAGATTGATGGTATTCATCTACAGATATTGGTAGTTTTCAACGATTCATGGGGCGGCTAATTTAACTCCCTCTGTCCCTCACAAGGCCGGATATTGCTTATATTGTGAGCATAGTGAGCATTGATCCATGCTCCCAAGTCCACACACTTGGAGGCAGCATATAGGATTTTGAGGTATCTCAAGTCATCCCCAGGTAGGGCAATCTTATTCAGAAAACATGGGCATATGTGGATTGAGGCCTATACAAATGCAAACTGGACAGGTGCTAAAGATTGAAATTCTACACCAGGTTATTGTACATTTGTTGGAGGCAATTTGGTCTCATGGCGAAATAAAAAACAAGTGATGGTTGCTCGCTCGAGTGCAAAGGCAGAATTTCAATCGATGGCACATGATATATGTGAATTGCTGTGGTTAAAGATCCTCATTCAGGAATTGGGATTTTCTGTTGAAGGACCTATGGGTTTGTATTGTAACAACAAGGCAGCAATCAGTATTACTCACAATCCGGTTTTACACAATAGATACAAACACATTGAGACAAATCATCACTTTATCAGGGAATGGATCATCAAAGGCAAAGGTACAATCAGTTTAACTGCTATTAGAGATGTAAATCATGATCACAATTTCTCTAATCCCTCTTTCCTTATTTCTGTTCTTCCTCATTCTATTCTTTTTCTTCTTCCTCTTTCTACTAATTTACTTTATGGTTGTAATTCAATACTTTCTTACTTAATTCATTGAATGTAAGGTTTTAATATCTAGATTGTATTGTCTATACTTGACTAAGTTACTATTATTTGTATTTTCATAGTTGTTTGTCAGCATGACCACCTTTTTTTAAACTTATAAATTTCTCAATTCTCATATGAACAGTTATAAATGTAATTTAGGGCCTTCATTTAGTTTGTTTTTAACTTAAATATGTATTAAAAGAGGTTTTAAGTAAGTATCCAAGTTTTTCCTTGCGTATCCAAGCATTTCTTAGCATATTTTAATTTTTTTTGGGGTATCCAACTGATACGGACATACACCGATATGGCACCCAATACTGCTATTTTGAACAAATCTTCAATTATGGCTCATAATACTTAAAGAATAGTATCAAAGTGCAAATTGAAGACCTAAACATTCGGTAACTAAGAACTAAAGTTCTCGAACAGGAATAATAGAAGAGAGAAGATTCCAAAATAATGACAAAAGGTTTAAGAGCAAAATAAAATAAAGATGGGTATCTCACTTGGGAAGCCGAGCAAAGAGAAGATTGCTCAATACATCCAGCATAACCTGAAACTGGCGAGATGTCATTGTGGCGGTTATATTAGGGGAATTGAAAGCCAGCTCTTTTAGTGGCTTCACCTGCAATAGCATAAGTGAAAAGCAGACACCAGTTTTAAAATGACGAATCACTAGTTTGGAGATATTTTTGGAGATATTAAAATCAGTAATCTCGTGATTTACTATGAAAGAAATAAACAATGAAAAGTAAAGAAAATGGTAAAAAGTAACATGTACTAGTATCTACAAGACTAATCAAAAGTAAATCTAATACATATAGTTAAGAAAAATAAGCACAACCTTCAAATCTGTTGTTCCACCTTTGTGCCTGGTGTACCGGAAGTACATTGTACAAGGCATAAATACTCTTTCAAGTAAAGCACCAGTACGCTTTACTTTCGGAGATCTCCTAAGGATTTTTGGCAGCCACTGCAGTCCAGCCCCTGGATCAACATCAGTTGGTGCAACATGAGCTTGCACATGCTCCAACATCACAGAGAACTCCACACGTTTCCATGTCATTTCAGGTTCACACTCAGGAATATGTATGCTTCCAATACCAAGTGCTTGTTCAATCATCTCATAACAACCATGAAGAACTGAATGAAATGAACGAGCCAAGACACGGCCGCTGGCTGCAGCAAGCAAAAATCTACCCTGGTAGAGAAGCAAATAGTGGCACTAAAACATGAGTACCATTTGTTGGCTCACACTCAAAAAGAACAAAAGTATAGACAAATTTGTTGGCATGCAGTCACAAATTACAAAATAACATAAAGTATAAACAAATAGCAGACAGCCTGGCCTTCCAAAATATACACAAGTGGATATATCCCAAAGATGTAAAAAAAAATAAAATGTATGTTTATAATTTATTTAAACTACTGCAGAAGTGTATGTAGAGATCATATTCCTTTAACCTCCTTTTGTTACCAATGCCATCATTCACTTAACATTAAGTTTTAAATATCTGCGACATATGCAATATTTCCCTATATCGCAGAACAGAAATATATCTATCCTTGGTATTTATCTTTTTATAATATATCAGCGAAATATCATGAAACTATTGCACTTTATCGTAGATATGTCAAAATATTGGCAATAAACTGATTTTTTTTAGTATGAAAGTTAAAATACGTCAGTCTACCTATGGAAATGCTGCACACATTTGAGATATTTGTGGATTTCTTCTTCCTTGATTTTTCCCCCAATCTTCATCAGATTTACTGCTATTTGGGTTGTTCAACCCCAAATCAGCCAAAATCTGGTGAGAATCACTGGGTAGATGTCGTGGGACAAAGGCTTTTTGAAAAAAAAATGCAATAAAGGTATATTTTCTAATTCCTTTAGACTTTAAGCTTAACAGTAAGCCAAGCAGCTTCAAATATAAGCATCTTGCATGTTTTTTGCCAATCTATGATTGAACGGAAAAATACAGATTTCAAATTATTTTAAAGAAAAACTATTAATTAATTTCCGAAATTATATATTTAATTTTTTAGGCTTATTGCTAGGTCAACGTGGTCCAAAAATTAGTATGTTATGAATAGATATGCTTCTGGGTATCAGTCGTATGGGTATAGCCAAGGGGCTGTACAACCTCACGTGACAGTGACAGTGAGGACCACTCATTGCTATAGTATCTAGGGACAGAGACAATGACTTCGAGCCTACACACAACTCTATATGAACCTAATTGTAGCTCTTGGTGTAGAGTGAAGTCCCTATATAGTTTTTTTTTTTGTTGGTAAACGTGGGTATCCTGGGCCCAGACTCGGACTAATCCCACATGATGCATAGGTAAACCCAGTGTTTAAAAAATCGACGAGTTGACTCGGATCAGACGGATTTCGAGTCAACTCGGTTAGAAACTCGGTGGTACCATTACTCGGTCTTAAACTCGCCTGACTCGGCCGATTTTTCGTGACTCAACCGAGTCGAGTAGATCGGATCGAACTCGAAAGGGTATATTATTTTTTTTCAAACCCTGAAAAACTAAAGATGAAGATGAGATCGCCAAATAAACTCTCTCTTTTTAGTTTACTCAGCTCTCTAATCTTTGAAGAAGAAGAAAAGAAGAATAAGAGAATATGAAGTAGTGGAGATTAGGTGCTCATCAATGAGATTAGGTGCTTGAGCTTCATCTCTAAGGCTCCATTCTGACGATATTCGGTGTGGTAGATCTCTCTGCGTCTCTCGTAAGAACTCTGAGTGTTCGGTTAATCTCTCTTCTCTTCTAAAAGTTCCGGGTAAAGGTTAGGTTCTTTTGTTTTGTGATTAAAATATATAATAAAATAATTCAAAAAATCTGATTTGATAGGAGACTGGAGACATAAAGCTTCCATCTCTGTTTCAAGTAAGAAAGGGTAAGCATCATACTTTGAATAGGACAAATTTTTTTATTTTTAAAATCAAATATTCTTTCAAAATAAAGGGTGATTGGACCGTATGGGCTTTGAAAGCATTTATTAGTTTTAGTACTTTCAATGAGATAATTTATTTTTTAAAAATACTTTTTCAAATTAATAATTAATTAATTATTTGTTAATTATTTATTTATAACATGTAAAAAAAATAACAATATGAGAAAATAGTAATTAATAATTCATTATATAAGTTTTTAGTATAATTTTTTTAATGAATAATATTTTTATAATATTATTTATATATAATATCATATTAAATGTAGTTTTATAATTAATTTTTTAATTTAAATAATTTTATATAAATATAACAAATATTAATAATATATCATATTTTTCGAGTATTAAGTTCCGAGTTTGATTGAGTTTTGATCGAGTTTTCGAGTTGACTCAACTCAACAAGGTTACGAGTCGATCCGAGTTTTTGTGTTTTAAAACACTGGGTAAACCCCCAACCCATACATCCGATATTAAGGGGAGCCCAAATTCGATCTCAAGACCTCCGGATTTACAGTTCATCCTTTAACCACTAGGCTACACCCCCTATATAGTTGTTCACTAATATTTGAGTTTAGATTTATATTTTAATGATTAATGATTATTGGATGTATAAATCATATGAAGTACATATTAATATGATACTATCATGCATTGAATCAGTGTGTGTCTTTGTCCCTTCCAATTGTAATCTCTTATGTACTCTGTTTTTCAATTGACTGTTTTAA
The DNA here is from genome assembly GCA_015143295.1 of Tetracentron sinense. Classification (NCBI taxonomy): domain Eukaryota; kingdom Viridiplantae; phylum Streptophyta; class Magnoliopsida; order Trochodendrales; family Trochodendraceae; genus Tetracentron; species Tetracentron sinense. Next base: position 21,167,382 of record CM026574.1, read on the forward strand.
CATTTCTTGATTTTCATTGAAATATTCCATTTTACCCTAAATTTTTTCCCCAAAGTTTGTCCTCAAACGATGAAAAAATTATCATTCGGTAATATCTTGTGATATATCCCCCTTGGTGAGAAGAACATATCTATGGAAAAATAAATTTCTATAGCATATTTTGTTTTGCATGAGATCTTCAGTGTTCCACAGATAAAGTAAGGAAATAAGACTGTAGAAGAAAGTTTCCAAAAGTAGTTAACAACTAATGCAAGTCTGATTGAAGAAGTCTCTAGGTGAAAGTTATTGATAACCTAAATACAAAAACATAAATAGATCCAAGGGAAAATCTTTACGTACTAATACTAAAAAAGAAATTTACAGCATAGCAAAAGCAAGAAAGTTATATATATATAATAAATCAACGCTGCATAGTTATTTTTTTCTTTAACCAACTCACCCAAAAAAAAATCTAAATGGAAAATTTGAAGTTCAAATGCCTAAGGTGCGAAAAACCAATAGGACGTACATTAGCTTCTTCTGAATGAAGATTGAATTGTGGCTGAATAACATTCACCATGAAATTCCTTGTTCCCTCCTCCTCGTAGTTAATCATTTTTCCACTCTTTGCTGACAATAAAGACAAATAAATGCCCCTTAATTAAAACTTTTGACGACAAAAAAATGCATGTTTATTAGGAAATCAAACTTTTAAGATGAACTCTAACAACCATAAAACTATAGCTAGAAATAAGATGATAATAACAACTAGTGCAACAAACCCTCTTTCTGTGGACCGCCCCCCGTTCTGTGAGCTAAACAAAACCACCATATTAACCTACTTAAACAAAAAATCCTAAGTATGCTTAAAACTTACCAACTGCACCAGAGGATGAGTTTTCCATCTTAACTGAATGTGATGGAGAGGAAACTGACTCTAAAGCCTCCATATGTTGTGGAGAAGGGGAACTTGTACCATGGGTGATAGAAGGTGAAGGCTTAGAGATATCATCTTGAAGTGTTTCAGCTCCATCAAGCACCTGGTTCTCCTCGAACAACTTCCTCTGAGCATACTGCCGAGAAGGAGAAGGCTTTTGAGGCTCAAATGCCTTGGATATTCCACCAACCCAGGACCAAACAGCATCTCTATTCTCAATTGTCCACAAAAGCTTAAGGCCATAAACAAACACACGCTGACAATTGTCAGCTATTACCACATTAAATCCATCATCATCACTTGGGTCAGATCGTGTATGGTCATCACTGTCACTCCCATTTTCAAACTCAGACCTGACATATGTCATCTCCAGATTTTTTCTTCCAGCTTCTTGCCATGCTACTAACCTTTCAGGGTCAGCCTTTGGAGCTTGCCTTCTGATTGTAAAATAGTCAGAAGATAACAGGAATCCATTATCACGATGCTTCTCTGTGCAACCACTCATATAGTTGCATTTTTCATTGCCGGTCGATGTAGATTGTGAACTGTCCCTCGTCATTTGAACTGATTTTGCAACAACAGTGCAATCTTCTTTATTCAAATATGCCTTAGGCATGTGAAGGTCAAGACCCTGATAAACAAGATCAAGAGGATCACGCTTGCATTCAAAAGTATATTTTTGCCGACCACGACTATAACAGAGTTCGTATTTAAGCTTTGTAATTCTAAATGTCAGTCCATTGGCAGGATCATCTTCCTCCAAGGGCATATGTTTCATACAAGTCGGTGTTGCATCTAGACGGAGCATAAATTCCGTCATCACCTTGTCTAGAGACAAATTCCCTGATCTGGCAACTCTTGGGATTCCAAAACGTGGCCACCGAGAAAAGGAACGCAACTTATGAGGAGGATTATAATTCATGTTCCAGAATCTAAATACCCAAGCCAAATCATGAGCACCGACATTCATGGTTGGTGACTCTATTGAAACATTCTCTGATTTGTATGGACAATCATAAACAGCTCCTTCTAGGATTTTTCTATCTGCCATAGTGGAGGATGGGGATTGTTTATTACATTGCTGAAGAGAGGGTCTAAGAGAGAAGTTCCACCGGAGGGAGAGGGAAGTTGATCTGAAGGGATCATAAACTTTCTTACGAGGCTCCCCTTCATTGGGAAGGGCATGTAAATAGTGATTAAGGGGATTGCCAGAAGCACATTCCCAGTCCATGGTAACTTCAAGACTAAAGGCCGGGGCTTCAATGAAAGCATCAGCCACAGCAGTAGGGAGTTTCAAACTGTAATTTTTCACTAAACTCTCCAAACTGCTCAATAAAATCTTGAAATCCTTTGCAAAAACATAAACACTACCATCTGATTGCTGGATCTCCATGAAACCAGAAATGATTTGAAGTTTAACAAGCTTTTCATAAGGGTCGGTTGTCCCGAGAACATTCCATCTGGTGTCAGAAAAACATAAGCTAATATTCCCATGAATGTAGTATCTTACATCATCCCACCATGGTAAACTCCGCTCCTTTTTAGGTGGCCGAGTTTCTGAAAAATTGAGGCTAGCAGATTGTGTAGAATCTGAAGCATTAGGATTCTTGAAACAGGAATTGACACTCCTTACACTTAGGTTGGCCCTGCGGAGAGCTACTGTAAAAGCATAGCTTACATCAGCAAAAGCTGGTTCATAACCCACTCCAAAGGAAACTTCTGCTTTGTGAAAATATATCGGCAAATCAAAGTATGTTTTCATTGGTGGGGTTGTGCCACTTGCTGAACGCAGCATGCGCACCTTCCTCCATCTCCCGATGAAGACGTCCTGGTGAATTTGCGGTTGGAAATATGTCGCCTGCAATCAAGTGAGAAGCAGTTATAATTACAGATAATGGGAAATGAACACAAAAGTTATGACCAATTGAAATAAAAAGAAACCCAGATTACGAAAATCAAATAACAAGATATAACAAAGCTCCATCATATGTTCACATAGAAACATTTAGGCCTCTTAACATTAAATTCAATCATCACGAAAGTTCTATCTTTCAGAATTATATGCAGTTAAAGAATACAGACTGTATCTTAACAATTCATATCCTATGGAGGAAATAACTTTACAGTGAAGGGAGATATCATATATCTATTGTGAATTCTAGTGTCCTATGCATTGACTTTTCAAACTAGCACACAGGTATCTGCTAAAAGAAATGAGGGCACAAATAAACTAAGAGAGCTAACAAATTTACAAAGTAATTGGCAGTTTACCAGTTGAAATATGGAGTCTAGGGTTTGGAAGGAAGAAAAAAGAAAAAGAGAAGAAGAAAGAAAAGATATAGAGAAACGAAAGTGAGGGCTTATGTCTCTAAGCCTCCTCTACTAGAATATATTATATACATATAAGAAGATTACATAAATACCCTCACTAAGAGGAAAGAGAAACAAGGGAAACAAAAGATATGACTAAAAAGCCCTAACAATAATTATACTCAACATTTTCAATACTCCCCCTAAAGCTAGTGCATATATCTTGCATGCTCAGCTTGGCTGTAATATTATGAAAGTGAGCATTTTCTACTTCTTTGGTTACGATATCAGCAAGTTGATCCGCTGTCTTCAAATGGAGTATAGATAAGCCCCAAACATAGCTTCTCTTTAAAGAACTTGAGGTTGGGCTTCTTCATGAAATTGAAGAACTTGAAGCTATGGAAGGAGTTAAGGATGCTAGGAAATTGGAGTATATAAAGGTGCTGAGATCGGAAGAGATCAACTGGAAGCAAAAGGCTCAAATTCGAGGTCTAAAATAAGGGGATCAGAACACCAAAAAAAAACCATAAAATGACTAATATCCATAGGAAGAGAAATCTTATGTCTAGATTGAGAATAGGCAAGAAATTGGAGGGGAAAAGAGAGAATGGGAATAGCATTGTCTCAAAATATATTGGGAGAGGGAGAAGTGGCGTCCCAAACTGGATGGCCTTCTTTTTGCTTGTTTACCTCCAGCGCAAAGGGAAGGCCTTGGAGTGTCCTTCAGGCAGAGGAGGTTTTGAGAGCAATTCGTGACAATGTTGATGACGAGGCTTCTAGGTTCGATGGATTCACCATAGAATTTTATAGATTTTGTTGGGAGATAGTGGCCATATTTACAAAGTTCTCTTTTTTTTTTAAATCCCGATAGTACCCGACTTTTTCTTCAAACAATTAATTTACAAAGTATTCGCAATTTTTGGGAAAAAATGATTACTTTTTCAAAAAGTCGCAAATTAAACATGAATCTATTCATGACTTTTTGAAAAAATCCCAAATAATTTTCTAAGATATGAAATATATTTACTTTTGAAAAAGTCCCGAATAAATATCTAAGATAGGAAATATATTTATTTATTAATTTATATTTAGCAATCTTATTTTATATTTTTCCATATCTTGCCCGGCATTTTTCTAATTTATTTTCGAATTTTGCAAATTTATCGATTTTTTTGAACTTTTCTCTAGACAAATAATTCCTGAATTCTGACCTTGTAACTATGATATTTGGAAGCTTCTCAGTTTTTTTTTTGTATAGGGCCCGGGTAGTTTCAAATTTCAGAAAATGTGGTTGTTTCACGATCCATTTTTAGAGATGGTTAAACAATCCTAGGATGGTCCAGCTTATGGGAGTGAACTAAGCAAGTTCGCCTTCAAGTTAAGAAGACTTAAAGAAGACTCCAAAGTATGGAATCTTAATGTATTTTGTAATGTCTTCCAGAATGTCAAAAATGCTGAAGACGAGGTCTTGGCTAGAGAGCACGACTTAGAGGTGAATAACTGTGATGAAAATCTCAAGAAGCTCAAGGTGATTTCATGGTAATAATTAAGGAAATATTTTAATATAGGTCATTTCGATAAATTGATCAACCTTACATTTATTGTACTGATCCCAAAAAAACAAGGTGACTTGGATCTTAAGGACTTTCGTCCAATTAGCCTCGTTAGCAGTGTGTACAAACTACTCTCTAATGTATTGGCATCTAAGCTCAAGGATGTGATGGGGTCAATCATATCCCCTAAACACGGAGCGTTTATTGAAGGCAAACATGTCTTAGATGGAAACTTGATAGCCATTGAATGCATAGATGAGCGAATCAGATCAAAGATAAGCAAGTAAATCTAGAAAAGGGAAGCAAGGATTCAAAGATACCCCCACATTTGTAACCCCACCATGACAAAAAAGAAAAACGAAGAAATAGCTAGAGAAAGCCTCAACACCTCAAGCCAATAACTCTCCCACCTCCCCATTTCGTTGAATTGGAGGGTTATTTCCTAAGTTCTAGGGGTTCAAGACAAGAGGACCTCTCTCCCCGTTCCTTACTATCATACTCACAAAAACCTTAAATATAATGTTGTCTAGAGCTGATGGACCTATTTTTTATGGTTTCTTGATAGGCAAGGAGAAATTGGGAATCTCTCATCTCCAATTTGCTGTAGAGCTCCACCTTAGGTGGTTCTTTAGATGTATCAAAGTCATCTTAGGTTTGGGAGTTAAATCTGTCTAAATCCGAGATAGTTAATGTCGGTGAGGTGTCGGGCTTAGAACAACTAGCCGCATGTTTAGGAAGTAAGGTAGGACCCCTACCATCTGTGTACCTTGAAATGCCTCTTTGGGCTGGTTTTAAGGCCAAAGCATTGTGGGCCCCGGTTTTGGAAGTTTTTCAAAACGATTATCAAGGTGGAAATCGTCTTTCTTATCAAAAGGAGGAATCTAACTCTCATCAAAATCACCCTGAGTAGCCATCCCACTTACTTTATGTCCATCCTTACCATTCCGCACTCAGTAGCGATCGAACATTGGAAAATACAAAGGGATTTTCTCTGGAACGAGAAAGGAGATAGATCAAAATATCACTTAGTAGCATAGGACCAAATTTGTGCCTAAAGAGTGGTGATGACCTAAATCTAAAAGCTCTAGTTGAAGTGAACAAGGCGTTGTTAGGAAAATAGGTGTGGAGATTCAGAGAGGAAAGACAAATGGTGTAGGGCATGAGATTGAGATGGCATTGAATGATTGGGAAGTCGATGATATGACCCTCTGTTGGAGCGTCTTAATTCCTCACTCCCAAGTTATCAAAGTTTGGATTGTAGAATTTGATCTATAGGCAACAAAGATCGATTCTTAGTGAGATCTCTTTTACAGTCACTTGTTTTAGCACCTTTAGATTCCTTTCCTCATAAGATTGTAGGGAATCTAGGTATTCCTTCTAAGGTATCTTTTTTTCCAAAGGAATGCTGCTTTGATTAAGATTATTATTTGTGATCACTTGAAAAGTTGAGGGTGGAGGATGGCGAATTGTTGTTTTTTGTGTCCTCTTGAAGGAGAGACGGTGGATCACTTACTCTTGCTTAGTCCTATTGTGTTTGGGATATGAACTATTTCATTTAGGGCTGTAAACGAAGTGGATTTAGAGCGGATATTGGTATATCCGAATTCGTATTCGATTATATATTCGGATATCCGTATCCAAATAAATATCCAGCGGATAGTGAAATATGATATTCGTATCCGACTCTGATTAAAATATCCGGATTCGGATGGTATCCGGATTATCCGATTTTTTTAAAAAAAAAACATTAAAAATATAAATTAATATTTAAAAATGTAAAAATATATAAATTTTTATTTAAAAAATATATTTTAAGGGTAATATTAATTTTATATATTTAAAATATATTATAATCGGACGGATATTTATCGGATCGGATATACTAGTATCCAAATCCGTATCCGATTATAAACGGATAGTGATTTACTATCCGAATTCACTCCGCCAAATATCTATTCAGATAAATATCCGACTAAACGGATTTGGATACGAATCGGATACGGATAATATCCGCATCCGTTTAAAGCCCTAATTTCATTTCCCCATGTAGGAGTGGATTAGGTCGTTCCTTCTTCGCATGGTTTAAAATATCGATACGTATCGACCGACACATGCCGATACATATTCTGTTTAGAGCTACCCGTTACACTAGTACGCTGGAAAGAAATACTCTCCTCTATCAGACCGATACGAGACCGATACAACCATATAGGCCCGATATCGGGGATTTTTTAATTATTTTTTTTCTCTCATTCCATTTACACTAGGATCCACAGCATAGATCTGATACGCACAACTTATTTAAATAAATAATTTTAAATTAATATTACTTTTGATTTACTTAAGATATTAATATGCAAATAAGGTTATCTCCCTTTGAATTCAATAAAAATTATCCAAATTAAAATTTCAGAAGAATAAAAAGTCAACTTTCTAATTCAAGAACAAAATCATCTTTTTAGCAAAATTTTAACTTTCAAATGATAAAGTAAATATCAAAATTTTATAAATTCTATTATATTAAACATTACCAAATCCCAAAATTTTGGCAAAAAAAGTCACATATTTTAGTCTTAAAAAATATTTTCATTTAAAGGATAAAAAAGTCAACTAACAGTGTAACAGGTCAACATAAAAAGACTTACATTAAGCTTAAAATCTATGGTTGTAATTCAATATATTCTTATTTAACTCATTAAATGTAAGGTTTTAATATCTATATTGTTTTTCTTATACTTAGCTAAGTGACTACATTTTGTATTTTTATACATTTTTATCAGCACAACACGCTATAAAAATTTGTACCTCATATATATATGGTTATAAACATAGTTGGAGATCTTCATTTAGTTTGTTAATAACTTATATTTGCATGAAAAGAAGTTTTATGTAAGGTATCCAAGTTTTTCCTTGCGTATCCAAGCATTTCTTAGCTTATCCTGACTTATTCCGCCGTATCTATCCGATACGGTCCGATACGTATCCTATTTTAGACTTACCGATATGGCACCCGATACCGATATTTTCAACCATGCTTCTTTGTTTCACAACTTATCTTGTTGGTCTTTGATAAGTGTGGATAGTTCCCGGGAGGCGATTTGGTCAGTTCTTCCTAGTGCAATATCATGGATAATATAGCAAGAAATGAACAACAGGGTGTTTGAGAACTCTCCCTCCCCATCACGTATATGCTCTCACATGCTCGCCTTAGAGTGGTGTTATATTCGACGAGTAAGGGAGGATCTACGAGAGGAGCTATTTTGAGATCCATCTTTTGTTTAGTGTTTTAGTACCATGCTTCAGTTTGAAAGGATATAAGATTTATCAATAACAAAAGGACACATGAGTTAGCGAATTCTTGTCTAAAACTGGAAACAACAAAAAATTCCAGTCTATAGGGGCTTCTCTTCGGTAATTGCGATTCTTATTATACAGATCCAAACAAAACTGTTGTTTCTTGTTACTACAATTTTCTCTCATTACTTGTTAAGAAAATGTAAGCTTAGGCCAAAGCCAATATTTCACTTAATCACAAAATTTGTACCAACAGCAATTTACATGTAAAAGCTATATAAAAATGTATTCAGCATATTTGCATTAAGGCACTAGTAGATTTCTCAGGGTAAAACAAGTCTTGAAGAGGTTACGAACTTCACTAGTGACATGAATTCTAACATCTGTGCCCACATGCTTGTGTTGAAAAGGATTTAAACGCATATGATTGACAGAGGATATGGCCCTCAGTAGAATGGAATGGAGATACAGGTAGCGTATGGGGACAAGGCTAGGATAGATTTATGTCTGTCTGTCTGTGTGTTTGTGTGTAGGAAAGTATGTATGTATCCCACATTTCTGGGAAGGTGAAATAAGTGTGGACGAAGGAGCCAATACCAGAATTATCTCAAGCGTGTCTATTAGAAGCATCTGCATTTATCTTGGATTTTCGATACTAAGTTAGATATTTTGAATACACTCTAGTAAGGATTAGCCCATACTGGTTGAAAGAAGGTGTCACCCTATGCTAAGTTAGATTTTCGAATTTGCCTACTTGGCTTGAATGGAATTAGGCTTCAAAACCAGTCGTTTAAATTAAGGAATATTTATTTGATTCTTGCATACCATTCAGGCTTCAAAACCGGTCGATTAAATTAAGGAATGTTTATTTGATTCTTGCATACCATTCAGGCTTCAAAACCGGTCGTTTAAATTAAGGAATGTTTATTTGATTTTTGCATTCCAAAGAATAGGATAAAAATCAGAAAAATAATTTACGGGATTTAATGATTCCTAAGAGCAGATTCATCCTGTTAGCCTTTAACTATCTGGTCCGGTCATTTGATTTGGAATTGCAATAAAAAAAAGATAATAACGAATAGAAAACCAAAAGCAATGATCTGAGTACATCAGTGGTTCCAAAACATGGTTTTAAAAAACGCCGAAACCGTTACGTAACGCCCGTTACGTAACGGTTTCGGTGAACACCGTTACCCGTTACCGTTACGTTACACCTACATATTTTTTTTATTTATTGTGATTTTTTTGATTTTTTAAGCCAAAAAAAAAACTCCGTAAAGGCCGAAACCGTTACGTAAAGGCGTTACGTAACGGTTTCAGCCGTGTCCGTTACGGTGTCCGAAACCGTTTTTTTGAACCTTGTTCCAAAACGTTCGCATTCACTAATTGAATAAGGAAAATGAGAATACAATGATACAAAGAAAACATTCTTAGAGAAAAAGTCAAATGAGAGCAACATGGATTTTATATAACATTTAATATAACTATATACTGAAAACAGATTCTCTACTAAACTTTACTCGACATTTAGGATATATCAAAATGAAAGTACCTGCTAAAACAATCGACAGAAACTAACAAGAGAATCAAATAAGCATTTATTGAAAAGGACTGTGCAACAGGGAAAACAGCATTGAACATGACCTGCTGTGCTAGCACGACGCGACCTTCACATTTGCCAGCAGTCGCAGAAAAAAGTGGAAATGTGTAATTTCTTAACTTGACAGCAAGAGAACCTGCATGCAAAAGAATATTTCTCCCAAGCAGTCGGGAAAATGGTATATTATCGCTTAGACAGATAGGATCAAGCTTCTTTATAATCTCTATTATTCCAGTGTCACCGCCTTCAATTCTTGTCAAGGTTACATCTAACTCTGAAGCGGAAATGGATAGGAGAGAAGTTCTGGCGGTACTAGGCTTAAAACCAGCCTGGAAGCCTTTTTTACAGGCACCTGATCCTTCTGAAGGCACTAACTTCTGACATGCCTTGTAATATGACCGAAATGCCTGTTTATGAATTTCTTCTTGCAATTTTTGGATGGCCGAAGTATCCTGTAAATCCATCTCAACTCCATTATAGTTTACCTTTCTTTCAGGACAAGATTCATTTGGTTCCGCATTTCCAGAAAATCGATTGCCTTTGGAAATAAGATGATCAAAAAACTTCAACCTAACAGCTAATTCGCAGGCCACATTCTTCGTCAGCTGATAATGTTCATCAAGCCAACCCTGCATTGGCTCTTCCTCAATATCAGCCGTGAGCTTACGTATGCAGAACTTCACACATCCAAATTTTGTTGAAATAGGCCTTTTCAGTTTTTTGCTTTCTTTCTTCATGGGAAATATAAGTTCAGTTTTAGCAGCGGTGAGAAGCTTCAAACCACGCAACATATCCTCAATAGAATCCTCAATGGCACGCAATTGTAGCCTGTACGGCATGCATATGTGAATATCAAGTCCTTGAATTACCCAATCCCATGTGGTGCCTACCTGTACTTTTGCATCTAATGAACTATTAGAAGAATTAGGAATGCGGGAAATTTGCATCCGGCTACTTTCGAATACTCTGGCTTCATTGAGGCTGAGAATAAGTCCTTCAAGAAGTACTCCTATCTGGGCATTCTCAGAAAAAATTGACTGTACCTGAACCATTGCATCTACACCATCTCCAACCTCAGCAGATATACTCAGCATTTCCACATCAATAGCAAAAACAGATTCTCGTTTTTTGTGTTGTTCATCTGATTGTCCTGGTTTGACAGTAATTCCTTTCCCCGGTTCCATGTTTTTCCTACTAGAGATGTCTTCCTTTAATTCATTATCAAGTCCCCGAAGCTTCTGATTGTGTACCAGTAGCTTCAAGCGCAACATAAGCTCAAATAGTGATAAATGTACATCAGGCTCCCACCTGACTGAAATATCAGTTGCACTGAAAAGAGAGCAGACAGAAATCTCGCTAATAGCAGCAGAACGCCTTACAAACTTGGCATTCTGCATGTCAAACAAAGTCACTTTTGTATCAGGCCATTGTTGCTCCGTATTTTCCTGGTAGATAGATCTAGCTCTTTCAAGCTCCACCTGGGTTAATTGTTTCTCTTTGTTCACACACAGACTGAAATGGAAAATGTCAAGAGATACTGAATATGACAGCTGTTTGCAATGATTGGAGATCGTGGACGTTATGTTCGCACTGCGTGGTGTACCATCAGCAGAGACACTAATAACAGCTAGACCACCCTGTGATCCATGATTCACACGCTTAGGGTCTGCAACAACAGTGTTTTCCACACCCACATCACCACAGAAATTTACGGAACATCGTTCAAGATTTAATTTCAGGTGCCTGGTCCCTTTCCCAGATGATTTGGATGGTCGCCCTCCCCTGTTCTGTGTCGTTCTTTTTCCAGAAGCAGACATACTTTTAAATAGTGTTTGAAAGGACAGAGCAGCTGATATGAGTGATTCAACACGCTGGAAACTAAAGCAAAGACCCATACCAGATACATCAACAGAAAGAACTAATTTACACCTACTCACACCTTGTTCTTCAAGTGATTCTGTGTCTTTTTTGCCCCAATCTACACTCACCTTTGCTATATGCATTAAGGAAGTGGAATTTGTTTCCACGCCAAATATGCTCTCTTTAAAGAATTCTTGATATTCATCTGCCATGTGCAAATGTAGTTCACCAAGTTCCATGTGGACTGCAGTTCCCGTACTTGCTATATTATTTGCAAACAGATGTGATGATTGTGAGCATCCCTATATCAAGGATGAGAAAAATTAATACAATTTCCATGTTATATATTAATGAACAAAAAAATATTAGAAATGGTATTTGCTCAAAAGTGAAATCTCCACTAATTCCAAATACGTTATTACATGATCATCCAACAGTAACTCACTTATAGTAGAACCTACAAAGGCACAACCTCTTGTCTTTGTCACATTAATAAGTATGTTCAATAAAAACTATTACGGGAGATAACCACTACAGAAATTAACATAGACATGAGAGAATTATATGAACCTAGGATATATAAACCTACCAAGGGTCAAGATGACCAATACTTCCTCTTACAACCCTGAGGACGAGGAACTAACTCAGGTCAAATTTCTAGCACGTCATCATGCATAAAAATTGCAGTCAAGTTAAATGATACTCTATAAATCACTCAGCGCATCTACATGCTGGTGAGAAAGAAGATCAATTACAAACAACATATTAGTATATCATGAATAAGATTTGGAGAAAATATTGATCATGATATAGCAGAGTAATTGGAAAATTTTCAAAGGAATTTCTTGTGTAATGATAAGGTAGTGATTGGGACATACCATCTTGTGGAGTGGAAGGTATGCCACCCACAAAAGGATGGGAGCTTATGTCTCTGCGCATTTAGAGATGTGAATAAGGCTTTGCTAGGGAAGTGGTTGGGCAAATTTGGAGAAGAGACAGAGTTTACAGAGGGTGATTACGGAAAGATATGGAGTCAAATATGCTAGGGAGTCTTAAGGAGCCCGGGTCCCTTCAGGATGGAACCTGAAACAAGCAATTTTGAAGGTGAAAAGAACTTTAATAACACATTAGATTCAAGTTAGGGAATGGCGAGGATATCAAATTTTGAGACAATATTTAGTGTGGCAACAGGGCTCTTAAAGGACAATTTGGGAATCTGTTTTCCTTGGATAGCCCACCGAGATTCCTTACATTAGAAGATGTCTTAATGATTGGAAATTAGATGACTACTTACACATGTTGAACTGAATCTAGGTCCACTAGGCCCTCGAGTCAAGGATAGCCGCATTTGAACTAGGGATAGCAAGATCCGTTTCAGTGAAATCATTTTATCAGACTTTTCAGGAGATTCCCAGTCATAACCAAGGTTTAAAATTCTGATATGTATCAGCCAATGCGGGCCGATACGTATCATGTTTGGAGCTACCTAGTACATTGGTACACTGAAAGAAAAGAACTACCCCGTATCGAGGTGAGACGGGATCGATACGGGCCCAATAAGCCTAATACAGGAGATTTTTCAGTTAATTTTTTTTCTCTCCTTCCATTTATACTATAATCCATTGCACAGACCCGATACACACAAGTTATTTACATCAAGTAAATACTTTTATTTACTTAAAATATTTATATGTAGATAAGGTTATACCTCTCATTTGAATTGAATAAAAATTATCTTAGATCCAAATTCCTTAAGAATAAAGAGTCAACTTTCCAGTTCAAAAACAAAATCCTGTTTGTAGCGTCTTTTAGGGATTATGTCGAAATTTCAACTTTCAATGGTAAAGTAATCTCAAATATTAAAATTTCATAAATTCTATTATATCAAAACATTACCAAAACTCACTCAAAAGTCCGGCAAAAAAGTCATCTTTTAGTGTTAAAAAATATTTTCATTTATAAGGTCAAAAAGTCAACTAACAGTGTAACGGTTCAACATAAAAAAGACTTACTTTCAAACTTATAATTTATGGTTGTAATACAATACATTCTTACTTAACTCATTGAATGTAAGGTTTTAATATCTAGATTGTATATCCTATACATGGTTAAGTGACTATGATTTGTATTTTCATACCTATATATCAGCACACGCACCTTTTTTAACTTACAAAATTTTTAACTCTCATATGTATGCCTATAAATATAGTTAAAATTTAGTTTTTTTTTTAACTTGAATTTGCATTAAAAGAAGTTTTATGTAAGGTATCTAAGTTTTTCCTTACGTATTCAATTGTTTCTTAGCATATCCTGATTTTGTCCACTGTATCCATCCAATATGTTACAATCAAGGTTTAAAAAAAAGGTTTCAGACACTGTAACGGACACAGCCGAAACCTTTACATAACGCCGTTATGTAACGGTTTTGGCCTTTACTTATTTTTTTTTCTTTTTTGCTTAAAAAAATCCAAAAAATTCTAATAAATAAAACATATAGTAACAAGATACTTTTAAAGCCAATATGAAGCTCAAAATTTAAAAATAAGGAAATTAGATGGGTCGAGGGTTGAAACATACCCGAAATAAATAACATGTCTTGAATTCCTTTAAATCTATGAATTAAACTTCAAATCAAGTTGGTAATTAACAAAAAACAAAATAATTTTAGGAAAAAAAAGGTACTAAGAATAGGTAGAGAAGAAGAGATGAAGCAAAGATGAGGTTTTAGAATGAGTTTATGGATTTTCGGAACCCAATCCTACGACCGAAACCTTTACGTATCGGGCGTAATGCCCGTTGCGTAACAGTTTCGGGCGTTATGATTTTGTTTCGAGATAAACAGGTAAAGGTACAGTATCGGAGGTCACCGTAACCTTTACGTAACGGGCTTTACGTAACGGTTTCGGTGTTTTTTTAAACCATGGGTACAATATGTCGATACGTATCATATTTTGGACTTATCAATACAGAACCCATTGTCATACCTTTCCATTACCAAATTGTGCAAAACCCAGATGTTCGATCTAAGAACATCTTTTTTCCCTATGGACAACACATTTAGACAAAGTCCTCACTATAGACCACTTGAAAAACGAGGGGGGCACCCGGGGAGAGGGTATGGCCAATAGATGCTACATACGCATTGCCAATGAGGAATTGTGGACCATTTGCTATTGCACACCTATGGTTAGAGGAGTCGGGCAGTTTCTATTTGGGGGGTTCAATTGGTTTTCCCTTGGCCTTCAAGGAATTCATATCTACTTGGGTAGTGAAGAAGCTGAGTGCCAAATCCAGCGTGATGGTGTCGATGTTTCCAAGAGCTATTTGTTGGTCAATTTGGGAGGAAAGGACCATAAAGTGTGACAACATCTCTATAGACTTGTTGATCGCTATGTTCCTCCATTTTAGAAATTATTGTATCTTGGTGCTCCATTAGAGAGGATAGTGAGGAGCTATTCATTTCTTCAATCTTTTTAGGGTAGTTGGTCTCTCTTGACTAGTTGACCTGCTTTTTAGCATCAACTGTTCACTATCTGCGAACATGTACTCTTTCTACAATTTGTATATTGTGCGATAGCCGGCCCGAGTTGATCTCAACCCTGCACTAGCACTTTCGCCTTAGTGAGAAACCGAGACCTTAGAGTCGCCAGTAACCAAAGGATAAGGGTGTGATTGATCACCCAAAATAAAGCTCTTAGTCCGAGAACCAAAAAATCGGGTCCGGGGATTCTTTTATGGGTCAAGGTAGGTGTTAGGCACCCCAACTAATCCGTCGAACGACTGTTACGTTTTAATTTTTCTCCATTATTCTAACCTTTTATGAATTAAATGAAATAAATAAATCAACTAAATTACCTTCTTTTTTTCCCGAGATCGGAACGTATCTCCTCGACCAAATCGAGTCAAATCCTTCTCTACTTATTTTCGAGATTGAAATGCACCTCTCCTCGACCGAATCGAGGTGATTCTCTCTACTTGAGGGGCAAAACCTTTTCCTTAAATCGGCATGGCCAAACTCTTTCCTAGACCAATTCGAGATAAGCCCCGCTTACATTAGTGGAAAAAGGGAAGAACTAATTTTAAAATTAATTAAAAAAAGAACAATAATGAGAAGAAATCGAAGATCTCTTCCTCCTACACTTTCCTTCGTCCGGGTTTCCACTTCCTCATGACTATTTGGAGGGAAACCTTTGACTACTATGGGAAAGTGAAGGAAGGAGAGACTTGGACAAGTAGAAGAACAATTGAAGTAAACGAATGTTGCAAACCTTTTTTCTTCAACTCGTGTTCCAAGTGCTCAAGAAAGTGACCTTCAATAAGAATGAAATCCGAACTCCGATGACCCTTTCAAGACTACTCCTTCGAGATCTAGGTTTTCTCCAAGAGATGCTAAGGAAACCCTAAAATCCACTAGGTAGGAGAGCATTCAAAAAGTTGGGGGATTTCTAAGTTTTCTACCAAGTGATATTCAAGATATATGGATTCCAAAGTATTCCCAAGACTAAGGTTTTTCTGGTTTAAATGAAAGAGGGGGATGTGTAGCCTTTTATAAAGGTGAAAAAGAGGGAAATTTTCTTTTCTAAGCGATGTAGGACTAAATTTTCTCTCAAAAACTCAAATAGTTTTTGAAGAATAAATTTCTCACCTCTTTTGGGCTTGGGCTTTGGCTTAACCTCAGGTTATTTCGAGGTTCGGATCTTCTTCATTCAGTCCATCTTTTGGTACTTGGAGCTAAAAAGGGCCTTTGGCTATGCAGAATTGGGGGTCTACATATATCATTACCTTCTATTGAAAAAACAAATATGCATTCTTTAAAGGACGACACCATCTACTATTTGAGTGCACGAAGCATTGAACATGTCATACACTCGTCTAATGCACAAAAAACTGAAGAAAAAAACAAGGAGAAAATACATTTACACCCCTTGAGGTTTGATGAAAATACACATAGACCCCCTCATCTTTCAAAAATTACATTAAGTACCGTTACTTTTTAAAATAATGGCACTTAGACCCCCTCCATTAGTTGACCGTTAGTCAACTCAAATGCTGATGTCATGTGATGAAGTATATAAAATTCCAAAATTGCCCCTCTAATTTTCAGAAAACACTGTTCTTACTCCAAAACACTATTTATTTAATATTTAAAACTCCGGTTCTCACCCATGAGGTCGCCACGTGTCCCTTTTGACACCCCTAAACCATGGTTAAGAATCACCCACCCATCCTTGGATTTTTTTAAAAAAATATTAATTCTTTTTGGAAAATTAAAAAAAAATTAGAGTTTTTTTAATATTAAAAACAGTTTTTTAATACCACCCCTTGAGGTCACCACGTGTCCCTTTTGACACCCCTTAACCATGGTTAAGATTCACCCACCCATCCTTGGCTTCTTTTTTAAATATTAATTCATTTTTGAAAATTTAAAAAAAAATTTGGGGTTTTTTAATATCATCCCTTGAGGTCGTCACATGTCCCTTTTGACACCCCTTAACCATGGTTAAGATTCACCCACCTATCCTTGTTTTTTTTTACATATTCATTTTTTTTTTTAAATTCAAAAAAAAAATTAGAGTTTTTTAATATTAAAAACAGTGTTTTAATATCACCCCTTGAGGTCGCCACGTGTCCCTTTTGACACCCCTTAACCGTGGTTAAGATTCACCCACCCATCCTTGGCTTTTTAAAAAAATATTAATTCATTTTTGAAAATTAAAAAAAAAAAAGAATTAGAGTTTTTTTAATATTAAAAACAGTTTTTTAGTATCACCACTTGAGGTGCCCCCGTGTCCCTTTTGACACCCCTTAACCGTCACCCCTTGAGGTTGCCATGTGTCCCTTTTGACACCCCTTAACCATGGTTAAGATTCACCCCTTAATTTTCAAAAATAAATTAATTTTTAAAAAAAAAAAAACCAAGGATGGGTGGATGAATCTTAACCACGGCTAAGGGGTGTCAAAAGGGACACGTGGCGACCTCAAGGGGTGATATTAAAAAACTGTTTTTAGTATTAAAAAAACTATTTTTATTTAATTTTTTTAAAAAAAATTAATATGTGAAAAAAAACAAGGATAGGTGGGTGAATCTTAACCACGGTTAAGGGGTGTCAAAAGGGACACGTGACGACCTCAAGGGGTGAAATTAAAAAACTCTATTTTTTTTTCATTTTCAAAAATAAATTAATATTTAAAAAAAAAGCCAAGGATGGGTGGGTGAATCTTAACCACGGTTAAGGGGTGTCATAAGGGACACATGGCGACCTCAAGGGGTGGTATTAAAAAACTGTTTTTAATATTAAAAAAACTCTAATTTTTTTTAAAATTTTCAAAAAAGAATTAATATTTAAAAAAAAAAAACCAAGGATGGGTGGGTGAATCTTAACCACGGTTTAGGGGTGTCAAAAGGGACACGTGGAGACCTCAAGGGATGATATTAAAAATCTGTTTTTAATATTAAAAAAACTCTACTTTTTTTTTTAATTTTCAAAAATGAATTAATATTTAGAAAAAACAAGGATGAGTGGGTGAATCTTAACCACAGTTAAGGGGTGTCAAAAGGGACATGTGGCGACCTCATGGGTAAGAACCGGATTTTTAAATATTAAATAAATAGTGTTTTGGAGTAAGAATAGTGTTTTCTAAAAATTAGAGGGGCAATTTTGGAATTTTATATACTTCATCACATGACATCAGCATACATTAGCATTTCTGTGAGTTGACTAACGGTCAACTAATGGAGGGGGTCTAAGTGCCATTCCTAGTTGTTAAAGGCGACACCTCAGGCGACCAGGCACTCTACTGGGCTCAGGCACCTGGCCGCCTAGGCTGTCATTATTAATAATATGATATAAACAATATTATTATTGTTTAAAGGTTTAAAATTTTATTTTATTTGAATATGAGATATTTTTCAACAAAAAAAATGTTATTTTATATATTTCTCGTGTCTTCTACCATATAATATATTGGAGTTTTTATACCTTATAAAAAAATGGGTTTGTAGATCAAATAAGAAAGAAGATACGAACGGTGTCAAGTATGTGTCCCCCATGTTAACTTGTCCTCTTTTTTGTTCAATGGATGGACCAATTGGTCTCTCTCTTCCTCTGTTTGTGGGGCCTAGGTGACCAAGACATAGCTGGGATCAAGAAGGCCCAATAACAGAAAAACCTTTAAATGCCTCATTTTTTTAGACCCCCAATGCTCTCATAATCCATCTTTAAAGGGGTTTTTAATCATTTAAATAAGTGTAGGCCCCATTATTATATATATTTTACTTATTATATGATTTTTATTACATTTCTTTGATATAATCGAGAAGAAGAAGAAATAAAGAAAAAATGAGCGAAAGAAGTATGACCTCTCCCTTTCTCTCCCTCTTATCTCTCTATCTCTTGTTCGACAGTCACATTGATGTCGGGCTATTTTTTATTTTTTATTCAGTTCTGCACTCTTTATTTCTCTCTTTTTTGTTTAGCTGTCACTGATTCATTATACTTTTTCTCTATTTTTTATCCCTCAGTCCCTCTCCCCCTTTCGATAGTCATCGTAGACTGTTTTTTTATTCCCAACTATTAAAATCCCTCTTTCTTATTCATAAAATGTCTTCAAAAATGATTCTATTAGAGTGCATCTTGACAATGGAGATTTTACAATTTATATGAATTACAAAGCCTCTTATTCAAGGAAATGCAACGTACATGGATCTCATATTGGGATTTGGGAATAGGATTTTAGTTGCAAAGAGTTCATAAGGCAACGCCTCGGGCTCCTCAGGCGTCGACGGGGTCTGTAGCCTCAAATCGCCTAGTCGCCTTGACAACTATGGTGTCATTATTTTAAAAAGTAAGGGTACTTAATGTATTTTTTGAAAACTGAGGGGATCTATGTGTATTTTCGTCAAACCCTTAGGGGGTGTAAATGTATTTTCTCCAAAAAACAAATAAAGCCAGCAGTTGATAACTGAAAGACAACCATAAACTTCCAATCATATCCATACTATAAGAACTACATGAATGATGAAACAACGCCAAAACTAGAGAGTTTTCATTAATGTTTTGATTTTTTAAAATTGTTAAGACTGGAGGTGTACTATAAAAATTCTATGTTAAAATTTGCTAAACAAGCATGGAAGGGTACACTAATATCCAAATACTCCTAACAACCATTTGGATCTGGGAAAAAAGATGTCAAACAGTCATGTATATGACCGTTTCACTTAAGAGTGACACTAAGAGTTAAAGCTACATGTACCAACATTCATTTAACCTACATAGATGCCCATTTACATCATAATGTAAAACCAACAAGATACATATTTTCATGTCCCCTCTAAAGCATTTTCCACTTGATCCCTTGAGGGGTTATTTAGTGATTGGTCCAGCATTTTGGGTTGTCACCTAAGCGATCTGCTGATCCCAAATCTTGGCCTCCCTCTCAAAGATAAATCCATCTCCAAATCCATATGGGACCCGGTGATAGAAAGATTACAAAGAAGACGTGTTGGCTGGAAGAAAGAGGATATCTATCAGAAGGTGGCAGGAAAACCCTTATCAAGATTAGTATGGCCGGTCTACCCATTTTTGATAACTTTATCTTGAAGTGCCAATTCTGTGCCAAGCATCTTGAAAAGCTTCAAAGAGCTTCTTTAGAGTGGATGGGGAGATGGGAGAAGAACTCATCTAGTCAGGTCGGATTGGGTATGTTGCCCCAAGGACTGTGGGGGGCTGAATTTTAGAAGGCATGATTGTATGAACAAGGCCTTTCTAGGCAAGTGAGCGTAGAGATTCAGCTATGGATAGAGTGCTTTGTGGAGAAGGGTCAACCCCTTGAAGTTTGATGCTATCAAGAGATAGGACTCCCGCATGTTTTTGGGTCTGTAAGGAGTCGAGGTGTAGAGGGTTATGCCAAATCATGATTAATTCTTAAAGCAAATGACCTACCTTGAGGGTAGAGGCAGGAAATTCCATTTTGGGAAAGGGATTGGTGTGGGATTGGCCTTGTAGAAGAGTATTTCAAAAGAAGAAATGTAAACATTACTTGGAAACTAGTCTTCAGAAGGAATCTCAGAGATAATGAGAATGAAGAGGGCATTCTCCTTGCAAGAATCAATAGAGCCTAAGTTTATCCATACAGGGAGGATCATCGTATATGGAAAATATATCCAAGAGGTGCTTTTTCAGCTAAAGCCTTCTATGGAAATTTTCTTAATTAGGAGGGTTAGGAGATAGCCAGGAATCCCCAGTTTAGGAAGATTTGATGTGACCAGGTCCCCCCAACTTGAAAGCTTTCGTTTCGTCAGCTTCCTTGGACAAGATAATTATAGTCGATCATCTGCGACATTGAGGCACAATAATCCCTAGCAGGGGAAAGTTGAGTGAGGAGGTGAACCACCTCTTCTTATCCACAGCCCGTTAGCCAGGTCAGTTTGGAGCTTACTTCATCTCTCTATTAAGGTTATCTTGGTCTCACCTAAAAGAAGTAAAGGACTTAATTTCGGTTGAAAGAAGGGCCTCTATGGGAAGAGGGGAAAGATTAATCAAAGGAATTTGCAGGATAAAAAGAAAGAAAATCCCAGATCTTTGTGCTTAGATGGAATCATGTTCTTTTTACGACTCCTAAATCTCTTTTTTGAGCCTTTCTTTTTTTCTTTTTTCTTTTTTTTTTTTTTTTGGGGGGGGGGGGTCTCTAATTTTCCCAACACTGTAAATCCTTTCTCTTCTATTAATACAACTCTCCTTATTATCAAAAAGAAAAAAAAATCTACAACCATGAAAATCTCCAACTTACTTTCATTTTCATTATAAAAGCTGAATTTGGTGAATCACACTTGAACCAATGCATGATTTCAATGTGAAACCAATTCTGAACCACCTGGGGCAAATTCATGCCAAGCCTCAAGAAAACATTGGATATGCAAATGCAATCCTCAGAACAAAATCCACTAATCAAATTTGACCATACCAAAAGCAGAACACCTAAAACATTGAACCATTTAGTCCATGATCCCCACCCTTATTGTTGGTTGCAGATTAAGAAGCTGTGAGCAATTGATGAAGATGTTATGTTCTTCCAATGCAAAGAACGGACTGGGGAAAAATTACAGACCACCAATGCATACCTCAAAAAACGAAACCAAAAGGAACTAAAGGATCAGGCAAAGATAAACAATCCTCTAATGAGTACAAGTCCTAGCTGGAGAGAGTCTCCACATACCATCACAATCTCTGCAAATGCATTCACTCCTCTGTAATCCAGCAGAAAATTGAAAATAACCAAAGTAGAGAACTTACATGATATAGCGGTGAACCACTGATACTATAAAGCACAATAGTCATCTCTGGGGCTGAGACTGTACACGTCCACATGATGGCTTCGGTTTCAGTTGACTGTGACTTTTCAAGGATAGGATTTTCCTCTCGAAGAACAATTTGTTTCTTTTTCGAGAGGTGCAGGCACATCCATGGCTTTAATCGGCTCATGATGATATTGCACTGGGTACCACCGAGCTTAATATCAATTTCAGGTCTAACAGGCGCTATCAGCTGAAAGCAAAGGCATCACAAAACAAGTCAACAGAAAGGCATACCAAGTTGACATCTACAGTGCTCACAGACCCAAAGTTTAACATTGCCAGTGAAGAAAATATAGGGAAAATAAAGTATATGGCTGAGACGAGATTACAGCATAAAAAATGTAAATTGGTAAACTGAAAATTTGGGTATTGATCTAAATAGATTATTATAAGCAGTGGACAAATGTTACATAAATAACCGTAAATTCTAATGCAAAAGCATTGTGAAACAAGTTAATAGTAAGGCAGACGAAGAATACCAAATTGATATCTACAGTGCTAACAGACCCAAAGTTTAACATTCCCAGATAACATTAAGAACATATAGCCCAAACATAAGGAAAGTGCATAAATATGTGCAGTAAACTGATATAAAACAGCATATCATCTGAAGTTTGAGCATTGATCTACATGGATTATATAACCAGTGAATATAACATTTACCAATATAACTGTGAAGAGATGCCAGAAAGGAAAGAATGAAAAGAAAAATCATGGATGAAGCATCTCTTCCTGTCAACATCCAACAGACTATATCAAGTGCAACATTAGAAAGGGCATGCATAGATTAGGGGTGTTAGTTAAAATTGACGGCCAGAAGATGGCCCAAAGCAATTTACTTTGTCTCAGTTTAATTATGCAATAAGTATAAGGAGGGAAAGAATCGGGAAGATGCTGCCATTGAATTAGAACTGAGGTGCTGAAATCAGTGCTTTACCAGTGCATATAAATCAAAATTGAAGCAAATTCATGACGGAAATAAGACCAGCCAGGTTTTAGAATTCAGAATGTTGGGCAATCAAGAAACACCATTCATAGAATGAATGCTTATGGGAAGCCTGAGATAAGTGTAGAGACAATGAATGTCAACACTAAAAAAGAAAAAATCATAAATGAATGCATCCACGGGAACCTAGGAGTAGCCTCAGTGCAGGAGAGTTAGCCAGTGCTGGAGAGTTGACAGTTTACACAGATAGCTTGGTCTTGTGCGAGGGAGTGCTTAAGAGAAGGATGAAGGCTCTTAAGGACAAGGAAGGCCATAAGGACTTCGATTGAAGAAATGAGGAAAGATTTGAAGACTCGCTCTAGAAGAAGTTATGGCTTTCGATAGAGTGGATTGGCCTAACAAGATATGTGTAGCCGATCCAAATAGTTGAGATTAGTAGGATTCTTTATGAGTCCATAAGGTCGAAATGTGAATAGGGTTTGTGGGGTTTTTTAGGAAATTTACTTCATCACCAAGCCGCATTTGGTTTTGATTATTTATTTCATAAAGATTTATGCAGAGAAGAACTTAAGATCAATTTAACTTGTTTAATTAACCCACAGAAAACCAGCAATTTTCTGCACATAATTGCTTTTAAAAAGTATTGTTAACAAAAAGGAGAAACTGTTTATTTCTGCTTGAACTGTTTGAGCATCGTTCACCCATCCACATAGGATCAGGTTGGTTCTTACTTCTTACTCAATAAGTATCATTACAAGTGAACTATGACTGCTTTCTTTAACTGGGTTGTGTATCAAATCCTTTGTGGACAAATATCAGCTGGATTTTGTGTATCATAACCTGCAGTTGGGTTTATTATACCTAGGAGAAAATGGTACTCTTGGACAGCAACAATAACATGGCCCTGGTGGAGTAAACAGAGTGATCTGAACACTCAATTGTTCCAGAAGTATAGGCCTACTATTATGCATGTTCGCCATATTATTATCATGAGGAGGTTTTTGTCGATCTTTAATACATCCCTTTGTAGATGTTTCAACACCATTGATTCCCAACTCATGAATTCAAGCCTTGGTTGCACCATATATGCATGAAAATACATGCACAGTACGTAAATACAATGTATGAGGTTGCTATATTAACCAAACCATAATTCTACTAGATCAGAGCATTCCAATTAACAAAATAACAGACAAATAATACTCAGTTCTGGTGTACCGTTGCCCTGTCATGAACATGTTAAATTACACGGACCGTTGCATAGGAGACTGCTTAATGTTGTACAATCATTCTCCAGCTCACAGACATAGTTTTCCTCACCTGAAACTCCAAACCCCTCTGGCTAATGTACGTAAATCTACTCCTTTAACTCAACATGCACAAAAGTTGTCTTGTCATCAAGCTGCACTAGCTCTAAATCAAACAAAGCAACAGTGGCCAACAAAATATGAATAGAGGTGTGCTTCACAACTGGCTGGAGAGAACACTTCATTAGACTGGAGAGTTCTTTTTGAAGTGGCCTTTAGCGACCAACCATATGCCCTGCATCTGTCACCACCAGCTCCAAGAGATCCTTTCCTCATATAAACCAATTTGCACCCAATTGCTCTTTTTCCCTTGGGTAATTGTTTTCTATAAGTAAATATTATATTAAGAGGGGCAACAAAACCCTAACCCGCAATATTCAGACTAACCTGGTAAGATATAATCTGTGCAAAAACGATGAGTTATTTAGTATATATAGTTATACCAACTCAAAGGCCATAGCAAGAGGAAGAGAACACCTCAGACAGATCACAAAACAGCACACCGGAAATTCCTTTAATCTCAATCCCCGGCTAACCAGTCTTCTGTCCAATCAAATATTTTGGTCAAGCTGTATTGGGCAAACGCTCATCGGTCTGATCTGCGCATTCTCCTCCGATTTGAGTTCCAGCCGAACAGAAGATTTCAGCCTAACAGCTCAAGATATACAAGAGACTAAATAGAGAACCATGAACCACATAAAACAAAAAACAAATGCCAGACCAAACTCATCATTAGAGGCAACCGGGTTGGATTGTTCCCCACCTGAAGGAAGAAACATTGACCTCCCCTGTGTAATTTGATGAGATTCCAGGTCTGATCTTCTTAAGAGACTCCATCTCCTCAGTCCTCACAAGTGGCAACCGACCACTAACACTGCCATTATCTTCCATTGATTCTCAAAAAGTGGATGTTTTTTCATTATTTTCATTGCATTATGTCATTGGCCCTAGTTCTTTCACACAACTTAGACCGTGTGGAACTCAATCCTATGACCCCTCGTGGATGAGTAAGCCTAATCCCCAAGAGCTTCCCTAAGTAACTTGAGCACAACAGAGTGAAGAGAACACTAAAGAACTTTCAAGGAAGAACAGCTTGCGTTGCACCAAAGAACGCTTACAAGTTGTGGAGTGTGTTTTACAGATGAGGGGCTCACCCCTTTTTATAGGCATCCTAAGAATATTTCACCTTTGTACCTAGATGTTTCTATAAAGTTTGTCTATAGAATATTAATGGGGTGGAAAAGTCTAAATACATCATACTATATTCTATATAAATCCTGACTTTTCTACTCTTTTACAAGCATCTATAGTAATCTAAATTTATCTACATCTTTTTGTATGTACAATCTATTACACAAGACCATAGTTACTGTTTAGCAACTCCCAATACTATGTATAATTTGTTGATATATGTAATATCGAAGGTATATTTGTAAAAGGGTATATATGTAATGTTCTCTTCTTAATATAAGATGCTAGTAGGGCTTTCTTTCTCTTACTAAGTAATTTATCATAATCTCTCTCCTTTCTCTCTTTTCTTTTCTCTAAACCATAAATCCTTCTCCAACTTGGTATCAGAGCTCATTAGAAGGATGGAAAAAATCATTTAAAGCCACAAGAACAACCAAAGAAAAAAGGACAGCTTCCACGTTTTTAGCTATATGGTTGTCTCTAGTCATATGGCCTAGGCCTTATTTCCTTATTTTGGGTCTCTCCGAAGGTAATTTCTTATAGAGTTTGATTTTAGAGAATTTTTGAATCATATATCTTGTGATTTGGTTCATTTTTTAAAAAATTACAATGATTTGAAGAAAAATACAGAAAAATTCCAGCAAAATAACTGTTTTAGTTCAGACCTGTTTTCGCTCGAATGGGATAATTTTAATGGTGTTTGTTGATCATGGATTGATCGGTTTTTTGTTAGAAACATTTCCACACTTAGTTTACCCCATTTGATTGAGATTTGAAGGTTCTATGATGTTTTTTCCGAGCATGTTCTTACCAATTTTCACTGTTAAAAGAATTTTTATGCTTTGTTTGTTTATTAAAGCAACTTAGATGGTTGTTTTTGGTAATCTTAATACCTTTGGATAAGGTTTTGATTACGTAGAGGTGTGATTTAATTTTTCCCTTTCTTCTATGCATGTTAAGAATCTTACTCAACCCGGCTCTTTCTGACTCTGTTGTCCACTCTATCACCAATATTAAATTCAATGGTGATAATTTTCTTGTGTGACGAAGCTCTATTGAGCTTTATATTGGAGGTCATTCTAAGATGGGGTATTTTGATGGTAAAACCCCTAAGCCGGAGACCCGTATTTCCGAAATTGCTACATGGAATGCTTAGAATTGCATTATTTTGAGCTGGTTGTTTAATTCTATGGAGCCTAAGATTACCGGGAATTACATTTTCAATAAGGATTGTCATGAGCTTTAGGAGACTCTTATTCAGACTTATGCTTTAGTGGAGAATGATGCTCGGATTTATCAACATACTCGTGAGATTGCTCACTTTCAGCAAGGGGATATGTCTATTTCTGATTATTTTGGAGCTCTTCAGCGTCGTTGGGAAGAATTGAGTCATTATAAGTCTCTTTCTGAATTGTCCGTTGCTTCTGCAAAGATTTTGACGAAGCGAATTGAGAAGACATCGCATTTATGATTTCTTGGGTGGCCTTGGGGCCGAATTTGAGCAGTTGCGCACTCAGATCCTTGCCACATCTCCTCTGTCTTCTCTTCGATCGGTATACTCCACTGTGTTCAGTGAGAAACGCCGACGAGCTGATATGTCTTTCAAGCTCCCCTCCTATGCTCCCTCCGGATCGTACTGCCTTTGCTACTAATTTTCGTCTCCTCCAAGACGTGTTAGGGGGACTGATAGGGGTCGACATGGTCGTGGCAGATTTACTACTCTTTGTGCTCACTGCGGTATAATGGGACATGATCATGATCATTGTTATCGTCTGCATAGTTATCCTAAGGGTTACCAGTCTCGTCCTACGGCTCCTTTTACTATGACTCCTACAATTGATTCTTCGCCTGCCACCTTAATTGCTCCGAGTGATCCTTTGGAGTTCTTGAGAGCTCAAATTGTTGAGATGATCCGCACTGAGTTTCGTTTGCAGAGTAAATCTGATACTTCTATTGCTTCATCTTCACTTTCTGCCTCAGATATCCATGCTCCCTCTGCCTATGCTGCCACTACATCATCTTTTCCCCTAACTGGGTAATTGATTCTGGAACCACTAATCATATGACTGATGAGTCACTGGATTATTCCATTTATTCATCTCCATCTCCTACTGCCAAGGTTCTCTTGGCTGATGGTTCTGTTACTCCTGTTTTAGGAGTAGGGCACTTTCCTGTATCTCCGTCTCTCTTTATCTCATGTTTTACATGTTCCTCATTTATCTTCGAACCTTCTTTCAATTAGCAGTCTTACTACAAAACTCAATTATTGTGCTATGTTTTATCCTTTTCATTGCCTCTTTCAGGCCTTGACTACGAGGAGGATTGTTGGTAGAGGCATGAAAAAAGGCGGACTGTACTACCTTGATGCTGATTATGCTCCTGATCGTGTCCCAACTACTACTGCTACTGCTACTGTTTTTCCTTTTTCTGTTGATGCTACTCATGATACTTATCGTTTATGGCATGCTAAGCTTGAGCATGTTGGATCTCAGATTTTGTGTTATTTGATTCCTACTTTTAGTAAACTGTGTTCTTCATCTACTTTTCAATGTGATACTTGTGAGCTTACTAAACATGTTTGCACTATTTGTCCTTCTCGCATGCATAGATGTCGTTTTACTTTTCAGCTTGTTCATTCTGATGTTTAGGGTCCATTTCTAGTTATCTCTAGTGATGGTTTTTGTTATTACGTTACTTTATCGATGACTACACTCGGGCTACTTGGATTTACCTTATTAAGTCTAAGGATGAGGTGTTTTCTAAATTCCACGAATTTAATGCTATGGTTCTTAACCAGTTTGGTGGTCTTGTTAAGGCCCTCTGATCCGATAATGGTGGTAAGTATCTATCTGTCCCTTTTGTCCAGTATCTTCAAACTCATGGTATTGCTCATCAGCTTACATATCTGTACACCGCTCAACAAAAATGGTGTTACTAAGCACAAGACTAAATGAGTGTCACTCGCTCCTTGTTGCGAGGCATGCAAGAGTCTAAACCTTTTTGGTCCATGACCCTTCTCACTCCATGTTTTCTCATCAATTGGGCACCTTCTCGTGTTCTTGATAGTCTTTCACCTTATCAGTTTATTTATCCTCAAGCTCCTATTTTTCCATTGAGCCACGAGTGTTTGGTTGTACCTACTTTGCTCAGGATCTTCGTTCATGTTGTCAGAAATTGGACGATAAGGAAATTTGATTTGACTTTGTTGGATATTCTAGCACATCGACGAGCTATCGGTGTTATGATACCCAGTCTCATCGCTTCTGTCTATTTGGATGTTACCTTTTTCGAGATAGTACCATATTTCTATCCTACTCCTACTGTCTCTACCATTCCTTTGTCTTTACCTCGTCATGTGTCTGCTGTCTCTTTGCCTTTACCTGTTCCAGGGGATCTTCCACAACAGAAGGAGCTTCTCATGTACTCTCGTCGACAGCCACCTGGTTCTCTCCGATGCGCCTCTACCACAATCTTCCCCGCAAGTTACTCACTAGGTACTTCTTTACCTTCCTCTATACTTGTCCATACTTCTCCTGTTATTACTCCCGTTGCTTCTGATCTTGAGTTGCCTATTGCCATCGCAAGGGTGTTCGTTCCTGTGTTACTCTTTACCCTCTTGCCAAGTATGTTTGTTATGAAGCTATATTTGTTGCCCAAAGATTGGACCCTAGAGGGGGGTGAATAGGGTTCATGACAAATTCAAATTTATTCCTAATCCCTTAAATGGAATTTCAATTATACTAATTAAAAGGGAATAGAAATTAAACAATTCTATAATCAATGCAAAATAGAAAGTAAAGGAGAAGAGTTAGAGAAAGCAAACACAAGATGTTCTTGAGGTTCGGCAATCCCGCCTACGTCCCTGCCTTATGCTTCCCCGCTTAAGGATTCACCACGATTTACTAATCGCACGATCTTCTTGCAAGTAAAGACCACACCTTTACAAGTCCAAGAGAATCCCCTATATTGACTCCAAAATCTTCTTACGGGTGAAGATCAGACCTATCCTTGCAAGAGAACAATCCTCTCTTGACTTTTACAAAGCTCCCTGCTTCAAGGACAAGAATCCATGATTCTTGATTTTCAAATACACTTGTTAAGAAGTGTTTTACAATCACAAATTTGCTCCGTACACGAGATGGATGATCTCTTTAAAGCTCTCTAAAAATCTCCCAAAGATTGGAGTTAAATAGCTCAAGATTGGGCTTTTGGGATTTTGTAGGGTATACTCAATAGATTTGGAAATCTAAGCTTGTGAGTGATTGATTGAATGATCTAGAATGATTGGAGTTCTCATTTAGTTCATAAATCATCCACTTTTATAGCCCAAGAAGTTTCATTGTCGTTGGAAAAACATTAAATGCAAATATGGTAGTTTAAATCTAGCCGTTACGGCTTTTTTTTCGCGTCCCGAAGGATCCGTTCGACTGGATTGGAGATCCGGTCGACTGGATGCACATAGTGGCCAAATAAAAATCCTGTGCCTTGATCCGGTCGACTGGATTCCTGTTTTTCACCAGAAAATCCTTATTACTTAACCTGAATTATGAGAATGAATTCATAAGTCTTCTACCTTATCTTTATCATGATTTTTATCATTCCTTATGATGTTCTAGGTCCGTAGAAAGATATCTAAACATAGTCTAAAGGAACCTAAAGTCAATCTAGGCTTTGAGCATTCAAACTTCAAGCTATGAAGACTTTTTACATAAGTCCTAGACACTCTTAAAAGATAAAAATAAAACTTTAAACATTCTTGAGAGTCTTCATTCTTCTTCAACTTGATCTTGACTTGATTTGGCTTCAAGATCATTCTTCTTCTTCTTCATGATATAACATCTTCAATATGATTCAACTTGATCCAATGGTTTGCTTTGACTTCATAATGAATCTTCTTTAGCTTGGTAAAATTTTCATGCTTTTGCCTTGAATGGTTTGCTAATGCTCTTGGTAGATTGATTTTCACATAAACTCAAGTGAGACATTAGTAACACAACAATCATTACATTATTGTGTAATCATCAAAATCACTAAGGAAACCTATAGGCTAACAGTATCTCCCTCCTACCAGGCTTTCTTTTCCGCTATTGATAATGTGGCTATTCCTCGTTCTGTTCGTGTTGCTCTTCATCCTGAGTGGAAGGGTGCTATGGTTGACGAGATGAATGCCCTTCGGTCTAATCATACTTGGGATATGGTTCCCCTTCTAGTTGGGAAGAAGCCTGTGGGCTGCCGTTGGGTTTTCAAAGTTAAACATAACTCTGATAGCAGTGTTGATCGGTATAAGGCTCATCTTTTCGCCTGCGTTTTACTCAAACTTATGGGATTGACTATGGTGATACTTTTGCTCCTGTGGCCAAACAGACTTTTGTTCGTGTTCTCTCTCTTACGGTCAATCAGAGTTGGCCTCTCTATCAGTTGGACATCAAAAATGCCTTTCTTAATGGGCATCTCACTAAGGAGATATATATGGATTCCTCTCCTGGTTTCCTTCTTCAGGAGGAGTCTGGGAAGGTTTGTAGACTTCGGAAGTCTATATATGGTTTGAAGCAGTCACCTCGTGTTTGGTTCCATCGCTTCTGTGAAGTGGTCCTAAGTATGGGCTTTCAACAATGTCACTCTGATCAAAATGTCTTCATCCAATTTGGCGCCCCAGGCCGTACTATACCTTTGATGTCAAAGGCATACCTTTGATCTCTCATCCTTGGTCTAGAGATTGTTCGATCTAAGAAAAGAATTTTTATGTCACAACGGAAGTATGCTCTTGATCTGTTGAGTGATATTAGTATGAGTGGTGTAAACCTGCTACTTCTCCCATGGATCCGAAACTCTTTTTACATGATAGTAAGGGTGATCTTCTTCCTGATCCTCATGCTTACCAACGTCTCGTGGGCCACTTGATATATCATATATCTCACCCTCACTCGATCGGATATCACGTTTGTTGTCAACATGGTTAGTCAGTTTATGCATGCTCCCCGTGCTTCACACCTTGCTGTTGTTCATCATATTCTTCGATATATCAAGTCTAAACTCAATTGTGGACTCTTATATCGCTCACATGGGCATCTTGAGATCTTCGGTTATACAGATGCCAATTAGGCCGGATCTCCTACTGACCGTCGCTCCACCTTTGGCTATTGTGCCTTTTTTGGGGGCAACTTGGTTGCATGGAAGAGTAAAAAGCAACCCTTTGTTTCTCGCTCTAATGCCGAAGCAGAATGTCGGGCTCTTGTTCATGGGACTTGTGAAGTTCTGTGGCTTCGTTCTCTCCTTCCAGAGTTAGGGTTTCTTGTTAAAGGCCCTATGTCTTCATATTGTGATAATGAGGCTGCCACGAAGATTGTTTCTAATTTTGTGCTTATAAGGGGACAAAGTACATTGAAGTTGATATTTATTTTCTCCGAGAGAAAGTTCAAGATTGTTCATTATCTCTTCATAATGTTTCATCTTCTCAACAATTTGTTGACATTTTCACTAAGCTTGTTGGCCCTGCTATCCTCCAGGATATTACTGTCAAGTTGGGCATGCTTAATGTTTATTCTCCAGCTTAAGAGGAAGTGTTAATATATGTAATATCGAGGGTATATATGTAATGTTCTCTTCTTAATATAAGATGCTAGTAGGGTTTTCTTTCCCTTACGAAACAATTTATCCTAATTTCTCTTCTTTCTCTCTTCTCTCCTCTCTTTTCTAAACCCTAAATCCTTCAAACCTTTTCTCCTTCCCACCAAATATTAGAAAAAAATCCAAGTTAGGCAGTCCATGACACTCTACTCTCACCTAACAAGGCAATATCCTTGTCGCGTTTTCTTTGAGTAACATCAATCTCTCATTTCATCCTATAGTAGCTCGCATGGAAATTCATCTGTATCAGTCATCCAAATCTTCAATAAAAGGCTTGAGATGGCTCGTGTGTATGACTGAATGGATCCTCAAATCAGAGGGTAGTTTTAATTGGTATGAGTTCTTCCTTTGTACTTTCATGCCATCCCCTTGTGTTCCCCTAAATGTTAGGGTTGAAGCTTCACCCATACTAAGTCACCTTCCCAATACTCCTTTAGTCGTCTTCTCCTTTTGACCTGCTTCCTCCTTCATTTTGTTGTTGTGTTGAAGTTGGTGCTTATTGCTAATGGCTTCCATTTCTCCCCTTTGGCAAGTTGTAGAGCCAACAATATCTTCTCATCTACTCAGGTCCCTCGCACCAATGGGACAATGCATTGAGATTCCTCCTCCATGATACACAAGAAGTTGACAAATGCCATGGGTACTGCTTTAACCCTACCCAGGAACTCCATCCCTACAATTACTTGGTACTCTGACAACAAAAAGGTCCACATTTCCCTTGAATGAGAGAGGATAGCTAAGCTCTCTCTCTCTTCTTCTTCTTCTTCTTCTTCTTCTTCTTCTTCCTTCTTTCAAACCCTAACCTTAAACCAAACTAATCAAAGTCAACTCCCTCTTGCAGCCATAACCAACGTGATTTCTCACCCTTAGAAAGAAATAAAGTAGACAAACAGCCACAAGGAGCGAACTTTCTCTAATACCACTAGATGCAAATCAAGGGCAGAATGCAAGTAAAAATTGAAACAACAACACAGCAATTTATATTATTAAAAAATGACCTTTCAACTACCACAAAACCCTACTTCAAATTCTGGTAAAATAAGGAAATACCTTAAACAAAAGTGCTGGAAAAGGGAAAACAACGAAGGAATAAAGCTCCTCTCGCGCTAAGATGCTGCGTAGGACGCCGATCAAGCCACAACCGGTAACTGACCTTAAATAATCTTTAAAGCATTGCTGGAAACTACAGGACAGCCGTTGTACCGAAGGATGAATAGATCCTTGTACGCGAAATGCAACGACAAGGTGATTGGAGTGTATCAGAGCTTGAAGCGTCACAAAGAAAACTTCCAATCTCTCAAACCCTAGCTGGAGAGGAGCCTTCTCTGTTAGAAATCTCAGATTAGGTCTTCCTCGGAGAGAAAATGAGCAATCTACCACTTACAACCACTTTTACAAGAAACACCCAAAACTTCTTAAAACTAGAAATAAGACCTCACATGGAAACAAATAAATAAATAAAAACCCCTCAAAAGTTCTGGACAAAACTTAAATGAGACCAAAAACTAAAAAGACAGAAATACCATCGACAAAGAAAATTCTCAAAATAGCTCAAATAAACCAACTTTTTTTTTTTTTTTTTTGCATCATCAAGCAACTGAAGTCTCTTGGCTTGAACTCACTTTTCCCTCTATTGTCTCTCTTTGCCTCTCGATCATCTCTGTGGGTGTCATGCTTGTGGCCTACTCCGCATCTCTGTGGGTGTCTTGCTTGTGGCCTACTCCGCTCTCTCCCCAACCTTTGCCATAGTCATCGCTCGTAAACCTTGACTTAGAAGAATAATCTTTCTTGAATTGTACTAATTGTTCAGCTACCACCATGATTGTTGCAAGAACTTGCACACCCCATCATTATAGTTCATCACCTTGTTTGCTCATGTCTAGCATAGCAGATTCATTAAATGTCACATCCTTGGTGATTATAAATTTGGGCAACTTAGGATAAGAACACCACAATAATATACATTCACCCTGTGCATATCCTAGAAAAATACACTTTTTTTTTACCTAGGATCTAATATTCCATCAGTAACATGAAAATAATAGGGCAACCAAAACTTTTAAGGCTAGAATAATCAGCAAGTTTATCGGACCATACATCTCTCCAGGAGTTCTGCACACTATCGCCATAGATGGAGATCTATTAAGCAAGAAAACAGGTCGTACTCACTAAATCTGCCAAAAACTCCTTCGATGAACCAACATTGGATAACATGCAACGAGCCTGCTCAAGAAGCCTGAGTTTATCCATTCTGTAACACAGCTCTGTTGTAGAGTGTTTGTAGGTTGCAGTAGTGTATATTCAAACAATACCTTCATCCTTAGAGAACCTCTCAAACTCCTTGTGTCAAAACGCAGTATCGTTGTAACTTGTAAGTTCTCAAGCAGTACATCTTCTTGACAGTCTACCTCTCGACCATGAATTTCCACTGTTTGAATGTAATAATTACTTTGTCCTTGCTCTTTTGGGTAAACATCCAATCCTTGAGAACTCGTCTATAAAAAGCACAAGGTACCAATATCCCCCTTTTGAAGCAACTCTTGCAAGATCCAAAAAATCTGAATGGAAGTAATCAAGTGTACCTTCATGTGATGAATCATCGAACAGTGTTTCACCCATTGCTTTACACATAAACAATGCTCATAGAAGTTTAACTTCATTAACCACAAAGAAAACCTTGTTTTCTACTTTTCTCTCTGCCAAACCTTGCTCAGTCATATAGCCCAAACACACATTCCACTACCGTGTCGAGACTATAGCAGACTTACAAGTAAAATAGATAGCTGTTCCACCTGTGATTGTGTTTCTTAGGTATAGACACTCCAAATTATCTCTCTTCAAAAAAATCAGGGCATCCTATACAATCTTTATGACCCCACTTTCTGTCGTGCACTTACACCCATCGAAGTCTAAAGTTACCAAAGAAATAAGATTCTTCTTTCAATTATGAAACAAGTCGCACATGTATCAGTGTCCTTACTCCTCTCAATCCTATCATGCATTTCAATTTTGATTGCCCCTATAGCAATAGTCTGGCAAGCCATGTTATTCCCTATCAAGATGGCAAACCAATCCTATTAGGATACATGATATGAGCGCTAGTAGCCACAATCCGCAACATTGAAGGGACCGTTAAGCATCATTTGGATTTATCCTCCTCCATTTTCTGTGAAGTTTTGTCTAATTTATCGACGTATTATTAAGTATTTTGATTTAAGTTCTTTCTTTCTAAGAGGTGGAATAGAATAACTCGGTTGAAGTGTAATGATCATACATACAAATAATACTATGGTACAATTAATTTGTGAGTGACCTCATCACATTGAGGCTTTCAAGCTTTACCAAAGTTTATCGCAGAATCCACATTGATGACATTGTACAACATTTCATCAACAAGATACAAGCGAATCGTGATCAAATCCTTCAATTCTTAATCTTCCCATTGGTCCTCCGACATATTGGCAGGCTTATTCTCTTTCCCCCTCAACACCTTTTGTAAACCCTGATGAATCAATAAGGCGCCAACCTTGACGTGCAATAAGCCAAAACTCTTCTTTT
Organism: Tetracentron sinense; assembly: GCA_015143295.1. Lineage (NCBI taxonomy): Eukaryota > Viridiplantae > Streptophyta > Magnoliopsida > Trochodendrales > Trochodendraceae > Tetracentron > Tetracentron sinense. The sequence goes on from CM026574.1 coordinate 21,202,898, forward strand.
CATCGAAATACTCCATCTCGAACCTCATGTTCAAAATATTCACAACCATCACAAACCCAAAAACCTCTCTCTAATATCAGTTTTTTGTACTCATTGGGTCAATGGAAATGTGAAAACACTTATAGTTTTGGCAATGGAAATGTGAAAACACTTATAGAGAAAAATTGGAAGAAATAATGCACTCACTATACAAGATTTTCAAAGCTCACCGGCAATGGGGCTACATCCACAGGAGAAAATGATCTAAGAGCTTCCATCATATGTGAAGAATACAAGGTACAAGAGTTTTTTGCACCAACACTGAGTTAGATATTGATTATTCTCCCCAAGAAGCACAAAGAGATACCCCAAATCCCAAACACTCATATTGGCCTATTTATAAGGTCTCAAAACTAAATCCCTAATAACCTATGCATTCCCTAAATCATATCATAAAAGAAAAAACCAAAAAAAAAAAAAATTTATATATATATATAATTTTCCGAAATAAGAATTGAAGACAATCCAGGAGTGAATACCAAAAGGGTTAATAATAGTTGAAAGATAGCACTACAAATGTGCCTCAAAATAAATACTTAACCTATACTACAAGTTCTGTTCCCCAATGCCTTTTTTACTTTAATTTCCAAAATTTGACAGAACTTAACTCTAAAAAAAAAGTATCTTAACCCTCAACAAAAAGTATCATCCAAAGCAAAAAAGTCCCTAGAACGTTCATCGGTGTCCAAGGTTCATGCAGTGTACGATCAATGTTTTTGACAATCTTTGAGCAATGCGCACACAATGTAATGATAATCAAATTTCAACAATCAAAACATGAAAGATGTATAAAAATTAAAGGAAAAAAGTAAATTAATGATCATGTCATTCATTTAAATTGGATATACGTTGACTTGCATTTTGCAAACAATGTGCATTGGGCCTACGGTGTTTGGATTGTGATTTCTTTCGAGGAGATTCAACCAATCAAGAAGAAAGAATAAAGAATCATTCGTCCATTGATATAAAGTTCTCAAAATTACCAAACATGGAAGTTGTTTATACATCAAAACATAATCAAGCCGATCATACCCTTAGACTTGTTTCAATAACATGCATTCCAATCTTAATGCCAAAACTCACCAACAAGTTACCACAAAAATCTCATAATTAAGTTAATTGATATTCATTGCACTATGACTTGGTGCTGATATGAAAATGCAACGAATTACAGATCATAGGTCATTTATCATAGAGAAACGACTGTTGCAATCTAGTTGCCTACTCAAAAGAGCCAGGGTGAAACAACATAAAGTACCATGAGAAAAGACATTCTAAACTCAGAATGCTGATGAATTTATAATACATGTTGACTAGACATAAGTTGCAATGAATGATTTAATGGGACTATATAAGCCAGAAAAGCATTATCACTTTAGGATGCTGATAAGAAAATTCTCTTCATAGAGCAGCTCGAAGAAAGAAAAGAGAGTAAACGGAGGAAACAAATATAGGAAGTAGGACGATTTAGCAAACAGAAATACTCTGCCGTTGAATATAGCCCATGATACTGTATTAATTGTAAAACAGAAGGCTTACATGTTTTGGAACGTAAACACAAGAAACAACAGCGACTTTCAGTATCTCCAAGACAGAAGTGCCACCTTCTCTAAGAAGCTGAAATCCAATGGAGAAATCATCACCAACAGATAGAGTCATATAATGAACAGATGTATTGTGAACATTGACAGAAGCTTTTAAGTACAACCAACTATATTACGTACATGAATTTCACTGAAATCCATTTGAACATCAAAGCGTGTACCCTCCCCCATGTCTTCATTGGACTGTGACTTGCTGCTGCTGAGATGAATGCCCATGACGTTATTCTCAACAAGAAGACCATGTCCCCAGTGCACAAACCTCACATCCAATTTTGGCAAATTGAAGCTAACCTTCCATAGAAAATACTTTTTGTTAGTAGTTAGTACTTTACAAAATTTCTGTTCTCACTCGTCTTTTATTACAACTTAATTACTTAATAATCAATAAATAAAAATACTTCCAAAACTACATGGAATCAAGCAGTAACAACCAAAGAACTTTAGACCATAGAGCTCGAATGATGGATATCAAACACAAAAATCATTGTCAATACTCAGCACCAACAATCCAGAAAATTTGTTTTCCCTAATAGTTTAAGAAAAGATTTGCACGAACGAAAAATTGGTAATGCAGTTAATGTGGATGACCAAAAGAATTAATGCTCCAGTAATCAACCAAACAGATAGTGTATTGTTTTCATAACAGTATGGTGTAGGACAGAGTAAAAGAAATAGAGTAAGAAGAGTGGAGGATATACCTTAGAGTCTCACTAAGGCTTTATAGGAGTCTTGCCTAGAAAAGAATAATGGAGTCTCACCATTAACAAAGAAAACTTGCTTCAAATTATATTCAAATCTGGAATGCCTTACAATGCCATGTCCTTCCCCTTTTATAGACCCAATTAGAACATTCTTTCATTAAAACTAGAAGATTATTTGACTTTCTATCATGGTTTAAAATATTGATACGTATCGACCGATACGGGCTGATACGTACCCTATTTGGAACTACCCGATACACTGAAAAAAAACTCCCCCGTATCAGACCGATACAGACTCAATATGGGGGATTTTTCAATTAATTTTTCTCTCCTTCTATTTACACTAGGATCCACAGCACAGACGTGATACATACAACAGTGTAGCCAAAATGTCGCCTAGGCAACGCCTCGCCTAGCCAGGACCCCTATCACCTAGATCATGATTTAGGCGGGCACTCTTTAATTCTTATATAATATTAGAGAATATAAACAAAATAAATAAATGTTGGTCGCCTAGGCATCGCCTCGCCTAGGGAAACCCCTATCGCCTAGACGCTTTGACTACACTGACACACAACTTATTTATATAAAATATTATTTAAGTAAATGATTTCAAATTAATATTATTTTCATTTACTTAAGATATTAATATGCAAATAAGGTTTTCCCCCATTTGAATTCAATAAAAATTATCTTAATTTAAATTCTTGAAAAATAATAAGTCAACTTTTAGTTGAAGAACAAAATTCTCTTTTTAGCACATTTTAGGAACTACGTCAAAATTTTAACTTTCAAATGATAAGGTATTTCTCAAATATCAAAATTTTATAAACTTTATCATATCAAAAATTACCAAACCCCAAAAATTTGGCAAAAAAAGTCTCATACTTTAGTCTTAAAAAATATTTTCATTTACATGGTCAAAAAATCAACTAACAGTATAACAGTTCAGCATAAAAAGACTTGCATTAAGTTTAAAATTTATGGTTGTAATTCACTACATTCTTATTTAACTCATTGAATGTAAGGTTTTAATATCTAAATTTTTTTTCTAATACTTAGCTAAGTGACTATGGTTTGTATTTTCATACATTTTTATCAACACAGCATGCACACCTTTTTTAACTTGTAAAATTCTCAACTCTCATATGTATGGTTATAAACATATTTGGAGACCTTCATTTAGTTTGTTAATAGATTATATTTGCATTAAAAGAAATTTTATGCATGATATCTAAGTTTTTCATTATGTATCCAAGCATTTCTAAGCGTATCTTGATTTTTTCCTCTGTATCCATCCGATACGATCCGATATGTCGATACGTATCATATTTTGGACTTACCAATGCATGCTTTCTATAATATTCTTATCTATAGTATTCTTAAGGACTCTTGACTTTCTAGAGAATTTTATACTCTTTAACTTTCTAGATAACTCTTTAAAGACTTAACTTTCTAGAGATTCCTTGAAGACTTTTTGACTTTCTAGAAAATTCTAACAACTTCCAATAAGATAAACCTTCTAAAAACACTTTGAAGTAATTGCTATAGTCCAGAAGCATTGTAGACCCAATCTATAGGCCTTATGGACAACCATGAGCCTACGACCATTAATCTAAAGGCCTATGGGCCTACCTTCATCAATGGGCCCCACCTTGTATTTCTTACTTTTCTTTCTCTTGCTGTAAACTTTAAGGGGTTGATCCCCATCACAGTATCAACGAATATCCTAAATCAGATAGAAATACTTGATGTCATGCATGTGAAGCCATTCTAGAAAAAAGTGATTTCTTGGGAAGATGCATTACTTGTATGCATAGGGACTTGAATAAAGGGGTAAACTAGGTTTCTTGGTAACTATGGTATCAGCACCCAATAAATAAGATTGACATTGGATGCAGATCACAGCTGCAGTCAAACATCTCGTTGGTGCAATTAATATCATTAAATGAAAGGGTTAGCTCCACCTTTAAGTGATAGGGAGTGAGGGGAACTGCTCAGAAATGTCTTAGTTGGTTGAGGGCTGACCGATCCGGTCAGTCCAAAATAGGAGAACCTTTTGCACCAATTTCAAATAGTCATATCATACAAAAATATGGGAAAATGTCAAATACAAATAGTAAAGTAAGTTGTTGTGAAGAAAAACCAAGTAAGTTATTGTGAAGAAAAACCAAATCGACAAGGTCGGTGGAAACATGAAAACGGAGAAAATAGAGAGAGAGAAACAAGCATCATATTTAGATGATTCGTCACGTTAGTTACCATTTCCATTAGTGAAGATGATCCAGAGTTTCCACTATATAAGCAGATTAAAGATACAAAATAGGTTCATAATTAGAGTCCAAAACCTAGTACTACTACAAGTACAAGTCCTAGTACCAGCGTTAAAAAAAATGCAGAATTTTCAGCCAAATTAGGAACTGAAGAAAAAAAACCCTATTTTCGATTCGGGTGCTGGCGTGCTGCTCCGGGTACCCTGTCTAGCCAGCCCCCCGCCCCTCTCCAGGAGAAAAAAACACAGGCAGACACAAATGTAATTCATTGGGGGCCATCGGGATATTGAATAAATTTGAGGCACAAGTACAATGGAAGCATCTCAACAACTGATCCTAAGAAGCTCCACTGAAACTTACTAAGGTTGGACTACTTCCTAATTGTTTCAAAGCCAACATTGAAAACCCCAGTTGAAAGGGAATCCAAGTGATGGTCAAACTACTTCATGGTTTACAAAAAGAATGAAGTTTTGAAAATAAATAATGGAAGTTGTAATTGGAAAAATTCGTAAAAAGAAGGGCTAAAATGAGAATTCCCCACTATAAAAAATTCTAATAAATTAGCCGACATAAGCCCACTTGGGCTATGTGCTGGCTCTCTTAAGTGTTATCTGACAGGTGACATCATCATGACCACACAAGTCATGATGACTCCAAATGCCTATAAATAAGCAAGAATCACTAGAGAAAGGAGAGTAGTGCGGATGGCAAGAGAGAAAGTAAAGAAATGCAGAAGGAGAACTGGGGAGGCTTGGGTCACTCACACCCCAACCCAGAAGGGCTAGGAAGATAGTCACCCACCTGATGTTCTCACACCGCTTGATGCTCTTCACGGCCTCAAGATTGATTATGGCCACCGGATGCTCTCTCGAATCGGTCATGTCCGCCTGATGTTCTCCATAATCGGTGCCCTTACACTCTGTCAATACCTGATGTTTATCTACTTGGTGATATGTTAATTCACACTACCACTTGCACGACCACGAAATTGATCATCTGTTGTGTACACTCATACCTGAACTTGTGCTTGAAACTGTCATCTGTACCCGAGCTACGTTGTCCGAGCTACGTCCTCCGCTGTCAACTGTACCCGAGCTACGTCCTCCGCTGTCAACTGTACCCGAGCTAAGTTGTCTGAGCTACGTCCTCCATTTTCAACTATACCCAAGCTATGTCCTCCGTTGTCAACTGTACCCGAGCTACGTTGTCCGAGCTACATTGTCTAAGCTACGTCCCCCGCTATCAACTGTACCCGAGCTACGTTGTCCGAGCTACGTCCTCCGTTGTCAATTGTACCCGAGCTATGTCCTCCGTTGTCAACTGCACCCGAGCTATGTCCTCTGTGCCTCCCGAGCTACGTCCTCTGTGTCTCCGAAGCTACGTCCTCTCTGTCTCCATCACTCGTCCTCCAGAGAACAACACCAGAGCCCATCCTCAAGCACATATGCTCAATGACCTCACGATAAGTATCTCTACACTCTCATGCTCATATGCCTATGCCTCATACTGACTTTAGCATTGGAGTGTCTTTCAGGGTGCACACCCACCCCCTCAGCCTCATCAGTGCTCGGAGCTTAGCGTGCCATATTACAGAGGGTATGGATGACGTGCACATGCAGACGAATTTACAGGACATGAATCATGTAACCCCAGTAAGGTACCGCTAGTCCCGAAAATTTCCCTTTACAAAATGGCGTTGTCTGTGGGGACAAGGTCTAGGGGCTTAGACAATCGCAAATGATGAGAGTCTTCTACACCTGAATGGGGCTTTCACTGCATAGCAACAACAAAGAGGTAATTATCAAGTGCTTTATCAAATGAACTATCCAGTGCATGCTCTAGTGAATTGTCAATATCAAAAGAATTATCGAGTGACTTATCAATGACTTATCAGTGAATTATCAGCCTATCAAGTGACTTGTCAAATGAATGATCAAAGAGAATCGACCAATGCCATCTCAAGTAAAAAACATCATGAATGCAATGTCAAATGATATCTTATTTGATATGTCTGAATGCGGTGACAGGACACTTGTAGCTTATCCATGACTTGTCATTCGAGCAAGGTGTTTACCACATGGTTCAACACACATCTAAGCATGATGTTCACTGTGGGACCTCTGTGACTCAGTCAAATGCATTGTCCGTTAAGCGACCAATTGGCTTATCCTCATGCAATGCCATCTGAACATGGTGTCATGATGCCCCGTTACGAGTCATTCACGAGCGATAGCATTTGTCTATATTTATGATGGTTTTTACTGCAAACTCATCCATGTGTTTATCAAGTGAATCCCTATGCTCATGCATCTTTATGTGTTCATGCACCTTCCCGTGCTCGAAGTACCTAATGCCTTCATTTTTTTTTTGTGATACATGTACATCCCTGTGTTCACTAAACATGCTCTGAGGCACTATGCATGAGAAGCAACTGCTCTGACCTGCCTAGGGGCTGACACAAGCTCGTCCTCGTTGACGGAAGTTCCTCTTTGTTATTCGCAAGCTCGGCCTCGTTGTCAATGATTCACTCTAACTCCTTGGCGAGCTCTACCTCCACAAACATCAGTCTCCATGTGATAGCACAACGTATCAGTGACAACGAAGCATATACAATGAAAGAGAACGAAGAGCGGAGCACAATCAGCGTCTACGGACCGAGGTATTCTTCACCTTATGTTATGAGTGATTTATGATACTTCGAACTGCGTTCCAAGCATCATAAAGGGGCTAATTGTAATGGAAAAAATTCGTAAAAGGAAGGGGTAAAATGAGAATTCCCCACTCTAACAAATTCTAACAAATTAGCCGACATAAGCCCACTTGGGCTATGTGCTGGCTCTCTTAAATGTTATCTGACAGGTGACATCATCATGACCACACAAGTCATAATGACTCCAAATGCCTATAAATAAGCAAGAATCACCAGAGAAAGGAGGGTAGTGCGGAAGGCAAGAGAGAAAGTAAAGAAAGGCAGAAGAAGGAGAACTGGGGAGGCTTGGGTCGCTCACACCCCAACCCCGAAGGGCTAGGAAGATAGTCACCCACCTGATTCTCTCCTCTTCACCTAATGTTCTCACACCGCTTGATGCTCTTCACGGCCTCACGATTGACTATGGCCACCAGATGCTCTCTCGAATCGGCCATGTCCGCCTGATGTTCTCCATAATTGGTACCCTTACACTCTATCAATACCTGATGTTTATCTACTTGATGATATGTTAATGTCACACTACCACTTGCACAACCACGAAATTGATCATCTGTTGTGTACACTTATACCTGAACTTGTGCCTGACACTGTCAACTGTACCCGAGCTACGTTGTCTAGGCTACGTCCTCCGCTGTCAACTGTACCCGAGCTACGTCCTTCGCTATCAACTATACCCGAGCTACGTCCTCTATTGTCAACTGTACCCAAGCTACATTGTCCGAGCTATGTCCACCGCAGTTAACTGTACCCAAGCTATGTTGTCCGAGCTACGTCCTCCGCTGTCAACTGTACCCGAGCTATGTTGTCCGAGCTACGTCCTCCGCTGTCAACTGTACCCGAGCTATGTCCTCCGTTGTCAACTGTACCCGAGCTACGTTGTCCGAGGTACGTCCTCTGTGTCTCCTGAGCTACGTCCTCTGTGTCTCCTGAGCTACGTCCTCTCCGTCTCCATCGCTCGTCTTCCAGAGCACAACACCAAAGTCTGTCCTCAAGCACATATGCTCAATGACCTCACGATAAGTATCTCTACACTCTCATGCTCATATGCCTATGCCTTATATTGACTTTAGCATCGAAATGTCTTTCAGGGTGCATACCCACCCCCTCAGCCTCATCAGTGCTCGAAGCTTAGCGTGCCATATGACAAAGGGTATGGATGACGTGCACATGCAGACGAATTTATAGGACATGAATCATCCTGTAATGTATCGCTAGTCCCGAAAATTTCCCTTTACAGAAGTTAATCCCACAAAAGAGTTTATCCTTTCATTAAAAAATCACAAATAGAAACAACAATAATAACAATGGATTAGTTTGCCTACTTATGTTTCTATTTACCATTTACAATAATATTGAAAATGGTACATGAAAAGATAATAACAAATGAATCAAACAGGTACAGGATTCAATATAAAACTCAGGCTTCAATAAAAAATTCCTTCGTCTAGCAGTCGAAAGATTGGAAGGAATCATGCAAACGCTACAATAATGTGAACCCACACCCTGAAAGTGAAACTTTGAGAAGAACAGGAAAGCAGGCTATGGTGGCAAAAGTCTCAAACAATGAGGTGTTGAGATTTATCTTCATAAGTCAGCTTGGATGATTAAGCAACAAGGATGAGAAAGAGAAATAGAAGGCAGACGTAAATAAAATTAACAGCTGTAAAAGGCAGATAAACTGAAAATCAAGGATGAAATGCAGTATCACCAGATGATAAAAATATTTTTCTATTCAGTAATATGCTACTTCATAGTGGAGTTTTCCACATATAATCATCCTGCACAACCAAAATAGATTCGATTCTAACATCCAATGATAAAGTAGAGGGATATAGCAGCTAAATTAAATGTGGCTGGGACATATCCAATGATGCAATAGAGTAATCGGAAAAGATTGTTCAAGTGTAGAAAGCTGACTGCCGATGTGCACTACATGTAAACATCAAGGCGCTTTGAGATATATTAGCCTCCGGTAAAATTTTCAGGAAAGAATAATAATAAAAATAACTACTTTTAGGCGAATAGTATTTGATACTATGTAAAATTACAGCGACAAAGAAGGAAGAAAAAGAAAAGGACAAAAAAAAAAGGAAATGGAGAATTCAGGTGGTTTGTCTCAATGTCTATGGATAGCTTTCCCCATGACTGGGCTTGAACTGAACATGACTCTCTTATCAAATTAGAAATAAACCTTCATATTACCTCATTCCCCTTTTATATCAACTTAAACTTAGGAAAATTTCAAACATGCCTTCTTATTTAAGTGTTTAAATTATGTAATTTATAAAAACATTATCTTTGCTAACTCAAAGAAAGCTTCAATTTATTAACCAAAACATAAATTGGGTGTAAATAGATTGCAAGATCAAGTCCAAAATAGAAATCCGATCAAACTACAAACCTAGACTGCATCTAATCTAATCGAATCTAAATAAAATCTAATACTATCAAAAATCCTAACTAAACATAAATATATTCACACCCTAATACTTTCAAATTTTCTCCAACATTCCACCTCAAGCTCATGGGGAATGAACAATCTTTATGAGCTTGACAACAAGGATGCACTTGTTTCAAAGTACCCTGCCCACACCAAAGGTCCTGCCAAAAGGTTCAAAATTTCACTTCCTCACCACTCCCTATTTTGAAACATGTGGCTAACAAAATCATCCCAGACTTTTAATATTGAGATCCACGGTCCAACCCCATAAGGACCATTAACGACGTTAGAATCCTACCTATTCCTTTAACCATGCCTAGCCACTATCGCCACCCTCCACAAGCTATCCCACTCATCCTCAAAAAGGCATAACCATTTGCCCAAAAGTGACTTGTTCACGTACCTCAATGGTGACATGTTTAGCCCACCTCTAGCCTTTGGGCAACAAACTAAGTTCTATTCTACCATATGGTATTTCTTTATTTCCACTCTCTCATTTCATAGAAAATCCCTTTGAATTCTTCCAATTTGTCTACCACCAATACTGAGATGCGCAACAATGACAAGTAGGTCGGCAGACTACAAAGAGTGCTCTTCAAGAGAGTGAATCTCCTACCCTTAGATAAGTAGAGTGATTTCCACCCCTCTAGTCTCTTATTGAATCTTTTTAACCCCGGCTCTCACACCGATTTTACTTTAAAGCGAGCCCCTAAAGGTAGATCCAGATATTGTGTGGGGAGAGTCCTAGTCCTACAACACAAACAACTCATCTATATTTGGGACCTCTCCAACGGGATCAGTATAGTCAAGGCGTCGCCTAGGCGTTCTTGAACCTCAACCGCCTAGGCGCCCCTCTAGGTGGACGAAATTCACTGTGCGTCACCTAGGCGGTTGCCTAGGCGACACCTAGGCATCTAAGCGACGCCTAGGCATCTAGGCGTTAGGCAGTCCATACATTTTTTTTCTAAAAACCTATTTTAAAACCCTCTTTTCAACCCTTCTTTAAAATCCTATTTTAAAAATTCATTTAAAACCTCTTTTAAACCATATTTTAAATGGGGTAGTGATTAACCACCACGCATTTGACTATGTAATCAAATGTTGTGTCCACGTGTCCCTTTTAATACCCATTTAACTATGGTTAAGCTTAAGAAAATTAAGATTAATATATTTTGTTTTCAAAAACTAAGGTTAGATTGCTTAACCGGTGAATGAATCTTAACCGCAACTGATGGGTGTTAAAAAGGGGGACATGGACCAATGAGGACCGCACATTCCTCTACGGTGGAATGCGGCGGCGTTAAGTTAAACATTTCCCATTTTAAACCCTATTTTAAAACCATCATTTAAACTTTTAAGCCCTATTTTAAAACTCTCTTTTAAAACCTTCTTTTAAAGTCTAAAAACACTATCTTAGATATAGGTGTAGGTGGTGCATTTAAATTTTAAAAGCAACATCCAAAGTCAACACTCAAAATCACCTTAAAAGTTAGAAAACTTCAAACTAATTATGTATCTATTATTTAAATAATATGTATATATTAATATTACATATAAATATATTTAATATATATAAATATAATATAATTATTTTTATCGCCTGGGCATCGCCTAGGCAGCCCCTCGCCTAGTCAGGCCTAATCGCCTAGGAATCGCCTAAACGCCTTGCCTACACTGAACAGGATAGATACAACTCTTTTGGAAATTCATTTTCAGACCCAATACTGCCCCAAAACACCTAAATAGACACTTAATGTGAACCAAGTGCCTAAACGAGGCCCTACAAAATAGTAGTGTCATCTGCATAATAGAGATGAGAAATTGGGAGACCTCCAGTCCCAAGTCCCAAGTCCCAAGTCCCAAGTCCCAGCTGAGAAACCTTCCAATATTTATTCTGATGCTCTGTCAATCATCCTACTCAGGGAATTAGTAACCATAATGAATAGGAAAGGGGAAAGGGGATAGGGGGTTCCCCTGAGGCCCTGACATAGCACTCAAGAAATTCTAAAGTAGCCTGAAGGGGAACAATTAATAAGCACCAAAAATGAAATTGTGGCATAACAGATCCAGACACCTAACACTTTTCGAATGAGAGCAATGAAGTAGTTATTCAAGACCCGATCAAAAGAACCAAAGTTGAAGAGTTCTTAAAAGACCCTCATCAAGTTAGGCTCGATAAAGTACCAACATTTTCTATAAAATTTGATCAAAAATCTATCTGGCCCCAGCATTGTCACCGCCATTCCTTTAGTAACCGACAAATATCTTCCTTGGAGAATGGCCTTTCCAAAGAGCCCCTATGTTCCTCTAATATGATCTCAAAAGGGATCACATCCACTGTCGATCTATAAGTTTGGCAACCACTATATAGTTGCTTGTAGAAAGACACAAAAGACTCCCTAATTTCCTCATCCCTATATAAGCAAGTTTCCCCTATTTTCAACCTCGAGATTGAGTTGATTTTCCTATAATGATTAGTGACCTTAGGAAAAAATCACATGTTGCAATCCCCTTCCTTGAGCCATTAAATTCTCAATTTTTATTTCTAACTAATCTCTTCACATCTCAAAATGTAATAGAAGTCCTTTTTCAAGCTATTACTTTCCCTCAAATCCGCTTCGAATAGCTTATCTCTTTCTTTTTCGCATCAAGGCCCACGATTTCCCCCAAAATCTTGTGCTTCCTTCTAGAAAGATTCCCAAACACTTCCCTCTTCCATGTTTGTACCCTTTGTTTCACTGCTTTTAATTTAAGGCCAAAAATATTACTAATCGAACCCCAAAAATGAGGGTTTTGCCAAGTCTCCACTAAATTAATAAAGTATGAGTCTTCGAGCCACATATTCTCAAACTTGAAAAGCCAGGAAACAACCTCTTAGATTCCGATTCTAAAATAAATGGGGATGTGTTTCGATTCCATAAATCTATCAATCTTGTTTAGGACTGGGGATTTTGACCTTGAAAACCTTGCACTGTTGAGAAGAAAATTTGTTAGACCTTTCCAAAATTTAAATTCCTCAAATTTTCTCATGTTTGTAGACAATTGACCCCCTCCTGTTTTTTAATGCAAGAACCTCACACAATTGAAGTCCCCCTCCCAGACACTAGTGTGCATTCCATCGGATACTCACATTATCTAGCTCTTAACCTCTTACAAAAAGTCTTTTTGATCAAGCAATCTATCGAACCCATGGTTTAAAATATTGGTACATACCGACTGATACGGGACGGTACGTATCGGTTTTGGAGCTATCCGTTATGTGGGAACAAAAGAAAAAAATTTGCTTGTATCGCCCCATATCAGCCTTATCAATACCGATAAGCATGGCACAAATCCATCTTTCCTTCCATTTACGTTAGAAGTCAAGGCGTGGACCCGATACTCACAGCTTATTTACATATAAAAGTAAATGGTTTATGGCTCAATTAAAACTCTCATCTGCACCTTCTACATCCTCTTTTGCCCACACAGGTACTTCTGCCTCGGCCCTCAGTGTCTCGGCCTCATCATACAGTCACCCCTAGATCACTGATCCAGGTGCATCCGACCGTATGACTAGTATGTCTTCCCTTTTTACGTCGTACCTTATCTATTCCGGTAGAGATAAGGTTCATATTGTTGATGACACTTCCTCATTCATTGCCAGAAAAGGCAGTATACCTGTTATTCCTTCTATGTCTCTATCATTTGTTCTTCATGTCCTAAATTTTGTATTGTATTTTCCAGGACTTGGAGACAAGGAGGACGATTGGTATGGGACATGAGGAGGGAGGATTGTATGTGTTGGACCCACTGCCATGTGTTGCATTACCTGTCTAGCACATCACATCGATTGCTCAGCATATCACTACTTAGGAACAGCTACTACAGTGACATCCTTGTCTTGGTCATTCGTCTTTTTCGTTACTTAAAGCGTTTACTCAATTTTATTTCCTATTCTATTAGTTCTTTTCAGTGTGAGTGAGTTGGCTAAACATTGTAGAACTTCTTACCCTTCTTGTAGGAACAAAAGTGACTCTTTTTGTTGTGGTTCATTCAGATGTATGGGGTCCTTCCCTAGTCCTCTCATTGTCTGATTTTCACTATTTTGTTAGCTTTGTGGATAATTTCTCACGTACTACCTGGGTTTACCTTCTTAAATCTAAAAGTGAGGTCTGCTCAATCGATAAATTTTTTCAAGCCATGATTATTACTTGGTTTGATGCGAAACTTTAAATTCTTAGATCTGATAATGGAATGGAATATATGTCTGGGGCTCTTACCTCTTATTTTGAAAGTCATGCTATTATTCATCAGACCACCTATGTCAGTATTAAATGGTATGGCTGAGCGAAAGAATCGTCACTTGTTGGAAGTGACCAGGTCTTTATTGTTTGCTATGAATGTTTTGAAAGTCTTCTGGTTTAATGCTCACTGCAATGTCTCTCATCAATTGCATGTCATCTTGTATTTTGGATTTCTAGATCCCTACTCGGGTATTATCCCCATCTACGTGTTTGTTTCTCATTTCTCCCAAAGTATTTGAGTACATTTGTTTCGTTTATTTTGCTCGTTCTAACCATACAAAGCTTGATCCCAAGACTCTCAAGTGTATTCTTTGGGCCTGTTTCGAGTCAAAAGGACTACTGATGTTATCATCCTTCTTCTCGTCGGGTATTTGTCTCCATGGAAGTGACATTCTTTGAGTATATTTCCTTTTATTCTGACAGGAAGACCTCTCTTCAGGGGGCGAGTCTCAGTGAAGAGATGTTGTTTGAGTTTCCTTTGCCAATTCCAGCTTCATTGCCTCCTGATAGTGATAGTAATAGACAGGAGAAAATGGTTCCTACTTTGAAGGTATATGAAAAAAAAAGGAAAGATAATAAAGAAGACCATCATGCTTCCCTCCAAGAAGTCTCCTCTAATACATTAGTCAAAGGTAATGTCTCTCATTCTAAATCCTAAGTTAATTGATGATTCTTCACTTCCTATTGCTTTAAGGAAGAGTGTTCGTTCTTGTGCTCATATCTCTAACTTTGTCTCATATTCTGCTTTATCTCTTTCGTATCACTCATTTGTCTTGTCATTGCCTTCTATGTCTATTCCTCGCAGTGTGACAGATGCTCTATCTCAGTCAAAGTGGCGAGAGACAATGGAAGAGGAGATGCGAGCTCTTGAATTAGTGGCAGTTGGGATGTTGTTGAGCTTCCTAGAGGGAAAGACCAGTGGGTTGTAAGTGGATCTTTACCATAAAACATCTTTTAGATGGCCCAGTTGATAGGTACACAGCAAGGCTTGTTGCCAAGGGATACACCCAGACCCATGGTATAGACTACTAGGAGACCTTCTCCCCTATAGCCAAGATGAACTCTATAAGAGTGTTGTTGTCTCTTGTTGTCAACCAGGATTGGCCCCTATTCCAGTTTGATGTGAAGAATGTCTTCCTACATGGTGACTTGGATGAAAGGTGTACATGACACCTCCTTCTGGCTTTATGAGTTCCTTAGTCAAGGGGAGAGTGTGCAAGCTAAGAAAGACATTATATGGCTTGAAACAATCTCCTAGAGCTTGGTTTGAGAAATTTTGCGATGCAATGTTGAAGAATGGTTACAAGCAGACCACACTATTTATCAAGCATTCTCACGAGAAAGTTACTATCCTTATTGTGTATGTGGATGACATTGTGGTTATCAGGAATGACTATGATGAAATGGGAAAGCTAAAGAGTAAGTTGGCAGTGGAATTAGAGATCAAGGATTTGGGTCATCTGAAGTAATTCCCAGGGATGGAAGTTGTCAAATCAAATGAAGGTATCTTTGTCTCTTAGAGAAAGTATGTGCTTGATTTACTTGAGGAGACCGGGATGATGGGGTGTAAACTCAGTGACACCCTTATTGATGTGAACCACAAGTGGCAAGCCTAGTGAAGAGAGTGGTGAACGTCTTTCAGATTTAGGGAGGTACCAGAGACTTTTAGAGCGCCTAATGTACCTCTCTTTGATCAAGCAGACATTGCATACGCCATCAGTGTTGTCAGTTTATGCACGCACCAACCTTGGGACGTCTAGAGGCAGTGTACATGATACTCAGGTATCTCAAGTCCACCCCTGGAAATGATTGATGTATGCTAGTCATGACGATTTACAGGTAAAAGCCTACACAGATGCAGACTGGGCAGGCTCTAGTACAGTTGTACAGATAGGCGCTCCACGTCTGGGTATTGTTCCTTTGAGGATGGTAGCCTTGTGACATATAAGAGCAAGAAGCAACCAGTGGTAGCTAGGTCTAGTGCAGATTACAGAAGCATAGCTTAGAGTTATGGCACATTGGCTATATAAACTCCTATGGCTTCAATTGCTACTTTCATATTGGGGTTCCTGCTCAAGGACCCACGAGTTTATACTGTAACAAGAAGCCGGCAATCAGTATAGCTCATAATCATGTGCAACATGATCGCACAAAACATATTGAAGTTGATCGTCACTTTATCAAGGAGAAGTTAAGGTTGGGCGACATTTGCACTCCTTTTGTGAAGACCGAGGATCAACTAGCGGATGTTTTGACCAATGAATTGGGGAGACCACAATTCACTAATATTATTAGCAAGTTGAACATGAGGGATATCTATGCACCAACTTGAAGGGAAGTGTTGAATATTGTTTGGTCTATTGTACCTCTATGGTATAGTAAACCTTCATGGTTCAAAATATCGGTCTGTATCAGCCGATACGTGCGGGTTTTTGAACTACATGAGAAACTGATATGCAGGAAAAGTTTTTTTGCAGGGTATTGTGGTCGTACCAATACTGACCTTTACTCTTGATAGATTGAACAATGTAAAAAAAAATTGAGGTGTCGACTGATACGATTCATGTATCGATCTGATACGGACTGTTACAGACCAATATGAGCCTTAAACCTGTACTTTTTCATTTTGAGGAGTTTTAAAACACCTCTAAACCTTATTCTTTCTCCCAAATTTCTTTCATAATCAAAATTTTAAGCTAAAAACAACTCCAATGTTAAAAAAACAAATATCTCAGCATTTGATTTTGGATTTGAAAGGCTTTCCCCAAAACTTTGAAGGTATATAAAAATTAGTTCTTCATTTTACTCATTTAAATTCATGAAAATATGTTGTAATCAACCCAAAATGAATAGATGAGATGGCCACAGTGGTGTCATCATGTCTGGAGCACCTATAATGTATCACTCAACTCAATTCCTGATCCCAGAGTGACAGTATAAGCCGGCACAAAGCTCTATGTGGTATTGAGCTTCTATCATGTATGTAATTTGATGGTTATAAATGTAGTTGTAGGCCTTCATTTAGTTTGTTTGAAGCTTTTATTTGCACTAAAAGTGATTTTATGCAAGGTATCCAAGTTTTTTCTTACATATCCAAGTTTTTTTGCGGATCCTATTTTTTTCCGCCATATCCAACCGATACGGTACCGATATGTATCCTATTTTGGACTTGCCAATACACGGCGATCGATACCGATATTTTGAACCATGTTTGGGTGTTACTATGATAGAGTGTATGTAGTAATGGCATATTTGTAATATTCATTTCTAGATGTTAAGTATATAATCTAACGAATGAGAGAAGAATTATGCTCTCAATTCTTTCTTTTTCTCTTCTACTTCTTATTCTTCTTCTCCTTTTTCCTTCTTTCAAACCCTAACCCTAAACTAAACTAATCAAGTCAACTTTGACAACGAGAAGATGCCCTCCTCGGAGTCAATGATCAGACAATCTCCTTATCCCAAACAATTGGATACCCCCTACAAACCCTATCGAGGGAATCACTTTCCACCACGTAGGGTCGTCGCAAATTTCTTTCACAATTCTATCATTCATAATTTCTATCAGAGTCTCCCAAATGCATAGGATCGCATGTCTTAAGCGCAAGACTAGATCCTTAACTACACACCTTTTCTCGATGCTACCCAATCCTCTAATGTTCCATGATATTTGCGTAGAGCCATCATTGACTGAACCTATGACCCCTTGCCTTTCTGCCACTAACCCTCACCCCAGCTTTCCCATTGTAGTTAACCGCACTAGACAAATTCCTAAGTTCCTTAATCATTTTCCTATTGTTCTCAACCTTTCTCTTCGTCTTTCCCTCCAACAACACCATACAATTTAAGCTCTCTAGGCTATGGAATAGGTCTCTAACCTCGTTCTCATGACCTATGTAGGATAAACCCACTCTAAGACTTCCCCTTAAAGCTTACCCGTAGAATCTCTTGTCCCCACCCATCTTTATCTAGCCAAGGCATAGAAGTATCCATGGACCCTGCCTCAGGTTTGAACCAATCTATAGGGAGAAACATCAACAAACTTTACAACCTCCATTCCTAAGGTCATATCCCTTTCCCTGTCAGGTTGTGATATCATATCCTTTTTAGAAAGAATGATACGGTTAGAATCACTAAAATCAAGAGACCGCCCCTCGCAACTACTATTCGTCCCATTCCCACTATCAACCGGACTAGGAGGAATAGAATGTGACCTGACCCTGAAGAACAGAGCAACATGTCAGCATTCCGCTTCTCAGATTGAGGTGATTGCACGGACTCAATGAGGCTTTGAAATCCTTCCCTAGAGATCGACTGATTCTTCGTTCCTAGACTTACCTCTCTCTCAAAACAAGCTTGCGACATGGGTTTTGCTGAAGTGGCTCCTCAATGCCCAATTTCAAAATCCTCATCTAATCCCTCTTTTAAGCACCAAAAGCATCCACTAAGCGGCCTCAGAACAATCGATTCAGGAGGAGCACCTATCCCTGTGTGTCCACTGCCATAAAGTAATTGAGGCGACACCACTCCTTTCTTTACATAATCCAGTAATACTCCACAAGTGACACAATTTCCCCATTACTGCTCTTGTAGATGTTCACTCACCCTGCATACAATCTGTAACTGGTGCAATAATAGTGCTGAAATTTTTGATGAAGCGTCAATAGAATGCCACTACCAGCTTCTAATTGCTTCAACATTACCTTCATCCACTTGAATGCCACCTGCACTCACCACATAACCCAGAAACAGCAATGAATCGGTGATAAACTGGCACTTTTTCAGGTTAGCATAGAGTTTCTCCTGGCGTAGAACCTCTAGTATTAGGTGCTGCAAATGAGTTTCAGTGGTTAGGCTATCAATCAGAATGTTATCAAAATACACCAATAAATATGCATGGAAGTGTTGGGTGTATTTGATAAACTTAAGGGCATCACCATCCATTCATATAGACCTTCATTTGCTTTAAAAGCAATCTTCCATTCATTACCTTCTCTTATTCATATTTGATGATTACCACTCTTGAGGTCTATTTTTGAAAATACTTGCGGAATCATGTAACGTTGCAGCATATGATCTAACCATGGTATCGAGAAGCGATACTTAATGGTTATCTTGTTTATTGCTCTGTTGTCCACACACATTCTCCATGCTTCGTCTTTCTTTGGAGTCAAAAGAGCTGATCCTGTCATACTATGCAAGGGCTTGTGAATTCTCTAACAAACCCCTTATGTAGCAGTTCTTTTGTTTGCCATTAGAGCTCCACATCTTCTTTCAGGCTCATTCGGTAATGCAATAGGTTAGGTAGACTAGCACTAGGCACCAAATCGATATGATGTTGTATACTTCACATAGGGAGCAGTCCATTAGGTAATTCTTCAAGAACTACATCCTCAGATTCTTCTAGTAAAGTCTCTAGTTCAACAGGTATAGTTGGCTGTTGGCATGTTGCTCGTTCTTAATCATTTCACCATTAAAACATAAGTCATTCTAATGTCTTTAGACTCTTTCAAAAATTGTTAAGCAGTCAAATAAGTCTGCCTCTTCTCCCTTTTGGACTTGAAAAATTCATCTTTCATGGGACTCAGAACTTTCACCCCATCTTTGTAAAAGGTGTATGTGTTCTTGTCACCAAGGTGAACGTCTATTAAATTAACATGACTGGCCCACAATAAATGGCAAGCATCCCTGTACACCACATATCACAATACTTTATTGGAGTAATTTTTATAATTGAAAATGGAGTTCAGTTACCTGGACTTCACCTCCTTTATTGAACCAAGTTATCCGGTATGGCTTTGGATGGGGCTCGATCTGTACAATCAGCTTGGTCACCATTTCTTAGAGACTAAATTTTCACAACTGCCTCCATAAATAATGGCGTTCCATAATCATCCTCCTGACCAACACCTTATCCTGAAAATGTTGTTACATAACCAATCAGCCTTTATAGGCTTAAGAGCCAGCATAGCTCCTCATACCACAAGGCTTGGAAGATCTTGATCGTCACGCGTCACTTCGTCTTCTTAAAAATCCAGCATCTATTTATAATAAACTGTCATCAAATTCACTATCATTATTGTCCATCGAGGGTTCTTCATTTTTAATGGCTAAATTGTTGGCCGTTTTTCGGCAATCAGAAGATTTATGTCATTTCCCACACTTGTAGCAAATGATTTTATACCCCACAAACTGGGATGAGGTTCCACTTGTTCCTGGTTTCCCGCATTGGTGTTGGTTGCCTCCACTTCCCGGCCTTGTCCACGAACTTGGGTATTAGTTGATGCCCCTGGATTTTGCACAAATTTATCCCATCCCGACCAGCATCAAATCCCTTTTCATGAGAATGGGGTTGTCCACTTCCAGCTGGGATTGGTCAGTTATTTGGTTGAGTTTGTTGTGCTTCAACCTTTGTAGATAATTGTACAACACAAGCCAATGTCCAGGCACCAGCAAGGTTGTAACTCCACCAAATTTTGAATGGCGACATAAACCAGTCAAGTAGTGATGTATGGCCTACATTTCAATTTCAGCCAATTGCACACGAGTTTGCATCTTGTATAATTCATTGGTGTATTCCCAAATTTAACGTACACATTGCTTGAGTGATTGATATTGCTGAAACATAATTCCTTCGTAATTAAGGGGAAGGAATTGGATTCATATCAACCTTTCATCTTCGGCCAGGTTTGAACTCATGCTTTGTCAGGCTGAACCCTCATCAGTTGGACTTGTTGCCACCATGATGATGCTTAACACCTCAACTTGATGGCTACCAACTTGACTTTCTTATTTTCTGGAACTCGAGATATCAAATACTCTTTCGACTTTATTCCACTACTCTAGAACTTCTTCAAGTTGCTCTTCTCAAGTAAATTTTGATATATTCACTTTCACATGTGGATCTTTATCATAATCGACTTCTTAATTAGCTCTAGGTTGTCGTACCCTGGATAGTATTTCAATTTCTTCTTCCGATAAATCATTTATGAGTTGTTACTCCTGTTGAAACCTTTCTACAACAGGTTGGCCCATAGTTGTCAAAGCAACTAGGCGACTTGAGGCGATAGACCTCATTGACGCCTGAGGCAGTAGCCTGAACCGCCTGAGGCGTCACCTGATGAACTCTTTACAACAGAAATTCCTCCTAATATGAGATCTATGTATGCTGCAATTCCTTGAATAAGGAGCCCCCCTACAATATATATAAATTGTAAAATCTCCATTATCAATATGCAATCTGATAGAACCATCCTTGGGAACAGTTCTAGGAATAATAAAAGGGGATTCCAAGCGTTGGGAATAAAAAAATGAAACAAAAAAAGTCTACAATGGTTGTCGAAAGGAGGGAGTGAGAGGGGCTATGAGGGATAAAAATAGAAAATACAATAGTGTACAGTGACAGGCAAACCTGAGAAAGAGAAAGGAGAGGAAGAGTGGGAGAGTGTAGGACTGAATAAAAAGTAGAAAAATAGTACGACCATCAATGTGACTGCCGAACTAGAGAGAAAGAGAAGAGAGGGGGAGAGAGGGAGAGGTCATACCTCTTACTCTCCTTTCTTCTCGATTATGTTAAAGAAATGTAATAAAAAAACCATATAATAAATAAAATATAAATAATTATGGAGCTCGCACTTATTTAAATTATTAAAGATGAGTTTATAAGAACTTTTGGGGGGGGGGGGGGGGGGGCTAGAGGGAATTTGGGGCATTTAAAGGTTTTTTTTGTTATTGGGCCGCATGAGCCCAACTATATGCCTAGCCACCTATGTGACGCATATTAACAATCATGCAAAAGTTAGAGGGAACCATATGGTCCTCCTACAAATAGAGGGAGAGAAAGAGAGACCAATTGGTCAACCCATTGAATGAGAGAGAACAGGCTAACATGCAGTGTAGTCAAGGCGTCTAGGCGATGCCTAGGCGATTAGCCCCGGCTAGGCGAGGCGTTGCCTAGGCGTGGCCTAGGCGATAAATTTAATATAAATATATATATAATTATATATATATCACGTATATATATAACATCCAAAAGATCAAAACTCCACACCCACATTCCACAAAAACATAAAATAAAAAGTCTATTACAAGCATTCATCACATAACCAAAGACATGTTAACATAGTGGGGTATTAAACACTTCAAAATCTGGGTAAAATACCCAAATTCGTGTTATTGTCCATGTATAATTTAGAATCTTATTACTACTTTATTTCATGTTTTTATATTTTTTATTTATTTATTAGGAAATTTTGGATTTTTTTAAAGCAAAAAAAAAAAAAAAAAAAAATTTTGTAGGATCGCCCGCCTAGAGGGTCGCCTAGGCGACAGAGGCCCAAAATCGCCTAGGCGACGCCTTGACTACACTGCTAACATGAGAGAAATATATTTGACACTGTTCGTCTATTCTTTCTTCTATCTGCAAACCCTTTAACAACTATGGTTGGCTTATGCCATTCCAACATTGATACATATGGGGCCTGCTGTCTTCTTTTCTCCCAACGGTTACATCAGGATGGTCAAAGATCCCAGCTTGCTTAAGCTTACTTAGCACATAACTGAGCAATTTGTTGCAGGCTCTCTACATCTTCTCTTGTGGTCATGGTTTTGTTGTTTGCTGCCTGAAATGCTTCCAAATCCTCTTGATTTTGCTCCAAGTTGTTCACATGCCCAGCCATGGATCCGCAACGGACACAAATCTAAAGTGACTTGTATCTAATACCACTTAACGAAGTTAGGAGAATAAGTTACCACTTTGCAGCTTAAAGAGAAGTTAGATAACACTCCGGTCACCGTCAGAGCTAAGGTTTCTTAGAGGAAAAACAAGGGAAAGCTCCTACAAGTTGTTAATATATAGCAACTAAAAAACTATATGAAAGAACTAGATTTAAGAAAATCTGTCAAGTATTCTTCTTCTTCTTCTTCTTCTTGCATTTCATGACCTCCTTGCACCCTTCAAGTCCCAAGGCATTTTTAACAACTCGTTGACTCTATAGCTCCTGCACAAGAAATGTTTGGATTCATCCAAAACATACACTAATCTAATGTACAGATTAGGATACTCCTACCATCAAACAGTCAGGTTGAATATCCACTATTTGGATACTGATACGATTGTTCCCAAACATCCTAGTAGCTTATACATAGTCCTGATAAGACAAAAACGTCCTCGAAATAGTTAAGTTATTCTCTTCTTCCTCTTATTCTCTTCTTTAAAAGGTTTGGCTGGACATTGTCTGCATCATGAAGGAAGTGAACAATGTCTACACCTTAAACGTTTAGCCATAAGTACAGAGATCACAAATATTGCAGCCACCACACAAAGGAGAAGTTGTGTGAAACAACAGTAGTTCCAAGTATAGTTTTTTTCCCCAATTTGTAGCATGCCTATAGAGATTTTAGTCTTCCCAATCCTAACTGAAAAAGTAAATGTCATCAGTAACTTACTCATGATAACAGACCTACTCGAAAAGGCAAGATTCGACAAGAACATGAAACATAACAAAATGTCAAAAACAACACATGAGAGAAGTCATGCATACTATGCCATCTAAATGTGCACATTAAAGCACACTAACCTTTTCTGGAAACACAGAAGTGTACTTTCTCAGTGATAGAAGTACTTGTTGTTTCTTTTGTGATTTTTTAGAAGTTCTGGAATCCATGGTAGCCCCTACAAGTGCATCTGCATGCACAAAGGTTTCTGACGGAGTCTTGTTTTTGAAAAACAACTCCTCATTAAGGTTCATGGTGACTTCTCCGCTAGTAATGTCCACATTCTTGATAATGACGCCTACTTCCCTATGGACAAAAGAAGCAACTATAGTAATATTAGTTTATGAATCAAGCATTGGCATAACCACTGACATAGAAGACAAAACATCAAAACTTACTGGTGATATTAATATTCAATAAAAACCACTATGGTACTAGAGTGTAATTACCAAAACAGACAACTTATTGAAAATCATAAAATCCATCAAACAATAAAATCATTCCAGTGCGTGAAAAGGATGGGTAGAAGACATGCAGATTGAAAGTTTAATATCTCATCAAAAGGGGGTATACTCACCTTAATCAGTAGCATTCTTGCAAGTCGTCCAGAGTATTTCATATCCCTTGTATCCACTCCAGTTTCGGTTTCTGGTCATTAGAGGCTGGTCATTTGGAGAGGCTCCAATGGAATTTTCTTTATAATGGCAGAGAGCATTCCAATAAATACCATCTAGTAGATTGGAATATTATCTGTGTCTAACCCCATCGGAATTCCCCAACGTGCTCTCTCGTTTTGTCAAGGAGGACGCTAGGGGGTGTAATTATGCTCGCTTGTAATTTCCTTGCGCTGTTATTGAATCTTTCTTTCTTCCAAAAATAATATATATTATCTGCAGATGAAAGAAGGTAGGTGGTCTGAGTCTGAGATCCATCAATGATATGAATAAAGCGCTTTTAGGGAAATTGTTGTAGAGGTTTGGTGAAGAAGGAATCGCTTGCGGAAGAAGGTAATTGAAGGAAAATATGAATGCAAAAATATATGGGAAAGCAAAGAGGTGAGGACTAGTCATGGGGTTGGTTTGCAGAATGAAATTTGGAAGGTTACTAGAACTTTCTAGAGATATACAGTTCCATATGATTAAGGGCGCTGATATCAGCTTTGGGGAGGATTTTGGTGTGGCCATTTGCTGTTAAAGCAGGATTTCAGAAATACCTATATGATGACCAAAGATAAGTTGGCCATGGTCGCTAGTACTTTAGCTGTTGCAGGTAAGTTGTGCGGGAGCTGTATTGAGGAGGAATGTCGTGACTGGGAACTATCCTCCATCTTTACCCTCTTGTAATGCCTTGAGCTTATTCAACCAAATATTATAAGCCTTTGGTCCAAGGATAAGAAGGGTATATTCTCAATCAATACCTTTTTTCTTCGCCCTGCCAGATAGTCATTTACCCACTTTTAAATCCTTTCGGAATCCTGGTATTCCAGACAAAGTGACTTTCTTCCTCTAGAATGCAGTGTCAGACAAACTAATGAGTAGAGGTTGGAGGATGATTAATAATTTTATAAATTAATTGCAAAGATGATGGGGAATTGATGGACTACCTATTATTATATTGCAGCTATTCTAGGAGAATTTGGGGGGTTAATGCTAAGCCTTTTTGACATACACTGTGTCTTTCCCTACAGACTCGTGGACTTTTTGATGGGATGGTGCATGTGTTCTTTAGTCAACGTAAGTCTATCCTATGGCACATGATCCGGGGCTGTGGGTTGGAGCCTACAGAAAGAAAAAAAAAAGGAGGGTGTTGGAAGATGTTCTTGTTTTACCCAAAAAAAAATAAGATGTTCTAAGAGAAAAAGATATTCGAATAAATCAAGAAAGTCCTTGTCTTTTCTGTTCTTTCCCATCTAGTTATTATAATGGGTGCCTAAGACGAAATTTTCCTTTTTCAAGATCATCCAAAGATTTGCAAGTGTTTATGTCTACTCGGTTGTACAATTGACCATTATTGTACAGTTTTTTTGTTTTTTGGACAGCTGTGTTGCTATTGATTTCCAGAGTTTCTGTATTATATTCTTCTTTTTATACAAACCCATTACCTATCAGCATATTTACCAGGTCGGGGTTCATGAATTATTCGTCTAGGGAAAAGTTCGGAAAAAATCAGCAAAATTCGGAAATAAACGAAAAATGTCGGGAAGATATGAAAAAAATATAAAATAAAATTACTAAATATGATAATTATAAGGAAATATATTTCATATATTAGATAATTTATTCATGACTTTTTAAAAAAGTCTTGAATAATTCGTGTTTAATTCGCGAAATTCACAACTTTTTGAAAAATTTGCTATTTTTTTGTGCAAGTCACGAATACAATTGGAGATAGGGTTTGGAAGATTTAGGGTTTAGAGAAAAGAAAGGAAGAAGAGAGATTAGGGTAAATTGCTTAGTGAGGGAAAGAAATTGTTAGACATATATGCCCACGAAAGCCATTCCGGAATTGTATTTATCTATTTAATCAATAAATGCATATTTTACATTCACACATTATCTTCTACATTGGGTAATATATATCAAAAGTATCTCATTGGATGAGATTATTTTGTCCCTTAGGTAACATTGTAGGAAAACCATCCAATTAGTTGATAACTGATTGCTAAGGAGATATGGTTTTTTCAGTTCCTTGTAGACCTAAAATTGTTCTAAGTTAATCAGGATGCATCTGGACAATGTATTCCTAAAAACTTACACATTGTTAGTTCCATATGATGGAGTGATGAATCTCAATCACTGAGAGAAGGGTCTCTTGACTAAGATGTGGATATAAGTAAGAAGTACTTATATTGCAATTGGATCACTCAGTGGATACCCTTAGAAATATACTGTCTTTATATTTAGGGTAGTCCATTTGACAGATTGTCCTTAACCTGAGAGGTCGACATCTTCTCTAGTATTTGCCTATACAGCTTTGATGTAGCCAATCGTCAATGTCCAACACACCAAACTAAATACGGGCTCGTTGGGTTATGTACGATGTACTGGAAGAAGTGTGTGTACGCTCGACAAGGATTCCACTACTCTTAACAGAGTAAATAATATTGATTTGATACTTGTCAAAACCGGACTTGAAAAACCCAGCACTGGTATTTATCGATGAAATGGTTTTATCGAGGAGTTTATTTTTTGTATAAAAGAAATGTAATTATAATTATTATTTCTTTTAAAGAATTTCTAAAATGTTTTGAAAGTCCAAGTTTGACTAAAAAGTATCAAAAGAGAATGGGTTCTCAATATAAGCCATAGATTAAAGACAGTATTAGATATTGTCCCGTAAGCTTATAACAATAATGGAAGTGGAGAGACGCATCTGTAAACAAATCTTAAGATAGAAATACCTGTAAGTTATTCTCTATTTTCTGCAGGTTGATCACATTGTGTTAATGGACATTAACTGTGATTGATGGAAGTCCAGGGATATAGATGACATTCTATAATCCTAATGTAGTATAGGAAATGTGTTTCCTAGTAACAATGCTTTAACCAATAGGTTGAGCACTTGGTCCCACAACCGGAAATAGGAGATCTCTTTAGATCTCACACACAAGAACTTTCTTAAAGTATTTAATTTAATTAAATAATTAAATTAGTTAATTTATCTAAGTAATCACTATATGGTATAGTGAAGCTCTAAAAGGTGGAATCACATTAGATATGAAAAACCAAATAGGTAAGACCCATTGGGGATTATTTTAAAAGAATAATTAATCTGACCATAAAGGGTTAGGAACCCTTAAGTACGTGTGAGAGTGGGGGGGCCACCTAGGGTGGGACGCCCACTTCAAGGAGATTAATATTTGTTAGTCTTTAATTAGTTTCTAAATAACTAACTACTTATTGGATAAGGTTGGTTAGTTAGTTAGAGTTATTAATTAAAGATTCCTTGTTGGACAAGGAGTCTATTAGTTTCTTGCTGATCAAGGAATCCTAATTGGATTAGGATAAGGAGAAGATTAGTTGGATACTAATAGATAAGATTAGTTTCTATTTTGATTATTCCTAATTAATTATGGAGAAACCAAATAGGAAACTAATTGAGGACTTCTAATTGGATTAGAAAGAGGAGACTTGGGTTGCAAGCAACCCAAGTAAAGCCTATAAAGAGGTGGACGTCCAAGGTGTTTAATACATTAATTAATTTCCAGAATTTTCCAGATTTGGAAATATCTCTCCTCCCCTCAATATCTCACGCCCCTCTCTTCTCTAAGAGTGTACGGTCAGCCCTCTGTCCCCTTTCTCTTCTCTTCTGTTCCAAGTATTGAATATCAAGAAGAAGATCTACATTCTTGAATATAAAGATTAGATCTTTTAATCAAGAATCAAGAGCTGGAATTTTTGGAAGGGTCATTAGCTTCCATTAGAGAAAGCTTTAAAGAAAAAGAAAGTCCGTGTGGATTGCGAAGAAGACTTAGCACCTGTGAAGTTTTGCCGGTATCGCTTTTATCGTGGATTTGACTTAACAATTTCAAAGTCGCAAAGGTGATTATGATTTTAACTCTCATTGAATAAAATCAATTAAAATCTTAGTCAGATCTTGGGATTCGATGTATGCCCCCCAAGAACTGTTTTTCTAAAATTAAAAAGAGGCATACTTTCAAGAAAGCCCTACTAGCATCTTATATTAAGAGAACATTACATATATACTTTTTTACAACTATAACCTCAATATTACATATATCAACAAATACTTCATGAATTAATCGTTCAACGAAAAAGTCGAGTATTATTCGGGACTTTTTGAAAAAAATCAGAGAAGTCGGTAACTATGTCTATCAGGAAAAAATAAATCACCTTTTTTTAGAAATAACGTGAATTTGTCATTTTGCACAACTGAGAAAGCTGAACTTTAAATAATTATTCCATAAATTGAAGAATTCAACATTCTCATCACACTCCTTGCAATTGGCCAAAAGCAGCTTAGATTTTCATCTATATTGCACCTCAAAAATGAAAATAATATCCAAATTTTCTATAACAAAATCTTACCTATCATGTCCAAATTCACAAGAGATTGATAATTCTTCACAGATAAAAGGAGCAGACACCTTCTCCATCATATCTAAGGATGTTTGGCCGGCAGAAATATATTCTCCTTGGTTAAAATTGGATAGGTGGTCACAACTAAGCCGTGGTTCACCCATGTGAACAAGAAAAGGTATCAGGTGCAGCTTGATAGAGAGAGTAGGTTTGGATCCACCATCTTTAGATATGTCC
This sequence comes from Tetracentron sinense, assembly GCA_015143295.1. Classification (NCBI taxonomy): domain Eukaryota; kingdom Viridiplantae; phylum Streptophyta; class Magnoliopsida; order Trochodendrales; family Trochodendraceae; genus Tetracentron; species Tetracentron sinense. The sequence continues at coordinate 21,231,722 of CM026574.1, forward strand.
ACTCTCAGATCTTTAACTTCAAAGGTAGCTTTGGGTGTCTGCAACAATTAAAGACACAATTATGGCATGTGGTTATTATCAAGCCTCTTAGCATGGAAGATACAGCAACTGACAAAAACAAGAACCTGAAAAGTATGTGTTCACAAACAAAATGAGAAGATGCCATTTTCTGAACTTGGATTATGCAACTCTAACTAACAACATTGACATTGGTCCAATTATTCCATTAGAGGAATCAATAGATACTTAAACAAATTATTGAGAAGCTGCCCAGGAATCATTTACTATGTACTCCCTCCCATTGTCTCGGGTGTCCCAAGGTTTTGGCGTCTAAAACCCTCCATTCATTCTCAAAAATGATTTACACCCACACTTTGACTAGATGATATAGAATAAGATGAAGAAAAAGAATAGGGTCAAATTCACTTGCCTTTTTTATCATCATCATCATGAGCTATGATACCCAGTCAGTACTAGATTCCATTTATCATCAGTGAAAGTTGAAATTTCTACAATAATACAGGAGATGAAGCAAGCATTTCGGATGTACAGATCTTGGGTCCTCTCACTAAGTAGACTAGAGACTTTTTCGTGTAAAAATTTAAAATTATTATAGGGAATTAGGGAATAGACTAGAGACTGGTCTTAGGGGCTTTGAGATGAAAAATAATTCAAATTTAAATTAAAAACAAGATTAGAAAAAAAACTAGCACATGAGGTGCATGTGTGAAAGAGCACCTGTTGGAAGTGAACACTTCTAGATGGCCTTCAAAAGTCCATTGCGGAAATCCAAATTGAAAATGGATATAAAAAATTAAAAAGCAAGTCTGAAGAAAGGTTTCACTTGAACCCGGGCCTGTTAAATCTTGAAGTAAATACGATATTATTTCCACTTTCACAAAATAAAATATTAAAAAAATCTTTAGGGAATTTCTTATGGTTTATGAAAGAATTTGTGTTGAGAACCACAGCAGTTTTCCCAGTTCACTACGATTATAAATCAATATATGGTTTTCCTTTTCTAGGACAAATTAAGTGAGTTTGCGCAACTTTGGTGATCTAGTATAAAAATCAGATCAATCAGAAATTATATGAATTTGCCATGATCAAACATTTCCAAGCTCTAAACCCACCATTCATTATTTTGATTCCAATATGTGTGTGGGTATATTAACTCCATAAGTCATGTAACAATAAAGAACAAGACTAACATTTTTTGATTTTTTTACATAAAGGAATGATGAAATTGATCGGAAAGTAAGCAAAATCAATCATCAAAATTTGTGATCCATATATATATATATATATATATACACATACTGGGCGCTCCCTAAAAACTTGACACGTGGCAGGTTGTTCCGGAATCCGACCGTTGGATGTTAAGATGGGTCCCTTGGGAGATGCATGGCAAAAAATCAGGCCGATCAATCATTTATAGGCTATCCGATTGAAGGTTGGAAAATCGGGGGTTTCTATAGCCTAGGTAGAGTCTAGTGAGCCCTAAGGGGTTAATGCTGACAAACTAGAGTCAAATCGGAAGGCCTATAAATGATTGATTGGCCTATTTTTTGCCACACGTCTCCCAAGGGACCCACCTTAACATCTAAATGTTGGCAAAAACAGATTGCCTCATGTCATCTTTCGAAAGGGGACGCACTCACTAGACTTCTAGTGAGCGCCACCCATTAGAACCACCGCCCATTAGAACCTCTCTCTCTCTCTCTACATACACACACACATATATATGATTAACATTTATCTATATGCTGCTAAGTCAGACACTGCTTACCTTCAAGACTAATTCTGTCACTGAAACTGACAAAAATCTTGCCATGTTAGCCACAATCATCCACTTTCCTCTGCCTGAAGCACGAGGTCTTTGAGATCTAGCCTGCTTCACGCTTTTGGTTGAAGGCCTTATTACAACTTCCAAGTCATATATTAACACCTGCAGCTTCGGGTCCCTAGAAATAAAACCGATCCCAAGCTTGAACAGAGACTGACGCAAGCTGAGTCTAATTTCACCAACGGATACAGATTCAACAGCACCCTGAAAGATATCAAAAGTCACCTCTACATATTTAACATGGTGGTAAAGACACAGTTTGAACAGAAACTGACACAAACTGAGTCTAATTTCACCAACAGTTACAGATTCAACAACACCCTGAAAGATATCAAAAATCACCTCTACATATTTAACATGGTGCTAAAGATACAGTTGTCAAAAACACTAAACGGCTGACCCTCTATTTTCCAGATACTGAAGAGGATGTAAAAATAAAATGAACGGAGATTTGAGTGTCAGCAAAAAAGGTGGCTTTCCAAGTACAGTTCACATTAGTAACCTTTTTATTCGCCCAGTATCGTTCATTCAACAATTCACATATGAAGATCCCAGAAAGAGGGAAGAAGATTCCATCATCAAAATTTCTACAAGTACCAATGATGCCCCAAGTAACTCAAAGAATAAGAATTTGAATATTTAGACCTCAGATAAGTAAAAAAGAGATATCAAAGAAATTAAAAGGAATAGGCAGAAACAAATCAGAAATTATGTGAATGTCAGTAATCAAATATCAAGCTGTCATTCAATAGTTAAATCTGCAAAATGCCATTTTAACAAGCTTCAAAGTGATGTTATTACAACAAGAACAGGTGTGTATATCAGGGAAAAGACCATGATAATTTATGAATGAGTACTGAGTACCCTCAAGTTTTAAATTTTTGAATAGGAAGGACAAAACGAAAACAACAAGCTTTTACCTGTTTGGGACTACATACTGTAGAGTGTTTTAAAAAGCGTGTGAGGCTTACGCCTCGAGCCGAGCCTCGCCTCAAGGCGAGGCTTAAAGAAAACGCCTTGAGGCTCAACCATGAGGCTTAAACCCGATGAGGCACATTACTCATGCCTTGAAGCTCGCTTTATGTCTATGGCGTACATCTCATACATTAAATAAAATTAGGTTCTAGCCACAACTGAGACTTAAATGTCGTTTTTTTTTAAATTTATTATTTGTTTCAACTAATTTATATAGTATTTCCTATGTGTACGCGTGCGCCCATATGAACACACACAATGTATACGATTACAAATATATATATATATATACTATAATCTTTCATTAACTTTTTGTTTTACAATTTTTCTTATATTTTATTTATTTGACAGAGCATGAAGCTTTCATGTGAGGCTTACGCCTCACGCATCTTGAGGTTCTAACGCCTCGCCTCACGCCTTCATATTTTAAAGCATTGGCTGCAAGTTGAATAGCATTTTGACTGTTGAGTGCGCTGGCATCAGTAACAGTGTTCATTTGATAGGGGTGGATTGTTATCAATACAGATGGATCTCTTCGTGAGGATTTTGGTGGGTATGGGAGCCTCCTTTGAACTGATAAGGGGATTCCCCTGGCGGCTAGTGCTGACGGCACAACTCGTAACTCGGTCCTTTCTATGTAGCCATTACCCATGGACTAACAGAGGCTAGGATGATGGCTTTAGTCAGATTGTTATCCAATCCGATTCTCTTTGGGCAGTAAATTGCATATTGGATAGGTATCCTAGGCCATGGCAAATGGCTATTAAATTGTCTAAAAGTGCAATGCTCCACAGATACTTCAATGAGATTTGTCATGTCCTAGGGAGGCAAACCGGGCCGTACATGTGCAGAGAATAGAAATTACCATTGACCCAGACGAGGTTCCCTTATATATAGGTAAAATGGTGAGAGATGACGATCGTGGTTGTAAATATATTAGAATGTAGCCTCTTTTTTTTTTTAATGAATTGTAGTTGGGACCCGCCTAACCCCCCCCCCCCCAAACAAAAAGTGTATCGAATCCCATATGGAAAATACATCTATTACTGAATTAAAAACAAAAAAACTTAGAAGTACCCGTTAACTAATATTAATTTGAAGCCTCCTGTCAGCCCTCTAGAAGTTGAAGGAGACTCCCAACATTTTAGCTTAAACATCCGGTAAGGGGCAGGTCCAAATAGAAACCAGCACTATTGACAATATCATAGGTATCGTGGAGCATGTCACATATCATATTTTGCAGACATACTTCAAGAAGTGCTATTTTGCCTGTGTAAAATGGGGTGCCTCTAAATCCTCATATTACAATGGATTGGGAATACTGTTCCTTAATCATCTTTTGTTTTAATGAAATACTTTCTTACTGATTATAAATAAATGAAGAAAATAGGCCGAGACACAAAATCTTATCAACCATAAAATAGAAACAGAAAAGACAGTTATCAGAATTTATCACCTTTATGACTTCAATAACAAAATTAGCAGGATAACAATTCAATAATTTTCTTTATTTAATAACAAAATGTAGTGCAGTATATTATAGAGGATGTACATGTTGGGGAATATCATTTCACTATAAAAAGATCTCTATAATACCATCTTTAGCAAATAATCAACAAGCTCATTTGCATCCCTTAGCATACCCAAAAAAAAAAAAGGTAACTAGTTCCCTGATATGATCAATGATATGGACATGACACCACAGACCATCTCTATCACCTCGCGCCCATTAAATGGTATTGGCCTTGGAGAAGTGCTTAAACCTCCACTTTGTTACAATTGATCTCTACAATCGGACTCGAAAGACGAGAACACTTTGATGTCCGTGATCATTTCTAAAACCACCACGGATACTGGCCTATCCAGGAGAACCATGGCACAGCCCATCCTCACTTATTGATCTCCAATGGTGACTGACCTTGACAGTGGTCCTTCAACCAATTTGATGAGCGACAATGACAGTTTTCTTAAAACATAATGTTTTATTGGTGAGTTCTGTTGGTAGTTGTTTGGACCTGTGCTATTGCCCAATGCAAACTTTAGTATTATATTTAATTATTGGTCATGAACATATATATTATAAAAGGAGGAAAAAATACAAATTCCAAAAGGGCCAATAAAAAACATAATTACATTGCTTGGGGCATCTCACTAAAGAGGTCCCCCCCCCCCCCCCCTACTAGCTACTAGTACCCTACTTGGCTATCTGGTCTGACATCACATTAGCAATTCTTGGAATCCAAGCAAAGGAGACATTTCAAATGGCCACCATATCTTGAACCTCATTTAAAAGTGTTTTTGCATATCTCCAGGGACCACCCTCACTACCTTTAGCCCAGCGAATAGCACATTCCATACAATCATCTTCGATGATCAAATAGGGTAAGTCGTACATCCAGGTAGGATGTTACCCTGTTTAAGTAACGGGACCTTCATATGGTTAGAAGAAACTGCCCTCATAAGTCCCCAATACAACAATAAAATCCTGCCTTCACTGTCTCCGTTCGGCCCTCCAAACCCCACCAAGCTCGGGTTTCCCAGGAAGCTACCATCAAAATTAAGCTTACGAACACCAGGTGGGGGAGGAAGCCAATGCCCACCAGGATACTCCAAATACAGATAAGATTGGGCAACCGGGATCCACTCTCTAATAATGTCAATGCTCATCACTCCTTCAAAATCATGAGAAGTGACAACCCACATGACCACCCTGGATTTGATTCTACCTATCATAGATGAAATGCTCGAAGCCTTGCTTCTGATTAGTCTGTTATTTCTCTCTTCCTAAGTAGACCAAAGAAAATGCATGAAAAAAACTCCACATGACTTTACCCCTCCCACCAATGCTAACCGCACTGCAAAGGGTCATAAGATACACAATATCTTGAAGGATCGCCCAATCCAATCTACATAAAGAGATGAAATAGAACCATACACAATAAGCTACTCTGCAATGTATGAGAGGTGGTTAATGGATTCACCATCTTTAATGCACAATAGATAGATATAAGAGGATCATGATCAGCTTTCGTTTCACCTGGAGGAGATCACAAGTATTCACCTTCTTGTGTACTAAGGTCCACGTAAACATCTTTACCTTAGGGTGACCCACAAGTTTCTAAATACTTTTGTGGTAGAACATATTCACCTCTTCATTTTGCTCGGTCAAATTGATAAAAACAGAACTACAATAGAACTGACCATTGGGATTCAGGGACCAAATTCCGTTCTTTGTGAACATTTCGGGCATCATTGGTATTCATAACACGTGATCATAAATCTTAATCTCATCAACAATAATGAATCATAAGTAATAATGTAGAACTTAACTTTTTAAAAAAAGTTACAAAAAATTGAAAAGTACTTAAAAGTTCGGAATTTCAGATACAGACAAATCGACATCAATCAAATAATTTACGTCAAACTTTTCTCCACTTTATAGCATTACATGGCATCTCTATGTGGACTCTGTCCACTTAATCTCTTCATATAAATAATCAAATGGTATTATTAGAGACAAAAATTGTAAGATTTAGCAACATTAATACCTGTTTGATCATATAATCCATCTTCTTGTACAAGTTCACATATGATCAACAACCACATGAAACCGTAAGTCCTAATTCAAAGAGTAACTAATTGAAAATTAAATAAAAACATAATAGACAATTGCTTAACAAAGCAAATACTAAAGTATATACAATGATTGAAGGAAAAGGAACCTTTTTGAACTTCACCACCACATCTCTTAAACATTTCCATCCACCAACCCGAAATTCGACAGATGCTCCCATTATCCGACTAAGAAACCAAGCCAAGAATCTAGAAGCAAATCTGAAATAAAATGCATAATGAAAAAAAATAAAAATCAAAATGAAACCCATTCAATTCAACCCCCTAAATATAATCCTATAATCCTACAAGAGAAATAAAGTGTATTCTTTGAACCAACTCACCTCGCAAGATCATGATTTAAGTAATATTAATCAACTGATTCGTGCAATAGCAAAACTATTCTTTAAGTACAATCTATCGGTCCAAGTCATCTCAATTTGGCATCTATTTTTAAGTACTTAGCCCTAGTTTCCAACTGTAAAAAAAAAGAAGTGCATAATAAGAGTTTTGTGCACCATGGAAAATAAAATATGCATGGAAATTTTATATGTTCCCAATACTTAGCTACTGATCCAATTATGGAAAACTAACAAGAGTTTCTGCACCATGGACAATGAGTATGTAAGGCAAACGTAGAAGCCAAATGACGCCCAAAAGACCCACTAGTCCCACTACTCCAACCTCAAGATTTTCCTCTTAGTGCTTTGATTATGAGTATTCTCTGCACTTTGATTGGAATTTTAGTTTAATAAGATACTCGGTCCACATCATCCTCTTTTCAGTGAGATGAAAGAACAAGAGAAAAAGGAAACAAATGTTAGGGAAGATACAAAAGCTATCAAATCTGCCAAATCATTGTCTCCACTAACAGTATGTGCTTGCTCGCTCTCCACTCTCCGACCTAATGATATTATATGTCCCCTCCCATAATCAGTGGTCCTAAAAGACTTACCTCATAGGTGCTCATGGTTTGGAGAAGAATTTTAAGCCATGACTCATTTAAGTCCTTGACTATTAATTGGATCCAAATACACGTTTCAAGCTTTACCAAACTCATCTACAGTGACACTCTTATTACCTGCTAAGCCCAAAGAACTTGAATGATATTCCATCAAAGTTAAGCTCTAACCAACCTCTATCCATCTCCAAATATAATGAATGACTATCTCGATTATATGCACATTGTAGACACCCTAGTCTGCATGGTCAATCTCCTCACAACCGGTTAGATGGCCCAGCTTCTTCGACTTCTTCAATTAGATTACACTATCCGACTATCTGAATTTGATTCGATATCCAACAAATACCTAAATATGATATTCATAATCGAATTCAACTAAAGTATTCAAATTTGGGTATTATCAGAATTCGTTCGATTACATTATTGAATTCGGATAATATTCCACTATTATTTTTATTGGAAAATAGAAATCATATATGTTAATATGCGAAAGAATAGCAGGCGATACAAAATGAGTTCACAAGAAGGTGAACTAATGCAGCTAACTGAATAACTACACACCAAACTAACTAGAGCTGGAAGAAATGCAGAAGAAAGAAAGAAAAAAAGCCAGACAAGGCCCCTCAAAACAAGATCGCAACAATCAAATCCAATTGCCCAAAGTTACTCTGATTTGGATGATTACCTTTACTGGATAGCCAGGAGAGGAAAAGTTGATGCGTCCTACTAGAAAATTGAAACTTGGAAGTTGGAAGATGAGATCCCGTTGAACACTCTGCAGTTGCGTTCTTTCCAGAGAATAAGCCAAATATCCAGAGGAAACCCCTCCACCCTTACCATGCTCCAGCACGATAAGAAACCCTTGAAGGTACGAGGGAAGACCCAATTGCTCCCCTATCCTGGATAGGAAGAAGCCCGAGACTTCAAAAAAGCGTAGGAGCAGTGAAATAGTATATGGATTCAATGATTCCTCCACACTGAAGCACAAGAAACAACCGTTCGCCATCCTCTAACCCCTTTTCTTTAGATGATCATAAGTGAGGGTTTTGTCCAACACTGCTTGAATTTAGAACACTATCCTAAATGCCCTAATATCATAACCAAGTTGTTCAAAAGATAGGCTGAATGAATCTCAAAATAAAATGGGAAAAAAGGGATAGATTGGCATCTAAGTTTTACCCAGGAGAACAAATCGGCAGCCGGCAGTCATATAATTAAGTGCGGAAGTGAGGAACATTAAGTGCTGAAATCCCTTCTTGCCATTAGAAATACTCTATTAGCAAAGCCTCCTTGTTTGATGCAAGGAGAAAAAGATGGCCATAAGTCTTCCCAAGTGTGGACTGGCCACACCAGAGATCATTCCAAAAATTGATCTACTCCCCATTACCCACCTTGAGGCAGGTGAAGTTAGAAAATTCCGCCCAACCTTGCAACACATCCTTCCACACCCTACGCCCTAACTTAGGACACCACTTATTAACCATCCCATGCCTAACCACTATCACCACACTCCAAAGACTGATCTCCTCCTCATCAAAATGCCATAGCCACTTCCCCTGAAGAGTCGTATTCACCCTTATAAGGGGATGAATATTGAGACGACAACCACTCTTAGACAGATATGGTTTTCCAGTCCACCAAATTGTACTTCCTAGAATCGACCCTCTCATTCCATAAAAATTCCCTCCGGATTTTTCAGAGTGTGAATGCAATCGAGATGGGAAACTTAAACAGGGAGAGAGTATGTCGGGAAACTACACCGGGTACTTTTGATCGTTGTGAGTTTCCCTACTTTAGAGAGAAAGCGAGATTTCCATCCTTGTAGTCACTTGGAGAATTTATTGATAACAAGGCTTCAAGCCGATTTTGCTTTAAACGGAGCACCCAAGGGTAACCCTAGATACATGTTGGAAAACTCCCCTAAATAGGCTGCCAACTCCCCCAGGTTAGAACCCTCACCCATTCCAAACATAACACTCTTACCAAAATTAGTTCTCAGCCTCGATATTGCTTCAAAACATCGAAAAAGGCATTTGACAAGAGCCAATTTCGTACTAGAGGCTTCGCAGAATAAAAGAATATGGCCTCCAAATTGCGGATGAGAAATATGGAGATTTCCACAGCCGATGCTAAAACCTTCCCAAATTGAGGGCGGGGCTTTCTGACCATTCTACTCAAGGCTTCAGAGACAATGATAAACAAAAGCAGGGAAAGTGGATCCCCTTAACAGAGGCCTCAAGAAATCCTAAAGTATCTGTGGGGAGGAACCATTAATGAGCACAGAAATTCTAATGAACCCAAAAACGCTGTCATCCAAGCCCTCCATTTAATACCAATAGAAAATTCGGAATAGTAAACTAGGGTTCATGGAAGAGAGAAATAAGAAGATTATGAGATAAACTAGATTAGAGAGTGTCTCTCTCCAATCTCTTTGTATTTATAATAACCCTAATAGAAAAGTTACAAATACACCCCTGAGGGATGATTCGGTGTTACACACCTACATAATAGATCATATCTCAACACTCCCCCTCAAGCTGAGCATAGATATTCAACATGCCCAGTTTGTTAAGAGCACCTTCTAAGCTAGCCTTAGTAAACCCCTTTGTGAGACATCAGCTAGTTGATTTCCCATTGTAACAAATAGCAAGTAAAGATTTCTTGAAGCAACTTGATCTCTAATAAAGTGTTTGTCAATTTCAATGTGTTTAGTCCGGTCATGCTGAATGGGATTCTAGGCAACATTGATGGCCGCCCTATTATCACAAAACAACTTCAAGGAACACCCACCTCCATCCCCAGATCTCGTAGTAAAATCTTCGGCCATAATAATCCTAGAGACCTGTATTATAATTCTTGATATGTGTGTCATGCATTTAATGCCTTGTTACTTGATGATCTTAAGTCAAATGAAAAATTATTAAGTACATGAATTTTAGAAATTATAGGAAGGGTGTGGTTTTAGCAAAATCATAAATTGTCGAATTTTAAGATGATTTCTCCTGGAAATGGATGTTTATGGGTTAAATAAAGAAATGTGATCTTTATGAGATTTTATTATTACGTGTAGAGTAGTTATAATTGACTATCGAAAAATTTACATCGGGCAGAATTTTCCAGTTTTAGCCTAAAAATTGGAAAATGAGATTTTGAATTACTAGGAATTTGATCTTCTAAGTATTTTTATTGAATCCAAATTTGGGGTACTTCCTTATTTTAATTTAAATCTTAAAGTAAAATTATATTTACTTAAATGTTTTAAGGAAAAATGAGTGTTGTTGACTCGGGCTGAAGAGAAAAGGTTGGTGTTGTTGTTTGCTGTAAAAGAAACAGAGTTGTAGAGAAAAGTTATAGGGGGCGTTCTAACGGCCCCTTAGGTCATTCGAATGGTCCCTTAGGTCATTCGAACGACCTGCGGGAAAAAGTCCGAAAAATCTTTGGAAATCCGAATTTCCAAGAGTTTTAAAGGGTTTATAACTCTAAACCCTATATATAGTCATTATCTCGTGGGTTTAGGGTTTCCTAACCATTCTAAGAGCCTTAAACATCCAAAAAGAGAAAACCTAGGGTTTGCAAGGGTTTTCTCTAGGAAGAGAATAAGAGGCCTTTGTGATCAAGATCAGCCAATTCACAAGCGAGAGATCGTAGGGAAACGATCAAGAAAGGTAAATATGTTCTCTTATGTTGATTTTATCATAATCATTAATGATAATAAGGAGAAAAAGACTAAGTTTCAAAGTAAGAACATGTTAAAAGAATGACTTCATCGTAAGACCCTCTTTTATATAAGATTACCATGATTGTTAGGGAGACTTTATTGTGATTCTAGTATTTATGATCTAACAAGGGGAAAGGGAATGATTTTCTGGAGTATGTATGATTGAATGTGGAGGAAGTGATGTATGTCAGAGATTGCTTGAATGATTGTATGTTAAATGGATGATTTTTCAGATTTATGCAAATAAGGATTTTAGAGTTATTGCATTTATGTATGGAACACTTGAAATCAAAGCATGATGAATGACCTATTACTATTTGATGTTTGAAGAACCATGATCATGTATGTTTAATTGTACCAACCTTGAGAATATATGTCATGATAATCATAAATGATGTATGATGTTGATTATTGCATGTGTGATATATGTTCGGGTAAGTGAGCCTTGAATTATGGACTTTGTTGCTTAGGATTTTTATCATTGTAGTGTGAACTGCCATGATGGATTTCCAATAGTCATTGACTAATAATTTGGGTGTAACTTATTCGAGTGTTTATCACTTGGTCACCCACTTCACCCACAATAATAATGTATGCACAAGCATGATAAAACTCACGAATGCCAATAAGTGTCACACAAGTATGATTGCATGATTGAGTTTTCTCATAAACCATGGACACCAACAAAGTAAGTTACTCAAGGATATGTCATACCTGGCTCAAAGTTTAATGTTTCTCAAAGGTACATTGTACCTAGCTTCAAAGTAAGTTACTCAAGGGTATGTCATATTTGGCTCATAAGTCTAAATTGTTCAAGGATGCTAGTACTTGACTCGAAGTTTAAAGTTTCTCAAGAGTACATACCTAGCTCAAAGTTGTAATAGATAAAATTTGTAATTGAGCAAGTGTTGCAAGGGTGAGTAGAATCCTCATCCCAATAAAGGACGAATGAGGTTTCCGTACTCCATTTATGGTATGAGCTCGTGTTCCCATGAACGATGCCAGACATCGTTGTCTAAAGGACGATGACAGATATCGTCGTCTCTAGAACGATGCCAAATATCGTCGTCTTAAGAACGATGCCAGATATCGTCGTCTCTAAAACGATGTCAGATATCGTCGTCTGAAGGACGATTTCAAGCATCGTGGTCATAATAAGGACGAGCTTATATTCACGTTAAGGACGGAACCGCCTTGTAGGACGAAATAATCAGGAGACGATCTTTTACTCAACTGTTAGGTGAAAAGCATTGTCTTAACATTTAATGCATTTAATGCCACAACCTGCTTTCGACCCAAGACCGACCTTAGAAATAGTAGGCTCACACGTGTGACACGTTTGCATGAAGATCTGTCTGACATATTTGGTATTGATCATAAAGCAAGTTGCATAGGCATAGATGTACATGATCAGGCATCCAAACTCAAGCCTATAAATACCCCAGACCTTCCATAAGGTAAAGATTACTGAAAGACTACTCCGAAAACCACTAAGAGACTACTGAATCTCGACCAGTTGAACCTCTTGTCATTGAGAAACCACTTGGATGCTCAATCCTTAACTCTCTCTCTCTCTCAAAGTCTGTTCTTTGCACCTCATCTTGAACGTATACTGACTTAATCGTCAAAGGACTTTGAAAGGTGAACCCCCACCCGCATCAGCAAAGACGAGCTGCGAAACCACCTTCTTCCTTCTACCAGTCAACCTGAAGTTAAGGAGCAAGTGACGCGTGGACGATCCAAGAAATCCCATCACAAAAGTAAAAGTTACTCAAGGGTACTAGTCATCTGGCTCAAAGTAAGATCCCAAAAAAAAAAAAGCACAAGTAAGATTTGTAATGAAATATGTGTCTACACTCTAATTTATGTATGCATGACCTGTTAAACTATGATGCATGTTTTATATTGAGGTCTATGATATTATTAGTTAGGAGTACATATTCACTGAGTGTTTTCATTCCTCAGCCGAACTATTATTTTCGACAGGTTTAGGATTTGACTTTTGCGTACTTGGATCGTGGATAGAGGATTATATTGAAGAACCAGAAGTGATTATCCAGTTGAAGAAAGGGATTTGGATCGATATCCCTATTATTAATTTTACTTTATTAGATTTTGATTTCATGTTAAAGAGATTATAATTCATATTTCACTATGGATGATGTTTAGGTTAAATTGATAGTTTGGGAATCATGATGGATGATTTAGATATTTATATTCAATTTAGTAGAGGAACTTAGATTTGATTGACATATATATTGAAGACATTTTCAGGTTCATGATTTTAGTATGTCTTATATGCTTCCAACAGGACTGTAAAATAAGTAAGTCACGTGCCAAAGTTTCACATTCTCCAAGGTAGGATTTTGGGACACAACAATAATTCTGTTACCCCATGAGCCATTGTCCTATATTCTACTTCAGTACTTAACTTAGCCACTACACTTTACTTCTTGCTTCTCCAAGCGATGAGGTTAACATAAAAAACGTACAATACCTTTTGGTAGACCTCCTATCATCTATACTTTCAGCCCAATCAGCATCAATATAAACTTCTACTCAGAACCATGGTTAGCAAATAGAAGGCCCTTCCCTAGAATAGCCTTCAAATATCTCAAAATTCTCTTCACTGCGTCATAATGAGCATTCCAAGGTTCATGCATGAATTTACTGATTACACTGACTGCATATGCGATGTTAGGTCTAGTGAGAGAGAGATAAGTGAGATGACCAACCAGTCTTTGGTAAATCTCTTTGTCTTCTACTAATGGGCCCTCACTCGAGCTCAACTTATGATTCTGCTCAATAGGAGTGTCTACTATCTAAGAACCTAACTTCTGCGTATCCTTAAGAAAGTTTAAGGTAAACTTCCACTGCGATATGAAGATGCCCTTCTATGGTCGAGCTACCTCAATACCCAGAAAGTACTTCAAACTGCTCAAATCCTTGATCTCAAATTCTATAGCTAAGAATTTCTTAAGGTTTTGGATCTCTAGAGAGTAATTTCCGGTCACCACAATATCGTCAACAGAGACAGTAAATGTTGTAACTAATTGTCCTTATCTCCAGACATAGAGAGTGTGATCAGCATGGCTCTGTGAGTAACTCATTTCTTCAGGCCTTGACTGAACTTCTAAAACCAAGCTTGGGAGGACTGTTTCCGTCCATAGATAGATTTCTTCAACCTGCAGACCCTTACTTCACTACTAAGAAGCTTGAATCCTAGAGGAGGAGAGATATACACTTCTTCTTGTAGATCTCCATGGAGGAACGCGTTTTTTATATCTAATTGATATAGGGGCCACTAGTGATTCATAGCTAGAGACAAGAGCACTCGTATGGAGTTCATTTTTGCAACCGGTGCAAATGTCTCCTTATAGTCTATCTTGTATGTCTGTGTATACCCCTTAGCTACTAGTCTTGCCTTGTACCTCTCCATCGATCCATCTGCCTTATGTTTCATGGTGAACACTCATTTGCAACCTACTGTTCTTTTTCTCTTTGATAACTCAATCATTTCTCATGTATCATTCTTGGCCAGAGCTCTTATTTCTTCCATCATAGCATCGCGCTACTTAGGATCAAAGACAGTTTCCTGAAACCTGGAAGGTAAAGACACAGAAGAAACAGATGACAAAAAAGCCGAATAGGAGGGTGATAGAGATGCATACGAGATAAAATTAAAGATAAGATGAATCGTACACTGGTGCTTCCCTTTTGCGTATAGAAATGGGATCAGTATCATTACCAATATCAGGAACAGAAATAAGAATAATTGAAGACAATAGAGCAATGTTACCTGGTTCAGAGGAGTCAGAGTTGGAAGATGATCGTAGCACAGTGGTCCCCTCCTTTTCAAGTTTGGTATATGCTTGTAGGTCCTTCTTAGCAGTAGTCTCAGTAGGAGCAACAAAATGGATAACATCAGGGACCAACGCCGGAAGTGGAACTAAAGGCATAAAATGGAATACTCTTAAAAAAGGCGACTTCATGGTAACAATACATTTTTCCGACACGGGATCAAAACACTTGTATCCCTTTTGTGTAGAGGAATACCCCAAGAGGACACCACGAATGGATTTTGGATCCAATTTGGTTCGATCAAGACCCAAAATATGAATGAAGCAGACACAATCAAAGACACGAAGGGGGATAGTAAACAAAGGTTGGTCTAGGCAGAATAGTTGATAAGGAGATTTAAACTGCAAGGCCCGAGATGGCATATGATTAATCAAATATGCGGATGTGTGAATTGCTTCGGCCCAAAACTTCTTTGGGATATTCATTTCAGTCAATAAGCTTCAAGCTACTTCCAAGAGGTGACGATTCTTATGCTCGGCCACCCCGCTTTGTTGAGTGGTATAAGGGCATGTCCTTTGATGGATCATCTTGTGCTCTGCCAAATATTGCCTTAAATCACCCTCGAGGTATTTCTTCGCTTTATCAGAGTGGAAAATTTTAATTTGCTTCTCAAATTGAGTGAACATCATCTTGTGAAACTTCTTGATGGCACGAGACTTCATCAAGTAAATTTAGGTATGACGGGAGAAGTCATCCACAAAAGAAATAAAATATCTATAGTCATACACAGACAAAGTAGAGGTAGGGCCCTAGAAATCAGAATGAATCAACTGAAAAGACGATACACTTTTATTTATACTTGGAGAGAAAGTAGATCTACAATGTTTGAAGAATTCACACACATCACACTGTAGACTATGACTAGGAACAAATTTAAATAAGTCCAGAAAGACCAACTTTTAGGAGTTAAAAGATAAATGACCTAGACAACTGTGTCACAATCTGATTTCGACATCATTATTACTATTACTAGGACTACTACTAATCTATAATGTTGAAGGAGAGTCATCCACATCCTGGAGGAAGTGGCCATTTGTTTCACGACCAGTTGTTTTCCTAGTCACCAAGTCTTAAAACACACAATGAGTAGGAAAAAATGTCACACATCAGTTAAGACTTTTGGTCAGAGTTAGACTGCTAATGGATAATAAATTTGATGATAAATTTGGAACATGAAGAACATATGAAAGAGATAGGGTATCATTAACGAACCGGAATAACGTCCGATCTTGTTTCTGGACATCACTCTTTCCAGAGATAGAGGAAAGAGATTCGTCAACCCTGACTTTATCTCTTCCAGACAAGAGACTATATGAAGAAAACACAGTAGATAGACTAGTCATATGACCTGACGCACCTAAATCAATGATCCAGGTCGGGTTGGACTGGGAATGAATAACGAAATTAACAGATGCATAAGTACCTGACTGAGCAAAGGAAGTAGAAGCTTAACAACCTTCCATCTGACTCAAAAGGCATCAAAGACGATCAATATCTACATTAGAGAAGCTCTCAGAGGAAGATAGTCGGGTGAGAGAAGTCGATACGATTGAGGTACCCAAGGTAGGAGGCATGAAAGTTGCAGTGTTGCCGCGAGGGGTGCCCATTTGCTGTCCGGGACAAGAAAATTTTGTCGGCCAGTCAATAAGATCTCAGCAAGTTTCCCGAGTATGTCTAGTCTTCCTACAATGCTCACACTTCAACTTATCTTTGTCATCAGGAGGCTTATTCTTCCAAGGAGGGTATTTCCCACCTCGAGGAGCACTAGAAAATGCGGCAAGGGCAAGATGATCGCTGGTCGGAGTAGGTACCATTGCCTTTTTCCTGCTCTCCTCACCTTAAACTAAGGAACATGGTTTAAAATATCGATACGTATTGATCGATACGGGCCGATACGTATCCTATTTGGAGCTACCCGATACACTGCTACGCTGGAAAAAAAAAAAACTTCACTGTATCAAGTCGATATAGGCCCGATACACTCGATACCCGATACACTCAATACGGAGATTTTTCAGTTAATTTTTTTCTCCTTCCATTTACACTAGGATCCACAATACAAACCCGATACACACAACTTATTTACATAATATATTATTTAAGTAAATGATTTTAACTTGATTTTACTTTCGTTTACTTTAGATATTATATGTAAATAAGGTTATCCCCCTGGTTATGATGCCCCAGCCCAGCCCTACTTATCAGGAGCCACTAGTTATGATGCCCCAGCCCAACCTTACTTATCAGGAGCCACTGGTTATGCTGCTCAGTCCCAGTCTTCGACTGACAATTATGGACAGATCATAACTCAGCAGCATGCATATGTACAAATGTACTTGGGCATGTACCGCACGATGATGACTTGGACACAATGGTGTCATCATGTCTGAATAACTTATAATGTATCACTCTGCTTAATTCCTGATCTCACAATGATAGAGTATGAGCCGGCACGAAGCTCAATGTGGTATTGAGCTTCTATCATGCATGTAACTTGATTTGTGAATACAATTTTGATTTATGAATGCAAGTGAGATTCTATCACTTGGTTAAGTAACTATGGTTTGTATTTTCAAACATATTTATCAGCACGCACGCCTTTTTTAACTTATAAATTTGTTAACTCTCATATGTATGATTATAAATGTAGTTGGAGGCGTTCATTTAGTTTGTTTTTAACTTATATTTGCATTAAAAGAGATTTTATGCAAGGTATTCAGGTTTTTCCTTGCGTATCCAAGCTTTTTTTAGCGTATCCTGAATTTTTCCGTCGTATCCAACCGATACGGTACCGATAAGCCGATAAGTATCTTATTTTGGACTTACCGATACGGCGACCGATACCGATATTTTGAACCATGCTAAAGAATGAACTTGGTCCAAAGAAGAAAGCTCATCTTTTTTTTAAATCTGAACCCAAGTGACTTCAAATTCTGAATTCAACCCCACCAAGAAGTCAAAAATTATGTTCTTTTCCACCTGTTTACTATGTCGTCTCTGTCTTTATCAGTGTCCCACTGGATGACCTGAAAATGGTCCAACTCTTCCCAAAGACCCTGAAGAGTGGAGTAATAGGTAAATAGACTCCTCTCCCCCTGACGAAGAGTAGCTATTTTTTGTCTTAACTGGTACACTGGCAATGTTCTGACTTTGGGAATAAGTTTGAGTCGCCTTATACCAAATCTCTTTCGCTGTCCGAAGAAACAGGAAGCCTCTACTAACCGATGGTTACATGGAATGTAGCAGTTACGACATAACCATAAGGTTCTCTTGCTCCCACTTCTCATATGTCTTGGTCTCTATAGCTAGTTCTTTCACTCGACCTGTCAAGTACCCTAACTTTCCTCTCCCGCCAATATACATCTTAGCGGACTGAGACCACTCAAGAAAGTTGGTGTCATCCAATTTTATGGTTGTGATTAGTACACCAGGATTATCACCATAGCTACTAGTGACGGGCGAAGTGATCTTAATGCTTAGACCCTTCGATATAGCATCAGAAATTCCTTCAGACACACCATCATTGGCCATTTTTTCCATGCTTCTTTGTTTCCAATCAACTTAAATCAGAAGAAAAAATCATTGATATGCAAAAAACATTCCAACAATTCCAGCACTTCAAAAGTGAACACTTCTTCCACAAAAAAACCAATTAGGTCAATAACAACTTTTTCAGCACAAAAAAGCAACAATAAACACTGTAAACACCTCTTACGGAGGTTAAATATGGTTGTTAGGGTTCCCAGAACACACCCTTTCAACAAACAAACTCGAAACAACTATAGTTTTGTCAAAACCAATGAATCCACACATTTATAACTCTAAATCTAATGATTCATAGTAGATCTAGATGTCCATCTAACAACCTCAAATACCTTTTAAAATTGAATGATGTAAAACTGATTTTTTTTTTTCATAAAATCATTCAAGAGCATGAAACATCAACTTAGATACTCCAAAAACCCAAAATAAATTTCGAACTCCAAAAATATTAAACCATACCAGATTCACGTGTCACTATTCAACAACACTATTCACACAGCACTATCACACAACATTATTCTCATGTCATTAAAAAAAAGAAAAAATGCAGACCTTGATTTCATTTTTTTGATCAATAACTCATCTTATTAAGAAGAAAGAAAGAAAGATACAAGGTCAAGTCAGAAAGCCCTTCGGGTTTACAAGCAAGTAAACACAGCTTCGACCTAACGACTCTACCTGAAACCGTCCCCCTCATACCAAATGGGACTAATACAAAATGTCTTGAATTTCCTCCCTTGAGTTGTGTAGGCCTACCCACTCCATAACTGCCCAACGAACTCGGACACAAATCCAGGGTGTTGGTGTTGATAAGCCTTCAAACACTCTGTGAAAGAGTCCAAAAAATAGCCCCTGGAAGCACTCCCCAAATCTCCTCCCGAACCCCCGTCCCTCGTTCACGTAACCAACAATCTAGGAGATTACGAAACGATGAAGGGGATGCCCAAGCCACCCCATGCAAGATAAATAGTAGTTCCAAACCTCTGATGCTACTGGGCAATGCAAAAGCAGATGGTCTACTGTCTCTTCCACCTGGAGGCACATGTAGCATCAATTCTCCAAACCCCAACCTCTATGCTGCAAATGACCTACGGTTAGGATTTTGTCCAACGATGCAGTCCAAAGAAAAAAGGAGACCTTGGAGGGTATTCCAAGGTTCCACACTACTCTATAAGGATACGAAATCCCCGGGAAAGAAGACATAGACTGATACAAATCTCTAATCGAGAACCTCCCTTGGCTACTTCTAGACCACAATCTGCAGTCCCTTAACTCAGGGCAAAGAGTAACCGAGGTGATACGCTCCAGAAGCCGAGAGTAATCGTTGATTTCTCAATCATTTAGATCTCGCCGCATCCTTGAGCACCAGACAACTCCACTCGTACTTCTCTAGTAAGAGTCCTCCACTAGGACTTCCTTATCGGAAGAAATAACAAAAAGATTTCCAAAATCGTCCATGAGGCGAGTGGAACCTGACTAAATATCCTTCCAAAACCTGATTTCCGACCCTCTCCCCTCCCTAAATCTGAAGTAAGGCGCTACCAAACCAGCATTAGCCATTATTCCCTTCCACAACCCCAAATCGTGGGGTCCCCTTACCTCTCCGGGAATTCAGCAAGAAGTCTCCTCATACTTCGCTGCTATCACAGCCCTCCACAAACTGTCCATTTCCTCTCCAAATCTCCACACCCACTTCCCTAGCAAAGCTTTGTTCATTTGAATAAGCGACTTAATATTCAACCCGCCTACTTCCTTAGGACGGCACAACTAGGACCATGCTACTAAGTGATACTTAGCTTCATCTTCTCTATCGTTCTAAAGAAATTCTCTCTGAATCCTCTCTATGGTTAGAGCCACTGACCGAGGAATGATAAGAGACGACATAAAATAAGTTGAGAGACTTTGCAACGTACTCCGGATCAAGGTCAATTTTCCTCCTTTCGACCGATACGATGCCTTCCACCTTGTCAGTTTTCTTGCGATTCGATCTAACACAGGATTCCAAACTGATTTCTCCTTATGTTTCGCACCCAGAGGCATTCCTAGATATACTGAAGGGAGAGACCCTACTGCACATCCTAGGCCCATGGCTAGGTGGTCAAGGATGGGGACCTCCCCCATCCTCAGGATCTCGGATTTAGCTAGATTTACCCGTAATCCTGACACCGCCTCATAACATCTAAGGGTACATCTGATATTAAGAAGACCCCTCCTCGAAGCCCTGCAAAATATAATTGTGTCGTCCGCAAACTGGAGATGCGAAATTCTCAATCCATTCCGACCAATCCGAAAACCTTCAATAGATAAGCTTCGCCTTTTGACAACATTCTACTTAATACTTCCGATACAATTACGAAGAGAAAGGGAGATAGAGGATCCCCTTGCCTCAACCCCTGAGAGCTAAGGAAATACCCCACAGAACTTCCGCTGATCAGGATAAAGAAAAATACTGTCAAAATACAAGTCCGCATCCAAAGCCTCCACTTCCACCCGAAACCCATTCTGCCTAGATTAGTAAATTAGGGTTTATAGAAGAGAGAAAGAAGAAGATTAGGGACAAACTAGATTAGAGAGTGTCTCTCTCTAATCTCTTTGTATTTATAATAACCCTAATAGAAAAGTTACAAGTATACACCTGAGGGGTGATTCGGAGACTGGAGATAAGGTTCCATTTTCTCCTAGATTTCACCACCCAATGAAAGCAACGGGTGTTTTGATCTCCCTATTTGAGCCATTGCATTCTTTTTTTTGATCGGTAATCCAAGCAATATATATAAGAAAAGAAAGAGATAGCAGACAAACAATGAAGAAAGAAACAGAACAACATGGCTCACAAGGACGTGAACCAAAACCCAGCAACTACCAAATGGGAATGTGAACAAGAATCAGAAATAGGCCCCGACCCCCTCAATGCGGCCCCTACTGCAAGATCAGACTAATAACATGTCCACATCCACCCCTGCCTGACACGCAGTGCACCACTCCACCACCGTCGAACGTGTCCAAGCGCAAATACTATGGATGGAGGATGTAGAATTCTCGAAAACCCTCCTATTTCTCTCCTTCCAAATGGACCATGCTATAGCGCCCGGTAAAATTGACCATATAGCCATCCTTGAGTCTAACTCGCCTACCGCCTCCCAACAGGATAAGAAGTTGAGTAGAGAAGAGGGGAAGACCCAAACCAAACCCACACGAAACAGAAAGAAACTCCAAATTTCACGTGCTATAGGGCAGTGCAAAAGAAGGTGATCCACCGACTCTTCCTCGTGGAGGCACATAAAACAGCGATTCGCCATCCTCCACCCTCTAGCCATTGCATTCTAGCTTTATGTTTCCAAAAAACTTCCTCAGAAGAAAGGATATGCTAAAATTCAACCTTAAGGGCTTCTCTAGACTGAAATTCAACTTTAAGGGCTTCTCTAGAATGCTTCTCCAAGGTAAACAGGGAGGTTTTCTTCCCCTAATTTGAACACACACATATATACATATATATAAGTCAAAATAAGCATACGTTCATATTGAGTCTTACTTATTTTGACATATAAATTTAGTAATTTATACTAGAGTTCCTCCTTTCTCCAACAAAAAATAAAGAGATTCATTTTTGGATTGTGCTACAAATGCAATGAACAGAATTTCATGTAACTTAGATTTATGATTAGTTCATGGTAGCTATCCGAATCTTCATATATTTGAGTATTTAATGAGTAATTTCGCATTCACGTTTAGAACATGAGGAATAGTAAACGCTGATAGTCTTAGGTTGCAATATGATAACTATGGTCCGGAGAATGCCCTAGGTTCAAAAACCTATCTTCTTTCGTTACGCCCTTGGACTCGACAGACGCTATTTGGGGAAACAGCACAGGTGACGATGCTTCCATGGGTAAGCCTTCACCCATCTTTTCCATTCTCTTCCTTTTGGGCTGAATATTCCTCTTTTGGTTCCTCTCTTTTTTTTCTTTTCTTTTTTGCCTCTCAGGTGACCAACCTTCAACGAAGACCTCGAGGCCCGAGGGAGCCACCGAGCAAGGACAACGAACACTCGCCGAGCCCCCTGAGCCTTGCTTCTCTTCCCACGCCTGCTTCCAAGCGATATTGTGATTGGGTATTGCTGGTAGTGGTTGGGTTGGCATGAGAATGGGCTCTAACATCCCCGCCAAAAACCTAATGTCGTGTAATCTTATTTGTCCTTGTTGTCCAAATAATTGTTTTCCCAATAGGGGAACCAGCTTTACAAAAATCTTCTCGATCTCATGATGATACGTAACTTCTACAACATTATGTCTTCGAATACTTCTTTGAATCATCAATTTGACTTGAAAGATTTTAGTATAGTACATTACTTCCTTGCAGTTGAGGATGCAAGTACTAACCCCAAGGCTTTATTTTTCTAGCTGAAGTTACTATCATTGAATTTCTGCCGACGTTTAATATAAGCCTTGAAAACCTGTCTAACCTTGTTTATCTTACTTAAAAATTGCATGGTCATAATGATTTCCCTTATTCGATTGTTAAAAGAAATCGTAACCTTGTACCTGTGCAATATCTTATCAATTAGCTTTACAAGGTTATATCCAACTCATGGTAGCAACTTGGTAAGCTGTTCGAAGAATCTTAGAACTCTCATTCTCAATCCATCAAGAGAATCATTCAATACTTTGTAATAGAACTATTTTCTCGTCGTCTTCCTAATTGCCTCAATTTGTTCTCATAAGTATAAGCAGCCACCCACACAAATGATAGGCGAACTACCACTAGCTTATGTGCTTTAGTTCGCATTTGTTTGGTTACCTGATGTGTAAAGCTATTTAATTGATGCACTGTCATGAAATATAATATCACTCCAGAATGCTCGGAGAAATCTATGATCCAAACTGGATTTGAATTTAGTTAATTGTCGAAATATGATTAGTTGCATTTAACTGCTCACAGGAATTGAAAAAAATTGTAATTTAATGAAATTCTCAGTACAATTTTACACCTTAATCGGCGCATTGAACTGCACAACATATTTTGATTCTAATTGATCTCAGCTCGCTGTCAACAAATCAAGATTACAGACACAAAAGGCAATAAATTTAATTAAACAACCACGACAGTACACATAAAATTATGAGCATTCAATTAAGTTTAAAAGAAAAAACATATCAAACAGAAAAAAGAAAAGTGAAATTCGAGCCTTACATGAAGAGGATCCATAATATAATCGAAACGAGCAAGAACCCGAACAGGAACTGGACAGGTGACGCCGCCATTTCCACCAGAAAATATATCGATCTCGAGCGGTCAGCCTTCTACATTCGATTCAACAATTATTAAAAATTCGAATGGAATGCGATTCGTCCGAAGCTTCCTTCATAGCAAAAGCCCTAATTTTCCTTCTCCAGTTCTCCAAAATCGGATTGCAGATGAACCAGTCTTCGAAACGCACGTATCCGTGATCTGCTCGGAGATCAAGAGAAGAGAGAAGAAGAAACTGGTTCGATCGGTGGTCCCTGGATCCGGTGTAGCTCGTGTACGGACGATATACGTCTTCTGAGTTTCGTTTTGGGAAATGGTGCAAATGTCCCTGTCTTTGTAAAATGACTAACATATCCTAACAACGGTTGCGGATACTGTAGAAACTTTACGCGACTGATGATTAAAATCGAACTAAAATGCGCTTTGTGAGTTTTAACACCAAATTTAAAACTTAAAAGTGTTAAGAAAGTGCAATTGTTCATATATTTCACTTGTTTTGTCTTTTCATATTTATTTATTTATTGGATGATTGAGAATAAGCATCTGAAAAGTACTTTTTTTTTTTTTTAGTACAAACTAAATATTTTTATTTTTTGTAAGGCACAAGATTCTCTCGAGTTCATCTCTCGAGTTTGAATCCTAGAGGTCGCCACGTGTCTCCTTTTACACCCCTTAACCATGGGTAAGGTTCACCCACCCCTAGGGTTCACCCACCCATCATTGGTTCTTTTTTTATATATTAATTATTATTTTTTAATTAAAAAAACTGTTCTTAGAGTTTTTTTAAACTGGTCTGGGCTGTAGAACCCCGGAATCCGAGTTCACTGTGCTATGAATAGTATCAATGAATAGTGCCTTTGTATGGTGGGTAGAGGCCTAAGTTCTTCCACTTTGTCTCGGTAGGGTGGTGAGTCAAGTGAGGGTTGTAGGTACATGTTTGGAATCTCAAAAAGAGAGTATAAAGATACTCTAAGTGGGTAAATGCAAGGGTATGAAATACCCTAAGTGCTTAATGAGTTGTAAGTGAATAGCGTTGGGAATAGTGCTAGCACGCGAGGCAAAAAGGGACCGGGGCCTCTCATGCATGTTGGGGGTGTTCCATGATCACCTAGGTGGGTTAAAAACCGGGAGAAATGAGTAATGAGGTGTGAGTATGGTTTTGGACCAAAGGTAAAAGAATGAGAAAAACACTCAAAGTGTTCTAAGGGTCAAAGAAGAAAGTCTTGACATTCCACCAACTTTGGGGATCTCTAGAATTCTCACCGCTTATCGGAATCGAGTGATTCTTGACTTTTTGGAAATATATTTGAACCCTCTTCAAGGTTCATGTTTATTATTTTTCTAAATTTTGAGTCGGGGTAGAGTTAAAAGTTAGATTTCCGAAATCGGATCGGCCGAAAATCTAGGCTGAACCCAATTTCAGATCAGTCAGATTTAGGGGCAAAATAATCCAAGAATAAAGAAGAATTAGAATTTTTACAAAACATAAAAATTGTTCTCCTTCGAATGATGAGTCCAACGCAAGTTGAATCGTAAGAATCCGATAAGCGAGTCAAAAATTATGGCTGAAATACGAAAACACAAAAATCTGGAAACTTTCTGCAAAAGTTGTGATCGTTCGTATAAGACCTACAAATGATAGTAGCAGTGCTACGAACGATCGTAAAGCCCCAAAATTGCTGGAAACTCACTGGAGAAGCTACGATAGATCGTAGAAACCTACGAACGATCGTAAGCGCGCGAATCCAACTTTTTGAAGCGTGATTTTTTAGGGTTTTCACCCATTTGCCTATAAATAGAAGATCATTTTGGGGGGTTTTGGTTTAACCTAAACCTAAGGGAGTTCTTAAAAGATGAAGGGAGAAGATTTTGGGGATTCCAAAGAGGGATTTGTTGGAGTCCAAGGAGGAGCTCAAATCTTCACTCCTCAAAGCTTCCACAAGCTTGGATCTCACTCTTATGCGCCATTGGGGCTTGGATCTTCACCCTCAAGCTTGAGTTTCCCTTCTACAAGATTCCTCAAGCTTTTTCAAGCCTTGG
The DNA here is from genome assembly GCA_015143295.1 of Tetracentron sinense. Taxonomy (NCBI): domain Eukaryota; kingdom Viridiplantae; phylum Streptophyta; class Magnoliopsida; order Trochodendrales; family Trochodendraceae; genus Tetracentron; species Tetracentron sinense. The sequence goes on from CM026574.1 coordinate 21,257,528, forward strand.
ATCAAAGGGATTTTATAGCACCCCGGAACTTTTCGTGCCTAATGAACAGTGTTCTCGTAGCCAATTGGCCTTTCACGTAGTCCAACTATTAAATAAGGAAGAATTTGGAAATTCTAAAACATTGGAAATATTTCTTTTCAAATGGCGAATCCAACGCAAGTTGAATCGTCAAAATCCGACGAATGAGTCAAAAGATATGGCCAAAACAACAAACCTGCAGAGCACCGATCGCTAGGGATCAATCGGTCCACAACCGATCGCTCGGTCCAAACTAGCGATCGATCGGTCCAAAACTGATCGATCGGTATCTGTCGACTGGTTAACTTTTTTGTATGGGGAAAAATTTCAGAGAGGGTGTTTTCAACCGATCGCTTGGTAACCAACACCGATCGCTCGGTGAGACACCGATCACTCGGTCATAACCACCGATTGCTTGGTCCTTCATGTTTTGCAAAAATTTCATGAAGGGTTTTTTTGTCTTTTGGCCAACACCATTTGGCCTTATAAGGCTTGCTCGAGCCTTGGGTCCCCACTCACTATACTTAGAGCATTTAGAGAGAAATGGAGAGAGGAGAAGAGGGTTTTCTCCTAGGGCATCGTTGGTGAGAGAGGATCAAGGGTTTAAGAACCCTAGGATCATCCCAAAAGCTTGGAATTCCCAAATCCAACCTCAAGCACGCGTGGAGCTTCTCCTCCAAGCTAAGGCAGCATCTTCCACGGCATTCTCAAGGGTTTTCCTCCTTTATTTTCAAAGTTAGTACACCCTACTAACTCCCTTAGCAATAACTAGGGTTTTCTCAAGAAAATGATGATGTTAATATTGGGTTCTCCCCTTTTCTTTGCAATATGCTACTTTCCCAAATATAAATAAGATAAATGGAATTAATGGTGGGATGTATGAATGGATGATGAGTTGGGGCGATTGGATGTCATGATGTGTGATGTAAGGTGTATAATGGAAAAATGGTGGAAGGGCTTGGTGTACATAATAAACACACAAATGATGTTTGATGAAATACACGAACTAAGAACTCGAACAAATGATTATGAATAAGTGCTCACTAATTGGTTGATGAAATGTCCACATGAGAAATTAACAAGTTAAAATAGAACAATGCAAGTATAAATTGAGTAACCCTTCCCAATATGTTAACCTCAATTTCATGCTTTATATAATTGTTCAACTTTCCTCAATTGTGATCATATTGAAAATTGAATGTCATACGCCTTTTCCTAAATTATTCATGTCATCATGGTTGTCACTATTGACACGCACACAAGCACGCATGCATGCATGAACCGGGGTTTCCAGAGTATATGTATATGATAAATCAAACAAGAAAACAAGTACATGTCAAGGAGGTTGGTAGCTCAAGTGAAGGGTGTTAGCCTCTGGCTCACAAGTAAATGAAACAAGACAAGGAGGTTGGTAGTCCAAGCGAAGGGTGCTAACCTTTGGCTCACAAGTAAATAAAGCTAGTACATATCAAGGAGGTTGGTAGCCTAAGCGAATGGTGCTAGCCTCTGGCTCACAAGTAAATGAAATATCAAGGAGGTTGGTAGCTCAGGGATGTACAGGTGCTTACCTCTGGCTCACAACTATACAAGTCAAGACCAAGCAAGGCATGTGATTCTAAACAAGATAAGACACGCATGCATGATTTTCACAAGCAAGACCAAAACAAAAAACAAGTTTTTAATTATGATAAGTAAGTTTTGAAAGAAACACGAAAGACTATTTTCAAGAGTAAGACATGATTTTAAAGTTCGAGTTTTACCGGGGTTTTCGCATTCATGCAAGCATGTCACTACTATTACCTTGCTTTACTTCAATGATACCAATGTCTTATATTGCTATTACTATTTCAATTGATGTGGTGAATTATATCTTGTTGCTTTTGTGTGATCATTATTGTTATGGCTAGCTAGTAGCTTGTACTCGCTGAGTATTCCATACTCAGCCGTACTTTTATGTTAGCAGGTACCGAGGAAAAACTCAACCCTGAGCCCTGAGTTGAGGAAGAGTATGTTGAGGAGAAAGAGCCTCCCATCCCGATCCAGTCGCAGGAGGATAGGGACCGCGACGTTTGGTCTTACTTAGATTACTGTTAAGCATAGTGGGCTCAATAGTCTTTTTGCATTTTGGTATTTTGATAGGTGGGCATGTCCACCTTTGAATTGATGTGTTTTGTATATGTTCACTTGGAATATAGACCACCTTATATGGAAAGGAAAATTTTGGTTTACGCTTCCGCACTCATGTTATAGCTTTCGCACTCTGATTATTTTTGCTATTGCATTTTATTAGCCTTGTTCATTACAGGATGGTTTGGCAGGTATGAATAATCATCTCTAAAGTATCCCTTAACTCCTAGGGGGTATTTTGGGGCCCGACAAATTTAATCCCTTAAGGTAGATACATTCTACTAAATCGCTTTGCTATGAGTGTTAATGAATAGTAGGTTTGGAAGTATGTTCTTGATAGAAATGAGATTTGATAATCATGTTTTGCATGCTATGAATATTACCATGATCTTGAGGGTGTTTCTTATTTATCAAATTTCTTACAATAATGTATGAACTTAAGGAATGGCTTTAGCTCAAAGTATCATTTTGAATAAAGTATGGATTTTGTTAAAGAGGATGATTTTGGCTCAAAAGAGGATCTTGCTCAAGCATGGTTTTGGTTTCAATGTATTGTTATGCTAAAAAGGGTATGGTCAAGATATTGGCAGTAAATACACTCTACTAATTTGCTAAATTGCTATACTATGAATTGTTACTAAATGGTAGAAATGAAATTGTGTTATTGAATGGAAATTGGGTTGAAAAACCATGTCCTCTATGCTACGAGTCTTACCAAGCTGTCAAGGGTTATATTGTTATTGAATTGCTCACAAATGCTCCATGAACTAGTGTGCTTGTATGATTGGAATTGTATAACGATAAATGTGGAAAAGCATGATCTTGTTCTAAGTTAAGGTTTGACTCAAAAGGGATTTTGTTCTAAGTTAAGGTTTTGGCTCAAAAGGGTTTTGTTCTAAGTTAAAGTTTCAAAGTATGGTTTTGCTAAAAAGGGTTTTTCTCAAAGGTGGCTTCGCTCTAAGAATGATCTTTGAATTCAAGGGAGTTTACCTCCTTGCTTGCAAAGTACTGTTTTGAATTTCGGACTCAAGGGAGTTTATCTCCTTGCTTGTTAAGTCTCGCTTTGATTTTCGGACTCAAGGAATTTACCCCCTTGCTTGTTAAGTCTCGTTTTGATTTTCAAACTCAAGGGACTTTACCTCCTTGCTTGTAAAGTATCGTTTTGATTTTCGAACTCAAGGGAGTTTACCTCCTTGCTTGTAAAGTATTGCTTTGATTTTAAAACTCAAGGGAGTTTACCTCCTTACTTGTAAAGTACCGCTTTTTTTGTTTAGAACTCAAGGGTGTTCTTAAGGAACCACCTTACTTGTAAAGTATCGTTTTGTTTTGAACTCAAGGGTGTTTACCACCCAGCTCGTAAAGTAACACTTTGTTAACAGTTTTGCGAATTACTCTAAGTATCGGGTTTGTTATGGCTCAAAGTACATGTTTAGTGAAATGTTCAACGATATATGCCTTGTAAAAAAATACTCATATTTTATCTATTTTATGAACTGCTCTAAGTTATATGCTCGCTCCACCTTGCTATTGCTTGTTTCACTCTGATAAATGCATATGCTATCATTGATATTTATAGTAACGTTATTTAGTAGTTTGTATACGCTGAGTATTCCATGCTCAGCCGAACTATTACTTCGACAAGTACACAGGTAGACACACACGCTCCTGAACCATGGGTCGAGGAGGAATATGTCGAGGAGCCGATAGATAGTTATCTTGAGGATGTTAGGGACCTTGATAGGAGTCTTTACTGATGAGTTCATGAGAGAGAGAGAGAGAGATGTATTTTGGGTTTTCATTTTTGCGATTTTTGTACTTCTTGAGTTGGTAACTCAGGAAAGGGAATTTATATACATGTTTTAGTTTATATTCTATTACTACTATTGGTACTTGGAAGACTGTATATAAGAAAGAAATTTTTAGTTCCACTTTTTAGTATGCCATGTATGTTATTGCGATGGTGTTGATATGACACATCACGAGCCAAAATATCCCTAAACTCCTAAGGGGTATTTTGGGTTGTGACATGGGCCCTGTGCAAAAGCCCAAAAGATAGAAATCCATAATGGCGGTAAAGAGATTACCGCCATTACAGAAGCAGTTTCAGGGGGTTTTGCAAGGTCTGTAGATTAAGTCAGGGGTTAACCCAAGGGGTGTTGGACCCACAGGGTTGAAGAGGGAAGTGTCAGGAAGGCTCTGGGCCTTTGGTGGACCCAGGGAGTGGTCTAGAGTAGGCCCCACAGTGGGCTGAACATCCTGTGGTTAGTATACTGTAATGGCGGTAGATAGTCTACCGCCATTAAGCTAACTCTTGTTTTGAGGCCTGTTAACCATGGTTTAAGAAAAAGGGATGAGCTTGGAAGGACCAGGCTAGGTAGAGGAGGGTCTAAGAAAGCCAACCATGGCCCTAGAATGGACCAGGGCCCCACTCAAAGGGGTGTATAGATGTTGCAGAGGGAGAGCCAGGAATGGTGGTAGAATGGTAATTAGTCTACCGCCATTCTTGGAGATTTCCATAACTGAGTTTTCCTACCTGGGGGCTGCACCAAGGTTTATCCCAGGGGATCCCTCATAAACTGAGGGTCCCCCAGAATGTAAGAGGGGATGCCAAGCATGGCTGGGGGTCTTGTACCCGAACTAGAACCGCAAGGGGCTTCCCCATACCTCTGTCCTTGGTTTGAAAGCAAGAAAACAGAATTAAATGGAATGAATGATACCCCTGGAAGAGGACCAGGGGTTTACAGAGCTTAACAGGAATTAAACAAGGGGGTAGGGAGGCCTACCCAACTGCTACGATTTCTACAGTGGAAGAAAAATGTTGTGCACGGTGGTGGTGGTTGGTACACGGTGGTGGAAGGTGGAGACAGGCCTGTGGTGGCTTGGCGTTGCTCTTAGGAGGTCTGGGGATCACACAAGGTGATGGATCAAGGCTGGAATGGACTGAGATGGTCTACCCGAAATCCTACAAGGGTTCTTTGTATGGTTTTTGGAGTGGTTTAAACCCAAGGATTAGTGGGGTATTTATAGGGTTGGGCAGACCCAGGGGTATTCTAGGTATGTATCTCAGCGTGCTAGACACACTAGAGGAGGAGAGAAGTGGCCAAGAGAGGTGCCAACTATGGATTTGCAGAAATCCAACAATGGCGGTAATATTACCGCCATTACTGAATCAAGCCCAGAATACAATGACGGTAATAGTATTACCGCCATTATCGATCTTTTGCCAGAAATAGCCCAACCCCTACACACTTGGCCTGATCCACTGCAAAAACACCTAAATATGAAAATGGCGGTAAAGTTATTACCATCATTCCATGGAATTTTGAATTTGGGATGTGGGCCCACACCCACAGCTCCTGAGGGTCTGTGGGCTCATGTTTGGGCCCACAGAAGGTTTTGGGCCTGATCTTTAGCATTTTTGGATCCTAGGGCTGGATTAGGGTTCACCTAGGGTTTACCTAGGGTTTGATTAGGGTTAGGCCTAGGGTTTGAGTTTGAAGTAGGGTTAGGCCTAGGGTTCACCTAGGGTTAGGCCTAGGGTTCACCTAGGGTTAGGCCTAGGGTTTGATCAGGGTTTGCCTAGGGTTTAGGGCATGACTGAGACTTAACTGGGGGTAACCATGGTTAAAAAGTGTTTAACTATGGTTAAGACAAGATGTAAAATTGGGTGCTTACAGTGTCCTTGCGTGGAGCATATGCCTTGCTTGACGAAAATTCAGCCATAACACATGTATGCTTTTATTTGTAGTAACACCATTTTCTGGGGGAGCTTTTCTCTAATCTTTATTTGGTGACACAAACAATAGCAGGCAATTGATCTATCCAAGATAAGGTAAGAGAGTGGAGGAGAATTCATGGTTGTCTGAGAGAAAAATGTGGCTTATTGCCTTATTGTGTGTGTGTGTGTGCGTGTTTGCTAAGCCAGATTTTCGTTCAGTATCTTAGGAAGTCTCAGATACTCATTACACAATCCACAAGGTATCTCTTAAGCCTCTACAAACTAGAACTTAATAGTTTGGTCGAACTGTAAAATACAAAAGCAAAATTATGTCCTAGATCCATCATCACATTTTACTTAGATTGTTGCTTGAAACACCAGCCACGGGTGGGCTGAAATATTCTTTGGGAACAACTTCTTTCATGCAGTCATGCTTCCATCAGACACCTAGGCGCAAAGGTACTCCTCCAAGAGGAAGTATATCTGCAACTATCTAAACTTCAACAGACTCATTATTATCTCCTATTCTTCTTCTATTTCTTTTTATATTGTCTTCTTTGGCTTAATCAAATGATTTTTTTCCTTTCTTCTTCAATTGAAATAGTTGTCCGCTGTTGTTTGATCTTCACCTTTGGTCCATATTTTGCGCATTTCTCCTTTTTCATGTCATATGCCCCTTGCTGTTTCATTCATCAATGTTGTTGACCTTCCTCTGTAGATTTGAACTTCTCAATCTCTTGATTTGTTTGCGGAGGAATTCTACGAATAAGGATCAATAAGCTGTTGCAAGCAAGATCCTTCATGAACTCATTAGAATCTCCCAGACCCTTATATGCACTGGGTTCATTACGAAGAATTATGATATCTGTTATAGAAGAATAGTCCAATTCCATGTGCCACAGTTACTTGAATATCAGAGTAGGAATTATGTGATCATATGGTGTCATTTCTCGGTATATATATGTTCTTAATTTCTTCCTTCTAGAAACTTTGTTTATAATTCATTGAATTGAACCCATTGAGATTTTACATTCAGTATTTTAGAGGATTTGAATGGGCCGCCTGCTCGGCCTCTCGATTTGCATGCTCTACTAATTACTTACAATATGGTTAAACAGTTATGTTACCAAATACCCATGTAGAGGTAACCTCCAGAGGAGAGGTATCTAGGAATTATTCATATATAGGCTATCTTGAATGTTAAAAAGGCATTGCAGAGTTTTGACTCATACATAGACTAAAGTGACAGATAAATCAAAAACAACAACTTGGGACATAAAAGTTAGGTATGCAGGTTGTCATTTAAGGCTTTTGGATATGTTATGGAAAGTATTGTCAATGTACAAGTACCATATATATTCGGACACAAGTACTTCATCCAGAATAGGCTCATTTAGTATCATAGTTTACTAGAAGTAGGTTGCAGGAATTTGGTACTAAGAAGATTGATGCAATACCAAAACTGATTTGAGTCTGTACAAACTCGAAAAATTACTGGAAAATTTATAGGACAATTTTCACTATAATATTCTTAGTTGCTGGCTACACAATTTTTCACTGAAGTATTTAGATGGCTTGTCTTAGATCTACTGCATACATGGGCTTTCCCATAGATGTGCATATATATATATATATATATATATATATATATATATATATATATATATATATATATTCTCTCTTGTTTCATATTCATCTTGTGTGAAAGGGAAAAATCCCGTACACGCCACACGTCTATAGCTGCTTAGTTGGTAGAGGAATGTTAGCAAAACACCACCTGTGAATGAGTCTGAGGGGGCGGGTGTGCACCCTGAAATAAGCTCCGATGATAAAGTCAGTATAAGGCACAAGCACATGAACATATGAACATAATAGTATAAAGATACTTATCGTGAGGTCATTGGGTATATGCACTTGAGAACGAGCTCTGCTGTTATGCTCTAGAGATTGTAGCTCAGGAGGCACAAATAATATGGCTCAGACAACGTAGCTCTGACAACGTAGCTCTGACAAGGCACAGACAACGTAGCTCGGATAAGGCACAGACAACGTAGCTCTGACAACGTAGCTCGGATAAGGCACAGACAACGTAGCTCGGATAAGGCACAGACAACGTAACTCAAATAAGGCACAGACAACGTAGCTCTAGCTCGGATAACATAGCTCTGACAACGTATACGTTGTGCATCAAACAACGGGTACGTTGTGCATCAGACAACGGATACGTTGTACATCAGACAACGGACAACGAGCTCGGCACTATTCACAACACAACGTGACAACGTATTCGGCACTATTCACAGCAGACAACGCTACAACGGATTTAGCACTATTCACAGCAGACAACGCGACAACGGATTCGGCACTATTCACAACAGACAATACGACAACGGATCCGGCACTATTCACAGCAGACAACGCTACAACGGATTCGGCACTATTCACAGCAGACAACGCTACAACGGATTCGGCACTATTCACAGCAGACAATGCTACAACGGATTCAGCACTATTCATGGCCTATTTGAGAGAATCCGGTGACCATAATAGATTGTGAGGCCATAAAAAGCATCAAGTAGCCGGATAACACCAAAGGAAGATGAGAGAATCAGGTGAGTGGCCGCCTGCATAGCCCTTCGGGGTAGGGGTGTGAATAACTCAAGCTTCTCAGATCTCCTTCTTCCTCTTCTTCTTCTGCCCTTTATTTCCTCTCTTGCCTTCCGCACCATCCTTCTTTTCTTTCTGGTGATTCTTGCTTATTTATAGGCATTTGAAGTCATCATGACTTGTGTAGTCATGATGAGGTCACCTGTCAGACAACACTCAAGAGAGCCAGCACATAGCCCAAGTGGGCTTATGTCGGCTAAATTGTTAGAATTTGTTAGCATGAGAAATTCCTATTTTACCCCTTCTTTTTACTCTTTTTTACGAATTTTATCCCTTACATTGTGCAAATACTTATTTTCTCTTCTGGGCAGTCTATAAACTGGAAACTGATACCTATTGCCAACTTGCAGAGGAAGCATTGAGGGACAATGACCCAGACCTTTGGATGTATAGAATGATTGAACTTCAATGCCACAAAAGCAGTGTTGACATTGAGAGTATCAACCTTAAGATCCTTCTTATCTACAAGCTCAACCTCATGAACTGTATCTAATGAATCATCCCCTTTTGAACACTTCATTATGCCGAAGCATATACATATATATTTTTATCTATTACTATTTCAAATTTTTTGAATAATTTTACACTTTTTATTGTTACAAGATCTCAATGTATTGTCGAAACAGCCTTGTCTAATGCACTATTTTTGTCCCTTTTGTTTTGTAGTTTCAATTAGGGGTTTCTTCATATATAGCCATGAGGTATTATGTGATGAATCAGTCTATGGGTACTCCCAAATATGCTCCCAAATTTTAACCCTTCATTTCAAATAATCAATGGTCAAGATTAGATTTTACATGACTCTTTTTTTTATTTTTGAAAGTCACATAAGCTCTAATTTACCCTCAGTTATTTGAATTAAAGGATAAGGATTTGGGAGTACTCAGAGACTGACTCTTATGTAATAAGGGTTTTGAACCAATACTTCTCAACTTTTGCTGGCCTCTCCTCAATCCGATCCTCCAATGAAGGGGATGGGGTCGCCCCTCCAAAGCTTGCAAAGCAGAGGTTTTTTTATCTTAGACTTGAGGAATGGGATGGGCTTGATTTTGAAAGGTGTAATGGATAAAATTCGTAAAAATGATTAAGTGTTGGAGGACGAGCTTGTCGCAACCCAAAACCCACCCTAGGATTTAGAGTGAATCTTGGACGACTTACCATGACTTACTTGACTTGCTTGACAAACCATCCTAAAAAAAACTCATAGAGCATATATAATAGAGGACAAAAATAGCGGAAACATACCCTAACATGGCACAGCGAAAGTCTAACAAAACCTCTATGTATATATACATGATCCAAGTTTTGTACAAAATGAAATCATAAAAGAAAGTGCGGATATGCCTGCCAAAATACATGAGTCTACTCTCTCAAACTCACCCACAGCTCACTCACTCAGAATTCACCACCACCTAATAGTAACCCTCTACGGGAGGTTCCTCAACATACTCCTCCTCCACCCAAGGGCTCGGAGCACAGATATCAAAAGGAGCAGCCGCTCCGCTATCACCTGCCGACATAAGAAGTACGGCTGAGCATGAAATACTCAGCGGGTACCAAACACTAACCAACAACCATAGCATAGCAACAACAATATAAAGTAGGAAGCAATTTATATCATACAGGAAAGTAAAACAGTTTATATTCATGCTTGTATTACATAAAAGCCGATAAATCTCTTGAAATCGTCATGCACTTGACTTGACTTAAAATCCTTGTTTCATGCTTGAAAACTTGTCATGTTTGTCTTGCTTGATCTTGTCAGGATTGTCATGTCATGCGTGTCATGCGTACTTGCTTGGAATTTATACATGCTCATGTACTTGTGAGATGCGCTTGTGAGATACACTTGTGAGATGCACTTGTGAGAATGCACTTGAGAGGGAAGGGACACCCTTCTTTCATGATATGCATTTGAAAGGGAATGGAGAGCCTTCATTTATGGTATGCACTTGAGAGGGAAGGGAGACCCTTCTTTAATGCGATGCACTTGTGAGTGAGGGGAGACCTCTCAAGAAAGGAAAGTGTAAACTCTCTCCTATGAAATGCTTGTTCTTGTCCTCTTGTCAAAAGCGAGGTAAAACATATCGTAAGATATGTCCCACCCCTAACATCCTTATTCTTGAAAAACTATCGGTAAAACATGTCATGCATGCCATGCTCGTGGAATCGTGTGCATACTTTCATTTGAAATTAAATATGACATTTGGGGAGTTCACAATACATAGAACATCAATAATTTGAGCAAGTCAATATTCATACTAATTTAGGGAAAGCAACTTATCACACTATCAGAAACCCTAGCAATTCCCGTAAGCTTTTAAGCATGCATTTCTTGATTTACAACTCATTTTCTTCACATTGGCATTTCATCAAACACGTGGTGTGTACGTTATTGTTAACCCTAAATCTTAGATTTCTAGGTGGGTTAAGCTCATAGCATACATGTGTATTTATTATTATCATAATGCCCTTCCCATTTTTGTTCATCACCACACATACACACAGCATCCAATCGCCCATTCACATATAACAACCATCCATTCATCCCATCTCCTTATCGTGTTTAGAAATTTGGAAAAAATCATAAAATGAAGGGGAATAAAGATAAATAGATGAACTAGAAGGATAGTGTAGGGTACCGACCTTGAATAGGGTGAAGAAACCCTTGAAGTAGCTCGTGAAAGGCGTTGCCGAGCTTGGAGGAGAACTCCACGAGTTGCTTGAGCTTGGATTAGGAAGATCTTGAGATTTGGGGAAGAAATTTGGAGCTAATCCTTCTCTCCAATCCAAAACCCTCTTGGAAACCCCCTCTTTCTCTCCCTTCTCTTCCTTTCCCTTGGTTTAGAAAAGCCCCCAAATGAGAACCCTCAAATAGATCAAGGGTTAAAACCCTCAAATTCGGAATCTCCTACCGCATGCGATTGATCGCATACTTGTCTGCGATCGATCGCAGGTCCTTGCGATTGATCGTACATGGATGCGATCGATCGTACATGGATGCGATCTATCGCACATGAACCCGAACGTTTTGGTCTGATTTTCCCTGCATGCGATCGATCGCACATACTTGCGATTGATCTCACATACTTGCGATTGATTGCACATACCTGCGATCAATCGCACATACTTGCGATCAATCGCAGAACCCTGCGATCGATCGCAAAACCCTGTGATCTATCGCACCTGGGGAATCCATCTATCACATATGGCCCAGAGAGTTTGGAACCCATTTCGCCTGCATGCGATCGATCGCACCTGATTTACGATCGATCGCACACTCCAGATTTTGTTATTTTCTCCTATTTTTCCCTACTTTGGTAATTCGGCCATAACTTTTGACTTGATTGTCCGATTTGAACGATTCAATTTGCGTTGGATTCATCTTTCGAAGGGGAACATTTCTAGTTTTTTAGAATTTCCAATTTCTTCTTTATTTATTGACCAAATTACCCCTAAAGTTGACTGATCCGCAAATGAGATTCAGTAACTTGGGTTTTTGATATATCCGACTTAGGAATACTACTTCTTAACACTTAGGGTTCTTTAAATTTTCTCATTTCATAGAAATAGGAGGATTACAAAGGCATAATGCCTTGGCACGGGTCCCAATACATGGAAAAAAGTTCCGGGGCTCTACAGAGCTAGTCCTCGTTGTTTTGTCAACAGATGGGAGACATGAATCCAAATTGAGAACGAACCCGTTCTCTTCAGGACAACAAACCCGTTGTCTTCATGGCAACGTATTCGTTATTTAGAAGAAAAACGTAGCCACCCTCTTTGGACAACAGTTATTCTATCTGTGTTCTCATACACAACGGGCCCGAGCTTTAGTCAACAACGAGACCGACTCGTAGGACGCAATAATCAGGAGGCGATCATTCTACTCTGTTGTTAGGTGAGAAACACTGTCTTGACATTTAATGCTAGTCCCCTCAAACTGCCTTTCGGCCCCAGACCGACCTTACGAATAGTAGGCTCACACGTGTGACACGTAAGACTCAAGATCTGTCTGACATATTTGGTCATCCTTGGCCATCTATGGGCATATAGAGCTAAACCTATAAATACTCCTAGAGACTCAGTGCATAAAGATCACGAAATTTCAGGTTGCTCACTCTTATTGCTTCAGCTTTCTTACTGTTCATCATCTTCTTCAAATACCGACTTTGGCATCGGAGTCTATTATAGGGTGCACACCCTTCTCTCTTTTACCTCATCAGCATCTGGAGCTTATGCTATCTTCCTTCTACTAGTAACCAGATCTTGAAGGAGCAGGTGACGTGTGGACTCCCCGGGAAATTCCCGCACAAAAGGCCTTCTGACTTGAGGGCCAAGCTTGGTAAGACCCAGGCGCCGTCCCTGGCCTTCACTCATCTAGTATATATAAGTATAATGTGAGATACTCTCTTCTCCAAGTTTCCAAGACCAAAGTTCAAAGGTATAAAAGTTGGAGTATGGTGGTAATTTTCATTAACACACAATATAAAATAGGGTGCTGCTACGAGCACACCAATATTTTAATATTTTTTTGACTGAACACCAAATATATTACTTACTAACTGTACACCATTAAAATATAACAATTTCTACGAGCACACCAAGAGGTAAAAAAAATACCTATAAATTTTTTAATTATAAACTTAAAACTATAATACATAATAATTCATTACTCGTCCGTGAACCCAAGAGTGGGCCCAAATCGAACTAAAAGTCCAATAACATGGTACCAAATGAATGACCCGATTCTTTTTTATATATTGCACCCTTATTTGTGTGGGTTAAAGAGTTTGCAACAAAATGTTATAAGAAACTAAACATTGAAAATGGTATTGAGTAAAAGCTTACAATTGTTTGTGTAATCGACCTAAAAAGATCATACAAATTATGAAAGACAAACTCAAATTTGGGGAAAAAAAAAAAGAATATAGTAGAGATAGATGAAGATTGGAGAACAATGAATAATTTAAGATTTAAAATAATTAAGATGAGAAAAAGCTTACGGTAGATCATGTTTTAATAATTTTTCAATTCTCCAAAAGTAAGGTAAAAAGAATTTTGGGTTTCATTTTTAGAAGGAGAACAAGTTTATAACAAGGTTTAGGGGTATGGGTGCTCCTAGACAAGACATTCTTTAAAACAAGAAAGTAATTTTTTTTAAATGGTATCCAGTCAATAAATATTGGTGTGCTCGTAGCAACACACATAAAATTTCTTCAGGCTCTTATATAATGTGAGATAGCGTCACTTCCTCAAGTTTCAAGACCCAAATTCAACGGTACAAAAGTTGGCATTTGTTGGTAATTTTCACTGACCCCTTTTATAAACTATCTTCAAGCTCCTCACTAATCTAACAAATGAGGTAGTAAGTATGCTAAAAGAACAAATTATTAGAAATCTTATAAATTTTTACAAGGAATAATATAAAACATTGTACTTCTAACACAATGTCAAGTGTGGAAAATATTGTTGCAACAAGTTAAAAAAAAAATGAATAAATTTTTTTTGAGTTTTGAAGGAGAAATGAATCAAACTACCAAATGAGAATTAAAATAAGATTTAAATAGGTATTTGGAAGAACCAAAAGAGAAATCTACAAGGTAGAAGCTTTAGTTTGGTGCCAAGTTTGGATTTTTTTTTTTTTTTGGGGGGGGGATAGAAATTCACTAGATATATATATATATATATATATATATATTTTTTAAAGAGGGGGGATAGTAATTCACTATATATATATATATATCTTTTAAAGAAAGGCAAACACATACTCTTGTTACACTCATGCACTTACTCATTACATGAGGAATCACCCCCACCACTCACCTCTAAAAGGGTACCGACCTTGACAGGGTGTGTAACACCTTATGTACGTGAGCACCCAACCATGCCCAACTGATGTGGGACTAATGAAATTTTTGAGTTCACTAGATATATTACGGTTAAATGTATTGAATGACAATTTAGATAATTATACATAAGGTCGATTAAGTTTCATTTAGTAGAATATTAGTAGCATTATATATTTTGAGGCTAATTATAGATATTGTATCGTTTAGCATTAATGGATGCACAGAAGGATTCTATCAAACGGTATAGATATTTCCGTTTTTTGTCTAGAGGGTAATAGACAACCTTGCTTGTGTTACACATTTGATCGATATGTCACTCTTTTAGGCTCACAAATGACATTTTATCTAACATGTGGCAAAAATAATTATTGAAGATAATTAAGCTGTTTAATTGAATGACAAAAATTATAACCAAATTGAATCATATTAACTTTAGGGTTAATGCTGATTACTAGGGTTAGCGACATATGTTTCTACCGTCTGATCAAACATCATAAACATCACTGTTTGGATTGATTTTAAGAGTGTTGAACCCTTATGGGGCGTTTGGATTAGATTTTATTAGCCAAAAATCAATTTTGATAAAATAGATTTTGTAAAATTAATTTTTAAATAATCATTTTTTCAAATAATAGTGTGTTTTTTTTTTGTATCGGCATACATGAGTAGAGTCAGTCAGTCAGTAGTTAGCTGGGGGCATTGAGGGTCTTGCAACCCTTACTAAGGGTGCATTTGGATTTATGGAATTGGAATTGAGCCAAAAAATTGAATTACACATAATTAAAATTCACTGAATTAAAAACCACGAAATTCAGAATTCTATCGTTTAGATACACTATTAAATTCTTGGAGAAATGAAACAATCGGGCTTTTCTTTTGTTTTTAAATTTCATAGCAGCGTAAAATTGTCAAATAAGACCATTTTACTATGGAATTGATTCTCATAAATTTACCTTTAAATCACTGCTTGAATTCTCTATGGAATTAGAAAATTCTAATTCCAACCTATTATTAATGTGTCACAAACGATGAAATTGGAATTGTGTGATGGAATTGACAATTCTGTTCCTCAATTCCATAAATCCAAACGCACCCTTATTTGAACAAGTGATTATTTGAGAATTAATTTTACAAAATCAATTTTCTCCTTGCCCTCCGGCACTAGTAAAAGTCTCGTCCTCTAATCCCTACGAAGCATTCTCTGATCAAGGACTCCCTAATCTCCTTGACATACTCTTCCCATCGGCTTCTTTTGGGGTAAAATTGGGAAATTCTCAGGCCCATCAATTATCCTTCAAATGATTTTTTTAAAAATTAAAAATAAAACTTCCATCTCCTTCCAGGTCCCTATCAGACATCAACAATGGAAATGGTAAAAAAAAAAATCCCGATTTCTCCGATCAATCTCTCAAGTAAATCCCTACGCACTGTTTTTCCAATTACAGAGCATCCTGAAAGAAAATCCCTCCAAACCATGTTTTTTACTGCCTGCTAATTATAAGATTTACAGTCTGGCCCTTAACCAACAAGGAAAAACAAAATCAAAATTTCAAACCAATGCTACAGACATTATCCAACCTCAAAATTCTGGGCAATTAGCATCGCACGTACTGGCCTGGCCTACAACCGAAATTGCTTTATGCCACTGCAAAATTTAATAAACCAAGTGACGCGAGCTTGGTTGTGGCATGAAGTTCTCTTGAAAGTAAAATCATAAGATGAGGATGTCTTCTCTTACCCCGGTCGAACTGGATCCAATAAAATCCACCAACAAGGCTTCCCCCAAAAAAGGACTCAAAAGAAAGAAAAAAATAATAATAAAATATATATATAGAGAGAGAGAGAGAGAGAATCATCTGCTCCTGTTATTATTTTGTGAGCAAAATTAACAGAGCATTTATATCTGTTATACTGACCAAGTAACAAATGGGAATTTTATATAGGACAAGAGACTAAATACTTGAATATATCTCGTTAGCAGAAGATATCAACACTCCCCACTGAGGCCGCTCCAGAAGGTGTAAGATCCAGACATCTTGAGCAAAAGAGGGATAAAGAGCAACCAAATGCACACGGTGCCTTGTTACCATCAGGATTTTGGTCTGATGTCGCTGTTTCAAAAGCTTTCTCATCAACTGCAGGATAGAAACCCGACATGGAGTGGTGTCCCACTTCCGTTGGAATCTGCATTTGCCTATAACGGTGATTGTAGCTCCCCCAATAGAGACGACGTGGGAAGCCCATGGATCTTCGGCAACCCAGTTGGATCAGTACCCAAAATGTAACCCTTCTCAACTGTTTCAGCTTCAAGCGGCAATTCATCCAAAGTCTATGGATAGATGAAAATGAATCAGAGAAAATGGCTAGAAAAACTTTCAGCCTTCAGGTAAAAACACTGAAAGGGTATCCAAGGAATCTGTTGAATGGATCATTAAGGTCAAACAACATGATAACAGTAAGCAGCAAGGCGGGGGAACTATTCAATTGATCCCAATCGAGAGATTCCTCAACCAATACCCACCATGTCAGATGACAACCTACTCATCGATCCATCAACCTTTTTTTTTATTAGAAAGCTTGCATTATTTTTTCTGACCATCCAAAAGGTGAAGATCAGATGGTTAGGATCATCCAATCAGATCCATATTTTTCTTTGGACATCTCCAAAGGTCCCCCACGGGAACATACTGAGCTTCTGGTGAATTCTCCCTACAGTTTACTCCCAGAGGAACCTTACATATTTATCAAAAAAAAAAAGAAAAAAAGATGGGACCTTATATATGCCAGAAGCAGCATATTAGAGCAACTGTGGTAAACATCCTCTGTGGAACTTTCAAGGAGTAACAAAACACTCACCCGAAAAGCCTGTTGAAGAACTCGGAGTGTTTCTCGAGTGCGCTTTCTCTTCAAGGCCACCTCGTCAGGCTCCTTCAGCATCTCTTCGAAGAGGTTGTCTCTGTTTTGGATTAAAAAAAAAGAAGACGTAGCAACATCAATTAATTTGGACCCAGTCCAGCTCAACTGGTAACACAGGTAAATAGTCTAACGTATTGAATAAAAAGATTTTGGTATCAATGTCTATGTTACCTGTAAAGCTTTTTAATGAAGACATTGTGCAGCTCTCGTTTTGTATGGTTGACCTATAAATGAATTGAGCAATTGACAAAGTTTAAGAAATTATGGTGTTCCTGGAGTTTAGGTCCATTTGCAACAAAATGGTGCTTGACAAAGAGTTTAATCATATAGTAGTGTTACTGAAGAAAGTCACAACCAGTGCTTCTTGCTTTGGTGCTCACTTCTTTGTGAACCATTTCTTGTAAATTCTCTCTTGTTCATACAATTATTGTTATACCAATCAATAATAATAAAAGTAAATAGTGAAAGAATGATCCCTATGAAGCTCAATATCCCAATGTTGACTTTCATATGCCTATAAGCATTCCTAAGCAGAAGTATACATGAAAATTCAAACAATTCCTCACATTCACTATTCTACCAATAATACAAGTTTGTTTTGGTTGATGGAGGTCAGAAGGTCGCATCTTTAAACATTTTACTCACTGCTTCAGGATGAACATTTTATTGTTCATGAATGCAAAGGTAACAGTAATTTGTTACTCCATATATATAAAATACTTACGAGGAAGTGCATAATTGCTTTTGGTACAGAGTCCTCAATGTTCTTCCTAACAATGTCATAGTACGATCTCAATAGCAGTTTCGTGACTGCTATTTCAATTGTCTCTTGCTCTGAATGAGTTTCTGAAGGCCTCAAGATGGTTGGTGGCTAAACACAAAATATCAAACACATAATCGTTATAATAAAATGAATGAACCAGATGGAAAGTGATAGCTCAATAAGTTTTGGACTGAAAGTCTTATGCAGATACCTCTCTCAAATGGATCATTGTGGGGGTATGCTCCATGCTGTGAACAGGTTCACTATATGATTTGCTTGCTGAGCTCTCTCTTGCAGATGTACGATTCTCACTCCCACCAAATATTGATGAAATTGCCCAATTTGAACCAGTTGTACTTCCTGATGAATTGCCAAATTATTATCAAATTACAACACTCCAAATTTCGCACTGGTTGTTACTTCTTACATCAGAGATGGTCCAGAGTAGCTTTTGCAACAACAAAAAGTTCAAGGCCCTTTAGTGCTTGACTGCTTCTTTGAAAGCCATATCTTGAGTGTTAGATTACAAACAGCAAAGAAGAATTCCTGTTAACCTTTTTTTTTTGGTAGATAAATTCTTGTTAATATTAGTACTGAATATGGGTATTGTGTCAGGTATGGGTATTGGTTCCATGTGTCAGACTTGTTCAACCTTAAAATCTTAGGGCACTGGGACACAGTTATTCATTTAATAATTGATTATTTTTCTATTAATAGTATAATTTTAATTGCTTTCTTTCAAAATTTGTAATATAATTATTTTTTTGTACATTATTTTATTATAAAATATTTAGGTACAGTTGAGCCATATCTCACCCGGATCCCATACCCATGTCTAGTCGTGCCAATACAAGTACCCTAGGGGGTTTCGAATGGTCTAAGTAAAACAGATATTGAATAAGTATCAAGAAAACAATCCTTCATTCAGTTAACGCGTTACCAGATGGTCCATTTCTCTCAGTATCTGCAACAGCCCGAACTCCCTATTTGTCATCCAGGTGGAAGCATAATAAACAAGGGTAAATTAGGCCAACTAAATAGTGTAGCAAAAAATAACTTGCTTCACTAAAACTCTTGTAGTCATAGCATCCTTGACATAGATATAATATAATCCAAGAAACAGACCAAATTGCCATACCTGATCTGCACCAATTCCATTTGCCGGTGATCTAGCAAAAATAGCTCGAGACTTCAGACTTTTTCCGGATGTTGGTACGTTATCAGGTTCTACCCCATCCTAATCCATAATGTGCAAACCATAATTCAAAAACTGGGCGATCCACATTCTAAGTACTCTACGACTGGGAACCCAAGATAATTATACCTTCAGTCTATGCATAGGTACAGATATCTTAGAGGATTTCGTTTGCTGCAGTGCAACCTCTACAGCTTTACTCCCGCCAATAAAATTTGGGTGTGAAGTGTTTATGTAGTCCATCTACAAAATAGAATTCCATGGCTGTAAATATCGCTGAAAACCACATGTTATTGGGAAAACAAGTAAACTTGCAGTTAGGCTTTAACAATATCAATAATGTTATTTTGCAACAATTGTGCAGAAAAAATGCAGGTTCAACAAGATTCATTGGAACAATCATCAAAAGGAATAGGATGACAAAGTCACTTACAATGATCTTATTTCCTACAAATGCAACACAAACTAACACCTTCAAGCCTAATATGAAGGGCATTCTCTCAAAGCCTCGGCTGCATCCAAATCAGTACACTAAAGAGGGCTGATCAACCAGTAATCAAGGTCAAAGACGATTTAGCACGCTGCCTAGTTGTTTCAAGTTATAGTAAAGGGCAAGTACCTTGCAATTCTTGATGCAATTTCTTACAATTTTGGTTATGTTAAAATGCTTACATGGTATTGGCCACCATTCTAGTACTCACAACTTATCGAAGAAAAGTGGCCAACATTCTATTACTCACTACTTATTGAAGAAAAGGAATTCTTTTTGCTCCCTGTTTCAATGATATTAAAATATTAGACTGCAGTAAATTAATCTACAGCTGCTGAAACCTAGAGAAGTGACAAAGATATGCCCAAGAAGGGACAACAAACAGTGTACGCTGCCTGCCAGTGGGGTGGGAGAGGGGCTGCGAGATAGCAAAGGTACAGAAACCAGTGTAGTCGAAGCTAACAGGCGATGCCCAGTGGGGTTCTCTAGGTGAGGTGATGACTAGGCAACCAAAATTTTCATTTTTTGTCTACATTATATACGATTTACTGAGTGCCCACCTAGGTTATGGTCTAGGCGATAGGGGTCTCTTCGCTAGGCGAGGCGGTGGCCTAGGCGACATTTTGACCACACTGACAGAAACACAAACTACATGACATACAATTTGTTATATGAATAGGCAAATAGTAGGGCCGAACGCTAGCTATATGCTTAACACATGCAAGTAGCCTGCTCATATTCAAAAGGTGCTGTTGCGGTAGAAAACAAGAAGCTACCAAACAAAACTAGGTGTAACGAGTTCTGGCTTTCAATAAAGGCATTGCTATTATTAGCATTAAGTGAAGGTGCATAGCTTCTTTGAATGTCCCGCTGATTGACTACTAAATGACTTTCTTTTAGGTTATGAAATCACTTATGTTCAAAATCAATGTGGTCAAGGTTCAAAAAAAGGGTTTCGGTCACCGTAACGGACGCAGCTGAAACCGTTACGTAATGGTTTCAGCCGATAAATTTTTTCTTTTACTTAAAAAAAATCCCAATAAATTGAAAAAAAAAAAAAGGGGGCAATAAATGAGTAACAAGATACTTCTGAAGCCAATATGAAGGTTAAAATGTATAAATAATGAAATTAGATGGGTCGAGGGTTGAAACTTGAAAGTTGAAACATACATAGAATCTAGTCCAGAATCCAATCTCAAACTCTTCTACAGACTACAGGTATGTCCTCCTCCCTAATTCCTCCCCCACTCCCAAACTCTTTTTTTTTTCTTTTTTTCGTTCTTTCTTTTGGTATTTTTGATGGTTTCGTAAGGGGTTTATAACATAATAGATGAATGGAGTTCACGGGTCTTCACTACTTTGTTTGTAGGCAACTAGGAGTCTAGGAGTGTAGGCATGTAGCTGGGTGGATGCCAGAATCAAACTGAAAGGCCTGCAAGGCTACAAAGGAGATTCTCAAAGTTTATTCATGTATTTCCGCGAACGAGTCCTACGTCCGTTACCGTTACGTAACGGGTGTTAACGGTTTCGGGCGTTACGCTTTGATGTCAGGAAAAAGCCGTAAAGGCACGGTTTTGGGTATCGGAGGCCATCGAAACCGTTACGTAACGGGCGTTACATAACGGTTTCGGTGAGTTTTTAAACCATGAATGTGGTACCAAAAATCAGGTTGCTTTTAAGTTTTAAGTGAGAGAGGGATGACCAGAATACTAAAAAATCCCACTCAATGCCCTTGCTTGTAGAGCTCGAAAGGTTATTCCCTCCCTTTTACTAAACCATGGGGATCTTCTCACTAACCAGGAGGAGATTGCTATGTCTTTTGTCGACCACTTTTCTGCCTTTTAAAAAGATCCACATAATTCGGCCAGCGCATCAAACTGGAGGAAGACTTTCCTTCGTTTTGCAGTAGTCGTATACCAACTTGCATTGGTGTTTAACATTTCCACAAGGTAGTGAAATCCCCCATTATCATGTGTTTCTTTTAGCAACGTAAGTGCCTGGGCAGTGACTGCAAGCATAGTGACAAAGTCGGGGTTCGGGAATAATTCGGCAAAGGTCAAATTCGGAAAAATTTGGAGAAAATAAAAATAATTTAATAATTATAAAAATATACAGAACAATTTGATTAAAATATATATATAAATAAGTAGTTTTAAAATGAATTATTTATTCGCAAAGTTCAGGAACCCAATAATTCACAAATAATTCGGCAACCCAAAGATGAGCGAATAATTAGCGGATTTTTGGAGGAAAAAAATTGGCCTTTTTTTATTACTATGACTGCAAGCTCTCTTCCACTTTGGCATAGTTGTAGTTTTTCTACGAGACTACGACCGCAGAAAGTGAAAGAATGAGTTTATGCAGGCACCATAGGTCAGCACTTGCCAGTTGCGCCTGACCTACCGATTCTCTATCACAACACCACCTCTTTCTCAAGCCCCATCCCTTACGCTTCCCCAAATTAACAGCTGATCTATTGTTTCAAAGATGAAGAAAGGTTTCTGCATGATAAATATATTTCAACATCTGAATCTAGGACATCATGTTTAGTGCCAACATTAACAAGCCATTATAGAAGCTTCTGAATTGATCAAGTGGATATCTCTGGACAATCTTTAAACCTTTCCAAATTCAATAAAGGCCAGCACATCAAAGTTCTTGGAAGTAAGTTGCGTAAGAGATGATGTTTTGATGAATACAGGCGACCATGAGAGAGGTCATATTTTTAAAAATAGCAATAACTATGAGATATATGCATATTAGGCATACACCTTACATATTTACATTCATCTATAATACATATATATCAAAGACAACCACCATCGGATTGGGATCCTTTTTATAAAGATTTGGAAATTCTGTTATTATTTTCTGTCGTCATTTAGATCCAAATATCAAGAAAAAAAAATTCAATTCCAATGGTAGTTAGATTCTACGGCCCTGGCAGTTGGACCCAGGTTCTCTATCACAACCCTACATTCAAATTAGGGGAAGTTAGTTCTGCATCATATCAAAATTATGCAAGTATTTTGACAGTTTGTATCAAGAATCCCAATTTCCACATACCTCCATTTCAATGATGTGCCCAATCATTGTCTCTGAAGGTTCAAGGCCTTCTCGCAGAAAATTTCCTGTAACTTCATCCATGCGCTTTCTAAGAACAGGAAACCGCTGCAGATCGCTAACCAGACAGCAGTGGCTCATCTGAAATAAAATCACTAAATTTAGTGTTCTGAAGATGCAAACGATAAACTGGTGCTACCTGCCAATTGTTTAACTTGAAGACAGTTTCTTCCAAGACCACAGAGATGGCATGTAAAAATATTGCCCTACCTTTATCAATTCATCATAGATAAACCTTGCACACTGAAGGCTTGGATCTAACAAACGAGCTATCTGTCTTCGGATAAGAACTTCAAATGGAACCTAGAAAAGACGAAGATACACTATCAAAATAGAGACAAGATAATCCCCTAGGAAACAAAAGAATGGCTTTTCTTCTCCAAATAACATGTCAATTCTACCCCATGAAAGTTAAATACTATTATTAACACCCACCTCTGGTACAAATAAAGCAGATTTAGTGCCAGTTGCATTCTGAATGGCGGTACGGATGTCATCATCAGTTAAATCCTCACATGGATCTACCTCCTGCAATGGATTCTAAATTGGATCAGAAATAAAAAGGTTAATAGCAGCATCATGTCAGCCACATATCCCATCAACTTTCCATTTCCGTATAAGAATAAGAGACAACAAAGAATCTCTATTAATAGAAGTGAAGAAAAGATTGTTGCACAAGATATCGAAAGGTTAAAGAGAGAATCAAGTATTTAGATTTCAGTTGATGGTGTGAGAAACACATAGGCGGAAAAAAGTCACAAAAGTATCACCAATCCACACACTGTGGCAAATCAAAAACATCCACATGAATATGAAGATTATTGGGACAAGCTTGTGGAAAAAGTAAGGATGCAAACCTCCAAACTCTTCACAAAGATTGATTGGAAGATATAGTGAATTCTTGCCCCACCAGACAGCTCAGACGTGGACATTTCTTCATTTTTCCCCTCTACCATTGAAGACAAAGCTGACACCAAAAAGTCGCCTATGAGTACCATCAAGGAGCTCATGCATTCATGCAAACTAGTAGCATTAAGAAAAAAAGACATGATCCAGAATACTATTTAAAGAAAGTAAAAGGTTGTGGCTCCTGAAGAGGGAAAAAGACAATAAGCCAAAAAAAAATCGTGTTTACCTTCAGAGTATTTTGAAAGAATGTTCAAGAGAAGAGCTCCCTGACCAGCCTGTAATTTATAAGAAACAGGTAAAAAGAAACAGGAATAAGCACAAAAATATAGAAGAAAAGTCACTGTCAGCAGTTAAGTGAGAACTGTCAGAACTTTGAAAATGAGTAAATAAGTTATATGAATGCATATAAACGTAATATAACTAAAATTGCCCAACTTTGTGAAAGTGAATACAAATGTTATAAGAGAGAAAAATATTAACTTTACAAAATAGAAACACAAACTTTATTAGTCCACTGTTTGCATCAACACAGTACTGCAACATTTCCATTTTCCTTTTATGTAGGGTAAGTTGGGATTGAAACCCATGACTTCATGGTTGGGGTTATAGTGTCAACCAATTGAGGGAGTCAAGCATTATATGAAAGATCTTGACAAACAACTAAACATACTTTTGATTCTGTGATTTCTCCGTAGCTGGCATGCTCCTTTGCTACGGAAACCAATGAAGAACTTATGCGTGACTTCAACCCAGGAAGTACTGTCCTGATATGTCGCACTAGAATCTGCATAAAAATATTTGTGTCAATGTTCATATGTAAGAACTCCGAATTACTGTGAATATGCCAGAACAGCATAACCAATCACCCAACAGAAATTCAGAGAGAGAGAGAGAGAGAGCGCAATAGAACATGCTGAAGAAGAAGCAACTATTTCCAATGAAAGAGTCATATTCCACAAATATCATGTAGTCACTCAGTGTTCTACCTGGTTCAACTTCTTAGCCAACTGAGGAATGCCACAACGATCGGCAAGACCATTATACACCTATGTAACAGCACGAACGAATACATCAATAATGCTAACAGGCCAGTGAATAACCACTTAAAAATAGTATAGTCATACAGGGTGACTGCGGAAAAACTTCTCCTCGAAGGCAAGTGCATCCTTAATACTCCGGTTGAGCATGATATCCTGTTTTGGCAGGAAACATCCACAAAAAATTAGAAGCTTCACTAACTTACGCTATAGATGTGCCCGCAAAAGAATAGACTAGTATTATATCACCAACAGTTCAACAAATTTGAGACAATAAATGTATGCATGTTCTTCCTCCATCCTAATCAAAGTGTGATAGTACTACTTTCATAAAATACAATTGTAAGATACAGAACACCCACCATCCTTGGACTTGGTTCCCAGGGACAGAAGAATGAAATTCAGATACCAAATCCAGACTACATATCATCATTGCAGCTTAAAAACATTTTGTGTATGTGATGGACCTGGGAGAAACATTAGATAGGTTAACTGTAGTCTAAAATAAAAGAAAAGTAAGTGTTGGTAGTATTCACATAATGCAGACTGCTAATGTTGGAGGTTTGAGATACTATAAATGATGCCATAAATTAAGAAAAGACTTTGAAAAGTGCTAAGTGCTGTAACGGAGGTGGAAGCAGCAAATTCTTGCATTGGAACAAACTAAGTTCTGCTTGAAATGAAGCTTCTTCAACAAGATTAGTTGAAAATGGAGAAAAGAAAAGGGAAGAAGCCTATAGGATAATTTATAATGGGGAAAAAAAAGAGAAAACAGAAATAGAAGAGGGATAATTAATTTGGGGGGGGGGAGTTAGTATATGTGTAAGCATAGAGTTGCTTTTCCATGCATGACATGGATGTGCACTGGAGAGAATAATCAGTGTACCATCCTTTGGGTTTGCTACTGAAGAAAACAAAGAGTGCTGAGTATAGTAGGTAAGGGTGAAAGAGATTAAATAACATCTCTAGCATCACAATACCCTCCATATCTCCTTAAAGGCTCTTTAACACTCCAAGGACAGTGGGTAATCATCCTATACCAGTAAACAGACTGCAAGCCTCCCTCAATTGCAAGGTGAGGAATCGAAAGCATGACAAAACCTAAAGGAGATGCAGAGTCTAGCCATACCCATGCTAGACAGCCACCAGAGTCCCTTTATAATCAGGGAAGATCCCTGCAAAACAAGGACAGGCTCTGCTACCACCATCAAGTTAAGCTTCATACCAGCGTCAAACAAATTTAAATGTGAGAAGTTGCATGAACCACCTGAGAGAAACCTGTAGAAGGACCAAACAGAGAAGGTTCCTGAGTGCTACACCCCACGCCAGTAATTCCAACAAGATTAAGAAAATGCTAAACGACATCCTACAATGGTCCCCACCTCCTCACTTTGAAACCACCTTTCCCTTTTCCTTGGATAAGTGTAAAAGAATTGCCCCATAACCCATCCCCGCCTAGCTAAACTGAAACCACTTTTTTCTCTAAGTATCAAAATTTACTGGAAGGAAACCAGCTATATTGGGGAAAATTTTCTATCAAGTCACGTAGGACTTGCATCCCATGTGAGTCCTCCAAAACCATACACTTGGCAACACAGTTGTGAATACGGATTCGCCGGATTGTGGACCATTTCTTTTTAGACCAAATGTTGGATTGGTCATACTTCCTTCTTCTTTGCCAGTGCCTATTATCCCAAATATTTCACGGCAACGCGAATTCTGTACAGCAAATCTAGTCAATCAAGAGCTTGGATTGGTAGCACACCGTATATAATTTATTTGGAATGATTCTAACTTCCAATCTATGACATTAAATTTCATTTTTGGTGCCAACAAGCAGTGATCTATATGCCAAATGCGGTCATGCACGCTCATTGATCCAGATCAAAGTTACCTGAGTCACTATTTTTGTATTGAATTATTATAAGTTGCTATCTGCATCTAATGAACTCCTTGCATATAAGAGTCCTTGTTAGCATAGAAATGCTTAGTAAAGAAACAGAGGAACAATATTTTTTTCAATATTTTTTTTGTTTTTCCCTATATATTATTATATTTAGTATTATGTGGTACCTGCCAGTGTTTTAAAAAGCATGTGTGGGTTATGCCTCAAGGCTCACCTTGAAGCTTGACTCAAGGAAAATGCCTCGAGGCTCAACTTTAAGGCTTAAATTCCCTACAGCTTACGCCTCACATTCTAAAGATCACATTAGGCTCACACCTCATGCCTTGAAGCTAATTTTATGCATGGGCTGTTGGACTCGTATATCAACCAAAATAGAGTCTAGCAACATATCTTAGATTATTTTTTCTTTTTTTGCTTTCGTCTTTTGTGACTTCTTTGCTACTATATATGAACAAAAAAGTATTTTAAATTAGTGTTTGCCCACCTCTCTTAAATTTGGTTGAATAATTTACATAGAATTTCTTTTATATATATATATGCTATTTTATTATTTTTTAAATCATTTTGAAAATTCGCTCACTTTTAATTAATTTTTCATTTTTAAAAAATATGAGGTAGCGTGAGGCTTAACCCTCACACCTTAAGGCTTACGCCTACAAAGTCTGGAGGTCACATCATGCATTTACCTTTTAAAGCCATTGTTTTAAAAACCGGACCAGCCGGTTGAACCGGTAAAACCGGGACCGGTCAGTCAACCAGTCCCCAAAACCAGCCACAATTCAAAACCGCCCTAAATTTTAAGAACCGGGAGAGTCGCCCAATTGAACTGGAAACCAGCATAACCGGTGACCGGTTCCAATAACCGGTTGGTTTAATGCTTGAACTCCAATCCCGTTTTCAGGCAATATTTCCGGTCAAATGGCCGGAAAATTTTAAATTACTCTCCATTATAGAAAATATGTTAGATTTGAAGATTTTTTAAAGAAGAGAAATTGGAGAAAATCTAAGGTTTTTCGAGAAGAAGCTTAAAGGAGAAAATTCTTGCTTCCAAGAGGCCAAGCAATGAGGATGGAGCTAGGGAGGCTCTTTGGTCGGTGCTTTCAGGGGCCATATCATGGATGATATGGAAAGAAAGAAATCTCATAGTGTTTGAGGATACTGTTGCGTCCAAACCTCGTATTTGTGCTCGTATCCGGTTGGTTGCATTGGAATGAGTGAGCCTAAAGCATGATGGGGAGGAGTTTCGGGGGGTGTTGGGTTGAGCTTCTTTTCAGTCGGAGTTTATAGGCTAGAAGTCAGGACTCTTGTATCTTCAAATTGCTTTTGAGTTTATTGTCTTGTTAAACTCGTGTTTTCTGCTTTTATTTGGGCTCCTGTATTCTTGTCTTCTCTCTTATTAATATATTTGATGGTTATTGATCAAAAAATAAATAAAAATTACCCAAGTTATATACCCTTTCGTTGATGAATCTCGTTATAGCTTGCCACATAAGTCACACAACCACCAAAGCACATCCCACTCAACAGAGTGATAGTTAACCAAACATGGAACAATGACCAACAAAAATAAGGGTTACAAGACCAAACAAAGAACTAGAACCCAAACTAGTCGAACCATTGAACCAGATAGGAATGATCCAAGTTATAAAGTTATCACTTATTTTTGGCTTGAAGTTGACCATGTCGTACTATTGGGATTTGACTTAAATTTTGCGAATCTCGCTTGAGCGAGATTAAGGTTGCTCGAGCGAAAATGGTATTACAGAGTTGTGTAGTTTTGACTTTGCAATACAGTGCAAAACCCGTAGCCAACTCGCTCTAGCTAGTTTGGGTTGGCTCAAGCGAGATCCGGCGAATTACTTCTGTTCTTTTAGGAAACTCCTATTTTGAGACTTTGAGTAGGATTTTGTTTCCAAATTAGGTTTCTTCTACCTATTTAAGCTAATATTCGGTTTAGGATTTGTTTAGTGAGAATGAAGAAGATTTGTGTGAGCTTTGCTTAAGCTTTTGGATTGTCTTCTTTGTTGCTCCTCTTTTGTAATCTTCTCCATTATAGTGAAGGTTTTTCGAATCAGTTTCGATTGTGGACGTAGCCATTGGTTGGTGAAACACGTATATCTTGTCTTTTGTGGTGTTCTATTTTTCCAATATTTTTCAATTGTCTTTCTCACTATTAGTTTGCATCGTCATTGATCCATTATCGCGTTTCCGCACAACAATTGGTATTAGAGCTTTTGGTTTTGAGTTTAGGATGGTCACAAATGTTTCGGGTTCGAGATTTGAAGTAGAAAAAATTAATAACAACTTTGGGTGAAAGATGAATCAAGGTTCGTGATTTGTTAATTCAGCAGGGTTTGTACAAGGCTTTGAAAGGAATGACTAACAAAACTTGAAATTTTGAAAGATGAAGATTAGGAAGACTTTGATTTGAAGGCAATGAGTGTAATCCGTTTATGTTTGGCGGATGAGGTTTTATACAACATTATTAATGAGGTTTCGGCATCAGGAAATTGGTTAATGTTAAGAGAGATTTTGCATGACGAAATCGCTCACTAATCGGCAGTACCTCAAACAATGGTTGTATACTCTTCAGATGGTAGAAGGTATGAAAATTTCTAACCATCTTAGTTATAAGATTATTGCTCAATTAATGAGCATTGATGTGAAATTAGAGGATGAGGACAAAGCCGTCACCTGACATCTTAGGCCAATAGGATAAGAAGTTAAGAAATGATGAGGGAAAGACCCAATCTATCCCCACAAGGGAAAGAAAAAAACCCCATATCCCAAACACAATAGGACAGTGCAACAAAAGATGATCCACAGACTCTTCTACTTGGAGACACAAAAAGCATCGGTTAGCCAGTCACCACCCTCTACTCTGTAAATGGTCACATGTTAGAATTTTATCCAGTGTTGCATTCCATAAGAAGAAAAATACCTTGGATGGTATACCGGGGTTTCACACAATCCTATTAGGAAATCGCCTAGAGGGAGCAGGATACAAAGACTGAGAAAGGGATCTAACTGAAAACCGACCAAGGTTGTCTCGTGACCAAATCCTGATGTTCCTAAAAGTGACACAAGAGGTAACCGATGCAACCCTCTCCAAAAGACGGGTCAAATCCTCAATTTCCCAATCATTCAAATCTGGACGCAAACTCGGACACCACATAACCCCCTCCCCTATCCTCTCAAAAGAATCTCCGATAGATGCCTTCTTATCGGACGCTAACATGAACAGATTACCAAAGTCGTCCTTCAGACGAGTGTTCCCACACCAAATGTCCAACCAAAACCTAACCTCAGACCCCCTCCCAACCTTAAACCGGGTAAATGGAACCACTAAGTTGGCATTGGTCATGATTCCCTTTCGAAAACTCTGACCATGGGGGCCCTTCACCTCTCTCGGTGACTAACACGAAGATTCCCCATATTTGGCTATGATCACCTCACGCCATAAACTATTCCTTTCATCCCCGAATCTCCAAACTCATTTTCCTAACAATTCCTTATTGACTTGCACTAAGGATTTAAGATTCAAGCCCCCTCCCTCTTTGAACCAACAACATTGAATCCAAGCCACTAGATGGTACTTAAATTTGTCCCAATTACCATTCCACAGGAATTCTTGCTGGAGTCTTTCAATCTTATCAACCACTGAGTGCGGGATTGTCGGGGTTGACATAAAATAAGTAGGCAAATTACTTAAGGTGCTACAGATAAGGGTCAGTTTCCCTCCCTTTGATAGGCAAGTCAATTTCCACCCGGCTAAACGTTTGGCAACTCAATCTAAAACAGGGGCCCAAACCTCAGTGTCTTTGAACTTCTCACCCAACGGAGCACCTAAATATACAAATGGAAAAGAACCCACCGAACAACCCAAGCAAACTGATAGCCTCTCTAAATCTGATACCACCCCTATGCTCACAATCTCAGACTTGCCCA
The DNA here is from genome assembly GCA_015143295.1 of Tetracentron sinense. Classification (NCBI taxonomy): domain Eukaryota; kingdom Viridiplantae; phylum Streptophyta; class Magnoliopsida; order Trochodendrales; family Trochodendraceae; genus Tetracentron; species Tetracentron sinense. The sequence goes on from CM026574.1 coordinate 21,288,194, forward strand.
AATTAACTCGCAGTCTGGACACCGCTTCGAAACACCGAAGAAGACAACAGAGATTAAGAAGATCTCCGCTCTGGGCCCGACAAAAAATTAGGGTATCATCGGCAAACTGAAGATGGGAAATACGTAACCCGTTGGATCCAATCAGAAAACATTCAAACACTCTCCCCTCCGCTCTAGATAGCATTCTACTCAAAGCCTTCGAGACTATGACAAATAGAAAGGGAAAAAGAGGGTCTCCTTGCCTTAGACCCCTAGAGCTTGGAAAATAACCCACCGGACTCCCGTTTAGTAGAATGGAGAAAGACACGGAGACACACACATCCTCATCCACTGTCTCCACTTTGACCCAAAACCCATCCGCCCTAGCACGTAATCAAGAAAATCCCAATTTACATGATCATACGCATTTTCCATATCCACCTTACAAAGGAGCCCTGGGATCTTAGATTTGGTCCGAGCGTCAATACATTCATTTGCTATCAAAATCTCATCGGTTATTTGATGACCCCCTATAAACGCACCCTGATTAGCAGAAATGATGGATGTCATAACGACCCTTACTCGAGTGGCCAAAACCTTGGATAAAATTTTGTACATACTACTGACCAAACTAATGGGGCGAAAATCTCGGAGATCCACGGCCCCATCCTTCTTTGGGATCAACACCAGGAAAGTGTTATTAATCACTCTGTCAAAACTACCCTGATCAAAAAACTCCCTCATCACCTCCATGAAATCACACCCCACTATCTCCTAACAAGACCTATAGAATTCGACTGTGAATCCATCCGACCCAAGCGCCTTATCCCCTGCTAGATTCCTAAGAGCTCGAAGCACCTCCTCTACCTCGAAGGGGGCTTCAAGAAACTCCATTTGTGTTGGGAACAAGATATTGAAAGGTAAAGCACCCAAACGGGGGCGCCAACACTCAATTTCATGAAACAGATCCCTGTAATATGACGTAAAGCTATCAGCAATCTCACTCCTCGACTCCTTCCAACACCCCTCTACTCGCAACTTTGATATGAAATTCCTTCTTCTGTGGAAGTTAGCCATTCTTTGGAAAAATTTGGTTTTTCGGTCCCCCTCTTTAAGTCATTGGATTCTGGATTTTTGTTTCCAACTAATTTCTTCCAACTTAAGAAGAGAAACGTAATCCAAACGTTTTGACTCCCTTTCCCGAAGATCTAATGGAGACAGACCTCGAGACTCAGCTCTCCCATCCAACTCATCGATCTCCCTTATAAGCTGAGATAACCGGTTCTGTACATTCCCGAACACCTCTTTGTTCTAACTTTTCAACCTGGTTTTGAGGGCCTTTAGCTTCAATCCGAATCTTGTGCTGGCCGAACCCCAACCATGCTAGTTAGACCACACTTCGGCTACTAATACCTTAAACCTCTCATCCTCCAACCATATGTTCTCGAAGCGAAATGGACTTCGACCCCCAGCCAAGCACCCCGATTCTAAGAAAATAGGATGGTGATCAGAGATGGGCCTAGGAAGGGATGGCTGAATAGTGGTCGGGAAGTGAGATTCCCAATCTAAATCCATTAAGAATCTGTCCAACCTACTTGCTCTCAAATGATTCCCAGATTGGGCCCAAGTGAATTGGGCACCCCTCAACGGGTAGTCCATTAACCCATGGCGGAAAATGAACTCTCCAAACCGCCTCATCTTAGTCGAGATAGGACCACCTCCCTTCTTTTCATGAGAGAATCGGATACAATTGAAATCTCCTCCTAAGCACCAAGGTGCCCCCATCTCACACTAACATCATCCAATTCATCCCAAAGAGCATACCCTATCGAGATTCCTGAGGGCCCGTACACCCCTGTGAACACCCATTAAAAGTCCTCCCCCACTAGCCTACAGAGAATAGAAGATGAATAGGCCCCTACCTCGGAATCCAATACCTCCATTGAATCCTTGTCCCACAGTTTCAGTGCCCCCCTACCCCCGAGGACCCTAAGGACGGAAGAGCAAGCCAGCCCGGATGAGGGCTATCCCACAAATCCCTGATATGAAACTCCTGAATCACTTCTAGTTTTGTTTCCTAAATGCATATAATCGATGGTTTCTTTGCTCACACGAGATGTCTAATTGTTGCCCTCTTCTCTCGGAGACCCATGCCCCGAATATTCTACAATAAAATGGAAAGGCTATTCATCTAGAAACACGAATCTCCCTACCCGACCTCGGACTCTGAGAAACTCCTTTAGGGCGGTCTCTCTCATAATTAACATTCCACTCCAACCTCCTCATCTCTGAAAATCTCCTCATTTCCGAAACTGAGGATCCTCTCCAGACACCTTTGGATTTGGGAGAGGATACACCCCTCCCCCTGGCTCCCTCCCCCTCAATTCTTTGGAATAACGCCCTAGCTACTATCTCGTGGCCTTCGAGCGAAAGCCCCAAAAACTTACCCATCCCGACTGCCTAGTTGACTGTCCACTCTGCTACATCCTCCTTACTCAAACTAAGGGACACATTCGGATTCTCCCCAAGGCCCTCAAAGAGGACACTAGGATTGGAATCACAAGGCACTGACTCTGGACTCCTGAATCTCTCATCCAAATCCCTAGAACCTTATGTTGTTCCTCTCCCTACATTGAACTCAATCTCCTCATTGGCTTGTGGTATCGTGACTCCATGAGAATGCAACAAATGAAAATTATTCGAAATAGATGAGCATAAAACACTTCCTCTATCCCTCGTATCCAAAGCATCACCTTGGATAGGGGGGATAGAAGAAGAAGAGGGTGAGGATGTACCTTCCAAGGGAATAGCCATGGGGAACAACTGATTGAAGACTTCCATCCCCCTTGATGGAGGTAATGTTCGGGCAGGGATCCCCTCCCCTGCCGTGTAAGGAGAAACCTGGTTCTTCACACCCCGTCCCGTTACCACTTCCTCAAAACAAGTTGGATTGAGATTGCTGGAATGGGACCCTACGGAGGAAAGATCCTGCACCACTACTAGACGCTGGCCAACTCCCTTCACCGAATTTGATGGTGCCAAAAACTCGTTACAGCAAACACCCTGGGCTGACAGTAGACTCTTTGACTTATCCGCACCCCCTAGCTTCACCCATCTCCACTAACTCAGTGCCCAACACCTCTACCTCACCTTGCGAAATCGAGGCCATAGATTCTGACAACAGCAAACCTTGAATGAGTATCGTGGCCAAATCAGAAAAAACCAAAGGTGTGTACGATTCCAAATCCCGATCATCAAATTCATCCGACCAAAACCTTCCCCTTAAGATCTGTCCTGGGGATGAAGAAAATAACGAACTGGGCAATGAATTGACCGAAACCTCTATCGTCCCACCTTCTCCCTTGCTGCCTTGACAATCAACATGAGATTAACCAGCCAAATCCACATATTGATTCTTCGCACCAACCACCAAGGCTACAGCTGGAGACTCACCTTGAATCGTATCCTCCACTCTAGAACTCAACTTCACGAGCTCCCCTGTACACTCGATACCTCCTGCCTCGAACCCCCTGCTCTCGGATGATTTAAGAATTGGAGGAGGTTTTTTATTTCTTTGAAGAATACCCCTCACCTGCTGGAACAAAGGGGCGATGGTTGAAGATTTACCTGACTCCAGACTCCCTGCCTCCACCATCTCTCCCACAACCTTTGAAATGAACGGACTCGTCTCCCCTGAAAGAAGTTCCTTATTTAGGTTAATAATCGGGTACAACCCGAATGGGTCTTCTGAAACCCTAGAGCTGGCCTGCTTGCTACTGGGCCGGGCCTCAAATCTATTAGTATCGAGCTGGACCAAACCAGCCTCACACCTTGATATGAGCTCATCCACCTGATTGGGCCCATTGGACATGGGCCCACTCACACGCTCCTTATAAGACTTCACAAGGCCCCTTGACTTCTTATCTTCCTTGGCCCCCCTTGATAGCTCAGCCCTAAACCCCTTTTCTCTCTCAAATACTGGCATCAAGCGGCCGGCATGAAATACAGACGCCTCCAGCCGACGTTGCCTACGAAATTGTTGCCTCCTAATTCTTCTCTTTCTATTCTTAGCTTGCTTGCTCCTTTCTTGATCCCCACGGCTTGCACAACCGAACTGATACGCCGAAAAGGGATTTCTTGTAAGACAGGAGCACCTGCTACTCCCCAACTATCTTTGGTTCCATACCTCCCCCTGTAGATGCAGAGAGTAGGTCTGGCTCTGCACGCTCAAGATTCAAATTTGAAATTTCTACTGAAACGGTGTTCAAAGCTTCCATTCCCGTTTGGACACGTGTCTCTCCCTTCCCCACTGAACCTCCCTCTGCTTCTACCCATCTCCTGCTATATTGGATTTCCATGGTTTCCAGCCACATCTTGCAGTTATCACATAGCTCATTCTCCCACACCGAGATTTCTACATGGTAGGATATGGATTGAAAAACGAGTGATAACCTCCGTGGAATAAGATTAAGCTCCCCCCTTACTTAGATCTTAGCAAAAGATAGGTCCGACAGATCCACCGTGGAAAGATGAATCTCCACCAGACCTCCACATAGAGCTCCCACCTTTCCTAGCACACCCGGTATCCAAAGATGAAAGGGGAGCCCTTTCACTGATAACCAACGAGGTTTCAAGAAACCAGTGAAAGGCAGAGCATTGGCTTCCAGCCTCCACCTCCTGAAGCCTACCACATTGCGAAAGCCCACAGGATTTGGTTTGCTACCACACAACACTGCTATGTGGGATTCCTTCTTTGCATAATAAATTGCTCGGCGTTCTTCGAATGGAAATAAAGAGACCTCTTCCTCCTCTGGTAATAATTTGCTGATTATTCTACAGACCTCCCCCTAGTCATCTACCTCCTCCGGACCACCGATGGAACACACAATAGCCATATCCCAGTTATGGACATTTCCAGCGTCCAACTCAACCACCACTCTAGTACATCCAGCCTTCTCTATACAACATTCGAATCCCTCTTTGGGCTTAACAATCCTCCCTCTCCCAGTGTTACTTAGGCACTTCAGTTTTCCCAAATTTTGTCGTGTCGACACTTGGACATGACACAACACTCCATGGCACGACACGACACGACACTCCTTGGTACGTGCCTATACCATGTCATGGTGACATCAACATTATGATTAAACACATGGTGCTTCAAGTATGCCGTGTCATTTTAAAAAATACAATTGCAATGAACTTTTTGTCAAATTTTGTTACTTTTTTGGAAACATAGATGAAATTTTACTAGGAGAGCAACGACAACAACAATGATCAATATGTATGTTTCTCTCTTCTCTTCTCTCTCTTGTCGCTCATTTCTACTCCCTTTATGAGTATTTTTTATAACTAAGATATATAATTTTTTAAAAAAAAAATTGGGGACTAGTGATCCCCTTCTTTTTATTTAAAAATTGAGTTATAATATATATATATATATATATATATATATATATATATATATATATATAATCATTTTAACCGCCGTATTGAGATTTTTTTGAGCTTGCCGCCATGCCAAACACCCCTAGACACCTGGACACTTGGCACCCGTACCACGTGCCTAGGTAACACTGCCCTCTCCTCTTCACTGTCCTACCCTGCAGCAAGCCTCCAGAAGTTCCCCCTCCAGGCTTTGATTGGAGTGAACGAGAGACTGTTCCCAATGCCGAAAGGAGGGCAATCCAACCATAAATGGATTCTTGATTCTGATTGTTCCTATCAATTGTGTTCCACTAGGGACTAGTTTGCCACCTATAATAAAATTGATGGTGGTGCTATCTTAATGGGTAATGATACACCTTGCAAGATTCGAGGGAAAAGAACAGTCAAAATCAGAATGCATGAAGGGGTTATATGGATGTTGATTGATGTGAAGCATGTTCTAAATTTTAAGAAAAATTTGATTTCTTTGAGTACTTTAGACTGCAAGGGGTATAGATACACAACACAAGGTGAAGTGCTAAAGATTCGAAAGGGGGTTTCAGTTGTGATGACAGGTTACAAAATCAGAAATTTGTAAGTGTTGCGTGTAACGCGGTTTCAGATGGAGCATTCAAGGCAATAAAAACTTCTCGTATTTCTTATTCTAGCTCGGCACAAGTTGCAGGAGTTTCAGCTTGCAAACAAGGTTTTCATTCAGGTTTGAATATTTGTAAATATTCGACATTCAGTGTTGAGGATCCTATGCAGCTGGATCTGGGGACTCCTCGACTTTCACAATAGGATGTAAAATAGTTTGTGTGGAGAAGTTTATGTAGCACCCCGGACTTTTTCGTCCTTAATGAATAGCACCTTCGTAGCTAATTGACCGTTTTCATAGTTTTCGTAGTCTAATTAATAAATAAGGGAGAAATCGGAAATTCCGAAACGTCAAAAATGTTCGTTTTCGAAAGACGGATCCAACGCAAGTTGAATCGTCGAAATCCGACGAGCGAGTAAAAAGATATGGTCAAAACAGTCCAGGCATAACAGAGCACCGATCGCTCGGTCATTACCTGCGATCGATCGGTCCACTACCGATCGCTCGATGGCTGTCGCACAGTTAACTTTTTTGTATGGGGAAAAATTTCAGAGAGTGTGTTTTTGACCGATCTCTCGGTCATAACACCGATCGACCGGTAAGCCTCCGATCGCTCGGTCCATAGCACCGATCGATCGGTCATACGCAGTTTTTCTTCATTAAGGGTGTTTAAGACTTTAAACACCACCCCTTGCCTATAAATAGGCTGAGTTCGTGCCTTAGGGTTTCAGAAACCCTCTGTGCCCTACCTTAGGAGATTTTGAGAGAGAGAAGAAGGAGAGGAACTACTTGTTGATCAAGCTTGTGGAAGATCAAGGTTCTTCCACTTCCCTTGGTGATTCTCAACCAAGAACACAAGGTTATTGCTTGTTCAAGCCTTTGGGAATCAAAATCTTTGATTTCACCAAGGTAGATACACTCTACTACAATCTTGCAATCCTACTAGTTACTAGATATGATTCTTCTTATATATGCCCTATCTATATGTATTGATTCTATGTATGAAAAGGTGTGATTATATACTTGGATGAAGGATTACTATTATGATGCACTCTAAGTGTTTGATAAAATACCTCTAAGGGATTCTATGCTTAAATATGATGATTTCTCTTATTAAGTGCATATGCTCGCATGTCTCGCATGAACCGATGGTTTCCATGGATTTCTTAAGGTGCAAACAAAGGTTTTCACAAAAAGACGAATAATGAATGATTCTAAGTAACTCTATGATTTCTCTAAGATCGTTTCACAAGCTCTAAGGATCATACTACCATGCTCACAAGGAAACTCTATGATCATGCTCTAAGATCGTCTCACAAGCTCCACGGATCACAATAAAATGCTCTAAGATCTCTAAGGTTATGCTCTATGGAAATGCTCTAAGATTATTGCTCTATGCTCTATGTCTCTACGGATCACAATGACTCTAAGTAACTCCATGAACTCACAAGAACTCATAAGGCTATGATTATCGATTGACTCACACGGTTACAGTTTTTGTTTCGAATATTATCTCACATATGTTTTCACGGTTTCCATACTTTAAGGATTTTACGGATTTCATTCTCCATGTCTCGTATGCTCCATGCCTAACTGCTTTATTGTTATTAGTTTGTATACACTGAGTATTCCATGCTCAGTCGATATTGTTATGATCGGCAGGTGCTCGGGTTCCATTCGATTTGTGTGGCGAAGAACCTTGGGTTGAGGAAGAGTACCGTGACCCGGAGCCTTCCATGGATCACTATCATGATGATGGTGCTTTAGATAGGAGTCGTGACTTCGATTTCTGTTGATCGACCGACTTAGAACTTGTGTCTTTTGTTATGTGAGTGTGGGGTTTGTCCACTCCACTTTTGGGTTTCTCACACATGTATACTTGTTGGTTCTTACTTGAGCCAAGTTATAGGAGTATTCTTTTTGCTTCCGCTATGTTTAGTATTTTATTTTCCGCTGTGCATTGTATTTCGTTTCCGCTATGTATATTCAGGTACTCTGACAGGTTTCCACGTGTGCCTTATGTATCATACTGGAGGTATGATATGGCGGTCACGAGTCAAAGTATCCTTAACTCCTAGGGGGTATTTTGGGTCGCGACAGACTTGGTATCAGAGCTAGTTATGTCTAACGACAGACTTAGTTAGGTCACTCAGGCTTGGCCTAAGCGGAAGTAATTCCTATGAGTTGAACTTAGAACTCAGAAGGACTCAGTTGTCTTAGGCTTGTTACCACGACATAACCGGTATCAAGTGAATCCTTAGGTCAGTATAGGATCCGAGATTGATGTGGTCCTATGCGAGGTTCTAGTATAGGCTCTAAAGTATAATTATATGATGATATATATATACCTCGATGTGTACTATGTGCGGTATAGCATTTCATGATTATTGAATTGCTATATGATATGTGAGGTTTGGTATCCAAGTTAGACTCATGTTTTGCCAAATTAATCTCAGGATTTGAGATCATGAGACGTGTCAATCGGGGTCGAGGTTACCATACTCGGAGGGCCGAGAGTGAAGTTCCGAGAGAAGAGGAACCGTTGTATTTCACAAATGCTATGGACTCCATAGCCGAGACTTTGGCATTGTTGGCAGCAAGGCCTATGCCTACCCCACCGTCCACGCCTGTGCCTACACCGGTGCATCACACCGCGGGGCTCGAAGCTTTTAGGAGACTGCGGCCTCCTACATTCTATGGCACTCTGGACCCCATGGTGGCCGAGTCTTGGATTATGCAGCTGGAGAAGACCTTCCGGGCTCTCCGTTGTACCGATGAGCAAAGGGTAGAATGGGCTTCCTTCGTGATGGAAGGTGAAGCCGAACACTGGTGGAGAGCTGCCCAAAGGCAGAGAGATGTTGCTAAGGCAGGTGTGCCCTGGACTTGGGCGGAGTTCTTAGAGACCTTCAGGGAACAGTACTTTCCCAGGTTTATTCGGGAACAAAAGGCGAGAGAGTTTATGCTTTTGGAGCAAGGGTCGATGAGCGTAGCCGAGTATGAGGCTAAGTTCACCGAGTTGTCTAGGTTTGCTCCGCACTTGGTGGCTACTGAAGACCTACAGGTCAGGAAGTTTGAGATGGGCTTGAAGGCTTTCATCCGAGATCGGGTGTCCATTCTCCAGGTAGAGTCTTGGAGAGAGATAGTAGGGAAGGCGAAGATCGCTGAAAAGAATGCGGAAGACTTTGTGAGAAGAAGAGACAGTGGCTTCGGGAAGAGCATGTCTCGGGGTCAGTCGAGTAGTTCTTCAGAGAAAAGGACTAGGACTGCACCGTACCAGTTCTCCCAGCCGAGAGACCTTCTTTTGCGCCTCAGGCACCGCGTCCTACGGCATCGCAAGCTACGAGGGTTATGCCTCCGGCTTCCTCCGCATCGCAGACATTTGAGGAGTGCGCCGAATGTGGTCGTCGGCATAAGACTGGAGATTGCCGAAGAATGTCAGGTGGATGCTTCCACTGTGGCGAGATGGGCCATATGATTCGAGATTGTCCGCGCAAGCAGTCACGGTCTGGATCACAGGGAGTTCGGCCTCCAGGCAGGCAGAATTCACTTCAGGGGTCTTCATCTCAGGCCTCTAGATCCTTGCAGCCTACCCAGCAGCCTCGTCAGGCAAACCAGGGCAGAGTCTTTGCCATGACTGATAGAGACGCACAGGCATCTGATGATGTTGTGCAAGGTACGCGCGAACTAGTCTTTGTCAAAGTTCTAATATTGCCATGATATGTTCGTATCTATATATGTCCTATGTGGTGTTTTGCGATGTTTGTATCTATATGTACAGTTGTGTTATAACTGGGATGATTCAAATTCTCAGGTTCGTTGCTCGTAAATGAATGTTTGGCAAGAGTGTTGATAGACACAGGATCCACTCACTCGTTCGTTTCGCCAAGCTTTGCCAAAGGCTTTACGTCCGAGCCAAGCAAGCTACTTAGGGAGTTGTCCATTTCGACTCCATTGGGAAAATCCATTGAGACAGATAAAGTGTATCCGGATAGTGTTGTACAAGTCATGCAGCACGAGTTGCCAGTCGACTTGATCCTTCTGGGAATTCAGGATTGGGATTTCGATATCATCCTAGGTATGGATTGGCTCTCAACCCACCATGGACACGTGGCGTGTTTCGAGAAGGTGGTGCATTTTAAACCCGTGGGGTTAAAGCCGTTTCATTTCAGGGGACTTCAGATAAGAGACATTGCCCGCTTTGCAGCTCTTAGTCTCGAAGGTGTAGAAGTGCGAGACTCCACACCCATTCCAGTGGTATGTGAGTATATGGATGTTTTTCCGGAAACCTTGCCGGGATTGCCTCCCGATCGTGCAATCGAGTTTGCGATTGAGCTAGCTCCAGGCACAGTTCCGATTTCGAGAGCTCCGTATAGGATGGCCCCTATTGAGCTTAAGGAGTTAAAAGAGCAGTTAGAAGAATTGCAAGGCCTTGGTTTTATCCGGCCAAGTGTTTCACCTTGGGGAGCTCCGGTTCTCTTCGTGAAGAAGAAGGATGGATCAATGCGTATGTGTATTGATTACAGGCAATTGAACAAGGTCACGATCAAGAATCGTTATCCATTGCCTCGGATAGACGACTTGTTTGACCAATTGAAGGGTGCGCAGTTTTTCTCCAAGATTGACCTTCGATCTGGTTATCATCAGTTGAAGATCAAGAAAGAGGACATTCCGAAGACAGCATTCCGAACTCGATACGGTCATTACGAGTTTTTGGTCATGTCTTTTGGACTGACTAACGCGCCGGCAGCATTCATGGATTTGATGAATCGGGTGTTCAGATCGTCTCTCGATCAATGTGTGATCGTGTTCGTAGATGATATCCTTGTGTATTCACAGTCACAGGGGGATCACACGAGAGATCTCCGTCTGGTCTTGCAGACACTTCGAGAGCATAGTCTGTATGCTAAGTTGAGCAAGTGCGAGTTCTGGCTGAACAAGGTGTCTTTTCTTGGACACGTGGTATCTGCTGAAGGTATTTCAGTTGATCCTGCAAAGATTGAAGCGGTGATGAATTGGGAAAGGCCGAAGAGTGTCACCGAGATTCGTAGTTTCCTCGGGTTGGCAGGGTATTACAGAAGGTTTGTGGAAGGATTTTCAAGTTTAGCAGTTCCGCTTACCTATCTCACACGGAAGAACACGAGGTTCACTTGGAGTGATAAGTGCGAGGCTAGTTTCTTGGAGTTGAAAAAGAAGCTTACTTCAACTCCTGTTCTTACAGTTCCATCTGGGAGCGGTGGTTTCGAAGTCTATAGTGATGCTTCACTAGTGGGACTTGGATGTGTTTTGATGCAGCATAAAAAGGTGGTCGCCTATGCTTCCCGTCAGCTGAAGGAGCATGAGCAGAATTACCCCACACATGACTTAGAGCTCGCTGCGGTCATTTTTGCACTGAAACTTTGGCGTCACTACCTCTACGGAGAAGAATTCGTGGTGTTCACAGACCACAAGAGCTTGAAGTATCTTTTCCTCCAGAAGGAGTTGAATATGAGGCAGCGTCGTTGGATGGAGTTCATGAAGGACTACGACTGTTCCATCCAGTACCATCCAGGTAAGGCCAACGTGGTGGCCGATGCTCTTAGCAGAAAACCTTACGGAGTTATGGCTCAATTGAGAGTGCAAGAGTGGAAGTTATTACATGATATGTGTCATTTGGACACTACTCTCAGGCATGTCACGTATGGGCCGATAATGTCCAATGTGGTGGTTAGGCCACAGATCTTGAGCCAGATCAAGGAGTTACAGAATTCAGATGTTGAGTTGCTTGCTTACCGAGACAAGTCGGTGAGTAACGGCAATCAGGAGTTCGCTTTAAATGATGATGGTGCTATCACATTTAAAGGCAGGTTGTGTGTCCCCGCCGACACAGTTTTGAGGGATGAAATTTTGAATGAAGCTCACCGATCAAAGTACACGGTACATCCGGGAGGTACTAAGATGTACCAGAATCTCAAGAAGCACTACTGGTGGCGAAACATGAAGAGGGAAGTCGCTGAGTACGTCGCCAGATGTTTGATTTGCCAGCAGGTAAAAGCCGAGCATCAAAGGCCGGCAGGTCTTTTGCAGTCTCTTCCTATTCCGGAGTGGAAATGGGAGAACATCTCGATGGATTTCATTGTGGGTTTGCCGCGAACGGTGAAGGGCTCCGATGCTATTTGGGTGATTGTGGACAGGTTGACTAAGTCTGCACATTTTATTCCGTACCGAACTACTTTCAATGCAAATCAGTTGGTAGCCCTATATGTTAAGGAGGTGGTTCGACTGCACGGTGTGCCAGTTTCTATCGTGTCTGATCGAGATCCTCGGTTTACTTCCAGGTTTTGGAAAACTTTCCAGGATGCTATGGGTTCTCGTTTAGAATTCAGTACCGCCTTCCATCCTCAGACCGATGGACAAACGGAGAGGGTGAATCAAGTAGTGGAGGATATGCTCCGAGCTTGTATGCTGGATTTTCAGGGTAGTTGGGAGGAACAATTGCCGTTTGTTGAGTTTGCCTACAACAATAGCTATCAGGCAAGCATTCAGATGGCACCTTTTGAAGCTCTGTATGGTCGGAGTTGTCGATCACCGCTATACTGGGATGAAGTTGGTGAGAGGAAGATTCTTGGTCCTGAGTTGATAGAGCGGACCGCAGAAAGGGTCAAAATTATCCGGGAGCGATTGAAAAGTGCTCAGGATAGGCAGAAGAGCTATGCGGATATACACCGTAGAGATTTAGAGTTCCGAGTTGGAGATCGGGTCTTTGTGAAGATTTCGCCGAGTCGGGGAATCATGTGATTCGGGAAGAAGGGAAAGCTCAGTCCTAGGTACGTGGGACCATTTGAGATCGTCACAAGGGTTGGTGAGGTTGCTTACAGGGTAGCACTACCGCCTCACATGGCAGCGGTCCATAATGTATTTCACGTCTCTATGCTTAGAAAATACATTTCGGATCCGTCTCACGTCATCGCTCTTGATCCTGTTGAGATTCGAGAGGATCTTACGTTGGTTGAACAACCAGTTCAGATTCTGGATCGTCGAGATCAAGTGTTGCGAACCAAGACAATCCCTTTAGTCCTAGTGAAGTGGCAGCATCATTCCAAGGAAGAGGCTACATGGGAGCGAGAAGCCGAAGTACGAGAGAAGTACCCCCATTTATTTGTTTAAGGCCTTGGCATTCCCTTGTATTTTGCTATAGTTTTACGCATGTATGTATCGTCCAAATTTCGGGGACGAAATTTTTGTAAGGGGGGGAGAATGTAGCACCCCGGACTTTTTCGTCCTTAATGAATAGCACCTTCGTAGCTAATTGACCGTTTTCATAGTTTTCGTAGTCTAATTAATAAATAAGGGAGAAATCGGAAATTCCGAAACGTCAAAAATGTTCGTTTTCGAAAGACGGATCCAACGCAAGTTGAATCGTCGAAATCCGACGAGCGAGTAAAAAGATATGGTCAAAACAGTCCAGGCATAACAGAGCACCGATCGCTCGGTCATTACCTGCGATCGATCGGTCCACTACCGATCGCTCGATGGCTGTCGCACGGTTAACTTTTTTGTATGGGGAAAAATTTCAGAGAGTGTGTTTTTGACCGATCTCTCGGTCATAACACCGATCGACCGGTAAGCCTCCGATCGCTCGGTCCATAGCACCGATCGATCGGTCATACGCAGTTTTTCTTCATTAAGGGTGTTTAAGACTTTAAACACCACCCCTTGCCTATAAATAGGCTGAGTTCGTGCCTTAGGGTTTCAAAAACCCTCTGTGCCCTACCTTAGGAGATTTTGAGAGAGAGAAGAAGGAGAGGAACTACTTGTTGATCAAGCTTGTGGAAGATCAAGGTTCTTCCACTTCCCTTGGTGATTCTCAACCAAGAACACAAGTTTATTGCTTGTTCAAGCCTTTGGGAATCAAAATCTTTGATTTCACCAAGGTAGATACACTCTACTACAATCTTGCAATCCTACTAGTTACTAGATATGATTCTTCTTATATATGCCCTATCTATATGTATTGATTCTATGTATGAAAAGGTGTGATTATATACTTGGATGAAGGATTACTATTATGATGCACTCTAAGTGTTTGATAAAATACCTCTAAGGGATTCTATGCTTAAATATGATGATTTCTCTTATTAAGTGCATATGCTCGCATGTCTCGCATGAACCGATGGTTTCCATGGATTTCTTAAGGTGCAAACAAAGGTTTTCACAAAAAGACGAATAATGAATGATTCTAAGTAACTCTATGATTTCTCTAAGATCGTTTCACAAGCTCTAAGGATCATACTACCATGCTCACAAGGAAACTCTATGATCATGCTCTAAGATCGTCTCACAAGCTCCACGGATCACAATAAAATGCTCTAAGATCTCTAAGGTTATGCTCTATGGAAATGCTCTAAGATTATTGCTCTATGCTCTATGTCTCTACGGATCACAATGACTCTAAGTAACTCCATGAACTCACAAGAACTCATAAGGCTATGATTATCGATTGACTCACACGGTTACAGTTTTTGTTTCGAATATTATCTCACATATGTTTTCACGGTTTCCATACTTTAAGGATTTTACGGATTTCATTCTCCATGTCTCGTATGCTCCATGCCTAACTGCTTTATTGTTATTAGTTTGTATACACTGAGTATTCCATGCTCAGTCGATATTGTTATGATCGGCAGGTGCTCGGGTTCCATTCGATTTGTGTGGCGAAGAACCTTGGGTTGAGGAAGAGTACCGTGACCCGGAGCCTTCCATGGATCACTATCATGATGATGGTGCTTTAGATAGGAGTCGTGACTTCGATTTCTGTTGATCGACCGACTTAGAACTTGTGTCTTTTGTTATGTGAGTGTGGGGTTTGTCCACTCCACTTTTGGGTTTCTCACACATGTATACTTGTTGGTTCTTACTTGAGCCAAGTTATAGGAGTATTCTTTTTGCTTCCGCTATGTTTAGTATTTTATTTTCCGCTGTGCATTGTATTTCGTTTCCGCTATGTATATTCAGGTACTCTGACAGGTTTCCACGTGTGCCTTATGTATCATACTGGAGGTATGATATGGCGGTCACGAGTCAAAGTATCCTTAACTCCTAGGGGGTATTTTGGGTCGCGACAGTTTAAGTGTTGCTTAGACTTACTCAAATTTTGACAAGGTTGATTCTTGTATTCGTTGGATTACGGTGACAAAAGCTTTCGGGGTGCATCGTGGGATGTTTGCGAGATTCAAGTTAAGGTGGAGATTATTGAGATTTGACTTCAATTTTGGGAATCTCGCTACAGCGAGATAAGGTCGCTCAAGCGAAAGTGGTATTACATAGTTGTGTAGTTTTGACTGTGCAACACAGTGCAAAACCCGTAGCCAACTCGTTTAGGTTGGCTCGAGCGAGATCCGGCGAATTACTTTTGTTCTTTCAGGAAACTCCTATTTTGTGTAGGACTTTGTTTCCAAATTAGGTTTCTTCCGTCTATATAAGCTAATATTCGGTTTATGGTTTGTTTAGCGCATGGTTTTAAAAAACGCTGAAACCGTTACGTAACGCCCGTTACTTAACGGTTTCGGCGGTACCCGTTACCCGAAACCGTTACGCTACATACTTCTGCACGTACAGCTTGCGTAACGGCCGTTACCGTTACGTAACGCCCGTTACGCCCGTTACGTTAGGAGAATATGCTTTACAGCTTTTGGCTTTTGGCTTTTGCAGTTTTTTGTTTTTTCTTACTTTGTTTTTTCACTTTGCAGCAGCTTTGTAGGTGTTTTGGACCTTTTGGTCTTCATTTCAAACTTCAAAGTTTCAAAGTTTCAAACTTCAAACTTCAAAGTGTCATCATTGATCATACACATGCAGAGTTACAGACTTACACTCAAATTTCTTATATTATAAATTAAACTCTCTCGGCCTCTCACGACTCACTCAATCCTTCATAGTTCGAGTGTTCGACACTTCGACTTCATTCCCTCTCGGCCTCTCACGAGTCACGACTCACTCAATCTTTCATAGTCATTTGGTGTTGGCTACCCTTCTCTCATTTTCTCGTATTCGCCTATTTGGTATTCCTCTTTCTCTTTTTTTTTTTTTGAAACACCAAATGTTAGTATTAGTAATTATTAAATATTAGTATTTTTTTCGGAATATTATGAATTGTTAGAAAATGTTAGTATTTTTTTGGGAATATTATTAAATGTTAATGTTAGTACTTAGGCTTAGCAAATGTGTATGAGTTATGACTGTATCTGTATGTATCATTGTATATTTGTATCTCCTTACTAGTATCTGGAGTCTCGAAACTCTCGACCCATCTAATTTCATTATTTTTACATTTTAAACTTCATATTGGCTTTAGAAGTATGTTTTTACTCATTTATTGCATTTTTATTATTTTTTTCTATTTATTGAAATTTTTTTGATTTTTTTTATCCAAAAAAATGGGGAAAATAGCGTAACGGCGTACCGTAACGGTTTCGGCCGATACCGTTACGGTGGCCGAAACCGTTTTTTCGAACCTTGGTTTAGCGAGAACAAAGAAGATTTTTTTTAGCTTTGCTAAAACTTTTGGGTTGTTTTCTTCGTTGCTCCTCTTTTGTAATCTTCTCCATTATGGTGACGATTTTCAGATTGGTTTCCTAGTTAATGGTTGGTGAACCATGTATATCTTGTCTTTTGCGGTATTCTATCTTTTCTATATTTTATTTTGTTTTTCTCATTATCAATTTGCATTGCCGTCGATCTCATTTCGCGTCTCCGCACAACATGTACCAAGTCAATGTTGTGTCATAACACATGAAGAGTCCTCAATATAAGAATTTTAGACAAACCAGAAATAAAATGATCCAAAAAAAAAGAACAAAAAAATCAACCACAAGCCAAAAATATATCAAAAAAAATTTCTGCAAGAAACTCCATCATACATGTGCACAGGATATCACTTCAGAATAGAACCGAACATCAACCTCAGACTAGACTTGCAACAACCCAATCAAATGATGCTAACAAAATTAACTAGCTTTTGCTGTCAAGTGACAAAATTACCTCTTGGCTACGATTCACAACACCTATGTAACCAAGACGAAGGGGAATCACTTTTCCAAGCAAAAAATTGCGGGCATCAGTACCTCTGTCCATAATATCCAACTGAAGCCACAAAGAAGAGAACATTGTCACTACTACTCATCAGCTAATGGTAGAACTCGTGAATGTTGCAGAAATGTTATGCATAAAGAAAATCAAATTGATATATGATTCACCTTTGTAATTACACCTATAGTTCGATAACCTGTCAACAGAAAACACGTAAAAGTTTTAGAATCAACTACTAAGCCGCATGCTATGACTACTACTATCTCCACTTTTTCCCAAGTAAGAGATGATATATATATATATATCAAATCAAAACAATATAATACAGCACAATGGTTCACAGAAAAATGAACCCAAAGTGAACAACAAAGAAGACGCAGAAACTAGTTGCTAGGCACTGTAAACATACTAACTAGATAACTTCAAAACCAGTGAACCACTTCTCACCAAAATCTTTCCTAATGGCGCACCAAGATCGAAGGAGCTGTCGTGCGAAAGTGTATCCACTTTCCACATACCATAATAACCGTTGATCCCTAAAAGGCCATTATGTTCCTTTGGACCAAATAGCCCCCGGCAACATAGCCCAAATAATTGAAATATAACCATATCGGAATCGATAACCAACCCGATAAGGAATCCCACAAGGACCAAGGAAAGATCCAAACAATCTCCAATCGGCACAGGAACTTGCTACAAATAGCATAGGCAAAGGGGCAATGCAACAATAGGTGGTGCACCAACTCCTCCAAACTTTATCACATAGCATCGGTTTGCTAAACTCCATCATTTGTTTTTAATTGATTGCATGTGAGTATCTTGTCCAAAGAGGCCGACCAAAGGAAGAAAACTACCTTCGATGGAATACCTGGATTCCACAATCCATAGTATTAAAACTCAGAGAGTCGACTCGACTTAACCAGGTTTCGAGTCGAGTTTGGGGCAAAACTTGGTTTTGACACTAAAAACCGAGTAACTCGGCCCCGACTTGCCCGAGTTGTTACACATTTTAAAAAAAACAAAAAATTGAGTAAACTACCTACCCGATTGATTAAATAATGTTTTTATCTTTTTTTTAACACACCCCACCCACTCTTAAGTATAAATACAAAACAAAAGGGGAGTGTTTAGTATATATTAAATTATATATCTCATTTTAGGCATGTTTTATCATTAATTTTGAATTTATACATATATATAGTATTAGAAAAATATTATATATTTCCGAGTTTTAAGTGTCATTACTCGGACGAGTTTTGCCCGAGTTTCCGAGTTGACTCTACTCAGCAAGTTTCCAAGTCGAGTCGAGTTTTCGGGTTTTAAAACACCGCCACAATCCACACAACCCAAAAAAGAAAGGGTGAATGAGGAATGACCCACCAGGCTTGAAAAATAAATCTCACTGAGAAACGACCATTAGTCTCCCTAGACCATACACGAATGTCTTCCCACTAAAGCAATGAGTGACAAAAGCTAGACGACTCAACAAACGAAGGAGATCTTCAACCTCCCAATCATTAAGTTCATGACTAAACTATATCCACTTTCTCAATTAATGCAAATGAACTAACTCATTAAAGAATATTGGAAGAAATAGAAAGAATTACCGTCAGGATCAGCAGTGCCTGCTATTTGAAGAGCATCTGAATTTGCCAAATCTGAATTTGCTGGTGTAACTGCTAATATTAGACAACTTGGATGTTTGATATATGATAATATCATTGTTCTAATTCGTGCCTCAATGTCAGAGGGCTGGTCACCAACTGGAACCTTTGTTATCCCAGGTAAATCCACCAACGTGATATCAAGAACATTTGGTGAGTAAATCTTTAAACGTATCTGATTGTCCGAGACACCCTTGTTTCCTCCTGCTTCCCTCTCTGTCTCAGCCTGCAAGTGAGAAAAAAAAAAAATCTATTATGAGCGCCCAAAATAAATAACAGTATTGCGGTGTCCGTGAACCAGTGTAGTAAAAGCATGTGGGATTATCTCTTAAAGTTAGCCTCAAGGTGCAGATTTAGAGGCTCAGACCCCCTGAAGCTCATGCCTCAAAGTGTGAGGGGACATGTTTAAACTAACATTTCATTAATTATGTTTATTATATATGGTTTCTGTTTTTTTTGGCACAGAAGTTCCAAGACTTGTCCATAGGCTTGCCATTCTTTCCTTAGGGGTTTTGAACCCAAAACCTGCTCCCTCGTGGGGCAATGCACTTAACCAGTACACCTCTAATGGGTGTACATATATATGGTTTTGAAAACCCTTTTGTGGCTCTATTTCATATTAAGGGTTTACCTAATAGACGTTGAAGGATTATGGAGGCACCGGCCTGCATATAGTTTCGTTGTGAGTTGAAAACATGCAAAATAAAAAATGACTATGAGGCAGGGACTTATGATTTGAAATGACCTGGGCAATTGTATTGTAAGACACAAAGAACAAAAAGTAACATATCAAAATTCCAAGTAATCATAGACCTTCTGGAATCAGACAGCGATGAATAGAGAGTTAAACTGATGTTGCCATAAAGACTACTTTTCCCTCTAATATCAGAGAATAACAATGTGTAGGGTGAATGGTGAATATTATATAGCTACTGTGGCGAATGAAGGAACCATGGGAAAAAATACAGAACTCCATATTCCAGACTTCGTATGAAGTCAAATACACAATCACTATTTTGCATATCACATGTGGGAAAATGTTTGCATGATTGGGACACAATGAAAAGGAACCGGCTCAAATATAACGAGAAAATGGCACAGAGGGTCATCTTTTCTGCATCAAAGGTGGTGCTATGTCAAGACACTGCCACCTGGCTCTTCAGTAAAATAGTGAAAGCCTGATAGTGAGTTGCAAAGCAGTAGGTCTCACACCTGTAGCAACTACACTATGGTGCTTACCTGCCAAAGTGGAATTTCCAAGCAAGAATGTCAGGGGATTTTTTTTTCTTTTCTCATCTGGTATAATGGAATTATGCATGACCTGAAATTCTAAGATTTCATATCTGTAGAGGAGTGGCATTCAGAATGGCCGATCATCTTCGGAAAATGTGAAGTAAAAAATGTTTAAATGAATGAAACTACAGTAAATTGAGTGCACTTTTCTAAAATTGAGAGAACAAAAATGCAAAGATAGCCCGGATAGGGAAGGGAACTACAGTAAAGAGTATATACATCGTTTCTCACTGTGATCCCAGGTTTTAAGCTATATACCCAACACTACATTCAATTTTTAAATAAGTTTGTTGCAGAACAATCGTGTCGGTGAGATATATTGGTATGTCGGTGTACCCAGTACAGATACCCTATTCTTAAAAATCCCTTAATCAAAGGCAGCTAAAGAGTATGCAGCACCTGTCTTCCCACACCAGGGTTTGAAGCTTGACCGAGCTTCAATGTTTTGACATTCCAATACCTCGATTATGTGAGATTTAGAGTAAGCTACCACAGGATGATGACAGGCCAATGGCGATTCATTTGTAGCTTATCTGCATAAGAATGCTATACTTAATTTGCCTATACCAAACGGTAAGCTCATTGATGGACGAATTATACTAATCCTACATTCAAAATCTTGGGGTTTTCAATAATCTTTGGGGTTAGAAACTAAGGTGAACTACGGCAGATGATTATTCCCTTTTAATAGATCGAGGGCAGCTCAGGATATTGTTTCAGATTATTTGAATCCACAGATGAAAATGATAAATCATAAGAAAGAGAAACAAAAAACCATCACCTGAATGTCAGTGAACAATGACCATATTAAATAAGTTATTATAGGTTGAATTTTACCTGAATTTCCCAGCGGATTTCTGAGAAATTGTAGAACTTCTTTTTCGGCAAATGCAAGAACTCACCGTACTCCTCTTCGGTTCCATCTGGCTTTCGTTTCGTCTGCAATAACTGCAAAACCAACGGCCTTCGAGTACAGATCTCCGAACCTCTAGGTAAAAAATCCCTCCCAACCAAAGCTTCAAGAACACTCGATTTACCGCTGCTCTGACTACCAACAACAGCAACCTGTGGCAACACGATCGTTGACGAGCTCCCGAGCTGCGCAAATATGTCTTGGAGCTTGTTGACAATAGGAATCACGGAATGACCGATAGAAGCAGCACTAGACGAGCTTTGAGCATCGGCAACTGGTTCCTCCGCCATTGATGGATCTTCGAAGGTCAGTTTTGTAAGTTGCAGAGATGGAAAAAAAAAACCCTAGATTTGAGACGGTGGAGACGTGTTCTGTATGCGAATTTTGGAGGAAACGGAGTCTTTGTTTTAAGAGGTTTTTCTCCACCGTCTAAGCAAAATTGGCGCTGCAGAGACGGAGAGGGATCGGAAAAGGAGGAAATAATCTCCTTTTTTCTCGAGTGAGGGATGCGGCTCGGTTTCAGGTTCGAGTCCAAGGAGGAATCCCATCGAAGCGGTAAAAGTTTTTTTTGTTTCGGTTTTTCGATTCATATATAAAACTAGCAGGTACCACGTGTGACGTGTGATGCACGTGAGAATAAGGGGCAGTAGTTAACCACAATTAATAAGAGGACATGTATTTACGATTGAACTCTCCCAGAGTTCAATAGCCGGTGGCACGTGCCATGCATGTGAGAGCGAGGGGAAAGAGTTAACTACAGTTAATAAGAGTTAGAAGGGACGCGTGTTAACCCGCTGGTGTGATTGAACTCTCCCCAAATTCAATTGTGATTGGCTATGATTTTATTCTTTAATTAGATAGATGAGCAAGGGGTAAGTTGGGAATTAAAGCAAAACATTCAATTATTTGGGTAGTTTGGGAATTCGGGAAAAATCAGGTATGCTTGCCTATCCCATTATAATAGTAAAGAAAAAAGAAAATAGGACTCATTATTTATCCACCATTCAAATCATAATAAAGTGTCTTAACTGGGTTATAAATTCAAACCCAAATTAAAATAATAGGTTGTATTGAAAGAGAACTTTACAGTTTACCCCCTTAAAGTCTATAAAAAGATACCTGATTCTCATCAATCTAGAAATAAAATAAATGAGGAATAATCATACAAGCCGTGAAACTCTTATGCTATGATTGTTACCGTGCAAATTAGGTGAAAACATGGGGAAAAAAAGTTATGGACTTCTAATACATTTTTTAATTGTGTTTTGTCTAATTTTATTTTATTTTATATCTTTTTAATTATTTTCTTGGCAACCAAGTATAAGGGGGGGCGTTCGTTTAGCGAGAAAGTTGGTGAAAGAAATGAAAATGAAAATAAAGAAAATGAAGTGAAAACAAACTTAAATTTTATTTGAAAAGATCTTAAGTGAAACTTGGAAGTTTTGGAATGATTTTCTTTATTCTATAATACGTTTACACCAATAGCCAAGATGGCGTCTGTACGTACCCTGATCGCAGTTGCAGCGATTCATGGTTGGCAATTGTTTCAGTTTGATGTAAAAAATGTATTTCTTAGCAGAGATTTGCATGAGGAGGTATATATGCAGTTGCCCGTTCCCTTTTTCCGTTGCTTCTCACGGAGAATGGGCACAAAAAGGTACATGCATTTGACAACTCGTTTTTCTGGAACGTTTAAAGAATCCTTCCAGTTTCTTTACAATTTTAGTGAGGAAAAAAAAAAAGGTTATTCTCAATATCAAATCTTAGAATCACGCTTAAAATGAATTATATAAGCGTGAAAATGAATGAAACAGATACATAATTAAAAAATAATATTTCATGACGCTTATAAATGTGTTAATTAATATAACCGTGTTTAATGCTTACAATAATCTTGTTTGTTTTTTTTTCATTCAAACATAATTTTATTATTTTATTTATTTGTAATTTATTCGGACTTATAATTGTCAAGCACATTCTCTGCACATGATTATAAAAATAAAATGGTATGAGAATTAGTTTTTTCAAAAAGAGAGAATCACAAAAACTGATGCCAAACAATCCCCTATATTTCCTATTTAGATCTTGAATCTTATACATTAGATTATGTTATCTCAATCCTCGTATTAAAAATCTACAAATAAAATAATAAGATGTTTTCTATCTTTTGTGAAGTTAAAATCTCAAATATTTTATATAGTCGCCATCTTGGCTAATAAAATCCAATCCAAATGTCCCATTAGTGTTTGCTTCTTTTAACCTGTTGCAGCTGAGAGTCAAATTTTAAGCATTTTTACCCTCACCCATATACCATCCTTACATTATCACTGAAATTATGGTAGGGTGAAAGCTCAATTTGATTATATTCCCACTCTAGGCACGTATTGGGATAACCCAAAACCCCAAAAAATGCAACCCTCGAGGGTGTAGCCTAGTGGTCGAAGGACGAACCGTCGAATATGGGTTTCCCTCAATATTGGATGTATGAGTTGGGTGTTTACCTGTGCATTAGACTATTCTGAGTCTAGGCCTAAGATCCCACGTATACCCAAAGAAAAAAAAAACCCTAAAAATGCCTTAATGTGCGCATAGGGGTGTGCCCACCCAAAACCCTAGAGATGCCCTAATATGAGCATGGGAGGCGTGCACAGAGACAAAACGCGGTTGCTTCTAGTCCTAGCCATATATGCCGGTCACCCTAAAGTTTTGCCCTCGATTAGATGGACGGCTGGGATCAACAGATCATCCATCATTTAAGGATGAGAACCGTTGGATGATATGCCAAGTTCATGGATGTAAGACGTGTGTCGGTGTGCGGACATTAAGTTGGCATACCTTATTTATTGTCTGCAGTAATAGTACTCTATAGAGAGGCTTTTGACCATTCCTTCAACAGCTATATAAATCTACTCTATTGGGGTTTCTGGTTTCTACACATCTGAAGGTTTTTGGTGGTTAGCTCTGCAATTTTCGATTCTCTCTTGTTAATCGCCGCCTCAATCTCAAATCATGGCTCGCCGAAGCTCTGGAGGTTTGTTTCGATCTCTTTTGCCCTTATCTAGTTCTGTTTTTATTGTTTTTTTTTAATATCTATTAGTCTAGGGTTTTGTGATTTCTCATTGAATGATCCAGATTGTGTTCTTTTATATATTTCTGTTGCTTTTCAGATTCTGGGTATTTTTTTTTAATTGTTTGTTTATAGATTAAGATTTACTTCTCATATGGGGTTTTAGACATTGATGGATGCTCTTTGTTAGGTCTATAGGTATTGTTTTATGTATATGATCGATTTCGAGATTCTTTTGTTTATATATAATTCTTATAAAGATTTAAGAGTAAACTCCAAAGCAGGGCTTTAGGTTTTGCCTCATGATGGAGAAAAAAAGCTTCTTGATAAGGGGCATGATGGACTTCAAGCACATTTTATGTCTTTTTTTTTGTTTTGGGGTCAGGTGACTGATCTATAACAATGGAGAAGTTTTTCTTTTCCCAGGAAGGAAGCTGTCTTTTTGGCATTCCAGATACATGTATATGCTTAGGTTCAAAACCCTTGTGCAACAAGGCTTGGGTTTTAACCCTGTGGGTAGAGGTGTTATTGAGCCGAGCCGAGTAGTGGAATGTTCAAGCTTGTTTATTAAGTAACTCGAAAATCAGCTTGAACTTGGCTTATTTATTAAATAAACGAGCTTGAGCTCAACAAGCCGAGCTCTAGCTGTTCGCGAGCACCTTTGTTTGATAGTCACCCCTGTCCAGAAATTTTTGATGGGGCTAGTTTTTGTCAGCCTCTCAAGGGACTCACCTTGAGATGAGATGGTCAGCAATAATTTTGGATTACCTTTTTTTGCAAAGTATGTCTCATCAGCAACATTTAAAGCCATTGATCTTCTTTAAAGAATGACTTTAAGTAGAGTGTAAAAATAGGAAGTACCACTAGACGGACTCATTATATATATATATATACTCATCCAAACTATATGGGTACAAGAGAAATTGCATTAACTGACAGGATTTAGTGTTGTCCCTATTAACTAAGGACTTGTGCCAACTGGTTGTCTAGTTTTTACTGAATTAAAAGGTTACTCAAATTCTTCCTAGGAAGGCTTAAATGAACACAGTTTGTTATTCTCATATTTTTATACCTCTACTATTTTAAATAATTGTTCTCTTTTTTTTCACTTTGTTATGGTCACACCCTCATGTTTTTTATAGTGTTTAGTGCATGCACACAAATTACACCTTTGAAGTTTTATAATAGTAAGGCTTTTTCAAAAGCTTTTCACGGGATTTTAATCCTCTATGCAGCAATTTGCTTTTGCCAGCTTTGATTATTTATGGGGATGGAAATATGTTTTACATATGGAAATCATGATCTTTACATGATTGTT
Source organism: Tetracentron sinense (assembly GCA_015143295.1). Classification (NCBI taxonomy): domain Eukaryota; kingdom Viridiplantae; phylum Streptophyta; class Magnoliopsida; order Trochodendrales; family Trochodendraceae; genus Tetracentron; species Tetracentron sinense. The sequence continues at coordinate 21,313,514 of CM026574.1, forward strand.
CTGTATTGGAATAGGCCTTTTGAGTTGTCATTTGAGAGTTCAAATGTACTTTAATCACATAAGAGTTAAAATTTGTTTCATGTTGATGTGATTTAATTTCTATAGATATTACTATCATCCATCATTTCTTTTCTATTTAGTTTTAAGGTTCGTTAGTCAATGTTTGATGTTGGCATCACTTTGCAGGAAGGCCCGCACCACGTGCTGCTCCTCGTCGTGCACCAGTGCGTAATCCTGTTCAACCAGGTACTATTGTGGAACTTGTTTGATGTATTACTTTAAGAAATGTTGTTTATGCTATCCACGTGAAGTATGTGACCGCTACAAGTCTCAAATATCTTGATCTTTATATGCTCTTTCTTGAGTTCTTGCTACTTAGTTCATAGTGAAAGAGAATGCTGTTATGCCATTAATATTCATTCCTCATGACTGACATTGATTTATTGATTTGTCACTGCAGCAAGTCATGCTCCTCCTCCAGCACCTGCTCAGAATGGTGGATCCATGTTAGGAAATATGGGTGCCACCATAGCTCAGGGTAAGGAAAGATGTTATTTTATGGGAAAGCGGAACTCATGCATGTGCTAATGGTCATGTCTTATTTATATACGAGAATCTAAGCACATGATCGAGTCATTATTTTTGTGTTCTTCACAGGCTTGGCTTTTGGCACCGGAAGTGCGGTTGCACACAGGGCTGTTGATTCTGTGATGGGCCCTCACACCATTCAACATGAAACTGTTGCCTCTGAGGCCACTGCTGCTCCCGCACCTGCCATGAACAGTGTCGGGTCTGATGCATGCAATATTCACACCAAGGCCTTCCAAGATGTATGTAAATTTTTGTGCCATTGTAGTTGCTCACAAAAACTTATTTAAAAATTTGAGGAAAGCTAAATTGAAGCTTTGGAGAGAGGGCATATGATATTCTAACTTTGGGAGTAAAAAAGAGAACTAAATTGAAGCTTTGGAGAGAGGGCCTATGATATTCCAACTTTGGGAGTAAAAAAGAGAACATATAGGAATGTTTTTCTGAAGTGGGCTAGTATTTGCTAAAATGTTGATGTGATTTTGTTGTTGTAAATTTAACTATTTTTGTGTGTTGGTAATAGTGAGCTTGCATCTCCATGATTAATTTAGCTCAGATGTTGAGTGAATTACCCAGCAAAGTTTTGTTCTGGGCAATTTCCTTGGACAGAGTTTTCTGTTAGTAACTGAGGCCATAAAATTTGCATTTATTCAACAACCATCATACATCATCAGCCTTTATTAATAAATTTTTTCTTCTATTACTAATTTATTTATGGAGTGTTTATTCAAAATAATTTGTTTTTCCATGTGGAGTATGTATTCTAAAATATTTTTATTCAAAATTATTTGTTGGTCCTCACTATTGTTTGATTTTCTTTGTTATGTTACAGTGCCTGAACAACTATGGGAGCGACATAAGCAAGTGTCAGTTCTACCTGGATATGTTGTCCGAGTGCCGGAGGAACTCTGGATCTATGATGGGAGCCTAAGTGATACCCATTTGCTCTGGAGCCCAACTTTTATCTCTTTACTTTCTAAAATTTGAATTTGTATTTCCTATGATGGGTGGGGGACCTGCTACTCAATTTATCATAACTGATTCACATTAATAATCCTTTCTGCCAACTATGAACATGATGTTTTGAATACTAAAACTTTTTATATTTAATGATGTTCTTAGACTTGATTATCTCTTTGTTATCTTCTTATTGTTTAGATTGGTAAGGGTTGCCTTTAGGTTGATCTTGGCTACAATGTAATATCATATTGGTTTTTTTTTTTTTTTGGTATGCTTCATATTGCTTTGGTTTCCTCATGTCTAGTATCCAAAACTTGTCCAAATCTTCTTTTTTTAAATTTGAATTTCTGTTGATCAGATGAATGTGGAATATCCTAGTTGTCTTATAAACAATATAGTTTGATCACAATTTTTGTGATGTCTTAAGTTTGGATGTCAGTCAATTCTAACTCCTTTGGCGATAGAAACCCCTCTCGTGCAGCCTTTTCATAACCACTGTTCATGTATCTAGCAGTTGCCCTGTTATCTTGGAACAGGTCATTTATGATTAAACCACATTTGTCAGAATGGTGACAGTTATTTTCTTGAGCTTCCTCAAAATTTTCTGCTTTTATGTCTCTCTTTCTTTTTATCCATATTTTCTGAATTGCATCCATCTACTCAGATATCCATTGTCTCCTCATTAGATGGGTTGATTCTAATGTTCCCATGGAATGAGTTTCTTAATGTAAACGAGATCTATCATTTGTTTCCATTTTCGGTGCCTAGGAATCAATTTCCTAAAACTCAGTTATACACGTTGGTTGATGCGATCTGACCATCTATTCCCCTAGGTATGAGGTTCAGGTTAATGTCCAGCTTATTCAGATCCATATATTATAAGATATTATTAGTAGCTTGAAATTATTTAGGTCGAGACAGTTACATATATAGTCCAGACCTTTCAAAGGGACTTCATATATATTCATTGTGTTCTTGCGGATTTCCAAAAATGGATACATCACTTCCAGATCTGAACAAAATATCTACAGTTTTGAACCTGATCAGCATCTATAGTTTTGAATCTGACCATCTATTCCCCTAGGTATGAGGTTCAGGTTAATGTCCAGGTTATTCAGATCCATGTATTATAAGATATTATTAGTAGCTTGAAATTATTTAGGTGGAGACAGTTACATATGTAGTCCAGTCCTTTCAAAAGGACTTCATATACTTCTTGCGGATTTCCAACAATGAATACTTCACTTCCAGATCTGAATAAAATATCTATAGTTTTGAACCTGATCAGCATCTTATTGCTCCTCAGCCGGTAGGAAGCCCTTTAATTTGGTAGAGATGTTAAAGTTAAAGGTGGTGTATACACTTCCCAAATTGACTTTTGGTTCATGAAGAGTTAAAAGTCGGTGAAAATGTCGTATGGTTTGGCACTTGAGAGAGTAATTTCTTCACAAGTCAGAAGTCATAAAAAAAATCTAAATGTTAGCTTTTAGGGGAAACTGTACCCAATTAGCTTTTGTGGAAGCTTCAAAATTTTCTTCAAAGGTATTATCAAAAGTTTTTCTCCCAAAGAACATAGAGGAGTGCTAGCCTTTTTTCTTCTATTTTTTGTCCGATGACTTTTCTAGACTACTTGGAAACCAAAGAACTTAGAGGAGTGTTAGCACTTTACACCAAAAACAAGCAAGAGGTGGAATACCACAAAGAGAACGAGAAAGTGTACCTAAAAAACAGGTTTTGTAATTGGCAAATATTTTGTTAAACCACCTTTTGTTAAACCACCTATAAAAACCATGTTCAGACTTTTATTTGGAAAATAACTAACAAAGACTTCCATTGAATGAATAATAGATCCCGGCTTGGATGAATAATAGATCCCGGCTTGTCTCGCTTTGGCCTCTTGAATTTTCAAAACTTTTGTCGCTCGCTCCATCCCTGCTGGGGACTTTTGGGCTTAGCTTGTGGCTTTATTAAATCATAAGATTGATGAAGTAACAATTAATGCAAAAACAACCAATTGGAAAGCAATAGTTATGCTCCCTAGTTTCCTTTTTTCCACCTCAAATTTAGATAAATCATTTGATCTATGATTCAATAATGCTTTTGAATAGGCATGAGTGATCAAATGCTTCAACCCCCTCAATCACTACAAATGCCCTTGATCAGTGTAATGAAGCCCCCGATCGGTGCAATGAGATGTGTCTATTTATCTACCTATTGACTCGAAATGAAAAATCTTTTGTTACAATAAAAGAAAGAAGTGATGTGGCTGGTTCAAGAATCAAAATAAGTTTGCTTTATAAAATGAAGATATCAATGAACTTCTATGGAATGGTTTCATAGGATTGCCAATTGTCTCAATGGTGGGATATGGTGCACTAAGTCAAATTTTTTCAGAGACGCAGTGTTGGTGCAACATGTGGTGTTGCTACCCAATTACAGGAAGATGGGCTGCCACTTGCGTATGGGGAAGCCTGCAATTAGGGCTAGCATTTCTAAATAACTTATTAAGCAATTTTGGTTGCTAAAGAATTACCTTCTTTTTAAAAAAAAATATTTTATTGTAAAAAAAATCGATTATTGATGAATTCTTAGCAATGGTTACAAAACTGTTGCAAATAATTAGTGGTATCAATGGGTTTTATCTCTGTCAGTAAAAAAAAAAAAACTGCTGCTAAAAGACACCTTTTTTTTTTAGTGATCATTTTTTTTTTTCAAAGTCATCTTACAACCATAGGATTTTATCTTTTACTAATATAAAGCGGATATGGGTGTTTAATATGTTGATTGGATCTTTCATTAATTCTAAAATTATCCTACTTGCTGATTCAAATATTCATGGAACATTTGCTAAATTCCAAAACTACCATTTACATGATTAATTCCAAAACGGTACCATATTGAAAGACAAATGATACTTTTTAATTGATTTTTAGTTTAATTTCAAAACTACCATTTTACTATCTTTACTGATATAAAGAGGATGAATGTGTTCAAAACGTAGATTGAATTTTATTTAATTTTAAAACTATCATTTGCTCATATAGAATCAAAATGTTGAATGAATTTTAATTAATTTCAAAAGTAACCATTACTCAATATAGGTTCAATCCGTTGATTGAATTTTAGCTAATTTCAAAACTGCACTTTATACATATGAGTTCAAACCATAGATTGAATTTTACTTAATTCCAAAACCACCCTTTAATCATATATAAAGACAATGATACTTTAAAAGGTTATTGAATTTTAGCTTAATTCTAAAACTATTCTTTGCTAATATATAAAGAGAAGGATAATTAAGAAAGTTAATTGAATTTTAACTCAATTTCAAAATTGCCCTTTATTGATTTTAATTTTTTTTTAAAAATATAGTGGACATTTTCACCAAAAAAATATAGGGGACTTAAAAAGTTGAATCGGTCGAGTGACTGATTCCAATTCGACGATCCAATTGGATCATGTCATTTTATTATTAAAAATATATTTATTTTTATTTTCTTGACGAAAATGTCCCTAAAGATTTTTATTCTCAAATTACCCTTCAATCAGGTTTCTACATTGAAAATGCCCTAAATTTTTTTCCTATAGTTAGAATGTCCCAAAATATTTTTTAGTTTCCAAAATGCCCTTAAGTCAAATTTCTAAACCCAAAATGTTTCTCACAATTTTTTTAACCGAAAATACTCTTCATATACTCTTCATGTTTGTCTATATTTCATTTTCTTTATTTTTAAAATGTCTCTTAAGTTTATATACCCAAAATACCCTCAATTTTTTATACCAAAAATAAGCCTAAAACTTTTTAGTTCTCAAATGTCCATACATCATGTTTCTATACCTCACCATTTTTTGACCCAAAATATCCTTTTTAAGTTTCTATACCCAAAATATTTTCTTAATTTTTTTTTCCAAAATGCCCTCACTAGAGTCCCTCTTCTAAGTCTCTCTCCTCCTCCCCTCTTTTTCCCTCTTCTAAGTCTCTCTCCTCCTCCCCTCTTTTTCACGTGCGATGCACGTGCGACCCAATAGTTTCATTTAAAGAGAGATTTAAATATATCATGTTCAATTTATATAAAGAATATATAAAACCAAAATAATAATTAAAATAAAATACAGGTATCAAATGTCAATAAATTAAAACTTGAATACTAAAATAGAATTATAACATCAGGTGATAAAGGAAATATGAACAACGCTAGCCCTAGATGTAAAGTTTCGAACTCTCCAACTAAAGTGGGTGAAAACAACTTTCTTATTCTTTTGGAATGAAGAACTAACTTATAAAGCACGTGTTCCTTTTTCCTTGAGTCGTTTAGAACTCTGGGTCTAGGGCTAGCATTCATGGAAGGAAGATAGGATGGATTCATTGGGTTAGGAAAGTGGTGTTTGATTCCAAAGTCATCTGTTGTGCGAAATAGTGTTACGGTCCTAAATAGTTATAGGCTTGATTTGACGTGTTCTATCAGTCTTAGGGGTTTTTGGTGCATTTGTCAGAGCGTATCATTTGGAATGAGAGCTGGCTTCCATGTCTTGGGTTCAAGTCATGGAAATGACTACTTGGGACAAAGTGAGAGCCGTTTAAAAAAAGAAAAGAAAAAAAGAACTACCAACAGAGTGAGAGCCGTTGCAGAGAGGGCTACTTGAAATAGAGTGTGAGTCATTTAGAGAAAGAAAAATGACTACTTACCATTAGAGTGAAAGCTACTTATTGAGGATGTCGGCTGAAAATAATTATAAGTGTGATTTGATGCATTCTATCCAACTTAGGATTTTGATTCATAGGATTAGGATTTTGATTTGAATTCTTTTTGTTAAAATTAAGATAAACAAGCTTAAAATAATAGTGTAAGCTCGCGAGCTAGCTCAATCTCGAATGTCTATAGATGAGCTGAGCTCAAGCTAGCTTTTGAGGGCTCGAGTTGAGCTCAAGATGAGCTTGAGCCAGCATATATATATATCACGAGCAAGCTTGACTAGCACCGCTCATCTCAACTCAGCTCATTTACACCCCTAAACGGTAATATCCTTACATCCACTCTCTTGTAGTAAACAACATGACACATAATTTGCTGGTAAAGGCAAATTCAGGTCATTTTAGGAGAGTGGATGCCAAGGCAATTACAATTTGATTGAATTCCCTAGAAAGTTACTCTAAAAAGGCATTGACGAAGAGATAGGGAAAGGTAGAAGGAGCCAAAGGTAGCCATGTTCACAAGCAAATAAGAAATAATGGAGTCAATTAGGATGAGTAGTTTGTCGGCCTGGAAAGCTGTCGGGTAGATGGTCGGCCACAGATCCTTGACCCTGGTGCTTATACACCTAGAATTTCATATTGAACTCCACGCATAAAAGGGTTTTGGCTTTCGGAAACTTACCTAGCTTCTTCTACTTTTCCTGATGGGTTTCCATTCAGATAACACAGATAGGGAGGGATCGATAGTGGGTAACTAAGGACATGGGTGAAGCACAATTCTTTATTCCTAGACTATTCCTTGTGGAATCATATTGTCTGTGTTCTTCCCTGAGTTCTTCCCCATTACCAGAGTTTTTGAAGGCCGTGATCTCTTTAACAGTTGTTTACTGCTGTTAAATCCACACAGACGAATTAATCTTGGCCTTCCAACACTTATGGCCACAGCCACATGGAAGAACAAGAAAGAACACATACAATTTGCTTTCATTCCTTGTATTGAATGAGTACTATTTTTCAGGATCACTTGTCTTTATGATTAGACCATCCCTCATATTGAATGAGTACCCATCTCTACTTAAGATATTTCAATAATTTTATAAAGAAAAATTAGTTGTAACAACTCATCAAACTAATTGGATACAACAAAAAAAAATAAAAATTGGATAGCTAGGGATAAAGTAATGCTTGCTAAATGCCAGGAGATTGTCTCATGCCAGAAATATGGTCTCTGACTCCACACATCATTGGACATGTGACAATAAAAAAGGGTGAGATATCAAGTGGGGAGAAGTAAAAAACATGGGGAGAAAATGGAATGACTTCTCTATTTTTTATCGCCACATGTTGGATGATGTGTGGGAAGCCAGAGACCATTTTCTGGCATCTGCTAGAGACAATCCCATGCCTTGCTAAATTGATAGTATTTAAAAAATATTATGTACTCTCATTAATGAAGTGACACAAATTGTTACTTTTTTTTTTTTTTAAATATTTGAACTAACCAAACACACTCAACACACACACGCCCTACAATCTCAACTTCAAGCCTATAACCACACACACCGCTCAAAAAGAGGGGTGAGGTGGGAGTACTTGAAGGAGAAGGCCCCTACAGTCGTTAAACGACACAAATTGTTACTTTGATTGGTTAATTTTGTAATTATTTAAAGTACTAATTTTTTTTTTTGAAGTAACAAAATGTGCCGTTGCAAAATTAGACCAATAAATATAATGACATGTCCTGCTTCATTAGTGAGACTAATGCAATTATGAGAATATGACTAGCATTCCTTGTACGGGTATGGTTGCCACTTCCTTTGTTCTCTCCTTTATAAACAAGGGTTCTCAACATTCAGAAACTCTTAAAAACCATGAAAATACAACTTGAATTACGATTGATGTATTTTATCCTATTCGTTCCTCTCATCATTGAGATGAGTAAGAATAAAAATGAGCTTGAGATGCAGCGGACCAGCTTGCTTAACACTCAACCTATCGCGTACGTCTAAAAAGTGAATTTCATGAATTAATTATATCTGTAATGGTTTGGTTTGAATTTGGTTGAGAGATTTTGTTTGCTATTATGAAATGTTCTGCTTTAACTAGACACGAACGTTTGTTAGTAGATCTAGATTGGCCTAAAATATCTCTGATTTTTGGAAGGTTAGACTAATAGGTTTGTAGATACAAGAAGTTCGTATAAGAAGATATAATGTCTCCGCAAGAAGTTATGAAAATAAATATTTTTGATGAATATAGTTATTACTATAAATAATTAAAAAATATCTTTCCACCATAATTAATAATTATAAGTGGGCATACATACAATTTATTCCAAATATTTAGGATCTATAACGCAAAACATATTCTGCATTTCATCTATTAATTATAGTCATAGCTTTAGTGAAGTAGTGTGTTATCAAATCTTTTTTTCCTAACTATATTCATATCAGGGTGGAGCCACATGAGGCCTAAGGGGGTTGAAGTCCCCCTCAATTTTGAGATTTTTTTTTTGTATAGTATAATGTGGGTGTGGCCTGGAAGCAAAGGGCAAAGCCCGGTGGCAGTGGGGGCTCCAAGTCCCTCTGAAAATTTTGAGAAGAAAAAAAAATTATGCTTATATTATTTAATTTAAGATGGCGTAGACATATGAAAATGCTCAACTTACCGGTGGTTTCTATCATGTAATGAAATGACTAGTCGTTGATCCACACCATACTTTTTAATACTCGCCAGCTGTGGTTAAGATTCACTCATCATAGAGTTAAGCAATCCAACCTAGTTTTTTAGAAGAAAAAAAAAACAAAAATCTTAAATTTAATTTATTAAGCTTAACCAAGGTTAAAGGAGACACGAGGACACGACAGTAAGTTAAGAAAGGGATCCCGTGGTCCGCTAATCATTACTCAAAAATATATTCTTTGCAGATGAACAAAGACATGAGATGACCCACAAACTTGATCCTAATTTTTTTTTTCAAGGGGTTGCGCCCTAAATCCCCACACCTCACTATTAGCCCTCGGACAAAAATCCGCCCCTGATTCATATCCCTTCCTTCTTTCTTTTTCATAGCTTTTAATTTGTGTTGATTCACTTTTACTATTTATTGGAGCAATTCCAAATTATATTGAGTGCACTCATTTATCATTCTTTGTTTTTCGCTCCTTAATCTCAACATCTTCATTGAAATGCATCAGACTTCATAAGTATTTCTCTATTTTAATTATCCAACTCTGATTCTATTGGAAATATATTTTTTCAATCCCTTAATCATTCTAAATAAATTGTACCAAAGTATCAGAATTAATCATTAGCATCTCATAGTTATTTATATAAATATTTTCTTTGAGGGGGAGATTAAATATTTTTTTTTTTGGGTATAAAATGCCAATAATGTTTTCTTAAAAATTATGTTTAGCTTTTTGAAGTTGGGGGGTTACACACATCTAACCACGTTGACCCGCCGTACACGCATAAGGCTCATAATAACAGCTCCAAAGCTTGGAAAATAATTTATGTAAATTGACTACAATCTACCCTTAAGAAAGCTCTTGCACAATCTCTTCCAAGGCTCTCTGTCTGGCTCACGAGCCTCCACACTTGCCTTCGCCGCCTCAGCATGGGAATCCTGCCAAAAAAAGTCAAAACACGATTGCATTGATCAGGACCGTCCAATGGGTGGACTACTAATGATCATATAGAGAGGAGTGCTAGTCAAACAAGATTGCATTGATCATTGATCAGGACCGTCCAATGAGATGTTTTATTATTTTAATGATTTAAAAAATAAAATTCAAAGATTGTTTGACATTTGTATGACCTAGTTATGTCTTATAGTTATGTCTTTGGAAGATTTGCGACTTGAGGCTAGCAAAATCCTTATATAGTTATATAGAAACTGACTTGGTGTATGTGTATGGTACCTCAATGAAATTGAGGTGGAGGATACGATCAACAAGGTGAAGAAGAATGTCTTTGGTGTATTCAGGGTGGCCTTGGATGCCCATGATGTGGTCCCCACACTTAAACATCTCGATCCCTGTCTTCTCAGACCATGCCATCACCTCTGCTCTTGGAGGCAGTTCCAAAACCTATGCAGGTCAGCCACATTGAAACATTAAGGTGGGAGTAGAGAGGAGTGATCCAGTACTATAAGGTACATCGAAGGAGTTGTTACAAACCTCATCTCGATGGCACTCGATTACGGAGAGTAGGGATGGCATTTTCAGAGCCGAGAATAGCTTAGTTGAAGATAAATTGACGGTTGTTATTCCTACATCCCATCCAGATGCTGCTCTGCCCGTCTTTCCTCCCAGTGCAAGGCTCAATATCTGCTACCAACCAAATCCATTGTATTATTGTATTTTAGTGCGCGTAAATCATTGCGTTTGGGGGGCGAGAATGCATAATGGGAGAGGCCTCGGATTCTCTCAGGCAGATGTTAGAAAAGTGATATTCGGCTACCATAATGTGTGCGGCATGTGGCTGAAGAAGTCATTTCATCGTCCTCATGATTTTGACTTCTCCACATATTATGCAATGTGTAGTGATAAAATGATGAGAAAAAAGAAAAAAGATATTAAGTGACAAAAGTTAAAATTATGAGGAGAAAATGAAATGACTTTTCTATTTTTATGTTACTTGTCACTCATATTATGATCACTTTTCTGGCATCTATAAGAGAATCCGAGGCCACTGAGAGAGTGTTCGAAGCGAGAAAACCGATGAACAAAACTTTTTTAACTATTCTTTTAACTCTAGTTAAGAAATATTAACTTTTAAGGCTAACCATTTAAAAATATATATATATTTTTTCTAAATATCAAGTTTCGATGAAATAACCTAAAGATTAATTAATTTTAATCATAATTAAAGAGTACTAAAACGGCCGCATGTTGACCTGTGAGACGAGGCCAGACCAAATCCAGTTTTGTTCGAAGCACTCCCTGCCATACGTGATGGACATGTGTGGTCAAAACGTCATAATTATTCGGTGAATGGGATAGGACCACGTAAGGAGTTGGGATCTATTCAATTGGAATTGAACTCGGAGAGTTTAATTATACCGACAGATCAACATCTGTCCCTTAAAACTCATACTAATTGCGATTAAGATTCAAGATGGGTTGTCCAGAAAAGAAAATAAGTAAAAGTATAAAAAGAATATTTTTTGAATTTTTAACTCAAATTTTAGTTGAATTTGTACAATTTTTCTCTCTTTTCACTTATTTGCGCTTACTTTATCAGCAACTAAATAAAAGACTGAAATTAATAGTTTTTAGGGAAAAAGTATTAAATTTTTTTAATATTAAGGATTAAATATTTTTAAATAGAGTTAAAAAATTAGTTAAAGGCAACTTTTTTGGGTGAGATTGAATTTCTTCAGATTTCAACTGCAATTGTAACCCATCCCATTAATTCCCTTATCTTTTTTAGAAATCGCTTACCGAAAGAAATATCAATTAAATACATTTAAATGACCATAATGCCCTTGTTTCATTTAAGGGACATTTTAGGCAAACTGAAAATTTGGTTTCTCCTCCTAGAAAACCAACCGGGGAGTTGCTAATTGCTAGTTTCAGTCGCCCCATTTAACTCGCTCCCTTTTGGAAGCAAAAGAGCAAGAGTATTTTGGTCAAGGTCCTTGTGGGCCCCACCCAATACGGTCTTCTTTATTTCCAACAAAAGGGGAGTGGAGTGATTAGAGAGTGGGGCTAGCAAAATCCAAACAAAAAATTTATCCGAAGAATCAAAGATCAAACGAACAGTAAGAAAAGAAAAAGATTTAATAGAAAGGTGAGAGTCGATTAGATACCTGGTGTCCAAAACAAAAACCAAGAACTTTTTTCTTCATGGAATCCAACTTCTTCAACAGATTCAGCAGTTTACAGATCCAAACATCATTACCGTGAGCGTCGTGACAGCTACCGGTGATCACGAACCCGTCGTAGAATCCGAGCTCTTCTTCGCCGGGAAACTCACCTCCGACGACCTTGTAAACGTCCCATATCTCTCCTTCTTCTCCCAGCATTTCCACGTACACCCCGAAATATCCACCGTATTTCTTCTTCACGTACTCTGAATCTTCAGCACAGAGAAGAACACCGAATCTCTTCCCACCCATATCTCTCTCTCTCTCTCTCTCTCTCTCTCTCTATATATATATATATATATATATATATATTGATCGAGAGACGTCACTCTTCTCCTCCTCCTTCCTTGTTTTGCTTTCAGTATCTGGAATCCTACTACTAGTACTAGTGCTTATAAATTGGTGGCCTTTTTAAAATGACCAATTTTGTACCCGAATTTACAGATTCACCCGGCGTATTTACTCAATGCCCTTGTTTTTGCTTTTTTTAAAATTTTTTTTATTTTTATTTAACGACCCATAAAATCAATTTCCAAACCTAAGACACCACACCACCTAATTGGTGGATGCCCTCTTAAATACTCACCAGTTTTTTTTTTGCCGTGGGGGGTTTCTGTATTGTTTAACTTGGCTGTAATGACCCTAGCTGCCAAGTTTTACTATGGTTGCCATTTCTAGTTAAAAAACAAGATGTACGAGATATATTTGGGATAATGGAGTGGGGGAATTGTAATATGTTTGACAGGGGCGGAGCCAAGCGCCGCCCCTACCTCCTCCCCAAAATTTTTTTTGTACACGTGGAGACCTCAAATGCATTACTGGGAAAAAAAAAAATTCTCAAAATAAAAAACTACCTAAAATAAATTTCTCGGGGCCTACGCCCCGAACCCTCAAATTTCATACTCTCAATTCAAAATTTTTTTTATACATGTATTTTGCCCCCCCCTCCGAAAATGAAAAATTTGTGGCTCCACCCCTGATGTTTAGGCATTGTGAGACGTTTTCTACTGGTAGGTATCTTACTTATCTGATCCGAACCATCCACAAGCCCACATCAACATCTATAATAGAGTTCAAGCGAAGCTCCCCTTTTAATTTCTACTATGGGAGTGACACATTTGTAATAATTACTAAAAGAGGTTGGAGCAATTTCGTAATACACCAAATTATAAGTTTGCCACCCTGATTGTGTAAAAAGGGGAACTCCTCTCAACATCGTGAAGCAGAGCTCCTTTTTGTATTTAAACTGTATTATTTTTCTTTAAATAGGTTTCAAGTATTTTGATTTATTATTTTTAGACTTCAAATCCTCGATGGTTATAACCGGACTCTCTTCAAACCAAAAGCTTTTAAATGCTCTTTTAACTCTAGTTTTTTTAGAAAAAAAAAAAAGATGGTTGAATTCTAAGAATTAGTGAATCTTAATGGCAGTTAAGGGGTATTAAAAGGGAAACGTGTTGACCTGTGAGATGTAATCGGACTCCAGGAGTCCCATTATAATCCTAGAAAATTTCAAGTCTTATTTTTATTTTATTGTAATAAGTTACACGTTGTTTATATTCCAACGTATAATTGACGTTGGTGCTTTGTGAGCTCTTACAATTTATTTTAATTAATTAATTATGATTAGTTTTACAGTCAGAAGTTTTTCATTTCAAATGTTAAAAGAAAATAGGCTTACTCTGGCTCTCACAAAGCCCTTTTAACTATTTTAAATTATGGTTAAGAAGTTTTAATTCTTATAATTATTATTTTTAAACAAATGATAGATGCTTGAATCCTAAGGATTAATGAATCTTAATCATAGTTAAAAGGGGTTAAAAGGGATCATGTGGCGGAAAAAGGGGCCCAAGATGCCTCCCTTCACTCCACCAACAAGGAGGTGAGTATTTTCCTTTTCAAATACCCATCGCATATCGATTACAGTTTATATTGAAATATTAACTTGTTGGTGGTTTCCATTATATATGTAACGAAATGGCTGATCCTTATTGGTCCACACCCCACTTTTTAACACTCACCAATTGTGTTTAAGATTCACTCATCCCAGGGTGAAGCAATCCAACCTTGGTTTTTAGAAATAAAAAATAGAAATCTTAACTTTAATTTAATTTAATTAAGGTTAATCAAGGTTAAAGAGATGTTAAAAGGGACACAAGGACACGATGGTACAATGCAACGAGGGGTAGACTAATCACTGCTCTATTATTTACTGTTGATTCCCTTAATGCGAGTATTAATGAGGTGATGGTAGTGGTGAAAATATCCATTTTATAATCAAATAAAAACCTTGATTTTTATTTCTTTGGTGTCACTATCGCTTCTCAACATCATACATCATGTTGCATTTAAAACATGACAATCACATAGTATGAACAAGAGAGTAGTGTCACACCCCAAAAAATTAAAAAAGACAACAGAGTTAATGGTATTTCATGATTTCCACAAGGGGAATGGTTGGGTGGCATTCGCTTTCATTATCCAAAAATTTTATGTGCCCTCACAGTGTCGCTAAAAAGGTGGTTGAAATCGACCGCTACCTCGCTATGCAGTAGTAGACCGCCCTCTCACAGCTACGACCGTATATCGACCCTCTTGGGCATTCTCCTAAAACTTAAACGCATGTCGTGTAGCTGGATTAATATAAGATAGGTAATGTCAGCCGACACTCCTTTCCTATTGTCATTATACAATATTTAGGCAAATGTTTAACTGATGGCGCATTTCACCATGTAGCGAAATGCACGGTCCTCATTAGTCCATGCTTTCATTTTTGACACTCATTACTTGTGGTTAAGATTCACTTACTCATAGGGTTCATCCATCCAACATTGGTTATTAGAAAAATTTAAAAATATTAACCTTAATTTAGTTAAGATTGATTTTTAGATAAAAAAAGTTATAAGGGATACTGACATATAGCAGTCGACTAGATAGTAGAATGAGGGGCCGGTTAATCACTGCTCTACAATTTACTTAGACTATTTTTGTGATTAAAAAATGCAATCAATCAATGAATGAGGATCCACTCTAGTGTGGATGCTGCAAAATGTCTGTTGCAAAATGGGTGGGGGGGAGTGATTTAGGGTTAGGACTAGGACTTTGGATATAAGGTTAGGGTCACCCTAACATCAAATCATACGTAACCACAGCTGGTTGAGGAGACAGCTTTTTACTCAAACGTTCTAACTTTTTACTCAAACGTTCTAGTTGTATTTAGATCCTTATTGGAAAAAAAATTATACTATGTTATTTAATTTTTATAACAAGGCATAGCTATGGGGCTGAAAATTATTGAGAATTGATGGATGTAGCAGATAATTATCTCTAATTTCTGGTTGTGTCTATATAGAAAGATTAAAACTGTATGATAAGCTTCAATTTACATATATATGATTACATTCAAATATAACATATAAAAATAAAGTTATCATAGAGAGGTAAACTTCGTTCTCCATTGGTTACGTTGTTGCTGTTGTGGAGGCGTGTTCCCCGCAAGTGGATGGTTGAATGGTCATCAACCGGACTGCAACATTCGAAACTGAGGACCCACCAAAGATTTTGTAAAGATATCTACATGTTTTGAGCGTGCATGTAACATTGGGTTTGAGGCCATGCAAGCAACACTAATTAACGTTATCATAGTATATGGTTGTTGGAGAAGACGATAAGATGCCAAGGTATGGTAAGAGATACCAAATTCAAATAATATCAGCTACAGTACCAACTAAAGCACCATACTCCACTTCTGCTTTGGAAGTTGGAACGACTCACAGTACAGTATGTTGTTTCTTTTTTGGATGGTAAGTATGTTGTTTCTTACTTCCTCAGGAATTTGGATTTGGACCTAAAAAAAAAAAAAGGCACAGGCTGTGGTTGATCAGCCACTGCTGTCAGGGCATTCAGCCCAATCAACATCAAAATATATATATATATATATAGAGAGAGAGAGAGAGAGAGAGGACACATGGGGTTTAAAGTAAAGCCCAAGACTTAGAGTGCCCTTGATGTAACACAAAATCCTCTTAACCATTGAGGAAGTAACAGATTAACACCTGACAGAAAAAAATAAATAAACATACACAAAAGAGAACACAAAAGATATACGTAATTGAACAACAACTTGTCTACGTCTACAGGTCAAGATGATCCGATTACTCTTTTATTCACATAAACCTTGAGGAACCAGTACAAAAATACTCAACTCACATTCTCTATGAAAATCCAAAAGAGAATCTCTATCTATCATCTCTTAAATCTTTTTTAAACCATAATATAATTTAACCCTTTCTATTATTTCCCACTCTCAATTCTATTGCATTAATGTTATAAGTTCTAGAACCATAATCCCCTATTTATAGGCCTAAACTCGGAGTTCTAAACAATTAGAAAGTCCACACTTGAATTAGGGGTTTCCAAAAAACATAAAATAGCTAATAAACAAAAATTTCTGCTTTGACCGATCAATCGGCGCTCCAAGCAAAGTTGACGTCGCGCCACCGATCGATCAACCCTCATGAAATTGTACGGAAACGAGCCAAAATCTACAAATCTCAATAGTGACGATAATTTCGCAACACTACCACGAACCAAGATAATAAATTTGCTAATCACCAAACAAACTTTCAAGATAAAACACCATATCACCCACATCCGGGAAATACATTCACCTCAAATCAGAATCTCTCTAAGAATTTTGAACCTCTGTTTGCAATTACTGTAAATCCGTTTGCAAATACTGTAAATTACCCTTTTGACCTTGGCCGTCTCTGCACCATCTGCAAAAGAGAATCACCAACTACACACTCCCTCGAATCATTCTGGAAAAGGAAAATCATCCACCGGATTTGATCAAACCAGTCCTTCATTCTAGAAGAACTTCGGACGAGAACATAGACTTGTCCTCTCCGTCAAAGACACATCATCACCATCTCCATCCTTACGAAAATCCTCCGGAATACCAGTTCTCGCTCCAACTGCAAAATAGACCTTATGTGAACTTTCTACCATCTGCATAACATTTGCTTTTCCTTTTCCTACAGACCTTGTAGTAGCCCCATCTACTACTATATTCTCATCCAAGAGATACAAACCATCACACTTCTTCCCTTTTATCAAAACTAAGCACCCCTACTTAATTTTAATAACTTCACCCCTTGTCGTGTAGCAATAACCCTTGAAGTTTAACCGTCCAAGAGAAATTAGATTCATTCGTAACTTAGGACACAAGCTACCCGCTTAATTTTAATCACATGATAAAAAGATATTTTGGGGTCTTATTGAAGCTTCTTCTCCCCCTTTTTTTTTTTCTCTTACAATGCGTCCTTTATTTTGAGCTAGTTAATAATTATTGATGTTTAAGTAGGTAAGTGAGTACTGCAACTACGTCACCTAAAAGACCACCTCCTACTGAGAGACTCACCTTTGCAGAATTGGGCTATTAATTAATGTTTAAGTAGCTGGGTGACACTGTAGCTACGACACCCAATTTTTTTTATCAAAGTCATTGGAGTTTTTTCTCTGAATCGATCACAGGACCAATTCTATGTGAGGGGCACACATTTGCTGACTTGGTTAAAGTGTTTTCGCAAAAAAGTCATCAAAGTGTAGACCTTAGAAAATTATTATGTTTTTTATAAATTTTATGAGAATTTTAAGAGTTTTTGGTTGTACGTACAAGACACTTTAGCGATTAATTGAAAAACAAAAAATAGATTAACAAATCAATCAGGAAATCTAGTTTTAGATCAAATATTCCTATTTGGCAACCAAAGTTTCTTCATTTTACAATTTAGGGTCCATTTGTGTTGTTCTACCGCATATGCATAAACATAGCATTAGTTTCATTAAATTTATTGTAGAGGTGTTTGGGCTGATGAATGTTATAGTAACCCATTGATTAATAATTGATAGCTTATGGTGTATCTTGGGGAATTAATCCCCCTAAACTCAATTACAAATTGATAGTGAGGCATATGGGGCTTTGTTTGTTTGGAGGGAAACTGTTGTGTAAAAGAATTTTTTTTTATCAAAAATAACTTCTCATTTTTTACTTGTGCACTATAATTATTGTAAAAATAACCGTTATGTAAAATATTTATGTTTTATTAACTTGTTAAAAAAACCATTTATTTAGGCTAAGACATTGGATAAGAGTATAGAAGAAGCAAAAGAAAGAAAAATAAAGAGGAGAACGTGAGAACACAGGGAGAGGCAAGATCGAAAAGAGGTCGAATGTAGTCAAATATTTGGGCATAGATTAAAGAAATAATGAATTTATTATTATTATTTATATCAATTAAATTAAACTTGTTATTTTGTTGGGTAACCAAATGATATTATTTAGGTCATAGCTGAGTATAGTCAATTTGACTTATTATAATCACTAAAATCTAAGCCTAAGGGCATTTTGGAGATAGTTAGGTACAGTTGTCATAGCATAGTTCTATGCATGCGCAACAAATGCTCAAATCAATTAAAATAAAGTTCATCTAAACAACACAAAATTCATTAGAAAAACACTTATACAAAGATAACTTTAATGACTTTTTTATTATTATTTATATCAATTAAATTAAACTTGTTATTTTGTTGGGTAACCAAATTATATTATTTAGGTCATAGCTGTGTATAGTCAATTTGACTTATTCTAATCACTAAAATCTAAGCCTAATGACCTTTTGGAGATGGTTAGGTACAATTGTCATAACATAGTTCTACGCATGTGCAACAAATGCTCGAATCAATTAAAAAAATGTTCATCTAAACAACACACAATTCATTAGAAAAACGCTTATACAAAGTTAACTTAAATGAATGCAAATAACTTAGATCAAATTATACATGCCTCCTCAGCTTAGATGACTAAAGTGTCCCTCCTCATTGAGGGAAGTATTCACACTAAGTCCCAAGAAGAACTCTAATCGATTGGAAACAATTCTTTTTTAATTGATGTGACAGTGAGTTCATCTTTACTATTATAATGCGAGAGGCAGGCGTAGCCTGATTTTTTTGAAATTTCAAAACTACCCTTATATAAAACAAAACTTTGATTTAATATTTTACTTTAACTCCCAAACTACCTCTTGCTCATCTATCTATTTAAACTAGAGGGTGGCATGAGCGATGCACGTGAGAGCGAAGCAAAGGAGTTAACCCCAGTTAATAGGAGTTAAAAGGGGCACATGTTAACCCGCGGGTGCGATTGAACTCTCCCCGAGTTCAATAGCGATTGACTGTGATTCTATTATTTAAATAGATAAATGAGGGTAGTTTGGGAATTAAAGTAAAGTTTTGTTTTATATAAGGGTAGTTTAGGAATTTCAAAAAATTCAGGCTACGCCTGCCACTCCTATTATAATGGTAAAGAAAGATAATAGAATCACAACCAATCACGATTGAACTCGGGGAGAGTTCAATTGCACCTGCGGGTTCACAAGTGTTCCTTTTAACTCCTATTAACTGTGGTTAACTCCTTCCCCTCGCTCTCACGGGCATCGCATGTGTCACCCGCTAGTTCATTCTAATAAGAATATCTACCTATGTTTTCAGGCATTTAATGAGCGCGTGCGCTCCTACAACCCGTCAATACCCCCTTTTCTGTTTCATAAACATGGTTAAACTTAACTAATTGAATGTTGATAATTTTTTTTCTAAATAAAGGTTAAATGGATAAACCCTAGGGGTGAGTGACTCTTAACCACAGTTTATGAGTGTTAAAAGGGACACGTGACATCCTGTGGAGGTATGCAATCATCCATTTTCACTCTCTTAATCGTGATTAAGCTTAACTAATGTAGAGTTAATTTTTTTTTATAGTTTATTCTAAAAACCAAGGTTAGATAGATGAATCCTAGGTGAGTGAATCTTAACCACAGTTTATGGGTGTTAAAAGGGACATGTGACATCCCGTGGAGGCATACAATCATCCATTTCCCTTCTTAATCATGGTTAAGCTTAACTAATGTAAATTAATATATTTTTTATATTATTTTTAAAAACAAATGTTAGATAAATGAACCTTAGGGGTGAGTGAATCTTAACCAAAATTTATGGGTGTTAAAAGAGGCACGTGGCATGACGTGGAGTAATGCGATCATCCATTTCCCTTCTTAATCATGGTGAAGCTTAAGTAATATAAAATTAAGCAAAACACTTAATCACGTTTTCGTCTTATATAAATGGTTAAGATAAGGATAGTTTGAGAATTACTTAAAAAATAGGCTACGTTTTTAAGGGGGGTAAATGTATAAAAGAGTGAGGGGTAGTATGGCAATGAAGCAAACATTCAATCTTTATCTTATATAATGATCATGTAAGTGATAGTTTAAGAATTTTAGAAAAATCAGCCTACCTTTTTAACATTAGTTTTCTCATTATATTAGTAATAGATAATAGATAGATCTGTGTGTTTTGTATGTTGATAATAGGGGTGCATTCAAGTTGAGTTGAACTGAGCTGAGCTAAGCTCGAGCTCAGCTTGAACTGTTTCAAGCTGAGCTAGAGCTTGGCTCTAGCTCGACTTGATTCAAGCTTGAGCTGAGCTCTGCTTGACTTATTAAAAATTTATTTTTAAATAATAATATATTTATATATATAATAATAATGATATATATATATATATATATATATATATTAATTTTGTATTATTTTATATAATATTCTAGTTGAACCATACATGCCTTGGCACGAGCTCGACTTGAACGCATTTCAAGCTCGAAAAATAACTCGCCTGGGCTCGATCGAGACAAATATTCTTGTACTCGGCTTATCAAGCCAAGCTGTCTTGGCTTGGATATAACCCTAGTTGATAAGACCTTATAGATACTATGGAGGACACTTTGATTATCCATATTTATCTTACCAGACACATAATAACTTAAATCTTTATCATGGTTGTCCTGTTTTCTTTTTCTTTAAATATGATAATAATATTATTAAAAAGGTTAACCTAATCTATCACTAAATACTAAGTCAAAAGTGAAATTTTCTCCAAATGCCACATAGAATTACTCCTTGCAGTCACATATGATTACTCTTCACCCCTTTTCTATATGTCCATATATAGATGTTAGCCCACCACAGTGACAAGGGTTGTAGGGCACCCTAAGGGCCGTCAATGGACCTGGTCGGATCGAGCTTGGGCATGGCTTGGTTATGCCTAATTCTAAATGGGCTTAATATATAGGAGCTCGATCTATTTTGGTTTGGGCAGGAACAAGTCTCAGCTTTGGTTAATAATAGGGATGGGATCGTCCAGCTCATGTATATTTAATGAATGTATTATAATTTATAATATATTATCTATTATATTAAAAATTATATTTATAATGGACTATATTGACACACTATTAGTGTGTTACACCATACATATATGTATATATGATATATGATATATTATATTAGATTAGATTATATTATCTTTATCTTTACTATTATAATGTGAGAGGCAGACATGATTTTGTCGAAATTCCCAAACTACTCTTATATGAAACAAAACTTTGATTTAATGTTTTACTTTAATCCCCAAACTACCCCTTGCTCATCTATTTATTTAAGAATAAAATCATCTTTACTATTATAATGCGAGAGGCAGGCGTAGCCTAATTTTTTCAAAATCCCCAAACTACCCTCATATAAAACAAAACTTTGATTTAATATTTTACTTTAATTCCCAAACTACCCCTTGCTCATCTATCTATTTAAAAAATAGAATCACAACCAATCGTGATTGAACTCGGGGAGAGTTCAATTGCACCTAAGGGTTAACACGTGTCCCTTTTAACTCCTATTAACTATGGTTGACTCCTTCCCCTCGCTCTCACGTGCATCGCACATGCCACCCGCTAGTATTATATTATATTATATCGTATCTATCATAATATAAGGTATATAGACTATAGTTTAAAATATAAGATATATGGTATACCAATGTGTTAGCCAGTCTATATTTAACAAAATGCATTATAATTGTTTTTTGAAAGATCTAAATGGGCATTGTAACTGTATAATATACTATCTATTATATATATAATATAAAAACTATATTTACAATAAACTATATTAGCTAGTGGGTTACACTATGTTGGCAAAGGTTGTAGGGTACCCCAGTTAGGACTGTCAATGCGCCTGGTCAGGACTGGTTGGGCTTGGGCCTATATTATTTATGCCAGTTCTAAATGGGCTTGATATATACAAGCCTAAGCTCGTCCTTTTTGTTTCGAGCCAGTTAGGTCAGAGCTTGGTTAATAATAGGATGGGATTGGGCCAGCCTATCATATTCAATAAATGTATTATAATTATATAATACTAGCAGGTGGCACGTGCGATGCACGTGAGAGCAAAGGGAAAGAGTTAACGACACCCGATTGAACTCGCTAGTGGCACGTGCAATGCACGTGAGAGCGAGGGGAAGGAATTAACCACAATTAATAGGAATTAAAAGGGGCACGTGTTAACCCACGGGCGTGATTGAACTCTCCCCGAGGTCAATCCCGATTGGCTGTGATTCTAAATAGATAGATGGCAAGGGGTAGTTTAGGAATTAAAGTAAAACATTAAATCAAAGGCAAGGGTAGTTTGGGAATTAAAGTAAAACATTAAATCAATATTTTGTTTTTATATAAGGGTAATTTTGGGAATTTCAGAAAAATCATCTATGCATGCCTCTCGCATTATAATAGTAAAGATAATATATTATCTATTATATTAAATTTAAAATAAATTGTCCAGGTTAATTAACTTTTTTTGCACATCTTCACATAAAAAATAATAATAATAGAAGGTAGGTATATTTTTAATTATTTTGTTTCTACGTTTTTTCTTATACATTCTATTCTTTTTACTTCCATCCTAAATTTAATCCCGTGCATCACATGGGTGTTTGCTAGTATAATATAAAAGCTATACAAACTCCTCTCATTTGAATGTTTTCATTTTTATTATAGATAGATCATTTTCTAGACATTTGAGCAGTGCGAATCAATCATGGAGCCTTGTTTATCTCAACCCTCCATTTGGCAAAGGAATATTGTCCTTCCCAATAGAAAATAATAGAGCTCTACATTTTGATTTTTTTTATTCTTTATTATTTTCCAATAATATTAATCAATGAAAGCTATATCATATTGAACAATTTTATTCTAAAGATAGGGTAGGGGTGTTAATGGGTCTGCCTGGCTTGCACCCCGACTTGGCTTTATTACATAGTTGTGCAGGCTTGAGTTTAGAGGCTTAGGCCTGCGGAACCAATAGACTGGGCTTCTAACCAGATTTGGCCCAGCTGGTCCAGCCCGATTATTAAAACCCTCCAAAACAACATATTTTTCCTTCTTGTTTCTTATGCAGAAAGGCCCAGCAGCCTGCTTAACAAGTGGTCTGACTTGGTTCAAGCCGTTTATTAATTGGGCCTAGTCAGACCGCCCAGCTGGTTGAAACCCTAAATTTTGTGTCTTAATTTAATGAGCACGACGCTCCTTAGAACAAAATACTGCAGTCCCGCATTGAGACGAGATATAATAGTCATTAATTTTTTTTAAAAAAATAAAGCAAGAGTGTTTACTTAGGTGGAGTTTGGTAACACTAATCTAATAAGCTCTAAATAGATAGAGATTATTTGAAAATTGTGCTTAGTTGGACTTTAGATTGTTAAGTTGAAATAAGAGGTAAAACTTTTGTTTCAAAAAGATATAGACATCTTTCAACTTAACAATCTAAAGTCCAACTATAAGCACAATTTTCAAATAATCTCTACCTATTAAGAGCTTATTAAATTAGTGTTACCAAACTCCACCTTATACTAAAATGAGAGGGGCTCAATTTAACATAATAAAATAGTGGGGGTTATTCTTAAATGTAAGATACCATCTTGGGTTGTGACAAGAAATATAATAGTCATATTGAAAAGATTATGGTATTAGGTGCATCCAATATTTAATGACAACACTCCATTTTATAAAATTAATGATTACACGCTATTCATTTTCTAAAATTTTAAATACATCAAAATAAAAAATAAAAAAACTTTTAAGATTTATAACTACGTACCAAACTTCAAACTTATAAACTATAAAAATAAATAAACAATCACCACATATTTAGTAAAAGAATTAGGAGTTTCTTATCAACAATATTCATAGGCAATGTATTATTCAAGAGGTGAGCCATTGATACAATGCAATTCTAATGGGGGTGTTGTACAAAATAAGTATAGTTAATCAATTTTTTCTCATTTTAATCAATTTTTGATATAATAGAATGAAGAAAAGGTCAAATAATAAGAAATTACAAAACAATTAACTGAATTTTCAATACTCATTAATCAAACAAAGAGAATTGAAGGCATATGACATATAATTAATTTTTAATAAAATGAATAAAGAGAGAATGTTGGTTATATTGGGGAATAATGGAGTGTATGAGGTGCACTACATCATTATTGGTGTATGTAGCGAAGACCAAACAATGTCAAGTGGAGATAAAAAAAAATATGTCAAATACATTTCTAATAACGACAAATATTTGGAGATTTTTCAAACCTCATATATTTGAGGGGAGTATTGGAGAATATAATAAGAGTAATGTAATAAGGTGAATGAGATACACTATATCATTAATCACAATATTAGATTAGCATTAATCAATGATGAAATATATTTGATTAGGCATGATTAGATTTGGTTGATTTATTTTTCATAAGGTCTCTCTTGTTATCTCTAATAGGTTAATGGAGGAGTGATGATGAATTGAGACCATTAAGAAGTGATGACATAATGGAAAGGAAGTTGGTTGAAGAAGCAAATTTTAATTAGGGTGACACATAAAAATGTAGAGAACTTTAAAATATAAGAATTATTTTTAAAGAGGTATAGTCATCAAATATTAGGTTGCACATAACACCATCCAAAAAGGAGTGTATAATTAGTAGAAAATCATTGTTCCTATTATCATAAAGGGAAATGTATACTAACCGGGCATTACGCTATGTAGTGAAATGTGCGGTCCTCATTGGTCCATGCCTCCTTTTTTAATACTCACTAATTGTGCTTAAGATTCACTTACCCTTAAGGTTCACTCATTCAACCTTACTTTTTAAGGAAAAAAATATATTTATCTTAATTTAATTAAATTTAATCATAAAGAAAAAGAGGTTAAAGGGGACATGGGACATGGGACATGGGCGGTCAACTAGATAGGGACTCAAATTCTCTTTGGCGATGCCGAAAACCGGTCTCAACACCACAAAAAAGGCTACATGTGGTGATAAAAAGTGGAGAAATTATTTTATTTTCTTCCCATGATTTTGACTTTTCGCCGACCGCTTTATCGCCGACCGCTTTAACGCCATGTGTCCATAATGTGTGAAAAAATCAGAATGGACAATGATGGCTTCTCCATCACATGTCTCCTAATTTTGTGGTTGGCCGAGACCAGCCTTTCAAGCTTCGGCGTGAGAGAATCCGAGGCCACCAGGTAGTGTGCGGTGTCAATGTTGTATCATAAAAGAAGCAGAGATTACCGCCGTGTCCCTTTTAACCTCTTACTTTGGTTAAACTTAATTAAATTTATATTAAAATATATTTTTATTTAAGAAAAAAAACCAATGGATATACCTCAGAGTGGGTGAATCTTAACCACAGTTTAGAAGCGTTTAAAAAACAAATTCATCTCAACCACAGTTAATAACGTTATGAATAGACGGCTAAACGGCAAGGGTAATCACGTTATTATAGGGATGTTGAGGGCTAGTAAATATTCCTTTATAGCTAATAGTTTCTCTTTTAGTTTTGAAGCTGCTTTACTCTTTCTTCATTCTTTCCGTACTCTTTCGTCTTCTCTAAAGTTTTTTTTTGTTTTGGAGAAAGACTTCTCTAAAGTTTCAGCCTCATAAACTGAAAGACTAAAGCTCAAACAATTCCTTCTGGAAATTTAAGCTTAAAAAGCAAAAAAGAGGACAAAATTTGAGATGGGTTTTGCAGTTCTTCTCAATTTGATGGTGAAAATCTTTGATGTTCTTGCCTGGTATGCATCTTCTTACAATATACAACTTTGAATGCTTGTAATTTACTTCTGTTTATTTTTTATATCCAGTAATGGAAGAATCTTTGATGGGTTTTCTTCTTCTTGTATTATATTTTCTCATCTTTAGTTGAAATAACAATGGAAGAGCTATTTAAAACATGTAATCTGTTATATACATATATATTAAACTCCTGATAGTATGACTCACCTTTCATGGCAATTCTGTTTCTTTCTTGAAAATATTTAAGTTTCAGATCTATGATGCAGGATCATTGATATGGTCATCTTCTATTTTCTATAAGTTTTGTAGTATAATTTTCTGTTGAAATTTTGAAGTTGCATTTAGAAGAGCTGTGATAGTGAAGAAGTTGATTACATTAATGCTCTCTGTGTTGTTTGTGTTTGATTGCAGGCCTCTAATTACTCTGGTTTATCCTTTGTAAGTTGTTGTTATTTATTTTTCTCTTTAAATCTGATAACAGAATGCTTAAATAGCTTTTACTTATTTGATTTTTTTTTTTGTCCTGAAGTTAGTGGTGTCCCAACTGGGTATTTTGCATTAGTTTCAATTTCTTTGATGGGATGAGGAAAAGGAGGATATGCTTTCATTTTTTTTTGTCCTTTTGACTTTTGACAGGTATGCTTCAATTTGGGCGATTGAGAATAACTCAATTTCCGACAATCGGAATTGTCTCACATATTGGGTTCTCTATTCCTTGCTTTGGCTCTTTGAACTTACATTTTCGAAATCCATGGAATGGTAATTCTGGTAAACTGCATTGTACTGCTCCTGAAATTATTTCTATTTTTCATTTGTTTGGATTTGTGCATATTCTGATCACACTATGGAATTACTACTGAATTGCTGGGGTTGAGCTCATAGCTCAGTTGTTGGGTTCTGCACCTCAACCATGGCATCACTCAGGGGCGGAACTGCACCCCCCCCCCTGAAATTTTGAGAAAAAAATTAGGTTATTTAATTGGCACGTAAGCATAGCCATGGGAAAGGGGGGCAGCTACCCCCTTAACTATTGATTTTTTTTTAAATTCTAGATATTATGCTATTTAATTTTGGAAAGTAATTAAAAATTCTTGATAGTACGTACAATCGAGAGCTGGATCGATGGATTGAAAGTCTAATGGTGTCAAGCATTAAGTGGGTCCCACCATTTAAAGCATGGATTTTCAATCCAACGGTTCAGCTCTCGAAAGTAAATACTATCGAGAGTTTTAAAACACTTCCCTCTAATTATTTATCATGGCATAGTCATGGGGCAAGAGGGCAGCTTCCGCCTAAAGAAGGAGAAACAATATCCATAGGATATAGAAACATACAGACGAGATGGCCCACGAACCTGGTAACCCCCTCCCCCCGCGCATGCGCGCGCGCGCAAGTAATTCAAAGCCTCCACCCTCCCAGACCCATAATATTTCATACCCATCTAACCATTCCCCACAAATCCATTAGCAATTACTAAAATTTTCAATCGGCTATCGGTTGCCCCTCCTAGAAGAAAATCCTGGCTCCACCCTTGGCATCACTAGTTTGATCTAGCTTAAATAAAAAATGGAGAACATGATATTCATTAATGAATATATCACGATGATGACATGTTTTTGAAGAAACTTTTAAATGTTTTTTCCCTATTGTAGTCCCCTTTGCTTCACCATCAGGAGGCAAGAAAGTTACCGTGTCTTTCCTCTTATTTATCCTGTCTTTACATGGCAGGCTTCCATTCTGGCCTTATGTGAAGCTTCTAGCCGCCTGCTACTTGGTGGTACCTAACTTAGATGGTGCTGCTTATGTCTATGATCACTTTCTTAGGCCTTCCTTTTCCATGACTATGCAAGCAATTAATAACTGGTTCATCCAATCGAAGAAGGACTTCCTCTTCTGTAGATCAGATAACTTTCTAGATGCGGCAGAGCGATACATCAAAGAGAATGGACATGAAGCGTTGGAGGAACTCATCATCAGCAAGGTATACCAATATAGTGAACTGAGTGATAAATTTGGAGGCCTGGTATTAATTATTAATACCACGAAGAGCTTTTTATGTAGATAGAGTAAACTCCTAAATCAGTGCCTCTAAAGTTCTAAAAATTGTAAGAATTATCTGGTGTTATTAAATTTCAGCTACACTGGACCCTTTTCAAAATATGAAATATCATCCATGATGATTGTTCTTACTTTAACCATGTTACAGTCCAAGTGCAAGGAGCCTAATCTAGCTCAGACAAAGATCAAAGCAGTGGTAACTATGGAGAATAAAGAAGCTGTAGCAACAGAATGGGTAAGGTTTTTAATGTTGCTTCTACAATAAAGCCACAACAACAAACTGGTATTAATACCATGAAGAGCTTTTTTATGTAGATAGAATAACTCATAAATCAATGCCTCTAAAGTTTCAAAAATTGTAAGAATTATCTGGTGTAAATAAATGTCCGCTACACTGGACCCTTTTTCAAATATGAAATATCATCCATGATGATTGTTCCCACTTCAACAATGTTATAGTCCAAGTGCGAGCAGCCTAATCTAGCTCGGACAAAGATCAAAGCATTGGTAACTACGGAGAATAAAGAAGCGGCAGCAGCAGAATGGGTAAGGTTTCTAATGCTGTGTTCTACAATCAAGCCACAACAACAACCTGGTATTAATATCATGAACAACATTTTATGTAGATAGAATAAACTCCTAAATCAGTTCCTTTAAAGTTTCAAAATCTGTAAGAATTATCTGGTGTTTATAAATCTCAGCTACCCTTGACCCTTTTTAAAATATGAAATATCATCCATGACTTCTCCATGATGATCATTCCTACTTTAACCATGTTACAGTCTAAGTGCGAGGATCCTAATCTATCTCGGACAAAGATCAAAGCAGTGGTAACTACAGTGAATAAAGAAGCGGCAACAACAAAATTGGTAAGGTATCTAATGTTGCTTCTACAATCAAGCCAAAACAACAACCTGATATTAATATCATGAAGAGCTTTTTATGTAGATAGAATAAACTCCTAAATCAATGCCTAAAGTTTCAAAATCGTAAGAATTATCTGGTGTTAAATTGTTAATAAATCGCAGCTACACTTGACCCTCACTTGACCCTCTTCAAAATATGGAATATCATCCATGACTTCCCCATGATGATTGTTCTCACCTTACCCATGTTATTGTCCAAGTGTGAGGAGCCTAATCTTGCCCAGACAAAGATCAAAGCAGTGGTAACTACAGAGAATAAAGAAGCGACAGTGTCAGAATGGGTAGGGTTTCTAATGTTGCTTCAAGTCACAACAACAACACTGTTGAGTTTTCTGGCATCGTTCATCTTCTTAGTTTTCTAATATGTGAGAAGAATCTCTACCTTGTGACACTGCCCGTTGAACCCTACCTTTTGGGCTGGCACCACATTTATCCTATTGCAGGTTAAGAGCGTGGAGCCTAATCCTGCTTGGACTGAGAAAGAAGCATGCACAGCTATGCAGGGCAAAGAAATTACAGTAGCAGTAGCAGAAGATAGAGGCATTGAACGTACCAATTTACCTGCTCCGAAAGATGTTAGGAAAGAGTGGCCTTGTGCTCTCTGTCAGGTGAGTGTTACCAGTGAGGAAATTTTGAAGGAACATTTTCGGGGAAAGAAGCATCAGGCCAAGCTGAAGAAACTGAAAGCAAGTGAAATGGAAGCCAAAAGCAATGGTTCGTCGGCTTCAACGGCAGAGAAAGATGATCAGCCCAAAGTGGAACCAAAGAAGGGTGTATCTGCCAACATGGTAGTGAAAGACGATGAGCCCAAAGTGGAACCAAAGAAGGGTGTATCTGCCAACATGGTAGCGAAAGACGATGAGCCCAAAGTGGAACCAAAGAATGGTGTATCTGCCAACATGGTAGCGAAAGGCGATGAGCCCAAAGTGGAACCAAAGAATGGTGTATCTGCCAACATGGTAGCGAAAGGCGATGAGCCCAAAGTGGAACCATGGAAGGGTGTCTCTGCCAAAATGGCAGAGAAAGATGATCAGCTCAATGTGGATCCAAAGGAGGGTGTATCTACCAATGGACCAAACCCAAAGCATGACAATAAAGAAGAAGAG
This sequence comes from Tetracentron sinense, assembly GCA_015143295.1. Lineage (NCBI taxonomy): Eukaryota > Viridiplantae > Streptophyta > Magnoliopsida > Trochodendrales > Trochodendraceae > Tetracentron > Tetracentron sinense. Next base: position 21,343,737 of record CM026574.1, read on the forward strand.
GTAGAAGTTAATGGAACAAAGAAGAACCAGAAGCAACTGTTGATGTTATGGTGCGATAAGTGTAACGTTTATTGCCACAGTCAGGTCAATCTGATATCTCACCTTAATGGGAAGAAGCACTTGGCTCAGTCAAAACCAAAATCCCTAGTAGATGATCACTAACATGAAGGTCATTGTGCTGTCCAGGTGAAGATGAAAATGAATCTGTTGTGTTGCATATTGTATCTGTTGATGTTATATATATTAGCGAATAATTAATTCAATTTCGTATTTTGAGTAATATTAAAGTTATCTAAAAATGGTGTGTATAAATTGCAGATGGGGAATAACTTGCCAAATAATGACTCAGATGGTTTGGTCTAAATTCGGGCTTAGGTTGAAATGATTTGGTTTGATAGGGGAGGGTGTTAGGCACCCTTAAGCAGGGGCAGAGCCAGTTGCCCCCTTTGAACTTAAAAAAATATATTATAATTTAATAGGGTGTAGCCATGGGATTGGAGGTAGTAGCTCACCTAAACTTTTGATTAAAAAAAAAAAATCTTGTATACTATGTTGTTTAAGTATTTAATTGGGCATAAAACACACGCATTAGGTGGAATCAAGCTAAGTTCAATAGGCTATGCTCGGTCCAAGGCACCAAACCCTAACCCATTACTAGGCCTGTCAAATGGCCCTCAAATGAGGGTGCCTGGCAGTCCAAAGCCCTGCCTTCCCAAAGCTTGAGTGTTGGTGCAGGGCCCAAAAAAGCAAGGCTCCTCTTACCTTGGGGCTGGGTCAGGGCCCTATCATGTCTGGTCCTCCATTACTTATTACATATGATACATTAGTTGATATAGTTAGTGTATATACTACGGATAATATTAAAAATAACATATATATCCTCGAAAATATTTTTATTTTGGGGGTATAAGCTTTAAAACCTATCCCTAACCCTAATTGAATCTCTCAACTTGTCCTATGACTTAGTTGCTCTCTAATCTCTATCGAGAGTTTCAACACTCATATATGTCACTTGACTCTCTAATATGCTCTTTTTGTGTTGCATTACTGGTCACAATGCCGAATAAAGGAGGAGAGTTTCAACTTTCATGTCAGATTGACAGTCCGTGTAGAAAAAAAAACATGGCAAGTCATATGACAAACTTTTTATTTTTGTGCTCTTCTTTCCAGCCCTGACTAGGGCCTAGCTAGTTCAAGTCTCTGAGGGCTAGGGCCATGTCCTTATAAGAGAGGGTGGGGTTAGGGCAGACCTACTCCGGACCCTGTGATAGTCCTACTCATTACTGATTGGAATGAGGCATGCCAATGAAACACATATTACAATATAATGGGGGACCAAACCATGGTGATTTTTGCACTTCATCCTTATTGGATAGCGATGGGTCGATTGCAAGTTTCAAACACCATTTGGATTGTTCAGTTCACGCGATAAATTGGTTGCCTCACAAAGAGTTTTTTTTTTTTTTTTTGGGGGGGGGGGGGGGGGGGAGTGAGTTAAAATCTCGATAGCACCTCGTAAAAATCGAAGGAAAATAGTTAACATACCTACGAAATCCATTTCTAAACCTAAGGCTGGACCTCATTAGTCTATGCCCCCCATCTAAAATACTCACTACGGACTTAGAAATCATGGAAAAGTCCCTTTAAAATTAACAAACAATAATTAGCTGCAAATATCCCTAACCCCTAACCCTAATGACCTTTTCAGGTGCCACATCTATATTAGGGGTTAATGCTAATGTGTCGGGACAAGAATTAGGGTTAGGGTTTAACCCCTCAAATGAAAATCCTAATTCGAAACCTAACCCTAAAACCCCTCTCTTGCCCTACCCCAATGCTTCATCATTAATCTTATATGATTAATGTTCCTCGATGTAAACTATAAAACTGATTAGGGTTAGGTTTTAGAGCCTTTTGCAGTGTTTATGTTGCAGCTGATTATCATTCCTTTGAACCCAATAAAAGATGTGCCCTTTTTTTTGTGGGGGGGGGACATGGAAGTCTTTTTTGAAATGAACAAACAATAATCAACTGCAATGGAAAAATGTCATATGGCCCGTCCCACATGTTAACACGTGTCCCTTTTAGCATCCCTTAACTTTAGTTAAGATTCACTAATAGGGTTCAACCTTGTAACCTTGGATTTTAGAAAAAATATTAAACAACTAGAATAAATTTTTTTTTAACCAAGGTTAAGATTAAAGTTAAAGGGGCACTATGAGTGGGTCAGACAGTTTTGGTCTTGCCAGTGCCATATCAAATCCAATCCCCCCCCCAAGCCGTAACTCTAATCACTTTTTTCTGCCCCATTAACATTAGGGGGTTAATGCAAATGTGTTAGGGCAGAGAGTGTGTTTTAGGATTTAGATTAGGGTTAAGATTCAAACCCTAATCTGAAACCTTAAAACCATTCTCCTGCATGCATCATTATTCTGATAGGATTAATGTTCACTACTGTTTTAGAAAAAATGTGGCACCTGTAAAAGTGATAGGGTTAGGGTTTAGAGCCTTTTGCAACTGATTATTATTTCTTCGAACCCTGTTATCCGTTGGTCTACCGTTACAAGGAAGAAAAGAGGCAATTCCGTAGTTTTAAGAAGAATTAATGGCATTCTAATTATTGGGTAAAGATCTAACCTTAAATACTCATTGGTCCTTACTTATTTAAACCTTCCTATGATATGTGGCAACAAAGCATAAAGGAAGCCATTACTTCTTAGCTAAGTTCTTCCGAAGATTCTGATACTTAGATCAGAAATAGAAGAAGAAAAAAATCAGGGAACAAGGAGACGCGTTTAGTTACTTTGCTCAAGGTGGTGGTCAGAGTTCTCAAATATTAAAAAAAATTATATATCAGGAGACAGGTGATATGTACCTATTTAGGGGCCACATGACTAGTGTTAATGGTTAGTGATTGGTTAAGGCTAGTGGTTGATTATAAGAAGAGATCTTTTGTAAAAAAAATAAAAGGAGAATATAACCACTAACTCTAGGCATGTCAGAGTTTAAATAAATGAAAATCCTTTCCCATAACTAATTACTAACTTTAACTAACTACCAACTCTAGTCATGTAATAGAAACTTTAACTAACTACTAACTCTAATCATGTAGGCCAGCTAAATAGGTAATGTATCAACATGAGTGTATAATTAGTTGTAAATCAGAGGACCTAGTTCCTAATATCATTAAATAGAAGGGTTATTCCTAAACTGTAAATTGAGATGACAAAGGAATACTCTTTGAGAGGAGTGCTAAACCCGGGTTGCAGCCTCGTGGCTGAAGGATGTACTCACTGTTGTTAGAACCGGACCGGACCTGCCGGTCGAACCGGAGGAATCGGGAACCGGCCCCCTCGCCGGTTCCCAAAACCCTCAAAACCGGAACTATTTGAGAATCAGACAGAACTGGTGGCAAAACCGGTTGGGAACCGGTCAAAACTGGAAAAATTAGGACAATATGGAAAAAAAATTGTTTTTTTTTTCAAAAAGTACACAGTTGAATCGGAATCGGCCACTCTACCGGTTTGATGCCCGGTCCGGTTCTAACAACACTGGACAAATCATAAACTCGGAGGTCACAAGGTCAATTCATGGAGGGGTGTATTCGAGCCAGGCCGAGTCGGGCTTGGCCTTGCTTGACTCGATTTGAAATTTTTTCATCTATGCTCGAGCTCGGCTCGGTTAGGCTCGAACTGAGCTCAGCTTGACTTGTGCTCGGATTGAATGATTAAAAAATAATTTTTAATTAAAATAATAATGTATTTATTATATATATAAATATATATTAATGAATTATATATAACATATATATTTTTATATTATTCAAGGTGAGCCGAACTGAGCCTCAATCGGGCCGAGCCGAGCCGAATCAAATAGGCCTTGGCTCGAGCTTGGCTTGAATACATTTTTCAAACTAAAAAAAAAGCTCAGTTCAGCTCAATCAAGCCTATTTTTGAGTTCAAGCCAGGCTTGATCGGGTCGAACTGAGCCGAACTTTGAGCTAGGCTCCTAATTCCTGGACTCCCTCAATATCGGTTGCATGGAGTGGGGTATTCCCTGTGGAACACATGTGACTAGTATGAGTCTTTAACACTCTGGATATCCACTTTTATCCACACACACAAAAAAAAAGTGCTAGCTGCCTAGTGCTACTCTCCATCAACAGCTACTGTCAACCTCCATCAACCACTTGTCCATTTTGAAAAAGAGAGTGCTTTAATCATTGCTTGCAAAGTGGACAGGGTGATGAATGCTAAGAGTAGAGCCGTAGGGGTGATAATCGAGCTGAACGAGCCGAGTAATGGGGTGTTCGAGCTTGGCTCGTTAAGTTTTGCTAGTGTTCAAGCTTGGCTTGAGCTCAGTTCAAACATTATAACTATTGTTCGAACTCGGCTCGTGAAAACACAAGCCGAGTTTGAGCTTATCTCGGCTTGGAATACAATGTCTTCGAAGTAGTTTTTACCAAAACTTAGATTTTAAAAAAAAATCATTTTTTAAAGTGCTATCAAGCCAAGCCAAGCCATGGCCAAATCGTTTGCCTTCTCATCAAGCCAAGCCAAGCTGAGCCAAGAAGTGGAGTGGGTTGAGTGGCTAGCAAGCCCAGCACGTTTGGTGTTTCTCTAGCTCTCAACCAATACTTTATATAACCATCACACTTACTGCCATTCTTCTCTTAACCGAGACTATATTTGGTCCCACATCAGTTACATCATACCTTTTGTTTGTTTTATTGTTAACACATATCCCCACAAGGTGTTAACACATAACACACTTAGGACCAAATGAGACACGCTCACGGCCACACCACCATGATACACCCCACACCCACACGGCTACACACACACACACACACACACCCACACAGTACACACACCCACACACACATCACACTCACCCACACGGCCACACCAACACACACACCCACACGACCACACCCCTATGTTATTTTTATATACTCAACTGATAAAATAAATATATAAATATATTTATTTTTAGTATTTAAATAAATTATATATATTTTAAATATATATATTGTAATCGAATTGAGCTTTTATCGAGTTGAGTAGAGGTGTGTTCAAGCTCAGCTCGTTTACTAAACGAGCTCGAAAATGATGTTCAAGCTCGGCTTGTTTACTAAATAACCGAATGATACTCGAGCTTTTAACGAGTAGAGTCGAAGTAGTTCGCGAACATTTTGTTCAATAACCACCCCTACAAATAGGGGAGATAATCGAGTCGAACGAGCCGAGTAGTGGGGTGTTCGAGCTTGGCTCGTTAAGTTTTGCTAATGTTCAAGCTTAGCTTAAGCTCGGTTCAAATATTAAAACTATTGTTGGAACTCGGGTCGTGAAAACACGAGCCGAGTTCGAGCTTATCTCGGCTCGAAATACAATGCCTTTGAAGCAGCTTTTACCAAAACTTAGATTTTTAAAAACAATCATTTTTTAAAGTGCTATCAAGCCAAGCCAAACTGTGGCCAAATCGTTTGCCTTCTCATCAAGTCAAGCTGAGCCAAGAAGTGGAGTGGGCTGAGTGGCCAGCATGCCTAGCACGTTTGGTGTTTCTCTAGTTCTCAACCAATACTTTATATGACCATCACACTTACTGTCATTATTCTCTTACCTATGTGGGACTATATTTGGTCCCACATAAGTTACATCACACATTTTGTTTCTTTCATTGTTAACACATAACACCACAAGGTGTTAACACAACACACTTAGGACCAAACGAGACACGTTGACCCCATACCCACACGGCCACACCCACACACCTACACAGACACACTGACATCGACACACACACTCACACCCACACACACATCACACTCACCTACACGACCACACCAACACACACCCACACGATCACACCCCTATATTATTTATATACTTAACTAATAATATAAATATATAAATATATTTATTTTTAATATTTAAATAAATTATATATATATATATATATTCTAATCGAACCGAGCTTTTATCGAGCCGATTAAGGATGTGTTCAAGCTCGACTCAATTATTAAACGAGTTCATAAATGATGTTGAAGCTCGGTTCGTTTACTAAATAAATCAACTATAATTGAGTTTTTAACTAATCGAGTCCGAGTCACGAACATTTTTTCAATAACCACCCCTACGAGGTCCTCACTCTTAAAACAGCCCTGGAATAGGACAGTGTCATCTTTTCTTCTCGGTGATGTCATGTCAATGAGAGAAGAATGTGAAGAGAGTAGAAGGCCAAACGGCCGGTGGTCTACGGAAGGGTAATCCCGTTATTATAGAGACGTTGAGGGCTAGTAAATATTCCTCTATAGCCAATAGTTTCTCTTTGGCTTTTGAAGCTGCTTTACTCTTTCTTCATTCTTTTCTTTCTCTTTCGTCTTCTCTATAGTTTCAGACTCATAAACTCAAAGACTAAATCTCAAACAATCTCTTTTAGAAAATTAAGCTTCAAAAACAAAAAGAGAACGAAAATTGAGATGGGTTTTGTATTTCTTCTCAATTTGATGGTGAAAATCTTTGATGTTCTTGCCTGGTATGCATCTTCTTACCATATACAACTTTGAATACTTGTATATTACTTCTGTTTATTTTTTATATCCAGTTATGGAAGAACCTTTGATGGGTTTTCTTCTTCTTGTTTATCTTTTCTCATCTTTAGTTGAAATAACAATGGAAGAGCTCTTTAGAACATGAAATTTGCTTCTTCTTCTTTTTTTTTAAAAATTGTTTTGTTTTAGTGTTGAACTCCTGTTAGTATGACTCACCTTTCTTGGGAATTCTTTTCTTTCTTGAAAATATTTGATTTTCAGATCTATGATGCATGATCATTGATATGTTCATCTTCTATAATTTTCTGTTGAAATTTTGAAGTTGCATTTACAAGAGCTGTGCATTAATGCTCTCTGTGTTGTTTGTGTTTGGTTGCAGGCCTCTAATTACTCTGGTTTATCCTTTGTAAGTTGTTCCTTTATGTTTCTCTTTAAATCTGATAACAGAATGCTTAAATAGCTTTTAATTATTTGATTTTTGTGTTTATTCCTGAAGTTCTGGGTATTTTGCATTAGTTTCAATTTCTTGAATGGGCTGAGGAAAAGGAGAACATGCTTTCATTTTTTTTTTCCTTTTGGGTTTTGACAGGTATGCTTCAATTTGTGCGATTGAGAATAACTCAATTTCCGACAATCGGAAATGTCTCGCATATTGGGTTCTCTATTCCTTGATTTGGCTCTTTGAGCTTACATTTTCGAAACCCTTGGAATGGTAATTTTGGTAAACGGCATTGTACTGATCTTGAAAATATCTCAATTTTTCATTTGTTCAAATATGCACATATTCCAATCACACTATTGAATTACTACTGAATTGGTTGGGTTGAGTTCATAGCTCGTCACGAGAAAAAAATATTATGTTATTTAATAGGGCATAGACTCATAGTCATGGGAAAGAGGGCAGCTGCCCCCTGAACTTTTGGAAATTTTTTTTTATATATTATTTACTTATTTAAAAAAGGGGTCAGCTGCCCCTAAAGAAGTAGAAACAATATCCATAGGATATAGAAACGTACGGATGAGATGACCCACAAACTTTGTCCTTCAATTTTTTTTTTAGGGGTTGCACCCCCAAACCCCTACAAAAGATTCGAAGCCCCCACCCTCCCAGACCCAGAATATTTCGTACCCACCTAATCATTCATCGCAAATCCATCATTAATTACTAAAATTTTTTATCGGGCATTTCTTGCGCCCCTTAGAAGAAAATCCTAGTTCTGCCCTGGGCATCATTGGTTTCCATCCAGCTTAAAAGAAAAAGGAAGAACTTGATATTCAATACTAAATATATCACGATGATGACATATTTTTGAAGAAAAATTTTGAATGTTTTTTCCCCTCTTGCAGTCCCCTTTGCTTCACCATCAGGAGGCAAGAAAGTTACCGAGTCTTTGATCTTATTTATGCTGTCTTTACATGGCAGGCTTCCATTCTGGCCTTATGTGAAGTTTATGGCCGCCTGCTACTTGGTGGTACCTCACTTAGAAGGTGCTGCTTATGTCTATGATCACTTTCTTAGGCCTTGCTTTCCCATGACTATGCAAGCACTTAATAACTGGTTCATCCAGTTGAAGGAGAACTTCCTCTTCAGTAGATCTGATAACTTTCTAGATGCAGCAGAGCGATACATCAAAGATAATGGACATGAAGCGTTGGAGAAACTCATCATCAGCAAGGTATACCAATATAGTGAACCGAGTGATTAATTTGAAGGCCTGGTATTAATATAATGGAGAGCTTTTTATTTAGTTAGAATAAATTCTTAAATCAATGCCTGTAAAGTTTTAAAAATTGTAAGAATTTTCTGGTGTTATTAAATCTCTGCTACACTGGACCAATTTCAAATATGAAATATCATCCATGACTTCTCCGTGATGATTATTCTTACTTTAACCATGCCACAGTCCAAGTATGAGGAGCCTAATCTGTCTCGGACAGAGAACAAAGAAGTTGTAACTACAGAGAACAAAGAAGCGGCAGCAACAAAAAGGGTAAGATTTCTAATGTTGCTTCTACAATCAAGCCACAACAACCTGGTATTAATATTATGAAGAGCTTTTTATTTTAATGGAATAAACTCCTAAATCAATGCCTCTAAAGTTTAAAAAATTGTAAGAATTATTTGATGTTAATAAATCTCTGCTATACCGGACCCATTTCAAAAAAACGAAATTTCATCCATGCTGATTGTTCTCACTTTAACCGTGTTATAGTCCAAGTGCAACGAGTCTAAGCTAGCTCGGACAGAGATCAAAGCAGTGCTAACGACGGAGAATAAAGAAGCGGCAGCAACAGAATGGGTAAGTTTTCTAATGTTGCTTCTACAATAAGCCACAACAACAACAAAATGGTATTAAACCATGAAGAGCTTTTTATGTAGATAGAATGAAGTTAAACTCCTAAATCAATGCCTTTAAAAGTTTAAAAATTTGTAAGAATTATCTGGTTTTAATGGATCTCTACTACACTGGACCCTTTTCAAAGTATGAAATATCATTCTTGACTTCTCCATGATGATTGTTCTCACTTTAACCATGTTATAGTCCAAGTGCGAGGAGCCTAATCTAGCTCGGACAAAGATCAAAGCAGTGGTAACCATGGAGAATAAAGAAGCCGCAGCAACCGAATGGGTAAGGTTTCTAATGTTGCTTCTACAATCAAGCCGCAACAACAACCTGGTATTAACATCATGAAGAGCTTTTTATGTAGATAGAATAAACTCCTAAATCAATGCCCCTAAATCTTCAAAAATTATAAGCATTATCTGGTGTTAATAATTCTCAGCTACACTGGACAATTTTTAATTATGAAATATCTTCCATGATTTCTCCATGATGATTGTTCTCACCTTACCCATGTTATAGTCCAAGTGCGAGGAGCCTAATCTAGCTCGGACAGAGGTCAAAGCAGTGGTAACTAGGGAAAATAAAGTAGCGGCAGCAACAAAATCGGTAAGGTTCTAATGTTGCTTCTACAATCAAGCCACAACAACACAGTTGAGTTTTCTGGCATTGTTCATCTTAGTTTTCTAATATATGAGAGGAATCTCTCCCTTATGCCGCAACCGATTGAACCTACCTTTTGGGCTGCACCACCTTGCCCCTATTGCAGGTTAAGATCGTGGAGCCTAATCCCACTTGGACTGAGAAAGAAACTTGCACAGCTATGAAGGACAGAGAAATTACAGAAGCAGTAGCAAAAGATAGAGGCATTGGACTTCCCAATTTACCTGCTCCGAACGATGTTAAAAAAGAGTGGACTTGTGGTATCTGTCAGGTGACTGCTTCCTGTAAGGAAAATATAAAAGACCATTATCGGGGAAAGAAGCATCGGGCCAAGCAACAAGAACTGAAAGAGAGTAAATTGGCAGCCAAAATCCAGGATTCCTTGGCTGCAACGGCAAAGAAAGATGATCATCCCAAAGTGAAACCAAAGAAAAGTGTATCTACCAATGAACCAAATCCAAAGCATTTCAAGAAACAAGAAGTGAAAGTTAATGGGACTGGTGAGCAATCAAAACAGAATCAGAAGCAACAGTTGGCGTTATGGAGGTGCGATATGTGTAACATAGGGTGCACCGGTTGGGACAATATGAGATCTCACCTTATTGGGAAGATGCACTTGGCTCAGTTGAACCAAAATTCCTAGTAGGTGGGCAGTCAGAGCAGATGATCACTAACATGAAGATCATTGTGCTGTCGAGGTTAAGATGAAAATGAACATGTTGTGTTGCTAGATGATTTTGTTGGAGTTATATTGCATCCGTTGGAGTTATATTGACATATTAGTGAATAATTAAATATCGAATTTTGAGTAATATTAAGGTTATCTGAAAATGGTGTATAAATTGCAGATGGGGAATAACTTTGCCAAAATAATGACTCAGGTGGTGTGGTCTAAAATTTGGGCTTAGGGTCAACTGATTTGGTTTGATAAGGGAGGGTGTTAGGCACCCTTAAGTAAGGCGGAGCCACCGAGGCAGTTGTCTCCCTAAACTTTGGAAAAATAATATTATAATTTAGGGAAATACTTAATGTACCCTTGAAAGTGGTGCCTTAAGTTTGGAAATGGATTTCATGGGTACGCCTATCACTATTTTATAATTTAATAAGGCATAGGTGGCAGTTGCCCTCTTAAATGTATGATATAAAAAAGGAAAATGGTAAACGGACCTCAGCAGGGTCCTCTTCCAAACGGAACGGACCACCTAATTGTTAAAAGACATGTGGCTATAAAAATGTATTTTATTACCAGTCATTTATACTAAGAAAAAATATCTTTTATACTATGTTGTTTGTTTAATAGGGCATACCACACGTTCAGGTGTTCGTTGTGGTTGCCGAGTTATTGACCAGGTTGAATCAACCTTAGTTCAAATGAAAATCCTAATTCGAAACCTAACCCTAAAACCCCTCTCTTGCCCTGCCCCGATGCATCAACATTAACCTTATAGGATTAATGCTCCTCTAAGATTTTAAAAATTACCGATGTAACATTGTCAACTTGATTAGGCTTAGGGTTTAGAGCCTGGGGGGGGGGGGGGGGGTCATGGAAGGCTTTTTTGAAATGAAATAATCTGCTTCAACTGAAAAATGTTGTCTGCCCCGTCACATGTAAGCACGTGTCCCTTTTAACACCTCTTAACTTTAGTTAAGATTCATTAACCCTTAGGGTTCAATCTTGTAACTTTGGATTTTAGAAAAAATATTAAAAAAAATTAAACCACAAAAGTTTAAAAAATTAACCAAGGTTAAGATTACAGTTAAAGAGGCTCTGTGAGTGGGCCAGACAGTTTTGGTATCGGCCAGATCAAATCCAACCCCCTGTAAGCCCTAACCCTAATCACTTTTTTAGGTGCCACATTAGGGTTAATGCTGATGTGTCAGGCAAATAGTGTGTTTTAGGATTTAGATTAGGGTTAAGATTCAAACCCTAACCTCAAAACACCTCTCCTTCCTGTATCATTATTCTTATAGGATTAATGTTTCCGGTTTTAGAAAATTCTAATGTGGCACCTGTAAAAGTGATAGGGTTAGGGTTTGGAGCCTTTTGCACCGTCTTTATGTTGCAACTGATTTATTGGGTGGTGTTAGGCGCACCCCAATTTTATTTTTATGACTACACCCCATTTATACTTATTTTCCTAATTTTCAGTTTTCACCATTTTAATAGCCGCACCTTACTATTCTCTTTCTTCCTCTATTTTCCGACTTCTTCCTACTTTCTCTGGTGGCTCTTTCGTCCTTCCTCTATTCTCAACTGGTTGTTTGATAGATTAAACCAAGGTGTTTATGTTTTATCATCATGTGTGAAACCCTTTTCTTTGTTCCCCACAACAATTTAAATTCATCAAATCCTTTCAAGGTCTTTGAAATTTGAGCTTCCATATCTTTGATTGAAGATATCTTTTCAGCGACGTAGCTCCGCACATAAACGTAGGTGAACTAGTGAAGCAGAAGAACTTGCATGATGGTTTCACATCATCAACGAGGACCAGGTGTGTGATGAGCTTAAAGACATGGAAGGAGGGAACATTGTGAATTCTTTTCCGAGCGTTGGTTTGATTCACAAAGAAACAGAGGTACATGGTGTCAAAGCTTACAAACAATATTGAGTTCGAAATTCACCTCAAATCCATATAAATTAGCTTTCAAGTACATTCACCTCTACTTGAGAAGATTCACAAAGAAAAGGGTTAGCCTGAAGCTGCTTTGAACAGATGTTTTCCCGTGGAAGAAGAATTGTAGAAGTGATCTTGCTTTAAACACAAAAATAAAAAAAAAACATTGTCTTTCTTTGGACAAATATGGTTTGATTTAAATATTTTTTTTGGAAGAGATCCTCACGGTCTCTTTTCCTGGATTGGTGTATATATAGTTATAAAGTTTATAAGCTAATTTTTTATTTTTAGTGTGTAGGGGTGCATCATCAAATATTAGGGTGCGCGTAGCACCACCCTTGTTATTTCTTGGAACTAAGGGTGATATCGAGCCGAGTCGAGTAGTGGTGTGTTCAAGCTTGTTTGTTTATTAAACGAGCTCAGAAATCATGTTCAGGTTTGACTCGTTTATTGAATAACCGAGCTCGAGCTTTACTAGCCGAACTCGAACCGAGTTCGAGTAGTTCAAGGACAACTTGTTTTATTGGATATAGTTATTTATATTAGGTAAAAAATTCACTTTATTATCCTAGACAAAGAAGTCACGGTGTTAACTAAAATTTTAGTATAAGATTATAATTATATAAAGGATATTCTAATCATATAAAATACATTATATACTATTAATCTTTACTAGTATATGATATGTATACTTAATTTTAATATTTAAATGAAATAAGTATATTTTAAATATTTTAATAGGTTAATATGTATATATAATCGAATCGAGCTTTTATCGAGCCGAGCAGGGATGTGTTCGAGCTCATCTCATTTACTAAATGAGTTCGAAAACGGTGTTTAAACTTGGCTTATTTACTAAATAAATAAATGATATTTGAGCTTTTAACGAGCAAAACACGAGTAGTTCACGAACATTTTGTTGAATAACCACGCCTACTTTGAACGCGTTAAAAGATACGTCCGTTGGTCAACTGTCTTGAGAAAGAAAAAAAAGCAATTCCGTAGTTTTAAGAAGGTTTAGTGGCATTCTAATTATTAGCGGCGGTACTAGCATTGGGTAAAGATCTAACCTTAAATACTCATCGGTCCTCACTTATTCTACTTTCCAATGGTATGTGGAAACAAAGCTCCGCTCCAATTTTTTGCCACGTGTCCTCTTTTTAAAATCATTCAACTGTGGTTAAGATTTATCTACTCTTAGGATTCACCCACTCGCTAGTGGAGCAAACTATTGCTCTTTCTTCTTAGCTAAGTTCTTGAGGGTTCTGCGAACTAGATCAGAAAAAGAAAAAAAATCAGGAAAAATATTTAAAAAAATCAAGAAGAAGGGTTTGTTAACTTTTCTCAAGGTGGCGGCCAAATCTTTAATGTTCTTGCCTGGTATGTCTATTGTTAGAGGAGAGAGAAAAAACGAACCATTGAACTTGCTTAATATTTCCATGTTTCTTTGGTTGAACACTTGAACTTGAGATAAGAAATATAATAACTATATTAAAAAAAAAATTATACTGCAGGAGACCGGAGTGTAAAATTAGTGGTAAATCAGAGGACCTCGTTCCTAATATCAGAAAATAGAAGGATTATTCCTAAATTCAGGTAACCGAGGATTACTCTTAAAACCTCCCTTGTGGTCTACGGAGGGTAGTCACGTGATTATAGAGATGTTGAGGGCTAGTAAATAAGGCTTTCTCTTTATTCATTCTTTCCTTACTCTTTCGTCTTCTCTAAGTTTTTCTAAAGTTTCAGTCTCGTACACTGAAAGACTAAAGCTCAAACAATTTCTTCTGGAAATTTAAGCTTAGAAAACAAAAAGAGGACCAAAATTGAGATGGGTTTTGCAATTCTTTTCAAATTGATGGTGAAAATCTTTGATGTTTTTGCCTGGTATGCATCTTCTTACAATATACGACCTTGAATGCTTGTATATTGCTTCTGTTTATTTTTTATATCCAGTTATGGAAGAATCTTTGATGGGTTTTCTTCTTCTTGTATTTCTTTTCTCATCTTTAGTTGAAATAACAATGGAAGAGCTCTTTAAAACATGAAATCTGTTTATTTATTTATTTTATTGTTTTGTTTTAATGTTAAACTCCTGTAAGTATGACTCACCTTTCATGGGAATTCTGTTTCTTTCTTTAAAATATTTAATTTACAGATTTATGATGCAGGATCGTTGCTATTTTCATATTCTATTTTCTGTTGAAATTTTGAAGTTGCATTTAGAAGAGCTGTGATAGTGAAGAAGTTTGATTGCATTAATGTTCTCTATGTTGTTTGTGTTTTGATTGCAGGCCTCTAATTACTCTGGTTTATCCTTTGTAAGTTGTTGTTCCTTTATTTATTTCTTTAAATCTGATAAAAAAAAGGCTTTTACTTATTTGATTTTTGTGTTTATTCCTGAAGTTAGTGATGTCTCAACTGAGTATTTTGCATTAGTTTCAATTTCTTGAGTTGGCTGAGGAAAAGGAGAATATGCTTTCATTTTTTTGTCCTTTCGGCTTTTGACAGGTATGCTTCAATTTGGGCGATTGAGAATAACTCAAATTCCGAAAATCGGAAATGTCTCACGTATTGGGTTCTCTATTCCTTGATTTGGCTCTTTGAGCTTACATTTTCGCAGCCCATGGAATGGTAATTCTGGTTAACTACATTGTACTGCTTTTGAAAACATCTCTATTTTTCATTTGTTCAGATTTGCACATATTCTGATCACTATGGAATTACTACTGAATTGCTGGTTGGCATTCTGCACCTCAACCATGGCGTCACTCGGGTTGGGGGGACGTGCTCCTTGAACTTTTGAGAAAAAATTATTTATTATGTTATTTAATAGGCATATAGTAGTGGGAAAGGAGGGCAGTTGCCCCTCGTGAACTTTTGAAAAAAAAAAATATTTTATACTATGTTATACCCCCCTAATCATTCCCCACAAATCCATTAACAATTACTAACATTTCAATCGACCATTGGTTGCTCCCCTTAGAAGAATATCCTGGCGCAGCCCTTGGCATCACTGGTTTGATCCAGCTTAAAAGAAAAAAGGAAGAACATGATATTACTATTGAATGTATCACAACACTGATATTTTTGAAGAAAAAATTTGAGTGTTTTTTCCCTCTTGTAGTCCCCTTTCTTCACCATCAGGAGCCAAGAAAGTTACCGTGTCTTTGCTCTTATTTATGCTGTGTCTTTCCATGGCAGGCTTCCATTCTGGCCTTCCGTGAAGCTTATGGCCGCCTGCTGTTTGGTGGTACCTCACTTAGATGGTGCTGCTTATGTCTATGATCACTTCCTTAGGCCTTGCTTTACGATGACTATGCAAGCACTTAATAACTGGTTCCTCCAGTCAAAGAAGGACTTCCTCTTCTGTAGATCAGATAACTTTCTAGATGCGGCAGAGCGATACATCAAAGAGAATGGACATGAAGCGTTGGAGAAACTCATCATCAGCAAGGTATACCAATATAGTGAACTGAGTGATTAATTTGGAGGTCTGGTATTAAATTATTAATACCACAAAGAGCTTTTTATGTAGATAGAATAAACTCCTAAATCAGTGCCTCTAAAGTTTCAAAAATTGTAAGAATTATCTGGTGTTAATAAATTTCAGCTACACAGGACCCTCTTAAAAATATGAAATATCATCCATGATGATTGCTCTTACTTTAACCATTTTACAGTCCAAGTGCAAGGAGCCTAATCTAGCTCAGACAGAGATCAAAGCATTGGTAACTACGGAGAATAAAGAAGCGGCAGAAACAGAATGGGTAAGGTTTCTAATGTTGCTTTTACAATCAAGCCACAACAACAACCTGATATTAATATGATGAAGAGCTTTCTATGTAGATA
Source organism: Tetracentron sinense (assembly GCA_015143295.1). NCBI lineage: Eukaryota > Viridiplantae > Streptophyta > Magnoliopsida > Trochodendrales > Trochodendraceae > Tetracentron > Tetracentron sinense. Next base: position 21,359,759 of record CM026574.1, read on the forward strand.
GAATAAACTCCTAAATCAATGTCTCTAGAGTTTCAAAAATTGTAAGAATTGTCTGGTGTTAATAAATCTCAGCTACACTGGACCCTTTTAAAAATATGAAATATCATCCATGATGATTGCTGTTACTTTAACCATTTTGCAGTCCAAGTGCAAGGAGCCTAATCTAGCTCAGACAGAGATCAAAGCATTGGTAACTACGGAGAATAAAGAAGCGACAGAAACAGAATGGGTAAGGTTTCTAATGTTGCGTTCTACAATCAAGGCACAACAACAACCTGGTATTAATATCATGAACAACTTTTGATGTAGATAGAATAAACTCCTAAATCATTGCCTCTAAAGTTTCAAAAACTGTAAGAATTATCTGGTGTTGATAAATCTCAGCTACACTAAACCCTTTTTAAAATGTGAAATATCATCCATGACTTCTCCATGATGATCGTTCCTATTTTAACCATGTTACAGTCTAAGTGCGAGGAGCCTAATCTATCTCGGACAAATATCAAAGCAGTGGTAACTACAGAGTATAAAGAAGCGGCAACAACAAAATTGGTAAGGTTTCTAATGTTGCTTCTACAATCAAGCCAAAACAACAACCGGATATTAATATCACGAAGTGCTTTTTATGTAGATAGAATAAACTCCTAAACCAATGCCTAAAGTTTCAAAATCGTAAGAATTATCTGGTGTTAAATTGTTAATAAATCTCAGCTACACTTGACTCTCTTCAAAATATGGAATATCATCTATGACTTCTCCATGATGATTGTTCTCACCTAACCCATGTTATAGTCCAAGTGCGAGGAGCCTAATCTAGCTCAGTCAAAGATCAAAGCAGTGGTAACTACAGAGAATAAAGAAGCGACAGTGTCAGAATGGGTAAGGTTTCTAATGTTGCTTCTACAATTAAGCCACAACAACAACACTGTTGAGTTTTCTGACATCGTTCATCTTCTTAGTTTTCTAATATATGAGAGAGGAACCTCTACCTTATGACACTCCTGTTGAACCCTACCTTTTGGGCTGGCACCACATTGCTCCTATTGCAGGTTAAGAGCGTGGAGCCTAATCCTGCTTGGACTGAGAAAGAAGCATGCACAGCTATGCAGGGCAATGAAATTACAGTAGCAGTAGCAGAAGATAGAGGCATTGAACGTACCAATTTACCTGCTCTGAAAGATGTTAGGAAAGAGTGGCGTTGTGCTCTCTGTCAGGTGAGTGTTTCCAGTGAGGAAATTTTGAAGGAACATTTTCGGGGAAAGAAGCATCAGGCCAAGCTGAAGAAACTGAAAGCAAGTGAAATGGAAGCCAAAAGCAATGGTTCCTCCACTTCAACGGCAGAGAAAGATGATCAGCCCAAAGTGGAACCAAAGAAGGGTGTATCTGCCAACATGGTAGCTAAAAGGCCGGGATTTCAGAATCAGAACCATCTGAATGGGGATTATCAGTGGCAAGGCTTTAATCAACACCAACCACTGGGTTTTGCTAATGCTAATGGTCCTGTTGGGTTTACTGGCTTTAATGATTTTCAGCACCATCCACAGGGTGATGCTAATGGTCTTTATGGGTATTTTGAAACTCCGCCATTACCGCATCGTCACCCTTATCCAACTGCTATCTTCAATCCCACGTCTCCATTTCCGGATCATATGCTTCCAGGTGAATTAATGTCTTCACCTCTTTTTTTCTGTTTTTTAAAATATGGTTTTCTTAATTTAATTGATGTCTGATTCTGCAATTACAGAAGCTTATACTCCATTGCATTGCTACCCAGGGCACGTGCCCGTGCCGGTGCCCCATGCCCAAGTGATAAGTGGGCCAGCACTATATCCTCAACCTCAGCAGTCATATAATTAGATTTTTCCTTAATATGAAATTCGAAGTCGAATTTTATTTATTTCAGGTGATTCATATGGAAGCACCGGCCAATGCAACTCATTCTCTAGAGCAATTGATCGTACTCAATCTAAGGAGATTCATTGCTAAAGATAATTTCTGTTTTAACTTTAGAAAGTCTAGCTGTGTACAACTCTACAAGCCTCTGTAAACTTGTTTAAATATACATATTGTTCTCTATTGTTGGTATGGGAGAACAGCCACAAACCGAAGTCTTTGCAATTCATAAGCAACAGTATTTGTGGTGTTATTGTGTTTAACCCAAAAAAAAAAAAAGTGTTTTTGTGGCAGCAAAAGAGAAATTATTGGGTATAATGGAATATTTATTAGCCCTCACCATCTCTCTAATAACGTGATTACCCTTCCGTAGACCACCGACATCACTGAGAAGAAAAGATGACACTGTATTATTTTCCACATGAGTTTTAGACTCTGAGGAGTATTCCTCTGTTATCTTGGATCTAGGAATAATTCTTTTACCAACTAAAAATTAATTTTTAGGAATAATTCTTGGAGAATGTTTAGCACTAGCTTACTGCGCGATTCTTATTGGTCCACACTTCCTTTTTAAAACGTACTAACTGTGGTTAAAATTTCCCCACTCTTAAGATTCATGCATCCAACCTTAGTTTTTAGAAAAGGAATTTTTTTTAAAATTTAGTCCAGCTTAACCAAGGTTAAAAATAGGTTTAAAGGGATATGGAATTAGTGTACCGTACGGTACGGTATGCTAATCATTGCTCTTTTATGATACGACATAGATTAGCTGAACCGCACACTAGGTAGTTGACCGCCATGTCCATGTCCCTTTTAACATCTTTTTAAATATGGTTAAATTAAATAAATTAAGATTAATATGTTTTTTATCTTTTCTAAAAACTAAGATTGGATGGGTGAACAGTAAATTTAAACATAGTCAGTGTTAAGAAGGGAGGTGTGGACCAATGAGGACCGTGCATTTTGCTACATAGCACGATTGATATTAGGAACGAGATTTTCCACTAATTATACACTCCTGCTTTATAATTTTTTGGTGGTTTTATGTGCATATGTTACAGCTGATTATCATATATTCCTTTGAACCCGTTAAAAGATAAGGTGGGGAATCATGGGAGACTTTTTTGAAATGAACAAACAATAATCAGCTGCAATGGAAAAATGCAGTCTGGCCAGTCCACATGTCTAACATGTGTCCTTTTTGACATTCGTTCGTTGTAGTGAAGATTCACTAACCTTTAGGGTTCAAAACCTTGGTTTATAGGCAAAATATTAAAAACAAATTAACTACAAGATTTAAAAAAATAACGAAGGTTAAGATTACAGTTAAAGAGGATTACCGTTAAAGGGGCTCTGTGAGTGGGCTAGACAATTTTGTTCTCAGAGGGCCAAATCAAATTCAATCCCCCCTAAGCCCAAACCCTAATCACTTTTTCAGGTGTCGCATTACAATTAGGGGGTTAATGCTAATGTGACGGACAGTGAGTGTGTTTTAGGATTCAGATTAGGATTAAGATTCAAGCCCTAACCTTAAAAACTCTCTTTCCTGCATCAATATTCTTTTAAGATTAATGTTTCCTCCAGGTTTAGAAAATGCTAATTGGCACCTATAAAACTGATAGGGTTAAATACCCCCGCCTGCGTGAGTGGTAGGGGTGTGGCCTTCCTAGGGTGGAGGTCTGGGGATCTGAACCCCCCAAGGGATAAGAGTTGCAAGAGCTCCACTGCCCCAGCTAACTTCTGACCAATTGAACTCTACTGACGTAGGTAAATGATATCTGGTTCCTATGGAGCCCTTAAAAAAAAAAAAACTGATAGGGTTAGGGTTTAGAGCGTTACACCTTGAGGTGGCCACATGTCCCTTTTGACACCTTTTAATTGTGGTTAAGATTCACTTACTCCTAGGATTCACCCACCTGTCTTTGGTTTTTAGAAGGAAAAAAATTTATTAACCGTGGTTAAAATTCACTAACTTCTAAGGTTAAATTTTTGTTTAATATTTGTTCTAAAAACCAAAGATAAGTGGGTGAATCCTAGGTGTGGATGAATCTTAACCACAGTTAAGTAGTGTAAAAAAGGACACGTGGTGGCCACCTAAGGGGGCGTAACCAGTTTTGACAAAACCGGTTACAACTGGAGAATATATATATATTTTTTTGGTAATAACAACTGGAGAAGATTACGAGTGCCTTTGCAGCGTGTTTATGTTGCAGCTGATTATTATTTCTCCGAACCCGTTAAAAGATACGTCCGTTGGTCTACTGTCTCAAGGAAGAATATAGGTAATTCCGTAGTTTTAAGAAGGTTTAATGGCATTCTAATTATTAGCGGCGGTACTAAGTTGTCACTTGTCAGTATTCCTTTTGCATTGGGTAAAGATCTAACCTTAAATACTCATTGGTCCTCACTTATCTTATTTAACTTTCCAATGATCTGTGCAAATTGGAAACAAAGAATAAAGGAAGAAGCCATTACTTCTTAGCTAAGTTCTTCTGAAGAATCTGAGAATTAGATCAGAAATAGAAAATAAAAAATAAAAAATCAGGAAACAAGGAGATGGGTTTGGTAACTTTTCTCAAGGTGGTTGCCAAATTCTTCAATGTTCTTGCCTGGTATGTCTATTGTTATAGATGAGAGAAAAAAAAACCGTTGATAATTGCTTAATATTTCCATGTTTCTTTGGCTGAGACAAGAAATATAATTATCATATTTGAAAAAAATTATACAACAGGAGAAATTTACTTAGTTAGGCCTTCTCATATGACTAGAGTTAGGGTAGTTAGAATTAGCGGTTGGTAATGGAAATGAATTTTTATCTATTTAAACTCTTGCAAAAAAAAAAAAAAAAAAAAAAAAAAAAAAAAAAAAAAAAAAAAAAAAAAAAAAAAAAAAAAAAAAAAAAAGGAGAAGAATATGCTTGAACTAACCACTAACCCTTCCTAACCATTAACTATAGGCATGTGGGCGTTTAAATAGATAAAGATCCATTTCCTTTACCAACCACGGATTCTAGCCATGTGGGCCCTTTAAATAAGTACGTGTATCAAGTATCAACAGAAGTGTATTATTATTTGTAAATCAGGGGACCCATTCCTAATATCATAAAATAGAAGGGTTATTCCTAAATTGAGCTCACAGAGAAATACTTTTAAGAGAAGTGCTAACCGGGGGTGTAGCCTGTGGCCGAAGGACAAACCGTAAACCCGAAGATGAAGATCTCGATATCGATTCTTGGGCTCCTCTCAATATCGGTTGAATGGGTGGGGTATTGCTTATACAGCACGTAAGACTAGTATTAATCTTTAAGGATCAGGATATTCACGTTTATCACAAAAAAAAAAAAAGTGTTAACCCTACTCTACTCTCGGCCAACCTCAACCTCCATGACCACTTGTTTATTGTTCTTTTAGAGCAACAATCCCCTCGTTGGCCCCAGGAAGGAGTTATTCCTCCTCTCTCTCACATAGGTGACCCTTCAACTTCCATTACTCGGGTTAATTTTTTTTAACCCTTTAGTTAATTTTTTTAATTTTATTTTTCTAAAAACCAAGGGTAGATGGGTGAATCCTAATAAGGTGGATGAATCTTAACCACAGTTAAATGGGGTTAGAAGGAGGGACGCATGGCAAGAAAATGACAGCCGAGACACCCCCTGCGTCACCAACGGAGGATGTGATTATTATCCTTTTTTTTAAAACCGAATGCTTTAATCCTTAAAAGAAAATAATCACCTCCTCGGTAGGTGACGCAATAAGGGACATCTTGGCGCCCATTTTCTTACCACGTCCCCTTCTAACCTCATTTAACTGTGGTTAAGATTCATCAATCCTTAAGGGTTCACCCATCTACCCTTGATTTTTAGAAAAATATTATAAAAAGATTTAACGAATGGTTTTAAAAAAATTAACCCGAGTTAATGGAAGTTGAAAGGTGGGCTATGTGAGAGCGTGGAGGAACAGTCCCCTCCTCGGCCGAAGAGGGGACTACTGCTCATCCTTAAAACCTCCCTGGAATAATAGTAAGTGTCATGTCAGTAAGAGAAAGAATGTGAATAGACGGCCAAACGGCCGGTGGTCGGAAGGGTAATCACGTTATTATAGAGATGTTGAGGCCTAGTAAATATTCCTCTGTAGCCAATAACTTCTCTTTTGTTTTTAAAGCTGCTTTACTCTTTCTTTATTCTGTTCTTTTACTCTATCGTCTTCTCTAAAGTTTCAGTCTCTTAAACTGAAAGACTAAAGCTCAAACAATTTCTTCTGGAAATTTAAACTTAAAAAACCAAAAAAGAGTACAAAATTCGAGATGGGTTTTGCAGTTCTTTTCAATTTGATGGTGAAAATCTTTGGTGTTCTTGCCTGGTATGCATTTTCTTACCATATACTACTTTGAATGATTTTGTATATTACTTCTGTTTATTTTTTATATCCAGTAATGTAAGAACCTTTGATGGGTTTTCTTCTTCTTGTATTTCTTTTCTCATCTTTAGTTGAAATAACAATGGAAGAGCTCATTAAAACATGAAATCTGCCTCTTCTTTTTTTATTGTTTTGTTTAAGTGTTGAACTCCTGTAAGTATGACTCACCTTTCTTGGGAATTCTTTTCTTTCTTGAAAATATTTAATTTTCAGATCTATGATGCAGGATCATATTCTATAATTTTCTGTTGAAATTTTGAAGTTGCATTTACAAGAACTGTGATAGTGAAGAAGTTGATTGCATTAATGCTCTCTGTGTTGTTTGTGTTTGATTGCAGGCCTTTAATTACTGTGGTTTATCCTTTGTAAGTTGTTGTTCCTTTACGTTTCTCTTTAATTCTGATAACATAATGCTTAAATAGCTTTTAATTATTTAATTTTTGTGTTTATTCCTGAGATTCTGGGTATTTTGCATTAGTTTCAATTTCTTCAATGGGCTGAGGAAAAGGAGAATATGCTTTCATTTTTTTTTTGTCCTTTTGGCTTTTCACAGGTATGCTTCCATTTGTGCGATTGAGAATAACTCAATTTCCGACAATCGGAAATGTCTCACATATTGGGTTCTCTATTCCTTGATTTGGCTCTTTGAGCTTACATTCTTGAAACCCATGGAATGGTAATTTCGGTAAACTGCATTATACTCATCTTGAAAATATCTCAATTTTTCATTTTTTCAGATATGTGCATATTCTAATCACACTATTGAATTACTACTGAATTGCTTGGGTTGAGCTCATAACTCGTCATTTAGGGGCGGAGCTGAGGAAGGGGGGCACGTGCGCACCCTGAACTTTTGAGAAAAAAGATATTATGTTATTTTAATAGGGCATAGGTGCATTGCCATTGGGAAAGAGGGCAACTGCCCTCTTGAACTTTTGGAAAAAGATATTTTTATACTATGTTATTTATTTATTTAACATGGCATAGTCATGGGGCAAGGGGGCAGCTGCCCCTAAAGAAGGAGAAACAATATTCATAGGATATAGAGACGTACAGACGAGATGGCCCACGAAATTTGCCCTTAAATATTTTTTCGGGGGTTGCGCCCCTAAGGCCTAAACCCCTACAAAGGATTCGAAGCCCCCACCTTCCCAAACTCATAATATTTCGTACCCACCTAATCATTCCCCGCAAATCCATCATCAATTACTAAAATTTTCGATCAGCCATTTCTTGCGCCCCCTAGAAGAAAATCCTAGCTCCGCCCTTGGCATCACTGGATTGTTCCAGCTTAAAAGAAAAAGAAAGAGGAAGAACTTGATATTCATTACTGAATATATTAGGATGATGACATATTTTTGAAGAAAATTTTGAATGTTTTTTCCCCTCTTGTAGTCCCCTTTGCTTCACCATCAGGCAAGAAAGTTACTGTCTTTGCTCTTATTTATGCTGTCTTTTGCATGGCAGGCTTCCATTCTGGTCTTATGTGAAGTTTATGGCTGCCTGCTACTTGGTGATACCTAACTTAGATGGTGCTGCTTATGTCTACGATCACTTTCTTAGGCCTTGCTTTCCCATAACTATGCAAGCACTTAATAAGTGGATCATCCAGTCGAAGGAGAACTTCCTCGTCAGTAGACCAGATAACTTTCTAGATGCAGCAGAGCGATACATTAAAGAGAATGGACATGACGCATTGGAGAAACTCCTCATCAGCAAGGTATACTAATATAGTGAACTGACTTGGAGGCCTGGTCTTAATATCACGGAGAGTTTTTTATTTATATAGAATAAATTCCTAAATCAATGTCTGTAAAGCTTCAAAAATTGTAAGAATTTTCTGGTGTTATTAAATCTCTGCTACACTGGACCCATTTCAAAGTATGAAATATCATCCATGACTTCTCCATGTTGATTGTTCTTACTTTAACCATGCCACAGTCCAAGTGCGAGGAGCCTAATCTATCTCAGACAGAGATCAAAGCAGTGGCAACTACGGAGAACAAAGAAGCGGCAGCAACAGAAAGGGTAAGATTTCTAATGTTGCTTCTACAATCAAGCCACAACAACAACCTGGTATTAATATCATGAAGAAATTTTTATTTAGATAGAATTAACTCCTAAATCAGCCTCTAAAGTTTCAAAAATTGTAAGACTTATTGGGTGCTAATAAATCTCTGCTACACTGGACCCATTTCAAATAATGAAATTTCATCCATGATGATTGTTCTTACTTTTACCGTGTTATAGTCCAAGTGCGAGGAGTCTAAGCTAGCTCGGACAGAGATCAAAGCAGTGGTAACTACGGAGAATAAAGAAGTGACAGCAACAGAATGGGTAAGGTTTCTAATGTTGCTTCTACAATAAGCCACAACAACAAAATGGTATTAAACCATGCAGAGCTTTTTATGTAGATATAATCAAGTTAAACTCCTAGATCAATGCTTCTAAAAGTTTTAAAAATTGTAAGAATAATCTGGTTTGACTTCTCCATGATGATTGTTCTCACTTTAACCATGTAATAGTCCAAGTGCGAGGAGCCTAATCTAGCTCGGACAAAGATCAAAGCAGTGGTAACCACAGAGAATAAAGAAGCAGCAGCAATAGAATCGGTAAGGTTTGTAATGTTGTTTCTACAATCAAGACACAACAACAACCTAGTATTAACATCATGAAGAGCTTTTTATGTAGATAGAATAAACTCCTAAATCAATGCCTCTAAAGCTTCAAAAATTGTAAGAATTATCTGGTGTTAAATAAATCTCAGCTACACGGGACCCTTTTTAATTATGAAATATCTTCCAAGATTTCTCCATGATGATTGTTCTCACCTTACTCATGTATAGTCCAAGTGCGAGGAGCCAAATCTAGCTTTGACAAAGATCAAAGCAGTGTTAACTACGGAAAATAAAGAAGCGGCAGCAACCGAATGGGTAAGGTTTCTAATGTTGCTTCTACAATCAAGCCACAACAACACCACTGTTGAGTTTCTAGCATCATTCATCTTTGTTCTCTAATATATGAGAGGAATCTCTCCCTTATGACACTGCCAATTGAACCTACCTTTTGGACTGCACCACCTTGCTCCTATTTCAGGTTAAGATTGTGGAGCCTAATCCTGCTTGGACTGAGAAAGAAGCATGCACAGCTATGAAGGACAATGAAATTACAGTAGCAGTAGCAGAAGATAGAGGCATTGATGTTCCCAATTTACCTGCTCCGAACGAAGTTAGGAAAGAGTGGACTTGTAATCTCTGTGAGGTGACTGCTTCCTGTAAGGAAAATATAAAAGACCATTATCGGGGAAAGAAGCATCGGGCCAAGCAGCAAGAACTGAAAGCAAGTAAAATGGCAGCCAAATGCAAGGATTCCCCGACTGCAACGGCAAAGAAAGATGATCAGCCCAAAGTGCAATCAAGGAAGGGTGTATCTGCCAATGGACCAAACCCGAAGTCTGTTAAGAAACAAGAAGAGGTGAAAGTTAATGGGACTGGTGAGCAATCGAAAAAGAAGCAGAAGCAAGAGTCGTTTTTATGGTGCCATAAGTGTAACATATGGTGCAGCAGTTGGGGCAATATGAAATCTCACCTTATTGGGAAGATGCACTTGGCTCAGTTGAACTAAAATTCCTAGTTAGGTGGGCAGTCAGGGCAGATGATCACTAACATGAAGATCATTGTGCTGTTGAGGCTAAGATGAAAATGAACATTTTGTGTTGCTAGATGATTTTGTTGGAGTTATATTGCATCTGTTGGAGTTATACCGACATATTAGCGAATAATTAAAGATCGTATTTTGAGTAATATTAAAGTTATCTGAATATGGTGTGTAAATTGCAGATGGGGAATTACTTGCCAAAATAATGACTCAGGTGGTGTGGTCTAAAATTTGGGCTCAGGGTAAAATGATTTGGTTTGATAAGGGAGGGTGTTAGGCACCCTTAAGTAGGGCGGAGCCACAGAGGCAGTTTCCCCCTCCCCCCTAAACTTTAAAAAAAAATATTATGGTTTAATAGGGCATGGCCAACATAGGGGGCAGTTACCCTACTAAATGTTTGATATAAAAAATATATTTTTCACTATTTTGTTTAATAGGGTATAAGCACACGTTCAGGTGTTCGTTGTGGTTGCACAGTTATTGACCAGGTAAAATCAACCTTAATTCAATAGGCTATGCTCGGCCCAAGGCCCCAAACCCAGCCTCGGATTCTCTGCAGATGCCAGAAAAGTGCTCTTGGGCCATCATACATTGTGTGGCAAGTGGCCATCAAAAAAGAGGAGAAGTCATTTCATTTTCCTTTGATTTTTGATTTCTCCCCACTTGATAACTCTCCTCCCTTTTATCTCACCAATTTATCACCATGACAAGTGACATAAAAAAAAAGGAGAGAAGTCATTTCATTTTCTCTTGATTTTTGACTTCTCCCACTTGATAACTCTCCCCCTCTTATCTCACCAATTTATCACCAACACGATTTTGACTTCTCCCACTCAAGTGTCGCACAATGTGTGGTGGCCCGAGACCATTTTCGAATCCGAGGCCCCCAAACCCTAACCCATTAGGCCAGTCACATGGCCATCAAATGAGGGTGAAGGTGCTTGCTTTGACACGACTTGGCCGTCCAAAGCCCTACCTTCCCAAAGTTTGAGTGCTTGGGTAGGGCCCAAAAATGCAAGGCCCTCTTACCTTGGAGCTGGCCAGGGTCCACCATGTCTGCCCTTCATTATTTATTACACATAGTACATATGGTATAATAGATATAGGGTTAGTATTATTATTGTTATTTGCCTTAAGATATCATTTATCTACGTTAGTAGGGTTAGTGGTTAGCTGGAGATTTGGAGTTCTTGCTACTCATACTCGGGGATTGGATCCCTAGACATTCCTCAACAGAGAGGCCACACCCTACCACTGGCGCAAGAGGCGGGGTATGATATTAGGAATATAAGCTCTTAAAACCTATCCTTAACCTTAATTGAATCTTTCAACTAGTCCTGTCACTTATTCTATCACTCAGTTGCTCTCTAATCTCTATCGAGAGATTCAACTCATATTCGTCTCTCGACCCTCTACATTCTCAGTGTTGCATTGCTTATCACAATGCTGAATAAAGGAGGAGAGTTTCAACTTTCATGCCAAGTTGATAGTCCGAATTGAAAAGAAAAACTTGCCAAGTCATATGACAAAAAACTGGGCTTAGCTAGTTCTGGTATCTGAGGGCAAGGGTCATGACCCAATAATTTTATATTTTAAATTCAACCCAAAATTTTAAATATAAAATTATTGGGTGATGATCCCTAGGGCATTATCCTTATAAGGGCAAACACTGTGATAGCCCTACTCATTTATTGATCAAAATGAGGTATGCCAATCAATTTACTAAACCTCTTAGCTAGTAGCATAAATTCGGTAAAATAGTGATTAGTATTGAAGGTGTTGAACCACAAAAGATTGCGCTGGTTAAATCGCTTCTCTCCTAAGATTAATTGTAACTTTAATGATGAACAAAACTTTTTTTTTTTTAATTATTGTGATTAACAAAAACAGAAATTAATCTAATGATTCTAATTAACTGAAAACAATAAGTAGATTTTGGTGAAATTAAAGGAGAGAGATATAGAGGATTCGAATCCACTGCTAACCTCCTAACATTGATCTAATGCATTCATTTAGGGAATTATAATATGTAAACACTTAGATTGAGTGTAACGACATATTTCAACTCAATTCAACATAATAAAACAAGTAATCAAACCCTAGGAATGATCTATCTCTGGTTAGCACAAAGAGTCTATATTAAACTAGGGTTGTGGAACTACTTGTCTTCTCTAAGCATAGATCATCCTATTATTCAATCCCTTGAACACTAAATACTATTGTACAACATTTATAAATACAATCACATAAAATCAATATGAAAGATCTCAATCACAATAATATAAAATCTAAGACAAGGATGATAATTATTGAGATTGAATATTAAATATGGTTGATGAACAACCCTCTCATTGTCCAATCAATGTTTACAAATATAAAAACTTTAAATAAATACAAAGATACAATGTTGCTTTGATAGGGTTTCATCTAAACCCTAGAAAAATGAATTAGTTCATGAAGAACATCGAACCCCAAAACTAATGACGAAAGCTTCATTCTCCAACCTTCAGATCTCTGGCAGAGCCTCCTGTTCTCCTTAATCTCAAAACCCTAGTCTTAGAACTCTCAAAAACTGAACCCTAGGAACAACCCAAGGCTTTCCTATATATAGAGACTTAAGGACCTTTTATTAGGATTTAACTTCCAATTTTTGTGCACGAATCCTGAGGTCAAAAACGCTGATCTCTAATCAATTGAAACTTTATGTGAATATGTGATCGATCAGTCTGCACAATCCGATCCTAAACTTTTCCGAAAATTCCTTAGTGTGATCCAATTGGTTAGAACTTCTTCTGCGATCAGTTGACCTCCGATCGATAAGATCTAGTCTGCAATCGATCAGACTATATACTTTTTCTTGATTTTGTTTTCTTCATCTTCATTCTTCGGTTCTTGTTATGGTTGAGGTTCTTCTAAGCCTTCCAAGCACACAAAGCTTGAGACTCTTAATGTCTTTTCTTCACTTGAACCTGAAATAGATAGAAACATCTGAGTGACATTAAACAGTCTCTAAACTTACTTGAAAAATCCGATGAATCTCAAATCTAATGTTTGAGTTGAGAACTCACAAATTCAAGGGGATGGTTAGGTCTCCCTACAAGTCTATCTACCATTTTTAAGATTATGTAATTATATCATTAATTAAGAGATGATGAACTTAAAGTGCGGAATAAATGAAACAAGCAAACCACAACACAAGCAAATTTTACGTGGAAATCCTTTCGGGAAAAACCACGGGACCTAGTCCAGCAATGAGAATCCACTAAGACAAAGTACCAGACACTTATAGACTCGAACTTCACCCAAACAAGACTCGAATTCCTCGATCCACGGCTAGTCCTCCATGCCTCAATAAATAATCACAATCTCGCAAGACTCGCAATCTACCGCAGTAGTCTGTTCTTCTCTTGTGTCTCGACAACTATGATCTCCACGATCGATCTCCGTCAACAACGGCTTCGGATTCCACTGACCAAACATCACATCCATGATCCTCCTTAGATCGATCTCCTTCGCAAAGGCTCCGGAACACCCTGGCCAATTGTTCTTAACAGAATGGGTTGATGGTTTGTTTATCAAACAATCCCTAGTTGGATTCCAAACAATAGGAATACCCAAGCAAGCAAAAATGAAGCAATCAATGACTTGCAATCTCTAGGATGGAAGATGAGAGGAAAATGGGTTTCAGTAACCCTAATAATCTTTTAGAAACACTCTAAACTCTCTCCAACTTCCTTAGGTTTGTTCTGGGGAACAACCCAATATATAGCCAAGTCAATAGCACTTTGCCAAAATAAAGTTCGGATGGATTTAGAAACGAAATATTCAAGGTCCATTCGAATGACCATGAGGAGCGTTCGAATGGCCTTGGATTTGGATGAAAAGGGTTAAAAACGGGGGGCCAGGCAAGCTACTGTATTTGAACTTTTATTGCCCGTTGGAACGCCCAGCCAACCGTTCTTGGGCGTTCCAACGGCCAGTGCAGATTTTGAATCTTTTTGCACTGTCACCCCTTATCCAACATCCAAAACCTTAAAAAGACCATCCAAAGGCTATTGAAAATATATGGGTCAATTTTTAACCACCTAGGGTATATGATTAAGGTGTTCTAAGTCGATTCCACCTATGGTAACCACTAGGTATCTAAATGATCACTTACCATCCCACAAAGTGAAACGAAGGCGATGATCAGAATGTCTACAGTTGATCTTCTTCGGTCTTCATCTTCACTTGTCTTGGATGCTTAAAGGCAAGGACACAAAACACATGACCCACTGTTTCGATAACGGAATTAGCCAATACCAAAATATGGACTTTACATTACTCTAAGGAATTAGCAAGTATAGTTTAAAGTGTAAATATGTAACATTTAACACTGATCACCAAAACACAAGATATTGGGACAGGTTGACAGATCAAATTAAGGATTGACACCCATATTACACAATAATGGAGATCAAAAGGTGATTTATACACTTCAACCTTATGATAACGATGGGTCAATTGCAAGTTCAAAACATCATTTGGTTTGTTTAGTTCACTCGATAAATTGGTTGCCTCTTTTTTGGGAAGGGGATGTCTCCCACCAACTCCGCGGATCTAGAAATCATGGAAAATCTATTTGAAATGAACAAACAATATTGAGGAGTGTTTGCCCCAGATGCACAAAGTCAATTTTTTTCTGCATACACATTGTGGGTGCAACACGTGGTGTTGTTACCCTATAACAAGGAGATAGGTTGACACTTGTTGCCACCACCTTGCGTCCTAGGGAAGACTATGGCTGGGCTAGAATTTTTGAACAATAATTAACTGCAAGCGTCCTTAGGCTCTAACCCTAATCAAGTTTTCAGGTGTCACATTAGTGTGAGCACGTGTTTTTGAACCCTAATTAAATCTCACGGAATTAGAATTGTTTAGAGTTGCCACCTATTTATTCAAAAGGAATAAGTCCCCAAGATGTTGGATAAGGTCTTGATCTGTGATTTGAGATCTAGGGTAAGAGATTCAGTTAAGTTCGGGAAGGTGTTAGGCACCCCGAGACTTCCATTTAATAATGGTTCCCTACTCCCTAAGTTTAAGTCAATTATATCAAACTTCGTTAAAATGCCTAAGTGTTTAAAATAAGACTAATCTAAGAAAGAAAAGCTAACTAGGGTCGAACCCGGGTTGGGTTGCCTACGTACTCACATTGGGGTGAGATCAGACCAAGCGTAGTTTTGACATATGAGCCCATGCCAAGGTTAGAGGTGTGTGTGTGTGCACCAAGGGTGGCTAATGGATTAGTCCGGTAAACTAGGATTTGGTTGACCGATGCTACTTAAGTGCATGGTTTAAGGCCGGTTGGCTTAGGGTTAGTCCGGTAGACTAGAATTTGGGTCCGGTAGGCCAAGAGAGAAACCCGGTAGGCTAAGACAATGTTTGACCATGGTTAGAGTTGCTAACCAGGGTTAGGTCAAACTAACCATGGTTAAGATTGTTAACCACATTTAAGGAATGTATGGTCAAGTCCGGTAGACTAAGGTTGGACCCGGTAGGCTAAGGGGGAGCCCAATAGGTTAAGAGATTTAGGCCCGGTAGGCCAAAATCGAATTTAACCGAGGTTAGGGTTGCTAACTGAAATTAAATAGGTAAGTCACCATGGTTAGGGTTGCTAACCATGCTAAAAATGGTCAAAGCAGAACATTTTGGACACAAAGTAATATTTCAGATTTTTTGGTACTTTTTCCAGATTTTTACTAAGGGTTAAGGGATGCTTAACCCTGGTTAAAAGTTAACCGGGTTAGGTTAACCCTAGTTAAAGGTGTAGGGTAGGTCAGAATGGGTCCAGAAGGTATGGCAGGGCCTAAAATGGTCTCCTACCAGGTCTGGGCCTTATGCAAAGCCATTCCAAAAACAGTAAATATGGAATGACAGTAGACTGTTTACCGCCATTCCAAAACAGTGTTGTTTTGGAATGGCGATAGACTCTTTACCGCCATTAAGTACTTCTACTGTAATAGTTTTGCTGGACTGGAGGTCTGGTTAGGGGTTAACTCAATGGTCAGGGACCCACAGGGCTTGATCAGTGGACTCTAGAGAGGGCCCTGGGCCTGGGCAGTAGTCTGAAATGGGCCTGGTACAGGCCCAAAGCTACTGTAGAAATGTTACTACAATTGTGGTAGATGTTCTATTGCCATTATGCTAGTCTGGGTTTAAGACCAAATTAACTATGGTTAAAGGCATGAGTTGGGCCTAGAAGGACCAGGCCAGGTAGAGGAGGGTCAGTGGAATCCAACCATGGCCCTGAAATGGGTCAGGGCCCACCAAAATGAGTATAACAGAAATGCTACGGGAGAGCCCAGAAATTGCGATAATTATTCTACCGGCATTCCTGGATTTTTTCAGAAATAAGATTTTCCCTACTGAGGGTTGCACCAGTGCATTCTAGGGGTTCCCTCATGGCTCGAGAGACCCCAGAAGCCTAAGGGAGGTCTGTGGGTGGTGTGAGCCTTGTGCCCTTGTATCGAACCTCATGGATTTCCCCTGTGCCTATGAGGAAGGCAAGGGGGAACCCTCTCCTTGGTTGAACAGCTACTGTATGAGCAATAAAATGGAAAGAAATAGAGAGACAATACCCCTGGGGAGGACCAAGGGTTTACATGGTTTAAACAAGAAGCAAAAATGCAAAGGGAGAGTATATACCATTCGGTTGGCTCTACAAAGTGATGGTACAGAGGTGGCACACGGTGGTGGAATCTGGGATAGCTCTTCAGGGGTCTGGGATCAAGTTCAGGTGGAATGTAATAGCTGAGGGGAGGCTGGAGTAGGGCTATTTGAATTCTAGCAAAGGTTTGATATGAGAGTTGAGGAGTGGTCTTGAACCCAAGATGGAGGGAGCATTTATAGGATTAGGGAGACCCTTAGGATAGTTTCAGAAGGTCCTCAGACGTCCTAAACACACCTGAAGTGGAGTTGGAGTGACCAGGAGGACCAGCTATGCTGCAAACAGAGATTTCAAACAATGGCGGTAATAACATGACCGCCATTGATGATTTAGGCCAAAATGTGAATGACGGTAATGTTATTACCGCCATTTAAGATTTTTGCCAAAAATGACCAGACCCCCACACAATTGGGCACGATTCACTATAGCATTTGCCATACTGGGAATAACGGTAAAGTTATTACCGCTATTCCTGGGACTTTCGAATTTGAGCCTGTGGGCCCTACTCCAATGGATTTCTAAAGACTTGTGGGCCCATGTTTGGGCCCACAGAAGGTTCTGGGCTTAGATTTTGGAGTTTTTGGACCCTGGGACTGAGCCTGGGTTTACCTAGGATTAGACTAGGGTTTACCCTGGGTTAGGCTTAAGGTTTACCTAGGGTTTACCTAGGGTTGACTAGGGTTAGGGTTTGTCATAGGGTTAGGTGTAGGACTTGACTAAGGTTTGACTAGGGTTTGATCAGGGTTCGACCAGGGTTTACCTAGGGTTAGGATTTGTCATAGGGTTAGGCTTAGGGCTTGACTAGAGTTTGACCAGGGTTTACCTAGGGTTAGGATTTGTCCTAGGGTTAGGCCTAAGGCTTGACTAGGCTTTGACCAAGGTTTACCTAGGGTTAGACTGGACTCAATTGGAGAATAATCATGGTTAATGGGCTTAATCATAGTTAGGACAAGGTGTAAAAATTAGGTGCTTACAATTAGCATTAGGGGATTAATGCTGATGTATTAGGACAAGAGAGTGTGCTTTAGGATTTAGATTAAGGTTAAGTTTCAAACCTCAAATGAAAAACCTAATCTCATACCTAACCCTAAAACCCCTCTCCCGCCTTGCCCCAATGCATCAACATTAAGCCAATAAGATTAATATTCCCTTATTTAGTCTTTAGAAAGAAAAGGAAAGCGATTAAAAACTCTCTCGATAGTACCTACAATTAAGAGCTAGACTGTCGGATTCAATATCCAATGGCACCAATGTGCAAATGCTTTAGATGGTGAGCCCTACTCAATACTTAACACCTTTTTGGATTTTCAATTTGACGGTCCAATCACTTCTCCCAAAGGAAGTGCTGGGAGAAGTGCTGATATAGCACCCGTAAAAGTGATTAGCGTTAGGGTTTAAAAAGTCTTTTGCAGCATTTATGACTTTATGTTGCAGCTGATTATTATTCCTTCGAACCCGCTAAAAGAGAACGTCCGTTGGTCTACCGTCGTAAAGAAGAAAAGAGGCAATTCCGTAGTTTTAAGAAGGTTTAGTGGCATTCTAATTATTAGTCGAAGTACTCAGTATTCCCCTTTGTATTGGGTAAAGATCTAACCTTAATATTCATTTCACCAAAAAAAAAAAAAAACCTTAATATTCATTGGTCCTCACTATTTTTTTACTTGACTTTCCATTGACCTGTGGAAACTGGAAAGGAAACAAAGAATAAAGGAAGAAGCCATTACTTCTTAGCTAAGTTCTTCTGAAGATTCTGAGAACTAGATCAGAAAACGAAGAAGAAACGAAAATCAGGAACAAGGAGATGGATTTGGTAACTGTTATCAAGGTGGTGGCCAAATTCTTCAATGTTCTTGCCTGGTATGTCTATTGTTATAGAAGATAGAAAAGAAAATCATTGAAATTACTGAAAATTTTCATGTTTCTTTTGCAAAAATTTCATGTTTTGCTTGATGGGGTATTTCTTCTTCTATGGTTTGTCCTTTTATTTTATTTTTAAAAAAAAGAAATTGTAGAAGTTTGAATTTCAGGTAACCATGCATTATGGGTTCTTTTGTTCTTTTGCTCCTGTAGTTAAAGTTCTGGAGTTGTATGTAGTGATCTTGTGAATTCCCTATAAGAAATTTATTTCCTGTCATTTTGATGCATGATTCCTGTTTGTTGTTTACTTAATTTTGTTGTCTTTGATTTGCAGGCCTCCAGTTACTGTGGCTTATCCTTTGTAAGGATATTTGCTTCTTAGTTTCTTCATAAGATGCTGAAATTGATTTTGTTCTACTTTAATTTCCATTTCTATTTCTATATGCTGATGCTGAACTGGGTATACTGCATTTTTCTGGGCCGAGCTTCGGAATTCGGAGGACCGAAAACTAAGATTTTGTTCTCTTTTAACAGATATGCTTCAATTCGGGAAATTGAGAGTGACTCCAAATCCAGTAATCAGCAATGTCTTACATATTGGGTTATGTTTGCTCTGATTACACTCTTGGAGCTTACAATTGCAAAAGTCCTCGAATGGTAATTCTAGGTTTCGTCAATGAAATTGTCTGTAAGATGGTTCATTATACTGAAGTATAGGAATAGATTTCCCAATTCAAAATGCAGTCGAAATGTATGGATTACCCTTTGTTTATAAAAACAGTTAGGACTTTTACAATAGGAAAAAGTCTGCTCATGGAACTTGTAGAATTCAATCTATAAGGCCCTGTTCTTTTTGTGGGAATTGGTGGGAGAATCATGATTCCTGGGAATTGTCAAATTTTATGTTGTTATTTTGCTTATCGTTGGGATTTCAGTTCCCGCAAGACTTCAAAAGCTGCAAAAGGAGGGATTTTAAGTCTCACAAAAAATGGCGGGACTTGAAGTCTCCTGATGGTAGGAATTCAAATTCACTCAGGATTTCCTCGTCTCAAAAGAACATAAATAATGACGAGACTTGCAAAACCCGGCAGTTAAAATCTTGAGACTTGTAAAACTGCCGAGTTTTGTAAGTTTCAGCAAAAGAATGGAACCTAAGAAAAAATTAATCTTTTCTCGACATAATATGTTGGTACTTCAGACAAGATCCTTAATGCCTTGACTGCTCAAAAAAAAAAATCTTTTTGTTTTTTGTTTTTGTTTTTGTTTTTTTTTGGGAGGGGAGGGAGAGAGAGAGAAGAAGTTTTCTTGTGATCTTATATAGTTGTTAGTTCCACTTCTTTACTATCCCATTGTACACTGTACTACATTCTCTTGTGGAATTTGCTGTCATTTATTATTGGATATTTGTAATTTCTTCTCCAGTGGCATATCTTCCTTTGTTTCGCTTGCGCTGAAAACTTATTGAGTATCTGTGTGGATTTGTTTCTTTACATGACAGGCTTCCATTCTGGCCTTATGTGAAGGGGATGGTCACCTTCTTGTTGGTGATACCTTACTTTGGTGGTGCTACTTATGCCTATGAACACTTTGTTAGGGCCTACTTTCATGGGAATTTACAAAGACTTCATATTTGGTTCACCCCAAGGAAGGACTTCATCTTCAGTAGGCAGGATGAGTTTCTTGCTGCAGCGGAGAGATTCATTGAAGAGAATGGACCTCAAGCATTGGAGAAATTCATCATCGGCAAGGTAGGCCTTTATATGTGCTCGTTATGGTGAGAAATTTGAGAATGTAGGAGAAAGTAAATTAAAAAACTTGAGAGGCTTAAGAATCCTCCATTTATTACTGGAATCTTGTTTGCAATAGTCCTGTTATTGGTTCTAGAATCAGGTAACGACTTTCTTGGATTCAAATAGTACTCATGATACGGATCTTTTCCTCTAACATGCATAAAATAATAACCAATATTTAAATGCTCATGCACGTAAGCGTGTTCCTTTGATTTTGAGTCGAATGATTTTCTTACCTGTTGGGTTGAAGGTCTTCAACTCTTTCATCTAACTGGCAGTTTCATGAGGAGCTATCTTACCTTTTACGTATATAAGTTACCAGAATAAGAGCTGGATATATATATATATATAAAGTTCATAGAATCCTAACCCGTCAAGGATTCTAAGGGGCCGTTTGGCATCAATTCTCGTGATTTTCTCATTTTGAAAAAGAATTAATTCTTATAATCAATTTTGTACTGTGAATGCATTTGGTAACTGTGAGTCAAAATTAATTATGAAGAAAAGAAATAACAGATTTACGTTTGGATGAAAAACAGAAAAAAAATAAATTATTTTAGGCATTAAATTTGGTTATATCATCGACACATATATAAGTATCATAAAACATAATTTTTTAAAAAATTATGTCTCATCTATCTCGTCAATTTTGATGCTTATCTCGATTGTTTCAAGCGTGTTTCTCAGAAATGATTCTGAAAAGCGACAGTTTTTTGTTCCTTAAAAATTGTGCCTAAAGCAGGACGATTCTTAAAATCGTTTCCTAAAAATGATTTGCCAAATGGGTTTAGACTGTTTCCGTTCCCGGGATAAGAAAAATCGTTCCCAAGGAACGATGCCAAACAGCCCCTAAGTCTACAAAATTAATAACTGATTGTGCTCCCTTGAAGATACGATACATGCATCTCGGGTGTCCCAAGCCCTATACATGTGATCACCTTATTTATCTGGGCTCAATCCAGTTCACTCTAGTTAACTAGGAAGATCTTTCAGGGGATTTTCACTAAAACAGAAAATCATGTGATTATTGCAAAGACCATAGACTGAAAAGTCTTACATCGGGCCCATAAGAATGGAGAGAAACATATACAATCATGCACTTTTATAATGCTCGTCAGTAGTTTCAGTCATGATTCTTCAATGATGAATTGTTCCCAATTTTTTCGCTGCAGGTTAACCCCGGTGAACCTGATCTTCACATTACAGAAAGTGGCATTACTTGGTTAGATAGTACCCCGGGTGAGCCTGATCTTCACATTACAGAAAGTGGCCTTCCTTGGCTAGATAGTACCCCCGGTGAGCCTGATCTTCAGATTACAGAAAGTGGCCTTCCTTGGTTAGATAGTACTCACAAGATAGGTCAAAACGAGTGGACCTGCGCTCCCTGTCAGGTGATCACTACCAGCAAGGGATGCTTAAAGAGCCACCTTCAAGGGAAGAGGCACAAGGCCAGGGAAGAGGAACTCAGAACAATTAAGATGGCAGCCAAAAACACCAGTAAGACTACTTCAATTATGAAAAAACCTGTTAGGATAAATCTGTTGGAGGACTTCAACCATGGCATGTTCACACAGTTCATTGTCGAAAAATACGACGACTATCTACCGTTGGAGGGCTTCAACCATGGCATGTTCACACAGTTCATCCTCAATCTAAACCAAGTTTCTAGACCCATTAGGTGGTGTAGATGGAAGAAGCCAGAGATTGGATGGACAAAACTAAATACAGACGGATCTGTTACTAGTTTTGGTGGGCTCCTCCGCGATTACATGGGTAACCCAATATGTGCCTATGTCAGCAAGGCGCCTCGAGATGGGATTTTCTTGCTCGAACTATGGGCTGTATGGAGAGGCCTTGTTCTTTCATTAGGTCAGGGAATTAAAGTAATCTGGGTTGAGTCTGATTCAATGGGCGTTGTGAAAATCATCAACAAGGAGCAGCCTTATTAT
Source organism: Tetracentron sinense (assembly GCA_015143295.1). Lineage (NCBI taxonomy): Eukaryota > Viridiplantae > Streptophyta > Magnoliopsida > Trochodendrales > Trochodendraceae > Tetracentron > Tetracentron sinense. Next base: position 21,382,026 of record CM026574.1, read on the forward strand.
CCGCCAAAAGCTGAAAGCTGCTTGATGGACATTTGGGACCTTCTAATGAAGTTTGATAAGTATCAAGTTTCCCACTCATGGCGTGAAGCAAACAGAGCTGCCGACCATCTTGCGAAGATGAATCTTTCAGAGAGTGATGTAGTCTTATGGCCTGATGATTTTCCCAAGCCTCTTTGTAATATTATCAAAGAGGATGCTCAAGGAAAGAGTTATCCTAGAGTCTAACTTCTTGTTTTAAAAATCAAAGAAAGCTCTGCTTTACCCAGCTTACCAGCCAAATGTGTGCACTCGTGTGTGTGTGTGTAGTTTTAGCTTTTAGAAACATTTATCTAAATGGGTATTTAAGCGCAAAGAAAGAACAGGAGAAGCGCAGACACAAAAGAAACAGACGGAGAGGGAAGACTGGAAGAGCAATGGGGAAGAAGAAACTATGAAGCTTCAAAGCTGCAGACTCTCAGCTTCAAACAGGTCTGTTCCTCAATAAAATGATTTATCCCCTATGAAAATATCAGATTACCCTTGTATTTAATAGAATGATATCAAGACACAAGGGTAAAAATGACTACGCGAAGGTTACCAAGTTCACTTAGTCTTAGTAGACATCAACAATTACATATAGGATAATGCTAGCAGCCTAGCATCACTTTCTTTTGATACTTCTCTTTTTGATTGGAAAGAATGTTAGTGGAAAACACATGTCTTTCTCTTAATGGAAGACAATAACACATGTCTTGCTTATAAAGAACGGGAGTTTGAAAGAAAGTGTAGTTGGCATTGCCCATTTTATATATAGCACCGATTAAAAAAAAAAAAAACAATTATATATAGCCCCTTTATAACTAATATTTTATAATTTAATAACCCACTAATATTTAATAATTTTTTAGGAACCAACTTGATTCAACAGTTTATAAGTAATATTCTCTTATATTTATTAATTAGGAGAAAATACATTAACACCCCAGGTTTGACGAAAATACACATAGACCCTCTCCAGATTTCAGAAAATACATTAACCCTTACTTTTAAAAATAATGACACTTACATCCCTTCCATCACTTGACCGTCTGTCAACACTAATAGAGTTTGATGTCATGTGATAAAGTGTATAAACTTTCAAAAATGCCCCTTAAAGAAAGTTGTCATTTTCTCCTTTTCTCATAGAAACCAAAGCGTAGAGGTTGTCACATGTCCCCTTTGACACCCCTTAACTATGGTTAAGATTCACCCACCCCTAGAGTTCACCCACACATCCTTGGTTTTTAGAAAAAAATATTAATTATTTTTTAAATTTTAATTAAATTGTTTTAAGGTTTTTTTAAAAGATTAAAATATTTGTAAAAATAATTAATATTTTTTTTCTAAATTAGAGCTTCCTCTTTGAGGAGTGATGATTATGGAAACGTTTTTGAGTTAATCAAATTTGTATGTATCTGTCTTGAGAGTATATGTTATTGTGCATAGCATGAAATAAATCGCCACCCCAGCCTATTAAAGTGGAATGATGTACACCATACACGCGGTATCCCCTACTTCTTTGCTCATGAGAAAATGCTGTGATATTCCCTCAGTAACAATGTGATCTATACTCTACATCTACATGTGGGTGTAGCACTCTTAACACTCATCAATCTTGACCATCAATGGATGACCACCCTTTGATTATCATTCATCCGATGATTATTATGATCCAATTGATGTGATTCTCATTTGGTGTTGTGCTCATATTTGTTTCATTGCAATTCTCAGAAGTAAATATTAATAGTAAATTAGATACCGTGTCTAGAAATAAGCTTTGTATACAGGATGGATTAGAGAAATGGCTGCCCCATGTTCTAAATATTTAACATTTAAAAAAGTAAAGATTAGTGGTAAATTAGATACTTCTATAAATAAGCTTTGTATACAAGATTGGATAAAGTGTAAAAATATTAATTATTTTTACAAATATTTTAATTTTAAAAAACCCTAAAAACAGTTTTTTAATTTTTAAAAATAATTAATATTTTTTCTCTAGAGGTGAGTTAATGGTAACAACAATTAAGGGGTGTCAAAGGGGACACGTGGCAACCTCAAGGGGGGTGATTACCGGATTTGCCAAATCCGGTTATCACCATAGAAGATTTGGCTTCTATGAGAAAATGACAACTTTTGTAGAGGGGTAATTTTAAAAATTTACACACTTTATCACATGACATCAATAATTCTATTGGTTGACTGACGGTCAACTGATGGAAGGGATAAGTGTCATTATTTTAAAAAGTAAGGATGCCTAATTTATTTTCTAAAAAAATGAATGGGTCTATGTGTATTTTCGTCAAATCTCAGGGGATGTAAGTGTATTTGTGTAAATGTATTTTCTCCTATCAATTAAGGGGTAGGTACTACATAATGCACATATAGTATCATTTTTTTTTTTTTTTGCTACTATACGTGTTCTATTGTGAAAAACACTACATTTCTCACACAAAATTCAAGAAGTGAAGTTTAGAAAATAGCAGGACTGATTATTAAAAAAAGGAAAAGATAATACCAGGACCAATTTAGCCCAACGTTTTCGACGTCCAATCACCTGATTAGATATCTCAAATTGGACTATTGTTTTTCGGTGCCAAATCATCTCCAGTGATAACCGGATGTGGCACATCCGGTTATCACCCCTAGAGGTCGCCACGTGTCTCCTTTGACACCCCTTAACCGTGGGTAAGGTTCACCCACCCCTAGGGTTCACCCAACTAATTTTGTTTTTTTTTTTAAAATATTAATTCTATTTTTAAAATTAAAAAATTGTTTTTAATATTAAAAAAACTTTAAAAACAGTTTTTTAATTTTAAAAATAGAATTGATATTTTAAAAAAAAACCAAAAATAGGTGGGTGAACCCTAGGGGTGGGTGAACCTTACCCACGGTTAAGGGGTGTCAAAGGAGACACGTGGCGACCTCTAGGGCTGATAACCGGATGTGCCACATCCGGTTATCACAGGAGAGGATTTGCACCCTTGTTTTTCTTGTGTTAGGGCAGAACGAAAGCGGGACCTACAAAATGACTTTTTTTATGGACCAAAGGAAGGTCACACGTTGTTTACACGGTTGCAGCATAGGCCAAGGTTATCTATCTATCACAATGATACTTATGCATATTTACCTTGTATTAATTATCAAACTCACTAAAGTTACATAATTTAATCTTTTAATCTTTATAAACAAAGTCCATTATTCCATTCAGAAAAGAAGTACAATGTATTTCCTATCTCTTCATTTAATAAATTGTCATATGTGAAAATACTGGTATATTTATTACATATAAATAAAAAAGACTAGTAAACGTGATCAAGTTCACTAGACTAGTAAACTTAGTTTTAATCTCCATTGAAGTCTGTTTTATCTCTGTATTAATACCATTTTATAAAATCTAAGGGTAGTCTGGTATTTATATAGGAATAAATTATTAAATTGATTAAACAAAAAGTATAAGAAAGTCAAAAAAAAATATAGCATTTATGATTGGTCCCTGTAAAAGACTAAACTACTCCTAAATTATTGAGTTTAGCAATTAATACAATGATAAAATGTCATGGTAGATGTATACTTATACTTTTCACTCAGTAAGCCTAAAGCATGGATCCTCTTGACCGACTCAAGAGTGAACTTGCTTAGTTCAATTTCGCTGCTCAATTGGGTTTCAGTCAGGGATGAATGGGAGGTGTCGGGATTTCAAATCTTTTTGTTTAACTGTGGGTGTGCTATATTGAGCTGATAAGCTTGTATTAATTTCTCTTTGTAATTTGTAAGGTTTTGTTTTCGTTAATAGGGTAAGTTCATCAGTTGTTGCTCTCTTCTTTGATATAATGATAATTTGATTACCGAAAAAGAAAAAAAAACCTCTAGATTACTTTGCTATGCAATGCATTCGTAGATTTTGTAGAGACCCGAAATTTAATTTCTTGGTATTCGTATCAATTATTTTAATATTCTTGGTTGTCATGATTAATTTATTACATAAGTTTAAAATTGGAACAATTAAAGTAGCATGAGGGTGTTTTATAAATTAATCAAGTGAAAAATAGACGAAATCTCCTTTATCATAAGAGGGGCATTTTGGTCATTTTGTGTAATCCAAAATTTATGAAAATTTTAATGTAGATTCTATATGACCTAAAGTAGCTATGGTTCAAATTTCAGGTTAATCCGATAAGAATTGAGCTCTATAGAATTATTCAAAGTGCAGTGGCAAAACTGTAAATACGATGAACAGTAACCGCGTGAACAGTACCACGTGAACAGTAACCGTGAATAGTGTTTTAGTAGTTCTTATCACTTTCTAACTCTGGTATTGCCTATATAAAGACCCTAACTCAAGGATTTTAGGTATTTTATCATTCAAAAACTTATTAGAGAGAAAAATAGAAGAAAAACCTATGAGTTCTCATTAAAGAGAGTGAGAGAAAAGGGTTTTGGAGAGATCCAAGAGGAGAAATCAAAGGTGTTGCAAGGAAAAAGTACAAAAAGGCTTAGATCCATCCCATTCGCAAACGTTTGATTGTAGAGAAGCGATCGTGAGAGATAAATACGACTTCCTTCCTCTCAATATAGGGATTATTGATACAAATATGATGAAGAAATAAATCTAACGTAAGAACGACAATAGTAAATATGTTTTTATTGTTTTAAACTATGATGAAAATTATATATGAGGATTTTATGATGTTTATACTCAGATTTTCTCATGAAAAATTATATATGATGATTTTACGATGTTTATATCCAGATTTTTTTTATGGAAAATATATATGATGATTTTTGTAATGTTCTAAATCAGGATTTTCCCTTGAAAAATCTATAGACGATGTTAGAAAATTTTAGATCTTGGTTATCTGATGGATAATATATATATGATGAATAGAGAACATTTTAGATGGTGATTTCCTTGTGATAATTATTTGAAAAAGATGTTTATGATTTTTTTTATTCTATATCAACAAGGGGAATGAGATTGATTTTGTGGTGTATGAATGATAAGAATGGAGGAAGTGGATGATGTTCAGAATTGATGAAATTATTATAAGTTTGTTTGAGATCATTATGTGTTGTGAAAACTAAGGCCCTGTGAGACTTATTTGATTATAGATGCGTATTAAAAATTTAGACGCGGTAAATAAAATTATCCCTTATTTTATTTGACAAATTATGCTTTATATTGATCACTTAGGAGAACCCTTGCATGTTTAAATCTATGCATGATTTACAAGTATTTTATTTCAGTCACACGGATTCACGAAATCTATACATGAACAAGTATGAGAATAAACAAGATGACAAGTAATATGCAAGTACACAAGGACACAAGCATTATGCATGATTGAGTTTTGCACTGACCGAGTACCCACAGGCCTATGATCAAGGCAAAACTAGCCGTATGCACCGGCGAATGTGTAGACAAGCCGTATACACCGGATAATGTGTAGACAAGCCGTATACACCGGATAATGTGTAGACAAGCCGTGTACACCGGATAATGTGTATATTGTGTGGTACCTCGGAAAGTAGGGTATATGTTAGTCTCTACCCGATATATGGGGTAGAGTTATTTTAAGTTATTGCAATTGCATGTTGTTGAATAAATTCATGAATAAAAATAGGCAAGATAAATAAGAGAAATAAGCATGAGTAATCAGGTGTAAGAATCAAATTTAATTATGCTTCCGCACTTTGAAATATTGTGAGTTCACTTGTGATATTGAATCTTAAAATATATTGTTATCAAATCTCGTATATTGTTAGGCAGGATTTTGTATATACGCTGGGTAATTTGTTACTCAGCCGATGACTGTTGTTGTCGGCAGGTGCTAGATTTGACATTTGTGCCCCAGGACCTTGGGGAGAGGAAGAATACGAGGAAGAGCAGGAAGAGCCAGCAGGTGACTACCCTGATGGAGAATGGAACTTGGATTGCTGGCCATACACAGGACACTAGATCACTAGTATATTTGGATTTTGAATTTTAGAATTGTAATAGACAAATTATGGATTTATAGTTAGTTTGAGTTTATGACTGGAGATTCATAGAGGTTGATTTTAAATTGATTATGAGGTCTTAGTATTTATTTCAGATATTGGACTTGATTGCATTTATTTAAAGAAAAAAAAAAAAAAGATTTTTTTTTAGGTCCATGTTTTTAGAATTGCCTTAAATGCTTATGATAAGAAGTTATTGAATTAATGATTAAGTCACGTGCCAAAGTCTCACATTAAGTTAGGTGGGATTTTGGGGCGCGACAGATTTCCTCTTAAATCAGGACAAATTTCATTTTCTTTAGCTACTCTATTGCCTAACCAATGTTTGGTTGCCGAGAAAATAAGTAAAAACATGGAAAAGAAGATTAGACAAAACACAACTAAAAATTATATTAGAAATCCAAAAATTTTCTTTTATCTTCCATATTTTCATCTATTTTCTTGGCAACAAATTTTTTTTTTCCTTGGCAACCAAACATAGCTTAAAGAACAGTAGGTTTGTTTGTTACAACTGGCAACACCCCCACACAAACATATAGTGAAAAAATTGAACTTACCCTTCACATTTTTGGTAAGATAATTTAGAGATTCAGTGTTTTTTTTTGGTTGAAGAGATTCAGTGTTGGACTTGGCTTATTTTGAAAAACCGGGTTGCGAGGAAACTGATCTTTCTGTCAAACTTCACACTATAAAATCGCAACTCTTTGTAGTTCTTTCGACTGAACCAAGCCCTTCATCTTCCTCCAGTGAATCTGGCCGAAGAGCCCAGCAACTTACAGGCTTTCCTAGATTGTTCTGAAAGGCCATGCCCTTCGCTGCCCAATACCAAGCACAAAGGCTTATCGGCTAAAGAATCTGCAAGCTTTTAAGAGAGTGAGGAGAACTTCGATTCTTCAGTACTCTCTGGATGGCCTACCAACATCTTCATTTGGAATTCATTTCTTAGAGCTTCTAGATAAACCCAATTACTGGAAACAATAAGGAGCTGAAAGGAAGCTCCTCAGGCTGCCCGGAGTACTAAAGAATGTTCAGAAAAGCACCACTGAATTTTCTCAAACAACAATTAAGTAAGCATAAGTTTCTTGACATGTCAACAATTTCTGTGAGCAAAATGTGCCTCGAGAAGGTGATAGGTGCCCATATTTGGAGGATCTAGAAGGAATTTAGGATTAGAATTTCAGTCCCAAGCCATCTTTAACTAAGGAGAAGATGGAAACCCAGCCAGGTGTGCCATATCATGCGAACTATAGTAGGAATTCACATCAATGCGATTGCTTCGATTATATGGTGCCGGTAGCCCTTTGGGAATCTAGGCTCCATCAAGTAAAAAAAGTAAACATTCCATTGTAGTGGGGTCTCTCTTGTATCAACTCATAAAAACAGGACATTTCCCTGCACATATTTTATATGTCAATTAATGGTATCACGAGGAACATTTTAAATTAATTAACATTATCATCATCAATTCCATATTCCAAATATTTGGGGTCGGCAACACGAATCCTGTTCCAGGATCTTGATAATTTGATTTATTTCTAGGAGCTTGGCCATTAGAATTCCTGATAGGATAGCTGGCCCGAGAAATAGAAAATAAACACACATAGAACAATAGGCACCGTCTTACAGAGTTGTGCAATATAGAACATATAAACAAAAGTAACGTAAACATGAACTAGACATTATGTCAATAGCTACACTGATGTGATTTTCGATTCCAAAATGTGTACAGACAGGCCTAAAAACATGTATTATAACTTGGCAATGTCTAAGAAAATGGAAGTGCACCTTGAGGAGGCAGCAGCATCACACTGGTTCAAATTTACAAATGTTATCAAACTTGTAAAAGGTCGAAAAGATTGATAATGAATTTTTGTTGCAGTTAGGCCGTGATCTGCAAAAGTGAATAAATTGGCCTCGAACTGTTTGAATCAAAACAGCTCATTCCAAAATATACAGTTATATTTGTCTAATGACCTCAACAATGAAATTTTTTGCAGCTGAGGAGAATTCGTTGCTTATTTTCTTTGACTCCATTATTCCTTCCAGTTGGATCCAAAGCACTGTCTGGTTGGGTTACAAGCACAACCCTAGTCCTGAAGACCTCAGCATTGCCAAAGGATTGGAATATTTAGAAGCAAAATTTGATTCTCTATACCCTATCCAACTAAATGTTAATGCTTCAGCCATTTTATAATAAGCTAAAATTCTTTTTTTTTAAAATGTGATGATTGATAATCAAAACCTTCCCAAATCATTTAGCCATGCTTCCATAGCCAACATTCCTCACATTTTCTTTCTCTGTTGCTAAAAGAGTGCTCATATTTTGGCAAAATTATACTGAGCAATAATTCATCCTTATAAAGGCGGCATGCCGTGAAATGCATATACAGATAAGGTATTTTTAAAAAAAATCGAAATTTCAAGCAAAGAAAAAGTTTAAATAAACATGTTTTGATCATCAGAATCTGGTGGCTAAGGGGCAGATTTTGAAACATAACGTGTAAGAACAACCACATGCACTAGCCATTTAGGTATATATCCTGGTAGGTAAAAGACAGTGGCCAAGTTAAGCACTAGAATAAATGATGGAGACTAGTGAACTGACAGATTGATCAAGCTAACAAGAAACCCATCATTGAGATAGTAAAGTCCGAAAGAGTGCTAGCTTCATAATCTTCCAAAGCCAGAAAGCTGATTTGGGAGGAGTCACAAATTTGCAGCTTTGCATGCAAATTAAAGTAATTCCAAGCTGGGTTCAAACCATTCACACTGGGAAGCAACTTACCTACCCTTCTCGCCAACAAGAAAAAACTAGTTTTGGGGGCAGTGATTCATCCTAAGATTAATTATTCCACTTTTGATGACGGTGGAATATATAATATGAAATGTCTTAGGTGTTTAAGATTAGTTCACTTATGAATAAAATACAGCCACCCCAAGAGGTATATATAAAAAAGCAGTCCCATATTAATGCCTAAACAAAATTTATAAATTTAGTAGTTTGATTGACTGTTAAATCCAAATGCCAAGCATCTTTATGCGTCAGAGAAAAAAAAAATGTTTTAAACGCCGATTCAGTAAATAAATTTGGCTGCATGCTTTTTTGTTCTTTTTCACAGACATCAAATTGAAGGAATTAATCTTGGTTTCAACATGTGAATGGCAATACCAAGACCACGACTCAGTAGCGACACCGTTGGCTGGCTTCACGTTTATAAAAGCTGAGTGAAGGGATGCGAGATTGCAGCGGAAAAATCATCTCTTGGATCCGATCAATAAAATGAGATACGGAGGTAGAGCAATGGCCTTCTGGAAGAGTATGATCTAAGTTGAGCTAGGATTTCTCCACAATGGGATTTCATACAAAACTTGGGTGTGTGGTTGATCACACTTGAGCAAAACTCAAGTGACACGGGGAATATTATCAAGAGAGACAAAATCTTTCACACAAATGGAAAGTCTCCACTTTTGCTTTCTTGGTTGCATTCTTTCCTCCTTAGCCAAGGGGATTTATACACCATCAAAGAGAGAGTCGTTAGACTCTTCCATAATTATTCCCTTATATCAAGCAATTAGAATCTGGATCAATGGTCCAGATTCAACCACATTTACCATAGCTCCCTTAGATCAAGTAACGGCTTTTAACGGCTCTTTGGAGTCTTAATGGCTTGGTCAAACTAGCTGTTAAGCCTTTGACTAAGATCCAACGGTCACCCTTCACCAAGATACCCAGTCTGGCTTAGAGATGATCAAACACTCCATATCTCACAATATCAATCATGATCCCTATGCACATGAATGCATCAAGATTAAAATAAGATAGATACCATATAATACATTTAAAAAACATGATCATACATATGCGGTGATGTGATGTGCATGAGTGTTAATATGCATGACGAGATTCACTTGAGGATTTTATCCATCAACCATAGCCGTACAATCGAGGGATTATAGCCACCCGATCTCAATATCCAACATCTCCCACTTGGCTATAAGCCCGGGATGTTTCTATATCAAACTCATAGAGGCTACATGCCTTCAAAATCTTTAGTATGACCTCTTGGACCGATTTTCCCAAATTTAATGGTTTTTATCACGGCCTCAATATCACAATAAATGTGAATACATTTATCAATTCTTAAGTCATTTAAGAATATCTTTATCCATACAGTTTCGTTTGCTGTAGCACTACAAGCGATGTATTCCGCTTCCATAGTATGTCTAGCAATATATTCTTATCTTTTACTTGACCAAGTAATGGTCGCACCATCCATCAAGATTACATATCTTGATATGGATTTTCTATCATTAGGATCTCCTGCAAAATCTGCATTGCAAAATCTCATAGCTTCCAAATCATCTTATTGGAAAATTAACTCAAGGTTAATGTACTTTGCATATATATTTTTCAATACACAATTTGCAGCTGTGCTAATATAGGATTACCATGACATTTATTAATCAAGCCTATTGCAAAACTCATATTTGGTAATATTGCATACATTAGGCTTAATTTTCTTCATCTTCTATCTTTGGAAATTTTAATTCCCAAAACTTAATTTTCTTTACCCATATCTTTCATTTCAAATTTGTTTTTCAACCATTCTATAATTTTCATGATTCTATTTAAATCCTTTCGAGTCATTAGTATGTCATCTACATAAAGTGTAATGACTCCCACTAATCCAAATATATATATAATAATAAGAATTATATAGAATCATCTGGTATTTCTTCATTTATCATTGTTTAATGATCTTTTAAATAACTAGAAGATTTTCTCACATTTTGTATTCTAGTTATAGTAATTTCAAATGCTTCTACCATTTTATTTGGCTTATTTTGTTTTAAATTGTCTTCCAGATCTCTACTTTAAGTATGTGTTAGAATACAAATTAACATTCATTAAACACTTATTAATATAAGTAGATGAACTAGAAGTTTTATTTGAGAACATTCAAACGATACAAGCCATCTATTTTAGTTCCCCATACAAGAATACGTCCATGTTTTCCTATAGACACTTTTGACGAACGGAAACGTATTTCAAAACCTTTTTCATCTAGACGTGGTACAGATAAGAGATTACGCCTCATTCCGGGCGCATACAATACATCAGTGAGGATGAGGTTTGTTTTACCAGGCAACGCCAACTTGAGTGTTCCAATTCCCAGAACCTCACAGTATGTGTTATTGCCCATATAGAGCTTGTGATCGCCGGTTTTGATCTCCTTCATCTCTATGAAGTTCTCTTTAGTCTTTGTCACGTGCCTTGATGAAGCAGAGTCCACCCACCAGGCTTCAGAGTCGCAATCAGCAAGAAGCGATTCTGACACCACACAAACAATGTCTTTAGATCCTTGTTTGTCATTTTTTATTTGAGGAAAATTGATCTTGTGGTGGCCTGGTCTTCCACAATTATAACAGTTTCCAAAAGTCTTATTATTCTTGTCATTTCTTTTTTCAGATTTATAAGGTTTATGTTTGAAATTTTTCTTGAAGGGTTTCTATGGTTTTGTCTTAGAAGACGATGAAGGAGTTTCTACCATATTAGTTTCATTAATTTTCTTCTTAGCTCTTCTTTGAGCTTCCACTCCTAATAGCATAGGAAGAGTTTTAATTGAAACTTGTTGTCCAGATAAGTTTATTGCTATTACAACAGATTCCCAAGATGGTGGTAAACTATGCAAAATAGTGGACACTTGCATCTTATCCGGTATAGGATTATCAACTGCAGCTAATTCTTTAGCAATAACTATCATTTTGTTAACATATTCTGTTACATTTTCATTTTCTTTCATCATAGAAGTATTAAACTGTTCTATTAATAATTGAATATATGTTTCAGATGCACTACCATAAGCAAGTTTAATGGCATCGAACATTTCTTTAGCTGTTTCATGTTCTTCAAATATTATTTCAAGATCTGGATCCATGAATGTGAGCATTATGGACTTAGCTAATTTATCATCTTCCACAAATTTATCATAAACATTTCTAGTAGCTTCTCCTGCTCTAAGAGGGGGTTCTTCAGGATAAGGAGTGTCAATTACATACTCTACTTTATCTTGATATAATATGTGTCTTATTCTCCTCTTCCAAGTTGAATAATTAGTCCCATTAAGTTTTTCAGTCTTACTTAATTCTGAACTTACTGCCCTAGAAGACATAATATCTCAGAAAAATAATCAGTAGAATAATTATTGTATGCAAACAAATCTAATAATATTTTCTAATCCGATTTTTAAATAATCAGCGTTCTAAATATGCTCTATAAAATTTAAAATGCTATGTCTTGCAATCTTTTAATTTTTAATCAAAAAATAGCATCATTTTCAGCATATATCAAATAATAATTTGTGCATATAAATTTCTCTGATTTATATTCCAGGAAAAATCAGATTTTATTTCTGGTGTCGTAGTGATTATTATCAAATGTTCACAATAATTATCTCAAGAATATTCAGAATTTATTTCAATCTAAAATGATTATCTATATGCTGACTTTTCAGAGTATTTAAAATTTGTATTTCATACAAAGTCAGAATACTATTCTGATTTCAAAAGTTCTCAAAAATAATCACAATTCCATATACTGAAATTTTCTGGATATCAACTAATATATTTTAGAGGTTTAAAATATAGTATCACTATAATTTTCAAAATCTAAATTAAGGATTTCTGTAAATTCTAAAATTACAGAAGATTATAATAAACAAGGCTCAGATTCTCAAAAAAAATTATGCTCAATAATTTCAGGCAACACAGATTTTTAGCAATTCGTAGAACCAAAAAATTCAGAATTTCAAGATGCTTCAGGGATAATATATCATCCAAAAATTAATCCCTTTACTGAATTTTATTGGTGAATAATCAATTAGGTAAGAATCTATTTCTTTGTAATATTTGATATGGACTAATAAACAAGAAATTAGAACGTGTGCACCTGAAGTTGTCGGATCGAAAAAAAAAAAAAAACCAAAAAATCCCCCAAAGAACTTTTGGATCGACCCCTGAACGTGAAGAGTAGCTCCCACCCTTCCTTGAACAAGAAATTAGCAAGAACAGTAGCAGAGGAGATTTTCTGCTGTAGATTTTTAGATTGTAGAGAAAAATAGACGATAATATTTGCACGCGTGGGGATGCCGGTCTTTTGAAGTCCTTGTAAATTCCGATCGTATGTCCCGCGGTGGTTTTCCTTGGATGTGAGGTTGAAGAGAACACTTGAAACGACTCTCACACTTCACGTAATAGAGGTGTAATAGAGGCTTTTTCTTTCTGGCATCAAATCCTCTCCGGTGATAACCGGATTTTGCAAATCCGGTTATCACCCCTAGAGGTCACCACGTGTCTCCTTTGACACCCCTTAACCGTGGGTAAGGTTCACCCAACCCTAGGGTTCACCCACCTATTTTTGGTTTTTTTTTTAAAATAATAATTCTTTTTTTTAAATTAAAAAAATGTTTTTAATATTAAAAAAACTCTAAAAACAGTTTTTTAATTTTAAAAAACCCTAGGGTTGGGTGAACCTTACCCACGGTTAAGGGGTGTCAAAGGAGACACGTGGTGACCTCTAGGGGTGATAACCGGATTTGCAAAATCCGGTTATCACCGGAGAGGATTTGCTGCCTTTCTGCCTTTCTTCAAAGGCTTTTTCAAGAGAGTACAACAATCCTAAAAAATCGTGTAGGCTTCTTTCACTAAAAACAAAATAGGGAAGCTTTTAGTGAAGCCTTTCTCTAAAAACAAAAATCTGTAGATAACTTTTCTACTGGAGAAAGTTTAGTTTTGATCCGATGCTTCTTGGTACAAGGTGATACGGTGAACCTACGGCTCTGATACCAATGAAGGGATGCGAGATTGCAGCGGAAAAATCATCTCTTGGATCCGATCAAAAATGAGATACGGAGGTAGAGCAATGGCCTTCTGGAAGAGTATGATCTAAGTTGAGCTAGGATTTCTCCACAATGGGATTTCATACAAAACTTGGGTGTGTGGTTGATCACACTTGAGCAAAACTCAAGTGACACAGAGAATATTATCAAGAGAGACAAAATCTTTCACACAAATGGAAAGTCTCCACTTTTGCTTTCTTGGTTGCATTCTTTCCTATTGAGCCAAGGGGATTTATACACCATCAAAGAGAGAGTCGTTAGACTCTTCCATAATTATTCCCTTATATCAAGCAATTAGAATCTGGATCAATGGTCCAGATTCAACCACATTTACCATAGCTCCCTTAGATCAAGTAACGACTTTTAACGGCTCTTTGGAGTCTTAATGACTTGGTCAAACTAGCTGTTAAGCCTTTGACTAAGATCCAACTGTCACCCTTCACCAAGATACCCAGTCTGGCTTAGAGATGATCCAACACTCCATATCTCACAATATCAATCATGATCCCTATGCACATGAATGCATCAAGATTAAAATAAGATAGATACCATATAATACATTTAAAAAACATGATCATACATATGCGGTGATGTGATGTGCATGAGTGTTAATATGCATGACGAGATTCACTTGAGGATTTTATCCATCAACCATAGCCGTACAATCGAGGGATTATAGCCACCCGATCTCAATATCCAACACTGAGTTGCTTAAACAAAGTCACTTGTATTAGTACCATGCAAAACTAAGACACCCAATTTGGATAAATTTTGAACCCACCAGAGGTTCCACCTATTGAGCACAATTCTGCATATTTTCAAAGACTATGAACAAATTTTTATTCTGTCTTCAGTACTTATTTCACAAGTAACTATGAACAAATTAATACTATGAATTAGAAAACATGAACATGAATGCGCATATCATCTTCGAAAATCAGAAGAAGATAATTCCACAAAAATTAGAATCACCAACCTTCAACAAAAAACCCATAAAAGCAAATGCATAGCATCTCAGTTTTTAAAACTCATCCTCTAATTAAATCTTTAATTCTAACAGCAAAGAGCAAACCCCATTTCCATTTTGAGTCTAATTTAGCTATTTACACAAAACAAGAACTAGGAACAGTTAAAGAGATTGAGAGCTTCTGCAATGGAAGAAAACAAAGACCCAAAAACCCAATTGAAATCTGACGCAGATCAACAACCAAATAAAATAAAAGAAAAGAAAGGATAACCTTGAGAGTGACGATAAGAAGAGCTATTGCGAAGCTTGAGAGGCAGATATCCCGCGAGAAGGTAAAGGGAGAGAAACGAGCGCATCATCATCACCAGCTCTTTTTCGAGTTTGAGTTTGAATTTAAGTTTGAGCAGCTTCACATTAGAGAATCAATGGCCTCTCACGTGAATATGAAACTTGAATCAATCGAAAATGGACAGTTGAAGCAAGGGTTGTCAAACCGGCCCTCTGAGAAGGGGCCGGCCCTATCTGGCCATTCTAAGCCCGCAAAATAAATGGTTAATTTTGACCGGGCCTAATTTTGAAAGACACTCTTACTTAAGGCGTGGGCTAGTAAGCACTAAGCCCAACCCGGTCCTCCACTTTACATAGCATATCATATATAATATATTACATATATACTTTTGTATATTAAGACTTATAATAACCTAATGCTAAGAATTATGTGTAACGGACTACTACTGTAGTGTAGTGTAGTGTAGTGTAGTGTAGTTATTTATTTATTTATTTTTAATTCTGAGAGAGGTTATTGTATGTATGTGTAATAGAAGTAGTTTTTTTCAAAGTCTTCTTATAAGTTGTAATATTATAAGAGTAATGCTACGTCCATTTTCCGGTTGTCCAGTCTCCCCTAATTTTATACGGGAAGGCAAAATAGTGACATTTTTTTGTGGGTCTCATCGCTTCTTTTGTCTTTATGTTTAAAATTGGAAAAGATAATCGGAGAGTGGACAACTAGGACCAGTGCTTGTGTTATAATAACAGAAGGCTAAGACTTACTTGTATGTGTGACGGGGTACTATTGTAGTGTAGTCACTTATTTATTAATTTTTTTAATTTAAGAGAGACTATTGTGTGTATATGTAATAGTGTAGTATCTTTTTAGAATTTTCTTATAAGTTGTAATGTTTTTTATTTTTTTTAATCCAACCATACTAATCCTAGAAAGCTAACAATAACAATTGGGATGTGTGATGGTAGTTTCACTCACTATAAATTGAACCTAGCCCCTTCTATAACATACGAGACTAGCAATATTCATCTTGCATTATCGGTCCTCAAGCCCAAATAATGGAGTAGGGTTACATGTTAGATTGGCAATCAATGTAGAAAAAGATTTAAAACATGATAGAATTTCTTTTTGGGTTTTTCAGCTCAGGCCCTTGGATAGGTTTGGGGTTGGGGTTGGGGTTGGGGTTGGGGCCTAGCCAATTCAGGCCCCTTTGAGGGTTAGGGTCAGACTAAGTCTCACCCTTGTGAATGAGGTAAGAGCATCTAATCTCAGTTTTTAGAAGAAGAAAAAACTAAAAATTAACGTGTCCTCTTTTAACTCCCTTTATTTGTGGTTTAGATTAACTCACCCATGGAGTTAAAGCAACTAACCTTGGTTTTTAGAAAAAATTATTATGTCCTCTTTAAGCTTCTTTAACTTTGATTAAGATTCACTAAAACATCTAACCTTGGTTTTTAGAATTTTTTTAAAAAAACTTAATGTGTTCCCTTTTAACTCCTTTAACTATGGTTAAGAATTAATAACCCCTTAAGGTTAAAGCACCTAACCTTGATTTTTAGAAGAAAAATAATAATAGAGATAAGTACCGCTAGTCACCCCAAATAAAAAATATCACCTAAAAGGACATGGTTTCAGAAGTTTTACCAAATAGGGTATGTACTCCAATATTACCCTTAACCGTGTTGGGTTTTATATGCGCAGCTAAGGGGTTAATATGTCAAAAGCATACCCTATTAGGTAATAAAAATACAAAGTATGCCTTTTTTGATAAATATGTTAAAAGCATGCCCTTTTAGGTAATAAAAATGCAAAGCATGACCTTTTAGGTGAATCGCCCATAATAATAACCATAAGGGTTAAAACTTATTAACCATGGTTTAGAGCAATTAAAGGGACTTTGTGAGTTTATGAAAACTGTTAAGGATATAATAGTCATTTTCTGTAACAATTTCAAATGAAAGCCTAATGGTAGGGATGGTTATTAAACAAAGGTGCTCGCGAATTATATATATAATTAACCTACTAAAATATCTAAATATATTTACGTTTTTAAATTTCAAAATTAAGTATATTAATTATATACTAGTAAATATTAATAATGTATAATGTATCTTTACTATTATAATGGAAGAGGGAGTAGCCGAATTTTCCAAAATTCCTAAACTCTGTGTGTGTGTGTGTTTGCTTGGGTGGTGTGAGTATTCCCTTGTCTTTGCCTTCAATCATTGCCTTGTGGTATGATTGAGTTTACCGAAAACAAACCAGAACCCTTATATAAAACAAAACTTAAATTTTATGTTTTACTTTAATTCCGAAACTACCCTCATTTATCTATTTAAAGAATAGAATCACAGGCAATTGCAATTGAACTCGGGGAGAGTTCAATCGCACCCACAAGTTAACACATGTCCCTTTTAACTCCTATTAATTGTGGTTAACTCCTTCCCCTCACTCTCACGTGCATCGCCTCTGTCACCCGTTAGTTTTATATAATAAGAATATGTTTTATACAATTATAAATTCTTCTTAAAATTTTAGGTAACATCATAATTTTTTTTACCTATTGAAGGATAATAAAGTAAAATTTAAACATAATAAATAATTATATCTAATGAATCAAGCTACTCCCGAACTACTCGAGCTCATGTGTTGAAGCTCGAGCTCGTGTATTTAATAAACAAGCTAAGCTCAAGCTTAAGCTTGATTTTCGAGTTCGTTAACTTAATAAACAAGCTTCAGCATCCCACTATTCAGCACGGCTCAGTACGGTTGGCTCGATAAAATCTCTACCTAAGGAACTAAGGGTTGAGGTTATTTGTCAAATTGTTACACATAACAACATATTTGCAAACTTGGAAGAACCTTGCAGCTAATATGCCAAAACCCACCTTCTTTTACACTTTGTTTTGGGATATATTTTTTTCTCATTTTAATTTGGGGAAGGATTTTGCTACCCAACTTGACGGATACTAATCATCACACATGTCGCATAGATTGTGGTCGCCCGAGACCACTTTTCTGGCATCTGCCAGAGAGAAACCGAGGCCTCGGAGTAAATGCGACTGTGGCTAGCACTCATCGGGAAGGAAATACAAAGGATAAGTGGCGGTTTCAACGCTAATGCTAACAGGCTCCCCGCCAGATGGCACCGGAGGTGATCCCGTGTCCACCTAAAACGAGTAAGTAACGGTCGATTGCTTTAAACGGTCATATTGTTTGAAATTTGAATATTCTCCCAGACAACATCCAAGAAAAGGAAAAGAAGAGAAAATCTCACTTTCTCGTCTCCACCAGCGTCCACACGCAGTAAGCTTGCCGGAAAAAAGCTCTACCATTGTTGCACTTCAAAATCTTGCGTTTTCCGAACAACCAAAGGTTTCGTTCCCATGGAAAAGATTCAATCAAACACCTGTAACCACGAATCAGAAACCCTAATTTCAAATTCTCATGTCTCTGGTGGTTTTGAATGGGATAAAGATCTGAAAAAGATCAAATCTCCATTTCTCAAGGAAGATAAATCTTTGAGTCTAGGAAACAATGATTCCTGCGAGGAAGATGACGCGGTGGATTCAATGCTCTGTATTTCGGGTTCAAGACTAATTCCAACTGGGGTTATGCAGATGAATTGCAGAGGTTAGTGTATATCATATTTTTTCAATGCTCTATATTATTTCATATCATATTCGGGTCCCAAACGAATTGGGCAATTTAAATGTGGTCTTGTTGTTGTTCAGTAAATAAGGGTTTTATCTGTTTGAACTGTTTCAATTCAGAAAAGGATTTTCAGTTTTTGGAGATATCTGTGTTTCTCATTTATGATCTGAGTTTCTTGAATTGGGCTTTCTAGACTTGAATTTTCCTGTTTCTCACGGTTCATGTTTAGAGAATTTCAGATACAATTCTTTTTTCCAGAATTAAACTTAAATAATTTAAATTGGAACAAGGCATTCTGGATAATTTCATTCAGATGGGTTTTAATCGTGTTGATTTAGAGCATAAAAGGGTCATTTAGTAACCAGAATTGGGTTTGCTAGGTTGAATAGCTTTGCCAATTAGAGATCATAATGTTTATGTTTGATGCATTTTCCTTTTCAATCAGACTTAAGTTTTCTTAGTGTTTTGGGGATTTAAGTGTTCATTTTATTCTATCTGTTTCTTGAACCAGAGGATTTTGTGATGTTTGTAAATGCTGGAGATGGGGATTTAAGAGAAGGAGATTCCAGTATGATTTTTAAGCCTGATATGTTTTTCCAAGGAGGGGATGTTTTAAGAACTGACGAGAATATACTCGATGGTGGTGATTATCCATCAATTTATCAGTCGGCCCGGTTCGGAAACTTCTGTTACCAGTTTGACAATCTTCCTCCTGGAGATTATTTTGTTGATCTTCATTTCGTGGAAATCATAAACACGAATGGACCTAAAGGAATGAGGGTCTTCGATGTTTTCGTGCAGGAAGAGAAGGCAAGAAAATCTTAAGCAAAATCTTTTTCTATGATTATACGTATAGTTTTTTTTCCCCCAATTTACTAATTTTGATCAGTTCTGAGAAGTCTCTTTCTTGGTAAAAATTTGCAGGTTCTATCTGAACTTGATATCTACTCGATTGTAAGAGCCAATAAGCCATTGCAGCTGATTGATGCCAGAGTCTCTGTGAGGGAGGATGGGGCAATTGTAATAAGATTTGAAGGGATTCATGGAAGCCCAGTGGTTAGCGGCATCTGCATTAGGAGAGCGCCAAAGTTATCGGGTATCTCTTTTTGGTTTAATCCACTACTCAGGTAGATAGAAACATTTCAAGATGAGACTTATGTTGACCTGTCTTGCAACTTTAATACAGAATCTGAGGCAAAACATGAATATCTCATATGTAACAACTGTGCTGCTGAGACAAAGGTTCCTTCAGCTCAGGTCAGATATCCCTTAAGATGAATTTTAGGTGGAGTTTGGATTAGATTTTTTCGGCCAAAAATCAATTCTGATAAAATTGATTGTGTAATCATTTTTTCAAATAATAGTGTTAGGAGAATACGAAGTTGAGAGACTCACCTACATATTCTTTGAACACTATTATTTGAAAAAAAGATTATTTGACTATTAATTTCTACGCAATCAATTTTACGAGAATTGATTTTTGGCCAAAAAAATCCAATCCAAACACCCCACTAGTTTTTTGAAGAATTGGTCTATGAGTTGTTGTTTATGTTGGTTTTTAAATTTTTGGGAGTTTGCAGAATAAACTAATGCAAACAAAATCTACGGCCAAGTATGAGAAGAAGATACAGGAGCTGAGTACTCAGTGCCAGCTTAAGACTGATGAATGCTACCAAGCTTGGATGTCTTTGACAGCTGCAAATGAGGAGCTTGAGAAGGTTAGGATGACACTCGACAACAAGTTGTTCCAAACTCATTCTCTAGGTAAGAAGGGATCAAATTGGGTTCAGCAAGCCTTTCCTATTTCTTAAGAGAAAACATTCGGTATCCATCATAGTGGAATGGACCCACTATTTGAGTAGACTTCTTAGACCAAAAAGTGACCTGATCATTGATAGTAACTGTCGAGTTGCACGATATTTTGAACGGTTTGAGAAAATACTAACTATAAAGTCTATAAGGGCGGGTGGTTACTATCATCTGGTTGGGTCTATTTCTTGCACTAAATTTCTATGGCGGGATCCATCAAATGGTGGGCCATCTTTACAGACACTCATAGGGGTATCTTAGATTACAGTTGTCTGAAAACTGGACTTGATTGTAACTAATTCTTTCAGATCAAGCTATGGAAAAACAATCGGCAAAGCTGATGGATGTTTCTAGTAGTTATGAACGTGATAAGAAGTTCTGGGTTGCAGCAGTTAATGACTTAAAAGGAAAAATAAAGGTAAAAATATAATTTTCTTGGAATTTCAGATCGAAATTGTCTTTCTTACAGACACATTTCAGATTAGATTGATACTCAAATTTCTTTTATCGCACTTCATATATTGATTCCTTTTGCAGACTATGAAACAAGACCATTCTCAGCTCTCTCGTGAAGCACATGAGTGTGCTGATTCGGTTCCTGAGTTAAATAAAATGGTCTGTGCAGTTCAGGCCTTGGGTAAGCTTGAGTCAGCATGTATTTGCTAATTGTAATTGGAAATCATACATCATACACTTTTTAACTCAAGCTTCTCATACTTTTAACTCATGCTTCATGTCATTGAAATCATAGAATCACTTTGCAGTTGCGCAGTGTGATGATCTTAAAGTGAAGTACAGCGAAGAGCAGGCAAAGAGAAAGAAGCTTTTTAACCAAGTTCAGGAAGCAAAAGGCATGTTTTATTTCTTTTTAACAGTGTTTCTGTTATATTACTGGTTTGAGAATTCCACTAACTCAAGCTTCCCATATTGCCTGTTAAATTTCAGGGAATATCAGAGTGTTTTGTAGGTGCCGCCCGTTAAGTAAGGAGGAGGTTTCAGCTCAATATGCAACAGTCGTAGACTTTGATGCAGCCAAGGATGGAGATCTTGGCATACTGACTGGTAGCTCCAATAAGAAAACCTTCAAATTTGACCGAGTTTATACACCAAAGGATGATCAAGGTATACACTTATCGTGCTTATTTGTTAATTACTATGAATTTGTGAAAAAAGGCTAATATACTGATTTGGAGTTTTCTTTTTCCTTAACAGTTGAAGTTTTTGCGGATGCTTCGCCAATGGTGATTTCAGTCTTAGATGGCTATAATGTCTGTATATTTGCATATGGACAAACAGGGACAGGAAAGACTTTCACAATGGAGGGTACCGAGAAGAACCGTGGAGTCAATTATAGGACTCTAGAGCAATTGTTTAAAATTGCCAATGAAAGGAGTGATACTTTTACCTACAGCATATCTGTTAGCGTGCTTGAAGTCTACAATGAGCAGATCAGGGACTTACTTGCAACGTCGCCCACATCAAAGAAGTAAGGCTATACCATCATTCATTTCATACAAATACTAGGAAAAACTCAACCAGGTTGGTAACAATTCGTCTATCAAAACATAGCCTATTGAAACTTGCATTTGGTTTGTATTCCAGGTTGGAGATAAGGCAAGCTTCGGAAGGAGTTCATCACGTGCCTGGGATTGTGGAAGCCAAAGTTGAGAACATAAAGGAGGTTTGGGAGGTATTGCAGGCTGGAAGCAATGCTAGGGCTGTTGGATCCAACAATGTGAATGAGCATAGTAGCCGATCTCACTGGTCAGTGACAAGTGGCAACCCAAGCTTTCTTCTCATTTTGCTTGATTTTTAAATGCTTCTTCCTTGTCTTATTTCTCATTTTATGTTCAGCATGCTTTGTATAATGGTAAGAGCAAAGAACTTGATGAATGGGGAGTGCACCAAGAGCAAGCTTTGGCTCGTGGATTTGGCGGGCAGCGAGAGGCTTGCAAAGACTGACGTGCAAGGAGAGAGACTGAAGGAAGCTTTAAACATTAATAGATCACTTTCAGCTCTTGGGGATGTGATATCTGCTCTAGCAGCCAAAAGCAGCCACATCCCATACAGGTCTACCTCTGTTTTGCTCATCTTCCGAGCAGGCTAATCCTTCTGCAGTCTTCATTTTGTGTTCTGATTTCCTCCCTTGGGGTTTGCAGGAACTCCAAGCTGACACATTTACTTCAAGATTCATTAGGTAAGGCCTCGTCAGCCAGATTTGCATTTTTATTGGCATATATCTGCTAAGTTGATCCTACTCGATCCAAGTATCCTGACTACCCTGAATTACTTAGACTCGTACCATATCTTAGAATGGCCAAATCAGCTTCTAACACCAAGGATTTTCTTTTTTGATCAGTAAGAAATTCAATTCATATTTTATCCATTGCAGGTGGTGATGCCAAAACTCTGATGTTTGTGCAAATCAGCCCTTCAGAGCAGGATTTGGGTGAGACACTGAGTTCATTAAATTTTGCAACTCGGGTTCGAGGGATTGATTTGGGTCCTGCAAAGAAGCAGATTGACATGGGTGAGCTTCAAAAGCTTAAAATGATGGTACGCATAATGATCGTTATTACTTATTAGGAATGTTGTTACATTAATTAAATCCCATTTCTATTTTAGGATTTCTCTTCTTGTAGTGATGCGCTGAATGTATTAGTATTTACTTTCTCTTGTTTCGCGTTTTCCTGAAGCTTGATAAAGCAAAGCAGGAATCCAGATCCAAAGATGAGTCCCTACGAAAGCTAGAAGAGAACTTTCAAAACTTAGAAAGTAAGGCCAGAGGCAAAGATCAAATTTGCAGAAACCAACAGGAAAAGATCAGAGAACTTGAAGGGCAGCTTGAATCTAAGACAGAGTTACCCAGCCAGTTGGAGAAGCAGCTCTTGCAACTTTCGGAGAGATTGAAGGGGAAGGAGGAAATTTGCATGGCTTTTCAACAAAAGGTTGTTGCTCTTCAGATGAATAATTTTGGCTTGCCTTCTTCCTTTCTCACAGGCAAATTACAATTACCTGATCTCTGACTTCTATTGTATCTGTTAAAGGTCAAGGAACTTGAGAACAAGCTAAAAGAGCGAGAACAGTCAGAGTCTATGAATCTTCAACAAAAGGTTTGAACAGCAAAAACTATCCTCTTTGTTTTCAACAAAGTAAAAGAAGAAAATAGGGAAGACTTTATGTGTTGCTCTTTGAATCAGTTGGGCCTTTTTCCATGGATTTCCACTTAATTGGATGGACATATTTAAATAATCATAAATCAGTCATATTCTCTGTCAGAGAAAAACCTTGGATAGATTAAGAAAAAAATCATTGAATCGCCTGCTTTTATGATTACTGGGTTGTTACTTGTTAGCCATCCAGGAGGAGGTGGGTGATATGAACAGTATAGTGTCAGTAGACACAAAATACCTCGAAGAAGAGAAATTACAAAGATGAATACACTTCTCTATATGTTACAGAAGTTTAGGAGGTCAAAAACACATTTATAGATTAACTGCTTTCTATATGTTATACAGGTTAAGGAGCTCGAAAACAAGCTGAAAGAGCGAGTGCGAGAGTCTGAGTCTGAATCTGTGATCCTTAAACAAAAGGTTATTCCAACTCATGGAATAGTTTTTTATGTAATGACCAGCAAATGAGAAGCTACAAATACCAATTGTTGTATTCTATATGTACAGGTTAAGGAGCTCGAAAACAAGCTGAAAGAGCGAGTGCGAGAGTCTGAGTCTGAATCTGTGATCCTTAAACAAAAGGTTATTCCAACTCATGGAATAGTTTTTTATGTAATGACCAGCAAATGAGAAGCTACAAATACCAATTGTTGTATTCTATATGTACAGGTTAAGGAGCTCGAAAACAAGCTGAAAGAGCGAGAACAGAACTCGGAGTCTTCATTACTTCATCAAAAGGTTCTTTTATTATGAATGTTAGAGAATGGGAAGTGCGTAGGCTTCTTAACAATAGAAGCTACAAATGC
Source organism: Tetracentron sinense (assembly GCA_015143295.1). Classification (NCBI taxonomy): domain Eukaryota; kingdom Viridiplantae; phylum Streptophyta; class Magnoliopsida; order Trochodendrales; family Trochodendraceae; genus Tetracentron; species Tetracentron sinense. The sequence continues at coordinate 21,406,634 of CM026574.1, forward strand.
TAATTTGTGTTCTACAACATGTTATGGCAGGTTAAGGAGCTGGAAGACAAGTTGAGAGAACAACAGACAGAGAGTAGTCTACTGCTACATTCAGCCGATAAGCCGCGAGCTACCCCAAATGAAGGAAAAGCCTGGTTAAGGGAGGAATCCATCTGCGAAATTGATCCCCAGATTCTAAGGAGCTCGAACTCAATTAACCGCCCATTGAGTCAAGGGTCTGTTTTGTTAAGAGGGACTGATTCCCTCCGCGAGATAAGAAGGAAAAGAGAAACTAGAAGTGGCGAGATGGAGAACAGTTTCATGGTGCCGACTTCTTTTCTCGAGAAGAAGGTTCCAACTGAGTTAAACAAAACTAGGCAAATTGACCCATCTAAAGCACTTGCAAGGGTTACAAGAACAACAAAATCAGTCACTCAAAGGCCTCTTTCTTATAACAGAATCAATAGAGATCAGGTTCAAGGGTTAAAGGAGAGAGATAACAAAAGGGTTTGGTCAAGATAGTATTATAATCTCTCACATTGTAATATGTTATATGTTTGAGATTGAAATGAAATTTGCTTTGCCATGTTTTTGGTTGGGTCTAACAGGCTCCTTGATATTTTCAGTATCAACTCTTTACAAACTTCTTAACATGAATTGGCCACACCCTCATATAGATTACAACAGATCTAAGAAGCCTTGTCCAAAATTATTGGGTAACACCCCCAGTAGGGGATTTCTGAGTCGGGCTGTCAAAGCCCGCAGTAGAGAGCATTTTTTTAGTAGGGCCCAATATCTCCGGGCCATCTTAATTGAAGGGGGGGTAGGGCAGGGACTGGGGCCGGGCCGGGCCGGGCCTGGCCCGGCCCTCCCCATCCACTTACACACCATATATAATATATATTAAACATTGAATTGGTAAATAAGATCATATGCTATAGCAAAGACAACAACCCTATAAGTAACATTTTTAGTAGTTGTAAAGGTGCAAGGAATGGAGGCAGATATGTAGTTTGGGGAACATGGTCTAAGGTCTTCAATCTTGGTTGTAGCCCTGTGATTCACTTACATTAATGATTTACTTTGGTAGTTTCTTAAAGGTGCCAAATCATCTCCAGTGATAACCGGATGTGGCACATCCGGTTATCACCCCTAGAGGTCGCCACGTGTCTCCTTTGACACCCCTTAACCGTGGGTAAGGTTCACCCACCTATTTTTGGTTTTTTTTTTTAACTATTAATTCTATTTTTAAAATTAAAAAATTGTTTTTAATGTTAAAAAAACTTTTAAAACAGTTTTTTTATTTTAAAAATAGAATTAATATTTTTAAAAAAAAACCAAAAATAGGTGGGTGAACCTTACCCACGGTTAAGGGGTGTCAAAGGAGACACGTGGCGACCTCTAGGGGTGATAACCGGATGTGCCACATCCGATTATCACTGGAGAGGATTTGCACCCTTTCTTAAAGTAAGAGCTGCTAAATGTTAATGCAAGTTGATTTGATGTCCCACTCCCACCACACTTTCCATTTCTTGTACCTCCTTTTCCCTTGAAAATCCTAAAATAGGAAGTAGATTAATATTATGAGCTTGTTCCTTTTGTTTTTTTGGGCATCGATATTAGCTTGTTGGGAAGAATGTTAGGTTAGACAAACATTGTTAGCCTACCCTCTAAAACGACAATCAAAACTCAAAAGAATCTACAAAGTACGAGGCTCCATGTACACCATTTCCTTTCTTCATTTTCTGCGAGATTCTATGCCCTGACCTAAGTATTCCCTCTAAGCAGAGTTCCACAATAATTCAAAATTGCTATTAGGATATTTGTTTTTTCAGCAAAACAAGTCTAGTTCTCACCAATGAATAACGTGATTTTTTTCATAGTACAATTCAATTAAGCTGTAATAGTATTTAATTTTGATTTTACCTCGCTGGGAGAAAAACATAAATCCACACCGAAAAGATCTAGCTTATGGGTTAGCATCATTGATGAAGATTTTTTTTTTTTTTTTGTTGATGATCTTCTTTGTACTTGAGATATTAAGATTTTCAATTATGAAAACTAATTACTCTAGAAATATGCAAAAGTTGAAGACAACATAGCTAAAATTTGAATTAAATGGGATGAGTATTAACGTCAAGTAGGTAGGTGGTGGTGATTTATGAAAAAAATCTCTTTTATTAGACCCTGGCCCAATTAGGGTAGGGCTTGGGCCTAGATAGATCAGGCCCTCCAAGAGATAGGGCCGAACCCTTATAGGCCCTGCCGTGGCCCAAAAATAAAATTGTCAAAAACATACACATTCCAAACTATGTATAAATTTGTATTAAAAAACATATTGTTTTGTTTTGTTTCACATGAAAGTATGATAGTGTATCTCCTCGCTAGGAGGGAGGTTCTGGGATCAATCCCGAGGGGTGCATTGGTTGTCTCGCCACTCTTAGCTAAGCTTTCAATGTTACGCCTTCACTCACATATATTAACAGTATTACACTTGGATTGTACCCCAAAAAAAATGAAAGTAGAGTGTGAGAGTGACGAATACACACACAAGGTTCAGGTGGGTTGAGTTTTTAAAAAGCCCAACTCGTGGTAAGGTCAAGTTGGAATTTCCTAGCCCGAGCCTAACTCATAGTCAGGTTGGATCAGGTCTGGTTCGAGTTAGCCCAACCTAAGTTGCACCCCTACCAACAACATTACATTATATACTCCGGCCTAATACCAATAATGCCCCCGTACAAAATATATTCTCGATCGATATAAACAAATATCAGAACCAGTCACAAACTCAATACAAAACACATCTGAAGAACATTGTTTACTGCTCCATCTACTTTCTACCTTCCTCAGAATCTCCCACCCCTCACTCTACAGATGATTCATCTCCTTCCAATCTCGTACCCTGTCTTATCAGTAGAGCAAACAAAATCTTGAAGTAGTTCATATGATTCCTTAAAAACAAGTTTACTGTTAAACATTCCCCTATTAAAAAAAAAAAGTGCTAGCACCAAACGCAAGAAGTCAAAAAAAATTCAGATGCGCAGAGTGGGTGTAATGATACGCCGATTTAACTGAGAAAAGTATATCTGCATATCTCATTTGTAACAATTGCATTAGTAGTCGACAAAAGTACTCGTATTTGGTAAGCAAGAACATTTAAGGGGATTACTAAGGGCTTGTTTGGTTTGAATTATCATAAGCACTTATTTGAGACTTAAACACTTATGTTCAGAGTATGTACCAACAACCGGTTATAGAAATAATTAATGACTCCATAATCTCGTTAAGAGGTGATTATTGTGAAGCATAACCACTTATACACATTTAAGACTATTAAAATAATAGTAAACACCCAAAATTTGCATCTAATAAGGCTTACAAGATTCATTCAGATTGAGAGAGTTTCCTCAAAATATACTTTTTTTCTGAAATAATTAAAATATCTTTTTTTAATGATTAGATAATCGGTCATCGATAGTGTCAACCAAACAAGATTGCAATCATCACTTGTTAGTGCTTATTGACTACAAATGCTTATTCATGATAGTGCTTATTCAGAACCAAATGGACCCTTAAGAATCATTTAATGTCTACAATATTCACGTGGATTCTAGATGAGAAATCCTGTCTGGCATAGGGGGGCAATGGGCTGGACAATGATGAGGGTGGCATGTTGGGAAGTGTGGGGGGGGGGGGGGTGTTTGTAGTTTAGAAATTATTAGAACCGGTGACAAAAGCCAAAAATGGTGACGAGTTCAACACGTTTTTCTCCTTCAGATTGTCATCCCAAATACAACCAAACCAAAACAGAACTTATGTTTACAACTGTTGATTTTTATTTTTTGTAATCAGCTATATCATTTATCTAACTATGTCAGGGGTTAGGTGGGTTAGAACTAAAGGGTCCGGCAATCAACGGCCACACCAGGACTCGAACACGAGTCACTCCTCCCCAAAGGGAGATACACTACCATTAGGACAAACCCAGGCGTGTACAACCGTTGATTGAAGTTTGGAATAAAGCGTCCATGTGTTATAATGGCATGTTAAGAGAGATTTTACCTGACAAAATACATCAAAAGCCTCAAAATTTATTTTTGATAGTGGCAGGTAGTATTTTTCCTTTCTTGGGATAGCTCACACTCTATTCTAAGTAACCCTCTCATAAGTAGTCCTCTCTGAGGCGACTCTCATTCTCATTGATATGTTTCAGGTAGTCCTTTTCGTGATTTGAACTTGAGAAGTGGAGGTCGACCCTAATGTCAAATGATATAGACTTGACCAATGTGCTAAAGATCCCACGATTGATAAATGAGCAGTGATAGGCATACCCATGAATCCCATTTCTAAACCTAAGGCATCCACCTATTTAGGAATGGCAATGGGGCGGGGCGGGTTGGATTTCTACCTCCCCGGCCCCGCCCCGCCCCGAACGGGACTTATATATGGTGAAACTGTCCCCACCCCGCTTATAAGATCCCCACCCCGGCCCCGCCCCGCCCCTATAAGTAATTGTTCCAATCTGCAATGGGCGATCGATCACCCAATATGGGGGATTGATCGCCGGTAGTGGGGATCAATCGCCCCCTTGGGGGATCGATCACCCAAATTGTGATTTTTCCGGATTTTTTCTAATTTCCGAGTTTTTCCTTATTTAAAGCCTTTTAGAACTAGGGTTTGAATAAAGGAAGTTCATAAAACTGAAGCTAAACTTTTCTCAGAGAGAGAGAGAGAGAGTGTTTGAGAGGTTAAGAAACCATTTCATCTCTCTGCTTTGATTATTAGTGAAGAAGGGATCTCTCCGTGGACGTAACCCAGTTGGGTGAACCACGTATATCTTGTGTGTTCTTGTGTGTTTCTGTTTGCACTCTTTAGGTATCTTTTCACCACAAATTGGTATCAGAGCCAGGTCAAATTCGAAGCAATGGCATCAAAGAGTTCTAATGCCAAGTTCGATGTTGCAAGATTCGATGGGAATGGCAATTTCGGATTATGGCAGAGTCGGGTGAAAAATCTATTGATTCAACAAGGTTTACACAAAACCCTAAAAGGTAAAGAAAAGAAACCAAAGTCAATATCCGATGAAGATTGGAAAGATCTTGAATTGAAAGCGGCGAGCACCATTAGGTTAAGTCTATCTGACGACATTCTCTATCACGTGGTCAATGAGGATTTAGCACTGAAGCTTTGGATGAGGCTTGAGAGCCTATATATGACAAAATCGTTGTCAAAGAAGCTATTCCTAAAGCAGAAACTTCATACTACCAAGATGAAGGAAGGTGGGGATCTCACAGAGCACATTAATGCTCTGAACAGAAAATTCAAAGGCCTAGCAAGCATTGAAGAGAAGATCAACGATGAAGATCATGCCCTATAACTTCTCTTTTAACTTCCACCCTCGTATGAGCATCTCGTTACAACTCTACTCTATGGGAATGACTCTATAGAGTTAGAAGACACTATAGCAACCCTACTCTCAAATGATTTGAGAAAGAAAAATCAGGTTGAAGAACAAACTCCGGTTGAGGGTTTGTTTGTAAGAGGAAGAGAAAAAGAAATGGAAAATGAGAAAGAACAAAGAAGAGGAAGGTCGAAATCAAAGTCTGGAAGGACTCGGCTTCAATGTCACCATTGCAAGAAATATGGTCACATTAAGGAAGTCCGTAGAATCCTAAAGGAGGAACAAGAAAAGGAACCGGAAAGGAGGAAAGGGAAAGTCTCAGACCAAGGTAATGCAGTTTCAGAAGAAAGTAGCGATGGCGACGCCTTTTGCACTCATATAAGTAAGGAATTCTACTTTGACTCTTGGATTTTAGATTCTGCATGTTCATATCATATGTGTCTAAATAGAAATTGGTTTGACACATAAACCTATGATAAGGGTATAGTTTTGATGGGGAATGATGCAGTTTGTAAGACAGTAGGGATATGTACTGTTAGGATAAAGATGTTCGATGGTGTTATTCGAACCCTAACTGATGTTAGGCATGTACCAGACCTGAAAAAGAATTTGATTTCTTTGGGTACGATGAAAGTCGCTGGGTGTAAATACGTAGCTTCAGGTGGAGATCTAAAGATAATCAAGGGAGCCCTTGTTATCCTGAAGGGAATAATGACTGAAACCCTATACAAGATGATAGAGAATATTGTAACAGGTGGAGCCGCAATTAGTCTATCAGAAGGGGATTATGAGACCAAATTATGATACAGGAGAGTGGGTCATATGAGCGAGAGAGCCCTAATGGAGTTTCACAGTAGAAAGCTCCTAAAAGAGATCAAGACCTGCAAGCTACAGTTCTGTGAGCACTGTGTATTAGGGAAGCATTCGAGGGTGAGGTTCAAGACCTCTTCACACCGCAATAAGGGAATTCTAGAGTATGTTCATTCAGATGTGTGAGGACTAGCCTCTATGAAGTCACTGTCGGGATCTCTATATTATGTGACATTTATAAACGATTTCTCAAGAAAAGTTTGGGTGTACTACATGAAGAAAAAGTCTGATGTTTTTGGCATTTCAAGCAGTGGAAAGTCAGGGTTGAAAAGCAGACAGGAAAGCAAGTGAAGTGTCTGAGATCAGACAATGGAGGAGAATATACATCTGCAGAATTCACTAAATTCTGTACATATAAGGGTATTGCTCAAAACTTCACCACACCCAGAACTCCACAGCAGAATGGAGTGGCAGAGCGAATGAACAGAACACTCCTAGAGAAAGCTCGGAATATGAGGATCAGTGCTGGATTGAAAAAATACTTTTGGGCAGAAGCAATCAACACAGCAAGTTTTCTGATCAACAGATCACCTTCTAAAGCTTTAGATCTGAGGACACTAGAAGATGTTTGATCAGGTAAACCCTATGATTATTCTTTGTTGAGAATATTTGGGTGTCCAACATATGCATGTGCATGGTGATCTGAGGAGCAAGTTTGACGCAAAATCAAGGAAGTGTATTTTTTTGGGTTTCCAGAAAGTAGTTAAAGGCTACAGGTTATGGGATCCCGAAACAAGGAAGATTGTTGTGAGCAGGGATGTAGTCTTTGATGAGACTGTCATTATGAAAAAGGAGGAGCATTGTGATGATGTAACTAGCAGTAGTGAGCATTCAGTTCAGGTGGAGCTGGATAGATCTAAATCAGATGAAAGTGATGAAGAACCACCTCAGGTAGAGAGAGTCGACCAACAGCCATAGAGATGGAGAATACAACGGGTTCGAAAAGCACCCAGAAGATATAATGATGACACAAACATGGTAGTTTTTGCTCTCATGACTGAGAATGAGGAGTCATCCAGCTTCAAGGAAGCAGTGTCAGATGGTGATCATAGAAAGTGAGAGAAGACTATGGATGAAGAGATGAAATCAGAACACAAGAACCAGACTTGAGATCTTGTAGAAATGCCTAAGGGGAAGAAAGTCATTGGCTGCAAGTGAATTTTCAGAAAGAATGAACCAACCACTGAAAGCAGCGAAATAAAGTTCAAGGCGAGATTAGTTGTAAAGGATCTTGCACAAAGAGAATGAATAGATTTCTATTAAATTTTCTCACCAATTGTAAATCATACATCTATCAGAACAATGTTGTCAATAATAAAGCTATGCAAGACCTGGAGCTTGAACACATGGACGTGAAGACAGTTTTCTTACACGGAAGGCTAGATGAAGAAATATACATGCGACAGCCAGAGGGATTTCAGATGAGGGGAAAAATAGATCAAGTATGCAAACTGAAGAGGTCTCTGTATGGTCTAAAGCAGTCACTCAGGCAATGATACAAGCGGTTTGACTCATTAATGCTGAAGAATGGGTATTCCAGAAGTGAGTATGACCACTGTCTCTATTTCAGAAAACTTAGACATAGTTCCTTCATATACTTAGCACTTTATGTGGATGACATGTTAATTTTTGCCAAAAGCATGTCAAAAGTGAAGATATCAAAGAAGCAACTCAGTAGTGAGTGTGAGATGAAAGACCTAGGTGCAACAAAGATGATTCTAGGTATGGAAATTCGAAGAGATAGGAAATTGGGAAGATTATCTCTATCCCAAGAGAAGTACATAAGGAGGGTCCTTGCACGGTTCAATATGCAAGATGCAAAATCGGTGAGTACTCCTTTGGCGGCACATTTCAGGTTATCATCTCAGTTATGTCCTGTGACAGATAAAGAAAATGAAGAGATGACTGAATTTCCTTATGCAAGTGACTTGGGCAACTTGATGTATGTCATGGTTTGCACTAGACCTGACATTTCACAAGGTGTCAGTGTTGTTAGTAGGTACATGGCGAATCCTGAAAAAAAGCACTGGCAAGAAGTGAAGTGGATTCTGAGGTACTTGAAGGGTACCATTGATGTCGGAATCTTGTTTGACAAGAATGATAATTGTGAAGTAGTAGGGTATGTCAATTCCAATTATGCTGGGGACTTAGACAAAAGGAGGTCTATTACAGGGTACTTGTTTACACTGGGTGAAGGACCAATTTGTTAAAAATCCATGTTGCAGCCTACTACAGCATTGTCAATGACCAAGACTGAATACATGACAGCTTTAGAAGCAACCAAGGAAGCTATATGGTTGAGAAGTTTGGTTGGTGAACTGGGAGTAAAGCAGGAGAAGATAATTCTTCATTGTGACAATCAAAGTGCTATACATTTGGCGAAGAATCAAGTTAATCATTCAAGAACAAAGCACATTGATGTGCACTTTCATTTCATTAGAGACGCGATATCTAAGAAGAAGATTTGTCGGAGAAGATTCACACAAGTGAAAACCCTTCAGATATGATGACAAAACTGGTCATTATATCCAAGTTTAAGCATTGCTTGAACTTAGTGAATATTCGATGAGGTAGATGGAAGTCCACACCCTTGAGGGAGGGTGTGAAGACATCTTTGGAGATGCAGTTATCCTTCACCCGAGGTAGAGTAGAATTGAAACTAAGGTGGAGAGTGTAAGTAATTGTTCCAATCTGCAATGGGCGATCGATCGCCCAATATGGGGGATCGATCGCCGGTAGTGGGGATCGATCGCTCCCTTGGAGGATCAATCTCCCAAATCGTGATTTTTCCAAATTTTTCCTAATTTCCTAGTTTTTCCTTATTTAAAGTCTTTTAGAACTAGGATTTGAATAAGGGAAGTTCATAGAACTGAAGCCAAACTTTTTTTGAGAGAGTGTTTGAGAGGTTGAGGAACCATTGTATCTCTTTGCTTTGATTATTAGTGAAGAAGGGATCTCTCCGTGGAAGTAACCCAGTTGGGTGAACTACGTATATCTTGTGTGTTTCTTTTTACATTCTTTAGGTATCTTTTTACCACAGCCCCGCCCCTACTGGCTTTTATATATATATATAAAAAGTGGTTCCGAGACGGGGTGGGGCACCGCAGCGGGATATACTAAAACCGTCACCGACCCGAAACCGAGTCGGGGCTTGATTTTTTATACCGTCCCCACCCCGCCCCTGATTTATTTGAAAAAAAAACCGCCCATATAGGAGCGGGGTGGGGGCGGGTCATATTGCCATCCCTACACCTTTTGGTGGATGACCTCCCTCTTAAATGCTCACCAATTATAGTGAGCATTTAAGATGGGGGGTCATCAACCAATAGGTAAGTGCCTTAGGTTTAGAAATAGGATTCATGGGTACGTCAACTATTTCCATCGTTAAAATGCGTGAAATCAAACCCTCTATCTTTTTGGGAATTGTAACATTTTCTCACATAAAATGACTTTTTTACACCATGAATGCATGCTGATCGGATAATCTCAACCATCTTATCAATCTTGTACAATCAGATGTATACGGATCAATAACAATAACCCAATCATATGACACCACTTCAGCAAGGGCTTATCTCGGGGTTCCATAATATTGGTGACAAGTGGTGGAGAAGTCAAAATCATGGGGCCCACGATTTTGAATTCTCCACCCTTAATAAGACATGTGGCGATAAGTGTGTGAGAATAAAGGGGAGAGATATCATACGGGGAGAAGTCAAAAAAATGGGGAGAAAATGAAATGACTTCTCTCCATTTTTTGGCCAACTGTCGCATAATGTATGGAACCCCGAGAGGGGTTTCTGGCTTCGCCAGAGACAAGCCAAAGCCCACATAGATGGATACTTTTCTGACATTATGGTTGGTCTTTTGGACAACAACGCAGGTTAGGATAATCCGATTGGTATTTGTTTTGGCTATGGCTCGAATGGAGATACCGTTGACGTATCTTGTTGCAAAATCATGAGCACATATTGGCATTGGATATTTAAGCTCTAGATCAGTTTAATACTAATTCGTCGATAATTCTAATTGGAAATTGCTTAAAAGGGAATGCCGGTCCTCATTAATGAGGACCAATATTAGTCATCCCCTTTTTTTTAATACTCATTAACTGTGGTTAAGATTTACTTACCCTTAGAGTTCATATTTCATCCATCTAATCTTAGTTTTTAGAAGAAAAACAATTTAAAAAAATATCAATTTTAAGTAAGATAAGCTTAACCATAGTTAAAGGGGATGAGAAGTCAAATGCGGGTTGACTAATCACTACTCATTTTAATTCAACATAGAAAGTATGTAATTACTTTAGAATGAGAAGTCAAATTAATTTTCTTACAAAAAGTAAGTAATAAGTTCAATAGTCCCTCATACGGTTGGTACCCGTTTTGAGGTAACTCATGGGTTGATTCCTTCCAATGTTTTAAAACCCGAAAACTCGACTCGGATCGACTCGAAAACTTGTCGAGTAGAGTCAATTCGAAAACTCTGACAAAACTCGTCTGAGTAATGACAACTAAAACTCGGACATATATAATATTTTTTTAATATTATATATATGGTATAAATTCAAAATTAATGATAAAACATGCCTAAAATGAGATATATAATTTAATATATACTAAACACCCTCTTTTTGTTTTGTATTTATACTTAAGAATTGGTGAGGTGTGTTAAAAAAAAAAAACATAATTTAATCAATCGAGTAGGCAATTTACTCAATTTTTTGTTTTTTTTTTAAAAAAATGCAACAACTCGGACGAGTCGGGACTAGTTACTCGGTTTTCAGTGTCAAAACCGAGTTTTGCCCCAAACTCGACTCGAAACCTGACCGAATCGAATCGACTCAGCCGAGTTTCGAGTCGACTCACCGAGATCCTTCTATGTTGTGCGGGTGTGTGTTTGGTGTGTGTTGTATTATATTTTACTCCAAAAAAAAAAAGTATATGTGAGAAATTCCTATGAGCGTAAATGGAGCTTTGTTTTGGGTGAAGGATTTTGCAGGCCCCTCTCTCCCCCTTATTAGGGATTTTTTTTTAAAAATAGAAAAACAAGGATTTTGCTAGCCCAAGTCACAAAGTCAAACAGTACTCTTTGATTTTAATTTTTTTTTAACTGTTAAAATAGGAAACATCTCCACGTATTAGCCCCAATCTTGCGCCTGGAAATATTTTACGACTGAGCCTAGCAGCCTAGCACTCCTCAAAAAACAAAGATATTGTGGTAGGGCCCATAAGGGCGTGACATGTACAAAGTTGTATCTTCCTGCCGCAAAAGGGGGGAGAGTGCATCTGGGCGATTGAAATTAGCTCCCTCTTGAAAATTGTTCAATTATATGGTTAATATTTGTAATCATTTATTTTACAACCAATTAAATCAATAATTATTTTAGAGTATAATTTATGTATTAGAGTCCACACAGATTCCAAATATATGATCACTTGTGGGTGAGACATAGGTTGTGGTGGGCCACACATCACAAAAAGTAAGGTACAGCATGAACCAATGTGGATGCACACCACATATAGTTTCTCATCTTGTCATGAGCTTCTCGCAGTTGATAATTGACGGTTGAAACAACACAATTGAGTTCTCACGTAAATCACGCGCTCAAGTTCTTGAGCCAGCCAGCTATTTTTCTCTCTTTCTTCTTATTTTTTTAACTGTACATACTCTGTAAAGATCCCACCACTAAAACAAGAAGAAGAAAAAACTCACTTGACGAGTATATTCATGTCCATACATGTTTTTTCTAGTACCAAATTTTTTTTCCGGTTGAATTTCTAATACCAGTTCATACCAACAAAAGAAGAAAAACATGGAGTAAACTGCAACTAAAAAGAAAATACATGAGTTTTCTGTGTTTTTAAAAAGATGGGGTGAGAGAGAGAGGAAAAGTACCAACAAAATCCCTATTTGAGTACGCAATATTGTACCGGATAAAGCTTTGGAAACCTCCTTAGGGCCGAGATCATGCTCTAACAGCATGGGATTTCGGGTGGTGCCTATCAAATATTGAAATGAGCCCCACCTGAAATACCATGCTCTTAGAGCATGGTCTCGGCCCTAAGGGGGGGTCTCAGTAGCAAAGTCCGTTTGTACCATGGCCGCCTTTAATAGAATAGTGGTCTAGAGAGAGAAATAGTATAGTCGAAGCTCTTATTTTAGGATAAAGAGACGACAGGTTGGCCTTGTACTACCTGTGTGAAACCAGTACAAGCAACAGTGTAGTTGAACAGTTGAAGCAAATTGAAGAGAGAGAGAGAGAGAGAGAGAAAGGGAGTAGTCATCTCTATACTCTTACAGTGAAAGTACCATTAAGGAAGGGCGAAAAGAGAATAAAAGACCAAAAACGTTTTGAGACAAGGTCTCATGAACAAACAGTGAGATTTGGTCCAGTTTCTGGGTGAAACCCCACATCTACAACAAGAGAAAGAAAATAAGAATTGGATATCTGAGGAGTGCTAGCATTACTCTTAGTCACTTCCTACTCTCAGATTGGCCTTGTCTATTTTGTATGACAGACTTCTAATCATCGCAAAGTGGACATGTGGTTGATGGAGGTTGAAAGTAGAGGTTGATTGAGAGTAGGGTTAGCATTAATTGCTCATTGGATATTAAATCTCCCTTAAGATTGAGAGTGTGATATTTCTCTAAAAATAAAGATCGTCAAAGTAGAAGAAAAAGTAAAGCTTACTCTGTGTAACACAATGAGATGCTAGGCAGAATGGGCTCTCCCCAAGGCCCTGAAAAGTTAGAACAGAAAAATGTTACTAAGTTCCGACATGATTTTAGGGCATCAAAAATTTTTAAGACACCCTAAAACGAGTTCGGATGGGCAACAGCGCTAGCTGTTGCCCGGTTGGGCCTAAAAAAACAAGTGGGGCCCTCTCTGTTGATGTGGGGCCTACCTTGTTGAATGTGGGCCCCTTGTTTTTCAGGCACAACCGGGCAACAGCTAGCATTATTGCCCATCCAAACTCTCCTAAAACCTTGTTACTTGTTCATCCATTAAAAGACTTTTCATTGTCAAGTAAAATAGCTTGACGCGGGTAATATTATTTGAATCAATAGAACTATATGGTTCAGTCAAGTTAAATAACTTAGATTTAAGTAGAAGAACTTGAAAAGGCTTTTATAAGATGAGATGAACAAGCAAGGAATGACTCCAGGGCATTCCATTGTTTTTTAGAGTTTAAATATGAACCGGAGCTTAATTTGCTTCATGGTGTTTAGGCAGAGCTCCTCTTTTATGTGAAGTAAGTGACAATTTTGTAATTATGAAGAGAAAATATTTGCAAAACTATTACTACATTTCTTAATAATTATAAGACTGGCACTATCTAGCATCTATATATTAAAAAAGGGTCTCCGCTCAAACGCCTTGAAGCAGAGCTCCACCTCATAATTAAACTCTATTTTTATGCACTCAGATCGCCCTTTAATTAAGTATGTCTCAATGGTTTCTTTCAGAACAAATTAACATGTTGAAAAACACTAACTTAAATAACTTCAACCCTTAATTGCCCAATTTTTTAAAAAAAATATTGATTATTAACAGAGCTCTTGTTGAAGAGATAATTTTTTTTTTTTTGTTAACACAGTAAACACACACCCTATACTCATCACACACGCCCAGTGTGTGTTTGGGTGTATGTGTTTACTATGTTAACAAAAAAAAAAAAAAACTGAATGGATTTGTCTCACATCTGTGGGGTAGCTCAAAGCTTGTGAGCCCTTAAAGCCCTCGCATCCCTCTATTTTTTGAGAGGGTATGTTGAAGAGATAATTGGAGTAACTCAAAATATATCATAAGGCAGTGGTATTTTGAAAATTATGAATATAAATGAATGATATTTTTATCAATTAAAATATCTCTATAACTCCCAAAATACCTTTATCAAAGAAATATTTTGGGTTGCTCTATCTCTTTTGTTCTTAGTTAATCACTAAAAAAGGTTAAATTTTTTTTAAATGAGGCGTGTTAGTTCTATCCGCAACCCTTACTCTCAACCAAAAAACAACACCTGCTTATGTATGCATACAATGAAAAACGAACTGTTAACATGTGTTGGTTTTTGGCATGAGAGTAGGGTTAGTTAGGCTTTTTAAAATGTAGGCTCTACTAAAATGTGATTTGACCTTGGGGAATAGGGTTGATGCAATTGCCCCTGAGCACTACCTTACATGTGAGTTGGGATAATATGCCCCCACAAGGCCACGCGTGTCCCTTTTAATTCTGGATTTATTAACCTTGAGGGTTAAAGGACTTTGTGAGAGGGAGAGTTCAATCACAAAGTCTATTTAACTTGTTTTTTTAACTCCAGTTAATAAGTTTTAACCCCTAAGGTTTTTAATATTTTTCAAAAAACCAAAGCTAGCTAGATTGTTGAATCCTAAGGGTTGGTAATCTTAACCACAGTTCACTACAACAAAACATCGGACTAGCGACGGAAATATTCCGTTTATAATACTATTTTTCCGTCTCTAATACTATTAGAAACGGAAATAGTATCTATCCCTTTTCCGTTACGGATGCTTATGTCACTGATGTCATGGGAGACACAAAAAAGTATACGTCTCTAAAATGGCATTAGAGGCGAAAATATTTCATCTCTAATACCTTAATTCAGTAACGGATGCATTATTTATGACGTCACTATTTTCGTCTCTAATGAAGCATTAGTGACGGAAATAGTTTTGATTATAATATCATAGGAGTGCATGTATTTCCTTTGTCTTCCTTCAGCTATAGCCTTGTGGTGTGTGAGTGCATGGGGTGTGTGTTTCCTTTGTCTTGCCTTCAGCTATCACCTTATGGTGTAGTTGAGTTAACCAAAAAAAAAATGATAAAGCTTCTGAGACCCCCTTAGGGCCGAGACCATGCTCTAAGAGCATGGGATTTCAGGTGGGCCCTATCATGGGAAATGGGCCCCACCTGAAATCCCATGCTCTTGGAGCATGGTCTCGGTGGTCTTGGCCTAAAAAAAAAAGGACTTGGCTATTGAGACCGCAGAAGGGCCGAGACTTCTGAGACCTCGCGCCCTTGCGTGAGTTTTCAGGTGGGGCCCATCTTCACATGGTAGGCCCCACCTAAAATCTCGTACATAGGCGCGAGGTCTCGGCCCTTCTGCGGTCTCAGTAGCATTTCCCCAAAAAAAATCGTAGGAAATGGGTGTTAAAAGGGAGACGTGATTGTGATCCCAACTCCAAAGGTTGGACAGTCCAGCATTCAATACTGTTTCAGGCCACCACATTTTCCAGCGAAAGGATGACCGACAGTACCAGTTGTTGCGCAGCGGCCATGCACCACCAATTCATTCTACCCTGCAACTAATTACTACGAAAAGCCCTACTGTCCTAGGCAGAGACTGAGGGAAAGGGTAGGCTAGTTTTTACACCTTACCCAGCTACTGTTGTGTTTTATATTCTTACCTAGCTGATAGCTGAAGAGCCTAACACTCAGGACCCCTGAGATCTAGAGTTAGTGAAGAGTTCTGAAAACTGACTCAACATAAAACAAATCAAAGATATGCCACCGAATAGCCTCAAATCTGTAACAGATCGATCCCAGAGAGAGAGAGATTAGAAATAAAAATAATATATTCTAAGGAGGTAGAGGTGTAGATATAGAGACTAGAGACAAGAAGAGAAATCTAAGGAGGTAGAGCTGTAGATATTATCTAGTAAAGAGACCCACCACCTTCAAAATCAACTGTAGCTTTTCTTTTATGCCTACCATATACATACACTAATAGTACTCCTGCGTTTTTGTAGGAACAGAAAACCGTAAAAAAAAAAGAAAAAAAAAAAAGAAAGGATACCAACATCATCAACAAAAACTACAACTGCTACTCCTTCATGTTGAGATGAACCCCATAAACATCAAAAAGAAAGAAAAAGAAAAGAATAATATCTGAAGTTATTTATGATAATTTCTGTATATTTTCTTCTTCTTTTTTTCCCTGATTTTTGAAGTAGTACCTCTTCTACTGAGGAAACGCACCATATTGTTCCAAATCAGCCCATGTTTGTACTCCATTCCAGTCCCGAGGATCATCGTTACCGTTGCTGCTACTATTAATTATGGAGGTGGTTTTTGGGGTGTAAGAGTTTTCAAAGAAGCACTGATCACTTGTTGTATTCCCCACTCATACAGCTCTTTCTTGGATTACTAACCGCACAAACATCAGTATTTGAGATATCCAGATTCTGAAACAAAAGGGGTTGTGGTTTCTGTGTATGGTTTTCAAGTAAAGTATCAGTAACAGACGAAACGCTTCCATTCTCTTTCTGATTTTCTCCACCAAAAAGCATAGCCAATCTCTGTTGCTGCAACTTCCAGTGCAGGTCATGGTTTATAGAACTCAATGACTCTATCGAAGATGCAAGGTTACTTTGAATATTCATCGAACCCATCTCTTGAATTCCCCCATTAAAACCTCCACTTTCTCATTCCCTTAGATCTGAACAAATAGGGTACTTAAAACCCATCAAAGATCCAGAAGTAGTTTTAGTAGTAATTGGTGAGATCTCTCCAGATGAAACAAACTGATTGCAAATACCAGTTGTTGAAGAAAGCAGTCTAGAAAAAGGGAGCCCACCAAGCTGAAAATCCATGGCTGGAGAGATACCATTAAAGAACTTCAATCCACTGGTCTCCGACGATGCACTAGTGTTCTTGAAATCACCGGAGATCAGCCTGGAACCCGATTTTGTCTTTCTGTCATTCCGACATCCACCGCCAATCGGAACGTTACGCAAAGCTCCTCCGTTTGTCCAGTACCTTCTACATGTCTTGCAGAAGTGCCTTGGCTGTGTGAGACTGTAATTGTTGTAGTAACAGAATTTGGTGTTTGGTGAATCGCATCTTGGGCATTTCAGGGCTTGCTCAGGCGGCCTGAGTGATGCTTTCTGGCGCCCTCCAGAGCTCTGATCGTCGTTGCTGACCGGAATTGCCATAATATTATCCGGCGACATCATTTCTATGGCTATGGAGAGTAAAAGAGAGAAACCCAAAAGCTAACAAGAGGAAAGATTAGAGATGGAAAAGATATGATGTAGGTTTTGTGGGCAGTTTCCTCTTGGAGAAGCAAAGATACCCAATTGAATTTTCAAGGATGAGGTTGAGGTTTGGGTTTGGGTTTGGGTTTAGAGATAAAAGGTATGTTGATGGGTGCCTGTGATCTTCATCAAAGAGGGATTGAGGAATCTGTGTTGAGACAGTTTGATCTCATAAAATATTAACATGAGAGATAGAGTGGAGAGCCAACAGGAGGAAGAAAGAATGCTAAGCATACTCTTATATCCCACTTTCATCATTTTTTTCATGAGGAATGCTAGCCCTACTCTCAGTCAAACTCTACTCCCACCAATCACTTATCCATTCTTGATGAGAAATAGTGTTTTAACCACCATAACTATTTGATGATGTACAAGTGATTGGTGAAGGTTGAGAGTAGAGTTTGACCGAGAATAGGACTAACATGCCTCTTTTCTCATAATAACATAAATGATTTTGTTTGGGCAACAAGAGAACTGAAACAACCATTTATTAGGAGTTTTCATGCGTTGAGTGGAGTTCCTTTTTTACACTATCATGGTGGTATTTTTGTAATTATGGTATACTGCATAATTGCCCGACCTCTTTCATTATTTACAAACGTACCACTGTCGCAGCTCATGTTGATAGTTAATCTCTTTTTTTTTAAAAGGTCAATCGGAGCTTATGTTCATAGTTAATCTCTTAAAAGGGGAAAATACATTTACACCCCCTTAAGGTTTGAAGAAAATACAGACCCTCTTAATTTTCAGAAAATACTTTAGGCATCCTTACTTTTCAAATTAATGACACTTGAACTTCTTCCGTCTGTTGATCGTCAATCAACTTACCAGACATGTTGATGACAAGCAATAGTCTAAAAAATTTCAAAATTACCTCTCGAATCATTTTGGAGAAAATATATTTACACCTTAAGGTTTGACGAAATACACATAGACCCCCTCAGTTTTTGAAAAATACGTTAAGCACCCTTACTTTCCAAATCCAACATACTTGAAATGTAATCTTGAACCTGAACTGAAATTTCATCACAAAAATTACATACTCTTCTAGTATCAATTAAGGAAAAAGAGAAGTGAAAGCTATAACCGGAAAAGTAAACCTAAAGCTCAAAAACTACATAAATAAAATAACCATTTATGAGATTAGAACCACCATTCAAAGAAATTTTGTTAAGAGATTATCTCAAAATCCAATTCATCCCACAAATTATGCTAAGAGAATTTATTTTCTAAAACACCAAATCTACTTTCTGATAATGCTAGCAACACTTTTTTTTATTGGACAAAGTTTTGGTTCAAAACACATCTTTTTCTTAATGGAAAACAATAACACATGTTTTTCACTCGGAGAAAGTGAATTTAAAAGAAATTGTTTAATAATTTTTCTTAAACATTATTACCCATATATTATATAATTCTAATAGATATTAATGTATTTAATTGGAGTCTATTTTGATAATGTAAAGTTTAGTATTTTTAGTACGTAGGACCGACTACAAAAATTAGTAGTAAATGTTTCTCTCTATTAGTAATAGTACTAGGGACTATCTATTAGTAAAGACTTTGAAATTACTCTGCTAGAAAGTCCTTACTTAGCTTAAGTGATTAAGATATTTTTTATGTTTCTTCTCTCTCTTCAATCAGAAAATATTTTTATCTAATCTAAATCTAATGTTTTGTTTATTTATTCAGTAATACAATTTTTTTATGCTTAAATGAGGATAAATGTGTGTTGGATATTACATTTTCCTGTACATTCGTTTGGCTTCTTTGAGATTTTTCATTGTTAGTTTGTGTTATTATGCTTTTGTTTATCTTCATTGGCTTCATGTTTCCTTCCACGTAAGGGCTATAAAGATACATGGAGAGAGGTGGGTATTATTATCTGGTTCAATCCTCTACCCTTATAGTACGCCAGAGGCATTATGTTTATGCAATAAGTTTCGAATTTTATTTTTATTTCTTTACAGTAATTTGTGTTATATATATTTTTTATTTTAAGTTTAAGCCAAGCTGAGCTGAGCACAAGCCAAATCAAATCAAACAAACCTTGGCTCGAGCTCGGCTTTATACATTTTCAAACTCAAAAAATCAGCTCGGCTCAGCTCAATTGAGCCTAAATTTTGAGCTCAAGCTCGGCTTGATCGAGCCAAGCCGAACTTCAAGCTAGCTCAGTTTGGATACACCCTGGTGTCATGGTCGGGTAAATGGCATTTCCTGCAGAGTGCATGCCTTGGTGTACCAAAAGACTATTGAGCTGATATTTCAAAGTGTCCTATACCTTAACTTACACAATGTCAGCTTCTTTCTTGCATAATTGCACTGTATATTCCTCATTATTTCCGTGGAGTTTCTTCTCTTCACCATTTGCTTGATCGACTCTGTTTTTTCAAACTCTGCCAAATCATACCCTAACTTCGCCAAAGGAGATATACTACAACACCATAATAAGAAGGAAAAATAATACTCTCTGAGTGGAGGGAAGAGGGAAGCGCCATGCTTCCTTTCTAACTCCTTTTAATTGTGGTTAATATTCACCAACCATTAGGTTTAAAGAATCTAATCTTGATTTTTAGAAGAAAAAAATTAAAATTTTAACTACAAGGGTTAAAACTTCTTAACCAGGGTTCAAGGGCGTTAAAGGGACTTTGTGGGGGGGAAGATGCATCCCTCTGCTCCTCATACGAGGAGGGGATTATTGCTCAGTAAGAAAACAGAGGCTCTCATTTGCACCATGTAAAAGAAGAGATGAATTGGCAAATGCAAAACTGCCAGGAGTATTTGCCATAGCATACATATATAATAAAAATGCTGTACAGTAAATTAACATATCACTCTGATGCTCTTCCCACTTCCCCATTACAATTTCCTTCTTTTTCTTCTTCCAACCCTATTATCTACAGGACTTCAATGCCCCCATGCCCACCCCTTAACCAAATCCGAATCCCTCGTTGGCTTCGTGAATAGCCAGAAGCAGTCTTTCTTCCAGCTGTTCTTTGGAAGGATACTCTGGTAGATCTAACTGGTTGAAACTGCAGCAATCAAGAAATGAAAATGGTTTAGTTGCCCGACAAACTATAGTGGTTGGAAAAAGGAAACAAAAGAAAAACATGATCAAGGCCATGAATTGGTTTGAATCCAGACAAGTAAACCAAAACTCGCACGCACCCACCCACCCACACTATCTGAGATGGATGAATGGTTATTCAATTGCAGATGACAGATGATTGGTGCAGAATGATGTATTAAAAAATGATTGGTACAGAATGATACCAAGTATGAGCAGAAGGTAAGTGATCAGGGCTGCCGTAAGCCTTGTGAATTTGAAACCTCTGTGAACCTGAAATTCCTTGTAGAGCACTGAAACCTTCGAAAGGTACCTGCACGAGTAAATGAGTTTTAGCATAACGACATTCAATACTTCATAAAATCTACAAAACCAGTCCCAACTCCTGCCAATGCAGCAAATCTGCTTATAAATAATAGCAAACAAAGTGGAACAAAGGTTACTATACGGTTCTTGAATGAATACAAGGAAGATATTAGATAAGGAAAGAGACAAGTACTCCTCAAAATTGAGTAAAGGAGAATCTCTACGAGATGCCTAAGATTGGAAATCACTATGTAGTGCTTCTACAACTCACTTGCAGTAATTTCAGTTGACAATTTTGGTTGCTACAATTTTTAAGCTCAAAATAACTGATATGATTGTTTCAGGAAGGGGGAAAGGAGCTAAATTGAAGGTCCACAATCAGGTTTCCCTTTTACTTCTGCTCAACTGATTCATCACCACCCGCTACATTTTAAGTCAACCACTTTCAATCAATCAGTCTAATAGTAAATTTTCAGGCCAACTTTGTCTTTCTTCTTTTTTTATTTTTTTTAATGCCACTTACATCTTATTGATATCCTGAATTGATCACAAATCATATCACCCCCATGGGATAGCTTGAATCTGACATGAAGAAGTGCAAGAAGGAAGACATCCATACTTCTAAAATTAAAAAGAAAACGACAAAACCAAGAGGAAAACAAAAAATCGACAAGAAATAACAAGGGACAGTGTCAAATTGTAAAATGTTCAGAAGAATTGATTGAACAGTCATCAGAAAGGAATACATAGCTTGCAAAGTGAGATGCCATCTAAAGCAACAAAAGACATACCCATAAAAATAGGGCAAAGACAAAAAACAAAAAAAAAAAACAAATAAGAACCAACGAAATAAAGAAAGTCTTGTGGAAGAGAACATGATCAATGCCTGTGTCAGTCCCAACAAGATAGCCAGGAAACGTTCACTCCAAAGCCAATTAAGAGTACAAAAGAAAAATCGAATATCATATTATTGTCAAGAAGCACTCTTCAATAACAACTAAACAGCGTGTCCTGCGTCAAATCAAGAGAAACATGGAATTTCAATTCTCTAGTATCACCTCCTACTTAAGATTTACGAGGCAATGACTAAGTTTTCATGTACTACAGAATTGTGTAGCCCAATCTGAACCTCAAATATTTGTATTCCTTTGGCGTGTGTTCGTTTGGCGAGAAAGTGAGGGAAATTAATGCTATGTTTGGTTGCTGAGAAAATAGATGAAAACATGGAAAAGAAAATAAAATTTTGGATTTCTAATACAATTTTTAATTGTGTTTTGTCTAATTTTCTTTTCTTTTCCATGTTTTTACATATTTTCTCGGCAACCAAACATAGGGTAAAAGAAAAGTTATTTTCTTGCACTTTTCTTGTGTTTGGTTTGCAAGAAACGCACTTTCATTTTCTTGCACTTTCTCAAAAGTAACAAACTTTCTCCCAAAAACTTACTCCATCTTTTGATGGTTATTTTGAGAGAAAATTTTAGTTTCTTTTCTTTTTCCTTTCCTTTCTTTTCCGTTCTTTTCTTTTCTTTCACCCACTTTCTCGCCAAACGAACACACCCTTGGGAAATGCAAGCTGTGGTAGTGCTGTTGTAGGAAGTTTATATTTGCAAAGGGCGTAAATGTGTATGGAAAGTTCTGACCAAATAAGCCTAAAGTTAACTATCTTGGAAACCTCCAACATGTCTTTGATGTGCAATGATTCCAAAGTAAAATGTTCATCAGCTGTTATTCACTCTAACATTGTCAATGAGCTTCAGAACAGCTTTTATCTCTTCTTGGAATAGAGTGGATTTTCTCGAAGCATGGTGGAGTTGATCACAAGTTGGTCTACTAGGTCAATTTGGCTAAAAAGGTAACTTGGGAAGTATATGCATACATCTGACAGAACATCAACAACATCAGAATACACCCAAAACTAGGCCTGAACCAAAAATTAATTAACCTCTCTCTCTCTCTCTCTCTATATATACATATATACATGCACACACACATGTATTTGAACCTGTATCAACAATAGCAAAATGCGCTGCTCCAAATAATACTATAAACTAAACGGAATTTTTCCGAGAACGATATACCAGGATGCATAGGCCAACTCTATGTCGAAAGGGTATGGTCACGGGATGATATATGGGAAAAGGGCATACATGGCAATCAAGAGGTAGTAATCAGACAGCATGCTATATGCCCTGCAGGCTGCATCTAATGCCAAGGATATACCAGGATGCATAGGCCAAAGTGTCGAGAGTAATGCCATCAACTAAGATGATATATCATTGGAGAAGTGGAGTACTAGTTAAGGGTTGCAACGGTTGGATAATGCAACAATAATGGCAAGGAACCTCAGCCAATCTACGCATGCTAGCAGGATATTAGGATTCACAACAAAGTAGTTGAAGATGTCACCAGGCCACAGAATAGTTGCTGTGGAGTCGAAATCTTTTGATTTCATTGTGGGAGACGATGGAAAGAAGGGGGTGTTGAAGATCATTGAACGCGGTAGGGGATTCTCTATAGCAATTCAGCTCAAGGTGTCAGCTTGCTGGAGATTAGAATCCTTCATTTCAGAATGTATCAAGGTAAGAAATGACACATACAGAGTGGTTAGGCTTCCAGGTTCCAGCGGTAGAATGCTACTGTAAAGAATGCGTAATGGGAGAGGAGCTTTCATCTGTCTATCGGTCTTCCGGGTCTCGGGAGGTAGAAGAAAGTGGATTAATTTCCCCGAAGTTTGCCAATGAGAAGGCTGGCAGTGGGTGGTCGATGCTATTTGTTCGCTATTGCCCTCTCAAACCTTACCTCGGAACCAACCACCAGTTTTAAACCTCAAAGCAGCTCCTAATTGGCCACCATTGAAGCCAATTTCATCAGATCGCCTCGTGGAGTCCCGCAGGGAGCTTTGGCCCTTTCATTCCTTGCTCATCAAAAGTTGCCAGCTCGGGAGTCTTTTCAGCAACATCAAGCATCAAGAGGGCACTTACCGAAATCCAGTACGTCAAGTATCAACGCAGGATCTAAGTTGAACTGGCCGGATCGGTGGTGGAATTTTGCATTGGTTTGTATTTTTTCAAAAGTATCTGAAAGCTGGGATGTCTTAGAGAAAAGGGTGAATGACATCCTGCCAAGGGAGGAACGATCCTTTCTCATCCCTCTTGAGGAAAACAAAGGTATCATCGTTGTTAAGAATCTCGCCACAGTGAGAGGTCTGAACACCTGTAATCCGTGGCCATTACCAAATGGGGGTGCTATGGTAATTAATGGGTGGTGGCCGACGGCCAATGCAATTTCGGACTCTGAGGTTCGTTCTTGCTTCTGGTTAGGTCTGAGAGGCCTGCCTCTCCATTTATGGAATCAGGAGATTTTCAAAATCATTGGGGACGCCTGGGAGGATTTTTAGCGATCGATCATCGTATGGCTTCCTTCTCCGACTTCCAGGAGGCTAGAATCCAAGTTGGTGAAGCCACTCACAACTCTATCCCTCGTATTTTCAGCATTCCAGATGGAAAAAAAGCTCCACCGGATTGTGATTTGCATTATCCCGGAGTGTGAGCAAGTATTCTCAAGCGACCTCCAAACATTCCGGTCTTCCACCTCGGTGGAGGATTCAAATTCGAAAGGGCGGGTCAAATCCCTAAAATATATTCAAATTCGGAGGATGCATGTGTACCTCCAAAGCTTATGTAACAACCAATTTTGTTATTATTATATTGTTCATTACTAATTATTATTTAATGTTCTTTCTATACGTAATTTTTTAAGAAATTTATATAAATATATATATATACACTAGCGCTCCGAAGGCGCTCTCGACCTTATCCTAAATTGAATTTTGATGCTCTCGTGCTCCCACTCCCGTTCCCGCTCTGCACTCTGGTTAATTAGGTCCCAGGTGGTGTGGGGTCCTAGCACGCGATTTGGTCTGAAACTAAAAGCCCTCAAAGCTAAACTCAAGATCTGGAATAAGGAGGTTTTTGGCAATGAGTCCGAGCATAAAGCTCAGGTGTTACTCAACATTCAGTCCTTCGACTCTATTGAGAGTACTTGGCCCCTCTCCGAAGAGGAGAGCCGAGGGCCCGATCTAGGGAATCCCTAAAATGTGATTACCTGAGGTCTGTACGTCTTGAGGAGATCAGTTGGAAACAGAAGTCTAGGATCCGATGGTTGAAGGAGGGGGACCGCAATACTAAATTCTTCCACCGCATGGCTAACTTCCGTCAAAAGTCTAACTTCATCTCCAGTCTTAGAGTTGATGGTGAGTGGAAGACGGATTCGAAGGCCATTGAGGATAGTGTAGTCGGATTCTACAAGGACCTATACTTGGAGAAGTCTCATGGTGTCCAAAGTTAAATGGCCTTCCTTTTGATTCCAACACCCAAGTCCAAAGTGAGAAGTTGGAACGACCGTTCCGGGAAGAGGAGGTGCTGACTGTCATTCACTCCTTGGCAGGAAAGAAAGCCCCTAGACCAGGTGGGTTCTCCATTGAATTTTACAAGGCATGTTGGGATACGGTGGGAGGAGACCTTTTAGCGGTCTTACAGAAACTTCACGGCACTAGGTCGATCAATAAAGCGATCAACAATACATTTGTGACCCTGATTTCAAAGCGGCCTGGGGCCTAGGACCTGAAAGATTTTCGCCCAATTAGCCTGGTCAGCAACGCTTACAAAATTTTAGCAAAAGTGCTAGCCATCCACGTTCGCAGCGTCTTGGGGTCCCTAATTTCCCCTCATCAAGGCGCTTTTGTGCGGGGCCGTCACATCTTAGACGACATTCTCATTGCAAATGAATATGTGGACGAGCGCCTTAAGTCTAACATCCCAGACCTACTTTGCAAGATTGACATGGAAAAGGCATACGATAATGTCAATTGGGAGTTTCTCCTCTATGTGTTGGGTCGTATGGGTTTTGGGCCCAAATGGCAATTGTGGATCAAAACCTGTATTTCCTCTACATCCTTTTCGGTCCTCCTTAACGGTAGCTCAAAAGGCTTTTTTCGAAGTTCCAAGGGATTAAGGCATGGAGACCCGTTGTCTCCTGCACTGTTCATCATTGTCTCGGAAGCCCGGAGCAGAATGTTGGTCCGTGCTACGGGCAGGCGTTTTCAAGATTCTTTGTGGGTAGGGAGCAACTTTGTATCTCGCATTTACAGTTTGCCGATAATACCTTAGTGTTTTGTGGTCCCTTTTGTTCGGAACTTATCAACCTTCGGTGTATTCTGCAATGTTTTGAGGAAGTGTCGGCCCTTCGTGTCAATCTGCGCAAAAGTGAGATCTTACCAGTAGGAGAGATTCCCCATCTTGACCTCTTGGTCAGCTGCCTAGGGTGTCAGAAAAGGTCACATCCATCCAATTATCTAGGTTTGCTGCTGGGAGCCCAGTTCAAGTCCAAAGTTGTTTGGGCCCCAGTTATCAAAAGATTCTTCGCGAGTCTCTCAAAGTGGAAGTCTTGTCTCCTTTCCAAAGGTGGCAAGTTGACCCTCATCAAGAATACCCTTCAAATTCTTCCCATCTACTACCTTTCCACCTTTACTCTCCCTCATTCCATTGCCTTGACCCTTGATCACCTCCAGCGAAATTTTTTGTGGCATGAGAGAGGTGACTAGCGAAAATATCATCTGGTAGATTAGGGTCAAATTTGTAAACTGTTACAGGAAAAGGGGTCTTAACCTTGCTCCACTCAGTGAGGTGAATAAGGCGCTCCTGGGTAAATGGGTTTTGCGGTTCAGTGAGGAGCGAGAGAGCCTTTGGCGGAGAGTTATCGTGGCTAAATATGGGCTTGTCTCGCTATGGTAGACTAGGGCCGCTAAGGGTCCCCACGGGGCGAGTCTTTGGAAGGGTATCATGGTTGTAACCAAGTCCTTTGATCCTTTCATTAGGTTCAAGTTGGGTTCAAGTTGGGTAATGGGGCTGATATACAGCTCTAACATGATGTCTGGAGTGGACAGTCGAGGCTTAAGGACGATTTTTGCACCATTTTTTCCTTGCCTCTCAACACAGGGACGTCGGTAGCTGAGTGTGTTGAGCGGTTAGGTAGCAATTTAGTTTGGTGTCCTAGGTTGAGGAGGGCTTTGAATGATTAAGAAATTGAGGATATGCAGTATCTTCTGACTCGGTTGAGTTCCTCCGTCCCAAGATCTCAGATTAGTGATTGTTGGATTTGGTCCCATAGCAATAGCGGCCGATTTTCAGTGTGGTCACTCTTGCAATCCTTTTGCCCTGTATCTTCGCGTTCATTTCATCATAAGGCTGAGTGGGCTAACCAGGTGCCCACGAAGGTATTTTTTTCCTCTGGTCTGCTCCTCTAAATAAAATTCTTACTACGGATCACTTGAAGAGGACAGGGTGGAGCTTGGCCAACCGGTGCTATTTGTGCCTGAATGCAGAAGAGATTGTGAATCATTTGCTCTTGCACTATTCGGTTGCTTTTGGGATCTGGGCTTGATTCTTGGTTCGGTTGGGTGTGGAGAGGGTCTTCCCCTTCTCCTTTATGAGCTTCGTGTCTAGATGACACTTGATGACTTTGGTAGGTGCTGAGGAATCCATCTGGATTATTTTGTCTGGTGCTATCTCGTGGGCTATTTGAAGGAGAGGAATGGTCGTGTATTTGACAACTCTTCCCATCAGCGGATCCTGGCCCGGACGCGGCAATCGATTGTGGAGTGGAGTTCCACAACCCCGTTGTGTCAAGAAGTGAGGGATGCCCTACTATCTTGAGGAGGCAGTTGGTCGTCGGTGTTATTTTATTTCCATCTTTGTTAGGCTTATTTTGCACTTTCTCTTAGTTTGCATCTCTGTAAATTAATCTAATCTTTAATATATTTGATTTACCGATTAAAAAAATAGTTTATTTCCAAATCCAGAAGCTTCGAACTATTTATGTAAAGACTGCCCCAAGAAAAGAGGCTATTCATATAAAGACTGCCCCAAGATATGGGGAAGAGTTCATAGAGGGTCATAAATGCTAAATATGGGAAGGAAGTCTTGGTAGGAGCCCAAGGATATAAATTTATAATAGATTCCTATGGTGTTGGGTCATGGAAATCAATTTGAACAGTAAAAATAAATTTGACATAAGCATTACCTTCAAGCTGTGGAGGATGGAAGGCATTAACCTATTGGGAAGATATTTGGTGAGGGACTTCTGTAAATTATTTTGAATCGTCGTTCAGTTATGTTGTGTTTTGAGACAGTGAATGATGAGATAGATGGTATTTTCTTCTTCTTTTTGAAGGGGGGAGGGGGGAAGGGATTAAATTTTGGGAGGAAATTTGGTGTGGGCAAACTTCGCTAAGAAGGGACTTCTGAATTGTTTTTTTTTTTTGGGTGGGGGGGTACAAGGCATCATTGATCTAAGGTTAGTAAATCGGTGGGCATATCAACGGAACTGAGTCCACTCCCATGGGGAATACAGTCCTACCACTGGAACAACCAAGGAGGTGTCTGAATTGTAGTTGTTCAATTGCATGCTGTTTTGAGATTGTAAATGATGACATGGTTTGGACTTTGGATCCACAAGATGAGAAGAAACCTTATTTATGGGAAATGGAAAACTTCTTACGTATTGACACATTAAACTCTATCCCCTCAAAGATGACAGACTATGGTCTAGGGATAGTATGGGCCAATGGCCCAATGTTCAGCGAAATCATTCCATCAGTGCTTATGCAACAATCCTCGTCTTCCCTTTTCTTATCGTGTTGTGTGGAACAATGGTATGAATCTTATTCTTCCTTTGAACAACATCCTTGAATAAAATCCTCATCATCGACCACTTAAAAACAGAGGATGGAGGATTGCAAATAGATGTGCCCTTTGCATGGCCAAAGAAAAAAAAAGGTTGACCATCAAGCATTGCTCTATTCTGTGGAAGATGCTCCTAGTGACAATAACAAAGCCCTCCAAAAAGAATGGGTCTAGCTGTCTATTTCTAAGCTCATCCACTATTGGTGCCGGTGCCGTCAGGAAGAATTTTGAGGGTTTGGGTATGCATACTATTCTATATGGTAAAATTGTTCTTTAGTTAGGTGGTAACTGGTAAGCAATGTTTTCTTATGTGGATTTCAAGGGAAATTTCAATCTTCAAAAATGGGAAATTTCACAGAAAAATTCACCAGAAGCGCAAGAAAGCTAGGGAAATTTGATGAAATATTTACATAGAGAAGTTCTCAGCAAGGAATCACTTCAAATACAATGCAGATACAATGTACTGTTGAAATATTTATATAGAGAAATTCTCAGCAAGGAAACTCATAAAAAATAATGTAGATACACTGTACGCAGTTAACCAACCAAGCATTAGTAACAGGAGAATGCATGCATTTTTTTCAATCAAACACTTTACTTTTTAGAAATAAATTTTTTTCAATATTAAGTAACACTGGTTTACTAGAATTCGACAAGCACACAAACTGGCAGAGACAAAAACTTGGTACAAAAACGAGGTACCTTTGAGGTACCAGTCACAAACTGCAGGAGACGAGCTTTATCCTCCTTGCTGAAACTTTGAACAACCTCCCAAAACCATTGGATAACTGGAGATGCAGCTCTGTATCCTGAATACTCGGTATTTGCCCTCATGTCATCCACTGAAAAGACAGTGAAAAGCAAACAGTTATAGTAATAGTATGTCCTTATTTTTAAAGGGCTTTGAAACTAATAATAGTAAAAGTCCTAATAATGCAGGACCAATATTAGACAAACTGATTCAAGGAACTCACAATCAATATCCGGAAGCCCACTTATCAATAACTCCAGTTCTTTATCATGAAAGATGGATATCAAATCTCTAGCAATCAATTCGTTGAAACCTTCCAAAAATGCATTTATTTGAGGGCGAATAGCAGTCGTCAACCGATGCTCAGCAACGAGATCAACATATTCGTTCTTATTTTCCTCAGTAACTCGAATGTTTCGTCCACCAGGGATCAGCTCATAGTCAGTGACCTGCATTACATTACCACATATAAATGTGAAGTATTTTATCAGAAGCATCAATTTATTAAGAAAAATTGGTGGCAGCCATTACCTCTGCCCTCTCATACAATATCAGCTTCTCCTCATCAGCATCCATGCTGAAAGTAAGGTCTAAGACATCACTTATATCATTCTGCAAAAATGAACAAACATTTATACTAACACAGGTCTAAAAAGTAAAAACTAGACAAAATTAATAGTCCAAATATAAACATTCAAATTTTTAAGCGATACCACAAGAGAGAGAGAGAGAGAGGCAAAAAAAAAACACATAAAAATGATTGACATGCAGCATACCTCAAGCATCCACTTTAGGTTTTTGAAGTAATCTGGATCAATAGCTTCAATGTCATGATAGGTAACTTTAGTCCCTAGGATATGCTTGTAGAAAGATCTAGTGAAATGGACGTCCAAAAGCTGTGCATCAAAAAGTGCTTTCCCAACCTGAAAATGAAAGGATATATAAGAAGCACTTCATCAAGTACTGAATCCAACAAGATCGATATAAAAAGTACGCACCACTCGCCCAACAAATTTGAAGTATGAGAGATGTTCCGTTTGGTAAACAGAGTTGGGATTTGGCTGAAAAGTCGATTCATTGCCCACCGTCGTAAATAGTAGTGCCCCCTTGTCAAAAATAACCCTGGACAACAACTGATACCATTCCCTTGTAAGTCCACCAGCATCAATACCTTCCTCGTTCTGGAAGTGAACTGTCAACCTTCCCTTCAGATCTTGAGTTGAGCGCATTCGCAGTTGGTTATATGAATCCTCAAGAATGTATGCTCTTCTGACTGAAATTCTCAATGGATTATGATGATGATCATGCTGATGCTTTATTTTCGATCTGAAGTGAGCACGTTTGTTATCAAAATCAATAAAGCGTGGAACCTTCAGCATGAGACAAAATGACTTCTCAAGCAACCCAGGGTTTTGTCGGATGAAAGCATTTAAGAGCTTCCTATGTTTTTCTGAAAACTTCACAAAAGCAATGTGCTTTTCATCGACTTTCGCAAGGGATCCTGAAGTCTTCTGTTGGCCAACAGAAACGGTGGCATCTTCTGCGTCAGAAGTTGCAGCAATACTGAAGTCATGACCTCCACCTGACTGCCCAGGATGTAACTTCTCACATGTAACGAAGAAAGATTCTATGTATGGCAAGATGTTCTGGGTACCCGCTGGAAGAGGAGGCATTACACCAGCAGGTGTAGAAGTGATGGTTCTAGATGAAGATGACAGATAAGGAGCGGAATCTGAGTAGCTCTCTATCATGCTTATACAAGTGCTCAACTCCAACCACAAGGGCTCCAAAGCAGCATTTATGTCCCATACCTGAGAAAGAGTATCAGCATGGTCCCTTTCTGGAAGAATTTGTTGATCCTTCTCTTTCTCATGTAGTGAGGCAACAAGAGAGCTTAATGCCTGCAGAACCCTCAATATTGCAGTTCCATCGGTAGAAATTGCACTCAAGAGTGCTTTCTCTGCTTCTCCAAACATGTGTAACTCGTCCATTGCAGATCTGCTCAAATTTCGCAAAGAATCTGCTAGCTCGGTAATAAATAAATGACAATGAGTTGGAGCAATAGCCACGAGCTTCTTCAATACCTCGGCCACATGAATATATGCATTATCTGACAAACTGTGGGGAAAATATTGAATTTTGTCAAGCCAAGCATAAAATGTGAAAACAGAAACTCAGTAGTTAAAGACAGGAATACCATCCAAAAAGTGTGCAAAAGGAGACAAACCATTTAGACAGTTTGTAAATCTTTCGCCCCTATTTGGTAATGAATTAATTGGCATATATATATATAAAGAGGACAAACTATTTATGGAAAATTTCTAGGAATGCACAAGCAACAATGCATATATGAGTGTGGGATGTTAACTCAGTCTAATGAATAATATGATATGCTAATGCATATCAAGAACATGTATGTATTACGGTGGACTCACAAAGCCTTCTCTGAGCACGGGAAAAAATGGGAAAAAAAATTGTACTATATCAAACAACATCACATAGTGCAGCATTAACAGTAAACAGTAGTTCAAAAGAGATTTAAAAGCGTAGGCAACCTATAAATATGTGCGAAGAAAGTTCACTTCTAGATGCATGAAACTAGGGAATCTGGGACATTAACTTCAGTGAATTTTGGTGCACAAAACTGGAAGATAGAAATTCAAGAATGGTGGATTGTACTGCAGAACATAGATACCCCATCATTGGCACCAAGATGGGATGGGTTGGTGACTTGGTGTTATTGGCAGAAATTTCCTGGGAATGCATTAGCATTGGGATAATGTCCTATGATACGGAGGTACCTAGGGCATGGATTTGAGTATCAAGGAGACTTCCACAATAATTTTGTATTTTCCAACACCGGATTGGTTACTGCTGTCCTTCCCCTGCATTTAGACTAGAGGCTGATTTTAGTTTGTTGAGCAGCAAGAAGTATTCCCTTCATGATTAGCAATCCGTGGTATATATCAGAAAAGACCAGCTGTCTCAGCCGAACATACACATTTTTGTATAGCATATATGGAGTTGCTTTGAGCCTGGTATAATCGCTCTGTGAATTTACAGTGGGTGAAGTGTAACCAAGAAAACAAGTGTGCCACATGTAGATCATGTTTTTCATATGTTCTTGTAACCGAAAGTCCAGATGGATACGCAGCCGATCTGTTTTAGCATGATACCAGGAATCCAATTATACTTTCAAGATTCAGCTTGAGAGATGATTTACAATCAGGAGAGGTGGACTCAGAATCGTTCATCATCTAACACTCACCTCCAGATACTTGAATAAATCTACCACATAGATTAGACAGTTCTTCAAAAACATTGAAGGTCTAACCGGCATCCTTTATTTTATTCAGATTGAAGAGGTTTATACAAGGTTCAAGACCATTTCCATCAACTCTAGGGATGTACTATACCTCATAGATAACAGGAACGAGAATTCTTACATGAATTGTGATTGAAGCAAACTTTGTCAAAAGAGTGCCATGCTCTGAGGCAAAGAACATTATTTTCATGAGGAAATTATACTGGATCACTAGTAGTTAACAGCACAACAAAAAATAGAATATTCAGAGTCTCGCACTGGGCAGTTCATGTAATATATCCCATCAATTAAAAAATAGAGTAAGATGTCTTGAAATTTATTAATTAGAATATGAGAATTGCAAACCTGAGAATGTAGAAACAAATATATATATATAAACCATGAAAAATTGATCAACAAAGCATATTGCAACGCACGCAAGAAGTAAGGGCTATAGGTCAGGTCTACAAATGTTTCATCATACCCTTCCCGTGCAAGCAAAGAGCATAGAAGTCGAAGTTCTTTTTGTGGTAGGCTGAGCAGTACAGCTTGAGTATCACTAATTGTACCAGAAGTGGAAGGTTTGGAGCATTCGTCAGTTTTTGATGATTTTATATCACCACAAGAAGAAACAGCTGTGTTGGTATTCATATCAGCTTCTAGCACAGAAATCTGAGGACCAGATGGTTGTTCAGTAGCAGAAACCCCAGGCTTGCTAGATAAGTTGGAGTTACTCTCGGCACTATCAATGACGACCTCCAATAAATTTAGCAACTGAAGCAGGAACGGAAAAACGAATGATCCCAACCCAGTTAGTGTTTAAGAGACTTTTAAGAAGCAACCAAATTATCATTCTGAGAGAAACATTACCTGTTCAAGATGAGCTATGCTCCTCAAATAGAGTGGCTGATTCAGGAGACTCAATAGCAAGACAATCGAAAAGTCTCCTTTCTGAAGCTGCTTTCTTTCTATTTCATCCTCTTCAATAACCATCACAGCTTTGCCATGCGCCTTATTACTACTCTCTGGCTCTTGTACAGGTCGCTGTGGCAGTTCAAGCTGAAGTAAAACTTTTGCCACAGAGGGATGATAGCGGGCCAAGTAGGTTAGAGTTTCTAGAATACGACGAGACACCAGGGGAGGGACTCCTATAAAGTAACAGAGAAAATGCAGGAAACTGGTAAGTACTTCAGTTAATATTGCTTCATGTTCCCAAACACTGATAACTACCTGACCAACAATTCCACCAAAAATTTATCACCAAACTTATGGTTAAAAAAAGTTCAAATACCTTGCATCTTATACACCATATATGAAATAATTGTTTACTTATTTTCTTAATAATTTTTTACTCGCTCTTTCTTGTCTATGTGCATATTGAATATGAACTACATGTTCATTGCTAAGGATCAATCTTCAACATAAAATTGGGAATAAAATCAACAAAGAGCCAGGGACACACAAAGCACTTCAGGCCTGTCAATACTTGATAGTTGATACCACAGATCTGGCTTCAGGATCTCTGCACTCACCAATCCACTACCTACCTGCTTGCATACCAAAAAATAGAATTCTGGAAACAGCCAGGAACATTAGAAGAAAAGCCTTACCATCCAAAAATTGAGGACGAGAATACATAACATAACTCTGGCAAGCATACAGCCGATATGATGGTTCTGCAGCACAATTTAAATGATTGGCAGGCTTCTGTGTATCAAGCATCAACATGTCCATCAGAATTTGCACCAAAGCAGTTCTGGTTTCATGGTGAGCACATAGATTAAGGAGAAGCCTCTGTAGCTGACCTTTATACAGGGGCTGCAAAAGTATAGACATCAATATGTCAACACAGAGGAAAGCATGCATGAAAGGGCATATCTATTATACAAAGTAAGTACCTGAACTACACGAAGCAACCGAATCATTGCTTTCAAAGCTTCTGCATCAACTAGAGGAGCCCCATCAGCTTCTATTAGCTTACTTCCCACAGATCTGCGTGAAGAAATGCTCCCACCAGCTCTGTCCAGGCTGGATCCAACAGCTTCACCCCGTCTAGAAGAATCACCCCTTCGGTTTCTAGGATACATACCAAGAAGGGTACGGCTATGATAACGACGAGCAAACCTTTCACGCAACATGTTTGCCTCCGCAACAAGGGCAGGTGTTAGATTGGCAAGAATAGCATCAGAGGATGTTAAGAGCACCTGAGGATGCCCAAATTTAGAAGTTATGAAGTTGAATAAACATGTGTTCGAAAAACATTAAGCATACACTGCAATGACCAATGTACCTCTTCTCTTAAATCTGAAGGAAACGTAGCAATTATCGAGACGGTATCCATTTCAACTGGCTGTCCTTCCAACTCCTGTGATTGAAGTAGCCTCTGAGCTTCTTGTTGTGCAAGAACTTCTGCACGGATATCCGAGGGAAGTGCTGCAAGGAATTCAGGATCAATATCTTCAGCATTTTGAGGTTGGACGTTTGAAGGCTGTGCCACTTGATTCTGTTGAACCAAAAGAACTTCAGCGCGCAACTCCTCAGGAAGAGCATCCAGAAATGCAGGATCAATTGGTACAGAATCAGCTTCCCTGTTGATTTGCTGCTCCTCAGCTGGACCACTCTGATCCGCTTCTTGGCTAGGATTTTCTGATACTTCACTAACACTGTGAAGAGATGCATCTCTGCTGCTCACTGGCATAGCATTCCCCAATGGCACATTCGTTCTTCTCAATCGAGTTGACTGAAGATCACCCAAAGGCAGCCTATCAACAGAACCTTGCCTTTCTCCTCCATCGTCATGACCATCAGCACTTCCTATTTCAACTTCCAGACTGCGGAGGCTTTCCCCTAATGTTGCCCCACTTCCACTGCTTTCTGGGCTCACTGCTTCAACATCACGTACAACTGCATCATTGTGTTCATACTGCATTTCAACAGATTGAGAGCGTATACTTGATGCATCAGTGTTGCCAGGTCCCATATCATTGTTGCCAGCATTATCCATTGCTACGGAACAGGGGGGAGGAACAGAAACTGTTTCGTTATTCACATTGTTTTCTGCAGGTGTATCAGGCCTTACTCCTGCTTCTGATTCTTGTAACTGACTGGCCTCCCCTTTTCCTTGAGGCTCCACCATAGTCTTATTCTGATCAGAAGGTTTATCGGGGATTGGCCGTCTCAACTGGGACACAAGCAACTCCTCAAGGCCTTGGGGTATTGCAGGTGCATTGGATCCACCACGTTGTTGGCTATCATCTACCCACATATTGAAACGGTGCCCATGCCGTCCACTCCTCAGTGACCGAAAAATAGTATCTAACCGTGATGAAGCATTCTCCAAGTTTCTATCAGAAAGGGTCATATCACCTGCATTCTCTAAAAATTTCATCATCGAAAAGTCAGAAGTTAAATAAGCTGGATACTAAAGTAATAAATGGTAAAAAAGAAACTACCCAACGAACTCACCTGAATGTCTGAGAGGGGCTGGGTGCAGTGATGAAGAAGGTTCCGTCAAAAGTGGATGCTGGGAAGGAGCACCTTGGTCGCCAGTTCTTCCCAAAAGATTATAAATGGATGTTGTACGCCCTTGGCGTCTTGATCCAAAAACTTCAACAGGCATCACATGAAGTGCGTCATTGGGAAAGTTACTTTCTCTACCAAAAACGTCAATATGGTCAAAAACATTTATTCCATTGATGCCCTCCTCGAGCCTGAGAATAACTCCATCTTCATCATCCTCATCATCTTCATCATCTTCCTCCAAGACATCCTCATCAAACTCATCCTCATCAATCTCATGATCATCCTGATCTGTGTCAGGATGCGACAGGTGATGAACTTCATCTTCTTCTAGATCATTATGTTCCTCATCCTCATCTTCATCTTCATCAACTTCATCTCCATCATCCCCAGACATATCCTCGTCGTCATCTTCATCCACAAGATTGGTTTGCACATGGTGTTGGATGTCAAATCTTATCCCCACATTTTGAATGCCATTTCCAAGACTCCCAGTTTCCTCAGAAGTTTCATGCATATATTCCTCTTCAGTTGCAGGAGCAAAACCTCCATCAAGATCTCGGTTGTGCTCCATATCATCGGTAACAGACTCAAAGCTGCCAGAGGCTTGCACTGCATTAAAAGAGTCAACGTGATCAGGCTCCACTGCATTATGATCAGGTTGGAACGTGGTTTCCAAGGACTGGGATCTATCACCACCATTATCTGCTCTTCCCGGTTGATTCTGATCATCAGGAAGCTTTCCTGAGTTCTCACCCTTCCCTGAATTAGGATCAGCAGAATGGATGTGTTCCTTAGTTACCGACTCCAGAGCCTTGATAAGTCCAGTAACAACTTTGGAAGAGTCAGCATGATCCAGGTCCAAAATTTGGAGAGTTCTAGTCAATGACTGAACCAATCCAACATCTATAAAAGTTGATGAAGCTTCTGCTGATATATATGAACCTGTAGGTGACCGACCAGCTAGGACATCATTGAGCAGATCAATAAAAGCATGGATTTTGTTATCCGGTGCCCTGAAACCATCAGATGAATCAACAAAGTCATTGAAGACATTACTGATCTCAGTGAAAATCCTTTTCCGTGCTTCCGTAGAGCGAATGCAAGATGCAACCAACAACTGGCTAGCCCTAGTTGCCAGTTTCTGCCTCCAGTCACCATCTACTTTCTTTTCTTTTTTGGAATTTGAAGAATATGGAAGAAACTTGTAAAGAATATGATGGAAAATTCCACCATCGCAGTATCCAGTAGGATACCGTTGAGGAGGGATTCTGCAGCTACTAATTTCAGCATCTCTTCGGAGCAGAATGTGAACAGATGAAGCATATGTCAAAATAATCTCAGTCAGCAGCTTTAAAATGAAAACAGTCTTTGCAAGAGACACAGAAGCATCCTGGTTATTGGTTTCACTCTCTTCAGACACAGTGGCAATGGCTTTTCCTTTCCCCTTACTTGAAGAGACATCAATGTCCATGTCTGCTAATGATGGAGTATCAAGGAACCCATCTATCATAGCCTCATCTTTCATGGAAGGTACAAAAGTTATCACAGAATCTAAGAGAAGCTCAATCACACTTGTAAAACTCTGAGGAGATTTTCGATGGACTTTGACATTCTTGGAGTTTGATTCTGGAAATTTGCCTTGCCCGTTTCCAGAAGCTATTGAGCTCATTTCACCCGAAGGGGTCTTTCCATCAGTAATCTGTTGCTTGTCCTTTTCCGATGCTTTTTCCTTCTCTTTTGCTTTCTCTTTGCCTTTATCTTTGTCACGCTCTTTCAACAAGACAATGTATGACCTTTCACCAACCATCTCAATTTGGCACAGAGACTGAGCAGCCTGCAAAAAAACTGCTGGGTCCCTGGAAATGACAGAGGCCAAATTTAGAAGAAAATTGCGTGGGGTGAGCCTTCCATTGGGATGCCTATTTGTGGCAGCCATAAAGCTATGCCGTATTTCAGATTCCATTGCTTGCTGGAGAGTCTGGGGATCTTCAAGAATATGACGGACAATAGTAGCAGCAACATTGTCAAATCCTGAAAAGAGGCTGTTTGTTGGCAAAGAAAGTAGTGAAGGCAAACCTTCAGCATCAAGAAAATTTAAAGCAACAGAATGAGTTCTGGTGAGTGTAGCACAAAGCTGAAGAACAACATGCATCGTTTCAGATGGAAGTTGGTTCGTGATACATCGACAAGCAATCTCAACGAGTCTCTTCTGATCGTGTACATCTATATATCGCAAAGATAATCCCAACATAGACTTCAAATTTCTCTGCTTGTCCTCGTCAATAATGACAGATGTCTGCTGGCTATTAACATCATCCTTTTTTAACTGCTCCGGCATCTCAGAATTTAACTTTGGATCCACTTGCAACAGCCGATCAATCGCAAGAAAGGCTGCCGTCACCCATTTTGGAACTTGGAGTTTCTCATCATGTGAACTAGGATCCCATTGTGAAAGCAAATCTGAAGCAAGCTTTACTAGTCCATTTTTGGAGGCAAATTCTCGTGCCACTGCATCTTCATGAAGAACCAATGCAAGAACATGAAAAAGAGCAGACAGTATAGTACTGTATCCGCTGTCGGATATCGAACTGCAAAGCTTCACGTGGTCAACAATATAGGAAATAACTTTAGACCTATATTGCCCGTCATTTTGGAGGCATATCATGACAAGCAGGTCCCGAACTGGAAAAGCTAATGGTTCTTTCATCTGCAGAAGCCTTGTAGATGTTGATAACAAGTCGTCCACAGGAGGAAGCGGGATTATTTCTTCTTCCAGAACTGGATTACCTGCTTTAGCAACATCTTCCTTTGTGGCTGTACCAGAGTTCCCGAGGGACATGGCAAGAGCACGAGCAAGTTCATCATCTTCTAAAGCTTCCTCTGGATGTGAGAATAACCATTCCATTGCCAACTCTACACTGTTTGTCCCAACTTGTCTCAGAGCTTCTTCTGCTCTAGACCTGGAAAAGCCCATCTCTACAATTGTTGAGATGGTTGATTCATTTGGAGGAGGACCAGTTATACGAGCTCCAGAGTTGCTATTGGCATTTTTCACTTCGACTCCAGAATAAACATGTCGCATGATAGAGATAATCGTTGTAATGAACTCATAACTGCAATCAGTAAACTGAGGATGAGTCCAAATAGGAAGCACTGCCTTAAGTACCATGGACTGGAGGACCTTTACAAATGTCTCGGCATCTTGTGGTATAGGAATATTTCCATTTGCAAGAGGTTGTGCAAGCAAGTGTTTAGTAAAAGGAGATAAGATGAAGGATGATGTTACTAGGTGGTCCATAAGTGTACCATAGCTAGCCAAGGGACCATATATCCATGAATGATCCATCTCATCCTTCTCATTCTGCTTTGAATTTCCATCATCTGTCTCCATAGGAGAAGTAGGAGCTTTATTAACCGCAAAAAGTAATGTACTGGTAGCTTCAAAAGTAGTCAAGACTGCTTGAACAACTCCATGGCCATAGAAACAATTCACCAAAATAGCGTTACAAGAATCTGGTTTGTCCAGTAGAATGCCATCAATGAAGTCAATAACCTTACCGAAGTAGCGACATTTTGTTGATATGGATGCCTCTGATCTAGAAGGGTTAATATGCCCAACAAAATTCAACTGATCTAATGCAATTGAGGCAAAAGTAGAAACCACAGATCTCGAAGAAGGGGACAGATTTGGGGAATCATCCCGTCGACGAGAAGGAAGCAACATTACTTTTCCCAACTCCAGAAACAGATGGCTGATGTGAAAAGAAAGTGACCTCATCATGTCACAACATGATGAATAATAGGATCTCTGCTCATCACCTTCCATTTTGTTAATAACCCCTGCAGTATCAGAAGAACCAGACCGATGTAACTGTTGAGCAGATCCAAGCCGCGGGTTTGACAGACCTTCAATACCCAGCCTTTGCTGAACTCCAGTAGCACGACCAAGATCACGGTATAGGCTTATAAGGTCAAAAAATTGAGATTCAAAACTCCATCCTGACATCCTTCGTCTCAATAATGGATCGAGAAACTGTCTAAAGGAGTTGAATCTTTGCTCGTCAGTTTCATTTGTGTTCATGTACGATTTCTGTGTCTCAGTAGTAGAACCAGAATTAGCATCCTCCTTCTCAAGCTTGGCATCTTCAAGGAGAGCAATCTGCCAGAGAACTTCGCGGTGGATACGCCCAATATCTTCCAGAACATCCTTGCTCCCGTTTCCAAATTCCGTAAGCAATGCAGTTACCCAACGGTTGTCTTTTGACGCAGCAAGAAACAAAAGGAATTCAACAATAAAAAGTGGAGACAAGATTCCACTCTCTGGTGTCATCCTAGAAGCTAGCAAAAAGGACCCAGAAACCGAACTAAATCCAGTTAAAGCTTTCTTCAAATGGTCCCTGAGAGAAGAACAAAACGCAAGTGCCAGTGGAGCAGAGTGATGCTGAGTAAAACCCTTAAAAACCATGGTGCTGTGCAAAGCAATAGACATCCCTTCAGATGACTGCACAATACTAGGCCGTAATAGAAGCTTCAGTAAAGCTTCAATCCCCTTCTTCTCCACAAATAACCTGCAAGTTTCGGAATTTTCCATTGTCCTGTGAACCAGTACCATCACGTGAAAGATACATAACTGAATAAACCGCTCATCACTAATGCCTTCAGCTGCAGATTCCAACGCACCAACCAGACAGCCAAGCCCTTCATTCTCTTTGTTTTCAGAATCCATATCCATTGCAGTACTTCCATCAACTTTCTCTGATGACCCAGAGCCGGTATCATACCCTATGGAAGCAATTCTATCAATAATTTCAATGATTATATCAACACCAGTGCCTCTCAGCGAAGATACATGGCGCAAAAGCTCCTCCACAGCATTAGCCAAAGGGACGACCCCTTCATTCATTGCTGCCACGTATTTCCTTGTCGTGAAGATGTCTACAAGGAACCGCAGCGCCATATTTTCTTTAACCGCCTCTAAGCCTTTAGAACTAAGACAAATGGCACCAAGACCACTCGGAACACAAGTAAGAGCTTTTGAAGAAGGAAGAATTCCACCTAACACCGAAGATAAAAAGGACTCTGGCAGACCCAATTCATGCAAAGCAGATAAACAAGTTGGGTCCTTGTGGATAATTTCACTCATAACGGTCACTGCTGAGAAATAGATGTCACCTCCAAATCTCTCTACATTCCCAAATATAAGCGATAGGGAGGCAGGTAAGGAATTATCATGGGAGTTTGGGGACCTCGAAGTGTTTGCAGGGGCATAAGTGGCAGACCCAAGTGCCTTCAATAAAGTCTTGATGAGCCTCTTCTGGGAGTATAAAAGATCATCATCATAACATGGAAAGTCACTGATGATCAGTGAATTGTCATTTGCACCAGCAAGATCGATAACTCTGTGTACTTCTATCTGTAACCTGTGAGCCAAAAATTCTACTCCTCCCAGATCTTTAAAGAGGGATACAGCGGCATTACTGTAATCCATGAGCTTTTGTAGAGTTTTCACAGCAAAACATACAAGATGCATATGAGTATAATCAGCATCCTGTAGAAAAGGTAATAGTGTGGGAACCATTCCTGACCCCCTTATAGCACTACCAGAACTTGAAGAAGATATAACGTGGAGCAGGTAGAACTGTAGAAGTGCTTCAACAAAGGCAAGACAAGATGGATCACTGGAATTATTCAGTGACAAGACTGCCTTCTGGAGCACGTTCAGGAGAATCATACGATTCCCCCCGGCAGAAATGATACTTGATCCACTCAATATTCGTGCCCGCTCATGAGATGATGAATAGGCAGCTAACTGTGCCCCCAACGAAAGCATTGCAAGCGTTCTAATGGTTCCAGGAACAGCTTCTCCAGACCGCACAATCCTGATTAATTCATTTGTATA
Source organism: Tetracentron sinense (assembly GCA_015143295.1). NCBI lineage: Eukaryota > Viridiplantae > Streptophyta > Magnoliopsida > Trochodendrales > Trochodendraceae > Tetracentron > Tetracentron sinense. The sequence continues at coordinate 21,448,536 of CM026574.1, forward strand.
CTCTGGCTCATTGGCGAAAAAAGACACAAGTTCATCATTGGCATCGTTTGACTGAACAAGCACAATGAATGCAAGAAGGCAAATCCTACTGTAGAGCCTGCAGGTCCTGGAAGAACGAAAGGCACGGGCATATCTAAGTCTGGTCAGCAATGAGAACCTGTGCTCTGGAGGTACATTGTATTGCTCAATGTATTGACTCAGAAGTAAGAAGTCATCCTCCATCCGTAGATGCAGATCTGGGATGTGTATAACACGCAAATTGGAAGAATTTGTCCTGTCACTGGTTCCATCGGTGCTCCGGGAATTGACCCCAGGAAATTCAAAATAAAGGGTCGAACCTAATCGATAGTGAGACTTGTCACATTCATTCTGTACATCAGACGGGAACAAACTGAGCCCTTCCTCTTGTATTCTCTCATTTGCCATAACACACGAACATAAACCCAAGCCCTCTTCTTTGCTTCCCCATCCCTGTGCTAAAGACAGGAGACAGCTGTTTATTGAGCCACATCCAATTAACTTCCCACTCACGTGTAGCTTGGAAGGATTTATTTTCACCAGTGCAGAAAGAGTCTCTAATGTAGCTATGAGAATCTCTGGATCTGTCGATGCAAGTAGGAGCTTGAAATGCTGATATGAGAAGAACAATACAGAGATATCAGGCAGAAAGCTATAACTTAAAGCTTACATAATGTTACAAGATAAAACATGCAAACACTCAAGACTCCTGTAAATGATGAGAGAAAACTTTGGTTCTTGGATCTCCAGCATACCTCTAAGCCACTAAATGAACTCTTATTATGGCAATTCTCTAAAATTGCTTGCATCACTCTTAAAATTTGTAGAACTGCAAGCTTTGGGAAAAGACCATCATCATTTGAAGTACTATCTGATAAGAGGAGTTCTTTACGGCAAGAGAGGTATGTCTTGAAGTATGTATCAAAATGCAGAAACAGTGGTCTCCAGTGATGAAAATTCCCCTGAAATCAAAGCGTGACAAATAAGTGAGGAAGGAATGAGGAGATAAAGAACTTGATACATATGGTCGAAGTACCACGTCATCACCTTATTGTACTCCCAACGAAAGCCTGAAAGGGGTATCGCTATATCATGCAATGGACTCTTGATCACCTTGTTGATGAATGCTTTAATCTTAGGAGGCTGAAAGCAATCAAACAGTAAACAGAACTATTTTAGTTTTTTTTTTCAACATTCTTTTATGTTTATTTGTTTCTGATATGGAACGAGGAGCATTCACACCTAGAAAACATATCAATAAAGTTATAATTGAATTAGTTATGGCAATGCTCATTGGATATATAATGCCCAAAGAATAATTCAGAACTACATCAATTCAATTTGCATCATGCTTCGTTAAAGGTAAATCACAGATTTGCACATCGGATAATCCAGAAAATAAACTTCTGATTATAATACAAGGGCATTTCTTTCTCAAAACTTGATGCTCCAGACATGAATATCGAGCATACCCGCTGGATGCAAGTCAATGTAGCTTTCAGAGTATATGGAGCATACCTAGATGAATGGTGGAATATCCACTTTTGATTCGATCTCCAGGAAAATCAAATAGGTTTTTAAATGATTTGTTGAAGATGGAGAGGTTGATTTTAGGGCTAGGTCACGAGGATTGGAGAGGAGAAGCACATGAGGAAGAAAAATGAGGTTTAGAAAGCTCAAAAGGCAGGTTTTTACTCTCAGTTTTGATACCAGATACATAGCGTAACATATCGGTATATGATATGACTGAAACGATATGATATTGGTACATAAGGTTTTCATTTCGGAAACCTCAAAAAAAGATACATATCGATACGGCAGAAATTTAGAACCATGCTTAGATGCACATTTACACTTTACATGGTTGGTTTTCAAGCCAAGACACTAATTAGCGCCAATTTGATCATGTGAATATAGCGTTTTTAGGTCCATGTACCATGTGGAGGGTTGTGGATGAGTATGTGCTATAGTAATTTTGTACAGCAGGCACATAGACTGGTTTCGTCTTAAGTTATATTTATGTGTGCAAGCAGTTGAATGTCACTAATTCATTCCTAATTTCTAGAACATTTTGCTAATAGGCGATGGTATTTAAAGATCTTTTATTTGCAAACATCTAGGGCCTTTAGAGGGAGACACCAATACTTCCTTGAAGACCTTTTCCTTGGTCATGGATGTTTTCAAAGAACCATTTTGGAATTAGCAATGCAAGCCATTTTGTACCCATGCACAGAGAAGATCTATAATCCAACTAAAAGTGGAATAGATGGGGTGTCGCACAAACAACTTCCCCATACATGGACATATAATAAGGTCTCAAAAATATATGGGGAGAGCTGGCACCAACCGCGTCAACCCTTAATCGCCCCCTAAAGGCAAAGTCAAACCATTTTTTAGTGGGACCCACATCCAAATGTAGTTGACTTTTTCCTTTAGGGAGCGAGTAAGGGTTGACACGATTGGCGCTAGCATTCTATGATGGTCAAGACTCAACATTGAACTATTGAAGTAGTTGCAAAGCTAAACTAGGATTGACAGCCTTAAAAATCATCTCCAACCAAAAGATATAAATCAATCCATTCAAATTTTTAACAAAAAAAATCCAAATATCATGTGTTGGACCAGTTTCCATAACAATCATATCAATGCAGTGTATACAAGTGTGTGTGTGTTTTGACAAAAGTTTACTTCCATTTAACAAGAGACTAAGATACAAACAGCACAAACCACAAAGTAATCAAAAGATACAATAATGTCGGATATCAGGTGTGCTTATGAAGAAGGAAGTCATTTTAGCTACTTTGAGAAGTCACTCTATAAGACTTCTATCTAAGATTTTAGAAGGGGAAGTCTTTTCCCTTCCTATTTAATCAATTTCTACATTTCACTCTAATTTGCAGAGAGATGCACAGAGTTTTTTTCTTCCTTTTCCTTTTTTTTTTTTCGAGGAGGGGGGGGGGGGTAGTTTTGCATGTGCTTACAACAGAATTTCTTTTTCGATCAGTAATTTACAGGTTGGGTTCACTGTTGGGTGAACATCTAGATTTACAAATAGAAGAAGAAATTGACGGAAACAAGCAATGAGCCTCCAAAAGATCAGTCCCCCCTAATAAAGCACCAAGAATGTAAAAAAAAAAGCAAATTAAACTTGTAAGCACTAAGTGGAAAGGAGGTATTTACAAAACAATAATTTGTTCCGCTCCTCCCAATAACACCAACATATGGCACCAGGAGGCATCCTCCACACAACATGAGTTGCCACCTCCACATCTCTTACAGAATTGCTGGATATTAACTCCATGAACCCCGTGCAAGAAGACAGACTGGGCCCCAAGACGGTATAGGAAATGTCCCATGGCCAGCTGACCAGAAGGAAATAGCTATAAGTGACCGATTGTTTCATCCTCTCCTAGGCGTTAATAGCACCTATTGGCCATCCCCCACCCTCTGTTCATTAAGTGATCTGAAGTCTGAAGATTAACTCGATGAACCTCGCATAGGAAGACACAATGACCCCAACACAGCATAAAAAGTGCCCCTAGCCACCTGACCAAAGGGAAATAACAATAAGTGACCAATTGTTTCTTCCCCTCCAAAGCATTAATAGCACCTATTTGTCATCCTCCACCGTCTATTCATTAAGTGATTTGTAGTGAGAATTTTATCCTATGTTGTTGTCCAAAGTAAGAACCGATCTTTGAGTGAGTATCTGGGTTCCAAACAACTCGATGAGGAAAGGAGGGATGGGATCTGACATCTAAAGACTGATAAAAAAATCTAACAGAAAAGCAATTATTGTTGTTTCTAGACCAACATCTAGCATCTTTTGCTATGGGATTGGGATTAACTGAGTATAGACGCATGTCGTGCACCATCAATCTAAGGAGATCTTCTGTTACCCAATCATTGAAACTCCTACGTAACCAGGGGTCCACAAAAACGACGCTTCCCTAAATTCCAAACATGGGTCTATTGAATAGTTTTTATAAGAGGCTAGGCAATGCAGACGGGTTACCAAAATCTTCTTTCAAGGTATTATGACCACACCATACATCCTCCCAGAATTTTACTTCACCACCTCTTCCAACCTTAAAACTAATGCGTTTCTAAAATCCACATTCAGATTTGTACTAGTTTTCCACATCCACACCCCATGAGGTCACAACTCACAACCACCTTAGGATTCCATTCAGACTTCCAAACTTCGCAATAATGATCATTCTCCATGTGACCCCCCTCTCTTCTCCAAACCTCCATAACCATTTCCCTAGTATCATCTCTCTCAAAGATCGTACTCCTAGACCACCATCCCTAATTTGCCTACTCACATCCTTCCAGTCCACCAAGTGTTATTTTATCTTATCATCTTTAACATTCCACAAGAAATGTGTTCGCTGTTTTTCTAAGGCTTTTGCAATGGAGACTAGAATAGTTAAGACTTGAGAGTGACAAAGAAATAAGTGGGTAGGTGCGCTAAGGTGCTCTTGATCAGTGTCATTTTATCACCTTTGGATAGGAATAAAGATTTCCAAGATGCCAATCTCGCATTTGACCATTTCTACTACATTATCCCACATTGATTTCGCTTTAAGCCCACTCCCAAAGGCAAACCTACATAGGAGGCTAGAAGCTTACCCACCTTGCATCCCAACAACCCTGTTAATTCCTCCAAATTGAGCACGTCCATGACCCTAATGATTTCACTCCTGGATAAATTGATCATCAAGCCCGATATAGCCTCAAAAAATCTAAGGAGGCATATGAGATGACCTAATTGCTAGATCAATCCATTACATATGATCTAAGTGTCACGGACGAACTAGAGATGGGAAACTCTTAAACCATCCCTTCCTACGGAAAATCCCCCAATCACACCCTCTTTGGCTCTTAATCGTCCTACTCAAAGCTTTCTTGGTCATAATAAACAAGGGAGAGAAAGGATAACCTTGCTTCAAGCCACACAAGCTTGTCGAACTATCATTAATTAGGATTGAAAAGAAAGCTGTTGTGAACACATCATCCAATTTATCCATCTAAAACTCAAATTCATTCTTCTCAATAATAGCCCAGAAAATCCCAATTATATGATTGTAGGACTTTTCTATATCCAACTTGCAAATAATTCCTGGATTATTGCATCTGATCCTCACGTGCATGCATTCATTGGAAATAATCACCTCATCTAAAACTTGTCTGCCCTTCACAAAAGTACCTTGGAGAGGCAAAACAATCTTTCCCATAACCCATTTAAATCGAGATGTTATAGCCAAGGTTCAAAAAATCGATAATATCGGCGATATATCGCCGATATTTATCGGTATTGACCATGACCGACACATCGACACATGGTTAGGAATTTTTTACATAGTATCGGACGATATATCGGCGAAATATCGGCGATAACCCCACCGATATCAACCAAGGCATCCAAAAACATCCGAAACAAGAGAAAAAATAACCCCTTTTCTGATTTTTTTTTTGTGGATTCGTGAAACCCTGTTAGGGTTCACTTTGTTTGAAACAGAAAATGAAAAAAATAAAAAGAAGAGAGGAGAAAGAAGGAAGAAGAGAGGAGAAAAGAGGAAGAAGAAGAGAGGATGAAGGAAGAAGACATACTCGGAGCATGGAGGGTCGCCATCGCCTTCGCTATTGCCGTCGTAGTCGCCGTCGCCGTCTCAGTCGAGCCACCAAAGGTCTGAAGCCTTGAGGTAAGTAAACCCTCTCCCCTCTTCTTTTTCTTTCTTCTGCGTTTTTTTTTCTTCACTGTTTTGGGTTACGGAGACTAAGAGACTTAAGTCTTTTAAGTCTTAAAGTTTGGGCTTTTGCACATGAGGCCCTTAAGTTTTCATAATTTATAAATAAATTATTAATAATAACATATTAACTCAATATGGTTTCTTAATTAAATAACCTAAGTTCCTTAAGACTTCTTGTTATCCATGTTAGTAAAATTATAATTATACCCTTAAGATATTTCATAACCTCACAAAACCCTCTTAACCAGCCTTGAACTATGGTTAACCCACGCTAGCTCTTGTGAATTTTTTTTTCCTAAAATCTTAGGTTAAAGAGGTGTCCCTCTTAACTCCATTTAACTGTGGTTAAGATTTACTAACCTTTAAGGTTAAAGCATCTAAATTTGGTTTTAAAAAAATAAAAGAAATTAATGTCACCTTGTTACTCTCTTTATAATTTTGACTTTTATAAATTTTTTTTAAAACATCTTTTTTTTAAATACAGTGTTCAAGGGTTAAAATTTTTTGTTAAAAAAATACAGTATTCAAGGGTTAAAAAATACAATGTTCAAGGGTTAAAAAAATTAAAGCATCTAATCTTGAATTTTATATTTTTTAAAATACAGTGTCTTTTTTTAACTCTCTATAGGCTATAATTAAAGTTAAAATTTACTAATTGTTAAGAATAACTGAATAAAACATCTAATTTTTAAATGTTTTTATTCTAAAATGTGTATTAACATCTATTTTAACATTTCCTGAAGTTTCGCTACAAAATTTCATGTTTTGTCCATTTTTTTTACAATTTTTCCAAAAATCACCGATAAACGATATATCTCCGATATATCTTTTTTTCACGGCTCGACATGTCGAGCGATATTGACATTTAGAACATTGGTTATAGCTATGGTAATAACTTCCAATTGTTTCCCACAAGATTAATGCGTCTAAAGTGTTTCACTTTCAAGTTTCAATTCCTTGGCGCCACCAACTTTGGGAATGAAGGCAATGATGGTGCTATTCAAAACGATTTTGAACATGGAAATTTCAAAGAACTCATCAATCACTCTCATAGTCTCATTAATTCTTGCCCTAAAGCCACATTTCTTATAAAAAGAAATAGAAAACCATCAAGCCCAAGAGTTTTATCCCCCTTCCATATGTTTTATCCACTTCCATGTGTTTGATGACCATAGTTCAAAATATCGGTATCGGTCGCCGTATCGGTAAGTCCAAAATAGGATATATATCGGCGTATCGGTACTGTATCGATTGGATACGGCGGAAAAATTCAGGATACACTAAAAAAAACTTTGATATGTAAGGAAAAACTTGGATACCTTACATAAAACCTCTTTTAATGCAAATATAAGTTAAAAACAAACTAAATGAAGGCCTCCAACTATATTTATAATCATACATATGAGAGTTAACAAATTTATAAGTTAAAAAAGGCGTGCGCGCTGATAAATATGTATGAAAATACAAACCATAGTTACTTAACCCAGTGATAAAATCTCACTTGTATTCATAAATCAAAAATATGAAAATACATAGACTCTTGTATTCACAAATCAAGTTACATACATGATAGAAGCTCAATTCCACATTAAGCTTCATGCCGGCTCATACTCTATCATTGTGGAATCAGGAATTGAGTAGAGTGATACATTATAAGTGGTCCAGACATAATGACACCATTGTGTCCAAGTCATCATCGTGCAATACATGCCCAGGTACATTTGTATATATGTCTGTTGTTGAGTCATGATTTGTCCATAACTGTCAGTCGAAGACTGAGACTGAGCATCATAACCAGTGGCTCCTGATAAGTAAGGTTGGGTTGGGGCATCATAACCACTGGCTCCTGATAAGTAGGGTTAGGCTGGGGCATCATAACCAGGAGGATAACCTTATTTACATATTAATATCTAAAGTAAATGAAAGTAAAATCAAGTTAAAATCATTTACTTAAATAATATATTATGTAAATAAATTGTGTATATCGGGTTTGTATTGTGAATCCTAGTGTAAATGGAAGGAGGAAAAAAATTAACTGAAAAATCTCTGTATCGAGTATATCGGGCTTGTATCGGCCCGATACAGTAGAGTTTTTTTTCCCAGCGTACCAGTGTATCGGGTAGCTCAAAATAGGATACGTATCGGCCTGTATTGGTCGATATGTATCGATATTTTAAACCATGTTGATGACTGATAAAATTTCCTCCTCCTGAAAAGATCTCTCCAACCACTCTCTTTTTTCATATGATAAAACATCAAAACTCATTCCACCCAAGTTTGGTTTGTAGATGTGCCTCTCCTCAAATAGATTCTTGAAAAAAGATGCATCCACCTTTCTTAACCTCCCCATCTCCTTCCACGCAAGTATCACCCATCTTAAGACTAGACATGTGATTGACTCTTCTTCTAGCATTGGCCATCTAGTTTTAAAAAATCTTGGTATGTTATTCTTTCAACCATCGCATAATGGGTTTTTGTCTCGAATTGATCTCCTCATCTTCCAATAGATTTTGGAGTTCTAACATTAGTTCCTCTCTCCTCTAGGCATTTATCCCTTAAAAAATGATTTAATTTTCCTTCTTATCAATCATCGAAATTTGTGCAGGGCAGACAGATTCTTGATGGTATTCTTATAGCCAATGACTGCATCGATGACAAGATTAGAGCTAAGGATCCAGGTATATTGTGCAAAGTGGATATGGAGAAAGCCTACAACCACGTAAATTGGGAGTTCTTGAGATATGTGATAAACAGAATGGGTTTTAGTCCCAAGTGGTGTCATTGGATGCAATGGTGAATTTCATCTGTCATTTTCCATCTTCATTAATGGGAGTACGGCTGGCTACTTTCAAAATTTAAGGGGTTTGAGATGAGGGGAACCCCTTTCCCCATTCCTCTTCATCATGGTCTCAGAAGCTTTGAATAGGATGCTATCTCGAGCAGATGGTGTGCTATTCGAAGGCCTTTCCCTAGGGAGAGATAGGTTGAGGATCTCACACCTCCTGTTTGTCGATGATACCTTAATCTTCTGAAGAGCTTCCCGCCAGGATCTAAGCTCTCTAAAAGGTTTACTTCATTGCTTTGAAGCCGTTTCTGGGTTGCGGGTTAACATGTCCAAATCCGAAATAGTGGGGGTCGAGGAGGTCTCAGATTTAGACATCCTAGCAGAGAGTCTCAATTGTAAGGTTGAGTCCCTCCCATCAATTTATCTATGCATGCCCCTCGAAGCTCGACTCAAATCTAAGGTAGCATGGATCCCAATTTTCAAAAGATTTGCCAAGCGATTGTCAGGGTGGCAGTCGTCATTTTTATCAAAAGGGAGGAAGTTAACATTGATCCACAGTACCCTGAGTAGCCCTGCCAACCTACTTTATGTCTACTCTAGTCATCCCCCGCTCGATAGTTGCGTCTCTCGAACATATGCAGAGAGAGTTCTTGTGGCACGGGACAAGAGGTTAAGTTAAGTATCATCTAGTCGACTGGAATTGTATATGTCGTCCAAAGAGGGAGGGGTCTTAATTTGAAGTCGTTGTCGTTGTCGCTGGTCAACAAGGCTCTCCTAGGGAAATAGATATGGAGGTTTGGGGAGGAAAAAGAGTCTCTGTTGATCAATCATCGTCGCCAAATACGGGGAGGGTTCATGTTGGGTTCCCAAGGAAGTGACGAGGCCCCACGAGGTGGGGATGTGGAAGGGGATCATGACAGTTGCACGTTAGTTGTTCCTTTTTTCAAGTACAAGGTAGGTGAGGGGTCTAAGGTCAGTTTCTAGAAGGATGTGTGGATTGGATCCTCAAGGTTGTAGGATGATTTTGCCACTATCTTTTGATTAGCTTCAGATAGGAAGGCGTCAGTCGGGGATTATATCGATAGGGGGAATGGGGGAGCCATTGGTGTCCCAATCTGAGACGAGGGTTAAATGACTGGGAAATAGTTGTGTTTGGCAGGTTGTTAAAGCGTTTAGGGTCTCTCCCTTCAGTTTCTCAGGGGAAAGGTCGTTTTTCAGTGAGATCTCTAGTTCAATTGCTTAAAGTTGCTCCTTCCGTCCCCTTTCCACATAGGGTTGTGTGGAATACAGGTATTCCATCTAAAGTATCTTTCTTTCTATGGAATGTGGTTTTGAATAAAATTCTCACATGTGATCACTTGAAAATTCGAGGGTGGAGGATAGCTAATCGATGTTTTATGTGCCTCCAAGCGAAAGAGTCGGTAGATCACCTTCTCTTGCACTGCCCTATAGCTCATGAGATTTGGAGTTTCTTTCTTTCCTGCATGGGTGTGGCCTGGGTCTTTTCCTCTTCCTTTCACAACTTCTTATCCTGCTAGGATTTGGTAAGTGGGGAAGGGTCAAGGTTGGTGTCGTGAAAGATATTACTAGGTGTCATAGCATGGTCTATCTGGAAAAAGAGGAATACAAGAGTTTTCGAAAACTACCCTCCTCTCCTCTACCTCGTATATGCGTTAGAATTAGGGGAGCTTAGGCATGATGTTTGCCTGTTTTGTATTGCCGTTGAGGGCAACTATTGGGGGCTAGCATGGTGTATTCTGTCCTTTTTATTTTTGTACCTCGCATTGGTTCAAGTCCTCATGAATTACGCTCTTTATGCCCCTTTGTATTTGCTCTGCTTTCTTTTTTAATTTAATTGCTTGGATTATCGATCAAAAAAAACTTTCAAAGACTTGAAAACCTCCTTATTCCCGCATTTCTTATAGACCCAAAGAAAACTCCTTCCTACATATTTCTTGAACGTCGTTCTGTAAAAAAATGGCAAATCATTTTATATATATTTTGAATTTATATTTGTTGAATATCACCACTCTACAAAGTACTTTAATAGCAAAGGTGATTGCAATAATCATATGTATGAATAATTTTTCAATGAATCCTTCACTCTTATAGTTGGGGAGTTCAGGAGTTGTGAATGATTAATTTTTTTCAAAGAGAAATCCTACGTTCCATTGAAACAATGCCAATTCCTACATTTTATGGGAATTGCAATGTCAACCTTAAGAGGTAGATATTGCAATTCTAGTGGGCATTAGAATTAGCAACACACTTCTAAAATTTCACTATCACTCTTTCTCGACCCTCTTAAATTATTTTGTATTTCAATTATCTTAAAATTTTATAATTTATTTTAAATTCGGATTGTTTTAAAACTTTATGTTTTTAATTAAATAAATTTTATATTTAATTGAGTAAAATAAATTTTATATTAATTTATCTTAAATAAATTTTTTAAATATATTTTTTCCTTAAAAAAAATAAGTATTTTTTTTAGTAAATACTTACCTAAATAGTAAGAAAGTTCTCCGATTTTTTAAAAAATTCCCAAACTATTCACGACTTTTTGAAAAAATTGAAGTCGCAAATTTTACGAATTAATTATTCATGAATTTTTTAAAAAGTCCTTAATAAATATCTAATATATAAAATATATTTTTTATAATCTAATAATTAGTCATCTTATTTAATATATTTTCATAACTTATCCGATGTTTTACCAATTTATTTTCGAATTTTGCCAATTTTTCTAAGATTTTTCCTAAACGAATAATTCTCAACTCCGACTTGGTAACTATGGTTAGTATCAAGTTATTTTCTCATTATAATTATTAAATTTATTTTTTTTATCGTTCCCATTTTTCTCAAAGTTTTGCCGAATTTTGCTGATTTTTTCCGAACTAAACCCCTACCGAATTATTCTCGAACCAAGACTTTGTTACTATGCTTACCTTAACTTATATTTGTGTTTTAGATAAAATATTAAACATATATAATGGTTATATATTCTGAAGTAGATTATCAAAATTTAAAAAAAAAAAATGATACTTTATCATTGAAATATAATTTAAAAAATCATTAAATATCTATTAAACTAGGAAAAAATTGCTATTTCTCGGAATCAATTATGTTGATCAATAATATTTATATAACTAGAGTCTATAATATAAAAAGAATTACTTTGTTTGTTGTAAGAAATGCAGGGACCCACTATTCTATGGATTTATATTTAAGTATTGGGACCCACTATTTGACCCAACCCATGTGTATTATTACCTAAAAAGAAAATTATTTATCTCATATATGTGAACAAGCATATCAATTATCAAGTACATTTTAGACACCCAAACAATGAACTTGAAATTCATAGCATATTTCCATCAAATTCCAACGTTTCAACCCAACAATAAAATTTCAATACATAGGCTTTCCGATTCATAGAAATTGCAATGCCTATGCATTAGAATTCTCACATATGTTCCAATTCCTGCTATCCGAACATACCCTAAGTAAACAAACAAAGCAATTAGATTCAATGGAATAATACTTGTATGTATAAGCCACTATTTTACCATCCCGATCACTACTGCAACTTCTAACCCACGAATCAAAATAACTAACAAAACCCTCTCTAATCCATTTACTAAATCAACTCTCCGAAACCAAAAACAATCAAACCCCTCTAATTTTATCAAATTACTCGACACCATCAACAAACCCTAGTGAAATAAAACCATAATTATCACATGCAAGGAATCAAAAACCAGGGAAATCGAAACTCACGGGCTCAGAGTCCAGTTTAAGAGAGGGTCCAACCGATCCTTCGCCGGATAAGAGCTGCCGCAACCGCAACGGCAAGCTCGATCTTAGGGTTGCCATTCTAACACAAGTTCTCTACTTTCAGAGACTGTAACAACAATCAAAAGAAGACAATCATAAAATGCAAAAAATGAGATTAAACACATATAGGGAAAACCAGTTTGAAGAAAATAAGGGTTCGATTCCAGAAAAATTATAGAGATAGAGAGAGAGAGACCTGGGTTTGGAGAGAGAAGATCGATGGATGCATCTACAACCGACGTTTCAACCATACAAGAGAGAGAGAGAGATGAAGTAAAACCCCAAGGAAGGAGAGAGAAGAGTCTTCTTTGATTTAATCCCTTGTGAAGTAGAAAACGTTTTTATACAGAGAGTTGAGAGAACAGAGAGCGCTCCCTACTCCCTCACACAAACACTTCCAACTATAGCCTATCGGGGCTTAAAATAAATAAAATGATAAAGTAAAGAGTAAAGCATAAATTAATAAATAAATTAAGAGGAATGCTAACGTCACGCGCATCTGATAGGTATTGTGCCCTTTTGATTCTACTTACCTAAGCCATCACTCTTCCAATGTATCATGCACTTACATTGGATTTGTTGGTAACCCGCGGAAAATGCACGTACCATTAGACCCCTCTCATAAAAGTAAGATGATTCAGCTATGAGGCTTTTTTTTCCTTCGTAGGAGGGGTTTGGCTCCTGGGATTGATTTGGAATCTTTGGATAAATGAAACTAGGGGTGGTTATTGAACAAAATGTTCATGAACTACTACTCGGGCTCGACTCGTTACAAGTTCGAGTATCGTTCTTTTATTTAGTAAACAAGATTGAACATCAAAATTGAGCTCGTTTAGTAAACAAGTCGAGCTTGAACACCTCGCTCAGCTCGATAAAAACTCGGTTCGATTACATATATATACATTTAAATAAGTGTGGTGGGGATGTAGGTGTGGGTGTGGGTGTGGGTGTGGGTGTGGGTGTGTGACCGTGTGGATGTGGGTGTGAGTGTGAGTGTGGGTGTAGGTGTGGTCGTGTGGGTGTGTGTGGTGCCGGGTGTGTGTATTTCAAAGTAACAAGTTGTGGAGGTAATATGTATTACTAAAAAAAAAATGTGTGATGTTGAGCCAGAGATAGTCTCACATCTGTTAGGAAGTGTGGTGTTCAACAGTTCAAGTGATGTTGGCTATTAAATAAGTGTTGAGAAAAAGAGAAGGGCCAAGGCCCAAGAGAGTTGCCCACTCATCTACTCGGCTTGGCTCGATGAGAAGTGTCAAATGAGTTGGCTACTCCCCTATTTGGCTTGGCTTGGCTCGATCAAAAGAGATTTTAAAAAAAAAAATTATTTAATAATTTTTTATCATTAGGCTCGTTAAAAGCTGGAACTCGTTTATGTTTTCACAAGCCGAGTTCGAACAATAGTATTTATGTTTGAACTAAGCTCGAGCCGAGCTTGAGCAATAGTAAAAATTAGCGAGCCGAGTTTGAACACCCCATTACTTGGCTCGTGCGGCTCGACTATCACCCCTACCTAAAAGTCTCATTTCATGTATAATTACAAGCTAACTAGTGGGCCGATGCACATGAGAGAGAGTGTGGAAAGAGGGACCATAGTGAGACCCACTGATGCACCTGTGTTAGAGGGGAGACATGAGAGAGAAAATGTGTTAGAAAGATGAGTTGTGCGGGTTGAAAATACATAGAAAATGAGAGAGTGGTGGAGAAAAAATAGGAATAGATAGTTGGAGAATTAGTTCTATCTAAGGGGATTAAAGTTAATAAATTTGAAATGACTTTAATACTCTTAAATATACATTCACTAAATATGAATAAAATAATATAATATTTTGGTTTTTTTGGTATGGTAAAAAAAGCCAATCAACGCATCCCCTCCTTCTATCATTATAATAGTAAAGATTATTTTGGGGAAAATAATCCCCTCCTCGCGGGGTGCAGCGTGTTCCCCTATATTTGTCATGTATCATCTTCTTAACTTCATTTAATTCTAGTTAAGATTCACTAATCCTTAAGTTCATATTTTACCCTTAATTTTTAGAAAAACAATCATAATTAAGAATACTAACCATAGTTAAAGAGGGAAACCGAGTGTACTAAGGTTTGAGCAGTGAGGCAAGAAACCAGATCTCGAGGTTTGAAGGGAGCTACTCCAATGGTGATACGAACAAACCTAGATCCGGTTGGAATGCAAGTTAGCTGTCTGGGAGGTTCGAAGCCTCCTTGGTTGCTATTTACTTGATCCATTGCTTCATCGTTCCTACAATCTTAAAATAAGAAAAGTCACGAGTTAGACCGATTGTAGGCTGATACGTTTGCCCTTGTTGGGCAAATCGCTTGACTTGCTTTCGAGCTTAAGCAGTGGGCCCTGTGTTGAGTAAGGGGTGAGAAGGTAACCATTGTGCTAGGGAAGTTAAAGCAGGAAGTCTGGTGGTGCTTCCAACTCTCAATTCGTTGATTTTAAAGTGTATACGAGACACAATTAAAAATACACTGGGCAAGAAAAAGGGATTGAGGTGCATTGTCTTTCTCGTCTCAGATATCGAGCATCAATGCCGAGAACTGCTTTATATATTCATGCAACGTGTCGATTTATCGAAGTTGCCTCAACTTTCGTCGAGCGCTCTTATTTTGGTGTGTCTAGAAGGTTAATCCAATGGTATCGTAGACATAAATGTCCATCTATAAACAAAATCAATAATGTGTCACAGCGGAATACCATGGGTTAGGAACTAGGATCCAACACTCTAATTGGTCATATTGAGTAAAGAGATTATCATAGTGCTTAGGATTATCACAACCCTACAATATATAAATAAAGTGTTTTTAATATTCGAGATCCTTTATTGTAGCTACAGACGAAACAAAAGGCAAAATGTGTCTCAATAACCCTAAATGAGTTAGCACTAAACTTGAGATAGATATCAACCTATTTTTTTTTAAAAAAAATATGATAATAAATTGAAAATCTTATACATGTTAGTTTTAGGTAGCATAACACTATTATACATTAATAAGTGTGTTTGTATAAGTGTTTTTTAAATAAGTCATTATTTATAAATAAATAAAACTCGTTTGGTAATTCAAATAAATAAGTATTTTTTCAAGGATAATTATGGTTGTATGAGCTCCCTGTCTTTTTAGAGGAAGGTTATTTGTGGAATTTTATATTAAAAATATATGACAAAAAATTTCACGAAAGAGACGTTTCAGCTTATTTATAAGTACTTTTTCAAATAAGTACCTATTGAGTTACTTTTTTTATTTGTCTTAGATTGCGTTTGGTAACACTAATCTAAATAGGTAGAGCTTATTTGAAAATTATGCTTGGTTAGACTTTAGATTGTTAAGTTGAAGGTTAATAATTGCATCTCTACATCTTTTCGAAGTCGGAGTTTTACCTCTAAAGTAAAAGGTAGCTCATAGCTACTTTTTAAAGTAGAGGTTTCTACCTCTAAAATCTCTACTTCAAAAATATGCAGACATGCAATTAACTTTCAACTTAACAATCAAAAATTCAACTAAGCACAATTTTCAAATAAGCTCTACCTATTTAGATCAGTGTTGAAAACGCCACCCTGTACTAATTTTACTTATTACTTATTTAATTTTATCCACCAAGCTCATTTGTAAGTAAGTATGTATTTTGACAAATAAGTTAAATAAGTACTTATTAATAATGTTGCCAAACACCCCTAGAGTTTAACTAAAGCAGAGTCTACTTCAAGATGTAAAAGCGGAGCAGAGTTCTCCTTTTAATGAAAAAGGCGGTGACAGTTTTTCAATTATGGGGATAGTCAATAATTTTGTAAAACACTTTCTCTTCATAATTACAGGATTGTCACCACCAATAAGTAAAAATGAGAACTCTGCTTTTATGCCTTGAAGCAAAGTTCTACTTTGTATTTAAAATCTTAGTTTTATGGCTATGGCAATGGTAGCTACTTTTGTTTTCAGATACATATCAAATGGGCTTAGTTATAGTGGGCATATAAACTCTCATTCATTTTAAGGACTCGATACCTGATCTCCTCGATGGGAGTGATGTAAATCTCTCATCCAAGTGACAAAGCACATTTACTTTAGTTGCAATTAAGGACCCTCTTGTTTGGGGGAAAATATTTAAGGGACCGCACATTTGACTATGTAGCAAAATGTGCAGTCCTCATTGGTCCACGCTCCCATTTTTAACACTCTAACTGTGATTAAGATTCACTTTGCCCTAGGGTTCACCATCCAACCTTTGTTCTTAGAATAAAAATAAATAATAATATTAAGCTTAATTTAGTTAAGCTTAATCATAATTAAAGGGGGTGAGAAGAGACATAAGGACACGGTGGTCAACTAGATAGTGATATGGGGTCGGCTAATCACTGCTCTTGCCCAATTTTCCAAAAATAAATAGAACGAAACGGACATCAAGATGATTTTGTTGTAACTTAAAACTTAGGGTTGATTTGAGTGGGACCCACTTTGATATATAAAAGCATTACCTTTTTTATTTTGTTAACAAAAGTAGATCCATTTGAAGTCGAGGAATCTAAGAATATAGATATAAATTCGCTCTTGTTATAAGGATAAATTGCATGTCTACATGTTAAATGAGGAAATGCAAGGCATGTACAAGTAAAAATAGTAACATGTACCTTGTAGGACATGTTTGTTCTGTTGATACATTTTCTTGTACACTTTAACATGAGAAATGCAAGACATGTACAAGTAAAAATAGTAACATTTACCTTGTAGGACATGTTTGTTCTGTTGATACATTTTCTTGTACACGACTTTACGCGCACCTTATGAGCATTGGGATAACATTCGTGGTTTTTTTTTAAGGAGGGGGGGGGGGGGGGTAAGATTGCATTCATGTTATTATATATGTGCGGCCAATTAATTAATAATGGCAGGTTTAAGATTACCATGTTGTACCAAAAAAATGTTATACGGCGATATGGAACCATCATTTGGTCCGTTGGTGGTTGATGACAAAAGTAGTCTATTGTGTGGCCTCGATAGAGAGGAATGTGAGATGCATCCTTAGAGGTGGGTAAGCCCTGCCGTTTTGTTTTTTTTTTTTTGGGGGGGGGGGATCGTAAATATGACTAGGCCGCACCCCCATTAGTTGTGTTAGTTTTTTATCTAGTCAACAATTAGAGAGCTTAACATTTGAAATTGGGCTAAATGATGGGTATATTGACCGCCATACTACAATTTATGAAAATGTATTACAGACCACCCACAAGAGAATACATATACTATCACTGGCACAAGCATGCATCTCATTATAGTATAATCGCTTCCAACTCAAGCCTTGGCACCAAACAAAAGGCATGACTATAGATTTGACCCTATCTTGAGGAAGTTAGGTTTGCATGAGATAGCAGACTCATTGTTTAATACTTGAGATAACAGACCCATTATTTGATATTTAAGTCTATTTTCATATACTGTATTGTAAAATAGAGCACATCTTTTTTCTTTTTCTTTTTTTGATTCATTATAAAATATAGCACATCAAATAAGGTTAAACTAAAATATATTTTCCATTATCCTTTCTTACATAATTTTATTTCTCATAATATCTCTATTAGATTTATCAAGACAAAATGGTTCAACTACGATTTTTTTTCATAATACAAATTCTTACAAGTTTTCATTTCATAGAATACCTTTGTTACATTTGTTTTTTTTTCTAAAATGGATATGTTAATTTGTTTTCCTATAATACCCTTTGTTACAATTTTTTATTTATCATAATATCCCTGCTAATTTGTTTCCAAAATGTCCTTGATAATCAATTTTTTCCTTCAAAAACTGTTATGACCATCACTGATCTGTATATTTTGATTCCAAAATGCCCATGTTAATCCGGTTTTTATTTATTAGAATATTGTTAATCAATTTTTATATTTTTTGTAATACTCTTGTTAACTTTTTTTACTTACTTTGTATTAAACTTGCACGTGCACACCCAAATAGTTATAAGAATATCACAACCATCTAATCTATTTATTGCTTACTAGCAAACACCCCGTGCACATGACAATAATTGAGATGAAACTAAAAAAATGAAATGACTGCAAATTTAGATAGAATAGATAAATATATTAATTAAGAGAAGCTTAAAAGGAGAAAGATGGAGACTTAAAAGTAAGTAATTAAGAGAAGCTTAAGAGGAGAGAGAAAACGTAATAGATTCTCACTATCGTGAAAATAGTTAATTAAGATTCGATTTATTCTCTTAATAACGTCTCTTTATGCCTTAATTAGATAAATTATTAATGTATGAAAATAAGGAGAAAGAGGATATGAAGATATTAGTGAATTAATGCATTAATTAAGATAAATTTAAGAGGAGAGAGAGATATAGACTTTAAATATGTAATTAAGAGGCTTAAGAGAAGAGGGAGAGGAGGACATGTAAGATAACACGTGGCACCAACTTGAAGCACAAACCGAGAGCTATGGGAGGTGTCACATGGAACCAATAGGCATATAGTAGAGTAATACATTAGTTTGTCCTTTTTTTTGGTTAGTGCATGTGTGTATTGATTATCGTGACATTACTACGTAAATATCTCAAACTCCATTTACGATGTCATCTTTAGGATCTATCCTTAATGACGAACACACCCTTAATGGCTAAATTTAGGATTGTTAGCCTATAGGTTTTCACCTTAGGTCTCCATATTGATTTTGATGATAACAATAATAGAATGAGATTTATGTTACCAAGAGTCGCCACCTATTCATTATTAGGGATAGGTCCTGGGTAGTTGTGATGGATAAGGCAAATGGTCTATACAGAGTTAGGGTAAGCGGTTCGATTAAGCCCTGGGGAAGGTGTTAGGCACCCCAAGACCCCTGTTTTATAACGGTTACCTACTTCCTAAACTTAAGCCAATTATAATCTCAAAGTTTAATTAAAATGTCTAAGTGTTTAAAAGAATGTTAATCCAATAAATATAGAAAGCTAGGTGACTAGGGTCGAACCCGAGTAGGGTTGCCTACGTACTCACCGGGGTGAGATCAAACCAAGCGCAGTTTTGACACATGAGCCGTGCCAAGGCTATGAGGTAGTGTGTGTGTTTGTAGGGTGGTCAGGGTCTAGCCCGGGGGCTAGGGTTTAGTTGACCGGGGAGGTAAAGTGTTCAAGGGTTGAGTCTAACCGTGGTTAGAAGGATTTAACCGTGGTTATGGGCTAACTAGGGTTAGGAAAAGTCTAATAAGTCTCTTTCTGGGTTTTTGGATTTTTCATATTTTTTTATGATTTAGGGGTATATGCAAGCTAACCAAGGTTGAGTTAACCATGGTTAAGGACCGATTATGGTCAAGAGGAAGATAGCAAATCAATGTTTTTGGTCTTTTTTGAATTTTATATTGTTTTGGATTTTATGTGGATTCTTCCAAAGGGGTAAGCTTAACTAGGCTTAAGAGTTAACCGGGGTTGAACTAACCCCGGTTAAAGGTATGGTCAGGGTACGACTCAAAAGTGGGCATGGCAAGTGTGCCAAGGGCTTAAATGGGTCTAGAGTGGGCCTAGGCCTTATGGCAGGCTACTGTTCAAACAAAAGAAAGAGTGGCGGTAATTGGATTACCACCATTCTCAATACAGTTCATATTGGGAATGGCGGTGGATTAATTGCCACCACTCCTGTTTGACAGGAACAGTGGCTTGGCTGCCCAAAGAGGAGGTCAGGGGAGATGCCACGTGGCTGGTGGGCCTAGGGAAATGTTAAAGGATCTTTCCACGTCTCCAGGGCTCAAGAGGAGCCTTGGGCCTTGTCCACAGTGGCCCCACAAGAACTCTAAAAACACTGGTTTAAAAATACTCAGAGTATCGGTAATGGAATTACCGACATTCTGCATAGATTCGTTTTTGCCCATATTAACCATAGTTAAGCAAACCCCTGGAGCTTGGAAAGCTCAGGGATGATAGAGGGGAGTCTTAGGCATCCATATCAGGCCTTGGAACGGACCAGGGCCTAACCGATTACGTGCTACAGCCCCTGCAAAAGAAAGAGTCAGAAATGGTGGTAGTTATATTCTACCGCCATTATCACTTTTACAAAAAAAAACGAAAATCAAGTTATACAGCTATACCACGATGCAACCGAGGGGTCCCTCATGAAATGAGGACCCCCCAAAAGCCTAGTGGAGGGGTGGTGGAGGTCTGTGAGCAATGGTGTGATCATGTGTTGGTTGTGGGGATTCCATTGCCTATGGAGGAGGTAGGGAACTCCCCCTAAACTAAAAGGACGGTGAGCTAACCCCCCTGGAGTTTGGACCAGGGGTTTACAGGGGCTCCAAATGAAGAGAAAGAGTGGTAGGGATGGTCCCTACCCAACTGGATCGTCTGCAACAGGCGGTGGGGGGTGGTTGTCCTCGACGGTGCTACTGTAAGCAAGGTCTGGCCTTCGGATTTTTGGAGGGCTGAGGAGGTGTGAGAGTGCTGGGGAGCCTCAAAATTGGTTAGAGGTTCCCAATGGGTATTCAGGTGTGGGTTTGACAGTGGTGGGGAGTCTGGATTTATAGGTGAGGAAGAAGGGGACATGGATGGAAAAAGGACAGATGTGGGTGAGGGTTTCAGGCGTATGGGGAGTTTTTGAGGGTGGTCAGATGCATGGAGAGGCAGTATGGTGGTGCAAGAGGTGTAGGTAGTGCAGGGGGTGGCTGCAGATGCTACAAACACACAATTACAGGCGTGGCGGTAGATCATCTATTGCCACTTAAAAATAGGGCCAAAACTAAACGTCGGTAGATAGACTACCGACATTCTGAGATTTTGAAAATTTAAGGGCCAAGCCCACCTGCAAGGCTTGGGTATGGGTCCTGGGCCCATGCTTGGTTTCTACTGGTTTTAGGCCCTAAGGGCTTGGGTCCACCTAGGGCTTGGACTAGGGTATGCTAGGGCTACCTAGGGTTCGATCTAGGGTTTAGGTGAGGTTAGGTTTAGGGCTTCCTAAGGTTTAGACCTAGGGTTTAGACTAGGATTGTCCTAGGGCTCGGGTGAGGTTGACGTAGGGTTAGGACTAAACTAACCATGGTTAATTTGGTTAACCATGGTTAAAGGGAGTGTAAAAATGGGATGCTGATAGAGTTTATATGATAAACATTTTATGAAGAGCATTAACAAGTCATTCAAGATGAAAAATCATGAAAATGACTTCATCCATGAAGAAAGATCATCACCAAGTAAAGCCAAGCCACTGAATCAAGTTTGGATCTAATTGAAGATTAAATGATCATGCCCAAAGTCCAAGTCAATCATGAAGCTAAAGAAGAAATCATTCAAGATCAAGACTAGAAGAATGAAGACTCAAGAAGGTTTTGTCGCGCCCCAAAATATCCCCTAGGAGTTAAGGTATACTTTAGGTGTGACTATACATACCTGCCAAATCATCCTATAATGAACAAGGCTAACCATAATACCATAGAGATATGAAACAAAGTACGGAAGCTCATAAAAATGCGGAAGTGTAAACCAAAATTTTCTTTTCTATAACTGTGGTCGGTATTCCAAGTTCTATACAAAACGTATCAAAGTAAAGGTGGACATGCCCACCTATCAAAATACAAAAGAGGTAAAATCTCACAGTCCCTCCACTTGACAGTAATCTAGATACGATCATACATCTAGATCTCTATCCACCTGCATCTGCATCGGAATAGGCGGCTCTCTCTCTTCCACGTATTCCTCTTCAACCCAAGGCTCAGGGTCGAAGGAACCCTCCGGAACTTCCGATATGAAAGTACGGCTGAATATGAAATACTCAGCGAGTACAAGCTACTAGCTAACAATATTAATAACAAAACACAATATAAACAACGAGATATAATTCATCACATCAATTTAAAGTAATTATAACAACATACAACATTCATAGTATCAAAGTTAAAGCAATGTAATAATCATGACATGTATGAGTGAATGCGAAAACTCTGATAAAACTCATACTTTAAAGTCATGTCTTGTTCATGAAAATAGTCTTTCGTATTTTTCAAAACTTGATTGTCGTGTTAAAACTTGTTCTTGTCTTGTGGGAATCACATGTATCTTGTCTTGCTTGGAATTACTTGTCTTGCTTGTCATGACATGACTTGTTTACTTGTGAGCCAGATGTTAGTGCCCTTGCAGCGACTTGTGAATCGAGAATGTAAATTCCCTTCAACAAATATATATATATATATAAAAAAGGGTACACCAACATCCTTGACCGGCCCTCTATCCGGTTTTATCAACTTGTTTTCTTGTGAGCCAGGTATGGCATATCTTACGATATGCCCTACCCTTGACCGGCCCGATGTTCGGCTTTATCAACTTGTTTACTTGTGAGCCAGGTATGACATATCCGGGAGATATGCCCTCCCCTTGACTGGCCCGATGTCCAGCTTTATCATTCGTAACGTAAATCATATTCATGTCTTGATTGTGTTCATATATACATATACTTTAGAAAACCTCGGTTAATGCATGCGTGCATGTGTGTGGTAATTCATGGGCATAATAATGACATGAAAAGATTGAGGACATCATATGACATTTAAACAATTATGATCACATGAGAGTTTTAAGGAAACACCTAAGCATATTATCATAATTACCAAGTTTTGGGGAAAGATCCCTAGTTCGCATATCATAGCTTTGGTTCCACATTTCACACATGTGTTACTTTAAACACCTTGCATACAATGTCTCTTTAAACCTTTATTCATATTTCCTTAATCATGGTGTTCAAAGTCATTCATGCATTTTGTCAAACAAGTGGTGTTCAACCCTCTTATATTCATTTATTTCGTATTTTTCTCATTCAAACATTTCATCAAATACATGAGGTGTGTTCATTATGAATACTACGCTCATCCACCATTTTCATCACACATCATTCACCACAACCATTTGGCATCTCATCGCCTCATACAACCATACATCTCATCCACCTTTAATTCTTTAGTTTATCTTGCATGAGTTTTAGGGATTATTAGTTTATGGTAGGAGATTTGGGCAAACATGCTCAACCAAAATCATATCAAGAGAAAACCTAGGTTAATACTAAGTTAGTTAGTAGGGTGTATTAACCTTTGAGATCAAAGCTTGATCTTGAAGAAGCCTCTTTGATTTGGAGTCCCAATTTTGAAGAAGAACCCCACTTGAGATTTGAGGAACTCTAGTTTGATTTGGGGAAGATCCAACCTTGATTGAGCCTCCCTTGAACTTCAATCCAAACCCTCCCTTGGAAAATTCTCAATTTCTTCCTCTCCTCTTAATCCTCCTCTTGTCTAAGAAAGCCCCCAAATGAATCCCCTTATAAAACAAGGGTTTAAAACCCTCAATTTCGGCATCAGCACATGCGTGCGATCGATCGCACCCTAGGGTAATCTGTCACACATGAACCCAGAAGCTTTTGTCTTATTTTTCCCTGCATGCGATCGATCGCACGTGTTTGCGATCGATCGCACGTGTTTGCGATCAATCGCAGATCTCTGCGATCTGTCGCACCTGGAGACCCATCTATCGCACTTGGTCCAAAATATTTTTGTTCAATTTCGTCTGCATGCGATCGATCGCACCTTACCTGAGATCGATCGCACTCCCCAGTTTTTGGTTTCTTCAACCTGCAAACCCCTAGGGGTGTTTCCAACCTCATTTTCACCATCCTTAGGGTCCTAAACACCCTCTTACACGCTGCATTTGGGTCGTTAACATCCATTTTTCATAAAATACCAAATTCAAATACAAGGAAGGCCATTTGGCCATGAAAATACTATTCATTTGACATGGAAAGGTCCGGGGTGCTACAAGTTTAATTGTATTATTTAAGAGTCTTAGGATTTATGTAAAAAATCATCAAAGTTTGGTCGGTTGAATTGCTCAATGCCTAGATCGACATTAGGTATCTTAGAACATATTGAAAATCATTCAAATGACCTAAAACACGATAAATATCTTGTTAAAGATAAGGTTAAAGACCTAGAAAATCATTCTCATTTTATTGGTCTTTACAGTTAGAGGTTCATGATAATTTAAGCTTGAACTGTCGACAGATAGGTCAGGGAATTGGCCAACCGTCAATGGTTGAAGTTAAAAAAAAGCTTAAAAACTTTCTGTCTTATGAACTGTCGACAGTTCCAGGATGGAAATCTCATCCGTCGACGGTTGCCTGCAGGAATTAGCAAAATTGCTCACAATGGCTAACGGCTCTTTGAGTTCTCATGAAGCCTCCAACAGTCATATTATTGAAAGGGTTATAAATAGGAATGATTTATGATTGAAATTAAGAACTCAAATACTTCAAATCATTCAATTCATTACTCCAACACTTAGATTTCAAATCTATTGAGTTATAACCTAGAAATCCCAAATCCTAGTTTTTGAGCTATTTAATTCAAATCTTTCGGAGATTTCATAGTGTTAAAAGTCATCAATTAGCTCATCTAAAGAGCATTTTCAAATTATAAACCTCTTCCTAAAAGGAGTGTATATGAAATCAAGACGTTTGTGGAAGTCTTGTCCGTGAAGCCGGAAAGCTTTGTAAAAGGTTAGGTTCCAACCCAGAAAGTAGATTAAGTCTAGGGATGATTGTTCCCTAGCAAGGTTTTAATCTTAGGAAATTGTTCGGGAATGATTGTTCCCTAGTTTAAATTCCCTTTAACTTAATTAAGTTGAAATTCCGCTTAGGAAATTGGAGTATAATTTTTAATTTGCCATAGACCCTAATCACCCCCTCTCTAGGATCAACACCCTGGGCAACAAGGATATCTCCTTGATGATCGAACTTAAAATAGAGTTCATCTTCAAGATCGGTCCTCAAATGATGAACAAACCTTTAATGATCGAATTTAGGATATCTCATTGATGATCGAACTTAAGATCTTTCTTCAATGATGTCATCACATAATCAAGATTCTCAATTTTATATTATCGTTTCAAGTCATGATTCTTACAAATAATCATCGCATTTTTTTTCTTTTTCCTATTCGATTAGTGTGCATATTTGTATTTATTGTCGTGACATCACCGTTGAATTATCTCTAAATCTATTTGGGATGTCATCCTCGTGATCAAACTTAAGATTTCTCCTTAGTGACGAATGTGTCATATCCATCCTCCTTTAATCATGGGATTATATCTTACAAAGTATTAAATGAAACTTTTGGGCTGGTCCTAGGGTTACCGAGATCTTATAGTAAGCACCCAATTTTGCACCTTAATGAGGCCTAGAGGATTGCTTTGAGTTTGAGTGAGATACCCCTAAAATACTTTATTTCTTTTTTAAATGACCAAAATAATATTTTTTAAACTAACTAAATGCCCTTAGATTTTTTTCAAAATAATATGAAGCCTTTTAAAGTTGTTAGACATCTTTTCAATTTAACTTTTAGAAATCCCTTTTTTGTATTAAAGATAACAAATAACCCATTTCTCATAAAATAGCTTGTACATCTAAACACACCTTAACCCATTACTCATATTCTAGTCACTCATCTACACATGGCCTGTTACCAAAACCTATTTATCCATGGATCATAACCCGTATACTAACTATCCATGACACATATAATCCATAACCCATATATAAATTATTCACGAGTCTCACATTAGGGAATTCGTGGTTTTCAAACCTAACCATTATTAATTTTCTTTTTAATAAACTATTAAAATGCATGTGCGTAAACATTTTAATGATTAATTTAATTTGAGTTAAGCCCACGACATGTTTTGAATACTTACTTTGAATTGTTGCATATTTTGGAGTTATTGCTATATTTGCTACAAGCAACTTATTAGTGATACTAGTTGAGTGTGCAAGTGCGTAGATCCTGTATTTTATTATAATAAAATAATGTATTTATTATAATAGTATAAAAACTTGTGTGACATTTTGGGGAAATATTTTAGGAACATTTTGAGTATGGTACTTTGAGAGGCATTTTGGGAAAAAAATGAGGGCATTATGGGTATAGAAACTTGACTTAGGGACATTTTGGGAAAAAAAACTTGACAGTCATTTTGGGATAGAAACTTTAGGGGCATTTTGAAAATAAATATTAATAAGTTTGAGGTGTTTTGGGAAAAAAGTGGACGGAATTAATAAGTTTGGGATAAAAGTGGAGGGAATGCTGGGAATAAGAAAAAATTGGGCATTTTGGGAATAAAAATTTGACTTCAATGGCATTTTTGGAGCAAAATTTTGAATATAGAAAAAACTTTAGGAGTATTTTGGGTATAGAAACTTTAGGGGCAATTTAGATATACATAAAATAATATGGTGGTATTTTGAGAAAATAAAATTTGAGAGACATACTAGGAATGAAAAATGACTTAGGCGAAAAAAACATGATTGAAATTTTTTGTTGAATGTGACTTTTCTCTTTTATAATATGGTATAGATATAAAAGTACTAAACTAAATAAATTAGAGATTGTATATTTAGTACTAGCATTTTACTAGTGATCATATAACAAAATTGAATCAACCATGGATTAAATAATTATGCTATGGATATTGCGGACATTCTTCTTTTTCTCTTCTACTTCTTTCTTACCTGTACCTTGGAGAAAAATTATATTTACTGAAATTTATGACAAAAAGAGGATCTATTAGTAATCAAATCAGATAGTTTATATGAATATTCATGAAAAGACCATTAGAATATTAAAGACCATGCATTTAAAGTAAATCTCTCCAAACTACCAAGTTTCTAATAAAACACATCACTGTTGTTGACTAAAAAAGATGTAGGCATATAAACAAGATGTAGGCTTATGAGTTTACGCTAACTATTAGAAAGAACGTCATTGGACCAGCCATACAAACTACTAAAGTGAGATCCCACTACAAATGTTTTACATATATGTCTTTATCATTCGTAAGTTGTACTGATGTGTATGGCTAGAGACCATGAACTCCTTCTAATTATGTATTTTAGTATTTGTTTAATTTCATATGCAATGTTTTAAGATTTATTCACTTTAATAGGTAATGTTTTAAATAAAATCATTGGCAAAATTTATCCTTTTTTAAAATAATCAAAATCTCTAAAAGATATTTTTGATAACAAAACACATTTTCATAAATATAATTGATTGATATTCAAAAGCTACAAGTGCAAGCTACATTTATTAGTATTTTCATAATTTCACAAAATCCACATGGGACATGCATAACTTATATGGAAAAAATAAAAATAATTGATTAAACTTAAGTGAATACGTCCTAACCATCCTCCTTTAATCACGGGATCATATTTTATAAAGTATTAAATGAAGCTTCTGGGATTGGTCCTAGGCTCATCGGGATCTTCCCGTAAGCACCAAGTTTTGCACCCTAGTGAGGCCTAGATGATTGCTTTTAGTTTGAGCGAGATATGTACCCCAAAAGATTCTATTTCTTTTTTAAAAATGACCAAAATAATATTTTCTAAACTAATTAAAATGCCCTTATTTTTTTCAAAATAATATGAAGCCTTTTAAAGTTGTTAAAACATCTTTCCAATTTAGCTTTTAGATTTTTTTTTTGTATTAAGGATAACACATAACCCATTTTTCATAAAACAACCCACAATCCAAATTTCATAAAATAACTTGTACATCTAAACAAACATTAACCCATTATTGATATTCTAGCAACTCATCTACACATGAACCATAACCAAAACCTATTTATCCATGGATCATAACCCATTTAATAACTATCCATGACACATATATAATTCATTACCCATATATAAATTATCCACGAGTCTCACATTAGGGAACTCGTGATTTTCAAACCTAACCATTACTAATTTTCTTTTTTAATAAACTATTAAAATGCATGTTTGTAAAATCTTTTAATGATTAATTTAATTTGAGTTCAGCCCTCGATATGTTTTCAGTAGTGGTGTATTTTGGAGCTGCTATATTTGCTACAAGCAACTGGTTAGTCATACTGGTTGGGTGTGCATGTGCGTAGATCCTCTATTTTATTATATAAAAAAAAAATGCATTTTGTGTGACATTTTGGGAAAAACAATTGAAGGACATTTTGAGTATAGAACTTTGAGGGGCATTTTGAAAAAAATGAGGCATTTTGGGTATAGAAACTTGACTTGGGGACATTTTGAGAACCAGAAAAACATGACAACCATTTTGGGTATAGAAACTTTTGGGGCATTTTAAAAATAAAAAATAATAATTTTGGGGAAAAACTTGAGGGAATGCTAGGGACAAGAAAAAATGGGACATTTTGGGTATAAAAGCTTGACTTCACGGACATTTTGGAAATAAAAACTTGAGGGGATATTTTATATATAGAAATAACTCTATGAGTATTTTGGGTATAGAAACTTTAGGGACATTTCAGATATAAATAAAATAATTTTGAGAAAATAAAATTTGAGAGACATACTAGGAATTAAAAAGACTTAGGAGTATTTTAAGTAAAAATACTTGATTGAAATTTTTTGTCCTATGAGACTTCTCTCTTTTATAATATAGTATAGATATAAAAATACTAAACTAAATAAAGTAGATATTGTATATTTAGTACTAGCATTTTATTAGTCATATAAGAAAATTGAATCAACCAATGAATTAAATAATTAAAATATGGATATTACTAGCATTCTTATTTTTCTCTTATGCTTCTTCCTTACCCGTACCTTGGAGAAAAAATGAATTTACTGAAATTTATGACAAAAAGACTTGTCATTAATTAAAGCAATTGTCACATGTGATGGTTTATATGGATACTCATGAGAAAGACCGTCAGAATTATAAAGACCATGCATATAAAGTAAATCTCTCAAGCTACCAAGTTTCTATCATCAACACATGACCGTTGTTTAACTAAAGAGGCAGGCTTATGAGTTTACGCTGATTGTTAGAAAGAATCTTATTGGACCAGCCCATACAAACTACTAAAGTGGGATCCCACTACAAATGTGTTACATATATCTTTGGCTTATGAGTTTACGCTAATTGTTAGAAAGAATCTTATTGGACCAGCCCATACAAACTACTAAAGTGGGATCCCACTACAAATGTGTTACATATATCTTTATCATTCGTAAGCTTTACTGAAGTGTATGGCTAGAGACAAGTGTCAGAGTCGGGATTCTCTTGCAGGGGCTAAAAATGGGGGTTTGGGGGCATAGCCCCGATCTTTTTTTTTTTTGAGGGCGAAGGTCACGGACCATCTCATTTGCTTGTGTCCGTTAGTAAAGACTATATCTGTTTTCATAAGTGTAGGGAGAGCCCCCTCCCCTACCCTCGACTCCAGCCCCCTCCTAGGCTACCCCCCCTATTAGTACTATAGCTATGATTATTATTAGTTTTCAAAATTCCAAGGGGGTTTCAGCCCCTCGGGACCCCATGTAGCTTTGCCCCTGCTATAGACCACGGACTCTTCGAATTCTGTTTTTTAGTAACTTCCATAGGCAATGTTTTAGGATTTTATTCACTTTAATAGGTAATGTTTCTCCAAAAATCATTGGTGAGATTTAACATTTTTAAAATAATCAAAATCTCTAAAAGATTTTTTTGATAACAAAACACATATTTTCATAAATATAATTGATTGATATTCAAATTTAAAAGTGCAAGTTAAATATACTAGCATTTTCAAAATTTCAAAAAATCCACTTGGGACAGGCATAACTAATATGGAGAAAATATAAAAAAAATTAATCGATCAAATTTAAGATTGTGTCAATCTATCATGGATACAAATGTCAACTCCCACAACTCTATATTCCCGTCATCGCTTGTAGAAGCTAATAGTTGGGTTTCCTTATGAATTTTTTTAAAAATAGAGATAGATAATAGTATGTTCTCATTTGTGAAATTGAAAAAATACGCAAACAGGAACAACACAAGCAGAGTGTGATGAGCTAGAACGTATAGCATGGTGCACAAACATCGGCCCAAGGAAGGCAAGAGCCTAGGATGCTTCCACTAATACCACCACTAGTAGTAGATTTATATGTACCTAATACTATGGTGATAATTAAATTAATATAGATGATGAAAACTATTGACTATCGATTAACGTGGAATGAAGAAAAAGATGAATAAGAAGAGTAGAGGAAAATGGAGAAGTTGGTGTTAAGGTAGAGCTTCAAGAGAAGAGGTAGAGAAAAGAGTGACAATAAAGAGGAGAAAATATATATATAGATTCGAGAGAAGAGGTAGATAAAAGAGAGACTGTAACTAGGAGAAAAGATAGACGTAAAAGATAAAATGGTGAAGAGAGTTTTATACCAAATATGTAATTAGTATCCTATTCTAATTCGAATAATTAGATTAAGTTACCATGTGCAGAAAAAATATTTCTAAAATAATTTTATAAGACACTTTTTTTTATACTCTGGTTGTACCTAAAGGGATTAGAACTTTGATCACCCCAATGTGGAAATATACACTACCACTTGCACAAGCACTACCACTTGCACAAGCAGGCAAGTATTATTAGACATATATTTAATATAACAATGTTTTGTACTATCACATAAAAGAAGATTAATAATGTCTAACCAAAATTATAATTTTACTATAAATAATAATAAAAAAATCTTGTACTTTAATAGTAGAGAACGAATGATTGATTGACATTCTTCCCTTGAAAGATAAAGAAATATTCCGCTACCAATTGTTCTTTTTTGAAGGACTCTTGGCATTGCGTCCACATTATCCATTATCTCACCCATTCTCACCTTATGACTCCCCAAACCCTATCACCCCTCTCATCACTCCAACCGTCTCCACTAAGCTCTCTCCTTCACGGCCTATCATTCTCTCTGTCATCTCTTTGCTTTCTCATTTTATTTCTCATAATTAGTATCTAAAGGTGGAGCTTCTTTTGTGTTTTCGTGAAAGTTTGAGGTTTGATCTCCAGTTATTAATCCAACAACACCAAGGTGAGTCATTCTCATTTCCAGGGGCGGAACTAGGATTTTCTTATAGGGAGCAAGCGATTGTTGATCGAAAATGTTAGTAATTATTGATAGATTTGCATAGAATGATTAGGTGTACATGTATGAAATATTTTGGGCCTAGGATGGTGGAGGGTTCGAGAGCATAGCTCCAATATTTTTTTTTGAGTATCAAGTTCATGGGCCACCTCATCCGTATGTTTGGTAAATATCCTCGGTGTATTATTTCTCCTTGTATACAAAGGCAGATATAACTTGTCCTATGTCTATGTCTTGTTAAATAATTAAATAATATAATATAAACTATTTTTTCCAATTACCCATCGCTAAGTCCTATTAAATAAAATAAACAATTTTTTTCTAAATGTCCAGGAGTAGTTGCATTTTTTTTCCAAAAGCTCAGGTGGTATTTTGCATTATTTAGTTGTTTAGTGGGTTACTAATACTCTAATTTTGTTAATTTTAGGGACTGAAACTTAGTGATTAATCGATCCTATTAGAACCATGATTTCACAAGAATTCTTGATTGTTTTACCGTCTAAATCCCTAGAATTCACCCTGATTAGATTCAACAAGAATTTTGGACTATTGTATAACCCAACTTTCATCTTTGTTAGAACCAGACTTTGACATAAATTTTGAGGAGTTATCTGGTCCAAATTTCAATGGTATTAAGTTTCAAGTAGTTCAACATTCCAGAATTTTAGCCACTTAGTGACCACATTTGTAGTTGATCATGGGGAGTTATGTGGTCCAAATTTCAATGTTATTAAGTTTCAAGTAGTTCAACATTCCAGAATTTTAGCCACTCAGTGACCTCATTTGTAGTTGATCATGAACGGTTATAGATTCCAAATTTTTATTGATCCTGATTAGCATAATTCTATTTTAGTGCCTAATTTCATAATAATATATTTGAGTGAAAGAATTATAACTTGGTTTTTATTTTTTAGGATCAGTTATTGGAATAGGTAACCACATTTGGCGAGTGTTTAAGGGTGCCTAACACATTTCCTTAGCTCAACCAAATTTCTCACCCAAATATATGTTTTAGACTATTGCCTTATTTATTGATAGATCATGGTAACTGTTCTATCCTAAAATTAGAATAAGTGACAATTCCATTTTTAGTGATTTATTATTAGGATTTTCCCAATTAAGAATGAAGCTAAATCCGGCTCATTTTTGCTTTAGAGTTCTACTGGTCTAATGGACGTAGCACATGCGCATAAAACTATCATTAAATTAGACTTTTTTATTCTCCAAATTTTGTATGCAATTCCAAACATACATTTCACCTTCCTATTTCTCCCATCACAAGAGCTTTTAACAAACACATTACTATTAAATTAAAGGAAGTTTTCATAATTTTATCAAATGGTCGAATTATAGAAAATTATTAGAGCTTTTTTCTATCTTTGTAGAGTTTCCAAACGGATCCTAAGTCAAGGTCCCAGTTAACCCCCATGACCGATCAACCCTATAAGCTTCCCTCTATACTTATTACATTGGAGGTAGAACCTCTAGTCTAATTTTTTTAAGGGAAGTGATTTAAAACTCTCCATAGTAGATACTATCGAGAGTTGGACCCTTGGATTCAAGATCCAATGGTTTCAAGCATTAGGTGGGGCCCTCATTTACAGGGCCGGCTCAAGCCATTTGGAGGCCTAGAGCGAAAATTCTAAATTTGACTTATTTTTTTTTTTTTTTTAATATTATTGAAAAAAAATAACTATAAATTGGACCTTTTTAATATTCTAAATGAGTCTTTTATTTTTTTTAATATTCTAAATGGGCCTTTTTAATATTATTATTATTATTTTTAATGGGGCCTAAAGCAGAGGCTTTGATGGCCTAATGGATGGGCCGGCCCTGTTCATTTAAAGCACGTGAAGACATGGAACCATTGGATATTAAATCCAACGGTCCAACTCTCGGATAGTAGATACTATCAAGAGTTTTTCATCACTTTCCTTTTTTTAAAGCTTTAATCAGATTATTATAATACACTCTAAAGTTCGAATAAACTTTAATTTCAAATAAGCTCTAATTATATAGAGTTACCAAACACCCCCTCAGTAAGGGTTCTCATGTCCACATGACAGCCTTCAGGTGAAGGTCAGGTAGAATTGGTCTCGTGTAAGTATCTAGGCCCAGCCTATGGAGATACAACATGGGCCCAATGGGCTTTCCTAGTTGGGCCAGAGACCAACCCCTGTAACCAGCTAAAATAAATTCTCTGTTTATTTTTCTTGCTCTGTTAAAACTGGTAGGGAGTCCTGGAGCAGCCATGGCTGCGACAAAGAGCAGCTTCTCTCGCAACATATCGAGTACACCCTTGGTTCAAAACCCTAGCCTTAAGCAAGGATCTAATGGCACTGTCTTCGTCTCCTCTGGAATACCAGACCTTGACAGTAATCCTCTACACACCACTTTTTTTTTTTTTAAACAGTCGATTGAACGAAGAACAGAGTATGGAAAATACTAATATTTGTTTCTGTTGATTATTCTTGATAACCTGTTTTTGAAGAGTTTTGGGTTGTTTAACTGCGATTTGTAGAGATTTTGGGAGGTGGGTTTCCTTTAGGAAGCATAGTTATGGTGATGGAAGACGCAGAAGCGCCTCACCATATGCTGTTGTTGAGGAATTTCATGTCGCAAGGACTGGTTCACAATCAACCCCTTTTCTACGCCAGTCCATCAAGAGAACCAAGAGCGTTTCTGGGTACTTTGCCAAGTCCCATTTCATCAAAAGACAATAAAGGTCTGGATAGTGACTCAGAACAGGTACTCTTCTTCACTGTCTTTCTCTTGAATTTAATTATATATTTCTGGGATTGGGTGATTGGAAATTTGAAGGATTTCACATGGTGGTTTTGTCAAATTGTAGGAGAAGGGGTTGAGGATTGCTTGGCAGTACAAGAAGTACTTTGGGGAACATCAGCAGAACTTTGAAAATCATAAAGGTAAGGTTGTTTAGAGTTTCTTTTTTTTTCTTCTAATTTTTGGTTATAATGCTGTTTTGGATGAATGTAGTTTGGGCTAATGGAAAAAAGTGGATATTTGTATTATGAGATGAGTCACATTACTCAAATGGTCAGCAGACAGCAGGAGAGAGTTTCCGAGAGAATCGGGATTTTTTTATTATTTAAAATTTCTAAGCTTGGACTGCTGTTACCTATAAGTTTGGAAATGTTAAGAAGCCTTCTAAAGATTCTCACAAGTCTCTGTTCGATCTTGAAAAAAAAGCCTGTACTTGAAATTGCAGTATGGCTCTAATTAAGCAGTGAATGGAAGTTGGAGAACCTTAAAGGGCTTAGTGATTGCTGGCTGGTCATGTCAATTTTTGAGGCTTACTTAGGGATTCCACTTTGGGTTAAACCGATTGATATTGGAATGAGGTAAGGTTAGAGAGACAAGGTGGTCTTTAGAAAACTTACAGAGAGGAAGGTCTGCATGATAGGGTTGTCTACACATGGATCAGTGTAAGGACTAGTCATGTAAGATTCTCCTCTAATTGCTTATTTGGATCAAATCAAACTATCAAAGATGGTCCTCGTTTTTCAGTTGAACTCTACTATCATCGCCAATGCTTTAGCACAGCCCTCATTGTCTAATTGGTCATTTGAGGGGTTTAGAGTCCCATCTCTTTTGACACGTGCTCAATTACATTGATGTTATCACATTTCTGCCAACTCCAATGAGTCGTAAGAGAAATCTTGTATGTCCCTTTTACCGTTCCTGAAGTAATCTTTGTGACCAATAATGGTATGTGTGGGATCAATGTCAAACCCTACTTCAATTAGGAGATCTTGAGTTTCAGGGGCTACAAATAGTGCATACCAACTCTTGGAATATCTTTACCTACCTTTTTAATTGGGGTGATGTTTGTTTCAACAAGGCTTTTCAGTTTAGGTTGGGAGCATGGAAGGTAGATGCACGTTGTTTTTGTGAAAGCCTGCAAGGTTCATTGATCAATGCCATTGTATGTACTTTGGATCTTATCAAGTCCTGGGAAGTCATTTCTTTACAAGAGCTCTCCTCTAAGTAGTCATGGCTGTAGATTTTTGTTTATCTAACTTTGACAATAAATTTAAGAAGTCCGCTGTGAAATTAATCTAGGAGACAACTGCTTTCTACTACTAGCTCAGGGTAAAGTCACTCCTTCATAAGAGATCTCAGGAGTCATGGCTGCAGATTTATGTTTCTCTAACTTTGATTAGCAGTGACATATGAAGTCTTTCTTATTGTAACAAATCTAGGATTCACAATTGTCTGCTCAGGAGTTACCAAATAGAATTGAGGTGTGGGGCATCGGGAGAAATCATCAGGGTATTGAACAAACCTCAATTCCTACAGATACACTCAGAGGAATACTAGGTCTTGCTCATGATTGTGCAACTTATCATTCCGTAGTTTTGGTTAATAAACTAAATCTTTATCCTTGTGCTTTTAAAAGGATAATAACAACGAATGTGGATCCTACAAAGGTGTCTTAATATATTCATTAGCTTCCTTTCAACTATCCTTCTTATTGCATAATGCTAAGCTCTCTTTCATAAATAGCTTATGTCTGATATTGTCCCAATCATTTATTTAATAGTGAACCAAAACCATAAAGAATTTCATTGAACTTTGGAAGTCTAGACCAGGAATAACTTTAAATACAACAGAGATAGGTTTGCAGCAAGGTTTTTAAAATTGGAATTCGCTAAAGTTTCACAAGTCAAGGAAAATGAAACTTTGGCCGAATTATCGAAGTTTCACACAAAATTTGGGAATTTTTTCACTGATAATTCAAAAAATTAAGTATAATTAGAAGAAAAATGGATATTTTCGTTGGAAGTTCAGAAAATGTTAAAGCAAGTATAAATATACACCAAGGGATAAAAAAATGTAAAGAAAATCAAATTACCTAAGAGATACATTTTGAATGGAGAAAAGACATGCACACGACAATTGCGTCTGTTTGTGTCCGTTTGTAAGGGTTTAGGGGGGGATAGAGCCCCCCGTCCCCCGACTCTGCCCCTTTCCTAAGCTCCGCCACTATGAGTACTAATAGGAAAAAACAATTCTTCAAAATTTCAGGGGGGGCTTCAGCCCCCCCTTGGCCTCATGTGGCTCCGCCCCCTGCTTATAGGTATTTAGAAATCGCCTCCTCATCTACTTTCTGTAAATCGAAATCTTCCTCATTTGAGGAGATGTATTCCATCTACTCTATCTCAGTAGAAGTTGACCAACATCAGATTTTTTCTTCTATATGAAATGTCTCCACGGTCTTGTAGCTATCGAAAATCAGCATCTTCATTAATCTCCTAGAGAATGGGATTTTCCTCCGGAGAACACTCAATCAATGATGATATAGACCCAGAAGCAGCATCTGACATCCGCGACACTATATACCTAAGTCTCTTGGCTCTCCTCCCATCCCTCTACGTCCCAGCACCGTCATGACACCTTTTGGTAGCTAGATGCTTTTTCATAGCAATTTTTATATGATGTGAAAAGTCCAGGTAGTCTGTCACTTCCCGGTACCTCTGACTAAGTGCTCCTTTGGGCAGGTCAGCCCACTGCTTTATGTAACGTGCCCGCAATTATTACATACTGCCATGCCTGTTTTCCTGGTATTGCACACCATCTACTAACTTATGTTAGGTCTTCTCCCTTCTGACATCCTAATAATTACACACATATAAACATATTACATGCTAATATGCTATGGATATATTCTACTATGCATTAGAATATGTTCTAATTAATTTTGATTTATAAACAAATTTTAATCACTATTAAACTTTTAAAGTCATGCACTTTGCTGGATGTGCAACATCTTATTAACTTTGTTTTATTTAAAAAATAATTAACTAACAAAAAAAATATTTTCGAATATAGTTTGTATTTTATATTGATTTCAAGATTATTAATCTAATATATCAATAGTTATTCAAGCAATTGAATATACTTACAAGCTAAAACTAAATTTTGTATTATATATTAATTTGAAGGTTAATAATCCTTATATAAGAAATTATTCAAATGTTTAAATATAATTTAAAATGAATAGTATTGTTTATCAGAGAGGGACTGAAAGACTATATCTGAGCTAGCTAATAACTTTTTTAATTTTTTAGAAAAGTATATTTTCATATAATCAATAGATCGTCTGGACATAGATAACATACTATAAATGCACCTAATATGGACTCCCAATTATCGTTTTATAATAAAATTAAAAGTTAGAATAATATTTTTAATTATTTTTATATTCAAAATATAAAAATAGGTGTAAAGGTAGAATATTCAAATTCTTTGGCTAATCAATAGTTCAGATGGAAACATTGGCACATTAAATGAACTTAAATTAAGCCTAAGTTTTTTTTTTTTTTTAAAACTAAGAAGTTACATTTGAAGAAGTTTTTTTTCGGAAAAAAAGTCTTCTCTTCAGAGTCTCCGTGTTGATCTCCACCTCCTTTTGGTTGATTTTCACTCAATTTACTCACATTGAGTGAAAGGTGGGGAAAGAAATTACTACAAAAAAACGCAACCAAAATCTAAAAATCTCGAAATGTTTTACGAACTGTTGAAGTTTCGATAGTTTGTCTATACTTTGACTTATTCATAACTAAAATAATTTTATTTTATTGTGATGGTTTGTGATTTTTTTGATAGTTCGCGATATAGTGTGAATTACTTGTAAAAACTAACGAATTATTCTAAAATAATACTACTTTTAATCATTACTTCACTTACCTGTGAATTAACGATAATTGGACCATATTATTGATTATTTGTGTGGTTTTTCTATCGAAATTCATGTAAGATGTATCATTTAAATTGTTTTATGTAAAATCCAAGCAGATTATATCAAAACATGTGAAGCATTAAGCATGAATGTTGAAATTATTGAATGAGTAATGGGTTTTTGTTGTGTAGGTAATAAGCAGGAATACTGCAATGACTTTGACTTGCGCAAGCCCCTGGAGAGGCAATTACTCAGCAAACAACGCATTGATTGTGTTAGCACTCAAGATTCTCCTAATCTCACACATTTTCGTGATCGTTGTTCTACGTTTTTAGCTCAACTTCGAAGGTATATGCTTTTTTGCTTAGATGTCTAGATATGCAAGTGGTCACATGACTCCGTACATAGATATGGTCTAACCTAGTTCTCTGCAAGTGCCAAACTAGCTTCTTTAATCATTCGAACAAGGATATCTATACGAGCTTATTTTCATTATGTTCTTAGTACCTGCATGAGGAAGAGACAATGGATCATTTGATTTTGCATTATCTTATTGTATTTGAGATTTGAGATTTGAGATTTTTTCCTTTCTCGAGTAGGCGTGGATTTGATATTTCTTTATTCCTTCCTAAATTTTTTATCTTGTTGGTCTCTGGTTAGTATTGATAGTGCCCGAGAGCCGAGAGGTAATATGGTTGTTTCTTCTTGGAGCTAGAACATGGTCAATTTGGAAAGCCGGAAGCAAGGCTCAAAAAATCCTTAGGAAATGAAAAGTGAATGAGATATGAGTGCTTCATTCCCATTATATTAGTATGAGTTATGATCACGAGCAAGTGCATACATATACTCCTGAAAAAGAAGTGGATATAGAAAGTCTTGTTGCTGGGATCTATCTATTTTGTAATATCCTTCTAATTCCTCCATTTGAAATACTATTTGAAGCTAAAGGCAAACTATATTTATGAAAGAAATAAGAAAAATAAATAATAAGTTAAAACAAATTTTACTTAAGCGGTTAAAAGATTTTCTTAATAGAAAGGGAATTGGAATCAAGGATTTTGAATTTTTTTTATCGAGGTTTCCTCGTCTAGCTCTCTTTATTGAGGAAGAGAAAGTTGAATCTCCCTCTCTCTCTCCCTCTCTCTCTCTCTCTCTCTCTATGTGTGTGTGTGTGGGTATTACTGTGTTTGGCACTAACACATTAAAGTATTTTCTTTTTCCATGTTCATTTGGTATCCATTTGATTTTAATGATATATGAATTTTCTTAATTATGTGAATTTAATAAA
Organism: Tetracentron sinense; assembly: GCA_015143295.1. Lineage (NCBI taxonomy): Eukaryota > Viridiplantae > Streptophyta > Magnoliopsida > Trochodendrales > Trochodendraceae > Tetracentron > Tetracentron sinense. The sequence goes on from CM026574.1 coordinate 21,487,870, forward strand.
TAAAATAAATTTTGGTTGCCTAGACATCGGCTTAGTCATGCCTCGCCTCGTAAACCTCTATCACTAGGCATTGCTTGGGATCTTTGATTACACTGGTAGATTTCTTATGGTATTTTGGTCAATCCTCTTCAATGCTCCAAGGAAGAACAAGTGAAATAGATTTGTTGAAGATAAAGATACTCCACATTTTACTTTGAATCAAATTTTACAAACAATGGTCACTATTCCTACTTTATAGAGTCCAATCATAGCTCTTGAAACACAACCTCTCTTCTACATAATCAGCTGGACAACACTCTCAAGAGATTAATTTCTCCCTGGGGTTCCATATTGACCTATTTTAATTTTTAACCATCTCGACTAATATCATGGTCAATTCAATGGTGAAACAATTTTTGGCTTGCTTACTCTTTTTTTTTTTTTCCCCTTTCCTTGTTACATTTCACAATCATTCCCTTTTAGCTTCCTTGATATTACTCAATCACAAGTCGGGATTTAGTGGAATATTTATAGTGAGGAAAAATGATATTGTATAATAATATAAGATGTGCTGGGGAAGTGGTCTAGTTTTTCAAATCATTACTAAATAGTAAAATGGCTGCAATTGAGTGAGAAGCATTTCTTGCATTTTTAGTTATCTACTTTTGTTTTTCCACCAGAGAAAGGTGACCAAACATCTCTAGCTGTTTTTTTTTTTTGCTAAAGGTGTTAATCCATTTAGTTATTAGTACCTGTGCAGTGAAGATTGGGAGTTGATGTTCCCAAATCTCATCCAATCATCTCTCCCTAGGCCCACTTTGAATCATGCACCTATTATGTTGAGTTCCCTAGATTTTAAGGGAGGTCCTTCCCCATTCCGGTTTGAAAACATGTGACTTAAGGATGAGAGTTTAAAGGATTTAGTGACAGAAGTCTGGAGTGAAGAACCTAGTTGGGAGGCTCTTAGCACTAGGTCTAGCCTCAAACTAAAAGTTCTTAAGTCCAAAATCTAAAACTTCGAATAAGGAGATGTTTGGTAGCATTCAGGAGAGGAAGTCAAGTCTTCTCCGAGGGATAGAGGAGCTAGACGTCATCGAAAGGTGGAGACCCCTAAACATCGAGAAGGCTAATGATAAGGTGACCAAGAAAGTGGAATACTTAAAAACACTAACTATGGAGGAGATCAGTTGGAAACAATAATCGTGGATTAGATGGTTTAAAGAGGGAGATCGGAATACAAGGTTCTTTCATCGTATGGCCAACTTTCATCGCAAAACGAATTTCATCTCTTAACATGTAGTGAGTGGGCTGGTGTTGAGGGTGCGATCGAGAAGTGTTGAGTCATTTTATACATAACTTTATAGAAAATGATTTTCTTGGAGACCTAAGGTGGATGGTTTCCCTTTTGATCTTATATTCGTGAATTAGATGGAGTCTCTGGAAAGACCTTTTGTGGAGGAGGAAGTTTTGAGAGCCATTAAGGATTTGGTAGGAGACAAGGCGCCAACCCCCGATGGTTTGTCCATAATGTTCTTTAGGTCATACTGGACATTATAGGAGAAGACTTTCTTCAGGTTTTGATGGAACTACACGAGACTGATCAGTTTGATAAGGCGATCAACAACACCTTTGTGATTTTAATTCCCAAGAAGGCTGGTGCTCTGGATCTGAAGGAGTATCGCCCAATCAGTCTTGTTTATAGCACTTACAAAATCATTTCTTAGGTCCTAGCCTCTCGTTTGAAAGGGGTGTTGGCGTTTATATTTTCCCTCAACAAGGGGTATTTGTGGGAGGTAGACAAATTCAAGATGGTATCTTAATTGCCAATGAAAGCATTGACGAGAGACTAAGTGCGAAGGATCTGAGCATCATTTGTAAAGTTGATTTGGAGAAAGTGCATGATCACGTCAATTAAAGCTTCTTAAAATACGTTTTGGGTCATATGGGATTCAGAGTTAAATGGAGAAGGTGGATGAGAGCTCGTATCTCTACCGTGCCAATTTCTATTCTTCTGAATGAAAGCCCGATAGGATATTTTAAGAGCTACAGGGGTCTGAGACAAGGGGACCCCTTGTGCCCTTCTTGTGTGTCCTAGTCTCTAAAGCTTTGAGTAGAATGCGCGAGTGGATGAAGTCACGTTTTAAGGTTTCGTGATCGAGGTAGAGCCTTTGAGGGTTTTTCACCTTCAATTTGCGGATGATATCCTAGTCTTTTATGGATCCTCTAGTCGCCGGTTGGTCTATCTCAGTTGTTTTGAGGCTGTTTCAGAACTAAGAGTCAATTGGGGAAAACGCGAGATTGTGAGTGTTGGTGAGATTGAATCTAGAGGATTAAGCTGTCGTTTTGGGCTGCAAGGTGGGATCTCTCCCATCGGTTTATCTGGGTATGCCTCTAGGTTCATCTTTCAAATCTAAGGCTTGTGGTCCCCAGTTCTCAAGAGATGTGAACGAAGATTAGCCGGTTTAAAATCTTCTTTCTTATCTAGAGGAAGGAAAATCACACTCATCAAAAATCTTTCAACTTACTTCTTATCCTCTCTTATCATTCCATGTTTTATAGCCGCCAAATTTGAGCGAATGTAGCATGAATTCTTATGGAGTGACAAAGGGATAAAGGTAAATACCACTTAGTAGCTTGGGTTCGTCGGCCAATGAAGGATGGTGGCTTGAACTTATCATCTTTAATAAAGGTGAATAAGTCATTATTGAGCAAATGAGTTAAGCGTTATAGGGTAGAGAGGGGTAGTCTGTGGCATAAGTTGATCGAGGCCAAATACGAGAATTTTTTGAGTTCGGTTGAGGGAGGCCAGGGCCCTCATGGGGTGGGGCCATGGAAAGATGATAATGGCCGTGACTAGCTTGTTATCCCCTCACATTAGGTTCAAGGTAGGTGACGGGTCAGTGGTGAGATTTTGGTAGGGTGTAGGGAGATGAGTTTACAAAATGCTTTCGGGAGCATCTTTTCACTGGCTATAGATAGGGAGGCCTCGATCATGGATTGTTTCGAGTCTAGTGAGGTCAGGGTGGTCTGGTGTCCTAGGTTAAGATGAGATCTAAATGATTGGAAATTACCCGATTTTTTGCATCTTATTCAGCAACTTTCATCATGTTCCCCTTGTCCCTCAGTTAGAGATAGGAGAATATGGGCTAGAGACAACAATGGTCGATTTTATCCCTCATTTCTGTTTCCTCATCGTTGTGTATGAAATATAGCTATCTTATCGAATGTATCTTTCTTTCTATGGATTGTGGTTCTAGATAAGATTCTTTTTTGCAACCATTTAAAAAAGAAGGGTGGAAACTAGCTAATCGGTACTATTTGTGCCTTCGTGAGGAAGAGTCGGTGGATCATTTGTTATTGCACAACCCCTTTGCTTTTTATATTTTGGGTCATTTTTTCTCTTGTTTGGGAGTGGAATGTGTCTTTCCTTTCTCAGTTCAGAACTTTTTATCAAGTTGGTTCCTGATGAGTCGGGATAGGTTAAGGGATGCTACTTGGTTGGTCTTACTGGGGGCCATTGCGTGGTTAATTTGGAAGGAAAGAAATAAGAGAGTATTTAAGGATTCATCTTCTTCACTTTCGTATTAGGGGTGCTTGATCTTACAGTGGTGCTTGGCTCGTCAAGTTGGGGTGAATATGGGAGATTTCTTGTCTGAATAGTTCCTTTTTAGTATTAGGGGAATGTCTTTCTGTTTGTTTTCATAGCATTATCTGTACGAGTGGGTTTACTTCCTTGTAAACCCATCGTCGTTTCAGCTTCTATTATAGTAATTGATGTAACCTAGTTCTAATTTATATCATGCCCGTTTACCGATAAAAAAAACATCAGTTGCTTCTTCACGAAATTAATCTGTCCTATTTAAGGGTATTTTACATTTGACTCTGATTATCATTTAATTTTGTGTCCAGAAATGATGACGGCGTTGCATGTGTTGGCCGTATTGCCATACAGTCGTTCTGTGCTCCACAATGTGGATATTCTGATATGGTCAGTGGCCATTAAATTCATAAGTTCTTAAACTCTCATGTACCGTCAAAACTTCTAGTATTTCAATGTCTCTTGTATTCATTTGCTTTACATCTTTGTAGAAATATTACATGTTATACATATGGGCTGGAGATTACATGTGCCAAGAAAAGGAAAAAAGAAAACAATGTGGTTTATTTGAGCAATTTCTTTTTTGCTTTTGTTTTTCTCTTAAGGTGGAAGTACTATCTTTACAGTAGGCCCCCTTATAATTAATAGTCATGGTGGAAAAATATTTGATTAATTATTAGAGAATATTATATATAAGAAACCACTATATCCACTCATCAAAATATTTATTTTCCATAACTTTCTTGTGGAGACTTACTATGGGTTCCTAGTAATGCCATCGCATGCTATAGAATGCATAATCAATTTCTGGTTAGAGCATAACATTTCAAAATTGTAAAAAAAATACTCTTAGATTATTTCAAACCAAATCCCAGAAGATCCAATAATTTTGATCACTTTATCAAACAAAACCCGTACAAAGAATGAATTTCTCTAACATGAGTTGATAGAAATCACTTATGAGGTGGGATAGGTTGGGTGCCGAGCAAGCTGGCTTGCTGCATCTTAAGCTCGTTCATATTCAACTCTTGACCCATCTCAATGATGAAAGGAACAACTAGGAACAGAAATGCTGTTCTTGCAATCCAAGCTGCTTTCCCATGCTCTTTAAGAGCTTCTTTGTTCTGAATGTTGCATTAAGGTTTCTCCTTTTCGTTTTGGTGTTCAAAACCCTGTCTTGAGGAAGAAAGAAAAGAAAAAAGAAAAAGGGGGAAGATGAAAAGTCCCTCGATTTGAGAGAGAGAGAGAGGGGTTTTGTACTCTATAACCTATATGGGGCCAAAATGCCCCTGGTATTCTCCAAACTTCATTTATTGAAGCTTACATGTATGAGACATGTAGTGTTTCACAATGAAACATGTATAGTAGCCTGCAAAAATATAATGAGATACTATATGTATGCTACAATATTTTGTACCTAACTACCTAGTGTATGTAATATATATAGAACATGATGTGTAAAAATACATTCTTATATATAATAATACACAAAAAATTTCTTAAGAAAATATTATTATATATAAAAGAATGTAACACCTGGGTGAGGTTCTTGAGTGAGATTGGTCCTCTCCCTCGAGTTGCTTATTGGTTTTTTGTGTGGTCTATTTGTACTCGTTCGTCTTGCTTCTTTATGCTCCTTTTCTTCGTGAGTTTACCTTGTTTATATATATATAAATAAATAAAAGAGAATATTAATTATAAACTGTGGAACCAAGTTAGTTCCTCAAAAATTTTTAATTATTAGGGGTTATTAAGTTATAAAATATTAATTATAAAGCGGCCTACTGTGTTTAAAAGTAGAATTCCTATGTCAAAATCAACTTTCTCGGACCACAAATAATCCTGTCTTGCTATGTTAAGCATCAATTTTAGATTGTCCTGTTGAATTTTTTACTTAAGTTGGGTTATATTATTGATCATTATGAATTTATTGTCATGTTATTATTGTAGGAATGGGAAGTGCTTTCTTTTATCAGATCTCTGAAAAGCATGATACAATCTTCAAATGCAGTTGCTATTATAACCTTTCCACCTTCTGTTCTTTCACCATCCTTCTCTAAGAGATGGCAGCACTTGGCAGACACCTTGCTTTCAGTTAAGGCGATTCCTGGTATATTGTCAACCTTCCTCTCCACATTGTATTATTGCTCTTAAGGCTATAACAAAGCAAAGCCATAACTGAAACTTGCTGAATTAGATGAGGACAAGGAGTTGGCAAAACTCCTCACCGGTTACCAGGACATGATTGGCCTCCTCCACGTGCATAAAGTGGCAAGGATTAATACACAGGTACCTGTGAAACTGTCTGTACAATTGTCCCCCTCCTCTTTGTTTTAGTGTTTGTTAAGCTGGGTCAAATCTGTGACCTTAAGGTTGCAATCGATTGCGTCGGACAATTGAGTATGGTCTTGATGCCGTTATATGCTTCACTTCACTATTCTTCCTTTATTGAATTTTCTTTAACTGGATGTTATTTTTGGTGTGGTTTGACTTTGCAATTACAATGAAATAAACATTATTTCACCATTGATGCATTTCACAGTATACACTTTCTTGGTATTTATATACTAAACTGTTTCTTACTTACAGTCCGGCTAGAATAAATAGACTAAGGTAGCATTTGGAAACACTTAATTTAAGCTCTTAATATAGCTTAATGCTTTATTTAAGTAGCTAAACTTGTTTGGGAACATTTTTTTTAGCACGTCTTAATGTTTAATTTAAGGTCTTAATAGGCCTGGCCCGTTAAGCTCCCAGATCCGTGTTTAATTAAGTTGCTTAATAACTTTTTGCCTTAAGTTCTTTCTATTTATCACGTGCATTAAAATTTTATTTTAAGTTTGGCAACTTTATCCTTACAATATTTTAAAACCTCAAAATATCCTTCTGGATTTAAAATTGCGTATTCTCCAGCTAGGGATGGCAATAGGTTGGATTGGGTGGTGTTTGGGTCGGAAACCCTTAAACCAAACCCAATGGGTTGGAAAAGACAAACTCAAACCTAGCCTAACAAGAGACCCCTCAACCTAAACCTGCCTAACCCGTGTAAAATTAATAAAAAAATATGTAATATTTAAAAATTTATTAATTATATAACTAAATACACAAATTGTGTTTAATTTTTAAATTTATTAATTTAAACTATTTTATATATATTAGTATTTAATCTCAAAAGTAGTATCTGGTAAATACATGTACATAATTATTATATAATAATTAAACTATTTAATAAATCTTATTTATATAATTAACTATATAGGTTGAATATAATTTAAATTACGTTAATATTTATGATTAAATTTAATATTTAATGAAAATATTATTTTTATAATTATACATATGTTGAATAATATATTAACTAGGTATTATCACCCGTTGGGTCTGGGTAGCCAATCTTGAGCCCAATTCAATCACAAAAGGGTTGTGAGAACCCAAATTGGATCCCCACCCAAGGGATCAAAACCACAACCTTTAACTCGTGGAGATAGTCGGGCAATTTCAGGATTTCAGGCGAGTTAACCGCTCGGGTTGAAAATTGTCATCCCATCTACAATCATTCACCAAACGAGCTTTTGATCTTATTTCGGATTAAAGTTTGTGTCATCAAACAATCGTAATTGGACAATTAATAGTTCAACTATAGACCTTTTAGTAAGGTTATTAACGGATACATATATTATCTGAATTTGTTTGCTTAGATAATTATCTGGATTGGTATCCGGCAAAGCGAATTCAAATAGTATTATTACTATCCATTAATAATCAGATACGAATTAGGATATTGATATATTTGATTCAACAAATATCCAACTGATTATATACTATTTTACTATATATATGAACATAGTATCATAATTTATAAGTTTATAAGACTAAAATACACTTATTAATATGTGCTTTTTACATTATTTTAAGACATTGATTTGGCATTTTTTCTTTCTTTTTAATTTGTTTTAAAGAAATCGGATAATTCATACATTATCCGAATTCGAATATTTTAATCGTTGTCGGATACGAATTTCTATTTCACTATCCGCCGTATATTATATCAAAATTCGGATAGGTTATGTAATCGGATACGAATTCAGATATACCACAATTCACTTTGAATTCGCGTTTACAGCTCTACTTTCAGCTACAATCTTTAAGCTTTAGACTCAGCTTAAATATTAAGCATTCCCAAATGCTACCTAATTGTGAACTTTTTTACTCAGCAAAATACCTTTGGTTACGGTCCCTAGTTAATTTGAACTTGTCTTTAGGTTCCTGTCATTCTAGAGGCAACCACGTACTCAATAAAGCTGCAAAAGCGGAAGTCTTTAGTTTTAGAACGTCTAAATCAAGCCCCAGTTGATGGTTCGAGCGGGAGTTCATATGCCAAGTCTGCTAGTTGCTCTGGGTCCTCTAAAGGAGGGAGCCTTGATTTTTAATTCTAACTTCATTTCATGGTGTAATGTTTATCACTTCAGTTCTTCGTTACTATAGTTACCAGAACCAGCTTGCAATGCAGAACACATAACAACAGGGTTGGTATTTGATGCAAGATTTCACCAGAGCTTTGAACAGTTGACCAATGGATACATGGGCTAAATGTTGGTAAAGATTTGGAGGATGTGCCTCGTAATCAGTATGGACATCTGAAACCCACATTTTCAAAGAGGGTATGTATGAAACAGCCGCTGTAGTGAAGAGATGAAATAGATTTATCTCTTTATATTCAAGTGTCTCTAAACAACAGCAGGCGATAATCTCAGTTCCTCGTTGTGTCAATTTTTTTTGGATGTAAACTGTAAACTGAAGTAGACAGAATATCGTGTTATTCTATCATGCCACACATAGACTAGCTGTTTCAGGATTTTGATGAAAAATTGACTGAAATAAACCATATGTTCTTTTCCCTCTTATATCCAGATGTAAAGCAATTATATATCTGAAAATTGATCCACTTTTTTTAAAAGAAAAGTTTAAATTATCTAGTAAGAAACAATTATTCTGTAATGTCTAATTGCTCATTTATTTATAATGGTTTAGTGATGCTTGAATGATTGGCCCAGGTCTTGCCTTTACTTAGGATGGTAAAAAGAGATGGAAATTGGCCCATTTAGAAGGGCTACTAACAACAGGAAATTTGGAATATGGGCTCAAATGATGTGTCTGCAATGCATTGACTCAAGTCATGCTAATGATCGTCGTGGTTCGAAGTTCAGCAAATTTAAAAGCTTGCACTGAGTTTCGAAGTTTCAGCAAATTTAAATATCTTGCACTGAGTGCTAAACTTTTAGAATTCAGCAAAAATAGAAGTGCCACAACAAAGACAGATTCTATCTTTTAGAATCATTTCTAATCCTGCATAAAGATGCTGAGAAGCACAAAAATACTTCACCAATAATGAAATATTATGGAAATACTTCTGAAGCTAAAAGAATGCAAAGTTGAGCATTTCTGCATTGGTCTACGAAGATTTCATCTTTGGATTTAAGTTGAGCAAATAACATTTTTTTTTTTAGCATGTCTCAGTGATGATATGGAAAAGTCCCAACCAAATGCCATGGGTGAGAACTGAGAACATCTTTTGGATGTAGCCAATATAGTGGACAATCAAACTGGATCATTAATCTCAAGTATTTCGGAGTACTTTAGTTGGCTTATCCAATATGAAGATTTTAACAAGGGGCTTGATCTGATGCCTCAATGTGGGAGCATTCTTTTCGCTGCATCATGGGCAATCCACAAAGGTGTTTTTGCTCGATGGCTTCAGACTAAGGAGATGCTGACTAATTCCAGGTCAGTAAGTAGGCATTACTTGTGTGAATTTGAGTAAGCAAATATGAAATACTCAATTTCTATATATGCTCCGTTTGTTTCGAAGTAAAATAGAGGAAAACAAATGAATTTCACGGAAAATGTCAGCTGTCCTAAAGAAAGTATACTTAGAAAATGATATTTTCCGTATAATTCATTTGTTTTCCCCTATTTTACCTCAAAACAAACGGAGCAATAATCACAAAGGTCTAATCAAAGTCAATTAGTACCACAACCACAAGGATTAGCAACCTAGGTACTTAACAATTCAAACCTGATTAAAAATACCTAGTTCCGAATCCAATTGATGCAACATATGAGAGGTTTAACAATGTCTATTGTTTTGAATTTGCTAGAAACCTCCGGGTCATTATTTTCCTGAACAATATAGCTTTGTTTTTCCCTCTTAAATAACTCTCAAAAGTCTCCATGACATTTCAACCACAAGAAAGTAGTAAAAAAATTCCATATGAAAGCATTGCCATTGGGATAATCTCAAAGGTTACAATAGTTTTCAAGGCTAAGGAGAGGGGTTTTGCATTTTATATTCACTCTTCCACTGTGAACACCTGCTTAAGGGTGGGTTTCATCTCTTCCATCACCCATATCTACTACAAATAGATAAGTCCTGCACAGCATAACATGAATAATGACATCTCATTGTGTGAGCAGCTTTGAGTCGCATGCCACTATTTTAACCAGACTAACATTCTCCTGGCATTCCTCATTCTTGAACACTGCGTTCTGTAAGATGAAGGTCCACACATTGTCACAGAACCTGTAGGTGTGCAAATGTCCCTGTAGCACAGACAAAGGGAATAAGTACACGGACAGATCATCTTCCATATCAAAGAAAAAAAAGTGTTGGTGGGGGGGGGGGGGGGGGGGGGTAAGGTTCTCAATCAAGTCAGCATGGGAAATATTCGAGACAAAGGATCTACAAGGAATGGGCCTCTTTTTAATAGTTCAAATCAATCCCTGCAAAGTGCAGCATTTTTTATTGGAAAATGTTTTTTTTATCGGTATTTTTGCTTGGAAAATGTTTATGGGTGACATTCCAACACGGATGGAAAAGTAATAAAGACTTGCGTTTATTTGCCTAGTAAGTGTTCCTATTGCTCTTCCCTTCAATGGAAAACTTTAGACCACCTACTGGTTCATGGTAACTTAAGATCTCAAATTTGGATTAATTTGCTTTCTGCTTAAAGTTTGTCTCCACAATTACGAAACTTGTTCTTCAAGATTTTCTTATATTTTTAGAACAGTGAAAATGTCTTCACAGCTAGGTTCAATATCGATAATGAAATTTATCACCACAATTACGAAACTTGTTCTTCAAGATTTTCTTATATTTTTAGAACAGTGAAAATGTCTTCACAGCTAGGTTCAATATCGATCATGCTCCCAATCTTAGTAGTTTGGGAACTGAGAAGTATAAAGAAACAAAAGAAGATTTCAAAATGAATTCAGAAGGCGAACAGATATTATCATTAATAATAAGTTCTGGCTGAAAAAATTACCACAGCTGGTATTGATTTCATCTCCAGCTTGTTCTGGAAGACAATGATTACCCACCAAATGTTCCTTTAAGCTATTAGCAAGTCTTCAAAGACAAGCCCCCCCAGCCCCACCACCACAAAATAAAAATAAAAATTGATGGTAGTCTTATTGCCACTGCAGCAGATGAAGTGCACCAGTGTTAAATTTTTGTTGTTGTTGCATTCATACCATATGCTAAATAATGCCCTATTGGACAAGGCCACTAAGTAAATGACTTTTTAAGGGGGAAGGAGGACAAACCAAGAAGCAAAAAATGAAGACATCAGACCAAGCATCACCCCTCAAGCCACTTATTTCAAGAAGATGGTGCTAACTGGTACGAAATATTACAAGCTGCATATCTTGGGGTTTTCCAAGAGAAAAAAATAATTCCAGACTTCCAGTCAAAACATGCCGTGGTCAGAAGTGTAAATCTCATGAGGCTAGCAAGCTTCCTCACTCTGTTAGCAAATGTGGAGGGACAAAGATGCATGGAACTAGCATTTTTGAACAAGGATTGTTCGTCAACTGGTAAGAGAATGGATTTTGGTCAATCCAGTTCACTGTTGGGTCAATTGGTTGACCCATGATTTAATTATTATGATGGAAAAAAGAAAAGAAAGAAATCGAGGACACTACAAAAGAAATTCTGGACAGTTGAGGAGAATAATTTTTGAAACACTCACAACATCAAAAGATTGAAATATCTCTATTTATTAACTTCAGACGATTTCTCCCAATTTAATATAACACATGCTTTCCAGGCTAATAAAGAAGTCAAACCACATTTTTAGACATGAAAAACATGGCTTTGAGGAGAATTAAGCTTGAGAACTGATCCTCTAAACCCTTATTGTCCGGATTTGGAGGCTGTTTGCCAGATTTCCTGATTTCAAATTTCTATGCCTCTTTAAAAACCTAACAAATCAGCCCTAGATAAGCTAAATCCTCCAAACAACATGAGAGGAGATTTTTCTAAGGAAAAAATAATTATTACTCTTTTTCTAATAGGTAGTTGACCGGGAAAATCATTTTTTTAAAAGCCATGGTTCAACAGCAGTGGCACCATGGTTTTCTGCGTGGACCTGGATGGGTTGAACATAATGAAATGGCTGAAATTTCGATGGCCTCGGTTGGGCAGAGTTCTCTTATAGTGACACGAGAGGATATTCTTCTGGAAAGAAAAAAAATATTGGAGGTGCCTCATCCGTAAGACCAAATTATTAGAACCCGCAGATTGAAACCACTACAAGGTGACAATACCATAAGCTCACATGAATATTTATGACACCAGTAGAAAAGTAGGGTTTGCTACCTTAGGGTTTGTGAAAGAGAGGCATAGAAGGAGAGAAAGAGAAAGAGAAAGGAGAATGGAATAATTATCTCCATTCCTTTTAGATCTCATTTTTATATAATTATATTACTAATGAGATAAAGTGACATGAATGCCCTTAAGTACATCAAAACCCATAAGTAATAAAGATACTAGACAATAATAAGGATACTAGGCAAGAAGAATCATAAGTAATGGGCTTATTTATTAGGCCCATTACAACACTCCCCCTCAAATAAGGCATAGATATCTGCTTGTGCAAAATGTCACAACGCCGACTTGATGCTATTTCTTTTGTGGAAAAATCTACTAACTGATTCTTTGTCCTAACATAGTAAGACTCAACACTTTGGAAGTAACCTTTTCCTGTATAAAGTGTCTATCAACTTCAATATGTTTTGTCTTGTTATGCTGGATAGGGTCGTGAGCAATATTAATAGCAGCCTTATTTTTTTAATCAATACTAATAGAAAACGAAGCTGTCATTAGAACTTTAATCCATAATAACTCATAAGCCCCATGAGCCATTGGCCTGTACTCTGCTTCAGCATTGGATATTGCAACAACTATTTTTTTGGTACAAATCCATGTAACCAGATTCCTACCAACAAATGTCTAATAGCCTGAAGTATATCTCATGTCTGTAACTGAGCCTGCTGATGTATAGCCTTCCACTTGTAAGAGATCGTACCAAACAACAACCCTATTCCTCATGCAGACTTAAGATATCGTAGGACCCTCTCAGCTGCCTCCAAATGGATAGTCAGAGGCTTATGCATAAACTAATTAATTACACTTACTGCATAAGCGATATTTGGTTGTGTCAAGGACAAGAAAATAAGTCTTCCAATTAGACTTTGTAACATTCCAAAATCCTCTAAAGGGTTGCCATCTTCATGATAAAGTTTCTGGTTAACTTCCATACGTGTATCAACAGGCTTTACACCCAGCTTGCCAGTGTTTCGTAATAAGTCTATAACATACTTCATTTGGGAGATTAAGATGCCTTTTTTTTTAACCTAACAACCTCAATTTCAAGGAAGTACCTTAATGGACACAAATCCTTGACTAGATCAAACTCTCTAGCTACAAACTTTTTGAGCCTTTGAACCTCTTGAGGATTATCATGTCACCATAATATCGTCCACATAGACGATTAAGGTTGATTAGTGTCTCCCAAGTGCTTCACAAATAGAGTGTGATCTACATGACTTTAGACACTCAAATTTTTTTACTATTCCACTAAATCATTCAAAGCAGGTTCTAGGAGAATATTTTAGGCCATAGATTGTCTTCTTTATTTTGCAATGCACACCTTCCTTTTGTGTTTATGAAACTTGAAACCCTAGAGGGAGACTTTTTCCTATAAATCTCCGTTAAGAAATGCATTCTTCACATCCAGTTGATGAAGGATCAGGACAAATTTGCACCTATTGACAACAATACCCGAGGTCCCGAACTAAGTTCATCTTGGCCACTGGAGCAAACGTCTCCTGATAGTCAACACCATAGGTCTGGGTAAAGCCCTTGGAAATCAGTCGGCCATTGTACCTATCCACAATTCCATCAGCCTTAACTGCGCGGTGTACACTCACTTGCATCCCACTAGTTTCTTCACCCTAGGAGCATCGATAAGTTTTCAAGTGACAGCCTTCATTTCTTCCCACATGGATTCTTTCCATTAAGGTTGTAGTAAAGCTTCTGTCTTACTTTTAGGAATAGACATTGAAGACAGAGGAAACAAAGGCTTGGAGAGGAGAAGACTAAGTCATAAAAAACGAAATGTGAACTAGGATGAATAGTCGTATAAGTATGTTTCCCTTCGCATAAGGCAATAGGGACATCACTATCAAGAGTACAAGGAGGTAAAGACTTACCACAAAATGAGAAGGTTGCTCTACTGATTTAGTCTTTACCTTAGGCTATCTAGAGTAGGTATTAAGTTCTCCTTGTTCTCACTACCTCCACCACTAGACCTTGAAGATAGAGGAGAAACGATGAATGCTTTATGCAATAGGCAAGGACCACTTACGCATATCTCATCTCCAATTTGCTGATAACACCCTAATATTTTGTGGAGCCTCGTGTCAGGATTTGTTAGCGCTTAGATGTTTTGAAGTTGTCTCAGGGCCGAGGGTAGACTAGACAAAGTTGGAAATAGTGAGCATTGGCGAAGCATGGGAGATAGATGTCTTAGCATCTTGTCTAGGATGTAAAGTGGGGTCTCTACCATCTGTTTACCTTGGTATGTCGTCGGGTTAAATCCAAGAAGGTGTGGGCACTAGTGTTAGAAAGGTGTGCCAGCCTAATATCAAGCTGGAGCTCGCAATGCTCATCCAAAGGTGGGAAACTAACCCTGATTAAGAGTGTCCTTAACAGCCTTCTTACCGACCTCATGTCCACTTTCACCATTCCTCGGTTAGTCACCTCATCACTTGAAAGGATGCAATGGGATTCCTATAGCACGGGATGGATGATAGCTTTAGATACCACCTAGTTTCGTGGGATCAAGTATATCGCTCAAAGCATTGTGGGGGTTTGAATATAAAGTTGTTAGCCCTTGTGAATAAGGTTATGCTAGGAAAATAGGAAAATGGGTCTGAAGGTTTGGAGAGGAACAAGAGAGCTTATGGCGGTTTGTCATAGTGGCCAAATATGGGGAGGAATCCTGCTCGGTTTCCGGGGGGTCAATACTACCCACAGGGTAGGATTGTAAAAGGGCATCATGGCGGTAGACAATCTAGTGGTGGCTGAGTTTCGTTTTCAGGTAGGCAAGGGTTCAGAGGTTAGATTTTGGAAGAATATTTGGTGCGGATCTGTGAAGCTAAAGGAGGACTTTGGAAATCTTTTCCTCTTAGCGATTGATAGGGACGTTTTAGTGGGAGACTATGTTGAGTTGCAGGATTCTGGGGTGGTGTGGTGTCCAAAGTTGAAGTGGCATTTGAATGATTGGGAAGTTGACGATATGATTTGTCTTTTTTTGCGTCTTGGATATGCCTCTTTGAGGCTTCAGAACAGAGATGTCCGAATTTGGTCTAGAGGCAACAATGATCGATTCTCAGTTAAATCACTGCAACAGTCTCTAGGGTCAAATCCTTATGCACATTTTCCTCATAGAATTGTGTGGAATCAAGAAATTCTATCTAAAGTATCTTTCTTCTAATGGAACGCGACTTTGAATAAGATTCTTACTTGTGATCACCTAAAATCTAGAGGATGGAAGATGGCTAACCAATGCCTTTTGTGTCTTCATGTGGAAGAGGCGGTGAATCATTTGCTTTTGCACTGCCCTATAGCGGGTGTGATTTGATGGGATTTCTATATCGAGTAGGGGTGACTTGGGTCTTCCCTTCAAAACTTCTTATCTTGCTAGGTATTGGTTAGTGCAGATAGTGCATGATAGGCAGTTTGGGCGGTCCTTCCTGGGGCCATATCGTGAATTATTTGGACAGAGCGTAACAAGAGAGTGTTTGAGAACTCTCAATCCTCGCTACATCATATCTCCTCTCATCTACTGATCTTAGAATGGGTAAACATTCGACAGGAGGTAGCGGATATGAGAGCCATCTTGGGTTGACAATTTGCCCCACTTTTTAGAGACTGGATCATAACACTTAATATTCTTTATGGGTGGAAGAATAACCCATAAATAGACATTAGATTGATTTAAGATCTTGTTTGGAACACTTCGGACCCAGAAGTGAACAAAACATCCAAAGACTTTAATAGGAAGACTAAAGATAAGACGGTTAGGAAGCAACACCGGATGTGGGAATTTAAGGGGCAATATCCTTGACGGCATACAATTGATAAGATATGCCAGAGTAAGTACCATGACAAACCAGTATCTCTTCTCGACCTTCATACCAGACAAGAGACTTCTAAGTTCTAACTACCTTCAGAAGATGTCTGTTTTTTCTTCAGATACTCCATTTTATTGTGGAGTATAGATAAACTATTTTGATGGACTATTCAATGCTTTGTTAGATATGACTATAACTGTTCTTTCAGAATCTAGATACTCTTGACCATTACCATTGTCTGATTTGAGCACTTTGATTATTTGATATTCTTTTCAAACTGTGTCTTTACCATCTTATGAAAGAAACGAATTATAAGAGAAACTTCATATCTGATTTTCATCATGTAAATCCAAGTATACCTAATTTAATCATCTATAAATGAAATAAAATAGCGGAAGCCAAATATAGACAAAAGGAAGGACTCCACACATCAGAATGCACGAAATCAAAAGAAACCGAATTTGTTATAAATAGGAAGAAAAGAGACACGACAATGTTTCGTAAGTTTACACACTTCACACTGTTAATTTAGCATACTGACAGATGTAAAGAGACTTGAAAAACTTAATTTTAAAGAGTGAAAAGACAAATGGCTCAGTCGGTTAACCGAAGAAAAATATGATCATTATTAACACTACAACTAGACTAGAGTGCATAAGGAGAAGCCATAGAAGAATCCAAGAGATAATGCCCATCAACTTCACGCCGACTCCCAATTAGCTATTGTGTCCCCGGATCTTGATAGCAATTAGAAAACTAGGGTTTGTGAAAGAGAGGAATAAAAGAGAGAGAGAAAAGGGAAGCGGAAAGGAGAATGAAATAATTATCTCCATTTCCTTTAGATCTCTTTTTTATATTACTAATGCGATAAAAGGACATAAATGCCCTTAAGTACATCACAATTTATAAGTAATAAAGATACTAGACAATAATAAAGATTCTAGCAATAAGAACCATGAAGAAGTAATGGGCTTATTTATTAGGCCCCATTACAACAACGCCCCAGACCAATATTTCCCCCTCCTAAAGTAGAAAGATAAATGCTATCCATAGACGGCCATTCACAAAGAATCTCACACGTAAGTAGAATGGGCTAGATGAAGAAACCATGGTTCCATACTTAATGAATGGACTAATGGACTGCTCTTAGTAAAGCAAATAGCCGCATTCAATTCATGAAACATCAGATTCAATGTTTATACAAGTCAAAGACAAGCGATTCAGATTTTAAAAACCAAAACCAAAAAGAAATGACTAGTACCAAAAGAAAGCAATAGAAACAATTAGTATATTCTGCTTCAGCATCCAAGTTTGCCACCATGCAGACAATTTTCTGATAACAGAACCTTCTTGGATTAGTTATGATATCTTGCAGTAGACATCCTTAATAAAAATATGCATAAAAGAGAGGAGATCTTCCATGTGAAATGAGAAATCCTTCTCCTAAGTTGTGCTACCGACTGCAATGAAATCTATGAAGAGTTGCATAGTTTACATATGCTAATTGAAGAAAAACCAATGGTAAGCCTGCTCTAATTGCTAATTATCGAAAAGGGTATCTAGTAACAGATCAGAAAAGAGGATATCTATAATGAATTGGTGATAACGATTTCAACACACTAATAAACCAATTGGCAGTAATAAATGACGAGCATTCCCCACATAAGAGTAGTTAAGAACATGAGAAAAGAAGAATTCATCGAAAAAAACTAACCCTGATTGTGACCTTGCTCTTAACTTGGTTCTCGAGAGCTTCCGTCATAGACTGCGATCCACAACAATACGAAAACAAAATCAAATGCCCAAAAATGGAACGAGAACCAATCACTCAAGAATAAAAAAAGGAGCTCCGATTTTACCTTGTCAAATTGAACGAGAACTTGAATGGCGAGCTCTGGGCTGAGAGTCCCGCTCGAGACCATCTCATCCAATGTTTCCGTCAAACACATACCGATAGTCGATCTGCGGTACAGTTCGAACGTCGCCATTTCTTATCTCTCAATCTGTAAACTTCCTACAGATCAGAACCCTTTTGGTAGGAAGCAAAATCAGGAACCGCTAGGGTTCCATAAGCCAAATATCAAACTAATAAACATCTCAAAATGCATAATTTGATAAATAAAAAACCGTAATTCTCACAAAAATCTAAATATCTGGGTTCTAACGAAGATCAAAGGTTTAATTTCGAGAGAGAATCAAGCTCGATTATATAAATAATTAAAAGAAAAAAAAGGAGAGATTTCGAAGTTACTGGTCGACGATGAGATGGAGTGAGAAAGAGAAGTGCAGCGACGAATTTCCTTTCGCGTTTCGTAATCGTAAGTAATTTCTGGTTCGAAAGTTGTAGAGAGCGGAGAAAGGGGCATTTTATACCCTAATATTTGTGAGCAGTAAGAAGATGGAGAAAGTCGTTTTTGTCCCTTAAAACTGTGCGTGTGTTTTTCCTCTTTGCCATTTTATTTTATTTTATTTTTTAAAATTTTATTTTGTCTGTACTAATTTTGATTTTAGAGAAATGTTTTTTTTTTTTTTTTGAAACTCGAGGTGTCCCCAACCCGAGGGGTTAGGACTAATCCCCGGGGGTGCAACGTGAGCCCACAACCGTCACCCCAGGTAAGTCCAAGTAAAGGAGGAGTGAGAAATGGAACCATGGCCTCCCACTTGAGGAAAGGACCAATAATCATTGGTCCACCCAGCCCCAGTTTAAAACTTCCAAAGTCTAACGGTCCTCCTAGTGACCTAAGTCGTTCTTGATGCAAATAAAAATGCTCTTATGATATCATAGGTTTCTAGTTATATAAAACATTAAAAGTTTTATAAATTACTTATTTTTAATAAATTACAATTTTTAAAAATAAAAATCCGTTAAAAAGTTTATTCAATTTTTATTAGAATTTATTTAACTCTAATAAATATATAATAATGAAGAATAACTTAAATAAAATATCTTAAAAATTATTTTTAAAAATTATAAATAAAAATATTTATTTACAAGTAATTCAAATATACAATAATCTAAAAAGGCCTCGAAAAAGGGATGATGAAGTTGGAAAAAATGTGTCAATTATCAAGCAGGCATGCGTTGAATTACCTACTATCGAAAGCTAGACCATTGGATTGAAAATCCAATGGCTTCATGTCTGCACATGCTTTAAATGATGGCCCCACTTAATGATTGATACTGTTAGATTGAAAATCCAACAGCCCAACTCTCGATAGTAGGTACCATTTAGAATTTTAAATAACTTCCCAAATTAAAATATTTTATTTTATTATTTTTTTTCTTCTCAGAAATGGAATTCATTGGATTTAGTGCACCAAGCACAAGAATTAAATTTCTTATCCTCTAATTCCTCAATTCATGTATGCCTTTTCCCCAAAATACCATTACTTATGACTAGCGGGTGGCACGTGCGATGCACGTGAGAGCAAGGGGAAGGAGTTAATCACAGTTAATCGGAGTTAAAAGGGATACGTGTCAACCCGTAGGTGCGATTGAACTCTCCCCGAGTTCAATCGTGATTGGCTGTGATTCATTCTTTAAATTGATAGATGAGTAAGGGGTAGTTTGGAAATTAAAGTAAAACATTAAATCAAAATTTTGTTTTATATAACGGTAGTTTGAGAATTTCGGAAAAATCAGGCTACGCCTGCCTCTCCTATTATAATAGTAAAGATAAAGATAATGTGGATATTTGGGGCGCTTTGATTGGTTTCATACCTGAATTACTGTCCACAGTTTAATTAACTGGATTAGGAAGAGATAAATCCTGCATTCACTTGTAAGATGCCCTTTAGTAGCTGAAAATTATGTAAAATACTTAATTGGCTGCTCTTTGTAGAACTAGAAGTAGGGGGTGTCAATAAGCTAAATTCAAGTCACAAGACCTTCCTGCAAATGGGCCAGGCCTATTCAAATATTACAACAATACAAGCCGAAGCTCGGCTCATTGATACCCTTAACTAGAAACTAGAAGTGTATGCTTGTATAGCAGAAAAGGAGATACCAAGAAAGGCAAATTTCTTATAGTTCTCTTAGGCTCCCTTCTTTTGATGGAACTCTGAGGCATTAATATTTTGGAACAAGGGGGGGGTTTCTAATTCTTTTACACAATGATATCTCATATTTATTAGGTTCAATTTTATTAGAAGTTCCACACGAATGAAACTTAAAAAATCCAAAATCTTTGTTAGAATATGAAAGTTTCATATTTGTAAAACTTTTGCACTATATGAAATAATATAATTCTGGACATTAAGTAAAATTAGGCATGAAACAACGAAAGTTCTACACTTTAAAAGTTCCACCAAAACAAGAGAGCCTTATAGTAAATAGTAAAAGACAATCACTGAATTCATTCAGTTATTCAAAAAAGATGGAACATGTAATCCATGACAATTTTGTGCCCTCATATCATACAGGATCACCTATGCCCTGCCCCCACTCAGATACCTTCCTATACTAATCCAAGGACTCAATACCTCACTCAAAATTCAAATATTATCTGGCTATGCAGTAGTCAAGGTGTTTCCAATGTCGATGACAAATCGGTATTTTACATCAGCCTTGACAAGGCGCTCCATGGCGGTGTTCACATAGTCCATTGAAATAACCTCGACATCCGCCGTTATGTTGTGTTTCGCAGCAAAATCGATCATCTCTTGTGTTTCCTTCATTCCGCCAATGCAACTCCCTGCCACAATCTTCCTCCCTGTATTTAAGAACCACATTTGTTAGTAATTATTGACAACAAATATGATCATTGTTCTTGCTGATATGAGTCAATGATGTGCACTTACCCATAAGCAATGGAAAGATCGGTAGCTCTAGCGGCTTGTCTGGCGCGCCCACCATAACAAGCTTCCCATGAGACTTTAATAGACCGATCAATGGAAGGAGGGGGTGAACTGCAGATACTGTATCAATGATACCGTCCATTGTGCCCATGGCAGCCTACACAAAGGAAAGATAGTAAGAAAACACACTACCACACACCAGATTGGAAGATTGCAGGTGATTGCGTGCATCCGAACGGACTAGTCCTTCCTTGTCAGGGTTGGAACACCCTCTGTTACCAAAAAAAAAAAAATTGCAAGATTAATTGTGCAACAACATTGTGTATTTAGTTACCTGCATTTGCTCCGAGTTACGACTAACCAAAAAGGAATCAGCGCCGAGATGTTCGATTGCCTCCTTCTCCTTGCTAGGGGAGGTACTGATTACTGTAACCTTCAACCCAAAAGCCTTTGCAAACTTCACTGCCACATGACCGAGCCCACCAAGCCCCACCACACCCAAGTGTGTACCTGGCTTGCTAAGTTCAAAATATTTCATGGGGCTGTACACTGTGATCCCAGCGCATAATAGTGGCGCACCTGCGTCGAGCGGCATGTTGTCTGGGAACTGGACTATGTAGCGCTCATTTGCAACCATCGTATCGGAGTACCCTCCATAAGTCCTAGTCCCATCGTAGTAAGTGGAATTGTAGGTGAGTATCATTTTGGGGCAGTAATTCTCAAGGTCGTTACTGCAGCTGTGGCAAGACTGGCAAGCCCCAACCATGCACCCCACACCTACCTTATCTCCCACTTTGAATTTTGCTACCTTGCTCCCCACCTCCGTCACTACGCCCACAATTTCGTGCCTGCGTAATCCGTTGAAGAAGCATGTTTGAGTAATTTATGATTTACATGGTTGTTAAGTGGTTAATGGCCACTTAATGGTTAGTTTAAATATGAGGCCAAGTTTTGAAGGCTTAAAGGAATAATATCCGGCCAGAGCCCTGCACGGGATTTTCCCGAACTTACCTAGTGTGGTGGGTTGCGGGCTCTCATTGCACCCTTGGGGATCAGTATTTTGGGGACACCCGAGTTACCAAAAAAGAATATATAATTCTTAATGAGGAGATACATGAGAATCTATTACTAAATTTGTGGCTCATTTTCATGGAATGAAAGAGACCATTTCACAAAGTTGGACATGAAAGCATTTTAGACAAGAGACAGAGCAAGTATGAATGCCGACTCATGGATCATGAGAGTGGTAGAACTGGCATTTTATCAAAATCGACCGGACCAGCTGGTAGAATTCAAAAAACTGGAACAAGTCCCCTCACCGGTTTCCAAAATCCCCAAATCTGGAACTCTTTAAAAACCAGCAAGAATCAGTCGGAACTGGTAGAACGGGTGGTTGAACCGGCCAAAACGTGCAAATAAGAACACATTATTTTTTAATTGAAAAAAGGGGAACTAGTCAAACAGGAACCGGCCACCCAGCCGGTTCGACGACCGGTCCAGTTATGAAAACACTTTGACGTGTTTACCAAAAGAAAAAAAAAATTAAAAATGACATTTTTCGGGATCGGGATTTGTTAGCAACATGTGTGGAGAGAGATTGAGAGCCTACCCAGGGACGAGAGGGTACAAAGAGCTGCCCCATTCGTTCTTGATTTTGTGAAGGTCGGAGTGGCAGATCCCACAGTATAGCACTTTCAAGGTCACGTCGTCGTCGCGGGTGGTCCTATCAAAAGCAAACATAACACCATTATTATTCAGGTGGCAAATCCTCTCCAGTAATAACATAATACACTACTACTAGCGACTCCAAAGCCGTTAAATTGGAAGACCATCAAAGTTCAGTACTACCCGTGGTTCATCCCATATGATTCTAAAGATGGGAGATCTACTTGTAAATCAAGAAAAAAGAGAGAGTAAATACCTTCTGGAGAAATGAAAAGGAGAGAGGACCCCAGATGGATCTCTGGCTGCCCATCCCAAAGCCTTTCGCGGGTGTTCTTCCTCTGGCGATTTCGACATTCTTCTTCTTTTTCTCTCTCTCTCTTGGGAACCAAACGAGTGGTTGTTTCAGTAAAGCAGAATATTGAAAGAGAGAGGGAGAGGGGGGTGAAGTGAAGACAGTCTCTACTCTCTGGTGTTTATATAGGGAGTGAGAGGGAGAAGCAGGATTTGTTACGGCATTGTTTTGCTGATGACATAATCAATGAGCTAAGCTTCAACTTTTTTGGCCCCCACGGCACAAATTATTATTCATTGTCCTTTGACTTTGAGGACTATTGGCCATTGCTAGTTGCAATGGATCACCGATTACCTCTGGCAGATGCCCGAAGATTACGCAGGGGCATGGCCTCTTTAAATAACGCTGGCAACGGATTTCCTCTTGTGCTCGCAAGAGGCCCGGCCTCCTGCGTGGCTAGAGGACTGACGTGTGGCTAATATTGAGGCGGGAACCAAATTTTGTCATGGACGTTTGGGTTCCTCCGTTAACACTGTTAGGTGTTAAAATATTATTTTTTTAACTTCGAAAAATGGGCAGGGCCAGAGTTGCCGGAAAGCATTGAACTCAAGCTTTACTCTTTTGGCACGGGACTTCCTCTTCCTCTTCCTCTTACCTCTTCAAAGAGGTTGAAAGGGGTAAGCTAGTTGCTGGGATTTTCTCTTGTGCTCTTCAAAGAACTCAAGCTTTACTCTTCGGCACTGGACTTCCTCTTCCTCTTACCTCTTCAAGTTTTCAGGGTGAGTAAGCTAACCCATTAAACAATATTTCAGACAATTGTTTCTGCAAAATGTGTAGCCGGAAACCCATACCCACGTTTATGGGTTTTTTTAAAGCAATAATCTGGATAATGGAGTAGTGTTGTTGAAGCATCCTCATTAGAAGACAAGCCATGTCTCAATATTCATGTCTGTATAAACTATATACCATTTTCTCTTTGGATTAGTTATTTTTATTTATTTATAGTAAACATGGATTAGTTCTTTTAAGTGTAGGGGTTGGGGTGTCAGTTTCTGAGTCGATATGTAGGAAAAAAAAGGGTTGTTTGGGTGTGAACAATTTTTTTTTTTTTTCGAATACTGCTGGACTCTTAAGGGTATTTATTGGGTATAACCGATGCATAGGATAATTTTTTTTTTTTTGGATCAACTCAATGATGTTTTTTTAGCGCTAATAACTTAGATTTGTTGTTAAATTTAGGGTTTTACTGACACTCCATACCCATGCCCAATATCTATATGCAATCAACCCTATGACTCTTAAGGGTATTTGAATTTTCAGGGTCAGTGTTACTGATACTCTATACCCATGCCCAATATTTAGATATGTGTTCAAATCCAAGTTACATTGGATCCATTTGCTTGGCTTTCTGCATTTCCATTTGTCTTTAAAATTGTTTGGTGTATCGCCTACGAAGAAATTGTTAGTCGCCCATAATCATGGGAATTGTTCATTGCCGTATGAAAAGTGCAATATGGTATAGAGATTGCATCTAGTTGAATACAGAGAATGGATGGCTAGACCCAGCGTTGGTGTGTCACATTTCAGTATACCTTCTATGTCAAGTTCTGACATGATCTTGTTGCAATATTCATCAGCTATCAATTTGCATTGAATATGCTATTTTTTATAACATGCTACATTGACATTGAATATGTTATTTTCATTTTTCGATTGTAATGCATTTTTTTAGGAATAATTTTACTTGTCGGTGGGTTGTTTAATGTTCAAATACAGTTGGCATGATGGAGCATAACACATTGGGTAATCCTTGTGAAGAAGACAATAGTGGATTACAAGTATCACGAAGGTTATCATTTGAGGAAGAAGAGGATGAGTGCAATAAAAGTTCTGAAAATCCAGAAATTGGCATGAAATTTAATTCGGAGGATCAAGCATACAATTTCTATAATGATTATGCAAGAAGGTTTGGTTTTAGTATTCGAAAGGATTGGAGAAACAAAAATAGCGCTGACGTCATTTACCGTAGAAAACTTTGTTGTTCGAGAGAAGGTCTTAAGAAAGAAGATAGACGAGGGCCTGCCCAATATGAACGGGATCTTACTAGAGTTGATTGTAAGGCTCACATTATGATTGCGCTTCAGCCGAGTGGAGAATATCAGATAGAACGGGTACAATTAGAGCACAATCATCATTGTACGCCAAGGAAGTCTTACATGCTTAGATCACATAGGAAAGTAACTAAGGCACAAGCCGGTGAAGCTATTATGACAAGTAGTGTGGGTATACCAGCGAAGAAGACATATGACCTTATCACTGCAGAAGTTGGAGGACCCGAAAATGTTGGTTTCCTTCCCATAGATATGAAAAATTATATTCGTTCTAAAAGAATGAGATCTATGGAAAAAGGGAGATGCAGGAAGAATATTACAGTATCTTCAAAAGATGGTCGTAGAAGATTCAGGTTTTGTATATTCCATACAGCTTGATGCCGAAGATCAAATAACTAACATATTTTGGGCAGACTCTAGAATGGTGAATGACTACAACATATTTGGTGATGTATTCTGTTTTGACACAACTTATAGGACGAATAATCAAGCACGACCATTTGCACCATTTGTAGGAGTTAATCATCATAGGCAAACAATCTTATTTGGAGCGGCATTGATGTACGATGAAACAACTGAATCTTTCGAGTGGGTGTTTAGGGCTTTCCTAAATGCAATGTCTGAGAAACATCCGAAAACCATTCTTACAGATCAAGACAGGGCAATGGCCAATGCAATTTCTTTAGTTTTTCCGGATACATTTCATCGCATATGCGTGTGGCACATGTATCAGAATGCTACAAAGCATCTTAGCCATGTATTTGGTGGTACAAACTCTTTTACTGCGGATTTCAGTAAATTGGTTTACGATTATGATGAAGAAGAAGATTTTCTTGAAGGGTGGGAGAGCATGTTAGATAAATACAATTTAAGAGAGAATGTATGGTTACAAAGGTTGTTCAATGAGAGGGAGAAATGGGCTTTGGTGTATGGAAGGACTACATTTTGTGCTGATATGAAAAGCACTCAAAGAAGTGAAGGTTTGAATAGTGTTTTGAGGCGTTATTTAAACAATAATCATTGTTTGTTAGAATTTTTTGAACAATTTGAAAAGGTGGTTTATGACAGAAGGAAAGCAGAATTTGCGGCTGACTGTAAGATGACACAAAGTACACCAATATTGATTGCGGAGGTTCCATTGTTGATCCATGCAAGAAATGTTTACACCCCTGAAACTTTCAAATTGTTTCAAAAAGAATATTTTAAGGGACTGGCTTATCATGTTAAACTATGTGTCGGGTGTGACACATTGGACACATTTGTAATCACATGCCCAAAGAGAAGATGTGAATACACAGTGATATGTGACAAAAGGGGGTTCACTATTTCTTGTAGCTGTAAAAAGTTTGAGTTCACAGGAATTTTATGTGGTCATGTATTGAGAGTATTTGACCGCATGGAGGTAGGTGAGATCCCAGATCGATACATTTTGAGGAGATGGAGTAAACATGCAAAAGTTGCAAGTTCAAGCAGGAGCCACAATAGTACATCATTAATGGGAGATGTAACGTTGTCAATGCGTTATAAGGAATTAAGTCGCTTGGCTATGAAATTGAATACTAGGGCTGCAGAAAATGAACAAACCTATAAAGTTGCTGCCGAATATTTATATAATGCCACAGCAAAAGTTGAAGAAGTTTTTAGTCAATTATCTATGTCTGAACCATCAGGCATTGAATCACAAGAGATGGGCAATGATCCTTGTGTTCATGAGGATCGAAGCATTGAACCATGCAATGAAAATGATTAGAATGAGATGAAAAATCGGGTGAAGGGAGTAGCAATAAAAGAGCAAGGCCATAAGGGAAGATCGAGAATCAAGGGTTGTTTAGAAAAGAGGAAAAAAACAAGGCAGTCATCTAGTGGTCCCGTAGAGCATTCGATGCCGAAATGTCCAAATGATCAAGTGATGTAGATGCAGGTAATGTTTGATTGGTTTGCATTATAATTGAAATTTAATTTATTGATAACTTTTAAGGGTCCTTGCTTTTTTATTAATTGTGTTAAATAGGGGTTATATCAGGTTGGATCTCGTCAATTTACGTACCAACAAGCTCATGGCGATCAAGTGAACCCATATATGTACCAACAAACTCATGGCAATCAAGTGAACCCATATATGTACCAACAAACTCATGGCAATCAAGTGAACCCATATATGTACCAACAATTTCAAGGTGGTCAATTTTCTTCTTTCATGTATGGGCAGCCCCAACTACACCTCAACCCCAACATGCATCAACAATATCAAGGATCCATTTGTAGCTCATCTCAGGTAACTGTTATATAGTTTCTACAATTTATATAATCCATTTGTGGCTCATGCCAACCTAAGCATATATTAAAAATATTTGTGATCTATATTTTGTAGGAATTGCCATTTGGTGTTGGGAATAACACACAGGGAGAGGGCGAAGAATGATGTAACCTCATGTTCATCCTGGCATGATAGAGGTCAGTAGCCATCATGCTACCCCAATGTTGACTGTTCCCACTATGATGGTTCCAATTGACTTGTATTTAGGATCAAGTAGAAAACCACATGTTAAGAAATTAGAGACATGAACAGAATGTTGGCAAAAGAGGTAAATTGAACCATATTTGGCTGTAATCATCATATCAATCCATTTCCACATCTGTTGAAGAGAAAGACATAATCTAGTCATTCCATTAGCCAGTTCCATGGTAGATTGATAATCTAGTCATTCAATCCATGCCAATCTATTTTGCAGATTCTACAACTTGTTACTTCCATCAGACATAGCTGCATTGTGCGATCCGACATTACATCTGTCTAAGAAGCATATACATTCTTTTGTCTGATTTACATAGCAAGTAAAGAGTGTCTTATTTTATGCCCACTTCAAAATCAAGTCTCTTTCCTTTATTATTTAAGGAAAAAAAATTTGTCTTGGGAAAATCAATCAGTGTTTTTTGGAGCTTGATTCTCAATGTGTAATTGCTGTGAAATGTCTGAAATTTATGTGTTTTTGGATCAGAATTTTTGAAGCTCTGGACTTTGCTGAGGAGGAGCTTGCACCAAAGTGTGAAGAGAGGGTTGATAGCCTCATTGCTGAACATAAAGAGTTAATATGGAAGTGGATTTCTAGGCTAAGGAGTGTGCTTTTAAGCCTTATTCATATTGACCGATAAGGAAAAAAACTATGTCCAAATATTGTTAATGATAGAACTTTTCCTTCTAAGTCTCCTATTTTCAATAGTAATATGTTTTTCCTCGACGAATAACCCTTATGTTGGTTTGTCAGATTATTAAAACTCTACAATGTCCTTATTTTGTTTGCAATCTGTATAAGGCATGTAAAAGATCTAAGTTCCTGTTTTATAACTCTTATGATGCCATCCTTTAAATTAAGGAACTTTGATTAATTTGTTGCATTATCTGTAGCTTAATTAGAACAAGGGTCTGATGGCTCCATATGAAGATTATTGTTATCATTATTTGTAGCTTTAACATTTGAACAGAGTTTTACAAAGATTATTGTGTATCAATAATGGATAAGAGGACTTTAGATGCCATTGGATTGCATCCTGATGGCCCTATGAAAAGGTAAGAGTAGTCTATAGCAGTTGATGCACTGGATTGCTATGCACTAGTTACAAACTTTTTTCTTATTTTGCAGTTTATGCATTGGTGTGTACAAAATTTGTTGATCTTTAGTCTTGATGTTGGTCTTTAGTCTTGACAGATTTCATGAACCTGGGTATCACCGGCGAGAGTTACGCCGGAAAGTATGTTCCAGCGATTGGGTACTACATTCTGCAACAGAATTCCAGGCTGCCCGTGTCCTGCTAGGTGAATTTAGGGGGAGTTGCGGTTTCAGGAGCTGGGCACCTTGTTCCTGCTGACCAGGCATTGAGTTCTCAAGCAATGATAGAAGACTGGGTTTTGGAGAGGGGATTGTTTGGCAATGATTTCAGGGGTTATCTTTGAATGTTGCTCTTCTGTATAATCCATTTGTAACTTGAAAACTCTATTATTGAATAAAAATTAGGCCTGGAATCCTTATCAGACACTATTACATCCAATGGAGACTTCTCTTTTCTCATCTAAATTTGTAGAACAGATTTCGATCTTATATTGCTTTCTTTTCAATGGCATGAGTGATTGTCTAAAATATGAATTTCTCAGCAAAACATTTACATTTCAGTTACAAAACAATGAAACATGACAGGACATTTACAGATTTACAATAGTCTCCTCTAGAATCTCGACGGGGAGAACAGATTTTACAACTGTACTCTGTTTCTGTAAACAAATATATATCTTTTGATTGGTATGAACTAATTTAATAACTTGATGGAAGGCCCCTTCTCTAGAGAAACATGTTCTCAATTTTTTCTCCCACTGATCCTGATGCAGTAAAGAGTAATGCCCACCTTGGCCGTTTCCTTTTGGAAGTCACCAGCAATCCCTACAAGAACATGAACCTCTATCAAAATGATGAAACCGGTTAGAATCCCTTAAGATTATCAACCTTCCTACGACCTTGGATATGTGCTTGATGGCATTGTGGCAATCTTCACACCCCCAGAAGATCAATCATGCAAGTGTGGTGTTGTGCCATTGCCGTTATGCCGTGTTCTCTATCCATTGAATACAAGTATTTTGTGCCTTTATCTACTAAGCCAGTATGACTATATGCTGACAGAACAACAATTCCCTCTTAGGTCTTCTAAGAATTCAGCTCAAAACAAAATATTTGATTTTTTAATTTTTTGTTGAGATATTGAGATATGGTAATGGAGGACCTTCCTTTCCTTTTGTTTTGGTCCATTGAGAATTTCAGATATGTTCATAGAGGGCCTTCCTTTCCTCATCTTTTGGTACACTTTAATGGCAATCTCATTTTTCTCAGAGATCTCCATTGCAGCTGACACCATTACTCCAACACAATCCATCACCGTCAGTGATGGTCAGACCTTAGTTTCCTCTGCCCAAACCTTTGAGTTAGGCTTCTTCAGTCCAGGCAATTCCAAGAACAATTACATAGGAATATGGTACAAGAATTCCCCTTCAGTAGTCCTATGGGTGGCAAACAGAGAAACCCAATTACAGATTCATCCGGAGTGTTAAATATCTTTTGCAAGTAAATGCAATACTACTAGTTCTTACTCACAAGAATAAAAACTAAAAACCTATTATTATCAGTTCCTTCCCCAACTCAACTGTAGGTTTTGGATAGCTTGCATTCTTTCCTGAACCAAACATATGAACCGTGGCAATGGAATACTCACACAATAAGCACCAGATGGGGACCACATGTACAAGTGGGAGCTACCAGTGCACAAAACAAGACGTGAACAAGTTTGATAGAACTCCAAAACAATTAGATTAGTACAGCAAAAAGCAAAGTCAGATCACTTGAAACTGGATAACACTCCATAACAAAAAAGGCATTACTAAACATAATATTTCATAAACATTAACAACTTCATCCGTTCACAAAACAAAATAACAAAAAAACAACTATTCCAGTCTTACCATTACAAACTTCATCCATCCATCCACCCCCTCAGTCTTACCATCTTGAACAAATGAATAGTAAAGCGGGGGGCCTCAACCTGTGGATAGAACTAAACCTCGGAGAGAGGAGATGTGCTTGACCCGCCCGCTGAGGGGGGGCAACGGCCAACCTCAAAGGCTCGCGGGCGGCAAGAGCCATTCATTTGCTTGCTTCACCCCTCAGCCTTTGGAAGCACCTTCGCTTCTCTACGCTTGCCCCGCATTCTTTCGCCCCGTTCCGGATTACTATGACTGCACCAGTTTTTTATTTCGTCTGTGTGTTTACCTTTTGGCGGTACTCTAACCAATTGAACTAACTACAATCCCCTTCGACTTGAGTAAGAAGCCTATATTATCCACGCCAGAGGAGCTTCGAGTGACAACCGAGCACAAGTAAACAGTTTTATATAAAAAAAATATAAAGCCAAACAAAAAAAGAAAATCCTTAAGTT
Organism: Tetracentron sinense; assembly: GCA_015143295.1. NCBI lineage: Eukaryota > Viridiplantae > Streptophyta > Magnoliopsida > Trochodendrales > Trochodendraceae > Tetracentron > Tetracentron sinense. The sequence continues at coordinate 21,518,765 of CM026574.1, forward strand.
ATTTAACCCTGCTTCACACCGTGAACATCGATCTTGTAAGCGTAAAATTTCAGCATGTAAATTCACTGTAAATCCTTCACCCGTGACAGTTGGTATCGCGTCACTAACATGTTGTCCCAACGATTCTTCGTATTCATCGCACCACTCGATAAAATTATCACATTTTATGCCCTATTGGATTATATTAACAAATCGTCAGTATTAATTTTATAATTATTTTATAAAACATTAAGAGAATAATAACTTACCATATTCCCAGGGCATGAATAATAATATCTATCCGGATTTGTTTCCGTTTTTGATCTCTTAACTTTACAGGGACCTGCCCCATAGTTACATTGCCTTGTTGGCCAAGTTTTAACTTCACTCCTTATAGATGATGAAGTCATCGTGTATAATTCTACTACAAATCAAAGAAGAATTAGCAATAACAGGTTTACAACTAAAAGCATTTTAAGCAAAGGAGCCGGATCCATCGAGAATCAATAATCATAGGTTTACGACCAAAGGAAAACATTATATTTCTATAGTCTCATTCCAAACCCAATGGAAATGCAGGTTAAACAAAATTTCACCACTAAGACCACCAAATAATGAGAACAAACACAAACAGAGCATAGAAAATGTTCTATATACTCTGAGCCATGAATGGTTTCCAGTAAAGCTCCTAGCAATAGGGCAAATCAACTTTTTGGCTTTTCTCCTTAGAGGCTTTTGTATCATCCATAAGAGTAGTGAACTTTTCTACTGGGGATGATCCATGAGAAGACTGTTACCAGTTGGATCTTGTTATTGTGAATACTCCTTACCTAACCGACACCCCAACCCCTACACTTAAAAGAACTAATCCATGTTTACTATAAATAAATAAAAATAACTAATCCAAAGAGAAAAGGGTATATAGTTTATACAGACATGAATATTGAGACATGGCTTGTCTTCTAATGAGGATGCTTCAACAACACTACTCCATTATCCAGATTATTGCTTTAAAAAAACCCATAAACGTGGGTATGGGTTTCCGGCTACACATTTTGCAGAGACAATTGTCTGAAATATTGTTTAATGGGTTAGCTTACTCACCCGGTAAAACTTGAAGAGGTAAGAGGAAGAGGAAGTCCGGTGCCGAAGAGTAAAGCTTGAGTTCTTTGAAGAGCACAAGAGAAAATCCCAGCAACTAGCTTACCACTTTCAACCTCTTTGAAGAGGTAAGAGGAAGAGGAAGAGGTATTTGGTAAGAGGAAGAGGAAGTCCCGTGCCAAAAGAGTAAAGCTTGAGTTCAATGCTTTCTGGAAACTCTGGCCCTGCCCATTTTTCGAAGTTAAAAAAATAATATTTTAACACCTAACAGTGTTAACGGAGGAACCCAAACGTCCATGACAAAATTTGGTTCCCGCCTCAATATTAGCCACACGTCAGTCCTCTAGCCACGCAAGAGGCCGGGCCTCTTGCGAGCACAAGAGGAAATCCGTTGCCAATAACGCTTGGGATGCACTTAACTAAAGAGGTGATATGCATGCGCATGTATCGCCTATACGTAAATGCCCCACCCCACCCAATCACCACGTGTACTATTTGACACCCATTAACTGTGATTAAGTTTCACTCATCTTTAGGGTTAAATTTTGGGTTTTAGAAAAAATATTAAGAAGATATTATTATTTTTAAAATAAAATTAAAATTGCGTTGATTTCGGTCATCCAACTCGAACCAAAATTTCATAAAAAAATTTGGTATCTCAATGGAATTTCAGATTCCAATTTATTAATATCTTATTAAATATATATGTTAAAAAAATAATATTTTATTAAAAATTTATATATTTATATAAATATTGTTATTAAATTTTTTTTTTTCTGAAATTTCACAAAATTTCGATAAAAATATCGAAATATTTTGGAATTTTTATAAAAAATAATATAAAAAACTATGTAAAATCAAAAATTTGAAATTTAGCCGAAATTCCAAATTTTGACAAGAAATTTCTAAAATTCCAGTCGAAATCGTATTTTTTGAAATCCGAACCATATTGATATTGGTGGGGTTGGACGAAACTGGGATCTCGCAAATTCGTGAAATCCCAACGGGATTTTAAACCTTGCCACGGGCGAAGAGCGAACTATTGCTCCTTGCTCTCACAAAGTTTCCCTTTCAAATACCATGAACTTGGGTTAGTTTTTTTAAACCTTGGGGGTAGATGGGTAGTCCCTGTAGGTGAATCTTAACCATAGTTAAAGGAGTTAACAGGGGGACACGTGGCAAGAAAATGGGAGCTGAGACACCCATCCTCGCATCACCGATTGAGGAGGTGATTATTTTCCTTTCTCCAAACTTATAACTAGGCCTTGCTACTCATAAAGAGTAGGGGTGTCAATCGAAATGAATATTACCTGTATCCGAATTTTTTGCACGAATATTTATTTATATAAGCACCCCATTTTTGCATCCCCTAGGATCCTTTAGACCCATTTTCTACCTTAGGAAATCTTCTTAAAACCTCAAGCATAGTTTGAGACTGCATCCTCTCAAAAGTCGTGCAACTCTTTTCTCTTTCTTCATCTTCCTCCCTATAACCATACTATAATTGACTTGATCGTCCGAGTGCATTTGCAGGTTAACCAATCAATCCAATCTAAGGAACAAGGAGCGCAGCTGCTATCTAGAGGCATACACATGGTATTGGAGGAAGCATAATCAATATTTTCCCCCACAGTTAGTAATGCCAAACACGATCTGCTTAAAAATTTTGAAAACAGAAAATGGTTTCCAATCTTTAAAAATAGAAAATAAAAACAAAAAAAATGTCGGTGTACCCAATTAAATGACCCCTTAGTTAAACAAATTTCTCAAAGGAGGAAGTTATAGTTTACATTGTTTCTCAAGGTAACAGAGAAAGGCAATGTTACCTGGTTTGTCGGTTGACTCAGTTTGAATTCGGGTTTTCGGTTCGTAATTCACTAGTTTAGAGCGAACTTGATTTGCCATGAGTAGGATGGGATTATTTTTTTCTTGGTTCGCTTATGTTCTTTAATTTCGTTCACTAAATTTGTTTCCTAATATATATATATATATATATATATATATTTACATATAAGTATAATGGTGGATCATAATCATCCCTCATGAAACCTTTTTTTTCCTCCTAAGAATGTTTTAATGTTTTTCCTCTTTTATTATTATCTTTTTGTTAAACTATTTGTTGTAACTTATAAATATTTACTTTAAAAATCATAAAAAAATTGTCTTATAAGGACCATCGTTTATGTATGAATGCATCCTCAAGCAACTTACTTGAGTTTCACGTCTCTTTTTATGAGCAGTTTGTGAACAAAAAAAATTCACTGAATCCAAAATACAAATTTGTAAAACTCAAAGAGAAAAAATCACTGAACCCAAAGAGATAAATCTTCGTACCAGATTTTTCGGATACGAATATGAGGTTTGCTCATTTTCACAAACCAAGATGAACTATACATTGAACCAATTCACTCCAAATCAGTTTGCGAATAGATCAATAACCCTAGGGAAAAGTACTGACACTTGTCGTTACTACAATGAGAATTAATTTGGAAGTTAGCATTCTCTAAGAATTTTTATTCGTATAGATAATTCTTAAAGAATAATACATTCTCGTTATGGTAATAGTAAGAACATGTTTTGGATTACCAAAAAAATATATTATGCAAGTGCCTTGCGTTTTACACGTGGAAGCGTCTTTAATTTATTTTCTCCTTTCATGGCCCATTAAGCTACTATAAGGTAAAAGGAAAAATGCTTTCACAACTCACGTTATTGGTGAGTGTCTGATATCTCATTAATGTTGTGTGAAAAGCAACAATAGAAATAACCAGACGAAAAAGAATAAACAAAACACACAACACAAGGGAACACAAAAGATATACATGGTTTGACAACTACTTGCCTACGTCCACGGGTCAAGATCCGATCACTTCTTTATTCACAGAAACCTTGAGGAACCAGTACAAAAGCACTCAATTCACTTTCTCTATGAAAACCCAAAGAAGAATCCTTATCTATCCTCTCTTAAACAGTTCCTAAGCCCTAGTATGCTTTAACCCTTTCTATTATCTCCCACTCCTAATGCAAAAACATTCCATTGATCCTTAGATACAAACCCTAGACTCATAATCCCCTATTTATAGGCCTAAATAAGAGCCCTAGACTAATAGAAAGTCCCCTAATCGGAATAGAGGTTTCTCAAAACATAAAACCACTTGAAATAACAATTTCCTCAAAGAAATCCACGTACACCACGCTCTGGGCGATCAATCCCCACTAGGGGCGATCTATCGCCTACGGGCGATCGATCTCCTTAAGTGGGCGATTGATCGCCCCTTTGGGATTTTGCCAAATTCGAGCCAAATTCCAACAATCTCCACCTTGGCGAGAATTTCGCGACCCCACCCGCAACCAAGAGAACCAATTTGTTAATCACCAAGTAAGCCTTCAAGATAGAACACCGCATCGCCTACATCCGGGAAGCACCTCCACCTCGAACCAAAATCTCTCTCAAAATTTTGAAAACCTGTTTGCAATTACCGCAAACCCATTTGTAAATACCGCAAACTCTTGCTTTGACCTTGCCCTCCTCTGCACCATCTGCCGATAGAAACCCACTAGCTACACACACCCTCGAATCAAATCCTAGAAAGCACTCCATCAGATTTGATAAAACATGGTCAAAACTCATGTGTAGCCTGAAAACCCATTCTCCAATCTAGAAGAATCCCAGACGAGGACATAAACCCATCCTCTCCGTCAAAGGCACATCATCACATTCTCCACCCTTATAAAAACCTACCGGAATATCCATATCTGCACCGACTGTGAAAGAGACTTTAGGTGAGCTTTCTACCCTCTGCATAATATCAGGTTTTCATTTTCCTGCTGACCTTGTAGTAGCTCGACCTACCACCGTATTCCCCTCCAGGAGATATAAACCACCACACTTCTTACCTATCATAAAAACCAAGCATCCCTGCTTTCCCCACTTTATTATGATAACTCCACCTGCAACTGTGTAGCAACAACCCTTGGAGTCTAATTGTCCGAGTGATATTAAATTCCTTTGCAACTTAAGGATACAAGCTACCCCTCCCAAAGTCCGAATAACTTCATCAAACATTTTTATCTTTACATTATAAAATCTTGTGATTTCACATTCAAATCTATCACCAAGGAACACTTTTCCTGTCCCCTTTTGGAATGTATTAAAAAAATTTCATATTTGAGAAAATATGACATAAAGCCCCCGAATCTAAAATCCACTCACTAGAAGAATTGTCCATATCTTTGGAGACTGTGAAAACATCTCCAATGTATTCCTACTTGTCTATTGCTATAGTCGCCGAAGAATCTCCTCCAGAAGAACCCCTCTTCCCATCAGCACGCCTCGGGCACTCCCTTTTGAAGTGCCCTAATTCTTTGCAATAGTAGCACTGTATCCGTATCCCACCTTTTCCCTTGGATTTGGATCTGCCCCTGCCTTTTCCAGATCATCTCTTCAAGTCCCTTCCTTCTCCCCGAGCAACCATGACATGATTATTTCCATCATACGATGACTTCCGCCTAATCTCAAAAGAGAGTAGCGCCGCCGTGACCTCCTTCATCAGTAATGTCTCTTTACCATACAAGAGGATTGTCCACAAGTGATCATATGAGTCTGGAAGTGATGTAAGAAGCTCCACGGCCTGGTCTTCTTCATCCACCTTGACATCAACTTTCTGCAGTTGATTTAAGATCTAATTGAACACATTAATGTGCTCCATGAGATCTGTACCCTCCGCCATCTTTAAGGTATTGAACTCATTTTTCAAGTATAACATATTGGTAAGACTCTTTCTGATGTAGAGTGTTTCCAACTTCTTCCAAAGATCCGGTGCCGATTCCTCATCCATAATGTTATGCATCACGTTATCTGCAAGACAGAGGGGTATTGTGCTGACTGCCCTCACCTCAATGTCTTCCTAATCTGTATCAGATATCTTTTCCGATTTACCGAAATCCCCCTTCAATGCCCTTGCGAGACCTTGTTGAACTAGGACATTGTTTACCCTTATTTGCCACAAATTGAAACTCCCTTTTTCCGTCAAACTTCTCCAGGAAAAATTGCCCAGAATTTTTCAAAGTTATTGAAAAATAATTAACCCGAAGCTCTAATACCAATTTGTTGTGTGAAAAGCACCAATAGAAATAACCAGACGGAAAAGAATAGACCAAAACACACACCACAAGGGAACACAAGAGATATACATGGTTCGGCAACAACCTGCCTACGTCCACGGGTCAAGATCTGATCACCTCTTATTCACAGAAACCTTGAGGAACCAGTACAAAAGCACTCAACTCACCTTCTCTATGAAAACCCAAAGAAGAATCTCTATCTATCCTCCCTTAAACCTTTCCCAAGCCCTAGTATGCTTTAACCATTTCTATTATCTCTCACTCCTAATGCAAAAGCATTCCCTTGATCCTTAAATACAAACCCTAGACCCATAATCCCCTATTTATAGGCCTAAATAAGAGCCTTAGACTAATAGAAAGTCCCCTAATCGGAATAGGGGTTTCCCAAAACATAAAACCACTTGAAATAGCAATTTCCCAAAAGAAATCCATGCACACGGCGCTCTGGGCGATCTATCGCCTCTGGGCGATCGATCGCCCCTTTGGGGTTTTGCCTAATTCGAACCAAATTCCAACAATTAATTGTGTGTCACTAGCCTTGAATGGGGTATTAATTTTTAGACTTAGAAACATTTTTTTTGGAAGGTGAAATACATAAATCACAAGATGGAAAACAATTTCTCAAACAAGATCTTCACATGAGTATCATACATCTTAAGGAAGGATATAATACCTCATTTTCAAGTGTGAAGTCTCCTTTTGATGCACACCTAAACCCTTGAACAATTCTCCATGAATTGCCACTTAAGAGAACTAACAGGCTCATTTTATTTTTTGATTCTTACACCACCAAAACCCTAGGGACCAAATATTTGATAGCATTTTACAATTTACAAAATATGGCTGTACAGATTTCTAAAATCTCAATCTTAATATCGAATATAATTTTCTAAAATTTGAAGAGTAAGTATTATTATAGTTTACACATATTTTTATGGTAGCCAAAATACATGAGAGAGAGAGAGAAATATAGAGGGACTCTAATTCATTTAATGTGAGTTCTAATACTAATCCAATTAGTTAGTATTAGCTTAGAATCTCATTCTAATAATTTCTTATAAGTCTCAATTTTATAAACTTCTTAAAGTTTCACATATTATAATTATGTCAACCGTCATTAACCCATAAGAATAAAATATTACAAGTAAGCCTTTTTTTTTTTTACAGTTTCTTTACAAATAAGTTCATCCACTATTCAATATCTCATATAAGCCACGTGAAATGAATTAATTATCACTATCTTGAAACTAGCTTATGTATTATTATTCATTGATGTTAATCATCCAATTGGACTCGGAAAGATTTAATAAAAGTGTTTTGATAAAATAATGAATTTTTATAATATATCATTTTAAAATATTATAATAATTTTTTTTTTTTATCAAAACCATCAACTGAATTTATTAACTCCAATCTTAATGGTATATCAACCATATATTTTCTCCTTGTCGGAGTGGATAACTTGTTGAGCATTTGTACATCTTCATACACCGTGCCCTTGATTCAACATACCTATATATAGCCCTAGGTTAGGCATTACCGTTTGATAATATCAATTATATAGATAATGCATAAGAGAATGCAAAATGTTTAAGGACAATCTGCTTATTGCAATGGAAATCATCCTTTGAGTCACTACCCTTTATAATGGAGATATATTTTACCATCATATAATAACCTAGCATATATAATGTATAATTAAGTGTGATGCCCAATTACTGTCCATAGCTTCGTATCATTTTAATTTTAATTCTACAAGGATAATTGAAGAACTATATCTCATGTCTATGGTTCACAATCATAGCAAGATTCTTCTACAATGTTACCTATTGAATCTTATGTTATCATGTGAAAATACTTAATATGAATACCTATAAGGAGACGATAAATGAATATAAAATTATATTATTCTAATTAATAATATTTTTTGAGTTTATTTGTTGAGATAATTATATAAATGGACTGATGCCTAAAATTCAATTGATCCCTAAAATTCAATTGATAATTGATACGTTTGTTTATATATATGATTTTGATAATTATTTGTGTAGATAATTATACAAAGGGATTGGGACATAATCAGTTGGACCCACCATCCAAATGATTATTTATTTAAAATTGGGTCATCGTCGTTCTTGATGTTGGACATGTATGCCCACTAAAGCCATTCCAGACTTGTATTGATCTCAATACCTATTTCACACACGGTCTTCTTTATTGGGTATAACATTGTAAAGTATATCTCATAAAATGAAACTACTTTATCCCTGAGGTAACACTGTAGGAAGACCATCAAATTGGTTGATAACTAAATGCTAAGGATATATGGTTTTCCGGTTCCTTATAAACCTATAATTGTTCTAAGCCAAAGGGGATACATCTGGACAATATTGTGCTCCTTATTGACTTACACAAGGTTAGTTGCATATGATAATGAATCTCAATTACAAAGAGAAGGGTATCTTAAAACTAACATGTGGGTAGAAGTAATATGTATTTATACTGAACTTGATAGAATAGTGGATACCCTAGGAAATATACTGTTAAGTTATATTAGGGTGATCAATTCGACAGATTGTCCTTAACCTAAAGGGTCGACGTCTTCTAGAGTATTTACCTATGTAGCTTTGATGTAGCAAATTAGAAATGTCTAATAACGGACTTATAAACATGGGCTCATTGGGTTATGTACGCAATACTTAGAAAAGTGTGTGTACACTCAACAAGGATTCCACCACTTTGAAAGGAGTAAAATATTGAGTTGATACTTGTCAAACCAGACTTGAAAATCTAACTATTTATCGATGAAATGATTTTATCGAATGATTATTTTCTTAGTATAAAAAAATAATTTTATTATTCTTTTTAATGAGTTTCACATTGTATTTGAAAGTTCATTTTGAAGAAAAGTATTGAGTGAAATATAAACTAGGGAGTTGACAGTACCAGATATTGTCCTACAACTTAACTACAAGAAAAACCACTTTTAGCGACAAAATTTTTTTGTCACTAAAAATAGTTTTTTGTTGCTAAAGGTTATAGCGACGGAAAAACTTGTTGTCGCCAATCCATCGGAAATAATTACATCATTAAAGGTTATAGTGACGAAAATAGCTTTCCGTCGCTAATAGTGAATTTTTGGCAATGGTTTTTTTTCTGTTGCTAAAAATAAAAAAATCCGTCCCTAAAACCATTTACTAACTATGGTTAAAAGAACATTAGTGATAGTATGTAGATATCAGTGACATAAAGTTTTCCATCAGTATTATAAGCTTAGAACTTTTAGCGATGGAAACATTTCCGTCGCTAAAACTGATTAAAAAAAAATTGTAAAAAAATCTCATTTCAACCTTTAACTTGCTTCATTCACATATACCTACCTGTGATTTCGTGAACATACAATCATGCTACCAAATATTGACATAGGAGAAACATTCCACCCATCTCAATATATGCTCAATAGGATTCCACTTAATGCATTCATATTGTTTCCCTGGTTGATGAACAGTCCATACAAATTCAGATTATTAGGAAATCAATCACAAAAGTTTTGCATAAATACAAATTCCAAATGCAAATTTGGATCATCATAAAATATCTACTCAAAATAGAAAATCAACTAGTAAGAAAATCTATCTTTTATGACATATATAATTAATAGCGGGACCAAGTTGGAAAATTACTTAGATACATAGATTCTTATGCTGAACCATTTTCTTATGCTGAACCAAGTTGTGTTCAATGTACCCAATCAGATTCACCATTCTCTTATGTTGAACCATTCTCTTATGTAAACAACTTTTTCTCTTATGCTGAACCATCTAATTCAAACAAGAAAGGCTCTAAACTAAGCAAAAAGTGTTAGCGAAAATTTCAACAATTCCAAGATAAAACTAGAAGAAATTAAAGCATGCCTATCGAACTAAATCATTAAATTCTAACTAAAAAATAACAGTAAAATATTCAACAAATCATGAGCCACATAAACCAATAAAGTACTCTTGGAAAACAATAAATCCATATTTTTCAACTTTTTAAGCCAAATCCATCTATAGATTTCGAGAAAACTAAAATCCATATCATAAGCCCTAAATTGCAAGTAAATTGTGACCCAAACTTCCTAAGCAATTGATTCCAAAACGTGTAGGCTCCTTTGATGTAAACAAGATCACCTCCATTAATGGCCTTTTAGGCTTGAACCCACACCTGTGAAACTCCCAGTGAGAAGAATATGAACAAAAGGTACCTATTAAAAATAGAAGAAATTAAGAAAGAGAGAAGAGAAAAATGCAGAGAGAGAAAGAGCGCTTACCAGCGATAGGGGAATAACAGGGGCACCAACAACAAAAACTGGACCTACCGAAGCAATGACAAGAGAGAGAGAGAGAGAGAGAGAGGGGGGGTTACACGCGGTATGGGCTGCGACAACGACAAGGGCAGTGCAAGGGACAACCGGGGAGAGAGAGAAAGAGGAGGAAAGAGAATGGGTGAAAGAGAAACCCCACGGCGATTTAAAACTCAAACTTTAGTGACTAATACAAAACCATCACTAAAACATCATTAGTGACATAATATATCTATCACTAAAAATATTTTATATTAGCGACAATAACTTTCTGTTGATAAATCTATTATTTGTATTATAATTTATGACCTTTAGCGACAAATATATAACCGTCACTAAAGGTACCATTACCGACAGGAAATATCCGTCAGTAAAACTATTTTATATTAACTACGGTTACTTTCTATCAATAAATCTATTATTTGTATTATAATTGACGATCTTTAGCGACAAATAGAAAATCGTCACTAAAAGTATCTTTAGCAACAAAAAATATTTGTCACTAAAAAAATTTGATAATAGTGACAATAACTTTTTGTCGATAAATCTATTATTTGTATTATAATTGATGACCTTTAGAGATAGAAAATCTGTTGTGGTTTTGGGTGTTTGTGTGATTCAAAACCAAGAGGAAAATCATGTCATTTGTGTTTGAGTGTTTCTTTTAGTCCCACATTGGAAAAATATGAAATGTTTTACCTCCTTATAAAATAGAAATTTGGTAGAAGACTTGGGCCTTTAAGGACCTTTGGATTTGTAATACCCACCAATTGCAAGTTGTCACAATACAATGCTAAACTCACACACACGTGCGTCGAGTTAGTTGGGCAGGCAGGGTTGGGTCTTTGGTTAAATAGAAAATTATTTTTTACAAAGCACAATTGTGTTTTTAATATTAAATCTCCTAATTAATGTGTTATTGTTTTATTAACATTAGTGGTTATTAATCACTAATATTTTCGGTATTAAGTATAACCGTTTTGGAAATCAAAGAGATTTTCTCTTCTTTATATAAGGGACCTTTCTATACTGATTTTATACACAACAAACTAAGCTACAAAATTCTTTTCTTATCTTATACACCATAGCCCTAAGCTACAACTCTTCTACAGTTGTAAATCATATATGATATGATTTTATAGGGCTATGGTGTATAAGAGTGGGGTCCACCATGGGTGGGGCGTCCCACTATCCAACTCTTCTACTAATTTGGAATTAGAACATCTAATTGAGAATTAGATACTGAAAGAGAATCTTAATTTAATTTAGAATTTGAATAAGGAAAGTTTCCTAATTGTTTAAAAGGATCACACTTCTAATTGAAGTTAGATTCTATTTAGGAAACTATCCTAATTACTTTCTAAGACATCTAATTAGATTAGATGACAAGAGAAAAAGAAAAAAAATGAAATTATATGTACCTAGAAGAATTGTTGTGAATTGATTCGAAGTTGAAGAAATAATCGAATATCAGTAATCAAACCATTCAGTACTCCATAGTTTGATAGATCTTTTGAAGAATCGATTAATTGGATGAGAATAAAGATAGATAATCCTTAGTTAGAATGGGATTCCCATTCAACTCCTTTTGATATTTTGAGAAGAATTGCTCTTTGGAGAATGACATGACCGCAAGTCATCACATGCAAAGAACAAAGGCCTGACCTTGAGATTGTCTCTTTGTAAAAGCCGTTCACTTCTTCTATTGGTTGAAGCTCTAGAATGGTTGTACACCCTACTCTTAATTGGATATTGGATCTTGATTTGATATTGGTTTTTGAATCTATCTCATTCGTATGACCATCGTTCCTATTATCTGGATCTAGAAAAAGCATGAAAATGAAAAGGGAAAAAAAGAGTAACGATTATATATCAAATGAAACTGAAAGGGTCATTAGCTTCCATTGAAGAAAACCTTATCATGTGAATCAAAAAGTAGGTCCTACACTTGAAGGACTACGTAAGTATAACATTTCTAATCATAAAATCAATTAGAACACAGTTTGATTTTGAAAATGTTGTATGTCCATCCAAGACCATCCTGAAAAAATTAAAAAGATGTATACTTTCACTTGATACAAATAAAAATATTCTTGTCATATCATAGGTTTCTAGTTAGATAAAACATTAAAAGTTTTATAAATTACTTATTTTTAATAATTAACAATTTTTTTAAAATAAAAATTGGTTACAAAGTTCATTCATTTTTTATTAGAATTTATTTAACTCTAATAAATATATAATAAATGAATAATAACTTAAATAAAATATCATTAAAATTATTTTGAAAAATATTTATTTACAAATAATTCAAATATACAATAATCTAGAAATGCCTCGAAAGAGGAATGATGAGGTTGTAAAAATGTGTCAATTATCAATCATGCATGCATACGTGAATTACAATTAGGGTCCATTCTTTTGTTGAGACTTATAAAGCTTGGCACATTTTGCACTTTGTTATGGTAGTTGGTAGGAAACTGGTGACGAGAGAAAAAATAGTAGTTGGTAGAAATTTGAATCACTTTGTCAAGGTTTTTAACAAGATATAGTCTTACCATCATGAGATTTCTAATCTCATCATTTTATTTATTTATGAGATTTGAAATTATTCAATTTTGTTACATTTGAAGTCTTACAAGAATTATAACCTAAGAGATGATAAGTACAATACATAAAGTTTTCAAAAGAAAATGCATATTGTCAAATGACTATTGTCAAATGACAAAACCAACAAAATGCCCGGACCTTATAAGTCTGTCTCCCAAAAGAACGGACTCTTATATCTATCACTTTCATGTAGGAACTGACACCATTTTCAGTTTCCATGAGAATTGGAATTCATTGGATTGAGTGCAACTAAACACAAGAATTAAATTTCTTATCCTCTAATTCCTCAATTCATGCCATGTAAACTATGTCATGTCTTTTCCCCAAAATACCTTTACTTGGGGCACTTTGATTGGCTCCATACCTGAATTATTTTCCACAGTTTAACTGGATTAGGAAGAGATAAATCCTGCATTCATACACACTTGTAGCTGTTTGTGCAGGTTGAAGACCTTAGGATTATCCCTTGGTTTAGCAGCTCAAGATGCCCTATAGTTGCTGATGTACACTACTTAATTGGCTGCGCTTTGTAGAACTAGAAGTAGAGGTGTCAAGAAGCTAAATTCAAAGTCAGAAAACCTTCTTGCAAATGGGGCAAGCCTATTCAAATATTACGACAATACAAGCCCAAACCCAAACCCAAGCCCAGCCCAGCCCAGCCCAGCCCATTGACACCCTTAACTAGAAGTATATGCTTGTATAGCAGAAAAGGAGATAACAAGAAAGATAAATTTCAAATAGTTCTCTAATTATAGTAAAAGACCATCACAGAATTCCTTCAGTTATTCAAAAAAATTGGAACATCTAATCCATGACAATTTTGTGCCCTCATACCATAAAGGATTCTCAATGCCCCAACTCAGATACCTTCCTATACTAATCCAAGGACTCGATACCTATCACTCAAAATTACTCATAATTCAGATACCATTTTGGCTATTCAAGGTGTTTCCAATGTCGATGACAAATCGGTATTTGACATCAGCCTTGACGAGGCGCTCCATGGCAGTGTTCACATAGTCCATTGAAATAACCTCGATGTCCGCCGTTATGTTATGTTTTGCAGCAAAATCGATCATCTCTTGTGTCTCCTTCATTCCACCAATGCAACTCCCCGCGACAATCTTCCTCCCTGTATTTACGAATCACATTTGTTATAAAATATTGACAACAAATATGATCATTGTTCTTGCTGGTAGCCTGGTATGAGTCAATGATGTACACTTACCCATAAGCAATGGAAAGATGGGTAGCTCCAGCGGCTTGTCTGGCGCGCCCACCATAACAAGCTTCCCATGAGACTTTAACAGACCGATCAATGGAAGGATGGGGTGAACTGCAGAGACTGTGTCAATGATACCGTCCATTGTTCCCATGGCAGCCTAAACGAAGGATAATAAATTAATAAGAGAATATATACACTACGACATACCAAATGTAATGTAAGATCAGTTGTAAAACCACAATTTTTATTTAGTTACCTGCATTTGCTCCGAGTTACGACTAATCAAGAAGGAATCAGCACCGAGATGTTCGATTGCCTCCTTCTCCTTGCTAGGGGAGGTACTGATTACCGTAACCTTCACCCCAAAAGCCTTTGCGAACTTCACCGCGACATGACCGAGCCCACCAAGCCCCACCACACCCAAGTGTGTACCTGGCTTGCTAAGTCCAAAATATTTCATGGGGCTGTACACTGTGATCCCAGCGCATAATAGTGGTGCACCCGCATCAAGCGGCATGTTGTCTGGGATCTGGACTATATAGCGCTCGTTAGCAACCATCGTATCAGAGTACCCTCCGTATGTCCTAGTCCCATCGTAGTAAATGGAATTGTAGGTGAGTATCATTTTGGGACAGTAATTCTCAAGGTCGTTACTGCAGCTGTGGCAAGAGTGGCAAGCCCCAACCATGCACCCCACGCCTACCTTATCTCCCACTTTGAATTTTGCCACCTTGCTCCCCACCTCCGTCACTACGCCCACAATCTCATGCCTGTGTAATCCATTGAAGAAGCCTATTTCAATAATGTATGATTTACATGGTTGTTAATAGTTAATTTAAATACGAGGTGGGGGGGTTTATTATATGGTATTATAAAAATTTTAAAAAAATATTTTTACTATTCTATATATTGGCCCAAAATAAGTTTTGTTAGTTGACTATGTGGGAAGTTCAATCCGTTCAAAAATTTGTAATTTTTTTTAATATGTATAACAAAAAAAATTAATATATAATTAGTTTTATTTAAAATTGTAGTTAATTTAATTAAGACAGTGATTAGCAGACCCAGTCGAATGCCAGTCCACGTGTCCCTTTTAACACTCCTTGTAACTTTGGTTAAGCTTACATTAATTAAGGTTAATAGTTTTTAAAAACCGGTTGAATGGATGAACCCAAATGATAAGTGAATCTTAACCACAGTTGGTGGGTGTTAAGAAGGGGGCGTGGACCAATGATGACTAGCATTTAGCTTCATAGCTGAATAAGGAGTCAACTATCTATTTCCCTTTTATTTATATAGTGGCTATCTTTTCTTTTTGGTTCATTGGAGGCGACATGCACTTATGGGCTACACAATGAGGGGTAGCCGTATGATGTAGGTGAGATTCAATTCTAGATCTCTGGAAATATGTCAAGAGACTTAACCAACTAAACTAACTGAAACCTACTAATTCACAAGAGGGACATGTTACTAGACCTTGATAACGAATTCTATGATAGATTGATGGACACCATTATTCCAAAAAAAAAAAAAAAACCGAGTCACCATGCCAAATATCCAATAATTTTTTTTGGGGTGAAAGGTTATATGTAACTATAACACACTCTAAACTCTCACACACAGCCAGACCTAAGATAGTGGCTAAGGTGCCATAAAGGTAAGTCCAAGCAACCACTCTAAAATGGCATGACTTAATGAGAGTTGATGACCCCTTGTACACATATGCAAAGTCTTCGTCTTAATCGAGGTGGGACTATAATTTTCTTTTTATAAGTATTTTGTCCCAATACTTTGCTTTTTTAATTAAGTGTTAGTTTTTGGCTGAGAGTAAAGAATAATCTAGGGTTAGCACGCCTCTGATTAAAGAAAGAAGGAAGATACATAATATGTAAATGTGTGGAGAGAGAGAGAGATTGAGCAGTTTGGCATACCCGGGGACGAGAGGGTACATAGAGACGCCCCATTCGTTCTTGATGCTGTGAAGGTCTGAGTGGCAGATCCCACAGTATAGCACTTTGAAGCTCACGTCCTCTTCTCCTGTGGCCCTATCAAAACCAAACACTTACACTATTACATTACTTCTGGCCACTTTATTATTTGACAGTCCATCAAAGTTTACTGCCCCATGTTTCATCTCATTTCTAAATATGAGAATCTTGTAAATCAAGAAAAATGATTCAACAAGAGAAACAGAATTATAAAAGAAACCCTGGTGGCGTTTGGATTGGAATTTATTAGCCAAAAATCAATTCTGATAAAATTAATTATGTAGAAATTAATGGTCAAATCATCGTATCTTCTATCTACTATATGCTAGTTGGTTCCACGTGGCACTTCTCATAGTTCACGATTTATGCTTCAAGTTGTTGCCACGTGTCAGTTTATTTGTCTTCCTCTCTCTCCTCTCAATCCTCTCTTATTTATTTTTAAGTATCCATCTCTCTTAAACATCTCTTAATTAATGCATTAATTCACTAATATATTCATCTCTCATTTCTCTTAACGTTTTATCAAATTAATTATTTTTTAATTAATAGAATTTATACTTCAATTCTATTACTTAATAATGATAATGCCTTCTCCATTGAAGCCACGTTTAAGTGAGACCCACTTCTCTCCCATTCTCTCCCCTAGAGTCTCCTCACCTTCTCAGTCCAACGCAATGTTTTTTCCTTCTCACTATCATTAGTCTCCCCTTCTTCTTCAAAAAAAAAATCGGGCCTTTCAATTCGCTTCTATCCTCCACGACTGAGGTAAAAAAAAAAAAAATCGGGCCAGACAATTGGATTGGGGTACCGAGGCAAAGGACAAGTGGAGTTGACAAGATTTTTACCAGAACCTTTTAACGCCTTCAATTTTTCCCCACCCACATATCAGTGATTTTTCTTTTATTTGTTTCATATCAGTGATTTTCTCTTATTTGTTTCGGGGATTGTTTGTTTAGATCAACCTACAGTCGAAAAGATATTATTGAGAGCGAGATCGAGATCGGTTGGGCTTCGTAAGGTATTTTCCCAACCTCTTCACGCTATTAATTCCTTTTTTTTAATCTGTAAATTTTTTCTCTGCATTGTTGATTTTAGGGAATAATTTTCCCGATTTGATCAAAATTTTGCCATTCATAGGTGATGCATTCACTAGGCCATTTGAGTCTCCCCATGTATTTTTAAAGAGCCAGAATGATGGTGAGTCTTCTCCTATTTTGTTGTTGATGTTCCATTTTCTAATTATTTTCTTATTCATATTTCTTACATATCTACTTTTTAAAAATTCTTAATCTTTGTGTGCCGATTTTGGGGATTTCAGATTGGATCAAATTTTTATCATCCATGGGCGATGCATCCACTAGGCCATTTGAATGTCGCTATGTATTTTCAAATAGTCTCTATGATGAGTATCCCTTTATTCTATTTTTTTTTGGTCTCACCTATTATATCGTTGATATTAATGAATAATGAATATTTATTATATTTTTGTTGTTTTATCTTCTTTCTTCCAGAATGTACCAGAAGGAATGAGATATATTGCAACTGATATATTTTGAATATTTTGTAGAACAAAATGTTTCAGGAACTGAGCTTTATTGCTCATTTAAATTTATTTTTTTAATGATTTCTACAACGATGCACGGGGTGTTTGCTAGTTTTCAAATAATAATAATAGTGTTTGGAGAATACAAAGTTGAACTTCCTATTCTCCCAATATAAAATTTGAAAAAAATGATTATTTGACAATTAATTTCTACATAATCAATTTTATTAGAATTGATTTTTGACTAATAAAATCCAATCCAAACGCCCCCCACAAAGAAAGATGGATTTGATTCAAAAATAAGGAGTAAATACCTTCTGGAGAATTTAAAAGGAGAGAGAACCCCAGATGGATCTCTTGCTGCCCATCCCAAAGCCTTTCGTGGGTGTTCTTCCTCTGGCAATTTCGACATTCTTCTTCTTCTTGTGTTGGGAACGAAACGAGTATTGTTTGAGAAATGCAGAATATAGAAACAAAGAGAGAGGGAAGTGAATCCTCTCACGACCTTCCGTGGTGTTTATAAAGCGAGGGAAAGATGTTATACGGAACCTTTTCGCTTACGTAATCAATGAGCTAAGAAGAAGGCTATAGAGACGTCCATCCACGCATTTCCTCGGGCAGCTACCCGAGTATCACACTCAGGCATAGCCTCTTCAACCGACGTGTGCAATGGTGTACCATTAAGGAGGTGATAGCATACATTTGGCATGTTTTGTTGGGTGATAGGGGCACACCTTTCTAGCTCTTCACAATTTTTTTTTATCCTCATTAATTATGGTTAAGATTTACTCACACTTATGATTAACTAATATAACTTTAATTTTTAGAAAAAGTTAATTAACATATTTAGTAGGTATGATTAATTGTTCACTCATGTAGTTAATTATTGTTTAATATTTTTTTCCGAAAAACTAAGACTAAATTATTTAACGACAAAGATAAGTGAATTATATGCACACTTAATAGGTGCCAAAGAGAACACATGACTAGTTAGGAGGTGTGTGCATATCGTCAACCAACCAACGGATAAATCCATGCTATCACCACCTGAGTTAAAAACCTTTACAACCATGGGTTGGGTTGAAGTGGTTGCCTGCATGACCGACAAGTCTCACTTTATTTTTGCGGGTGCCCCTATCCTTTTTGACCATTTATTCTCGGACCTAAGAGCCAAAAAAAAAAAAAAAGTTGGTCTCAAGCAACCACAAATTAGTCTAACGTATGACAGAGAAGTTATCATGTGACATGTGAGGATAAAGTGATGAGATAAAGGAAGAGAGATATCAGGTTGGACTTAATCAAAATCATGAAGTGTAAATGAAATGATTGCTCTTTTTTTTTTATTACCACATGTCCCTTATCCTGTAGTTGCCCGACAACACCTTTCTGGCTTGGCCAGGGGGAATCCGAGGCCTTATTCCTGTGGTTTTTTTTGGATGGCATTTATTCTTGTGGTTGTGGATGGTTATTGAAGAATAATAAATGCCCCTTAGTTTCGTAAGCACATTTTCTGTAAGTGACAGACAGAGACACTTCACGTATTATACGACCCAGTAAAGCCCTGTTTTTTTCTTTCTTGTTTTTCCTAAAATAAACTGTTACTCTGTTCTATGTTTCCTCCTTTAGAAGACCGACACGGGATCAGCCCTCTCAAAAAAAGAAAAAGAAAAAAAGGTAGTGTACTACAGTAACTACACAACCATGACAAACTTTACTACCCGTGAAATCATGGCTTCAGATTACCTTTGGTGCACGCGCGAGGCCCAACCTCGGGCATCCACTCATCAATCAGCATGTGACGCTAAAAGGGTGAAATCATTTCATTTTCCCCTGTTCTTTGACTTCTCCCTAGTTGATATCTCTCCCTTTTTTTTTATCACCACATGACATATGATGAATGGACGCCTGAGGCTTACCCTTGGGCATGTGCTAGAGGTAATCCGATGTCTAAAATGAGATGGGGCCATCAATCCTCCTTAAGACTTTTTTGGTAAACTCAATCATACCAAAAGGCAATGACTGAAGGCAAAGACAAGGGAATACTCACACCACCCAAGCAAACACACACACACCACATGCAAACTCACATACACACACCACATACATGCAGCCCATGTAAGCTTCACCCTAGAGCTCCTCAAAATGGGTACCAACTGTTTGAGGCACTAAGGAACTTATATGGGACAACATGCTCGGGTAGGAACCCGATGTTGGACTAAACACTCACCCTAAAGGATTCTGGTTTTTTTGGTAAACTCAATCATACCACAAGGCAATGACTGAAGGCAAAGACAAGGGAATACTCACACCACCCAAGCAAACACACACACACACGGGAATCCTCCTTAAGACTTAAGACAGACTTTTTTGGAGTGATTGCTTAGACTTATCCTTATGACACCTTAACGGCTACCTTAGGTTTGGTTGTGTGTGTTTAGAGGGAGTGATGATTTCATGATATCATTTCGGAAAAAAAAACAAATTTCCCATGAAATCGACTTAATATTTTTACTTTTATGAACCATTTTTCCTTTTTTGGCGGTCGTAATTGGAGACCTTAGCACCGACCTAAACCAAACTACGGTTACTAGAATGAACCTTTAACCCACCGCACCAACTTCTCGTGCTAAAGCGTGTCCGCATTAACTGCATGTCGCTGACATTCAGGGACCAGGCATTTCCCACTGTTTGAGATTTTTTGCATAGCCCTGACCAATTCCTTTTGGTCGTTGGGATCGGATTTTATTAGTGAAAAATCAATTATGATAAAATTAATTGTGTAGAAATTAGTTCAATTTCGTACTATCCGAAACTATTATTTGTAATAAGGAATATTTGACTTATACAATCAATTTTATCACAATTGATTTTTGGCTAATAACACCCCCTTAGGGACCCAGTTCAATTGAGTTACAATTGACATGTGTCACACTCACAGCTTGGCCTCATTCCCGGTCGAGCCATTCGAACCGAGATGACTGCCATTTCACCCCATTCGAGCGAGATTGCCAATGTCAACAAACCAATTTTAATCACCACCGTTTCAGGATAGAAAACCATGCATCTCGAAAATGAATCTTTCTCCCCCACTAAGTGCATTCAATATCTCCAACCTGAATCTTTCTCCCCCACTAAGTGCATTCAATATCTCCAACCTTTGGGTGAGGACTATTCCTGAGGTTGCAACAAAGGCATGCAATACGCCATACCAAGTAAGTTTGGGAAAACCCGTGCAACCTTCCCCCAATGGGAGAGTGAAAAATCGAACCCAAGACCTTCCGCTTCCTAAGGCTTAAGTCCCAGAGCGCATTCAATGTTTACATTAGAGCTCCCATGTTTTTTCTACACATTGATTTTAAGCAGCTGAAATGCAAAAAACCTCATAATATAGTAAGGAAAATGCTTAACGTACCATGATTTCCCTTATGTAACGGAAACGGAATGGCTGGTCCTTATCGGTCCAAGCCCCATTTTTAAACACTCACCAACTGTGATTAAGATTCACTCACCCCTAGGATTAAGCAATCCAACCTTGGTTTTTTTTTAAATATTAAAAAAAAAACAAAAAATTTAATTTTAACTTAGTTAAACTTAACCAGGGTTAAAAGGGACAGGGGTAAGTTAAGTAGTGGACCCATAGGTTCCTAATCACTGCTAAGTAAGTCACGTCCGCCAAGCTAACATGGACAAACCACACACTTGCTTGCAGCCCATTTGGTGGTAACAATGGGAACTAACTCACTCTTTGAAATGCCACAAATCAGTATCACTAACCAACGATTGTGTTTACTATACAACGCCATTGGTATTTAGAGACTCAGGAGGTTACATCAATCAGATGACCCTAACAAACACACCAACTTTATAGTCTTTGCACGGCCACAGAAATACTAGGCCACCATATTTTGAGGAGAAAAAGTCCACTCAGATTTGTTCAAAATCATAAAATCCAGTTCATATTCGTTCATGCACATGAGGATCCACTAATTGGATAGTCCAGACCAATAAAAATTGCACCATATATCAAAATAATGATTGGCTCTAGAGCTAACAAAAAAATAAAAAGGTTAATAGCTTGGAATAAAAGCCATATATCAAGTGCCTAGTGGGTCTGGAATAAACTTGGGAAATAGATCTTGGCAATTCCAAATGATCTCAAGACCTTCAACAAGCAGATTCTTCTTCAGCTTCAAATAAGCAACTTCCCAAAAAAAATAAAACCACAATAGTGCAATCAAATGGTGGGGATCTCATTTCATGGCTCATGCTGGGAAGCTATGTGCAAAATCAGTCAACATTGTACATGATTTCGAAGAGTTTAATTAAGTCGAAGCAGTCTGAGTTCAGATAATTTCAGGCCTGCATAATTAGATACATCACTTGAAGCAAGATATAGATGCCCAATGTGTTCCCGTCTGCTACTAACCTTGATGATCAGCTTTTCTCGGTAGGAAAATTGATCCAAGTAGAATGGCTATGCCTGTTATTGCAATTGTGAACAGTAGACGTCTCCGTGATGAATCATGTGGTTGCCTTCTTGGAGCACCTTGGTCTCTTTCTGATTCACTTGTGTCCCTTCACATTCCATGCAAAACATCCATTAAGAGTTTGAAATCAAGATTAAGGCTCCACAGTATTCAATGATTTCAGTAAAAAGTAAAGTGTAGGTTTCAGATCTAGGCAGAAAACAAAACAGAGAAGTGTATCCAGAACCATTGCTCTTAATAATGGAAGTTCTCTAACCAAGTTTAGATATAAGCTGAATCACACAAATGGTCTTTTAATAAAATATAATGTAATCAAGGAGTCTGAGGCAATCTTTTGCATGGAGGTTTAGTGAGGTTGAGGTAGGATCCCCTTCAAACCAGGAGATGCAAGTTTCCAGGTTAGTTTAAATACAATCTGAATCACATAACAGTTTATATAAAACATAATGTAATAAATGCAATCTTTTAACGGGTGATTAGTGAGGTTGAGGCAGGTTCCCCTTCAAACCAGGAGACAGTTCAACAGAGACAAGGATGCTATAATTGCTGAAGTTACGAATCTCAATAACATAACCCTATCGGATAACTCAGGTCATGAGCTCTGAGCTTGTCAAATGGAAGAAGCTGACCATTCAAGAGGCTGGTCGCTCTAATGAGTTAAAAACAGTCCAGCCTTTTCTTGGATTCTCTTTCCACAAAGTGAGATTAAAGATATATGTCATGAGGAAAGATAAATGAGGAGAATCAATGCTCTCTTTTTAAAAAAAATTTAAGGTCAATGGGTCAGAAACAAAGGCATAGGATTGACCATAGTTTTAACCATTTATTTTCACCATCATTCAACGCGGTTATCCTGTTGTTTAATTTTCACTTTAAGTGATCCTATTTCTAAAAGTCACATGATTCTGTTAGTTGTACTTTAAAGGATCAAATATATTAATGTTTGTACAGTATTTAATCTTAGTAATGGGCTCAAAGCATACCGATTAATGCTTTTATATATGACTTAACCTCCAAGTTTGACTACATCGCACAAAGACAGCGTAAGGCTTGACTCAATTATCTTTTTGTATATGAAGTATAACAAGGAGTGGATAATTGATGACAATTTCACCCTTCTTTTTCTTTATTTATTTGAAATATAATGCATGAGTAGATTAACTGGTGTTTATGCCTAGGTGTGTGTTATCCAGTAATAACTCACAATTACTTCATTAAATGTGCTGTTCCTTTTCTTTTATAAGAAACAAAACTTGTTCAGATGTTCTCCCATTGCATTTACAACCTAAGGAAAAAAAATCCAAACTCTAGAAAATAAGAAGAGGCATGAAAAAGAGGGGTAGACCATAGTTACCAGATCAAGATGCAAAAACGCGAAGCGAGGTTCAAAATATCATTGGGAAACGAGAAGCGAGAAATGAGACACAAATGCCTCATTCCCTTTATATTTTTATGCTCAGCCACAACAGATTTTGCCTCACATGAGATATGCGTGGAGAACTAGGTGCCTTAGGTTCCAATTCAGCCTCACATGAGATATGCGTGGAGAAGTAGGTGCCTTAGGTTCCAATTCAAAGATACCTGCTCAGAGTCTAAACCCTAGGCTTTAGGCTCGGGTATATTTCACAATGCCCCATATACATTGCTCTATTTGACTAGTAGATGAGACGTGATGGAAGCGAACTTCATAGGAAGCAAGCCTGAAAACGAGCTTCCTGAGAAGCGAATATCCCACCTTGTACATAGCTTCCGTACAATTATAGGTAGGACACAAAAGCAGATTTCATACAGATGATGCAAAGGAAACAAGATGGAAGTAAGCACTAAGAATGTGAGTAGAAATGACTTAACCTAAAGAGAGCAGTCGAGAAACAAAGAGAAAAAGAGCTGGATCTAAATCTAGACTTGCATTAGGATCCAGAATAACAAGATTTGGATCTAGATTTAGATCTATTTTAAATGAGCATCAACAGGATGACGATTTCCGAATCTCAGACAGAAATGTCAAGAAAGACAAAAATCTATACTCCAGTTGACACATCCAAGTACAGTGGACGCATTTCCTGACAGACAAACCACAAGTTAAATACAAGCTGAGAGCAGCATTTCCAAATCCATTATTAGTCAGACCTACTAAATATTTTAGGAAGCAACCTATCGTCTAGCATTCATGGAATCATTTGCTCAACTTGTTTCACGTAAGTGTTCACATTTTCAGTACAATTTGAGAAGAATAGCTTTGTCATTTTCCCTACAGCATGGTCTCATGTATAAACTATAGCGCCAAAAATCAAAAGATAGGAACAAATGATATTTTCCTTCGCAGAGCAACTCAACCATCTTAGGGAAGATAAAAAACACCTAAAGAGGAGGGCTCAAAACCTGTACCTCGGTAACAGAAGTAACTCTAACCACATGGTCAGTAAATTTCAAACCATACCATAAAAGTATTACAGGTTATAGCAAGAAAAAAGTAAGTATATCTACTTACAACTTACAAGAGAGTTCATAATAAATTTGCAAAATGAGAAAGTAATGGACTTATTTAAACATCACACTTTATAAAATAATTAGTCTATCTACCTGGAAGGTCCCGCGATACTATCTGAACTACCATGACACATAGTTTCATGGTCATTTATTTCACGCAGCCTGATATATCTTCTACAATTATGACAAAATTCCGTCCGGTTCCCGCATACTTCCTGATGTTACAAAGAAATGCAAATTACAGCAACAAATGGTTCCAAAGTGCTCTAGAAAATGTTCTCATTTCAACTCAGAACTGAAGGCTGAAGGTTACTACCTGGTGCTTGAAAAGATCATACGCAGGCAAAGGGAACTCGCAGTATTCACATGTAACAATCCTTTGGGGACAATTTTCACCTTTATGGATGGTGAAAATCTCACGCTCCACGACCTCACTGCATAGTGAACAAGCTACCTGCTCTCATACAAATTCAATCACCAACGTAATATAGAAAACATATACAGCTCATCATATCATTATCAAAGCATATTTCTTCAATGTGCATCACAATTTGAAATACATAGGTAGGGTACACATTATTACATGTTTTCCAGGATATCTAGCATTATAACTGGACAATATTACTGTAAAGTTGAGACACACACACACATGTATTATGTTTTTTCCTTTTCAAGAAACTGAAAAAACAGACAACTAATGCAAATCACTTCCATCAAGTTGTGACTATCTTTTCTTGTAACACCATCTACATATAGATGATATCACGAGTCTTGATCAAGCATCACAGTAACATAATAATATGTAGCAACAAACAAATGGACTGAATCTAATTTTGTAAGACCTAAGAAAATAGACATATCCACAAACAACAAAAAATATACTAAACGATACCGATATGGATGCATAGATAGTGTGATGTAAATAAAGTGTATCGTGACTCGCCAAATCTTTTCGAAAACTGTCCTCCCCACTATGTGGTTGTGAAACCATGAGACACAACTTCACCACATGGCTTCCTATTGCTCTAAAGGGGGCAGACTAACTCCTTAGAAGCACTCAACAGTCCTCCCATTTACTTCCTATTGCTCCTCACCGTTCCAATGTCCATAGTAGACAAGGTTGAGAGTATTCAACGTGAATGTCTATGGAAAGGCATAGCTGAATCTAGAAAATATCATCTGGTCAATTGGTATTTAGTCCGTCGCCTGATTGAAAGTGGGGGCTGAACGTGAGACCTCTATAAAAAGTTAATATGGCATTATTCAGCAAATGGTTTTGGGCCTTTTGGCACTTTGGGGAGGAGAGAGAAAGTCAATGGAGGAGAGTCATAATGGTCAGGTATGGAGAGAAATCCATGTGGGAATCAAAAGCAGTCAAGGGACCTTATGATTTTGGTTTGTGGAGGGCTATCATGAAAGTGCAGGCGGATTTCTCGAAACGCTAGACTTAATGTAGGAAATGGGTTAGATGTAAACTTTTGGGAGCACCTATTGTGCGGTGCGACAGTTTACCCTCTGACTTCTGAGATGACTTTAGGAATTTGTTTTCCATTGCCTTCAACGGGGAAAGCCTTTGTTGTGTCCTGTTTAGAGTAGGTAGCTGATGCACCGCCGTAGCTTCCTAGGTTGAGACGTGACCTTAAAAAGTAGGAGATCAATGACTTTCTGCGATTCCTTAACCGTCTGCATATTATTAGCCCCATCTCTTATTGTAGGGATGTTTGTTTGTGGTCCATGGACAATAAGGGTCAATTTTCAATGAGATCTTTTGTATAGACATTGTGTGTGGTCTTAATGGAACCTAGGTATTCTGAAAAAGATATCCTTCTTTCCATTGTCGGCATTTTTGAATAAAATCCTCACTTGCAATCATCTGAAAAATAAAGGGTGGAGAATGGAGAATCGTTGTAATTTGTGCCTCGAGAATGAAGAATCCATGGATCACCTGCTTCTACAGTGTCCCCTTGCTTATGGTCTTAGAGTTATTTCCTCCCACGCCTGGGAGTCATTTGGACTTTTACTTATTCCTGCCAAGTGCACCAAACCACAACAATCTCATTCCGTGCAAAAATGCATTTTTACATCTGATTTAGTTGATACAACAGTCAATGAAGATAAACAATAAGGGAAATGATGATACAAACGGAAGGAGTTTGGCAAGTGGAGAAAGAGTCTTCATTTAATCAATGCCATACATATAAGAGTATCCTTGCACAACTAGGCGAGCTTTTAGGTGGTCAACTGATCCATCTAAAAAAGGCACTTAACTGTCCACATCTACTTGCAACCAACAAGTCGTTGTCTTAGTGGCAAGTTTGACAACTCCACGTATTGGTAGCATAAAGAGCATCCATTTCCTCATCCATGGCCTTACACCAACCAGGATAGGCTAGAGCTTGAAGATGAGAAGTAGGAATAGGTACAGAAGAAAGTGATAATGCAAAATGATGAAAGTTAGGAGAAAAAAATGACTAAGGAAAGAAACCGGTAAATCAGATGAGCTATACAAGAATGCATATTTCTTCAAGGAACAAGAGAAAAATTCAAGCAAGAATGACCAATATAAGATGGATTTGTAGAGTTTGGAATTAGTCAAGGCTAGGAGGAATAGAGGATGAAGGTGGTGGTTGTGTAACAAACTTACGCCTCCCAGTGTACACTTTTGTAAGGGATAAAATTCGTAATGTAATCTTGTGTTGTGGCAAAAAGCGTGTTCGGTGCAGGTGAGGCATGCGATCAAGGTGAGTATAAATTGATTTAAATTGATTACATTTCTATGATGACTTAGAAATTGTAGGCTCTTGCGCGTACTGTGTTCGTCGTCAAATATGTCTCACATATTTGGTAATATGTGGCAAGCTTATGACATGGTCATCCAAGTCATCGATGGTCATCTATGGGCATCCCAAGCTTAAACCTATAAATACCCCCGGACTC
Source organism: Tetracentron sinense (assembly GCA_015143295.1). Lineage (NCBI taxonomy): Eukaryota > Viridiplantae > Streptophyta > Magnoliopsida > Trochodendrales > Trochodendraceae > Tetracentron > Tetracentron sinense. The sequence goes on from CM026574.1 coordinate 21,546,594, forward strand.
CCAGTGCATTAGGATCAATCAGGGAATATCTGAACATAGTGCCTAAAAGTTCACCTGTGTTATAAACTCTCAGTATTTCAGTGCCTTTGTGATTTTATAAGTTCCCTCATTCTTCATTTAACTGACTTTAGCATCGGAGTTGTGGGTGCGAACCCGCCTCCTCTCCTTTTGTTGTTTTTAATCTTATTTTCAGGGAAAAGTTATTTTAATTGCTCTACCAGCCCAAAAGCTATTGACATGCCTAACCCGGGAAATTATCCCTCACAACTTTAATTGGAGGTACTAGTGGAATCTTCTGTAAATCAACATATTCTGTCTCACCTGGTTGTGAAGGGGTTGAAAGAATGCCTCTCTTTTAAATTTTAATTAGATGGTCTTGGATTAGCATTCATCGTTTCCAAGATCAAGCTAAGTTCTACTTGATTTTATTTAAACTAGAACTAAACTTACATAGTTCTTCATGCGTAGAACCTCCTTATCAATTCACATGAACCTTCTTTTAGCTTTAAGTTTTTTCTCCAATGGAAGTTAATGGTTCTTCCTCTTTTGCTCTTCTTTTCATTTTCTCTCTTCTTCAGTTCTTGAATAATCTTCACAGCTACCAAGGTTGGACGTTCCAAGCTAGGAGAGGAGAGACTGTCCAAACCATGAGAGAGGGGAGGCGTCCAAACCGTGGGAATGGAGAGGCGTCCAAACTAAGGGTGAGGGAGGTTATCAAACCGTGGGGGATGAGAGATTAGGTTTCTCAATTTGAGAAACCCTTATGTATATGCTAGGTAGGGACGTCCCACACTAAGGGGTGTTCTTATTTGATTCCAACTCCATCTGATCTAATTGAAAGTGTTTGAAAACAATTAGGAGACTTTCTTAATTAGATTAGGATTCCTTTCTTCTAATCTAATTAGATGTGAAACAATTAGGAGTCTTTCCTACTTAGATTAGAATTATTTCCCTTTATCTAATTCCAAATTAGAAGGTCACCTATGGTGGGCTCCACTGTTATACACCCTAGCCCTTAGCATATCATATCATATATGAAAGAGAGCTTTGTTATACCATATAAAAATTATGATTTATTATGGAGAAACTTAATTAATTTAATTCTTAATTAAATTAAATACCCTAAAAAGTTTCAAGTGAGTGGGATTTAAGTGGTCTCCTATTTTCGATTGTGGGACCTAGTGCTTTACTTTTTTTTATTGCAGTAAAACTAGGAAGCTCTTTCCAAAAATAACTCAGTTAGGTATTTAGAATTTTATCTAAATTCCTGGACTACTACAAATAATAATAATGTCCTAACACGTTATAATTAAAACCCCAGAAATTAGAGAATTATAAGTAAGTAATTCGTTTTACTATAATTACAAATCGGTCCTTCCACCAACTAATATTGCATATAAGCATATATGATAATTTTCTTATGCTATCAAGTCTCTAGCTTATGTAGAGAATTGTTTCACTTGATACTTTTCATCAAACTAAACTTTCAAAAACAAATTTGAAATCTATTAAAACAATTAATATGATAATTACTTTTCTATATTTAGAAACTAATCATTCCGATAAAACCATTTCTTCGATAAACACCACATGGATTTCTGAGTCCAGTTCAACAAGTATCAACTCAATATTACACTCCATTAAGGAGTGGTGGAATCCTTGTTGAGTGTGCACACACTCCTCTAAGTAGTGTGTACATAGCCCAATGATCCCGTATTCAGTCCCCTATTGGACATTGACGATTGGCTATATCAAGGTTACATAGACAAATACTCGAGCAGATGTCAACCTCTTAAGTTAGGGTCAAATTGATTGTTCTAATACAAGTAGACAGTGTATTTCATAGGGTATTCACTACTCGATCCAGTTCAGTACAAGTATCTATTACTCACACGTCACACTCACATGCTAGTTAAGAGACCCTTCTCTTTGTGATTGAGATTCAACACACAATCTTATGGGACTAACCCGTGTAAGCCAGAGAGAAATACAATGTTCAGATGTATCCATATGACTTAGAACATTTTAGGTCTACAAGGAACCAGAAAATCATATTTCATTTGCATTTGGTTCTCAACCAATGAATTGTTTTCCTACATAGTTACCTAGGGGACAAAGTGATCTCAACTTATGAGACACTTTACAAAATATTACCCAATATAGAAGATGTGTGAAACTAATCTATTTATTGAAATAAGAGAAAATACAAGTCCAAAATGGATTTTGTGGGCATACATGTTTAATAGGGGTTACTCCCCCGACTATAGTGGAAGCATGGGAGCTTGATCAACTATAGTTTTGAGTTGATTAGGTGCTGAAAAAATACAGACTATTTTCCGAAAAAATGTGACATTTGGTAATACAAATTGTTCTTCATAATGTTGGACTATTAGTCACGCTAAGTATGAGATATCCCAAGAAAATACAATTAATAGCCCATGGATCTAACTTATCAGAATGTAGACCTAAATATTGAACGTAACATGTAGACCTAAAGACACAATGAGGCAACAAAAAAAGAGTATCAAGAAATGGAGTCGAATGTGGAGATTTTCCGATTGAGAACTGAAGAGGCAAAACGACTGATTGAATAATATGTTGTGAGTATGACATAACCCCAATAGCTATTGGCAACACTTATATGAAATGGTAATGTTTGGGCTATCTTAAGGAGATGTTGATTTTTCACTAGGCTCTATTCTGTTAGGGAGTATCATCAATCAAAAAAATTCTGTGGGGGTGCATCCACAAATGAAGTCTGATGCAAAATACCATGCTCATCAAAATACGATTTTAACGAACTAGAATTGTATCCACTGCATTATCAAAATGAGATACAATCGTTCATTCCAAATTGACTTTTCACTTCGATATAACATAAATTCAAAATAGAGAATAATTCAGAAAATCATTCATCAAATAAGGTCATGGCATTTGAGAGCAATCATCCATAAACGTAAGGAAGTATCTAAAACCAAATGAACTAAGATTTCTAACTCGACCTCAAATATTTGAATGACCCCTATTAATACTAGGGCTATAATGAGGTGAACTAAGCAAAGCTTTACCAAACTTAACTCAGGCTCATAACAAGCCTGAAGTGTCAAGCTCGAGCTCGACATGCATAGATTCCTAAACTTGGGCTTAACTTAGCTTTTGAGATGTGTTACATAGTTGAAATCCAAAATTGGAAAACCTTGGTACTCCAGTAGATTAATAATTAACTAGTGGGTGGCACATGCAATGCATGTGAGAGAGAGGAAGGGGAGAGAAACTGAGAAGAGGGACCCTAGAAACTTGAGGGACATTTTAGATAAAATAAATTTTTTAGACACGTTGTTTATTGAAATATGATATTGGGACATTATAAGAATCAAAGAGCTTTAAAGACATTTTGGATATAGCAAAGAAAGGGGGCAGGTGGGGCCTTGGCGAGACGTTCTTCTTTCGGAGCATTTTGCCAAGGGAGCGAGGAGTCCAGCTACACAACTGAGGTCACCATGTGTCCCTTTTAATACTACTTAACTAATTAAGATTCACCCACCCCTAGGATTCACCCACTTATCCTTGGTTTTTAGAACAAACAAACAAAAAAAAAAAAAAACATAATTTAACCCTAGGAGTTAGTGAATTTTAACCAAGGTTTAAAAGAAATTAATATTTTTTTCTAGAAACCAAGAATAAGTGGGTGAACCTAGGGTTCAGTGAATCTAAACAACAATTGGAGTCTCGTTCCTAGTTAAAATTCACCAATTCCTAGATTTAATTTTTTTTTTCATATTTTTCTTTCTAAAATCCAAGGATGTGGGTGAACCTTAAGGGTGAGTGAATCTTAACCACAATTAAAGAGTGTTAAAAGCGACACATGGCAACCTCAGTGGCGTAACCGGACTCCAAGGAGTCTGGTTATAACCGTAGAGAATTTCAAGCCTAATAGATAAATGAGTGAGGGGTAGTATGGGAATTAATTCAATTAAGTGTTTGTCTTTTATAATGATTATAAGGGTAGTTTAGGAATTTTTCAAAATTTCATCTAGGTTTTCAAGGGCTCACTATATATAAGATACAAAGGAGAAGATGAGATAAGAGCAAAGGGTAGTTTTGGAATTACAAAAGATTCAATCAACATTTTGAACATGGGGCATCCTCTTTATATGTAGTAAAGATGGGTCACTTGGGTGTAGACTAGTGTGTGTGGGTGTGTCCTGTTTAACCTTGATGGTATAATGCTTCCCCCTGAACTTGGATGCATCCAAAAGGTTTATGGTTTAAACTTTAAAGATCTAAGTTGATCTGACTGCCCCATTAAACAAACAGCAACCAAAATATTCAAAGTTTCCAGATAATATTTGGTTTTCAAATATACTTCAGACTTTAGAGAGAACTGGTAAGATCTTGACAAGGATGAGAGAGAAGACAAAGCTGGTGCTTAAAGAGGATATTGACCAGAGCACTCTTCTCTCTTTAGTATCATAATCCTTTTTCTTTCTTTCTTTTCTTTTTTTGTTTTTTCGATGAGAGAGAGAGAGAGAGAGAGAGGTGGAAGGTTGACTAAATATTAAGCGGATTTGGGGATGAAACAAGAAGAACACCTCAAGCATAGCATAGAAGATATCAGAGTTACATCAAAGCTTAGTGCAAGTAGTATATAATGCCTTTACCGAAATGTCCGAGGCAGTATGTAAATAGAATAAATTTATCAGGCATTGTTTTCTTTCCATCAAATACGAATAAGTAATATTTCAACTGAAACAATAGTAAAATGTACTAATTCATTTGTCAAAAATAAAAGAATCTTACCATGCTACTTTCAAGGAAACAATTTGATCGTTTAAAATAATCCAATTATCTAAAGGATCAACCAAAACTATTATTTACAAACACAACATAAATTCCACCAAAAAAGCTTCTAGGATAAATCAGCATACCGGTGCATGGGTGTTTAAGTAATGTTCCTCAGCATGCCTTCTTGGAACCATATCTCCACAAAGTTTACATCTTTCCAGATTTCGGGAGCAGTGTGCATAATGCAAGTCAATATTTGGAGACAGAATTTCTTTGTCACTAATAACATAAAAAAAATTTCAATTATCTTCATACTCCTTTGGTTAGGCCATCAAAAAAATGTTTCAACAGAACATGTTACAGATCTCAATATACAAGTAGGCAGATTTATTAGCCAGTTGAAGATACATAAGAAGTTTGATCTTGAACCATTATTACTAACAAAAAGATAACAAGTGTGGTACTATGGCAACTATAGAATGTCACTCATGGCTGTCTGATCAGGTATAATCTTCAACATTCCAATTTTCAGAACTTCATTGCTAGACGGAAATAGGCCAACAAAATCCAATAATATAAGCAGAACCATATTTGCACAAGTTATCCCATTCTGGGTATGCAGTCCAAATCAGATTTGTATCTGAGAAATGATGCCCATCTCCAGACCCAGGAAACAATAAGATTTTAATGATCTAAATAATTAAATCTACCTGGCAGTTAAAACCAAGTAAGAGAATTAAGAAACTTCCTATTAAATTGTAAAAATGGCAATTATATATGGAATTGCTCACAAGAAATTATGATATGAACTCAAACACATACTTTGGCATGCATTTCTAGCTACGTAGACCTTTTACAGCATATATTAATCCGAGACAAAATGCAAATGAGGATAGTGATTCCATCATACACGTAATACAATGAATTTGCCCAAAATTCAGACATGTTAAATAAAATAAATTTCCAAGAAAATTAAGAACAAATAAAGTATGCTCAAAACAGAATCACAAATATACGAAAGAAGACACTGGAATCAAAAAAAAAAAAAGCCCCCATTATTAGATTAAACATCTATTTAACACCAAAACTGAAAAATTAAAGCGAAAAGCTCCCCAGAAAGATAAATTGGCAAATTGCCAGATTAAAACTAGAAAAGGCAACGAATTTGAAGGAAAATTAAATAGAGAAGTCGCACCAGAACGATCTCTTACCAGTGACTGCAGATGCTTGTGGATTGTTCAGAAGGAACCGCCATAAACCCTAGAAAAATCGACAAGAGCTCGTTCTCGATCCAATTATGCTGCAAAATAAACAGAAATCCAGAAGAAAAAATTTTAATTTTTTTTAAAAAAAAAGGGAAATGAATCATACAAGATGACATACAAAAGCATTGAATTTCTTTAACAACAGTAAATTAAAATAATTATTAAAAAGAAAAAGAAAAAACCTAGGATTTGATTCTTCGTTAGATGCTGTCCGATTCTAAAACACTTTCAGGCTCGAGTTTTGATCGAGTTTGGTATTACGTTCTGACGAATAACCTTATAATGCGCACGGAGCGTATTACGCATACCGAAATAACACAAGAGATGCACTTTCGTCTCACCTAATAAATCGGTGCTTGAATTTTATTTTTATTTTTATTTTTTTGGGTATGAGATACGGTTAGGCCGCAACCCCGGAAAGGGCTTGAATTGAATGCCTTGGGGAGGGGTGTCAACGAGCCGAGCTGGGCACTGCTCGGGCTCGATTCGTTGGAATTTTACAGTGCCTCAGGCTCGAGGAGCGCACAAAGGTCAACTCGAGCTCGGCTCTTCCACAATCCATTGAGCTCGAGTTTGCTTGGCTCGATAAGCACTAATTTTAGATATCTATTAATAAACATTAAATTCAATTTTAAAAAATTACTAAGAGTTTTAACAATCTAAATGTACACAAAATGGTTGGAAAGTAAATTTCAAAATAAAAAAAAAACCATGAGTTGGGGTTTGGATTTTGGAGACAAAAAATAATTTGCTTTACCTTTATGATTTTTAAAGAAGGGATATTAGGATGTGATGTGACTCAGGTGAAAGTTTGAATTAAAAGGAAATAATTATATTAATGTATATTAAATATATCTTACCAAAAAAAAAATATACTAAATATATAATATAAATTTAACTTTTAAAGTGTATTATTATAAAATTAATCATGCCGAACCGAGCTGAGCCACCTATTGTTCATGCTCGGCTCATTAATTTTTCGAGCTCACTTTTAGGGACCAGCTCGGCTTAGCAAGCCCAAAGTAAAAGCTCAAGCTTCGGTTTATTTAGAGTCGAGCCGAGCTAGCTCGCGAGCTCGCTTGACTCATTGACACCCCTACTTGGAATTCCTACACTAGAGACTTGAAAGAGAAACAAGATCCCTCAATCATATTGCACCACGTGTTTCATTAAGTTGGTGCCTTGGTGGGAGCAAAACTTAGCATGGTCTTTGCTAGATAAGGGTGGCAATGGGCTGGTTTGGGCTTGAATTTAAGTGTTATTTGCCCAACATATTTACAAAGGCTTTGAAGCCCAAAGTTAGCCCAATTGCCACTGCTATTTGTAGCCTAGGCTACAAATGACTAATAAGTATGCTGACACGTGAGAGAAGAAAAGTGTTAGATGATCATGTTTACGTTTTTGAAAAGTGTGTATTTGACATTTTTTTACTGTGTCTAAATGTTATTCGTTGTTTATAGTCTTGGGCTACAAAGAACTAATATTATGATTACCATATAAAAAAAATATTAGATATGTAAGTTTTTGTTTTAGAGAAATGTGTATATTTGACATTTTCTTAATGTCAGAATGCTATTTGGCTTGAGAGAATCTCAATTGCTTGAATAAAGAGGGATATCCATTAACCAATTCAAAGGGCGGCAAGAATATTATGAAATTCCATGGCTAATGCTATGTGTGAAATCATTTGAGAGCTAACATAATAACCAGCTTGTCTTAGTCCCACATCGAAAGTTTGATGTGCCTCCCTGTGCCTTATAAGGCTCTTCCCCCTCTTCAAGAGATAGACTCGTTTTTTGAAGAGGTGTGTTGGGCTTAGTCTCATAGGACCTATGTGTGTTGGCCTAACCCTGTGAGTGAGTTTAAATGATTAAGAGTTTAACCAAAAAAGTGAGTTTAAATGATTAAGAGTTTAACCAAGAAAACAATGGGCAAGACTTCCTATTTGAGGAAGCGGGGGTTATGAGATTCCTAGAGATAGGAACTCTCGATAGATTGATAGAATCCTCTTTGATGATGTTGCAGATCATATTGGGCCAACATACAGGCCACCAAGAGAAACTTTCTGTGTTAACACTCAAACAAACTGATCATGCTCTTAGATCATTATATTGTGCTACGTACTATATCTATCACTTCCCTTACTGTCCTTGACTAAACTGGAAACTTGAATGGATTATCGAGTATTCTTAAATCAATCATATCCCGTCATTCGACGGGCCATTTGTCAAAGAAACTCTAGAAATTTCTATTCCTCCTCTTGGCCACCCTCAGGGATTTATCCCTTACTTACCTGGTGCCTGTAGTTGGGGGTTTGCATGTGCTTGTGGATTAGTCGGGTGCTCTAAGAGGCACAAACACCCTCTTGACCCAAAAAACAATAACACTCTAGATATTTCATATTTAACTTGCACCATTTTTTATCATGTTACTTTTGAGTTTTGATACTATATCCTCTCTATTAATTTACCCACTAAAGGGGAAAAAAACAGAAATAAGAAAGAGTTCTTTTAAAAAGGACAACAATAGTAAGCTAGTTCGTTAGTTTTTCGTCTCGACGGTAATATCAACATGATCTCTCTTGCATTCAAGCTACAGGTTTTGTCAAATTTTACAGAAAATTTTAAAAATTTTCGTCAGATTTCTCTCTTGGTGCATTAAGAACTTCAACAATTTCGACATTTTTGGTTTTTGTGTGACCGAAATTCTATACTATATAAAATTGGAATATTTTGAATGGTGATTATGCATTCTTAATGCTGATGTATTGATGAAAGCAAAATACATATCCCAAATGGGGATGAATTGAATTAGAGTGTTGATCATATTTTACTTTAATTAGTATCATATTTTACTTTAATTGCAAACGTAATCATAGATTATATTACTAATCTCTAACTTGATATTTCATACATTTCAGATATTTTCTTTATCTTGATATTTCATTTTAAAAAATGGACGACAAGGCACTAGTTGCTACCTATGAATTACAAATTAATGTGACTCTTACGCCTTTTTGCCAGTATGTACTTTTATCGACGTACCTATACATTTCGATGCATAGGCGCGTCAATGCACGTGCTTCACTACATGTGTTGCACAATAATAAAGGTTTAATGTAGGGTTAGGTCCAACCAAAAAAGAAAGAGATAGACATTAGGGTCGTCTTACTTTATTAACACCAATAAGAAAGTAGCAGGCGACAACTTTGACTGCTCTAAAGCTGATTATCATTTATTCTTATTTATTTGGAATTGTACTTGGCGTGTGTGTGTGTGTATATATATATATATATATATATATATATGTGTGTGTGTGTGTGTGTGTGTGTGTGTGTGTGTGTGTGTGTGGTGGAGGGGGGGGGGGGGGGAATGTTATCATTCACTCAATGTGTGAACTTGTTAACATTAACCAAACCTTTTTTACTCCCATGTATTGATTACTATTTTGTTAAACATAAGAACATATTGATATTCCTAAAGATCAAACATACTATATAGTTATATCACTCCTTCATTAGCTAGCTTTTATTAGTTTTTTTTTTTAATGAGAGTTAATTTTCAAGAGAGGTATGAAGAAATAAGAAATAACACATCATATCCCAATTAAGCTTAAAACAAACTACAGTTATATCACCCCTTTACTGGTTTAGATCAGATCGATGAAACCTATACCTTCGTGAAAGGTCCAAACATTTAGAAGCTATATTTTTATTTCGATCCGACAAAGTGGTTTTCGATTAAATCGAGGACTTTATCCTCAACTTTCACAGCTTGGAAATGTCTTTTCAAAATTATCCTCACCGCCCATGGCATTATAAACCGTCAATAATTCAAGTTCGAACTCAATTACCAAACCATAAACAATTCAAATTTGAGTGCAACCCATGACTTAATGACAAGTATATATGGCGTATTCTTGCTCATTTTTAAGGAGAACTTACAGTAATCTTGCCCAATTTATAATTATAATAATTATTATTTTTTTCGTATAATACAAACAATATTTAGCCCTAAATTTTTGTCAGTTTGATCATCAGTAAAGGAAGATGAATACCATCTTTTTTTTTTGGCACACTATAGGGAGTCCATATCACCGTCATATCACCTAAGAGAAACTTTATCAATTCCAATTTATTAGAAGATCCCGTCTCTAGAAATCAATCCAGGACCACACCTTCACCATCCTAGCAAAGTCTTCATCAAATATCACGTAAAATACAGCTTTCTTTTCACCATGCCCATGTGGTGGAGGCATCAACCGGGACACATGCACCTCTCCTCTCAAAGAAAAAAGCCAAATCTCCTTTGGTTGGAAAGATGGGATTTCATTTGCTTACTTAATATTATATTAAACTGCAAAGCAATAGTTTTCAAAGGGGTAATGACTCTGTAAAGAGGCACTTCTATTGTTGGGATTATAAACTAATGTAAATTTTATGGGAGATCACTTTTTTCTTGATCTGCACAAATATATGATTTGGCGATGATTGACACTTGGCCAAGCTCTTAGTTGGAGGCATAAAAACTATATTATCTTAATCAAGTCCTTGATTTTGCTGTCTCCTTAATCCTAGCTCCCCCATTGGAGATTTTCAGGTGATATTGAATCTTATTGGTCTACGGCACGTGGGCTTCAGCCAATCGAAAATCGGGTTTCGTAACATTTATGTTAAAGATATCGGTGTCTACAGCCTAAAAGGTCCCTAAACTAAGCACTATATACATGAGATTCTTAATAAAATAATTAGTGTTCCCTAAGTGATGTTGAAACCCAGCTGTCTATGTATGGTAATACGTGTGTTTCAAGTGAATTACTACTTTTGGCCATAATATATGACTCACACGCTTGTGGCTCCGGGGTGTACGGTGTACGGCTGTTCGCCATTGGCTAAAAGTCGATAATGGCGTGCGAAGGATGCCCTCGATTGGGTAATTTGTGTTCTTCACGTGCTTTCTGATTCCATGCACGGAGGGCTTCAGAATTCCTGTAATCACAGAAGCCACTTCTGTGAAGAGGAAGAAAGAAATTATATTTTAGATTGAAATGCTAATGGTATATACAATTCTAGCTTGGACCGTAAGTACAAACAAAAATTATTCATGTAGCCCAAAGTGGCTAAGGGATGGTTTTTGTGTATGTATAATAATATATATATGTAGCTCCCATGATTTGTGCATGTGTCCCTCGTTAGAACTGTCGATCAATGGTGCTGAAGCACAAAACTGCATTAGGCAGATGATTCTACTGTGTTGTTGAATCGGCACATTTACTTCGGTTTTACGCTCAATCAATCACAATTTTATCAAGATTGCATGATGGTAATCTATGATAATGGTGTCAATATCTGATCAAACATGGCTGATTTCGGGTAATAACCGAACTCAATGGTTGTGAGGCAACACCTGATCATTCCCTAACATTGGAGATGATCAATGAAAAAGAAAGCAGAACTTCAAAAAACACAACTATCTACAGTTTCTCCTTCCATTTTTTTTAATAAGCTTCTTCAAATGGGTGAGAATAACTGTAAATGCAAGGAACATATGGTGATGGTCCCATTTGATGAATTCCCTCTACTTGGTTGACCTAATTTGAGCTAGCCCGGGGATTCTCGATAACCTCCCATGTTTCATGTGATTGTCTGCCGATTATTATCACCAATTTTATAATGGAGTTGTCCTAATCTGTTTATCATAAATTTAAGTTTTTTCCACTCGTTCTTACGTTTACCCAATAAATAATTATATGAACAAATGGGTAACTCATGCTTATTGCCATTTTATTTTTATTAGCTTTAATTATTAAACGACTGGCTTGTTCAAGATCTTAGGTTTTTTTTTTTGGTGAGCCCCACAGGGCTAGATATCATGTACCTACGTCAGTAGAGTCAGCCGGTCAGAAGTTAGCTGGGCAGTGGAGCAGGTGCAATTCATACCCCTAGGGGGATTAGATCCCCAAGACCTCCCCCTTGGGAGGCCACACCTCCTACCACTCACGCAACAGGCGGGGTAGATCTTGTTGGTGTAATTGGGCTAAATTTCTGCACACATAGCCACTTAGCAAATACAGACAGATAATAATGCAGTTAAACAAACAATTAATTAAGGTAGAGAATTACTTCGCTGAGAGGCATTACAAGTAAGTTTTTCTTGAAGATAGTTGAAGCCTCCCATGTGCAAGGGATATGACAGCTCTATCTCCAAGATACAACTCAGCTCGGATTCTCTCCGGTCTTCCCAACGAGTTTGCACTACTCGGTAGAAGACGGAGTACTGATCTTCCTTTAGGATGCCCTTCAAGATAAATATATAAATATATGTATATCAATTTAATTAGGGTTTGCCTAATTATCCAAGTGTCCTAAAGCCCCATCGGATTTACAGTAAGAGATAATCTAATTAATTGGACAATACCCAAAATTACCATTTTACCCCTTAGGGTTTAAGGGTCTGTTTGGTTACAGGGTTAGGTCCACTCTGATTTGGTCTAATCCTGTTTTAACCTATTCCAGAATAAATCTGCACATATTCTGTTTGGTTATAGATTCTGGTTCTATCCAGAATCAATCCTGTCTTAGGTCTCGTTTGGTTACAAATTTTAAATTAATTCATTTTAATTTAATCCGAGTCTGTTTGGTGACAAGATTATACTTAATCCGATTTTATCAGTTCGGTTTCTGTTTAGGTACAAGAACAGGCTTGTCCAAATTAACCTATTCCACAAGATACCCCTGATGGGTCCATCATGTGGATATGGTAGGATCACTCGAAATCAGATGGTCACTAAGATGGTTCTGCTCATGTAGGATAGATCTACTGTTCTACTCGATCTGGTATCCCAGATCGGACAACTGCACCCGCACCCAAGCCTCTGCGTGTGCACCCGCGCTCGCTGCTCGCGCAGCTCGCGCACCCTAGTTATCGTTTAAAGGAATTGGTGGGTCAAAGTATCCACCACACGCTTAGTTGTTGACAATTAAGCAAACAAGGGGGGTAATTAAACTCTTTAGATTTTCTCTACTTTTCCGATGTGGGACTAAAGAACTAAGGGAAATGCACTAAAAGTGTGTTTTCTCTCTTTCAAAAGATTGAACACCCAATCTAAACAAAGATTAAATTAATGGGGGTTTTAGTCCATGAATAAAATCAAAACCCCGGATTCTAATGATCCGGTTTTTATTAATTTAAAACAATTTTTTAAATCAAAAATCAACCGATCTTAGGTTTAGAAATGCAAATAGTCTAAACATGGAAAAGATAGAAAAAAAAACACAAATTGGAAAGAACTTCCCCGACTGGCACTTCAGGGGTGCAAGATATAGAGTGTTCTCTATAATTGCATTGTAAAAATCTCATACAATATTATTCATATAGGAGGAAATTTATTGGTTCTTAGAAGGTAATACCCATCAATAAGTAATTGGCTCTTGGATATTCTGATTAACCAGGAATAAGTATGCATTAATTAACTTGTGTTCTCGTTCTAGTCCTCTAAGCTTGATTTAATTTGGTAACCTGTTATACTTGGATTAATATCATGATCAGAGAGTCCTACTGGCCCTCTTCTCAAAATTTAGTCTTTTCATGAATTAAAAAATCAGAAAAATATAACATAAAACCATCATTAGAGTTAACTATGCTGCCTGTACTAACATTCCGATTCCAATTTTTTGGTATTAATGCAGCTGAATAAGACAGGCCCCCTTGATCACCAGGTGATTAATTAACTATTATCAACCGATTTCTTCACACTAACAACTCAGGAATTAACTAATACCATCAAAAGAATGAATCCGCAATCAGAAACATAGTTTACAAGGCTCATATTAACAATATATTCAAAAAAGAAAAAAAATACAAAAACAAAAAGGGTAAATTACACTTACCTCATACCCCCACCTCTTGCGTGAGTAGTAGGGGTATGGCCTTCCCATGTTGGAGGTCTAGGGATCTAATCCCATCCCGGTAAGAGTAAGCAAGAGCTCCACTACCCAAGCTAACCCCTACTGACAGTCTGATTCTACTAAAAATTTCTATCACCAAAAAAAAAAATTACACTTACCTCTCCTGAGATTTGATAAAAATTTCAGAAACCTCTCCTCTTGTTTCTAAAATTACACTAACCTCATCTATTAGGAATCCGCTTTTACTATTTTACCCCCATTTCACTTGGCTTGTGAAATATTTGGTGCAAGTGAGTCTTATTCCTATCTTTCTAGTGAGCAACACGTATGAATATGATGCTTGAAAGACATTTGTGTACGTACGTGTGAATAGTTGAGGAAAAAAAACTTAATTTATATTTTCTTAATTAGAATTTATTTTTGGATCAAAATTATGTTTATGTTCAAAATAAAAAATATTGATGTACTCCCGTAGCGTCACTAAGGCTCCATTTGTTTGCACATAAATTGTTGCATGATGTAAACCATTTATGAAGAAACAACTTTTATGATATACTATGATTTTTTTTTTTTACCAATTTTTTGTTGTTTGGTTGCATTCTTTGAAAATAAGATGAAATTTTTTTTGTAAATTTTTTTTAAAGTTAAAAGTAAGAAAAATGAAAAATATTTTAAAAAAATTAATTTTTGTTAGTGAATATGGGTAATTTTTTGCAAAAGTGGTTCATTTTCCATAAAATATTTTACTTATGAAAGATTTTACGAGCAAACAAACACACATAATTGATATTTTCCGCGAATTTAATTTGTGTTTCCTTATTTATATCGAAATAAACGGAACATAAAAGTCTAAAACCTATTGTTTACGTTGATGTTGAAGTGTTTTTGTTAAAGAACAAGTGAATTAAAAAAAACATTTTTTGTGTTTTTGGTATTTTGGGGGCAATTCAGATATTTTAAAATATTTAAACCATGACATCATCAAATTTCGTCAATGTTAATAACATATTAATGGAAGGGGGAATCTCTATTTCCATTACTTGAAACACAGGGAGGGCAGTGTAATTTCATAAGCAAGAGGGGAGGTTTCTGAAATTTAGTCTAACCTCAAGTGTAATTTACCCAAACAAAAATGCTAAACATGAAACATTACATCTTAATGACAGTGATTAGGAGGAAATGTTTTTCTATGGTTTCTAATGTTTATAGTCTTGGAAATTGAATACCCATTTCATCGAAGATATAATTACCTTGATCTTATTCAGAATTTTTATTTCAAATTACTCAAAGGCAAATTCACCATAATTGATGAGAATATCAAAATAAAATAAAAAATTTGCAGAAAGAGAAACTTGGTAAATAAGCAAAACCCATCTGAGCATATCTTTTATTCTCTCCATGAAAGGTGGATGAAGAAGTTCTAAACATAAAGAAACAGACTAAAATATATCTGTTTCTTTTGGAATTTTTAGATTGGGGGGGATGGCTGACAGTTCCAACTTCCAAGAAAACTTGTTAGAAGTTTCATTTGGATTTTTGCATGCATGATATATATCGTCTTGCCTAATTTAGAAACCCCTTCAACATAGAACTAAAACAATTAGTCTTTCTGGCGCCACCTTTTGTAATGACACGTGGTATCTATCCCCAGTCCCCACATTCCTTTCACGTACTTGCCACCGTCCAGCAAACCCAGTTGCTTTTGATTCAGCTCGTTTCTGACCTAGTACCTGAAGAACACGAAAAGATAAACCTGCCCTTCACTTCTGGTGTAATGGCAAACTGGTCCTCAACTTTTATGTAAATGACGTACACACCGCATCGCACAACAACAGTACGGTATTACAAAGTTTGAGAACTCACTTTCAAACAATTTGTGCAATTCAAGACACAAAATGTTCTTTAATTTAGCTTTCTTTATTATTACAAAAATACAGGGGAACTCACTTTTATTATGCGGAACAACGATGAGGAGATCTTATCTTATGTCAGAAAGTCAGAAAGGCACTCCTTGAAAGAAACAGTTGAGTAGCAGAAGCGGATGCAATCAGATTGGGCCTCCAAGTTGCATTATACAATAGATATGAAACCAAGTGATCGATCATTAATGAATCAGACTCTAAAGAAATCATTGATTATCTGAAAGGTTGCTCCAATCAATAGCACTAAGAGATTCACATCATTGTGGAAGCTACATCTTCCACTTGTGTAGGCATTGCGGTTAAAATTTCAATTTTACCTTATGTCAGGCTAATACTGCAGCACATAATGTAGCCCAAGGGGTTCTAAGCGAAAGTATTCGTAGATTGTCTCCATGTTTTGATCATTTCAACTGGGGGTCTCATCTCCCTGATGTCTATAACTCTCTCCCTTGATGGTATAATAATTTCTCTTAACTAAAATAATAATAATTTTATGTATCGATCATTTGAAGTCAGCTATATATGGATGAATGATAGCCAATGACAACCATTCGTTCGCGACAATTGCAGAAGTCAAAATGGTGGGTCGCCCAATCGCTTCCTCAAGGATGCCACGTGGACAATGATGCAAATATGACGTGGATGGCTGACAACATGGTTACGATGATACTCTTAAGCAAATAATATAATACCCTAACTTCATATTATAATTGTCTAACACCAAATCATGTGACCTAATTACAATGTGTTTAAGATAGTTTATAAGGGGTACATTCGCCATTTTAGAAAGACAAGGGTAATTCAGTCTCAATATTTTAAAAAATGTAGCCCTCGAATTTTTGATGTACGCCTACGTATTCGTCTTTCCACGTGTCTGTGATCTATTAGGGCGACGGCGCTATAAGAATACCTGAAATAAGAAGCCTTTTTACAGTCTCTGATTTGACCTCGAACCCACCAAGACCATTCTCAGACTCTACAGTAAAACCACTTAGTAGTTTTGGAACACAAAACCGCTCTTTTCCCTTTCCAAAAAGCGGTATCACTTCTCCTAAACCGCTAATTCGATTTGCTTATATAGCTTTTAGACGCTGATGTGAAAAAAGCATCAAAATCATCTCAAGAACGACCGGGAAAGCACGACTTCTCCATTAAAGCTCCAAGAAGTAAGGGTTTTCTAAAAATCTCCTTTATATTTTCCTCCATTACTCTTCTTTTATATGGATTTCTTGAAGTATTTCACCAGTTTTAGCTGATTATCGTTTGATTTTTTCTGTTTTCTTCCCCATGATCTTTAACTTTGAAAACTCTCTCTCTCTCTCTCTCTCTTCAAATCTAGAGAAAATCTGAAGAGGTAGATATGGGAAGAGGAAAGATCGTGATCAGAAGGATAGATAACTCGACGAGTAGGCAAGTGACTTTCTCCAAGAGAAGGAATGGATTGCTGAAGAAGGCAAAGGAGCTAGCGATCCTGTGTGATGCAGAAGTAGGAGTGATCATCTACTCCAGCACTGGAAAGCTCTATGATTTCGCAAGCACCAAGTCGGATAAGATCCCGTTACATCTCTCTTCTCTCTCTCTCTTTTATTTCTCGATTTTTATTCAAGTCCAGAAAATATGCATATTTGAAGCTTATATTCTCTTAGATGTCGTCGCTATGATTTCTAGGTTAAAATATCTATCAATAGCTCTATTGTTTTTCCATTTCTGATAATCTAAAAAAAATTCTATATTCATGTTCATGACTTGCCATAGAGTTTTATGTTGAATAATTATATGAGATTTAGGTTTATATACTGTGAAATGAATTGCATGCATTGCATGGCACTGAGCTAAAATAGAGTAGGATTTGTTGATCATGTGATATGAACTAATTGCTTCTCTATTTGTCAGTAGCACGAGCTTGTAATATTCTGGGATCTCGAACATCATCGCCATATTAGTTTAGAAGCTCAGGATAATGATCCGGGACAAGGTTTAGGGTTTAGCTAAGAACATAGAATGTCTACTTTAAAATTCAAAGATTTGAATTGGGAGTATGATATTGATTAGGGGGATTGTTATAAGACACTAGGTTTTGAGACTTATCGAATCGAGACTTGTAGTTTCCTCGGTAAGGAAACTTCGATCGGGACGAGCCAAATGCCGCTATGGTTAGACTTAAATTTGCAGTGTTTGAGATCATGGGATTTATTTGTCTCCCACTCTGTAAAATATTGGGAGATTGGTTAAAGATGTGTAGCTCTTTGAGGAAAACATGCTATTCCTTGGGAACAATAGCCTGAAGTTCTCAAATGGAATGAACCTAAACTCCTAAAGCCTGCTTACTCCAAGTTCCCAGGAACTGTCATCAAAATTCAGTTTGAAAGAACCATCTAAATGAAGTCCCCTGGGGTGTGAGAAAGTCTCTGAAATGCGATTATTGTTCAGTCCCTTATAACTTCACTGCTCGAAATTCCTCGGAACAATGATGGTGAGGATACCCAAGAGGCCGCAGAGACTGGATGCTCTCAATAATGCACGAAAGGGTAGGGGTCTACCTGTTGTTACTTTCTTCCCATTGTGATTAGACCACAACATGAAACGTGCATCCCCACATCAACCTCCCCCGGACCATATGGAACATGCATCTCCAAAGTATAATATTATAATTTCTTTATAACATCAGCTTCATTTTAACAATTAATATAGTGTATACTATATACAAGGTATTAAATATTTGGTTTCAAGGAATGTGGCGGTCTCAACCGAAACTTATACCTAATGGTTTCACATAATATATATATATATTTCTTTTTTAAAATAAAAAATTTAATTTAATTATACAAAAATTAAATGAGTTTTAGGAACCAAATTTACCAATTATAAAGTCATAAAAAGTAACTCAAAGACAAAGTAACAAACACAATTACAAAGGAAGCATCGCTTGCTGCATCGGTAGTATGTGCTAGTCATGGATCACCACTCCATTGATCCGGGTTCCACTCCCGAGAGGGTGTGAGTGTTGTCATCTCCACCTGCCCATGACTTAGAATAGATACTAACCTACTAACCAAGGTTGCAGCCTAACTGCGTATCTCACAAAAAAAAACACAATTACAATTACATGATGATTTAAAACATAAATAACTCAGAAACGATATGTATCGCTCATTTCATATAAGTATAAATATCGTACAAAGGGCCACCGATACCTATTCGTATTGCCTATTTTGTATTGGTTTCAGTGAACTCCATACTTATTGGAATACTCTATACTATTCTTCAATAGTATATACTATAAGAAATCTCATTTCATATTACACATTTATAATCCACATCCAATGTCTAGACATGAAATGTCTCTAACATCTCCATTCTAACTTATCGAAATCTTTTTTTCGTAATTAAGAAAAATAAATTTTCACTCTATGGTGTGGGAGTGCAGTTTAGGTGGATTGGAATGTTACACCACTCCCAATTTATGAGAGTGATGTTCACAGAGAGATTAGAACCCAAACCGCCAAATAGAGGTTCCGAACCGGGAGGTACACCCTCCATAGGAGATTCCAAGCACCAAGTCTCCTCGTCATTGATAACGTACCAATGCCAAGAGTGGATTACAATCCATCTCTCTGAGCACAGTTCAATCATGTTTTCTGCCTGAAATGGTTTGCATCCAAATGATGGTCAGAGATATCCACACTATGAACCATCTCAATCAACACAGCTCCGAAGTGCAATACCTTCCCTAGGTCGTTTCAGCTAGACAATGGTCAGTGAAAAAGATCATGTGGTAGAAAGATTGAGATCGAATATTGGATTTCATACTATGACCATAAATTCTGTGGACATAACCTATACACAAAGACTGTAATAACTAATAAATAGACTGACTTACTAGAAAAAGAACCCTTATAAACTCCATTCATAGAGGTGATTATCTATATATATATATATATATAGAAGAACTGAGTAATGGGGCTCTTCTAAGATCGAGCTTCCGCCATCTAAAAGGAAGAAATAAAGAGCTGCTAACGACATATAGTGATCATTAGGGAATTCTAGCTGTTATTGCGCTCGATTGATCAAATCTCCCCTAAAACACAACACAGTTGCTTTAACTAGTTACTTTTGCAACTGGTTAAGCAACAACACATGTAGTGTTGTAGGGTCGATTTCAACTGTGGGGGATGATTGCTAGCATACCCCAATTTTCTTTTAAATTTAAAGGAGTAGAGGGCTGCCCATGTTTCTTTTTTTGCTGGTGATATCATTTACCAACTGTTAGTAGCATCAGCTAGTGGTGGTTAATAGCCGGCGAGTGGATCACTTGCAAGTCATCACCCAATGGAAATAGATCCCACGACCTCTCTCATAAGAGAGGTCACACCCTACCCTTGGAACAAGGAGCAGGTGCGGAGTGTAACCTGTAGTGTTGTCTTTAAATCCCTTTATTTTAGTGGAAGTCTTGCTACTGTCTTCATTTCTTGTATTTAGTTGCATGTTGCTCCTACTGTTAGCTGGGTTGCGGGCAATGGCATCTTTGTTTTTGTTTCATACATGAAAGATATTTCCTAATTATAGAAAGATTGCTTTCTTTTCATATCAATGTGAAATGGACCACGATGTACTGAGTGTATGTGATTCTATATTCAGAAGAGTAGTATAACAGGGGCATTTCAGTGTTTTTTTTTTTTGGGTACTCTGATAAGGAAGTAGGCCACATGCTTTTATTGGATGGAAAGAAGATTATAATAGTTTTGAATCCCATCTAGTGTGTTAGGTAAAATATCATCACATAAACATGCTTTATGTGTTATTATTTAGTATTATCTTAGTCCAATAAAATTTTTTTTTTAAATCTCCAGCCATCCAAGCTATAGCCATATATTAAAGTTTCAATCTAATCTTAGTGAATCGTGTCATGAAATGAAACTTCTAGTGTGAAATATTGATATTATTTGCGAAAATCAGGTCACATATTGGTGGATGCCATCTTTCCAAAACTTTAATAACTTTAATATATATTTTTACTGTGTAATACAGTAGCCATCCTATATTAACTTATGATAAAAATAAAATAAAAAACACACAGGATACTAAGCTATATCATTTCAATTTGTTTGGAGGAACCTACTGCCCCTACCTCTTATTTTTAACACACATTACATGTGCCGCCTTTATTGACAATTGATACTTTTATTTTAAATACAATTGAAGCGTTTAATTAGATAAATACATTTATTTCTGATCATTGATGTTGAACAAACTGCAAGTGAATCTTAGCCTAAAATTCATTGAAATAATTAAATGGATGGACAACTATGTCAATAGGATAGCATGGATTAACAACCACTTGATAAATTGACCTTAGTGATACGAGCCACCTTTGGTTGCCGGAGTGAAAGTAAGGTTAAAATACCATTCTGAAGTGTAAAATGTAAGAGAGAGAGAGAGAGAGAGAGAGATTTTTCTTTGCCCTTAAACTACGAAAGAAAATCCATTCATGAGTTTTAGAACAGAGAAAAATTTATCACTTGATGGATAGATAGGATAGCTAGTCTGTAGAATGTGAAAGGTCAACTGCTTTGCGAATTCTATTTTTCCATCTCCATTCTAAGTCAACATCCTCTCAGTACATAAGGATTCAAATCCTCTTACTAGTTTGATGTACGTTCTTTTGTGCCACCTTAAGCTTCTTCTTGTTTTAGAGCCTTCCACATGCATTGGAAAACTCCCTCCTATCATTATCAATTCCTCTTGTTGCACCAGATTATCTCAATTACTCTCTGTGATTGTCATCAATTCGAGCGTAGTCTTACTAGGTTTTATAAGATGTAATCAATTCTAGTTTTATATTTCTAGTCTTACCTCCTTCTCACTATCCTAATCTTTGTAACGCTTAATCTATGTGCATTTTGTTTCTTAATTGCCCAGCTGATGGGTAACTGTAGAAAAAATTTCTCACTGTTGTAGGGCTAAATGGCCTTAGTGAGTACCAAAGTCGTCTTTTAAGATCGGGGCAAATCAACCGCCGTTGTCACACCAAACCGTTAAGGAAGTTCAAGAGTAGACTGTTGCTGCTAAAATAGTAATATTATGTTGAGGATAGAAATATTAAGGAAATAAATACAAGATGAGATACACTGTATCATAAGTGTATCTCATCACAATCACAATCACAATCACAATCACAATCACAATCTTGGAGATTATTATCTTTAGTAGATTAAAATTATTTTTAAGATTGTTTTTCCAAGTTAGGAGTCTTGGATTATCTATTCAAACTCTTTATAGGGTCATTGTTAGGGTCGGCCCAAGCCATTTGAAGGCCTAAAGCGAAAATTCTGAATGGGCGCGCTTTTTTTTTAATTTTTTTTTTAATATTATTAAAAAAAATTAACTATAAATGGATCCTTTTTAATATTCTAAATGGGACTTTATTTTTTTTAATATTTTAAATGGGGCCTTTTTAATATATATATATATTTTTTAATGGGGCCCAAAGCAAAGGTTTTGATGGCCAAATGGACGGGCTGGCCCTGGTCATTGTAATCCATCCAATTCTATTCAATAAATCAGTTTCTTTTGGTATTAGAGCCATCAACCCTTTGGAATCTATCAACCCTTTGGAATCTCTTAGCTCGTCTTTCTCTTTCCGGTGGGTGGTGGCGCACCTACTGGGTATGAAATTTTTTTCCAAATAAGAATCATGTCCTCCTCCATACCTCTACAACCCCAAGTTCTCACCCTCACGTCTCACAGTCTCCCATTTTCTTATTTATTGAAGACCACTCCAACGAGAGGTTTTTCTTCAAATCGCCGAATCATCCTTCATATGCTTTTGTAAGACATTCATGATAGTCTGATATAGTGAGGGCCATCAACTTTGATAGACTCATAAATATGAGTAAGATGCGACAGAGATGGACTTCATAGACTGGTGATGACCACCAAGCACGGTTTTGAATGTTCTAGTTATTCATCAACAAAGGGAGTAGTTGAATTGTTACAAACCCTTGAAGATTTTCAATCCCCATGTGTGTGAAGGGGAGTATTAAAGAATAATTATAAGATGAGATACATTGTATCATAAGTGTATCTCATCACAATCACAATTTTGGGGATTACTATCTTTAGCATATTAAGATTATCTTTAAGGTTGTCTGTCCAAGTTAGGAGTCTTGGATTATCTATTTAAACATTTTATAGGATCATTGTAATCAATCCAATTCTATTCAATAAATCAGTTTCTTTTAAATTAATACTATTGAGAATAGCTTGGATGATTTACGTTGACCCTATAGAGGGTTTATATAGATATTATATCATCTTGAGATAGAGACTATCAAATCTAACCATAATCAAATTGAAATAATTAATCCTAATCTTTTTTAAATTCAAATCTACCTATATATGAGATGAGATACAGTCCTTATTACATCACTCTGCATTCTCTAAACTATCTCTAATATCCTCCTGGAATTGCCTGATCCTTTGAAAAAGGATTGTTTAATTGTTACAAAAATAAAGTAGCCCGTGATCATTTGATCTTTGTTGAAAAGTCGCCGGAACATCCAATTTGGCGTATTGGTGTTTACCGTCAGTCTGGGAAGTTTATCACTATCACATCCCTCTCATCTTAGAGTCTGTCGGAGCCGGTGGGCCACTAGAGCTAAAGAACTCGGTTGGTATCAATGATAAAGAGATGTCAACATGAGTTTGGTGATTGTTATATCTGTGAAACTAAAAAGAAAATGAGAGTTTTAATATTGAAAGAACAAAATTCAAAATAACGTTTAATCGACCTGCTCTGATACCATGATAGAAAATGGATTTATTGAGAATTCTTAGCTGGATTACAATGACCCTATAGAGGGTTTAAATAGATAATTCAAGACTCCTAACTTAGAAAGACAACCTTAAAGATGATCTTAATCTAGTTAAGATTGTGATTGTGATGAAATACACTTATGATACAATGTATCTCATCTTATATTTATTTCCTTAATAAGCAATTGTATACAATGTATCTCATCTTATATTTATTTCCTTAATATAAGCAATTGTATATCCTATTCTTTATACTCTAAGTATATGCTTTATTGGAAGAGAATAAAGATTACAATCCATATGCAGCTCATACAGTTACACATTTCTACATAAACTTCTAATTCTAAAACAATACAACTTAGCTCTAGGACTCTAAATATAAAGACACTAATTATCAATATTGAGAACAAACCATAGTGGTTGTTCCTATGATTACGCTAACATGACCTCTCAAATTGATGTCGAGGAGAGCATTAGTTTGGATTTGAGGAAATGGAGCTGGTTTCTAGAGAGACTTTGTAAAAATGTAAGTTGTTTGATCCATCGTAAGGATGAAAGAAATGTGAAGACCCCCATTGATCACTTGTTCTTGCACAAAATGATAATCTCTCTTAATGTGTTTGGTGCGGGCATGCATCATAGGATTAGTAGGTTGCTTCTTAGTGCCCCTAGAAATAAGATTAGGTCTGAGATAAATATAAAACCCAGTGGTGGAGCGACGACCATTCAAACATCCTGCCCCAATCAGCATCCAAAAATCCTGTGATATCACATAAAGAACTAAGCCGAAACACTAGACCATGATTAAGAGATACTTTTATATATCGAAGAATGCATTTGGCAGCATGAGGTGTGTCGAAGTAGGCTTGTCATGTACTGACAAACTTGGTTAATTGCATACGTGATGCCCGATCGGGTAAGAGTTAAAAATTGTAGAGTTCCCACCATTTGAAGATAAGGTGTTAGATACTGAGAGGATCACTATCATGGATGAATAACTTTGATCCAACTGGAACTAGAGTTGTACAGGGTTTTGCACCAATCATATTAGACTTTTCCAAAGGATTGATCGTATATTTTAATTGTTTGGTAAGCTATAGACTCGATTTGGTGCAAGAGGCTTCCATGTTGAGGAAGTAATGTAGATTGCCAAGATCGGTCATAGCATATATATGTTGACTTAAGGTGTTGAATTAATGAATTGAGGAGTGCATATCGATTTCCAATTAGAAGAATATTGTCAACATAAAGAAGTATATGAGAGTACTTTCATCACAATTACATGTGAACATAGCGGTGTTTGATACAATGAAACCCACATTTGAAGAGAAAAGAGTTGAAGAGGTAAAACCAAGTGCAAAGAGCTTGTTTCAGTTCATAAAGGGATTCCTGAAGTTTGTTGGCGTGATTCGACTGATCAGGGGACTTGAAACCTTGTTGTTGTACCATGTAGACTTCTTCATATAGGATACTATAAAGAATAGAATTTTTAACACCTAATTGTTCATAGACCATCTCTGAGCAATGGTGAGAGAGAAAAGACGAATAGTGGTTGGTTTAACCACAAGGGAGAAAGTTTTATCAAAATCAATCCCTTCTTGTTGGTGAAAACCTTTGGCAACAAGGCAAGCTTTGTAAGGCACTATACTACCATATTTTGCACGTGTCTTGATGTTGTACACCCATTTACTGCCAACAAAATGTAATCCAGCTGATAAGGGATGAGAGTATTACAGATAAGTTTAGATAATACAAAGTGGTGTAATAAGGTGAGATGAGATTCACCGTATCTCATCTCATCTCTAGGTAGACTTGAATTTGAAATACAATAGTATCAAATATTAGATTTGATTAGGATTTGATTTGATTATGATGTGATTATGTTTCTATGTTGAAACTCATGATCTCTATATAATCCTCAATGAGGAGTCATTGTAATCACTCAGGATTTCTCAATAAATCGGTTTCTTTATCAAAGAGACCAAGTTCAATTATGAACTAAGGCATTGAACTCTTTAGTCATTGCGGTATGCCATAGAGGATCTTTGGAAGCATGAGTTTAATCAACAATCTTGGCGAAGCTATGAAAGAAGAGCAATTGAAATGCGATGTCATGGCTAGACGATTGAGGGGGAGATCAGTCACAAGATGAAGACCGACAAAGTGTCGACATCAAGAGGTGCAGCACCAACGGTAGGTGGTTGTGCAACAGTGATAGCAATCGATTACTGCATAGTGGCTTCACGTAGATTAGTAGGTAAGTGGTCGACTGAAGTACCCAAAGAAGAAGGTGATGGCTGCAAGAAAGGAGATGATAGCATGGAGCGGGTGTGGGGATCAAGTTCCAACTATTGGGGTTAATCGACCAAAGAGATAGGGCCAGGAGGAATAACCGACGGTGGTGATGTTGGCAACATCAATGAGGATCTGCACAAAGTGGAATACGGGAAAGAGTGCTCATTAAAATGAATATGTCAAGAGATAAAGACTCTTTTGATGGATGGTTCAAGAGAGTGGTAACCCTAGTGTGATCTACTGAATCCAAGAAAGACACACTAAAGATTGAACTTGTTGGACCGATAAGGACCCAAAAATTGGTAGCATTCGCAACAACAAAAAATATAATGCTCTTGTAATTTGGTTTCTTAGAGAAAATCAGGGATACGTATGGAGATAAGCCATGTAGAATCGAGGTCAGCATCCGATTAATAAAGAAAATGGCATGTCAAAAAGCTTCAACCCAAAATTTATTGGGCGATGTGCTACAGTGAAGAAGAGCATTGCCTATTTCAACTGTATGGCGGTGCTTGCGTTTCGTAAGGTCATTCTATATTTTGGTATATGGACATGACGGGTAATGTATGATAACTAGATGACAAAGGAAGGGAGTGATTCTGCTTTTCAACCAAAAAACAGAAAACTGGCTTACAATTTTTTTTTATAGTTCTTTCATTAAGCCTTGAGATCTTTTGATAGTTGCTTTAGACCTCATCACCAAAATCAAACCAAATTCCTCTAATAATGCTTTAGAATGTGCACATTGGAAATAGAGTATAACTAATAATCACGATGGAAAGAGACTTTGTAATTTAATACTGATAATTAGTTCTATTGATCAGTGCAATCAAGACATCTAGGGCATACCTAGGCGATTAGGCCTAGCTAGGCAAGGTGATAAAAATAATATATATATACATACACGCACACACATAGTAATTCAAACCTCCTAGAATTGATAATAATTTAAGTAAATTAACATTTAATAGCCACCTCATTTCTTATTTATTAGCAACGCTAATATTCAAGTTTTTTTTTCCTGCTAAACTACTCATTGACTTTTTGCCTTTGTAGACGAAAAAAAATTTGAAGAATAAACTATGAGACTTTTTTTACCAGACTTTTGTATTTTAATAATGTTTTGATATACTAAAATTTATGAAAATTTTAATCTTTGAGAAATACCTTGACATTTGCAAGTTAAAATTTTTTAAAAAGCAATTTTTTTTCTTGAACTATAAAATTAACTTTTATTTTTCAAGAATTTGAAACTTGATAAATTTTATTGAATTCAAATTGAGGTATAACCTTATTTACATATAAATATCTTAAGTAAATAAATTATTTACTTAAATAATATTTTATGTAAATAAGTTATCAATAGACGTACAGATAAAAAAGAGTGGGTGACTTCAGCCTAGGGCTGTCAACGGATCGGATTCGGACCGGATATACCTAGATCCGAATCCGATCCGATTAAGAATCCGATTGATCCGAATCCGATCCGAGATCCGTCGGATCATGAAGTAACCGATCTGAATCCGACCCGATTATATATCGTCCGATCCGAATCCGAATCGATCCGATCCGAGTAAGGTTATTTTTTTTAAAAAAAAATCTATTTTAATAATAAAAAAATCTAATAATACTTTAATTAATACTAATTAATGTTAATTTTTTAAAAAATTAATATTTTATACATAGAAAATCTAAATAATATATTTAAAATAATTAAAAATTATTATTATTATCGGATCGGATTTTAATCGGATCGGATCACCCTATATCCAGATCCGATCCGATTATAATCGGATTCCACCGATCCGATCCGAATCCGATCCGACGGATCACATATAGGGTCCAAAGTCCGGCTAATTGGATCGGATTCGGATCGGATCCGGATCATGATCCGGTCCATTGACAGCCCTACTTCAGCCCGCTTAGAGAGGTACCCAAATGATGATGGTCCAAAATGTCTAAGTGGTCGCTTAGGTTACGCATTGACTACACTCCTGTTAATTATAACAAAAAGTTTTTATGTTTCTTATAAAAACTTTAGCGAGGTAGACAACCAATATTATATTGGATGAATAATTGGCTTTTATAGAATAAAAGTGAAACAAATGCATTTTTTTTTGCCCCGATCAAGAATGTAATAGAGTTCCTCCCGGTTGTTTTTGTACGAACCAATTGGGAGGCAGTAAGAATTAGATCAAATGGGAGATGGGAGTATGTGATAAATAGTTATTTATGTTGGTTATATATTTTTATACATCTTACCATTAACATATTAACTTATAAAGGAAAACAAAAGAATCATAGAATCATGTGTGTGGAGATGGATCACATATTTTTACTAATATAAAGAAGATTGTCATGTTCAAAACGTTGATTGAAGTTTTGATTTCCAAAACTATCATTTGCTCATATAGATTCTGAATTTTGGTTAATTCCAAAATTATCTTTTTACTCATATCTTTACTAATATAAAGGAGATTGTCATGTTCAAAACATCAATTGAAGTTTTATTTAATTCCAAAATTACCCTTTGCTCATATGAATTCAAAATGTTTAAATGAATTTTATAAGTTAATTTCAAAATTACCCTTTATTCATATATTTCAAAACATTACTAAATTTTACTTAATTCTAAAACTACCCTTTAAACACATGAGTTCAAAACGTTAACTAAATTTTACTTAATTCCAAAACTACCTTTTACTCATATATAAAGAGACAATTATACTTTAAAAACTACCCCTTTAATATAGAAAGAGAATGATACTTAAAAAGTTAATTAAATTTTAGCTTAATTATAAAACGTCTCTTTACTAATTTTAGCTTTATTAATATAATGGACTTAAAAATTTGATTGAAATTTAAATTAATTCTAAAATTGTCATTTATTAATATATAAGTAATGTTTTTATAACCGGACCGTCCGTTGAATCGGTCAGGTGACAAATTCCTGGTTCAACTGGTCCAATTATTAATACATAAAGCAAAGTTTTCATAACCGGACCGTTCGTCGAATCAATCTGGTGACCAGTTCCCGGTTCGACTAGTCTAATTGGATCATATTCTTTTATTATTAAAAACATAAATTTTTTATTTTCTTAGCCAAAATATCTCTAAGTTTTTTATTCTCAAAATGCTCTTTAAGTCAGGTTTCTATTTCCATAATGTCTTCAAATTTTTCCTGTAGTCAGAATGTCGTTAAAAAAACATTAGTTTCCAAAAGAGCAATAGTTCGCTCCACTGGTGAGGAGCGAACTATTGCTCCTCGCTCTCACAAAGCCGCCCCCTTCAACCCCTATTAACTCGGGTTAAGTTTTTTTAATCTTATGGTTTGAATTTTTTTATTTTATGTTTCTAAAAACCAAGGGTAGATGGGTGAACCCTAACAATGAGTGAATATTAACCACAGTTAAAGGGAAATAAAGATGGTACACGTGGCAAGGAAAAAGGAGCTGAAATGTCCCTCCTCGTGTCATTGACCGAGGAGGTGATTATAATCCTTCCAAAATGCCCCTAAGTCAAATTTCTACACCCAAAATGTCTCTCTCAATTTTTTTTAACCCAAAATGCTCATCAAGTTTACCCATATTTCATTTTCTTTATTTCTAAAATATCCTTTAAGTTTATATATACCCAAAATGCCCCCAATTTTTACCCAAAATGTTCCTAAAGTTTTTTAGTTCTCAAAATGTCCTTACGTCATGTTCTATACCCAATGTACCCCTCATTATTTTTTTTACCAAAAATGTCCCTTAAGTTTCTAGATCCAAATTTTTTAAAAAAAATTCCCAAAATGTCCCTTACTGGGGTCCCTCTTCCCAGTCTCCCTCCCCCTCCCCTCTCCTCACGTGGAACGCACATGCGCCCACTAGTATATTTATATGAACACATTTGATTTGTTGGATTCTTGCTCGAGCCTAAAGAATGAGAATGAATATTGTGACTAGCATTTCAAACAAGCATGAATAAAACATCTATATGATAACTTTCATGCATCTTGAGAGTTATTTTGTGTTTTCATACGATATATACATATGAGCGCAACCCTCTTGTTAAGTTGCCACCGTCAAGTTTGGAATCCTAAACAAATTGTCGTGATATGTTGAAGAAGGTGAGGATGACATCACGTCATCATGCCCCTTATGCCCTGGGCGACACACGTGCTACAATAGCTGGGACAAAGGGTCACTATTAAGGGTGGTTAACGAACCACAATGCTTGCGAACTACTCGAGCTCGACTCGTTAAAAGCTCGAGCTTGTTCGGTTATTTAGTAAACAAGTCAAGCTTGAACATTATTTCCAAGCTCGGTTAGTTAACGAGTCAAGCTTGAACACACTACTTGGCTCGTTAAAAGTTCAGCTCGATATTATATACATATTAACCTACTAAAATATTTAAAATATACTTATTTCATTTAAATATTAAAATTAAATATATGTATTGTAGTAGTAAAGATTAATAGTACATAATGTATTTTGTATGATAAGAATATCATTTATATGATTATAATCTTATATTAAAATTTTAGTCAACACCGTGATTTCATCCGCCTAGGATAATAAAGTGGAGTTTTTTACCTAATATGAATAGCTATAACCAATAAACCAAGCTGCTCGTGAACTACTCGAGCTCGGCTCGAGTTTGGCTAGTAAAGCTCAAGCTCGCTTATTTAATAAATGAGTTAAGCTTGAACACACCACTACTCAACTCAACTCAGCTCGATATCACCCCTAGAAGTGTGAGCTAACTCCAAAAATCTGTCCACATAACTAATATATTTACATGGCAATATCACATCTGAATTTTTTCTTTCCTCCATAGGTGTTTCATAATCATTTTGTTTCTCATAATGAATTAATTGGTCTTTTTTCATATGAGCCCATTGTTTTGCGTCTTTATCTTTATTTTGTACCATATGAGGTTGAATTTTGCAATTTTTGTGGTACTAACCATCTAATCTGAGATGATTCATATTGATAATGATCCCTTAACAGTTTTTCCATTCATTCATTCCAAAATTGAAAAGTTTCTTATACGTACTTTGATTCGAAATGAAATATATATTCTTAATAAAAGTACCAATATCATCTTCCACTTGCATCCAGAAGTTTCATGAGAAAAAAGGACCTAGAGAAATTCAATAGAGGTGTACAGTAAAGAGAGAGAGAGCAATGAACACTGTTAAAATTGTGAAGCACAACACAAAACAGAGCTATTAAGCTCTTCGGTAATTTGAAGGCCATTCCCCTTAAATATTAAAAAAAACTTAGTTTTCAGGTTTAAAATATGGACGATGGCTACTTTTCTACTTTACCAAACTATTTTGTTAGTATTGGGATTTGAACCACGCGTTTAATATCTTGAGAGACTATGAATCACAGAAATCACACAACAAATAGAAAAATTACAGAGTAGAAAATAGAGACAAAACACAAGGA
This sequence comes from Tetracentron sinense, assembly GCA_015143295.1. Taxonomy (NCBI): domain Eukaryota; kingdom Viridiplantae; phylum Streptophyta; class Magnoliopsida; order Trochodendrales; family Trochodendraceae; genus Tetracentron; species Tetracentron sinense. The sequence continues at coordinate 21,578,022 of CM026574.1, forward strand.
TATACGAGGTTAGGCAACTTACCTACGTCCTCGGGAGCCACACCAATTCACTATATTGAAGATACAAAATACACAACTTGTTAACCTAAAAAATACGCATGCAACTATATGCTTAAAGCCGAAAATACCCTTGCCACCCTCTCCCCCCACGCAAGCAATCTACTAAAGATTGTTTACATACCCGACAGTTAGGTGGTGTTTGGTAACACTAGTCTTAGTCCCCTCGTTGGCCGAGGAGGGGACAATGCCTCCTCGCTCTCACATAGCCGACCCTTCAACTTCCATTAACTCAAGTTAGTTTTCTTTAATCCTTTAGTTAATTTTTTTTTCTTTTTTTCTAAAAACCGAGGGTAGATGGGTGAACTCCGAGGGTGGATGAATCTTAACCACAGTTAAATAAGTTAGAAGGAGGACGCATGACAAGAAAATGGGAGCCGAGACACCTCTCCTCGCGTTGAAAATTATGCTTAGTTGGACTTTAGATTGTTAAGTTGAAGGTTAATTGCATGTCTATATTTTAGAGATTTTAGGAGTAAAAACCTCTACTTTAAAAAATAGCTACATTTTTAAAGTAGAAGTTTTTACCCTACCTACATTTTTAAAGTAAAAGTTTTTACCCCTAAAATCAAAATGTGGAAATGCAATTAACCTTCAACTTATCTTTGACCAGTCAATGTTCTAGTGACTTGGATCTCCCATATAGAAGGAATGGAATAGTGGGGGCTAACCATCATGCCTGTTAGACATGTCCATGCCAATGCACAAGAAACTGCCTCGTCCTACTGCTCATATCTGGGGGATAAAAATCTCCTGCTTTTCTTCTGAGTCCCAATCAATGCATTTCTTAAAAGGGTACCACCACGAAAATAACACGGAATAATACAATAGCTTCGAAGAATCCTTTGTAGATCACGTCAATAAACTTATAATAACAAGAGACCTAAACGACGTAGATGCAAACCTGTTTGCTTGTGCCAGTGGTAGTGTGTCTATCCCCTCATAATTAATCCGGGTTCCATTCCTTTGCAGTGCAACAGTTAAAATGTCCACTGCTTAGTCCAACTTCCTAGGCTTCTAACCCACTAACCAATTAACAGATACTAACAAGTTTGTTTAGGGAACATGTTATTTGCAAGTCTTCACAACCGGTAGTATGTTTAACTGGTCTGTCCCGTTGAGATCTCAGGCCTGTGCTTAATTAACATACTTGAATGAGCTTTTGTATTCAGCTAATCTAGTTATCATGTGCCTTAAAATTTGTATTTTTATCTTTATAAACAATTTAAAATCTCAAAAATATCCTTCAAGCTTAAAAACTGCTCATTCTCTTTAACCTCATAGAAGCTTTTGAAACTTATTTCAAATTCAGGTCTATGTTACGAAAACAGTCATAACCAGACAATCGACCATTATCTATAGACCTTTCAGATATATATAAATCCTAACCCAATAGTTAGGCATTCCCAAAATGCTATCTAAGTGAAGGGATACCTTCAAAAAATTATTCAACAAAGATTACATGCAAAGCCGAAAACTAATGGAAACATTCTTAACCTGAATATCCAGTTAAAAACTTCATTTCTTCCATTCATCACATTAAAATACAGCCATCTCTTGATTTCTTTTCTTGGCAGTTATGGTCTAGGATACCTGTTGTGTAGAAATAGGGAAAATGATGCAGGTGAATTGATGAGAATTCAGTAACAATAACCTCAAAACACTATTACCCAGACTGTAACAGTGTTTTCCTACTACAAGATGAAAAAGAATATCGCTTTATCTTCCATGAGCCAGCTAGTTGTTTGAGAGAAGATTTAGTTACCAACAGATGGAAGGTAGATATTGCTGCACGAAGAAGCTGCCATCAAAGATGGTTAAATGTCAAAATAAGGTTACACTTCCAAGGACAATAGAAGGATCTTGTGTTTTTACCTACAAGAAATTTCCATATTGAGTATGATAGCATGGCCGTAGGAAAGATGATCAGCAAAGAGGATCCTTGGGGAGCAAAAGAAATCAGCTAACAACATCACAAGGAGAAAAAATGTCTCATTGCAAAAATTTATCATTTCCCATCTGTTTCCTGTTTCTGCAGAGAATTTTTAGAAACCTAACAGTCAAAAGACATTTAAAAGTTGTGTTGGGCAGAGGGGGTTGGGCAGAGGGGGGTGACACTAGGTGTGTATTCGAGCCGGGCTTGGCCTACTCGGCTCAGCTTGGCTTGAAAGAGTTTACTCTAGGCTCGAAGCTCGGCTCGGCCTGAAATGGTGCTCGAAAAATCGGCTCGAAGCTCGGCCCAAATTCATAAAGCTTCGCTCAAAGCCCAGCTCAGCCCGAATTGATTCAAGCTCAAGCCGGGCTTGGCTTGGCTCGGGCTCATCTTGAATACTTTTTAAAAAAAAAGTTAAATAAAACAATAATATTTTATATTATTTATATATGTAATAATGATACATATATATATATATATAATTTTTTTTATTTTTTTAAATAATATTCGAGTTGAGCCAAGCTCAAGCCGAATCGAGACTCAATCGAGTCAGGCCAAATCAAAACAAGCCTTGGCTCGAGCTCAGCTTGATCGAGCCGAGCAACCAAGCTAGCCCGGTGATGCAAATCAAGAGGTCAAAGTTTGACAGCCCATTTATTGAGGCCACATGGAAGAGGTCATGTAATTCATTGTTTTGGTCAAAGTATGCTTCATTCGCTACCAAGCTACATCAACCAAAGAATGTCACAATTTCCAATGAGCATTGGAATTGAGCAAACTTTTGGAAATATGCTCACTATTCTAGTTTTCTTAATTTTTATTTTTTCCTAAATTTGACCATGGGAATTAAAGACTTTTTTAACTTTTTTTAGTTTTTCTATAAGTAGGGATGGCTGGAAATGTTTTAGAGACATGTAATTCTGTTTTGAGTAAAATGTAAGTTTGAGGACTTAAGTCTTGTGCAACTGCGGTTGCCTCTATCAATAGAACCGTTTCTCTTATTCTCCATTGTTGTAAGTTTGCCTTGTTCATTGTTGCAACAATCTCCTTGTTTGCATCAAAGTGGTACCAGAGCCAAGTTCCGATTGACCATTAGTGGAGTTGCAATGGCGAATTGTGGACGTAGAGGTGCTCGAGGCTGGAACAATACGAATTTAGCTTCATTAGAGGAATTTGAGGCTATGAGAAAATGAGTGGAGGATCTAGAGCAAGAATTGCTCTTGAAGAATCAATCGGAAAGAGGCTCAGTTTCCAATCACAGTAACTTCTAATCATAGTAACTTCTCTGATGACGAGAACCCATTTCATCGCCAAAGGAATGAACCCCAACCAACATGGGAAGAACGATTGGTTCATGCTTTAGAAAACTCAGATCGTAGTATCCAAATTGATGTGCCAGAATTTCAAGGACGACTTGAACCGGATGAGTTTATTGATTGGTTGAACAGTGTGGAGACCTTCTTTGATTGGAAAAATCTGCCTAAGACAAGAAGGTGAAATTTGTTGCTACTCGATTAAAGGGCTATGCTCTCATTTGGTGGCAGCAATTGAAACATACATGCGAGCAACAAGGCAAGGTGAGAATTCAAACTTTGGGAAATAATGAAAAGAAAGTTACAGGCTAAATTCTTACCCGTCGATTATCATCAATTACTTTATCATAGATTTATTTTTCTTCGTCAAAGAAAAATCTGTGGCAGATTATACAGAAGAATTTTTTCAATTATGGAGTAGAAATGATGTCCATGAGTCAAATGACCAATTGATTGCTCAATACATTGGAGGATTGAGGATACCTTTGCAAGATGAACTTTCCCTTCACCACCTTACAACTATTGAGGAAGCTTACCAATTTGCTCTCAAAGTAGAAACCAAACTAGCCCAATCTACCCCATCCCGGACCAATGTTAGAACAAACTCATCTTCTATGTCCAAAAGGCCACAAACCCAAAATTTTCCATTCCAAAAATTCAGCCCATCTACCTCTTCAAAACCAACCCCTAACCCAAGATTGCAGACACCTTCAAATCCATCCAACCGTCCCACACCAGCCCAAAACTCCATTACATGTTTCCGATGTGGTGGAATCGGGCATCGGTCTTATGAATGTCCCCTTCAAAGGCGAGGTGTTGAGACCCATCTTGCAGATCCCATTTATGATGAGGAGGAAGATGAAGATCAACCACTTGGAGGTCTTGATGTTGATGTTCAAGATGAACCCCTTGATGAAGAAGACTTATATCCGGATGATGGAGAAAACTTAGTCATCCTTCGTGTCCTTTCAATTCCAAAGGTAACAAGGAAACCATCAAAACGTTCCAACATTTTCCGGACTAAATGCACAGCCAATGGAAAGATCTGTACCATCATCATTGATAGTGGAAGTTGCACCAATCTCATTTCACAAGAAATGGTTGACAAGTTAAGGCTCAAAATGGAGAAGCATCCGAATCCATATAGCATTGCTTGGTTCAAGAAAGGCAATGAGACTCCGGTAAGATCCCGATGCCTTGTGAATTTTTCAATTGGAAAAAATTACAATGAGTCAGTATTATGTGATGTACTCCCAATGGATGCTTGTCATATACTTTTGGGGAGACCATAGCAATTTGATAGAAAAGTAATACATGATGGCCAGTTGAACACATATTCCTTTCTAGTTAATGGAAGGAAAATTACCCTTTGGCCAATGACTGAAGAAGTTTTGGAATCTAAGCCTCATAGAGGGGAGGTCCAAAGCTTCTCACCATGTCTCAATTTGTGCAAGAAAGCAAAGAAAGTGATGTTATGTGTAATGATTGTAAAAGATGAAATCATCCCTACACCTCTACCAAGCTCGGTTGAATCTCTCCTTAGAGACTTTGGTGATATGATTCCGGATGAGTTACCTAGTGAATTACCTCCACTAAGAGACATTCAGCATCAAATTGACTTCATTCCCGAATCTAGCTTGCCAAATCTGCCTTACTACCGAATGAGCCCAAAGCATTATAAAGAGTTGAATCGGCAAGTTCAAGAATTGTTGTGCAAGGGCTTAATTCGTGAAAGTCTAAGTCCATTTGCGGTTCCAGCCCTCTTGACCCCTAAAAAGGATGGATCATGGAGAATGTGTATTGATAGTCGTGCTATTAATCGGATTACTATTAAGTACCGGTTCCCCATCCCAAGGCTTGACGACATGTTGGACATGTTGACTAACTCTAAGATCTTTTCCAAGATCGATCTTAGAAGCTGGTATCATCAAATTAGAGTTAGGCCGGGAGATGAATGGAAAACGGCTTTCAAGACTCGAGAAGGACTCTTTGAATGGTTTGTGATGCCATTTGGATTGTCCAATGCACCTAGTACCTTTATGAGAGTAATGAATCAAGCCTTGCGACATGTGATCGGAAAATTTGTTTTTGTGTACTTTGACGACATACTCATCTATAGCAAAGATGCGGATCAACACTTGCATCACCTTAGACAAGTGCTTCAAATCCTTCGGGAGGAGAGGTTATTTGTCAATCTCAAAAAATGCTCATTCATGGTGGAAAAGCTTGTGTTTTGGGCTTTTATTGTTTCTTGTGCAGGTGTTCAAGTAGATAAAACCAAAATTCAGGCCATTCTTGATTGGCCAACACCAAAGAACATTGGTGAAGTTCGAAGCTTCCATGGTTTGGCCTCCTTTTATCGGCGGTTCATCAAAGATTTCAGTTCTATCATGGCTCCCATCACCAATTGCTTAAAAAAGATAGAGTTCATGTGGTCCAAAGGAGCCGAAGAAAGTTTCCAACTTATCAAGAAGAAGATGACCAATGCACCCGTTCTAGCTCTTCCGAACTTTGAAAAAACTTTTGAAGTCCATTGTGATGCATCTCACATTGGAATTGGAGCGGTTCTCAGCCAAGAAGGAAGACTAATTGCATTCTTTAGTGAAAAACCCAATGAAGCAAAATCTCGGTATTCAACTTATGACTTGAAATTCTACGCCATCATCCAAGCCTTGAGATTTTGGCAGCATTACCTTCTCCATGGTGAGTTCGTTTTATATTCGGATCATGAGGCACTTAAGTTCTTGAATGCTCAAAAGAAGTTGAATCATAGGCATGCTAAATGGGTGTCTTACTTACAAGAGTTCACTTTTGTTTTACGACACAAATCGGGTTCACAAAATTAAGTGGCGGATGCACTTAGTAGAAAGGTAGAAAGGTTAATCTTCTTCGAACCTTTTCTACAAAAGTGGTGGGATTTGAGATAATACCCGAACTCTATGACAAGGACCCTTTCTTCTCAAAAATTGTTGAAAGCATAAAAAATGGTGAACATGACCAGCCACAAGTCTATGAGTTGCATGATGGCTACTTATTCAAACAAAATCGTTTGTGTGTCTCCAATAGCTCTCTTCGGATTAAAATCATTGATGAGCTACACAAAGGAGACATTGGTGGGCATTTTGGTTGTGATAAGACCACTGCTCTCTTTGAAGAAAGATACTTTTGGCCCAGGTATAGACGAGACATTTCCAGATATGTTGCTCGGTGCTACACTTGTCAATTAGCAAAAGGACATGCCAAGAATTGTGGAATGTACACTCCATTGCCCATTCCAACAAATCCATGGACTGATTTAAGTATGGATTTTGTATTGGGATTGCCTCGGACTCAATGAAATGTAGACTCCATCTATGTGGTTGTTGATCGATTTTCCAAGATGGCACATTTCATCCCATGCCGGCACACATTGGATGCTTCAAATGTGGCCAACTTATTTTTCAAAGAAGTAGTTCATTTGCATGGTGTTCCAAAAACAATTACTTCAGATCGTAATGTGAAGTTTGTTAAGTCATTTTTGGTGAACCCTATGGAAGAAAATGGGTACAAAATTACAATACAGTAATGCATATCATCCTCAAACTGATGGCCAAACTGAAGTTGTTAACCGAAGTTTGGGTAATTTGTTACGTGCACTTGCTGGTGATAAGCCTTCACAATGGGATCTTGTTTTGTCTCATGCTGAATTTGCCTACAATCGATTAGTTAATGGATCCACGGGCAAGAGCCCTTTTGAAATTGTGTATGGAACAACCCCTAATAGTGTTCTTGACTTGGTTCCATTGCCAATTTCGGATCGGGTTAGTGATGATGCCGAAGCACTTACCAAACGAATCAAAGAGCTACATCAAGAAGTACAGGAAGCACTCTAGAAAAATTATGAGAAGTACAAAAATGCTACTGATCTTCATAGAAGTGAAGAACACTTTGAAGTTGGAGACCTTGTCATGGTTTACTTAAGGAAAAAGAGATTTCCCAAGGGTGCATACCACAAACTTAAGTTCCGGAAGATTGGGCCATGGAGAATTTTGGCTAAAATGGGATTAAATGCATACAAAGTTGAGCTTCCTAACGACTTTAACATCTCACCAATTTTTAACATTTCTGATCTATATAGGTACTTGGGAGATGATATCATGCCTACAAAGGAGAAATCAAATGATCAAATCTCCAAACCAATTGAAGAAGAAGTTGATGTCATCCTTGATCACCGAAGCATTACTACTCAAAAAGGTAGTGATACCCAATACTTTGTCAAGTGGAAAGGTCGTTTGGATACAGAAAATTGTTGGGTAGCGGAATCAGAAATGCACAATATTGCCCCAGATCTTCTATGGCAATGCATAGCCACAACTCGAGGACGAGTTTCTCCTCAACCCGGGGTGGATGATGCAAATCAAGTGGTCAAAGTTTGACAGCCCATTTATTGAGGCCACATGGAAGAGGTCATGTAATTCATTGTTTTGGTCAAAGTATGCTTCATTCGCCACCAAGTTACATCAACCAAAGAATGTCACAATTTCCAATGAGCATTGGAATGGAGCAAACTTTTGGAAAAATGCTCAATATTCCAGTTTTCTTAATTTTTATTTTTTCCTAGATTTGACCATGGGCATTAAAGACTTTTTTAACTTTCTTTAGTTTTTCTATAAGTAGGGATGGCTAGAAATGTTTTAGAGGCATGTAATTCTGTTTTGAGTAAATTAAGTCTGAGAACTTAAGTCTTGTGCAACTACGGTTGCCTCTATCAATAGAACCGTTTCTCTTATTCTCCATTTTTCTCCATTGTTGTAAGTTTGCCTTGTTCATTGTTGCAACAATCTCCTTGTTTGCATCACCCGGCTTGTGTACTCCCCTAGGTGACACACTCAAAGTTTGTTCCACCACTGTGCAATATTTAGGTAATGAGAACTCAAAGGCATACAAGATGGTTTGACATTATAATGATTTCAACAGTCAGCAAGTTAAAAGAAATTGGAGGACAGCAGTCTGATTCTTTGGATCTTTTTGAGTTGGTGAAGTATTAGCATATAGTGGGAATGGCAGGCCATGAAGCTAGAACAGGAGAATGAGATTGAAGTAGGAAGGGAGGCCCGGTTTAACGTAACCAAGGTTGTAGCTTAAGGGGATTGTAGTGGAAAGATGGAAAATATTAAATTTACTCTCAATACATATGATATCCATACTTTCTTAAGAAAGTTAGGAAGTCACAGACCAAGCCATGTGAAATCTTTTGTGGAACAACAAATAAAATCAATCAAGAACTAAGCCAAAGTCTAAGAAAGGGCATCTTGATTTTATGATGTCTTCTATTTGATTAAATATACAAAAAAAGTACTATCCAGGACTTGCAGAGACAAATATTCATTCTGAATCATTGTTTAATCTATGTGAAAATTTTAAATAATAATATGACAAAATGGTTCAAGATCCAATTTGATAGAATCGGATGTGAATCTCCTCAAACCATCTTAATTTTCATATGTCATGCAGAATCATGGAGGTCTTAGAAGTTATAATGAAGCCAAAATTGTGATTATACTGCTCTCAAAGTATCTCTTTTTACAGGACAGAATGACAAACATTAAAGGAAGACTACCAATTCATTGATATGATAGTTTTAATCCATTGGATAACAGAGAGCGGGTTAATACAAGATATTGAACTGTGTTGTCAAAAACATGTCCATGACAGTCTAAAAGATGCGGACGTCATCTTGATAGAAACAATAGTTGGAGCGACCGGCTTTGAAATATATGTCAAGTTTTAGATATTTAAAAGGTAAACAATATCTAGATGATTTTCTTTTCAAAGATCCAGACATGACCGACATCCAAATGATGAAAACAAGAAAGCTAATCAAGAAGAAATGAAAAAGAAAAAGGAAAATGAGGAACATGACAAAATGAGTCATAAATCACACCAGTGCAACTCTCTGGTTTCAAAATTCAGTTTCCACGAAACGAGTCATGATTTACTCTTGGCTAAAAATAGCAACTGAAACTATGCGTTTGGTAAGAAGTTTCCACAACTTCTTATCCTGTTAGAATTTGGTAAGTGGGGAAGGGTCAAGGTTGGCGTTGCGGAAGATTTTGCCGGGTGCCATAGCATGGTCCATTTGGGGCGAGAGGAATAGGAGAGTGTTCGAAAACTCTTCCTATCCCCTCCCTCGTATTTGTGCTAAAATCCAGTTTTTGATGTTGGAGTGGTGCTCAGTTAGGCAGGATGGGGAGGGATTAGGCATGATCCCTACTAGGTTTCTATGATGCTTTTGGGGGCATCTTGTTGGGGGCTAGCATGGGGTTTCATGTTTTTCCTTTCATTTTGTGCCTCGCATCGGTTCACATTCTCATGAACTATGCGTTTTAGGTTTCTTTATATCTGTTTTATGTTTATTTATGAATTGCTTGGATTACCGATCAAAAAAAAAATAGCAACTGAAACTAGATCTTTCAAGACTGAAGGCAGAGGGTGGAAGATAGAGGAAGATTAAATTTAGGACCATATTTCATGTTCATCTGCCGACTTGGAAAGCTCATTTTCCTAAGCAAATAATATTATGGATGAAAGAACATCATTCATGAATTGCAAATACCAGCTTACATCTAAAAAGAAAAAAGAAAAGAAAAAAAGGAAAGACTTTGATTAAGATATTTGGATGGTTTGATCTGATTTACCTTGTATCTGTTGTCTTTCTAGTGATGCCATGCCATTATGTTGTGTAGCCTGTATGAAATACTAATGAAGAATAATATAAAGTACAAATCTGATAATGTTCAACTCTACTTTTATCAGCATGAAATCAGTAATCGAACGATACAACAAAGCAAAAGAGGAACATCACCAACTGTTGAATCCAACTTCGGAGGTCAAGGTATTCTTTCAGTAACTAATAAATTTTTCTTCTGCAGTTTTCCTGCATTGATATGGTATATTTGAAAAATGATTAGTTTTATCACAAATGCCCTGATTTGCAGTACAAGCAAAGGCCAGAAGGTAGGGTCCCCCAGGCAATGGGTTTAAACCAAATGAAGTTCTCTGCCAAATACTGGCCTGAATAGATGATTCTAAGTTCTAACCATCGAATATGTTACCTAATTTTGGAGGTCAATAAAAACAATGGTGAATGATCAAAACGCATCTATGAATTGGAGGATTAGAATTTTGTCCAATCCAGTCAATTTTTGGCCAAGGAGGTGTGCTAGGTGGGCCTCATAAAACAATGGGGCTCAAACCACCATGTTCACGTGTGACAGATTTTTAGTATAGTTATGGTAAATAAGTTAGAGACAGCAGATCATTCTCTCTATCATCTGACTCAAAAGGGGGCCCTTTAAAGAAAATTCATTCTACAGATAGAAAGATTACTCAGCAACATCAACTAGTTAGTCCCTTGTAGAACGAAGACAAATAAGACATGCCTATAAGGTATACAGCAAAATATAAAAAGTTACTGGTGCTGATAATAAATCATAAACTAGTCGCAGGCTCACAGCAAAAACACGATCCTTGTTACAGGATACTAAAATCTTCTTAGCATTTCATGAAGGAACAATGTCTTCGAACTAGAATCCTAATCTCCTAACATAGAAAATTATGAACTAAATTTTCTTTTCATCCAGGAATGTCTATAACAATAAGTTAGGCAAACATTGATATGCAGCATTTCATGAAGGAACAATGTCATGGCACCAATACATTCGAACTAGAATCCTAATCCTAATCCTAATATAGAAAAGAAATTATGAACTAAAATTTTCTTTTCATCCAGGAATGTCTATAACAATAAGTTAGGCAAACATTGATATGCAATCAAATGCACACTGAACAACTTGATATGACAATGCTTAATCATTGTTTTAGCAGAAAAAATTGTAGCCTGAAACAATAGAATTTTAAGAGGTATCCATAGTACAATTGTAAACAGATTTAGAACTGCATCATGACATTATTAGCACTTCTAGCAATTTCAAACTTTCACTTTCTAAACAGGAAATTTGAAACATAACAAATTTCAAAGTTCCATTAAGAATACAGAAAAGCAAATAAAAAGAAACTGGTACCAACTAATTTATGCATCATCACTCATAACAAGACAAATTTAAGTGAACATGAATGAACCACTGAGTAACAAATAATAGAAGGATGCCATTGCAATCTCTTACTCAAAATTTCCACTTCCTAGTGGTCTTGTCAACTTGTGAGACATCAACCAACACAGGTAGCACCCATGCTTAACTGATTCATACAACAACATTCCTACAAAACCATTTGTACAATGGAATATTACAATCCTTTTACTTATTGTGACATCATCAATAATACCTTAACACATGAAGAACCTCCTACATCAGCTGTAACTAGTTTCAAGCTATCTGTATGAGTGTTATAGCCATCTTTTAAACAGCATATTTTTCTACTTCTTCCTCAATGCCTTATCCCAACAATTTGGGCTGACAAGTGACAACACGAATCTTATTCCACCATTTTAGTCATCTGCGTTTAGAGTGCGAGTTATCAAATCTTTTCTCAGTAACTCCATCCACACCCTTTCCAATCATCTAATTACCCTTTTAAACCCTTCAACTTACACCAACTTACTCCTCATTAATGTCGTCATTGGTCCTCGTGGAATGTATCCAAACCATCTTAGTCTACCCTGCAATCATAATCACTCACTTATGAATAATTGAGCAAATATATAGAAATATGTTGCTTTGAGGTATCGGTGTATCGCTAACAGTTTTACCTAGGCACTTAGTTTCCCAAATTTTGTCGTGCCGACACTTGGACACGACACTATGGCACGATACGAAACTCCTTGGTACGTGTCTATACCATGTCATGGCGACATCAACATTATGATTAGGCACATGGTGCTTCAAGTATGTTATGTCATTTTAAAAATACATTTGCAAGGAACTTTTTGTCACATTGTGTTGCTTTTTGGAAACATAAACGAAATTTTACTAAGAGAATAGTGGTAACAACAATGATCAATATGTACGTCTCTCTCATCTCTTTTGTTGCTCACTTCTACTCCCTATATGAATATTTTTTTATAACTTAGGTACATACTTTTAAAAAAAAAATATGGGGGCTGGTGATCCCCCTCTTTTTTTTATTTATTGTTCTTTAATATTTAGTTATAATATATATATATATAATCATTTTTAAAAAAAATTACGTTTGTGCGACCGTATTGGGATTTTCAGAGCTTACCGTGCCGAACACCCCTAGACACTTGGCACACGTACCACGCGCCTAGGTAACACTGATCGCTAATCCATACATTTTAACTATGGGGCCTTTTCACGTTGTTACCAAAATAGCATTCCATGTATGGAGTCTTGTTCTGAGTTATTTAAAGACCCTACTTATATTTTTTCATTCATCCCCTCTCTAGTCTCATTAACAAATACCACGTCAAAATACAAATAACAAATATAGCATCATCTACAAATAACATAAATAAGGGAGATCCTCTTGAACATAAATGCATATAAATATGTGTAGTGTGTGTGCGCATGTGTGTGTGTGTGCGCGCCTGTGTGTGTTATTATAATTATTGTAGCAATAGCCGATAGGCAGCCTAACATAGGATTTATTAGCTTTTTTTGTTCCCTTGAACGGTATAGATTACCAAACTTTTAAACTTTTACTGTTTAATCTCCGAATCTTGAGAAATCAATGACTTTGAGAAAGCCTAGAGAGTAGAATTCCCAATAGATTGATGGAAGTTCCCCTTGGTGACATGGTTGGAGGGCCCACTCACCCAACTCTCTAATACTAACCACTAACCATAGATAAATTATATTGACGCTTCATAGTAGGCCACCATATTAAAAACAAACAAACAAATAAATAAGCAACAACTTATTTCAATTTAGTTGTATTCATGGTAATTATCTAGAATTGGAAGCTTTTTATTTTGATATGTCATGTGGTTCATAAGTATCTTAAGGTATGTTACAAACTTAATTTGTGCCTTTGTACATGCTAGTTTTGGCAAAGGGAGGCAGCAAGCTTAAGGCAACAACTGCAAAACTTGCAAGAAAACCATCGGTACAATCTTTTGCCTCTGACTTGAATTTAATAGTTCTTAAATAAACAAAAGTGATATGCCTGAAAGTAGTAAGAGTAGGAATGCACAATTTAAATAAGTGGCCATGTCAAGGCATGCATATAAGAAACGTTTAAAAGGTCTGTACCGGGCTAGGTTTTGGTTCCTAAAAATATATGGAAACAAATGGCATAATAAGAGAAATATGAAAGAGGTAGGTATTTAGGGTTATACGGTAACCCATATAAAATGATAGCGTCGAACGAACATCCAAAACCCATACGTATTGGTGAGACTCGTCCAATACGTATCGATTTTGGACGAGTCCTCCAAATCATGCATTAATAAGGTTAAGGTATCAATTAAAAAAACATACAGGACCCCAGCAAAATCGATACGTATCGCCCGATACATATCGGTTTTGGTGATTTTTATTACCATCCTTATGCATGTAAGGGATATCAAAACCATTAATGTTGCATGTATCTCTAAGGGACGTTTAAAATGATTAATTATGCATGCATGTGCGTGCAAAGAGACATTGAAACAGATTTCAAAGCTTTCTTTGATGGCCTTTGATGACACATTTACATGGAGATGGAACCGTTCAGTAGTGCCTTGTCTATGCACCTTAGATAAAGTACCATAGGCAAGAGTTACAAAGGTATTTGAAACAAATTTATCACGAGAAATATATATATCTAAATCACCAATCATATGCCCTCCAGTCAATAACCCAAGAAGTAGACTGATGTGAAACTAATAGAGTGATACCTCAATTAATAACTATGGCAGTGGAGGATGAGGGTGCACTGGTGAAAGGCTGCTGCTAAGTTTTGAGAAACTTGGAGTAATCTTCTCTCAATAAGGTAAGAGTAACTAATTCATCTTAAGTATTCTGTGACTTCTGAGAGAAGATGGGTGCTACAGATCTCATATGACATATCCTGAAGTTCATCAAAATAAGTAGCCTGATTTGCCCAAGCCAGCTTGCCATGTAGATCCTGCTAGTGTTAACAATATGATAACGTTGTCCATGATGAGTGCATATATAGATCCTACTAGTGTTAACAATATGATAACATTGTCCATGATGAGTGCATATATAGATCCTACTAGTGTTAACAATATGATAACATTGTCCATGATGAGTGCATATATTAAATCCCCAACTTCTACCACAGCCGTTATGGGGAACTCCAACCTCCACATCCACCAAAACAGTAATTGTCACTACCACAGTTACCATAACAACAGCCGATAGATGTTGCCAATGCAGATCTACTATCATTCTCTATCACGTAAGTGTTACCCAAAGATACATGCCATGAATGAGCATAAACCTTTGTAACCAAAGATACACGCTATGAATGAGCATAAACCTTTGTAATTGAGAATTTCCAGGTTCTCTAGAATTTGAGCCCTCACTGGTTCATATTCTGGACCAAGTACAGACAAAAACTTAGCCACTCTAAACTCCTCAAGTTATTGTAAAACTATTAGTGAGAGTTGATAGACATTCAACTCTTCCCACATTTCTCTATTGGATGAGTAATATTAACCAAAGGACTTATCTCCTTTCTGTAAGGAGAATATTTCCTGAAATAATTGATACAGGGCTAATATTTTTCTCTGCGGAGTATGTTTCACATAGTGTCTCCCATGTTTCCTTGGTACTGCCAGGAAACATAACATTGGAGCTCACAGAAGGTTCCATACTATTCCACAACCAAGTCATGATCTGTGAATTATCACGGATTCATTCCATATAGTTTCAAGCACCCTCTATGAGTTTTTCTATCAAGAGATAAATATCTTTCTTGCGGGCTGTAAGAAACATTTTGACAGATTTAGCCCAACTGGAGACAGTTTACTCTGTTTAACTTGATGAAAGTAATTTTTCCTCCCAAAGAATCATGATGGGACAATGTTCCAAGTTTCCAACTCTCATCTCCTCCTTATCAAAGAAAATCTCAAAGAAATGTCACTTACCATACAAAAGGGACGAAATTGCACGATATATGAGGGTTTTTGTTTTTTGACCGGTAAAGCAGAATTATAAATATCAAGCATAAAGCATACAAGTTACAATAGCAGAGGAGGAGTCATCAGAAAGTGAACCCAGAAGAAAGAGGAAATATAATAAAATATAGTAGGCAATAACGATCTAAGCTGAGAAGGACCCCATGGAGAGAACTGCTACCACATCTCAGAAGTCATGAAAATCTGAGCCAACTGATGTCGTTGAACTCCTCTCTACACGATATCCACTGAATAAGAGTCTGCCTAGTCATCAAACAGATTGAGTCACCTGAGAAAACAATACCGTCAAAAACCCTTCAATTTCACTCTTTCTAAAGACACCATACAAGCGCATCGGGAAGGGGAGAGCGAAAAACTCAGGCTTCAGGAATTACCCTAACCATAGACCAATAGGATTGAAAGTCTCCGAAGGTACGAGGGAAGTCCCAACTATTCCCTAGCAAAGATATAGAAAGAATCCCCAAATCTCGAAGGCAAAGAGGCAAAGCAACAGTAGGTGGTCCACTATTTCCTCTGCCTTGAGGCACATAAAACACCATTGGTCATTCTCCATCCTTTATGCATTAGATGATCACATGAGAGAATCTTGTCTAGAGTCACCGACCACGGACAAAAAAGGTACTTTGGAAGGCATGACTCATGAGGGGGTTCCACATGGATCTATAAGGAAAAGGGCCCAGTGATTGATCCTCAAGACCTGATAAGTGACCTTTTTGAGTCACAGAGCCGTAATCAAACATCTTTAAGGAGTAGATCAAAATTGAGCTCAGGGACTCCAAAAGGAGAGAAATACTGTCTAGCTCCCAATCCTAAAGGTTACGCCTAAATCTAGGACACTACAATGTCAACTTAGCTACCCAATTATAACTATCCCGAACTGATGCGTGTCTATTTACCGTAAAGGCAACAAGCTAAGAAACTCAACCCTGAGTGGAACTTGACCACACCATCTATCCTCCCAAAATCTAACCTCATCCCCCCTACCTACTCTAAAAGATGTGTGTTTCAAGAATCCAAACCACCCTAAAAAGATACGTTTCCATTGCTTCTTCAACACAAGATTTTCCTTAAATATTCACACCAAAATTAGCAAACACATTTTTGGATCAGCTCTTTTAAAACCTTTGAACCTCTCGGATTCATTTTCTTAATAATTGAATCATGGCGAAGAGGAATGAGAACATATGAAACCTCACATCACGTGGCTAAAAGGGATTAGAAAGCCTTAAAAAATGTTGGACAGTTTTAGGGTTTCTTCCCTAGAATAATGAAAGGGACATAATTAATTATTTGGAAATGAAAGAAGAGAATGAGATGAACCTCTAAAATTGAGTAAAAAAATTAATTTGGATCTAATACCATGTTTAATCTAAATTTTCACATGATAAATAGAGGAGAAAAGAAATGGGAGAAAAATAGAAAAATAAAAAATAGGAGAGAGAGAGAGAGAGAACGCGTGTCTTTTGTTGAAGGTGTGGCTCAAACCGGGAGAGTCGGTCAACCGGAATTGCAAACAGGTCGACCATTGTCAGTCAAAACCCACAGGTCGCAATTCCAGTAGCCAAAGCAACCAAGGCGGTCGACCGATTGTAAGGTCTGTCGACCGGTTTTCATGAAACAGGGTTGTTTAACCCAGATTTGGTAAGTTGCGCGAATTTTAGACTTTAAAATTTTTTAGTACTCTAATGTAGACTTATAAATATGTGCTTATAGGTCTAGGGTTTTAGTGTGGAGATAATAAAAAGGGATTAAGCACTCTAGGGCTTGGAGAAAGATTTAGAGAAAGGATTAAGGAAGGAGATAGGGCTTCTTCTTCGGGTTCATTGAGAAGGTGAATTAAGAGGGGTGTACAAGGGTCTCTGGGCTTGGGTTGAGAATTAAATCAATTAATTTGAGAGAAGAGAGTGTATCTTGTACTGGTTTCTAAAGGTTTCTCTGAACAAGGAAGAAGCAATTAGATCTTGGCTTGTGAACGTAGGGAAGTTATTGCCGAACCACATAAATTCTCTTGTGTTCTCTTTATTGTTTTTCTTTGTGTGGGTGTTATTTATCTTTTTCGTCAGATCTGTTGTATTGCGGATCTCCCAACAACTAGTATCAAGTGCTATCTATTCAATTGTGGATCTCCCAATAACTGGAAAAAGTCGACATCGGAAAGAGCTTAACCAATAGGTTATATCTAAAAAGGTAGCTGCGTGCTTTGAGGATGGCAGAGGGTGCAGATCTCATGGAATACATAAATGTGTTCAACGAGATCTTGAAATAACTGCAGAAAGTTGATGCCAAGGTGGAGGAAGATCGGGCCTTGATGCTTCTTATCTCACTTCCGGATTCATATGAGCACTTGGTGATAACCCTCTTATATGACAAGGATACATTGTGGTTGGAGGAGGTCACGGCGGCGCTACTATCTAATGAGATTAGGTGAAAGCCAAATCACGATGTGAATCATAATCATGCTTTGGCTACTCGGGGAAGAGGAAGTGATTTGGAGACAGGATCTGGAAATTCAGGAGAAGATCCAAATCTAAAGAAAAAGGTGTGGTTCAGTGCTATCATTGCAAAGAATTAGGGCTCTTTAAAAGGGAGTGTCCGCTACGTACTAATGGGAATAAGGGTTCTTCCAGAGGAGAATCTTCGGCAGCAATAGCACAGGGTAAAAACGAATACATTGGAGATGCTTTCACAGTCTCCAAAGGTATGGGCAATTCTTCTAATAAATGGTTGTTAGATTCGGGGGTTTCGTTTTTCATATTTGCTCAAATATGAAATTCTTTGATACTTTCCAAAGAAAGGCTAGAGAAGTGTCCTTCGGTGATGGATCTAAATGTAAAATCATGGGATTTGACGGAGTGGTTCGAACTTTGGGAGGGGTAGCCTATGTCATAAGTTGCAAAGGAATCTAATTTCTCTTGGCCAGATCGACTCCAAGGGTTGTTGCTACACAGTTAGAGGTGAAGTTCTCAAAACTAAGCGGGGATGCTTAGTTTTGATGAAGGGAAAGAAGTGTGATAATTTGTATCTCCTGGATGGGAATACAGTTGTAAGTGGAGCTACTACAGGGTCTGCAAGATATCAAAAAACCGGATGTTGTGCAGCAGGTAGGAAGTTCACCTAGGGTCTCTTTCACAGTCAGTGTAGAGACATATTCCAATAAGTTTTCGAAAGAAAGAAGATAGTGAGGTACCTTCAGCGGAGAAGACAAGCCTATGTCCTCGTCCGGGGTTCTTCTAGATGGGAGGACGGTTGTCAGGCTACACATGCATTTGGCCGTATTTGATCGAATTAGATGGCATTCAGGTGTGATTAGAAGGTGCGTGTAGCTGGTGGGTTTCAAGGCCAAATGGTTGTTTGTGGTATTTTCAAACGGTTTTAGGGTATTTGCAAATGGGGGACATAATCATGAGAGAGATTTTGGTTCAAGGTGGAGGAGCATCCCGGACATGGGTGACGCGGTGTTCTGTCTTGAATATTTGCTTGGCGATTAGCAAATCGGTTCTCTCGATTTTGATTGTGAGATTCAGTCTAGGGTGGAGGTTGCTGCGGCATGGCTCGAAGTTTTCTCCAAGGTAGAGTTTGTTGAAGGTGTGGCTCAAACTGGGGGAGTCGGCCAACCAAAATTGCAAACGGGTCAACCGCTGTTAGTAACCATGGTTAAAAACTTGACGAAACCGTTACGTAACACCCGTTACATAACGGTTTCGGTGGCCTCTGATACCCGATACCATACCTTTACCCGTTTATTCCGAAACAAATGCATAACGCCCGAAACCGTTACGTAATAGTATCGGGCATAGGACTCGTCCGCAATTTAGGTTTTAAAAAAAAATATATCCCAGAACAGTTAACCCGTGAAAAACATGCTGAATTTCTCCACCACCAGCCTTACATTCAACCAAATAGAAATGATGATGATGAAGATGATGAGTCAGCCCGTAATTCTATGTGGCTTTAGCACATAGCAGGTGTATATGTATCTGACTATCTGCTTATATGGAGTCTAGAGTCTGGACTGGATTTTGTGTATGTTTCAACTTTCAACCCTCGACCCATCTAATTCCATTATTTCTACATTTTGAGCTTCATATTGGCTTTAGAAGTATCTTGTTACTCATTTATTGCATTTTTTTAATTTTTTTTCTATTTTTGGGATTTTTTTTAAGCAAATAAATAAATAACGGCCGAAACCGTTACGTAACGAATTTTTTAAAGCAAAAAAAGGAAAAAAATATAATGGCCGAAACGATTACGTAACGGTTTTGGCTGTGTCTGTTACGGTATCCGAAATCGTTGTTTTAAACCTTGGTCAAAACCCACAGATCGCAATTATAGTAGCCAAAGCAACCAAGGCAGTCGAGCGATTTTCGCATAACAGTGTTGTTTAACCCGGATTTGGTAACTTGCACGAATTGGAGACTTTTTAATTGTTTAGGACTCTAATGTAGTAATGTAAGCTTATAAATATGTGCTTATAGGTCTAAGGTTTTAGTGTGTAGATAATAGAAAGGGATTACGCACTCTAGGGCTTGGAGAAAGATTTAGAGAAAGGATTAAGGAAGGAGATAGGGATTCTTCTTCAAGTCAATTGAGAAGGTGACTTGAGAGGGGTGTACAAGGGTCTCTGGGCTTGGGTTGGGAATTAATCTGAGAAGAGAGACTATATCTTGTACTGGTTTCCCAAGGTTTCTCTGAACAAGGCAGAAGCAATCGGATCTTGGCCCCTAGACGTAGGCAAGTTATTGCCAAACACGTAAATTCTTTTGTGCTCTCTTTATTGTTCTTGTTTGTGTGCGCTTGTTCAGTAAACCCTCCTCCTTATCTTACATAAAACAAGAGATTAATACAACATTAACAGCTAGCACATGCAGTTTATCAACTTTTTTAATTGTACCCTAACCAAAAGAAGATTTAATTGGTGGAAGAAATTGTCATTTGTATCTCACAAGACTGTTACTATCTGATTTTAAGCATTTGGAAATGCACGTCCAAAGGCGTATATAGTATACCTTGTGTTTTCATTTTGATGATTGCAGACAATTGATGGGAGAAGAGCTTTCCGGTTTGAGTGTCAAAGATCTACAAAATCTGGAGAACCAATTGGAAATGAGTTTGCGCGGTGTCCGTATGAAAAAGGTCTGAACCCTTATCCTTGATTCAAGCTTATTCTCTAATATTCATGATGCCAATAAAAAGCACGAGCATTATCCTAAACATGATTTTTGATTTCTGCAGGACCAAATTTTAATTGATGAAATACAAGAACTAAACCAAAAGGTCTTCCCAAAACAATGTCCCATTTGGTAGAATAAAGATTACACTTGAAGTAGCTGATTTTCATTGACTTAATTGTAGGGTAACCTCATTCATCAAGACAATATGGAACTGTATAAGAAGATAAACCTCATTCGTCAAGAAAACATGGAATTGCAAAAGAAGGTATTGGTTTGGACAACTAATACAAACTCTATATCGCTACAGAAAAACTTGTATACACCTTTTTCCACCATTAAATGTCAGAGTTGTATTCTAGTGAAATTCCAGTGACCCTAAGCATAAAGTTCGGGTATCAGGTTTATGGAACAAAAGACGAAAATGGAGCAAATGGCTCTGGCAATGGAGAGGACTTGCAAGTACCCCTCCATCTCCAGCTATACCAGCCACAGCAACAAAACTACGAGATACCAGTGAGAGCTTCAAAGTAAAGGTAAATTTTCCTCCTTCACAATCTTCAAAATTCAGTTAAGAATTCGAAATATTTCATTGATATCTTGATCCCAAATATATTTTTTTTTAAATTTCAGCAGTCTACAACTGCATCAAAGAAGCGGATTGATGAACTGTGGACTGATGTTACTTGATTCCCCATTATGATATAGCCACCATTACAAAATTATGCTTCTTCCGGTGAGATGTGGTATATGAGCCCGACAGGATACATTCAGCACAAATATCACTAGATTTGGTGTGACATGATCCACAGAACCTACTTTACATTTTGTGTGAAATTATCAATGAAACCAGTTATCTATGTAAACTTACATTTAATAAATAAAAACTAACGGCATGCCCCAGTTGTTTTTTTCTGTCTTGAATTTTATCATTATCCTTGAAATAGACTATGGGCTGGAATGGTGATCCCTATGCTTGCGGAGAATCATGTCCTTAACAAATAATTCAGAGGACAATAATAAGAAGCATTTTAAACAGAAAAGTCTTGAGAAACTCACAGAAACCGGTGCCACAACGAGAATACACGTACTATGAAAAAAAAATTACACAAAAATGAAATCGGAAGTCATCAAGCAACCCCTATTATATGTGGATAGAAACTTAATATCAGCTAGAGACTAAAGTTTACTATTTTTTAGCAGCACAAAAGTTCTTTTACTCTTTGATCAAAAAATAAACATATCACAGTTCCAATATAAGGAGAACACTTGAATAGAAGTTCAGGTTATTAGGCTACAGAAGGTGAAAATGTAGAATACCTTCTTATTTTGATTGATCAATCTATGAAGCAATTCATTAACTGATTTGTGTTGCAATACAAATGTCTGTGCACACTCCACCCAGCAGGCAAAGTCACCTTTACAAAGACAAACCGCCTCCCTAATATAAATAGATTGAAAGAAAGTTGCCACACAAAGTACAACTAATAAACGAAGGAATTAAGTGATGGAAATAGTCACTTCAATATGCACTTTCTGGAGATCTTTTAACAAACTAATATATCTTATGAAGTTCACAATGAATAGGTTGCACAAAGGAAAGATAATATCAGACCATGCCATAAATTATACATAACTGCAGCTCCTGAGTGTTGATTATGATTAAAACAAGAAACCTCTGGCGCCATATAAGTTATGCAGCTAGCAATCAGTCATAGTGTGTAGACCTATGTATTTAAATACTGGCCACCGTCAACAGTCAATAATCATGCTCCAATTAAATTGAATGACATGATTGTATGAGTACAATTTCACTGCATTTATTAAAAAGATTGAAAAGAAATAATCAATGCAGTCCAAAGAATCTGAAATTCTCTACAGATAACTTATTAGAATCCATGGGATTGTGATACCCTATTCCCCTTAGCCTCGAAGAGTCTAGCAAATAAATCTATGTGTTGTTGTTTGTGCACGGAAAATCTCTAATATGTAAGTGCACCACAAGAAATTTCTTGTTAATAAATGCAGCTCGAGAAATCTCTTATTATTTGAAAAAAAGTCAGTGTTCCTAGCATTGGAGGTCCTTGTTGGTTTCTTAACATAGAGCACATCTTAGATACCTGTCACTGTCGGATGGATGTACCATATGTAGAGACATTGTTCGAGAGAAAATTAGTCCCCAATTTAGGACTTCAGGAAATTTCAAACGCCCAACTTCTAACGAGTGAGCATGCATGGCTGCAGATAGATTTGTCCAGGGATCAAAGACTGAGATGTATGGATCATGAAACCACACCAGGAAGGGTAAAATTCCAACATCTGCATACAATTAAATGCATTTTGTTAAACAAACTCAGATTGATGGGTATGTACAATCATAAGGGCGGAAATAATTAACCAATGCTAATCTCATATAGGGCAATATTGGTATTAAGTAGCATTTAGCTGAAATGTATTGATTGAAAGAAAATGATCCCAAGGAAAAGTAACTGTACCTTTCTTTTCGTCTTTAAGATCTGTGAAGAATAAAAAGGCATTTTGAATATAAAGTTTTGACTTTTGATGCTAGGAACACAGGGACTTGACCAGCTAGTTGTGCTAATTTGAAATAAGTTTCACCATTCCCGGGGACTTTCTTCTGGTGATTCAAATAAATTCCAGTACAAAAGGATGAGGCTTGAATGAATCTGTACAAATATACCTTAAAGTTAGTAAGCAGGAATTGAAGAGACATAATGACATAGCTTAGCTATTTTCAATTTGGCTTGCCATGTACGCTTTTTGCAGGGAGCCTTCTGTGGTTTGGTATGTTTCTAAAAAAGGCAGTAGCCCCAAATTAATTTCGTAAAGGTACTAACCTTGTATTTTAAATAGGGATTTGACAGTTGTCCTGATAGGAACACATTTTTCTAAATTTGATATACTTGTGTGTTGATTTAACCCAATTTTATCAACTGTTCCACATTGTATATTTCTAGTTTTCCTGTGTGTTCTCAAATCTCACACACTGTTCAGAAGAAAATGGGCTACAAGTGCCTAACTTGACACATTTATTTCCAGCAAGAATCGTCACCCCAAACAAGAAAGGGCCAACTCTTATGTCAAATACTAGATAAATCGGAAGAGAAATACATGTTAACATTACATGAAAATCAAAGAGTTTGTGCAGACCTCTAGTTTATTACGGTCACATGTAAGAATTAAGATCCACAATACTTTTCATTTCGTCCAAGAGAGAATGGAAGATACAAAAAGAATAAAATCCTCAAAGAATAGGAATTATAATAACAATTAATCCCACGTGTTATAGATCACACCAACATGAGAATTACACTACAACGTCTAGATATCAAGAGTGACTAATGATCTTCCAAAAATTGCATAGGGATTCAAAGAACTGAAAGAGGAAAACAAAGGATATCTTTCAATAAATAGATTCGAATAGGTCCTAACAAATTACTAATTTAGTGGGTCATATTAATAAGCAAGTGTCACATGAACACAGTAACCTCTATAAAGTATAGGAGGTCATCAATCTCAGACACCAAAAGGCAGCCATACCCAGAAACTAACGGATTTTTCTTAAGTACCATTGAAAAAAAATACTGTAATCAACAGTAATAATCTGATTTTTCTTAGTACTATAAACTCCAAAAACATACTGTAATCAACAGTCTAATAATCTGATTTTTTTTCTTAGTAGTTAGTACTATTGAAAAAAATCATAAAAAAGAGAATATAGTAAAAGAGGTACTTTCTTCAAGAATACTGTTTACGGCACTATTTACAAACATTGTTCATGGCACTGTTCACAACATTGCTCACGAGCATTCCATTCAAAAGAAGAAAAAAAAAAGTGGCACAAATCTTGCCTTCATACTCTAATACCAATTAGTGAGTGTGAAACCTTAGAAAAAATAGAGGAAGAAAAAGAGGAGAGTAGAATAGAGAAGATTGAGGGAGAAAATTCAAGAGTAGTTTTCCACTTTTATATTATTTATTTATATCACTAATGAAAAAGTATTACAACAATACCCTTAATGACATGATATGGTGTATCTACACCTATAATAAGCTCATATCTCAACAATAAAAAATAATTGGGGTCTATCACATGCATGCTGGTAATGTCTTATTTTATGTAGAAAGGTGGTCAGACATAGGTTTACCTTTTAAGGTAGAATATGAATTTTATAATTGTTTAAAACCATTCTAACATCTATATATATATATATATGTGTGTGTGTGTGTGTGTGAGAGAGAAAAGAGAGGGAGTACCATCAGTCACGTACGTCATTGTCGTCCTCTCTCTCTCTCTCTCTCTCTCTCTCTCTTATTGTTTACTCTTTATTTGTGATCTACAACCATAGAATGAACGAGCCATATTAATTTTTATTAATCTATTCTAGGGTTTCAACTCGTTCTTTACTCTCCTTTTCTAATTCATAATTCCCATTTCATTATTCTAGAGAAAAAATCCTAAATCTGTCCAACTTTTCAGGCTCATGTGTTGGGTTTTATATGTTCCAATTCCTCTTTGCCATGATTCAATAAGAGAAGAGGTTGAAAGTTGTTAACGGGCCGGCCTAGAAAAAGTTTTACTAATGTGACATGTGAAGATCGAAGGAACAGATGCTGCCCTCATATTTTGTTTAATTTCTTTTTTGTTTGGTAAATGAAGAATTTTTTGAGGTCATCTTCATCTTGTTTGAATAAATTTATGTTAATATCATGGATAAGGGGGAGAAGAAAGTTGAAATAGTGTCCCATCATGATTCTCTCAGAGGGAAAATTACTTCCATTAAGTTAAATGAAGTAAACTATCTCCAATAAATATGTCCAAGTGTTTCCAATAGCTCAAGAGAAATATATCTATCTCACTAGAGAAAATCCCGTGGAGGGTGGTAGTAACTACAGGAAATGGATCCGTGATAATGCACAAATCATGGCCTGGTTATGGAATAGTATGGAGCCTCCTTTGAGCTCCAATACTATGTCTCTTAACACTAGCAAAGAAATATGGGGATATTAATTGAAATGTACTCTGTAAGGAAGAATATTAGCTTTGTATCAACTGTTTCGGGAAATCCTATCCTTTAAAAAAGAAGACAAGTCATTAGAGGAATATATTCATCCTTCAAGGGAAAGTAGGAAAAGTTGAATGTCTATAGCCTCTCACTAATGGCTTGGAGATAGAGAGACAACAGAGTGAGGATTTTAGAGTGGCTAAAAGTTTTCTGGACTTGGTCCAAAATATGAACCAATTAGATCTCAAATTCAAGGTAGTGAAGGACACATGAGATCCCTCCGTTACATACTTTTATGCTCATCTCTAGCATGTATCTTTGGCCAGCACTTTTGTGATAGAGTGATAGCAATAGCATATTCGTGATAGAGATGGATAACATATCTGCATTGGCTACATCCATTAGTCCCAATGATAGTAATCATTTAAGTAACAATAACAGTGTGGTGGACGTGGAGGTCAGATTCCCGTGATGATCATGATAGAGGCAACGCATTTTATAAATGCACTCCTTCAATCCTTCTGGATAGAGTTACAGTGAACACTTGTCGGACCTACATGGCAAGCCAATTTGGGCAAATCAGGCTACTTCATGATCTTCAAGATACAAGATCTGTAGGGCCAATCTCTTCTCAACTGTCATAGAGTACATTAATTGACTCAGTTACTCTCACCTTATTGAGACAAGTTCTCATAACTTAGCAGCAGCATTTCACCAGTGCACCCTCATCATCCACTACCACATTCGTTTACTCAAGTACTGCTTTATTAGTTTCACACCAGTCTACTCCTTGGGTCATTGACTCAGGGGCTTCTAATCATATGGAAGGTGATTAAGGGATGTTCACTTCTCTTGATAAATTTGTTTCATATACCTCTTTTACACTTGATGATGGTACTTTTATCTAATTTGCATGGAAAAAGCACCGCTGTACATATTACCCTCTTTCCTTGTCATCAGTTTTATATGTTCAAAAATTTCCAAATAGTCTTTTTTTTCACCGAAAATACCAAGTCGTTAATTGTTCAGTCACGTTTTATCCCTCTCATATACTTTTAAAATCTAAAGATGAAGGAGATAAATGGTGGAGGGCGTGAATCTAGAGGCCTATAGTATTTAGCATTCCTGAACCTCTTAGAGTGTCTTTACACTCGGATGTCTCTCCTCATCAATGGCATTGTCATCTGAATTATCCTTCTCACTGGATTTTCAAAAATATTGTCCCGTCTTTATCTTCTTGTCTTCATTAGATTGTGAAGCTTGTTAGTTCATTAAGCATCATAGAATATAATTTTAACCTCGTGGAAAAACGTAGTTTGTTTCTTTTTCTTTAGTTCATACTGATGTTTGGGACCAGCTCGAGTTCCTAGTTTGCTAGGGTTTAGGCACTATTTAATCTTTATTGAAAATTTTCGAGGATGACTTGGTTGAACCGCATGAAAGATCATAGTGAAGTTTATTCTATGTTTCAGAGGATAGTCATTTAAAGCTCCATTAAGAAGGGCTTGGAAGAAACTTTGGGCGTGACAGGACCATATTGATAGAGGCTAATTATTAAAGACCTAAGATGAAGAGGGACATTATTAGATTTGTGGAGAGATTACGTATATTTCAGCTGACTAAAGCCTGAAGGACAATGATAGAATAAGGGATTGTATTCTCCACTCTCTATTCCCAAGGCTCATTGGAAAGAAGTTAACGTGGATTTCGTTTTGAGTCTTTCATGGACTAACAAAGTATAGATTTGATATTTCTCGTAGTCGATCGATTTTTGAAGATGTATATTCTCTAGCATGTAAGAAGAAACTAGATACCACAAACATTGTTGACTTGTACTTCAGGAAAGTTGCGAGGTTGCATGCTATTTCAAAGATTATCACTGCAGATTGGGACACTAAGCTCCTTAATCCCTTTTGGGGAACCACGTGGAAGAAATGGGTACTGATCAACTGCAATTCAATCAAGCCTACCAACCACAAATGAACAGGCAGACTGAAGTTGTGAAGCATACCCTAGTACACCTCCTTTAAAGCATTGTGTGAGAAAAAGAAGAGCCAATGGGATCTAGACGTCTAGTATTGTCATAGGTGAAATTTGCAAATAACAATGCTCATAGAAGGTAGACCGGAAAGAGTTCATTCGAGGTGGTTTATGGTAAGAACCCTACACATTCATGGGACTTTGTTCCTTTGCAACTAATGAAGAAGGTCACGCCATCCCGAGGAGACTGTTGAGCATATGGGAGAGATACATGAATATGTGGTGAACTAAATTAGAAGCCAATACAACTAAGTACAAAGAGGCCATTGACAAGCATCAACATTTTAAAGAGTTCAACATGGGGGACTTGGTAATAGTTTAACTACCAAATGAGTGGTATTCATAGCAAAATATAACAAGTTGAATGATCGGAAGGTGGAACCATTCAAGCTCTTTAAGAAGATGGGCATCAATGCGTATAAGACAGATCTACCAGACATTGGGAGACTTTGAATGTTTTTATATTATTTATCTGTTTGAGTATCATGGCCTAGAGCTTGGTGGAGATGATCCCTTCAACTCGAGGTCGAGTTCTTCTCAACCACCGGAGAATGATGAAGTCCATAGTCTGAGTAGTGGTGATGTTTAACCATTTGACACAGAGATGCCACCTAGCACAAGGAGCTATTTCAAAGATACGCATCACAAACATGACACAAGAAGAAAAAGAAGCCTAAGGACTAATTAATTAGGCTATATTAGTGAAGTTATTTAGAAGTGTATTTAAATTTAATTTTTTTGTAAAGTAAATATTAACTCTTTTCTTTTATTTCATTTAAGTGAGGTGTATTAATGACATTTTACTCTAGTACCTAATAACTGGAAAGAGTTTCTTGGATGTCTCCTCTATGTTGGGTCATGGGTGAGTGTCTCCTTGATAGGCTAAGGAATTGTTGGTCTTCTCAAGCGACCCTATCTATAACCTATATAAAAGCGGGAGTTGGTTGCTTGTGGTGCAGCAATTGTCGAAGAACCCTCCCTCTAAACCTCTACAAAATTGATTACAAAGCTTCTCTCTATCCATTGGTGCCAAGTTTCCCTCTATTTTCTCAACCAAACCCTCTCTATACTTTTTTTTTTTTTTTCTTTTCTGTTATTTTTTCAAGTAGGAGTTAGCTGCTTGTCGTATAGCAACTATCAAAGAAACCTCCCTTTAAAGTCTAAACCTCTACAAACTTGATTCCAAAATTGTCATCTACCTATTGTTGCCAAGTTTCACTCTCTTTCTCTACCTTACTCCATACGCCTCCCTTTCTTACAACTTCCGTACGTGCATTGTACATGCCAGACCAACTAGTATTACCTATTATAAGTTAGTAGTTTGTGTTGGTTCTCCAATCCATCAATAGAGGTCATACAGTATGTTCCTGATACACACCTATCAATATCCCAACTTGAGCAAAAATATGAAACAAGTAGAACTAGAAAAGAAAGAAAAAAATATATGAATATTTCTTCTGCCTCAATATTCGATTACAGACTGAAAATTGAAATATAAGTATAACGAATAGAGAGAAGCATCTAGTGAATGCATCATATATCAAAAAACAAAGGGACCTAAAAAGTAAGTAAATCCAGTACAGTAAAATCATAAAAACAAGTCAGAGTCATCAAATCAGCGAAAATATCAAGCGAAAGGTTGTGAACTAATTTATATAAAGCACAAAAGATACAGAAGAAAAGAGATTCAAGCTCTTCACCTAAGAGTCTGAAAGCTTATCGGAGCGAACCCCATTCTCAAGGTTTCTTCGCAGAGTTGAATCTGAAACTATTTCAAGGACATAAGACGCTCACGTTAAAACAAATTATATCCATACGCTACTACAAATTTATCCACAGAACTATCTGAAACATTGTGTAAATGATGAAATCTCAGAAAGTCGGTTAATTCAATCAAACCCATTTCGTAACATCGAAATCAATAAAATATACAAATCAGGAGCTTTTAACAGTAAAAATCCGCGAAAATCTAAGTGCAAAATTAAAAATAGAAGTGAAATGCGAACGGAGGCAACGATCCAAACGTAATTCGCGATGAAATCGGATCATTAGAGTCGCAAGACGCACAGAAAATGGGAAAAAGAAACGAAAATATAGGGCAGAATCGCATAAGAAGGACGTAGAAGATAATGCAATGATCCAAATGTAATTTGCAGCAATCATCAAGAAAAACGGTTCAATCAGGACGCACGCAGGAAAAAAAATGGGAGAAAATCAGAAGATATGTAGAACAGAAACGCAGAAGAATAAGAAACAAATGAGGAAATCAGATCTGATTCTTACCAGTAGTCAGGAGACAAGAAAACCGCATCGGTAGGCAGAGCGAAAAATAGAGAGTGACGAAAAATATCTATTTGTGCCTGGATTAAAGCACTCGGGATTATCTACGGAATTCTACTGTTTGGTTGTATAAGGTCATTTGCCAGCCGACACGTATCCATCGGTTAGCTCATCCTGGCTCTTTTTCCAGATAATTATAAGACGTGCTGTATTTTATAGTAGGAACCGGACGTAAACAACGAAATATGATGACAGACGATCTGAAGTCGGATTTAAGTAAGAAGAGGAGGGGACTGGATAACTCCACGTAATCAATCTGACTTTTCTTTCGAGAAATTTCTAGAATTTCTGTCCTTTCTCTTTCTGCGTTTCGGGGAACAATTGCTGGTCTCTATCGAGCCGAAAACTGAGTCCGACTCGGCTACCGTGTGTGGCTCATGAGCTTTGTCTTTTGGTCATTATATATGTCGCATGTTTGGTTACAAGAATATTGATCATGGAACGGTCTACATCTCCGGAATTTTTTATGTTTTTTTATTTTGGGTGAGGATCATTTACCTACGTTGATACGGGGTTAGGGGTGAGTGAGGATTAGAGTTTCTTGCTACTCATTACCCCATGAATGGATCTCCGATACCTTTTTATAGAGAGAGGTCACACCCGAGAAATAGATCCTGATAATTTTTATTGAGAGAGATCGCATACCACCATTAACACAATACAAAAGAGCACCAAGTAGGGCTGTGAATGATTTGAACTTGAGTTGAGTATTTGAGGTTAAATGCCTGATCTCGCACTTACTGAAGACAAGCAACAAGTTATTTTTTATTTATTTTCGAAGAAAAAATAGAAATAAAAATAAAGATAAAATAATATTTTTATTTTCTTAACAAAATTTGAAAATTTTACATTTTTTTTTAATTCCTTAAAAATCAAACTAAGCTTGATGGTTAGTGGATCACGATTAACGAGGATTAAAAGGGACATGTGTTGACTTGTAGGTGTGATTGAACTTTCACCAAGTTTTATCAACAGTTACTTACACATGTACAAATTGTATTTAGTAAATAAAAATAGAAATGGGAGTGGGACCGCACTAGCACGATCTCTTTGTGCCCTATTTTTAACACCCACCAATGGTTGTTAAGATTCATCCATCCAACCTTACCTTAGTTTTCAAGAAAAAAATATTAATTTAATTAATTAAAAGAAACACGGGACACTGCGGTCAGCTAGGAAGGTCGCAGTTCCTTCTTAAGACTCAATAAAAAAAAAAAAAATACATAGATACGTTCTTCTTATGGTTCCCTGAGAAATCCTTGTGGAACTCTCTAGAGTAGAGCCGGACTCCATCGCTATCTTCAGATGCCTTATTTTTTTACCCACAACAACTTTAGGCTGGTTTGGTTGCACTTTCATTCTCTGTTTTTGGTTTTTTTTTAAAAAAAAATTAAAAATTTTATACGAAACATATTTGGTAAACATGTTTCTGCTCTTTGTTTTTAAAAATCAAAGGAAACAAAAGTTTTCTACTACCTTTGTTTTTTAAAACAAAAAACAAAAATAGAAAACACAAACCCACTATCACCACCCATCACCACTACCACCATTCACCACCACCATAATACTACTACCACCGTCCATTACCACCACTACTCACCACCCACCATCACCTCCACCGCCACCACCACAATACAACCATCACCACCACAATCACCACCACCACCACCATCACCGCCACTATCACCATCACCACCACCTCAACCACACCATCGCCACACTACGCCCACCACCATCACTCACCACTACCACCACCACCACACTACCACCACTACAGCCACCGCCACACACCACCACCACCGCCACCATCACCGCCACCACCACCATCATCACCACTGCCACCATCATCACCACAATCACCACCACCACTACCAATGCCACCATCACCACCACCACCGCTACCATCACCAACACTCACCACCACACTACACTCTCCGCCATCACTCACCACTATCACCACCACCGCCACACTACCACCACCACCACCACTACCGCCACCACCACACACCACCACCACCGCCACCATCACCACCACCACCGCCACCAGGGGCGGAGCCACATGGGGCTCGGGGGGGCTGAAGCCCCCCCTCAACTTTTGGGATTTTTTTTATTGTATAGTGTAATGTGGGTGTGGCCAATGAGCAAGGGCAAAGCCGGGTGGTGGTGGGGGATCTAAGCCCCCCAGAACATTTTGAGAAGAAATTTCTTTTTTATATATTTATATTATTTAATTTAAGATGGCGTAGGCATATGAAAATGCTTAAATTACCGGTGTTTTCCATCATGTAATGAAATGGTCGGTCCTCATTGGTCCACGGCCCTCTTTAACACTCATTAATTGTGGTTAAGATTCACTCACCCATAGAGTTAAGCAATCAAACCTAGTTTTTAAGAAGAAAAAAACAATAAAAATCTTAAATTTAATTTTGATAAGCTTAATTAGGATTAAAGGAGTGTTAAAAGGGACAAGGACACGACGGTAAGTTAAACAGCCGGTCCACTCATCATCACTACTCAAAACTATATACTTTACCAAAGGACAAAGAGACGAGATGACCCACAAACTTGGCACTAATTTTTTTTTGGGGGGGCTACGCCCCCGAACCCCCACACCTTACCATTAGCCCCCCCGGCCAAAAATCCTGGCTCCGCCCCTGACCGCCACCATTACCAACACTCACTACCACACTACACCCACTGCCATCACTCGCCACTACCACAATCATGAATTGAAATTATTTAATCAAATTTATCAAACGTGTTTTTTTGTTTTTCTTTTTTTAAAATAAGTAACAGTTATTAATACCAAACGTGTTTCCTATTTAAAAAAATTGAAAATAAAAAGTTGTTTCTAAATTTTAAAAACAAAAACAGAAAAACAGAAGTGTATCTAAAACGGCCCTTTAGTTAGTGCCCTTTTTCTCTTTTTTTTTAAATATCTGAACTTGGCAAATTTTAATATTATCCCCATTAGGCCCACATCGGAGGGTACTTCATAAGAGGTCATTAACCCTCCATTAGTTATGCCCTTTGGAGTGATTGCTGGGACTTATGTCAGCTTAGAGGTTATCTTAGGTTTAATCACGTGTGTGTTAGGGTTTATATTACCTCTTACCAAAAAAAAGAAAATTTAATACTATCTTGATAAATCATATTTGGATAATAAATAGAAAAGTAGAAAACGGATCACAGGTCCTCTTCTAAATTGATCATCCAATTACAAATTGACATGTGGCAGTGAATTTATTTTAATTTTATTTCTCTTTTCCCGTTTGTTAAAATTTGATTGATGTGGTTAGCTTGAAAGATGACATTATCAGAACTCTATTACATATGTATTCCAACCAAAAATAATAATAATAATAAATAAGGGAAGAGATCGATAGATAAATGAAAAAGAACATGTATATTCACATATGCCCGTAACCGTTAGATCCTCGCATCTGCGACTATTATCACACCATTTTTTTTGTATGTGGGAGTGGGTCCTTAGTTTGTTTTTTAACCAATCTAACTCCTAATAAGGGATAGTCCTCCTACTTTCGAGATTGAATCACAGCCAATCGCGACTGAACTTTGGGAGAGTTCAATCGCACCCACAGTTCAACACATGTCCTTTTTAACCCCTATTAATATAGTTAAGATTCACTAAACCTTAGGGTTTAACAATCTAACCTTGGTTTTTAGAAATTCGTTTTTAAAAAAATTTAACCCTTAAGGGTTAAAATTTCTCAACCCTAAGGATAATCTTTTTATAATATTTTTTTGTAAAAACCAAGGATAGATTGTTGAACCCTAAGGGTGAATCTTAACCATGGTTAATAAGGGTTAAAAAAGAAGTCTTTTTGACCTGTGAGTGCAATTGAACTCCGTGATTGGCTGTGATTCAATCTCCCTACTTTCCAGTAATTTGCCACAAACAACAGGCTTCACTTTTAAATTTGCACTTCAAATTCTCTACGGTGATGGACTCCTTAGAGTCGGTTACTCCTTTTGGTCCCCATGTGTCCCTTTTTAATACCTCTTAATTATGGTTATGATTCACCCACCCTAGGGTTCACCAACCCATCCTTGGTTTTAGAAATTTTTTAATATATTTTTCTAAAAAGAAATGATTGGTGGGTGAACCTTTGGGGTGAGTGAATCTTAACCACAATTAGGGGGTGTCAAAAGGAACACGTGGCGATCTCATGGGTGTAACCAGACTCCCTTGAGTCCGGTTATAACAGTAATGGATTATGTCTCAATAACTAACATAAAAATGTTAGCGCGCACACACAAAAAAAAAATCACCACGTTAGGGAAAGAGAGAGAGACTATCTCCTCCTATAGGGGAGACACTTTAAAAAAATATTCTTTCCCTAAATACCCTCTCTCATATAGGAAGTCATGTGATGATAGTCATTGGATCTCTGGATCCAACGGCTACAAACATATGTGAAGATATATGTTTTATCCTATATGTCTCTTGATCCATTCCCAATAAATAAATATACGTATGTATATATTATTTTAATTTTATATTGTTGAGAAGATATTGAATAACAGCCGATCACGATTGAACTCAATAACACGTGTCTTTTTTAACCCTCATTAACTAGGGTTAAGATTCACTGACACTTAAAGGTTCAACAGTCTAATATTTGTTTTTAAATTTTCTTTTTTTAAAAAATTTAACCTTAGGGTGATCAAAATTTCTTACCCTTATGCTATGTTTGGTTGTTGAGAAAATAAGTGAAAATATAGAAAAGAAAAAAAAAATTTTAATTTCTAATACAATTTTTAGTTGTGTTTTGTCTAATTTTTTTTTTTTTTTTTCTATATTTTTACTTATTTTCTAGGCATCTAAACATAGGGTTAAGGTTAATTTTTAAATTTTTAAAAAAAAACTATGGTTAGATTATTGAACCCCAAGGGTAAGGAAATTTTAACCATGGTTAATATGAGTTAAAAGGGACATGCGTTGACTTCTGAATACGATTGAACTCTCCCTGAGTTCAATCGCGATTGGCTGTGATTCGATCTCTGTTGAGAAGCATTCTAAAACAGGAAACCGCATGTCTCGTTAGGATTAAAATTGGAAACGTCTTCAATGAGGTAAGAGCTTTTGGTTTCTACCTTTTCCTTTTTTCCTTTCCATGATATGTTTGATTTACGGAAATATGTATTTAATGGTGTTTCCGGCAGAATGATTGCTGAAATTTTAAATTTTTATGGTTCCCCAGGGTAGAATCTTGTTGAATTCTAGGTGGGAGATGGTGGGGCTTTTGCAGGTATGATTGATGATTCTGATATGGGTTTTTGATATCTAGAGTTGGGCAAGGGAATTCAGTTTGATTTGAGATCATTATATTCTATCTGCTACTAGATTTGATCAGAAAAGAAATACTGAAATTTATTGAAGTTTTTGAAATGCAGTTTTTTTTTTTAATGTTTGTAGAGTGTAGTGAACAGCAAGGGTGAATTAGGGTTTTCAGGATTTGATCTCTTCTTGTTGTTTATCGTTGTCTACTGGACCCATGATTCGAAAAAAGATTGACTAGAAAAAGGAATTAATATTCTTGAACCTTGTACATAGATGGAGCTGGTTCAGGAAGAACGGAATGGAAATGGGGAGGCAGAGGAAATGGACATAGAATCTTCTATAGAAACTCCTCTGAAGGAAAACTGTCTCTCTCGAACCCATTATCCTGGCGCTGTGAGACGGAAAGCGTATAGATTTGATGGATTGGGAAGTTATTTTGACAAGGAATGGGACCTTACAGAGGGTCGGGGTGGAGAATTTTGTTGGTACCATGTTGAGCTTCCAAAGAGTAATCCGAAGCTCTCGATGTCTGCACAATACCTTATTGATGTTCTTTGCCCTCCGCTGAAACTCCAGGACATCCTCTCACTTGTTAGCAATGGACCATTTTGTGGGCATGTTGATGGGGCCCTTGTCTTCAGGGTCAATTCACCGGGCCCTGCTTCGAGCAATTTTACCTTCAGGATCGCTGCAAGAGTCACTGAGAACTCAGTAATCACGGTGTCGTTGGGTCGTGTTCCCAGATTGGGCTTCTCACCAATGGGTCAATCTCTTCTTTCAGTGATTCCTAGTGTGGAGAGTCCCAATCTGGTTAGAGGTGATGAGAAGGAAGGGAGTGGAATTGTGATTAGGGAGCATGTTCTCGAGTTTTTGTTGACAATGAATCATTCCGAGGAGGCTGATAATCCAGTTCCAAGAACTGTCTCGAATCTTGTTGTTCATGTTGTTGACACGCACGTGGATCACCTTCAGGATACAGTGACCAAG
Source organism: Tetracentron sinense (assembly GCA_015143295.1). Taxonomy (NCBI): domain Eukaryota; kingdom Viridiplantae; phylum Streptophyta; class Magnoliopsida; order Trochodendrales; family Trochodendraceae; genus Tetracentron; species Tetracentron sinense. The sequence goes on from CM026574.1 coordinate 21,614,298, forward strand.
CTCGAGATGGAGTTGGATTCAGTGGAGCTCGAATTGGATAAAGGTAATTTGTGCTTAAGGACAGATTTGAGCTGCTCCATGACTTCTTTTCTTTTCCTATTTCTTTGCTGATTATATTATTTGTAGACACTCACGTTGTGATTTTCTTTCTCTTTTCCGATTGCCAATAACATAAGGTATTCACTTTGAGGTGCATATGAATTTTCCAATTTGTGTTCTTGATGCTTGCTTGGGAAAGCCTATTGTTATGTTTTCTACACCCCTAATGTGGGGCTTTGGAAGGGTCTATTCTTATTCTTATATTACAAAAAAATTAAACAAGATGACAGGGAGTTGATGTTAGTTTGCTTAGTTTACACTTAAGATTATGTTCTTGATTTACAAACGAACTACCTTCTCCAGTGATTCTAACTTCTTACCACGAACTGACTACTTATATCATCCTTATTTATTCCAATTTTTTTTGTAAGTAACAAAACATCATTGAAAAAATTTAAAGAAATTCCTTACATCCTTAGATTCTCTATTTATAGTGAGTCATCCCAAATAGTCAGTTAAATCATTACTGTCTCTAGACATATTGAATTCACATTTCACAACAGTAAAGTTCTTGCTTAAACTCATTATTTTTTGGGGGGAAGGTGTGGTTTGGGGGTGGAGCCACAATCCATCATGTCAATTCATGGTTGCAGTCCATTATGTTACGACGTAAGTGTCACACTCCAAAACCTACATACAATCCATCTCATATTTGTGCAGATTCCGAGGTGTGAACCTGGAACAAATCCCGAGGTAATGGAATTTAATCTAAATAAATTACCATTAACATATGCATATCTCTAGCATTAAGTTTAAACTAACAAGAGTAAATGAACGTAAAACTGAATTCATTTAAAATCTCACTGACATGACACTCTACCTCAACTGAAAAGTACTAAATAAAGTTCTTAAACGAAACCCAATAGCTAACTAAGTTCTTGACCGTTCCCCCTAAGTCCTTCAGGTACTCCCTAAAAAAAATCAATAAATATAACAAGGGTGAGCTTTTGGCTCAGTAAGAGAATACCACAACATGCAATAGTTGTGATAAATAAAACAATAAACAACAGATATGAATATGCATAATTTTATTTATCAGTTTACTCAGGTCTTCTGTCAATAAGGTTTACACGTAGTTTACCCTACTGACAACGGTCTCAATGTTGTATGGTCTTATACAAGGACCCTTAGGTTTACACGTAGCTCACCTAAGGTAGTCACACTGAGAGGCACATAACTTCTTAGTGGGATTACACAAAGCTCTCCCTCAGACTTTTGACCTAGAGAGTCTCTCATTCTCTATTTGTCATCCCTTGGTCTTTCTCCTTTTTAATTTATTAACCACTCTTTATTATCGTGTCCCATACCATCATAATAAAGAGGGTAAAATATCATGCAAAGCTAACGCAGATACAAAAATTATGCAAGATAATAGATAAAATAGATTTCCTTAAACATGCTTTTCTGAATAAAGAAATTACACAAATTTATCTAATATGCTCACAGTACGAATTATTCAAGATAGTTATTTTACAAAAATAAAATAAATAAAATCCTTTTATTTCTTTTTATTCTCCTTCTTTTCTTTCGCTTAATTAAATAATTTATTATTTTTTTTTTTTCATAAATGATTTTATTATTTTAACACAATTCAGCTCCCAAAGCAACAATCAAAAACACTAAAAACAGCGTCCAACCAATCGATCGGCGGGTCGCCTGTGATTGATCGATGACCACCAATCGATCGGCTCAAGGCCTCCGATCGATCAGTGTCAGCGATTTGGCTGGGAAACGTCAGCCCAAACCCCAAATCTCGATTTTTCAACTTTCTGAACCCTTTTTCTCGATTTTCCAACCCTCGAAACCCGTGTTAATTAATCCACAATTGTTCTTTCAATTTGTAACCTCTATTCTAACATTATTTATGCATTATTTCATTACAAAGATTTCGATTAACAATTGTTTAATTTATAAATTTAAATGTTGATTCTATACTTGTTTTTCTTTAAACATCATTATTAAGATTTATACTCTTGGTCATAATTCCGCATTATTCGTCGATGTGCATAGATCTCTATCCTAGATCTCACACAAACATCAATAAATCTATATAAACCCAAGATAAAACTTATAATAGAAAACCCTAACTCTAGGGGAGTATTCATTTGCCTCAAAGGTTTAAATTTCAGACTTTTAATACTCCAATCCTACCTAAACCACTTGTCTCGAAGGATCAAACCACCACAAGGGAGAAAACTCAAATCTCCAAGCCTCGGATCTCGATCTAGGCGCTTGAAAGCTCTACCAAAGTGCAGCCCTCTTTTCCTTTCTCTCCCACGATCTATTCTCTAGAATTTCAGTTTAGCAAATTATGAGAATTAGGTTTATCATATTCTATATATATTAATCATATTTCTTATTTACCAAAACGCCAATAGTGGCCCTCGTTTGTTTATAGGTTCTAACTAAACCCCAATAAAAATTATTCTTATTCTCAAATTCATTCCCACTTCTAAATCATTGATTATCTGAGGTTAACCGAAAAAGTGAAATTACTATCTTACCCCTATTCAAGGAGAATATTGAAATACCCTTAGAAATAGAAAAAAATAATTTCAAGATCACTACATTAAGTCAGTAATTGTGGGATGTGAGGGTTGGCTTTGACCCGAAGGCCAAAAAACCAGTAAATGAAAATTAATAGACTTGTCTAAAGAGACCTTCTCTTCACTTCATTGTTAGTCCTTTAAGCCGACTGAGCCAGAGAAGTCCTTCAAAAATTTCATCGTAAAATGCTTCAATTTCGACCAAGTGCTTCAGGCTAACGAACTTCCATCAAAGTTGAACTTGATCCACCCTTTCCTGAATTTTGCCAAAAGGTCATACTTTGATCTTCACTTCATCAGCATAGAAGATAGTTTTTCTCTTCGTTTTCTTGTTTCTAAAAGAGATTTTTATCTTTCTGGGTTTTATCTCAGATACCTTATTCTCTATCCCTTTTACAATTAACCAATACAACCCTTTTATAAATAAATTAACATTTTTAGATAAATTCACAAAACCGACACTTGCACCAACGTAAAACAACACCAAGATATTTCTGCAGAGAGTTTGATCAGTGACAATCACATGCTTTTCATGTAAATCGATGCTATTTCCCTTTTCAAATTACCTTCTTCTGAAAAGCGGAAAAGGGAAAGAGATCAGCCATTCACTGGAAATTCCTGCTTAGTTTCTTTTTTCAACCCCATTTTCTGCACCATTAGGTTTTCATGTTCCAACATTTGTAGCCCTCCACGACATAAGTAAATTAGGAAATATGAGCTGCAAGAAGCTAATATATATAGCTTTTAACATACGCATTTCATCTGGGCAATGGGCTCCCTCTAGTTCCTTCCTATTTTAAAAGACTGTAGGTTTGAGGGATAACAATTGTTTTTTATGTTGTAAAACAGTTAGAAAACCATTCACTGGAAACCTCGAGTTTGTCTGCCATAATTACTTGGTATTTGTAGTTTGCATCATGGTTGTCAGGAAACAATTTTTTTTAAAGCTGCCTAGTGGAGACAGGGAGTTTGGCAGAACCCTACCTATTTATTAGATAGATCAAAGAGATTACAAGCAAAGATCAAGAGTGGACATAAAATCAAAACCCCTAGAACCGTAAAAATTTCATAATGCGAATGTTACCAAGACCCAAATAATCCGTTCTTAAGACTCATCTTCCTGAGCTGGGGACTTCCTCAATAGAAATAAAAATACCTGAACTCTGGGTGAGGCAAGCATTATTAGCTAGCCAATCCATAGCAGCATTAGATTCTCTCTGGATCTGATGAAAATTATAACAAATACCATGAAGTGAAATGCCAATAAATTTCTTTCAATACCAAAGAAACCAAGGGGTATAAGAGATTATAGAGATTGAGTTTACAACCAGTGTAGAATCCGATTCAATTTCAGTATTCCATATGTTCAATGATGCACAAACATTTAACACATTCGGTAAAACTCTGAATCCTAATGTGATATTAGTAGCATGACCATAAAAATTAAATTTCCCTTGTGATCACGAATAACTCCTCCACCTTCAGCAATACCTGGATTTCCTATCGATATTCCATCAATATTGAGTTTGAACCGACCCGGACTTCGTGTACACCATCTACAAATCAAAATTTTCTTTCTTTTGCAAAAATTTGAAGGAATCTTAAACAAATCATAAATATATATATATCCCTTGAAAGTATGTAAGGAGGATAAAATGATACTCGCATATCTAGAGTATTTTCTATGATAATGTTAGCAAAATTGACATTATTATCATAAATCTCGAGCACCTTTCCTTCCAAATACTTCAAACGATAAGAGGTAAAATGGATCTTAAGATTCCCAACAGGGAGGAGTTATTGGAGGCCGCAAACCAACACATCAAACTACAGTGAATGCTATCATTCTGGAGTAGAAATAGAGTATACTGATGCAAAGTAATCCCAAATATTGATAGCAAGTTGACTAGATATAAGAAAATGATTTGAGTGATTTTGTATGATTCTCAGCACAACAACATCTCCTAGCAATAGGAATGCCAATATTCTGAATAGCAATATACTAATATCCACTGGAACTACATTGTGAAGAATCTTTCACCCTAAAATACTTATTTTCGTAGGGATATATTTATTTCAAGGAATTGAAGGAGAATGGTTCCTAATAGAATTCCACCCACTAGAAATAGAGAAATTGCGATTTGGAGAATGACACCATATGATCTTATCTGGACAGTTAGAGATGAACAACCCACTATTGTCAATGGTGTTTACCACATCCATAGGAAGATAATGAATAACCTCTGAAAGATTCCAATTACCTTGATTATCCAGTAAATTAGCAATAAGAGGAAATGTGTCCAAGTAGAATTAGCCAAAGTAATGAGAGGAGCATCACCGATCTAGTTATCCATCCAAAAGTTTGTAGACTGACAATTACCCACCAACCATTGACATTTGTGGATAAAATCTTGAGCAAGACTATTCATGTGAGTCCAAGTAGCAGAACAATTCAAACGAATCCCTAAGTTTTAGAGAAATTCACCTCTCAAATATTTTTCGTTGAAGAATGCAGACCCATATCCTGAAGAGGATAAAAGAGTTTCCGGAATAATTTCATACTGAAAGCCTTCAATATGTCTTCAATTAATCGAATACCAATTGCCCTTCAACATGTCTTATTGGTGAGGGTAGAAGTAAAGCTCAGATATTGGTTTAGAGGCCTCTTTCCTTTATTTTCTATCTTTCAACTTTCTTTTTAAATATCATTTTTATGTGTCCGCTTACTCTATTATGGAGAACTCCCAATTTTAGAGTATGTGGATCCCAAGAAGAGGGCAAAAACCTCGGTGTTTGTTTGGCTAATGAAAAAAAAAAAATTGATGTTAGCTTGCTTAATTGGTTGTCCAAAATTGACTATGCCCTCAATACTCTGGATTCCTTTTGAAACAAGAATTTTTTTATTTTATCCAAGGGACATACCAGGGCTCCAATACCCTGAGGTGCTTGTGGGCATAGTAATCCCGTGCAAGCACACCTTAACTGCGGTGTACTGTACCCCCTAGGGTTGCGGCCAGCTTAACTGCCTTGCTATCGCCCCTGTGGGGGCATCCCCCCACCCCAAAAAAAAACCTTCACAGCATGATCTCTTTCCCTTTGACTGTAGGCGGTTTTTCTTTGAAGAAACAAATGCTGGATGACAGAAGATTCCCCAAAATGCATCTTAATTTGCAACGCCTCCTCCAGGTAGTTTCTCAGCTCCATTCATTTTCATTAATTAGCACGAAATTAAAGGGAATTTTTTTTTTACTCAATATGATGAAGAAATCTGAGGTAATGTTTATGACAAACACATTATGATACATGTGGTCAATGACTGTAAGGATGACCGTAAAGACGGTCTTGTCAAGGACCGAAAGGGTTGTTGAGCGCACCAAAAATTGACTTAGCAAGATTATCTTAATATCTGTTCAGTGGAGTATTTCTAGATTGTTATCATTTTGTGACACATCCAAAGGAAGAAGAATAGATGGCTACCATACCCAAATGAGTTGATTTTTAGTGTAAGAAATCTTCTCTTAAGGGATTATTCAAGTTTGAAATCAAGCATGTTGTAGGATAGATATCTAATTCACTTGTAACTCAGGTTATTGCGCATGGGGAGCAAGTGTTTCCACGTGTCAAAGAAAAATGTGCATCAAAAAGTTGGTTTGCCAGTGAAGACATCATCTCTCTTGAAGAGCTAATTGGACAACTACGTAGGCTGAAAGAGAATGTTGGATTTATTGCCAATCGAATCACAGCAATCCAAGCCGGTCTTGACAGTTGGCAAGCCGAACAAATAAACAAGAAACTTTACTATCTTTCGTTTCTTTCAATAATATTCCTTCCTTTATCCATCATCACCGGAGGTAAGCTACTTATCAATATAATTGTTTCTTACTTCCACTAGAGCTCTTCTATATGACTTATGTCGGAGCAAGGATTTAACACTAATCTCCTTGTCGGGTGCTCTTAACAGCATTCGGGATGAATGTCGGAGGACTTCCATGGGCAGGGCAAAAAGACCCTTCCCAAAAAGACGGGTTCCGCAATGTCATGTTTATATGCATTGCAATGCTATTACTTATCTTGCTTTGCTTCACTTTCCCAGCTATCTATGCCTGTATAGTTGCTTGGTGGAGACGGGGGGCATTGGGGAGGAGCTCGTCTCTGAACAGAAAGTTATTCCTAAGAAGAACTCTTGGAGGTAGATTTCAGGAAAGAGAGGAGTATCTTCGCCTTTGAAGAGTCTGTACTCGCTTTGTGGTATGTGTCTTGTTTATATCTCAACTTTTTGTTTGATCCAACAAGCATGATCTTATATTTGCAAAAAGAAGGCAGATACAAGCATCATCAATTCAACTTGTGAACTTGACTTTGATGAGGAAGGATTTTTTTATCTTTTGAATCTTCAATCATTGTAGAAAACTCGCATGTCATGTCTCTTACGAGCAATTTGATTTGAGCTGGTTCTTAACTGATTTGTATGGGTTCTGTGCTTCAAGGACCCTTTTGAAACGTATGCACAAAAGCTTATGAACTGTACAAATGAGAAGCCAGTAGATACTGAGAAGGAAATTTTATAATAGATCCCTTGTTTCTGTTGAGTATGGAAAGAGGAAAATGCAGCTTTCTATGTCTCAGTAGTTCAATTTATAGTTTATGGGATTTGCAAAGCTACTTCGGTTTTGAGTTTGTGGAGGGACAGTCTCTTTTAAACACAATCACGTGTAGTTTCATTACGACAGTTCATTAAGATAGCTAGATTCTTCTTCAGTTGCACTTTTAGTTGTTACTTCTTGTATTTATGGGGCCTCTTGCAGTGCATTTAACTTCAGTGGCCTTCACATCAACATTGTATTTTCTGGGTATCTGAACTACTCAATAGGAATCTTATGTAACCTAGTTTTATCATAGTACGTATTTTAATTTTAATTATTTTAAATATTTTTCTATGATAGTATGATTTATTAATACCTAAGGAGACCAAGAGAAATGCTAACCCAAACGTTGCTTTTCAAATTCTCACCGTGATAGCAACAAGTGTCGCTATTTTTCCCTATTACCTTGAGAACTGATATAAACCATGGTTCAAAAACCCGAAAACCTGACTCGACTCGAAAGTTAGTTGGGTCGAGTAACTCGGAAAACTCGAAAAAAACTCGACTTGGTCTAACTTGGAATATATATATATATATGTGATATACGTATAGAAATATGTACCAATTAGGTTACCAATTTTTTTTGGCATTTTATCCAAAATTGAATGCCGCATTCCAAAATCCTACCTAGGAGAATGTGAGACTTTGACACGTGACTTACTTATCATATCATCTTGTTAGAAGCATACAAGACACACTAAAATGTGAACCTAAAAATTTCTTTTCTATTAATGACAACTGATGCCTCAAATGAACATTAATCAAAATCCATAACTAAACTGAATATAAATAAAATTATGAATCATCCATCATGATCTCCAATTATAAAGCTTCAACCGAAATATAATTCCAAATTAAATCCGATTACAATCTCCTCAACATAGATTTAAAAGACTAAGAAACTAAGATCAATAATATGGTCATTTGTCCAAATCTCTCTCTTCTCCACGATGATCACCTACAGATTCTTCCTCTATGTTTTCTTCTTCAATGTAAAGTTCCGGTGCACCTATGTCAAAACCCGAATCTGCCGAAAATAATAGTTCGGCTGAGCATTAAAAACACTCAGCGAATACAACTTCTAGCTAACAATATCATAAGCATCAATATAACATACATGTCCAGGTGCAACAGAGACAAACATACATACATACATGCATTAATCAGAGTGCTGAAAAAACATATTTTTCTTTACGATTCTTACATGTGCTCACTAGTTTACTTTTCTTTCTTTTCTTTTGAGTCCTTACTTTAAAGCCAGATGACTAGTACCCTTGGAAACTGAGACTTAAAGATAGGTATGAAATATCATTGTTATGAACTTACTTAAAGCAAGGTAACCAACATCCTTGTACAACTTAAAGGTAAGACATGCCATTGGAAATCTTTCACTTAAAGCTGGGTATGGATATCCTTGAGAATCTTAACTTAAAGTCAGGCAATGACATACCCTTATATCGAACTTTGTGTATGTTCATACTTATGAGAAAACTTGGTCATGCAATCATACTAGTGTCTCTTACTTTATTGTATTAGTGATCTCATCGTGCTTGTACATATATCCTTATCATGGTTGAAACAATCAATAGACCACTGGTTAAATTCTATTCTCGATCATAAGTCAAGGGCCATCGGGAATCCATCATAGCAATTTACATCACCATGATAAAATCCTAAAGTCACCAAAACCATGCCCAAAGTTCATTTAATACGAACATATATCACCCATGCAATAGTTCATATCATACATCAATTATCAATTGTCATGCATATAATTTCATGGACTGAAATTTAAACATAAATAGATTAGGGTTCTTACGATAACCATAAAAGCATAATTTTGTAAATCCAGATTCAATAAATCATACATCAAAGTTATAACCCTAATTTGCTCAACTCCATCAATCTTGCATCGAGACATACATTCATTCAATCACAACAAACTCCAGCATACATTCTTCTTCCAAAATCCACTATACATACTTGAGTGCATATTCTCTTTCCCCTTGTTGGATCACATATGATAGAAATCAAAGCATAATTAAATAAGGGAAGTCTTTTGATGAAAACATACTTTAAATCTTATTTCTTACTTCAAAACTTATACATTTTCTCTTACTTAGCATTAATGATCATGTTAGAACTAGCATAGAAGTAGTATTTAACTTGTTTGATCGCTTTCCTACAATCTTTCGCTTGCGAATAGGTTAGATTTCGATTTCCGGAGCCTTTTCTTCTCCCAGAAAAGGTTGAGCAAAACACTAGGTTTTTCTCTCCCTTCGCTCCCTAAACTCTTAAAATGTTTTGGAAGCTTAAAACTCACAAGTGAAGGCCTTTAAATAGTGTTTAAGAGTCTCATTTAAATTAGAATTCTTTGAAATCGGATTTAGAAAGAGTTTTTGAGCAAAACTACACTGGGCGGTTGACTGGTGGTTTTGGGTGGTCGACTCGTAGATGTTGAACTCTCTGCCGTTTTTCCCGATACATTTTTTTGGCTTAGGGGTCAAACACTATGGAGAGGGGTCGACCGATGGACTTGACTTTTTTCAGTTTTTAATCCCTTTAACCCTTAGACAAATGTCATATATATTTATAAACATAGACAATCACAATGAAACATTGACAATATTATTTTGACCTCAAATTCAATGTTATCATTTAATGGGCACAAATTACAAAACATGCAAGATTTTGGTCTCTTAATCTGACCCTTGCAAGTCCTTGAGTCTGTCCAAGATAGTCGGCATGACTGCAATGTTAGCCAATAAAGTTCCAGATGAACTAACACTAAGACTTGCAGCGTTGTTAGACATCTCTTTTAGCAGTTTCCACTCCTTAAATCATCATGTGGGCTAATAGTCTAGAAGGTTTCATGTTCAATGCATCAGCTACTACATTAGCTTTCCTTGGGATCAAGTAGTCATAATCCTTAAGGAATTCTATCCATCTTCGCTGTCTCAAGTTCAACTTCTTCTATGGGAACAAATATTTCAAACTCTTATGGTCTTTAAAGATCTCAAATTGCTCCCCATATAGGTAGTGTCTTCATATCTTTAGAGCAAAAACTACTGCTGTGAACTCTAAGTTATGCGTATGATAGTCCTTCTCATGGTCCTTTAATTGCCAAGATGCATAGGCAATGAACTTCCCATATTGCACGAGGACACATCCTAGTCCAATGTGTGAAGCATCACTATAGACTACAAAACCTCCACTACCAGATGGAACTGTCAAGATTGATGTCGTAGTGAGGCGCTTCTTCAACTCTAGAAAACTATGTTCACATCTATCATCACATGTAAACTTGACATTCTTCCTGGTCAAATGAATGAGTGGTGCTGTCAAGCTAGAGAATCCCTTTATAAATCTCCTGTAGTATTCGGCAAGACATATGAAACTTCTAATTTCCGTAACACTCTTTGGCCTGCTCCAATCTGTCACAACTTCAATCTTCGTAGAATCTACCAAAATACTTTTTACAGACACTACATGACCTAGGAATGCCACTTTCTCAAGCCATAACTCACACTTACTCAGTTTGGCATACAACTGGTGCTCCCTCAGTATTTCAAGTGTGATCCGGAGGTGTGCTTCATAATCTTCCCGTGTCTTAAAGTACCAAGGATATCATCCATGAACACTATGACATAGCAGTCTAAAGCTGGCTTAAACACTTTATTCATCAAGTCCATGAAGGCTGCTGGTGCATTTGTTAACCCAAAGGGCATGACTAAAAACTTGTAGTGCCCATACCGAGTTCTGAAAGCAGTCTTCGGGACATCTTCGAACTTGATCTTCAATTGATGGTAGCCTGATCGAAGATCGATCTTGGAGAAGAACTTTGCTCCTTGCAACTGATCAAATAAATCATCTATCCTTTGCAATGAATAACGATTCTTAATTGTGACATTGTTCAGTTGTCTATAATCGATGCACATCCTCATCGATCCATCATTCTTCTTTACAAAGAGAACCGGAGTTCCCCATTGTGATACACTTGGTCGGATGAAACCATTTCAAGCAACTATTGAATCTGTTCTTTTAGTTCTTTTAACTCCGTCGGAGCCATCCTATACGGTGCTCTTGAGATAGGTGTCATACACGGAGCTAAGTATATGACAAACTCAATCTCCCTGTCTGGTGGTAACCCTGGTAGATTATCGGGAAACACATCCATGAATTCATTCACTACTGGAATAGTAGATGAATCTAGTATCTCAGGATTTGTGATACTCAAGGCTGTAAATCGGGTGATATCTTTCTTCTTTAACCCTCTAAAATGGACGGAAATCTCATCAACTAGCTTGAAATTCACCACATTCTCAAAACAGTTGACATGACCATGGTAGGCTGACAACCAATCCATTCCAAAAATGACATCGAAGTCTTGAAATTCAAAGACAATCAAGTCTGTCGGCAACTCATGTTGTCATGGATGACACAAGTGTGGTACACTTTGTTTTTTATCACTAAACTACCCATAGCCTTGAAGGAAGTCCCTTGGAAAAGCTCGGTGTGATAAAAGAATGAGTCGATCCAGTGTCGATCAACACATGGGCTAGATAGTCATGCCTGAGTTTTATACACTAAGTGTGTCAATCATGTGTACAATCAAAATATCATATAGATAACATGTTTCTACAACATGGTTCAAGCATAATTATCACAAAATCATGTAAATATCATCTTTAAATAGTCATAAGTAGAACGTACCCTGTACTACATCATAAGATGTCTGGACATCCTATTCTGATATAGCGAAGACCCTGCCCTGAGTGTTCGGTCGGAGTGGTTGCTTTTGAGGTTGTTGCTGAGGCCTTGGAGCCTGAGGAGGCCTCTGCTGATGTAGCACCATGGAACTTTCGTATGTAATTGGTGAATAGTGCTTTTGGCCAAAGGGCCCTCCACGTACTTGAAATTTTGAATGATGAGGAAAGAAATGGTAAAGGGCTATGTGCACTAGGTATATAGGGGGTGAATGCCCTAAAAAGTATAGGATCAAGGTTGGAAACACCCCAAAAAGGGGTCTGCATGTGAAAATTCAGAAAATGGGATGTGTGATTGATTGCAGGTAAGGTGCGATCGATCGCATACAGAAGAAAAACTGAGAAAACATTCGGGTTAATCTGCGATCGATCACATGCAGGTGAAATTGTTCAGAAACCATTGGGTGAAAGTGCAATAGATCACCCCAGGTATGATAGATCGTGCTGGTGGTGTGCGATCGATCGTATACAGTGGAAATTTTGACAAAATGGTTTGGGTTCAAGTGTGACAGATTATCCCCAGGTGCGATCGATTGCACTGGATCTACGATCGATTGCAGTTGGTGTGCGATTGATTGCACACGGGTGCAGAATCCAAAATTTAGGGTTTTAAACCCCTTTTGCCTATAAATAGGACTTCATTTGGGGGTTTTAGGATTTTCCTAAACCTAAGAGAAAGAGAGAAGGGAGAGGGGAGATTAAGGAGAATCCAAAGAAGGGTTTTGGATTTGCGATCAAGGGGAGCTCAAGGCTTGGATCATTCTTCAAGCAAGGACCTTCATCCTTAAGATTGGATCCTTCTCTATCAAGTTTGGGGGTTCTTCCTCAAGGGTTTTCTTCAAGATCAAGCATTGATCCTCAAGGTTAGTACACCTTCCTAGTTAACTTAGTAGTAACCTAGGTTTTCTTATAATATGATTATGTTTTGAGCATGTGTATTCTAATTCTTACCTTAAACCAATGATTTCCTAAATCATACAAGATAAACTAAATGTTGAAGGATGGATGGGATGTATGGGTAGTTGAGGCGATTGGATGTCATGTGGTTGTGATGAATGTTGCTTGATGGAAAATGGTGGAAGGGCAATGTATGAATACTACACACACCTAAGATTAGGGCTGCACAAAGCCCGATTGGCCCGTTGGTGCGGCTCGGTTCGGCCCGAGATCGGCCCGAAATTTTGGGCTCGAACAAGCCAAGCCAAGCCTTAAAAAAAGCTTGAAAGCCAATTCAAGCCAAGCTCAAGCCCACCCCTGTGCGGCTCGGCCCGGCTTGAAGCCCGGCTCGATTGAGGCTCGGCTCGGCTCGAAAATTATTTTAAAAAATAAAAATATATATATATATTATTTATATATATAATTATTATATATATAAATAATATAAAATTTTATTTTATTTTTTTTTTTAAAAAGGGATTCAAGCCGAGCTCGAGCCAAGCCAAGCCCGGCTTGAGCTTGAATCAATTCGGGCCGAGCCGGGCTTCAAGCCAATTTTTTTTTTTCGGGCCGAGCTTCGGGCCGCACGAACGAACCTGTTTTCAGGCCGAGCCAGGCTTCGGGCCTCGATCAAGCTAGTTCAAGCCGAGCCGGGCTTGGCCAAGCCCGGCCCGAATACAGCCCTACCTAAGATGTTTGATGAAATGCATGACAAGGAAAATGTGAAATTAATGCCTATATCCATGATGCATGTTAAGTGTTTGATGAAATGCATGAATGAGAAATTAAGGAATTGAATGAAGACCATGAAAGCATGATTTGTGGAATTCTTTCAAAATGGTAATTTTGATCAAATACTTTGTATGATTGCTTACAACCTCACATGACTATAGAAGAATTGAAATGTTATGTGTTATTCCTTAAATTGCCCATGTCATATTGATTGCTACACATTGCTACACACAAGCACACATGAATCAAGATTTTCTAGTTTATGTATATAAGAAACCAACCAATGACATGACACTTGATTTACGAAACAAATGATAAAGCTGGACATCGGGCCAGTCAAGGATGGGACATATCCAAGGATATGTCACATCTAGCTCACAAGAAAACAAGCATGATCAAGTCGAACTTTGGGTCGGTCAAGGGTAGGGCATATCCTAGGATATGTCATACCTGACTCAGAAGAAAACAAGACAAAAATGATAATGTTGGACAGAGGACCGGTCAAGGATGTTAGTGCACCTTTTCTATTTCGTTGAAGGATACTTATGTATCCGGCTCACAAGTCGCTACAAGGGCACTAACATCTGGCTCACAAGATAAGCAAGTTAAGTCAAGACAAGTTAAGCATGACAAGACAAGTGTGATTCCAAACAAGAACAAGACAAGACATGCATGATTCTCAAGAGACAAAAACAAGTTTTAAACATGATAAACAAGTTTGCAAACATGAAAAGATATTCTTAAGATTAAGCATGAAATATGAACACGAGTTTTATACGGAGTTTTCGCATTTGTCCCATGCATGTCACGATCATTGTATTGCTTTAAATTTGTTGTTATGAATTGTATCTAGTTATTACTATTGTATTTCGTTATTACTATTGTTGGCTAGTAGCTTGTATTCACTGAGTATTCCATACTCAACCGTACATTTCATGTCGGCAGGTCCGGTGGATACCTTCAACCCGGAGCCATGAGTTGAAGAGGAATACGTGGAAGAAAGGGAGTCGCCTATTCCGTTACAGTCGCAGGAGGATAGAAACTTAGATGTGTAGCCATATTTAGACTATTGTGAGTAGGGAGAGCGTTGTGAGGTTTCCCTCTTTTGTATTTTGATAGGTGGGCATGTCTACCTTTACTCGATATGTTTTGTATTTAACTTGGAATACTGATGTGGTATATAGAAAAAGAAAAAGTTGGTTTACGCTTTCGCACTATTTTTAGCTTCTGTACTCTGTATCATGTCTTCTTTATATATATATGTCATGCCTTGTTCATTTCAGGATAGTTAGCCAGGTTATGTATAGTCACACTTAAAGTTCCACCTAACTCCTAGGAGGGATTTTGGGGAGCGATAGCTGAGGTGTTTGCTATCCCCCTAAGGTTGGACTTGCTGTGTGGTCTGCTGCGGGCGGCGGGGACAATTCCTGATCTGATGTCCATGATCTCCACAATGGAAACACCCGTCAATGAGTGTTCGGCAATCCCCAGTCTTGTGTTTCTTTCCGCAGTGAGTGCATACCTCAAACATAGGTGCAGAAGATGTGGGTTGCACATATCGGGTGACCTGGGTAGTAGTAGAGCGAGGGGCCTGAGGTGCAAATGTAGGCCTTTGAGTATATGTTGACCTATAAGTCTGATATGGGGCAGTCCTGGCCCTCTTTTCTGGTGGCACTGGCCCACTGGTCTGGCCTCTAACCATTTCTTTTTTCTCTCATGTTTGTTGTCCATCCTTTAGAAGAACTCATCTGAATTCTTTTTAGCTATCTTCCCTTTGCTCACAATTTTTCCAAAGGTTTCCAGTCATAGGATGGAGACCTTATCTCTAATGAAGGCCCTTGACCACTCTCAAATTTTTTGACCTTCATGTTCTTTGATGAGATCAGCTATGGTGCAAACCTCGAGAGTTCTGCAAACTTGGCCTCATATTAAGCTACTATCATCTCTTTCTGCTCTAAAGTGAGGAAGTCTACTTCCTTTTGTTCTATGATGAACACCGAGAAGTACTGCTTATAGAACACATCTAAGAACTCTCCCCAAGTCCATGGTTGTCCTGCCCTGATAACATCTCTCTGCATAACTGCAGATCCCACCGGTGTTCGACTTCACCTTACGAAGGAAGCCCACTCGACTCTCTGTTCTTCAAAGCAGCGCAGTACCCTGAAGATTTTCTCAACCATGATCCAAGCTTTTGTAGCCATTGAATCATTGGTCCCATAGAAAGTAGGCGGCCTGAGTCTCCGAAAAGCCTCATTGTTTGGCCGAGCCTGATGTACTAGAGGAAGTTTAGGTGCAGCAAGCACGGCTGCAACAGGTTGCCTAGTTGCAAGCAGAGCCATTGTTTGAGCAATGGATTCCAAAATCTGAGTTAGGTCGGGTTGCTCATTGCCCACTGGAGCTTCTCCTCCACTACTTATACTATGATACCCACGACCTCTATTTCCTCGTTTCATTTTGACAGTTCTGAGAGTAAACAGTGAACCATCAGTCAGACTTGGAAGAAACCTTACTTTATCATATAACATATCATGTTCCACATACGATAATACAATAGCACATTCACGATCATCATAGGAATTTCTATACTTGAATTAGTAATAATAAGTAATAGTACCAATTTAGTCTCCATTGACAATGGCTTATCCAATACTGTGACTACTTATCTTAGCATGTATGACACTAAAGTCTAGGTCCTTATGACTTACTTATCATATCATTATGTTAGAAACATACAAGGCATATTAAAATGTTAACCTGAAAATTCCTTCATTTATTAGTAACAATTGATGCCTTAAATAAACATTAATCAAAATCCATAACTAAATTGAATATAAATAAAATTCTGAATCATCCATCATGATCTCCAATTAAACAATTTCAACTTAAACATAATTCTAAATTAAATCCAATTACAATCTCCTCAACAAAGATTTAAAAGACTAAGAAACTAAGATCAATAATAGAGTCATCTGTCTAGATCCCTTTCTTCTTTAGGATGATCACCTGCAGGTTCTTCCTTAATGCATTATTCCTCAATCCAAAGTTCCGGTGCACATATGTCAAAGCTCGAATCTGTCGAAAATCACAGTTCGGCTGAGCATTGAGAACATTAAGCGAATACAACTTCTAGCTAATAATACCATAAACATCAATATAATATACATGTCTAGGTTCAATATAGACAACATACATGCATTAATCAGAGTGCGGAAAAAACATACTTTTCTATACAATTCTTATATGTGCTCACTAGTGCTTACTTTTCTTTCTTTTCTTTTGAGTCCTTACTTTAAAGCCAGGTGACTAGTACCCTTGGAAACTGAGACTTAAAGTCAGGTATAAAATACTCTTGTTATAAACTTACTTAAAGCAAGGTAACCAACATCCTTGTTCAACATAAAGTCAGGTAAGACATGCCCTTGTGAATCTTTCACTTGAGAATCTTAATTTAAAGTCAGGCAATGACATATCCTTGTATCCAACTTTGTGTGTATTCATACTTATGAGAAAACTTGGTCATGCAATCATACTAGTGTGAGTGTGTGCCTCTTACTTTCTTGTATTAGTGATCTCATCGTGCTTGTGCATATATCATTATCGTGGTTGAAACAAGCAATGGACCCTTGGTTAAATTCTACTCTCGATCATAGGTCAAGGGCTATCGGGAATCCATCATAGCAATTTATATCACCATGATAAAATCCTAAAGTCACGAAAACAATGTCCAAAGTTCATTTAATTGGAACATATATCACCCATGCAATAGTCCCAATCATACATCAATTATCCATTGACATGCATATAATATCATGGACTGAAATTTAAACATAAATAGATTAGGGTTCTTACAATAACCATAATAACATAATTTCGTAAATCTAGATTCCGTAAATTATACATCAAAGCTATAGCCCTAATTTGCACAACTTCATCAATCTTGCGTCGAGACATACATTCATTTAATCAAAAACTCAGGCATAGATTCTTCTTCCAAAATTCTTCATACATACTCGAGCAGAAATTCCATTTCCCCTTGATGCATCACATATAATAGAAATCATACTCGAAATTAAAGCATACTTACATAAGGGAAGTCTTTCGATGAAAACATACTTTGAATCTCGTTTCTTACTTCAAAACTTGTACTTTTTTTTTACTTAGCATTAATGATCCTGTTAGAACTAGCATAGAAGTAGTATTTACCTTGTTTGATCGCTTCCCTATGATCTTTCGCTTGCGAATATGTTAGATTTCGATTTTCGGAGCCTTTTCTTTCTTCTCCCAGAAAAGGTTGAGCAAAACCCTAGGTTTTTCTCTTTCTTAGCTCTCCAAAACACTTAGAATGTTTGGAAGCCTAAAACTCACGAGTTAAGGCCTTTACACGGTGTTCAAGAGTCTCATTTAAATTAGAATTCTCAGAAATCAAATTTAGAAAGAGTTTCTAGGGCAAAACTACACTGGGCGGTCGACCGGTGGTGTTGGACGGTCGACCGGTAGGTGAGCGGTCGATCGGCTTGGTTGGGTGGTTGACCGGTAGATGTTGAACTCTCTGTCGTTTTTTCTCATACATTTTTTTGGCTTAGGGGTCAACCACTATGGAGAGGGATCGACTGGTGGACTTGACTTTTGTTAGTTTTGATAGTTTTTAATCCCTTTAACCCTTGGACAAATGTCATAACATATTTATAAACATAGACAAACACAATGGAACATGAAAAAGAGTATTTTGACCTCAAATTTAACGTTAACATTTAATGGGCACGAATTACAAACATGCAAGATTTTGGGTCTCTATGTTGAACTTCAAATAATTTGAAAAACCTTGGTTAAAAGAACCCAAAGTAGCCTGGTTTTACAACCTCAAACCTAAAACCAAGTTTAGCATAACCTATAATAGGTTGATCTTGTAGCCCCCCAAAAATATGATGTAAAAATAGTGTGATATTCGAGTTTAGGTTTAAAAAAAATTTTAATGATAAAAATACCCTTTTGTGACTCGTACTATTTTGGTGAGTCAAAAAACTCGACTCGACTCGACTCAGCCGAGTTACTCAGATAACTTGCCGAATTTTTGAATTATGGTATAAATCATAACTTCCTCATTTCAAAATTTGGTTTTCTTAACCTGTTGAAGGGGTAGTAGCTCCAAGCAGGGGCGGAGCCAAGGAGGGGCCTGGGGGCACGTGCCCTCCCTAAACTTTTGAAAAAAAATAATTTTAGGTATATATATATATATATGGCATAGCATGGGGTATTGTGGTGGATGGAGATCCAATCACAGCCAATTGTAATTGAACTCAGGGAGAGTTCAATTGCACACACAGGCCAACAGTATCCCTTTTAACCTTATTAACTGTGGTTAAGATTCACTAACCTTTGATATAACTTTAGTTTTTTTTCTAAAAATATATTAAAAAACATTATCCCTAAGAGTTAAAAATCATTAACTAGAGTTTAATATTTTTTCTAACAAATAAGGTTATATTTTTGAGCCCCAAGGGTTAGTAAATCTTAACCACAGTTAATAGGGGTTAAAAGAGACACATGTTGGCCTGTGGGTGTGATTGAACTATCCCCGAGTTCAATCACGATCGGTTGTGATTCAATCTTAGGTGGGTGCCCCTCATCTTTTGAATTTTTTTTAAAATATAGTTTACTAAGGATTTAGAATCCTTTATTATTATAACCGGACTCCTTGGAGTCGGTTACAACCCACCCTTTTAATACCTCTTGATTGTGATTAAAATTCACTAACCCTTAGGGTTCAACCAACTAACCTCAGTTTACCCCTGGTTCCAAGTGTTACACCCATAGTAAGAGTTTGGAAAAAAAAATTGAAATCTGCATTTGGGGCTAGCATTACTCAGGAGACCCATACTTTTTTCTCTGGTAAGCAAGAGTGCAAGATTAATACCTTATAATTATAGCATATCATAAATATTTTACTTATAATAGAACTTTGGGTTTTATGTGGTTTACTTGTTATGAAATTAGAATTGCTACTTTTACCAAGATAGATACTTATATCAGACGTCTAAATACCAAATTGGGAAAAAAAATGAAATATCATATATAGTTGTACAGAGTAAGGTTATTAGCATCTAGTAAAAATTATAACCTATTTTATGTTACTTAATACTTATCTTTCATATAATTAAATCAACTTTTATCCTAGATTGGCTTTTTTTTTTTGATGATATAGATTGGCTTCTTAGGTATTACCTAGGGGAGGCTTTTTATTTTATTATAAATGATTAAGATACCTCTTGAGCTTCGCGGATTCATGGCCTAAGAATATCATCTTTTAACAGTAAGATACTATTGTATTGGGCTATGAATCTGCTGGTTATCTTAATCCTTTATGATAAAACTAGCGGGTGGCACGTGCGATGCGCGTGAGAGCGAGAGGAAGGAGTTAAACACAGTTAATAGGAGTTAAAAGGGACACGTGTTAACCTGTGGGTGTGATTGAACTCGCTAGTGGCACATGCAATGCACATGAGAGCGAGGGGAAAGAGTTAACCACAGTTAATAGGAGTTAAAAGGGACACGTGTTAACCCATGGTTACGATTGAACTCTCCCCGGGGTCAATCATGATTGGCTGTGATTTTAAATAGATAGATGAGCTACAGGTAGTTTGGAAATTAAATAGAAGGCAAGGGGTAGTTTGTGTTTTAAAGCAAAACATCAAATCAAAATTTTGTTTTTATATAAGGGAAGTATGGAAATTTCAGAAAAATCATCTACGCCTGCATCTCCCATTATAATAGTAAAGATAAAGATAAAGCCTTCCTTAGATAATATCTAAGAAAATAAAGCCTCCCCTAGGTAATACCTAAAAAAGCCAACCTGGGATAAAAGTTGATTTAATTACATGAAAGATAAGTAGAAAGTAACATAAACCAATCGGTTCTCCGTGTACATAGAATCAAAGAATTTGAAATATAAAAAAGGGAAGTGATTAAAAACTCTGATAGTACCTACTATCGAAAGTTGGACCGTTGGATTGAAAATGCAAGGAATTAATCATTAAGTGGGACCACCATTTAAAGATGCATGTGAGCCTTGAAGTCACTAGATTTTAAATCCAACGGTCCAACTCTTGATAGTACCTACAATCAAGAATTTTTAATCACTTTCCATATAAAATAAATAAATGTTTTATCTTTCTTTACTAATATAAAGACGATGCCCTCAAAATATTGATTGAATCTTTTATAATTCCAAAACTAATCTTTTGTAATTTTAAAATTACCCTTTCATTTTATCTCATCTTCTTCTTCTTCTTCTTATCTTATTCTTATATATAATGAGCCTTGAAAACATAGATGAAAATTTGCAAAATTCTCAAACTATCCTTATCATAATTATTATTTAAGACAAACACTTAATTGAATGTTTGTTTAACTCCCATACTACCCCTCATTCATCTCTTTATTAGGCTTGAAATTCTCAAAAAAAAAAAAAAAAAGCTTGAAATTCTCTACGGTTTTCTTGGAGTCCGGTTACGCCACTGAGGTCACCATGTGTCCCTTTTAACACTCTTTAATTGTGGTTAAGAATCACCCACCCCTAAGGTTCACTTACTTATCCTTAGATTTGAGAAAAAAAAATATGAAAAAAAAAATTAACCCTATGAATTAGTGAATTTTAATTAGGGTTCAAAAAATATTATTATTATTATTATTATTATTAATTTTATTTTTTTTTCTGAAAACCAAAGATAGGTGGGTGAACTCTAGGGTAGATGAATCTTAACTACGGTAAAAGGGTATCAAAAGAGAAACATGGCAACCTCAAGGGCGTAACGGAACTCCAACCGTGGTTAAGAATTTTAGCCAAAGTTTAAAAGAAATTAATATTTTTCTAAAAACCAAAAATAAGTGGGTGAACCTTAAGGGTGGGAAAATCTTAATCACAATTAAGTAGTTTTTTTTTTTTGGTGAAACAATTTAGTAGTGATAAAAGGGACACATGGCGACCTCAGTGGTGTTACCGGACTCTTTACTCTCTTGGCAAAATGCTCCGAAAGAAGAACGTCTCGCCAAAGCCCCGCCCACCCCCTTTCTTTACTATACCCAAAACATCTCTAAAGCTAGCTGTTTGGTTCTTAAAATGTCGTATCATCATATTTCAATAAGCAACGTGTCTCTCACAATTTTTTTTATCCAAAACGTTCCTCAAGTTTCTATACCAAAAATATTCTTTAATTTATTTCACAATTTTTTAAATCCAAAATGTCATTCAAGTTTCTATACTTAAAATATTCTTTAATTTGTTTTTCGAAATGCCCTCACTAAGGTCTCTCTTTCCAATCTTTCTCTCACGTGCATCGCACGTGCCGCCACTAGTTATATTTAAAAGAGATCTTTAATTTAGGGGAAACTAACCAACTTTGCATTTAGGGGGACCTTTCGACTATTATCATAAGCCATGTTCATAGGGCTGTCAACGGATCGGATTCGGACCGGATCTGCCTAGATCCGAATCCAATCTGATTAAGAATCCGACTGATCCGAATCCGATCCGAGATCCGTCGGATCATGAAGTAACTGATCCGAATCCGATCTGATTATATATCGTCCGATCCGAATCCGATCCGATCTGATCCGAGTAAGGTTATTTTTTAAAAAAAAAATCTATTTTAATAATAAAAAATCTAATAATTCCTTAATTAATACTAATTAATGTTAATTTTTTTAAAAATTAATATTTTATACATAAAAAATCTAAATAATATATTTAAAATAATTAAAAATTATTATTATTATCGGATCGGATTTTAATCGGATCGGATCACCCTATATCCAGATCCGATCCGATTATAATCGGATTCCACCGATCCGATCTGAATCCGATCCGACGGATCACATATAAGGTCCAAAGTCCGGCTAATCGGATCAAATTCGGATCGGATCCGGATCATGATCCGGTCCATTGACAGCCCTACATGTTCATAGCTACATGAGTAGCATTATTATCAATTTGACGCAACTTTTGCTGTTGCGCTCATTTCATATACTGATGTTGGAACAGATTCTCAATTCCAAGCTCATACAACATAGATGGTTATTATCCCAAGATATATTTATGTTTGTTTTTTTAAAGGAGAAAAAGCCTCTAGGGCCACCACGCCATCATTGCCGAGATGACAACCCCATCATTGGCATGACGCCCGCCGTAGAGATACATTTATGTTATATATTTGATAACCCATTGTCCTTAATCCTGTCGAATATAAAAGGGATAGCTTATCTTCGTCATTAAACTTCCAACTATCTATGAGCGTGGGTTTCGGGGAAACCCTGATTCGAATCTCACGGTGTGAGTCTAGAATCGCCACCTATTTATTTAGAAGGGATAAGTCCCCGGGATTTGGATAAGGTATTGGTCTGTGATTTAGATTACGGTAGAGGTTCGGTTAAGTCCAGGAAAGGGGTTAGGCATCTCGGCACTTCCATTTTTCAGTGGTTCCCTACTTGCCAAGATTAAGCCAAATTAATCTCGAATTTAATCAAATGTCTTAGTCTTTAATGTAATGCTAATCGAATAAGAGAAAAATCTTAGATTAAGGTCAAACCCAGGTTAGGTTGCCTACGTACTCACATTGGGGTGAGATCAGACCGAGCGTAGTTCTGGCACATGAGCCCGTGCCAAGGGTAGGGAAGTGCGTGTGTGCACCAAAGGTGGCTAACGGGCCTAGTCCGGTAGACTAGGGTTTGGTTGATTGGTCAAAGTGCATGGTTTGGGCCCGGTAGGCCTAAGGTAAGTCCGATAGGCCTAAGGTAAGTCCGATAGGCTATGGTTGGGGCCCGGTAGGTCGAGATTGGACCCGGTAGGCTAAGGATGAGCCCGGTAAGCTAGGGTTTGGCTCGATAGGCCAAGGGGTGAGGCCCGGTAGGCCCAGGGTGTCTTAACCAGGGGTTAGGATTGCTAATCGGGGTTAAGAAATGTGGTTAACCATGGTTAGAGGTGTTAACCATGATTAAAAAGTCCAATATCAGTTTTTTTGGTCTTTTTATATTTTTTTCATTTTTTTTTGGGATTTTTTCAGATTTTTCCCAACGGTCAAGGACTGCTTAACCACGGTTAAGGTGGGGTGGTTACCATGGTTAGGGGTGCTAACATGGTTAAATGGCCGAACGAGATCATTTTTAGGCTTCTCAGATTATTTTAGAATTTTTGAACATTTTTCAGATTTTTTCCAGGTCCATGGACTACTTAACCATGGTTAAGGGTTAACCACATGTGGATTTAACCATGGTTAAGGGTCCGGTTGAGTCAAGAGTGGGCCCAGGGTCCATGGCAGGGCCTAGAATGACCTCCTACCCGGTCTGAGCCCCTACAAAGTCCAGCAAATGCAAAAAATCCTTAAAAAGTTATTACACTTTTAACCACAGTGAACACGGGTTTAACCATGGTTAACGAGGGAATCATGGAAAACCGAAACTACCAGTGGGTAGCCTAAAGTCTAGTGAACGTTTTGAGCCATTGTGAGGCCCATGGAAAGGTCGGGTGTGGGCCCCACAGAGATCCAAAGTTGCCTCATTGTTCTTCACATAAAATGATAGAATTTTTAACAGTTTAAATATCATGCGGAGCTCTGCATGAAAATTAATCTAATTTTTTAAAAGAAAACCAAACAGATTTTTCACAAACTTTTGCGGCGATTTTGCCGCTGATTGGCTCAACCCCCGGGGGATTCGAGACCATGGTTGCGAAGTCTGCCGTGTGGGAAACAATTTGAGCCCTTGTGGGGCCCAAGATGAGGCCGGATGTGTGCCCCACATAGGCTCAAAGTTGCCCCATTGCACTGTTTGGCACACTGTCAACCAAATTTTGGGGGCTGTTTAACCCCGGTTAACGATTGAGTTAGAGGCTGAAAATGTACATGGGGTAGCTGAGAGTGTGAGGAGTCTAACCATGGCCTTGGTTTCGACCAAGGCCGGGTCTAACCGAGGTTAAAGGTGGTTGGCCAAAACTGTTTTTTTCTGAATTTTTTTGAAAAACTCTTTGTTGGGGCTGAGGTGCTTGAGCAATGAGAGTCTAAGGGGGGTTCCTCATGGATTGAGGACCCCCCTAGACGTCTAGGGAGCGCTGCCATGGTGGGGGGGTGGTGGTGCTTGTGGCCACGCATCAAAGGGAGACCCCCCCGCTCACGGTTTTGAACCACCGAAATAAAGAAAAAAATAATAAAAAAACAAAATGGGACCCCTAGAATGGGACCAGGGGTCCCTTACAATGAGGATAACAATGAAACAACAGAGGGGATTGGGGGAGTATATACTTGCAACTGCGGCAGTGGCGAGCTCAGAGACAGTTGCTGGCTGTAGAGGTGAGGCTGGGAGGCCCTGGAATGGCTTGAAAACGATTTGGGGTAGCCTGAGATGGAGATTCAAGAGCTCAAGGGAAGCGTGGACGGCTGGTCGAAGGGGGCAAAGTCACTGTAATTTTTTCCAATTTTTTTTTTTAACAGTGGACGTGGTGGTGGACGGTGGAGGCTAGGCGATTGCTAGGGTGGTCTCAAGGTTACTTGGATTTGTCCTTAGGTGGAAATCAAGTGGAGGTGAAGGGGTGGGCTGGAACGTTGTGGACAGCAAGATTTTTTTTTTTTTCCAGAAAAACCACACCCACAACACAGTGGCTTCTATGAGCTTAAATAGAAGAAGAAGGAGGAGAGAGGAAAGTGGATAAGGATAGGGGAGACGTGGGGTACATGGCAGGGGCAGGGCGGTCAGAGGGGCTGGACCAGGCGTGGTCTGTTCACTCGTCCCATTGACAGGGACGATGAACAATGGTCTTTCAAATTTTTATTTTTTTTTGTTTTCGGTCCTTTTGTGTTTGGTTGCTTAACGTTTGTTTGAATTGGGCCCAACTGCTTGTGGGCACTGCCACATGGGGTTGGTGCCCAATCAAACTCCTCTCTCTTTATTTATTTATTTATTCATACTATTTTTCAAATTTTTTATTTTTTTTGTTTTGTTTATTTTTTTGGGCCCAACCACCACACATGTGGGGAATGCAAAAATGATTTTACCACCTTAAGAGTTGACTCCCAAGATTTGAATTTTGAAAAGGGGTAATGTGGGTCCCACTTGGATTGGGCTTAGTGGGCCCTTGCTTGGGCCCAAATAAGGTTTTAATTGATTTTTTTTTTGGAGTTTTGGACTTAAAATAAGCCTTGAGCCCGTGGGGCTTTGCCTAGGGCTCGGGCTAGGGCTAGGCTAGGGTTAGACCTAGGGTTAGGTCTAGGGTTTACCTAGGGTTTAGTTAGGGTTAGACTAGGGTATTACCTAGGGCTTAGGGATTTTACATGAAATGGGCCTTGAGCCCGTAAGGGCTCTGCCTAGGGTTCAGACTAGGGCTAGGCTAGGGTTAGACCTAGGGTCAGGTCTAGGGTTTACCTAGGGTTAGTCCTAGGGTTTAGGTAGGGTTAGCCTAGGGTTAGACTAGGGTATTACCTAGGGCTTAGGGATTCTACATGAAATGGGCCTTAAATAAGGTTTGGATTAGGGTCTACTTAGGGCTGCTAGGGCTTGGCCGAGAATAACCATGGTTAACGATGGTTAAGCAGGGTGTAAGCTTACACTATCATTCCGTTATTTTGGTGGAACTTTTAAAAGTCTGGAATATCAATATTTTGGAACAAGAGGCTAGAGTTTGAGAGGGGAGGGGAGAGGGTTTCTAACTCTTTTACACAATGGTATCTCATATTTATTGGGTTCAATTTAATTAGAAGTTCTACATGTATGGAACTTAAAAAATCCAAAAAAAATTGTGGAACTTGAAAGTTCTATATTTGTAGAACTTTTGCACTCTATGGAATGATACAGTTCTAGACATTTAAGTAAAATTAGGCATGAAACAATTAAAATTCTAGACCTTAAAAGTTCCACCAAGAGAAGGGGCCAGAGAAAACCAACAAAGAGAGAGTCCTTGATAAATACCTCTACTAAAGAGTGTTAGTACGTCAGTAATTTTAAATTGAGAATTCTATAATACTTTTATTATTATTTAATTAATGAAAATGAATAAATACTCTTAAAAATTGCTCATGCTTTTTAATCGTAGTATAAGAAGTATGATGAAAATTTTAAAATCTATCGTTCCTCTACTTAAAATCTTGAATATTTTCATTATTTGCTTGAATAGATTATGTTATTTACCTAATATAAATACTTCAAAATATACTTGTTTAATATACATATTAATGACATAATACTTTTACCAATAAAACTTGTAGACTTACTACTCAATTCTCAGGCGACACCCCTTGCTGCCTTTACGAAGATTTCCCTTCTTTGCTTCGAAATGAAGGGCCGGGCATTATCTGGTTGTAAAGAATAAAACCGCCGGAGTGGGGGATTGTCCTGTCCTCCTCACTGGCCCCAAAGAAGGTGGTTTTGTCGCTAAGCAGGGCGGCAAAGGGCAGAAACGACAGATAGACTGACCGATTAGAGAGACGCAAGAAGGATATTTACCATCACCACTCTTCGATTTAGCAAAGAGTAAGCTAGTTACCTTTTTTCACTAAGAATAATAGGTAGAATATCTTAGATATTTAATTACTAATAATAGTAAAAGTTATTATAATATAACTTCTAAATAGATTAGAGTTTGAGGAGGTCGAATCACAGCCAATCACGATTGAACTTGAGAAGAGTTCAATCGCACCCACTGGTCAATACATGTCCCTGTTCACCCCTATTAATTGTGGTTAAGATTCACTAACCCTTAAGGTTCAATAATCTAACCTTAGTTTTTAGAAAAAAAATATTAATTTTTTAAAACTCTAGTTAAGAATTTTGAACTCTTAGGTATGTACTATTAAAAAAAATATGTGCGTTTGGATTTGTGGAATTGATAGACAGAATTGGCAATTCCGTTCTTGAATTCCAATTATGTCGTTTGGTATGTACTATTAAAAAGGTTGGAATTGGAATTGTCAATTCCGCCCGGAATTGAAGTTGTGATTTCATAGGCTAAATAAAAAGAATTCAAATCCTTACTGAGAGGTGTTATTTGACAAATCCACACTGTTGCAAAATTGAGGGAAAGATACTAACCTTATGAAAATCTCTCTCCGAATAATAACTCAATTTAATAAAAATAAATAATAATAAATATATATTAATAAATAAAATTATAAATAATAGTATGAATATTAATGATAATAATATTCAAATTTAATAAATAATAATATACTATATTAAATAAAAATTATTATAAATTAATCAATAAAATTACAAATAATATATTGAATAATTATTATTATTATATTTAATAAGTAATAAGTTAAATATTTTAATTATTATTATTTTATGTAAATAAAACTTTAATACAGAAAATAATAATTAGAAATTATATAAATTAATAATTATAACTTATAATATTAATTAAATTTTAATAAATATATTATTTATATAAGAAGTAAAAATGTTAAACTTAAAATAATAATTTATTACATAAAATAATTATTATACATTAGAATTTTAATAAATAAATTACTTATATAATTATATATCCTTATTATTATATTCAAATTAGACTTTCAAACTTTCATTTAATATTTACTAAATATCTTATGTAAATAATATTTTAATGCATAAAATAATAAATAATAACAATATTTATAATAATATTTAAATTTAATAAATAATATCTTACTATATCAAATACTAATTATTAGAAATAAATAAATAAAATTATAAATAATACTAATAGGAATAATTATATTTAATAAATAATAATTGAATACATTAAATATTAATTATTATAATTTTAATAAATATATTACTTATATAATTATATATCCTTATTATTATATTCAAATTAGAATTTTAAAGTCTTCATTTAATATTTACTAATTATCTTATGTAAATAATAATTTAATACATAAAATCATAACTATAAATTATCATAATATTTAAATTTAATAAATAATAATTTAATACATAAATTAATAATAACTTTAAATTAAAATAATAATTAAAAATTTAATAAATATTTTACTTGCATAATTATATATTCTTATTATTGTATTCAAATTAATTTTTCATAATTTTTGTTCATCCAAATTTCATCTAATTAGTAGTGCACCCAAATGGTAGAATTATAAATTCTATAGGATTCAATTCAATAGATTTTAATTCCGTAGAATTCAATTCTTTAGGTCAATTCCAATTCCACAAATCCAAACGTAGAGGGTTAGTGAAACTTATCCATAGTTAATAGGGGTGAATAGGGACACGTGTTGACTTGTGGGTGTGATTGAACTCTTCTTGATTTCAATCGTGATTGGTTGTGATTTGATCTTGAGTTTGAGTAGTTTACTTACTATAGAATTTCCATTTATGCTATGTTTGTTTTGAAGTAAAATAGGAGAAAACAAATCAATGATGTGGAAAATGTCGTTATGCATGTTTGTTTGTACATAAAATCTTTCGTAAGTAAATGTTTTATGGAAAAGAAACCATTTTTGCGAAAAATTACTTATATTTCAAAAACTGTAAGTCATTTTCCCGTAAAATTTCCACCTCTTATCAAATATTTTAAAAATTACAAAAACACCCTTATTCCCCTTTTTTTTTTCCCACAACAAAAGTTTCACCTCATTTTGAAGAATGCAATCAAACAACAAAAAATGAGAAGAAAGCTCATCTTTTTACCGTAAAAGCTTTCCTTTTATAAATGATTTATGTTGTAAAATCATTTATGTGCAAACAAACGGAGCGAGAACATTACCAGTTTTACTTCCACACGAGAAAAAAAAAATTATCGTAAAAGCTTTCCCTTATAAATGATTTATGTCGTAAAATCATTTACGTGCAAACAAACAGAGCGAGAACATTACCTGTTTTACTTCCCCACGAGAAAAAAAAAACTGTTAAAATTAACCTGTACTTTTAATTGTAGAATGACAATTGTTAATAAATTAAGTTTTCATGACATTAAATAAAGGGGGGGGGGGGGGCCACTTAGGGCCCCAAATAGAATAATTTTCTTCATACATGTACTTCAGCCCCCAAGGAAAAAACACTGAGCTCTGACCTTGAATGAGACCCATCACTCTCCACTTTTATCTTTCTAACCACTGTCATACTAAATGTGCAATAGCAATGCCGATGGGTAGAGATTTAGTCTCCTTTTTTTCTTTCTCTGGATAAAAGAGATGCAATGTATTAAGAACCAGAAACACCTGAATACAAAATATCCAGATTGGTTTCCCTGGAGGGAGCAATTGGCGGGGAAATACATCCAAAACGAGAGGACGAACTAATACTCTCCGATAATGCCCATTGTGCCTCAGAGTGAGTATCAAAAGGATGAAACAGAAAGCCAAGAAGACACAGATTGAACTTAGATGCTTGACTTCGCCTACCAGCGTAACATCCTTCCAGTGAAATGAATAGTTTCCTTTGAATCGGATTCTACGATCACTCGGGGTCACTTGTTGGCTATAGTGAAATGAAGGGCAAGACGAATGGCTTCCAAGGTGGAATTTACTCAAGAACTTGAGTTCTCTTTGGGGTCGTCTTGCTAAGAGCATTTATTTTCCCAAGGGTTCTTTTCTTTCGGCTAGTACTGGAGCTTGTCTCTCGTGGTCATGGGGAAGCAATATAGCTGGTCGAGAGACTCTTAATTTGGGTTTAAGATGGAACCTGGGTAATGAAAATTCCATAAACCTCTAGGAGGATGCTTGGATTCCCACCCTTCCTAACTTCCAAGTGTCATCATCCAATTAGCCGCCTCTATTTCAATTAAACAAAGTGTATTTCATTGACATAGAGGATGCTTTGTTTGCTTGGATTCCCACCCTTTCTCTCTCTAATATCAACGGGAAAATAAACATATTTTGAGTTTGAGATCAGACTAATTTTGAGGCGGAACTCCAATTTTTAGTGTATGACTGTAGAGATGGAATTAGAGACAATCGTGATTAAATCAGGGAGAGTTCAATCGCATCCACAAGTCAACACATATTCTTTTTAACCCCTATTAATTGTGGTTAAGATTCATTAACCTTGAGAATCAATAATGTAACTTTTATTTAAAAAAAAAAAAATTTAAAAAATATTAACCTTAAGGATCAAAAATTCTTAACTACAGTTAATTTTTTTAAAAAAATAAGATTATATTTTTAAACTCAAAGGGGTTAATGAATCTTAATCACAGACAGTTAATAAGGGTTAAAAGGAAGACGTGCGGGCCTATGGGTGCGATTGAACTCTCCCCTAATTCAATCTCGATTGGCTGTGATTCGATCTCATGCGCACAGGGTCTTTGCAATTAAAATATATATATAGAACGGGAGACGACCGGAGCTGTCATTATTTGCTCATCAATTCAACATGTCAATGTCGTCGATGGCGACGTGTATTTCGGTCACTCGCTCCATACTCTCTTCTTATCCCCTTGTTTCTCCCAAACATTTCCCCAAATCCGATCCTTTCGCCTCTGCTTTCTGCTCTTCTTCGATGGCGTCCGAAGCTCTCTCAATGGCGTCTGAAGAAAGGATCGAAGAGAATCCTCTCTTGCAGGATTTCATTTTTCCTCCGTACGATGTTGTGGAAGCAAAGCATGTTCGGCCGGGGATCCGTGCGTTGTTGAAGGAACTTGTATGCTTTGATTGGTTGTGTGTAGTTCGTTTTTATAGTCTAATTTTTTAAATTTATGTGGATTTAATGGTTGATCGATGGGAGTTGCAGGAGAGTGATCTGGTTGAACTAGAGAAGACGGTGGAACCGACTTGGCCGAAGTTGGTCGAGCCGCTGGAGAAGATTGTAGATCGATTGACCGTCGTTTGGAGAATTGTGAATCATTTTAAGGCCGTGAAAGATTCGCCTGAACTCCGGTCCGCTTTCGAAGAAGTTCAGGTGTGTGTGAGACTCTCTCTATATACATACTAGTTGCGTGTGCACGTGCAAGCTTGGATAATGTTCCTTCAGATTGGTCCCTGTAAAACGTTATTTTAACTGAATCAATTAAAATAACTTCAATCACGCTATTTGGTGAATCATACAGTTTTGTGATTTGACATAGAGTACTAGAGAGTGAATCATACAAATTAACTGTTTCAGTTAAAATATCACTTGCTTGAACATGAAGTTACTTGAGTGAACATGTTAAATAACCTGAATCACGATATTTATTTGAAGACGAAAAAGCTTTCACGGGATGAGTTAGTAGTCGGGAGCCAAAATTTTTGATCACCCTAGAACACCGTCAAAACGCGAACGGTCTTGGTTAAGGTTGAGACCGTACGGTCTCATTAGGCTCGTTCTGCAAGCGTAGTAGAGAGGCGGTAAAAATTTTGATAGGTATTATGAGGAGGAAAATAACCACCTCCTCGCAGGTGGAGCCAAGGGAGGCTTCTCGGGCCCCTTTTCTTTGCCATGTGTCTCATTGTAACTTCATTTAACTATGCTTAAGATTCACTAATCCTTAGGGTTTAAGCATCTACCCTTGGTTATTAGAACATAATTTTTAAAAATTAACCACAAGGGTTAAAACTTTTTAACCAGAGTTCAAAGGCATTTAATGGGGCTTTGTGAGGGCGAGGAGCAATAGTTCGCTCTTTGCCCGAGGAGTGAACTATTGCTCTTATGAGAAATAAAATTTGCTTAATAGGGATAACATGAGAAATAAAAATTTGATTAACAATAATAATGGGGGCATTTTGTAAAATAGGAGAAACTTGTACAGAACAAAATCATACTCTCTTAAAGTGGTATCATGGAAAATAAAATTTGATTAATAGGGATCACAAGGAAAATAAAATTTTGATGAACAATAATAATAGGGGTACTTTAGGAAATAGAATCTTGGGTATTATGGGAAAAAATTTAATATAATATTATGATTTTAGAAAGGGGTATTAATATTATGGGAAATAAACTTGGGGGATGGATTTTGTCCTTATGTGAATTGTGCTCTTTTAAAATTATTCTAGCAAATGCCCCGCACGGTGCACAAGTGTTAAAAAAATAGAAAAGACCATTTCTTGAGATTTGAGCAAATGATTATCCCTAGCCCTCCTCCCACCACGCCACGGAACAGGAGCTCGTGTGAAACCAAAAGGTCAAGGCAACACTTTGCAAAGAACAAATGGAGTACTATCTATTGTAAAACACGCAACAACCCACAATGATAAATGAAAGACAAAAGAAAATGAAACAAGATGCAAACGAAAACATATAGATTTACATGGTTCGACCAAAGATGCCTACGTCCACGGATTCACACCAGTTCCACTATGCTTAGAGGCAAAAATGAGAAAAGTTGTTATAGGGTTCTCTCTATGAGAAACTCGTTTTTTCAATTTTCACTCATCAAAACCATAGACATGAATATACTTTATATATCCAGTCTTCAAGTACAAGACACAAATATACTATATATATATATTAGCAGAGACCTCGTGCGATGCATGGTAATAATTAAGAATATCTAAAATTAAATAATATTATTTATTTATTTAAATATTAAGTAATATATTTTAAGAATATTTCATAAATTTTATTTTTAATAGTATTAGTTTTTTATTATTTGATATACATTATTATTTGTATTAATTAATTAATTTTATAATAATAATTTATTATTATTTTAATAACATTTATAGGAAAATCATAAGTTATTTAGTATTAAACTTAAATTAATACACCCAAGAGTTGGAGATAAGAGAGAACTCTAAAATAGTGATAGGACTCTAGGATGAGATAGTGGGTCCCAAACCTGTAAGAGTTGGAGATAAGAGAGGAGCCTATAATAGTGGAGATAGAGAGGGCTCTAGGATGAAATATTGGGTCCCAAATTTGAATGGTGGAGATTAAAGAGAAAAGCCACATTTCATCTCTAAAATAGAACTTATGAGATTGGAGGGTTTGAAGTTTGGACTTTGGAGAGCAAAGAGTTTGATAACTGATGACCTAAATCAAACGGTGGAGATTAAAGAGGGAAATCACATGACATCTTTATGATTGAACATATAAGTGTTTTGGGAGATAGAGATGTGTGAGAGAAAATTTAGGAGAAAATTTAGGAGAGGTTAAAGGTTGTTTTGTTTGATGTCAGTTTGTAAAGATGTATTGTTTGATAACTGATGACCTAAAACAAACGGTGGAGATTAAAGAAGGAAGCCACATGACATCCCTAGGATTGAACGTATAGGATTCGAGAGATTGGAGTTTGGAGAGCAGGGAGAAAGTCTTATTTCTTTATATTATTTATATATATATATATATTTTATTTTTTTATTTTTTTTGGTTATCAAGTACTACTTGCTATAGTACAAACCTGTTGGGCCTGAGGCAATCAGGTTCCATACATTACACTATCTACCTCATTAACCAGCATCTACACAATAAATTTTTCTTTGTATAAATGCAATATTTAAAGCATGTTGAGACCATAAGGAGTATAAACGATCTCATCTAGAATATACCTGAAGTGAAAACGGAAATGAATAAATTGAATTAATAGAAGTTTCCTGGTAAACAATGGAAGCAATTTTTTTCTTCATGTTGGTGTGGATCTCTGAATACCTTTGTAAGCAAAGCTTGAAGGTGGAGAGGGGGAAAGACCTGTAGAGATGCAAGAATTTCCCAATAAGATATAACCCCAGTTAAAAAGGAAAACAACCTACCAAGGGGAGTGCAGGGTGCTAAAAAATAGAGAATATTAAATTAAACTTTCACAAAAGATGTTTTCTCCACGACTCAGAAATACTTACACTTAAAACATCATCCAAACTTAAGAGTTGTGAAAAATAAGAATAATATATATATATATTTAACAAAGAAAATTGATTAATCTCTTCCATTCGTGTCATCTTTTTAAGAGATTGAGATTTCCCTGAATCAACATGGAAGTTAACTAAAACCATCCAAATATCTCCGTGAAGTGGAGTGGAGTGGAGTAGGGGGGGAGGGAGAGAGAGACATGGAGTGGAGTGCAGTGGGAGGAGGGAGAGAGAGACGTGTAGTGGGAGGAGAGAGAGCGAGAGACGTGGAGTGGGATGGGTCGATAAATATAGATGTCTCCCAGATTTAAGGTGGAGAGAAAATTTAGAAGAATAAGTAGAATTGAAACCCTGCTAATAAAGGGACAACTCTCATGGCACACACCTCTCAAGTCCTAAGCTGTATGGTCCCCGGTTATCGAAAAGTTCTCTGTACCCCTAGCTGGGTGGAAGTCCTGCCTCCTTTCCAAAGGTACCAAGCTGACCTTTATTAGGAGTACACTTCGCAGCCTCTCAACTTATTATCTCTCCTCCCTTACTCTCCCTCGATCCATTGCCTTGACCATTTCTTGCCTCAAGCGAAAATTTTTGTGGCATGAGAGAGGTGACAATCAAAAATATCATTTGGTAGCTTGAGATCAAATCTGCAAGCCGTTCGCGGTGGGGGGCCTTTACCTTACCCCTCTCACTGTGGTGAATGAGGCGTTTCTGGGCAAATGGGTTTGGCGGTTTGGTGAGGATAAGGAGAGCATGTGGCGGCAAGTCATCGTGGCTAGACATGACCTTGATTCATTGTGGGCGACGAGGGTTGTTAGGGGATCCCACGGGGCAGGTCTCTGGAAGGGTATCATGGCTGTTGCCAAGTCTCTAGACCCATTCATTAGGTTCAAGTTGGGTAATGGGGCTGATATCCAGTTTTGGTACGTTGTCTGGAGTTGTTCGTCGAGGCTTAAGGACGATTTTGGCTCCATTTTCTCCTTGGCTCTCAATAAAGGGGTGTCTGTATCTGAGTGTGTAGAGTGACTGGGTAGCGATATAGTTTGGTGTCCTAGGCTGAGGAGAGCGTTGAATGATTGAGAAATTGAGGATATGCAGCGTCTGTTGACCCAGTTGAATGCCTCCGTCCCCAGATCTCAGATTAGTGATGTTAGGATGTGGTCCCGTAGCAACAGTGGCCGATTTTCAGTGTGGTCACTCTTGCAGTCCTTTGACCCTGTACTTTCGCATTTCTTTCCTCATAAGGCTGTGTGGACTAACCATGTCCCCACGAAGGTATCGTTCTTCCTCTGGTTAGTTGCTTTAAATAAAATTCTTACTTCTGATAAATTGAAGAGGAGAGGGTGGAGCTTGACAAACCGTTGCTATTTGTGCCTGAAGGTGGAAGAGACTGTGGGTCATTTGCTCTTACACTCCCGGTTGTTTTTGGGGTCTGGGCTTATTTATTGGC
The DNA here is from genome assembly GCA_015143295.1 of Tetracentron sinense. NCBI lineage: Eukaryota > Viridiplantae > Streptophyta > Magnoliopsida > Trochodendrales > Trochodendraceae > Tetracentron > Tetracentron sinense. The sequence goes on from CM026574.1 coordinate 21,650,211, forward strand.
TCAGATGGGAGTAGAGTGGGTCTTCCCTTCCTCATTTCTAAGCTTCTTATCTGGATGACAATTGACGACTCTGGTGGGGGCTAAAGAATCCATCTGGACTTTATTGCCCAATGCTATTTCGTGGGCTATTTGGAAGGAGAGGAACGGTCGGGTTTTTGACAATTCATCTTCTTCTGACCAACGGATCCTATCTCAGTTGCGACATTCGATTGTGGAATGGAGCTCCACAAGCTCACTGAGCTAAGAAGTGAGGGATGCTGTTTATTTTTGAGGTCACACAGTAGCCATGTTGGCATGTTATTGCTTTCATTCTTACTCTTAGTTTGCTCTTGTTGTTAGTTTACGTCTTTGTAAACTGCTTTTTTTCTTTAATATATCTGACTTACCGATCCAAAAAAAAATATTTTTCCTAATCACCAAGACCAATACTTGATCGCCGTGTGTTGCCAAAAATTCCTATCCTAGAGAGAAACGTAGGAGAACTCTAGGATTAAAGAATGGAGATTAAAGAAGGGTGCCACGTAGCATCCCTACTTCTATATATTATAGTATAGATGGTGTTGAATTTGAATAATTAAATTTTTTTTTAAAAGTTTGATCCTTAAAATTCCTTTAATTCAGTTTTGGTTCATTTCCTTTAAAACCATTTACATTATGGTCCTTATTTTTAATGAGGGAAATCCTAACAAGTTTTTTTTTTTTAAATCTCTTAGAAGTTTAGTCCTAGAAGAAAAACAACTATGGGAACAAACCTCCTTATTGTTTTGCACTCTCTGTAATAAAAACCTTTCCTTTTTCTTCCACACGAAAGACTTTGCTTTGCCTCTCTCACACTTATCTAAAATAAAATAGGGCTATTTATATCCCAAACCCTAAGGTAAAAAAGTTCAATTTGTTTTATAATTTCAAATCCCTAGAAATTATAAAACCCCCCAAAAAGAAAGTACGTGTGATTTCTTCACATGTCCCCAATAATTGGTTTTTAGAATATAAAACTAACTCAAGAATAATGCACTCATGACAATTGAAGACTTACAACCAAACATGCTAAGTTGGTGTTCAATTTGACTTAAAGTAAGGTCAAGGCACAAGGCTAACCTATATCCAAACACAATCATTGTGTTGAAAGGGGTGTTTGGCTCTCTTTTAAAATCAAGTTTATGTGACGCTAGTTTGGGTCCAAAATGCTTCATAAAAAGAACAATAAAGGTTAATTAAGACAGTGGCAGTGTGGGACTAAACAAAAATCAAATGCATTTTCTATATTATTTTGGGCACCCTAAAGGAGGCTAGGTGCTGCCGTCTTCCGCCAAGCAGTGCAAGCTTGTAGGGATAGAGCTAAGTTGAATTCTGGAGGTAGTACTGCCATTTCCCATGCACGTGGGACTATGAGAGGCTTTGACTATCTTCATGAAAGACTTCAAAATGGCGCATCTTAGCTGAATAATTCACGGATTTACATATTTAATTATTAATAGTCATTTATGTGCAAGATTTCATTTCTAAAAAATTAAAGGATAAATTGAAGATTTAATTTCCCATTTTTGAGTCACGGCCCCAACATCTGAGTCATGCTAATGTTCACTATGCTAGTGAACTTGGTAACCTTCACCAAGTCATTTTTACCATTGTATTAATTAGCAGATTCACTGAAGTAAATGGTAGTTTAGTTTTTTTGCCAAAAACCAATCATTAAATGCACAGGAGAAGAATAGTTTGGCTTTCTTGTACTTTTTGCTTCCATTTAAGGAATTGTCACCTATGAAAACACCAAACTGTCGTTATATTTAATTGAACGGTATTTACTACGTAGGGATAAAAAAGACTAGTGAACATTACCAAGTTCACTAGTCTTGGTGAACACTAGCATTCTCCTATATGTACATGTGTGTGTGTGTGTGACGTTCTAGTGGGAGCTTCTCACAAGCTCTAGTGAGTGCCCCCATAGAAAATGGACATGTGGTAGTTGGTTTTCAAATCCAACCATATGATCTTAAGGTAGGTCCCTTGAGAGACACATGCTAAAAAAAAGCCTGATCAGAGATTTCTAAACTGTCCGATTGATGATTGCAATATCAACGATTTTATAGTCTAGTTTGGCTATAGTGAACTCTAAGGGGTTAATGCTGACCAACTAGTGTTTAATCGAACGATCTAGAAACATCCGATCAAGCTATTTTTTGCTACGAGTCTCTCAAGAGATCCACCTTGGGATTGGACGATTTGATTGAGAAAACACATACCATGGGTCGAGTTTTTAGGAAGTACTCACTAGAGGTTTGAACCATCTCTCTCTCTTTTTATATATATATATATATACTTCTCTCGACTTTAAAAGCTTGAAGATTAAGGGAGCATTTTTTAACCCTACAAATTAGAGCTTATTGACTATTTGGTGACTGTCTAATCCATCATCTAAATATTTTAGCATAAGAAGTTTAACCTCTGAAATAATAGGTAACCTCAATGTTGCTTTAAAAAAAAAAGAAAAAGAAAAAAACCACCCGGTGAGGGAGGGGGGTTACGCAAGACCCCTATATGTTTATTAAAACTCCAATTACATCAATTGGGGAGGGAAGACATGAAGCCTTACCCCTAAACCATCAAGCGATGAGGCACTATAAAAATACTCCTTAAATCGAGTAATTTCCTAACCTTCCTCTTTGGTCTTCCTTGAGAAGAATCAATTGTTGATGTGGTGTCAACTGCATTATTCATCGTCTTCTTCTTATTTATCTTTGAAATTACTAGTTGAAAACCATCTTCTTTTTGAGGCTCTTCAATAAGAATATCGTCACCGACTTACTTCGGCTCACTTAATACATTCTCATTTTGATGGTTAGTCAATCTAAAATTTTTCTTGTAAAAACAATTCTCAGTATAGTTCCAATGATCGACAATAGGAGACTAGGAGTAACATCAACTCCTTTGCTCGTTTCTTCAACCTTGTCTGATACTGGAGCTGGTTTAATGGCATCTCCAAAATTATTTTGAGACAATTGGACATCACCTAGCTCTTTATGTACATAATTTTTTGTTGGAAAATTTTCTTGCTGGCTCTTAGAATTATCTTTAAGAGTTGGGTCGGAGCCTAATGATTTATATGATTGCAAATTATTGAGAGAAATAGAAAGCTCACTCATTTGAGGATCATAATCTTCTACAACAATAGTCTTTTGTAGAGAGCCTTCCTGCTGCTAAACTTGAGTACAAAGATTAGAATATTGACAATTCTACCGTTGAAAAGATCCTCAATTTTTTACTAGTATAATTTTCTATTGCTGGCCATCTACACTATTCATATTGGCTGCATTCTCAAATCCAATAGAGTTTACCATGCCTTGCTTCTCAGAGTTGAAGTGAATAGGGTCCTTTATCGTCGGAAACAGTCAGTGTTACAAATCTTGTTCTCGGGTTTTTATCGGCCTAAGTTTTTCTCAAGAGATTTTCAAATCTGAATTTTTTCTGGGTATTTCTCGCCTAAATCTCGACAATGATTAAAATTACATAAAATAGTAATAAATATCACATAGTTATAAATTCATAAAACCAACAACATTGTGTATTTCTCACGATATTTTTAAAATCTCGGTTAAATATTGACTAAATCTCGCGATATTAACGGAATAAAAATAGAATTATATTTCTCGCGATATTTTTAAAATATCATGATAAAAACAGAGTTTTAAACTTTAGATGTTTTTTTTCGGTTTTTCTTGGGAGAAATTGGGTATTTCTCGGGAGATTTGTATCAATGGAAACAGTAGCAGCAACAACATTAACAAACTCTACACCATCTGAAATCATCACTGGAACAACAACCTCTTGATTACCTACAATTTCATCTACCTGCATATCTATATCGGCAATGGGATTCTTAGAATCCTTGTTTGGAATCAAACTACCACTAGTAGTATCATCAAACAGAGGGTCTTCATTATCTGTATCATCATTAGCAACTTTTGAAGAAACCTCATCATCAGAAACAACTGAAGAGCCACGTTCAAAAAATATTTATAAAAAGCTTCATCACCTCCATCCATTGTAGTGATCACCAGAGGATCACATTATTTGCACTTAAATAAATTCCGCGCTCATCATTTCCGGGAATGGAGGGCAGCCTATCATCTCTAGACCCAAATGGTTGAAATGTTTGAACAATAACAGTTTTCTGCGCCCATTCTTTTGAAGAACTTGAAGAGTTCACCACCTGATTTTTTGGAGATTTGGCACGAGTATGCTTTTGAGCACCATTGTAATCCAGATTCATTGATTTTGATTTATCTCCTTGAGCAGATGATCTGACTAACCCAGACTTCATAGAAACATACAATCTATTGTTCTCAACAAGACTTATAGACTCTGGTATTCCAGCAATCTTTTCCACAATTGCAGAATATTTTGCCATAGTAGATTGATTTTGACGCCCCTTAGCTTGAATCTTATTTGCCACAGCTTTGCAGTCATCAACCATGTATCCTTGCTTCTGGTAGTGGGTACAAAAAGCCATGTTTTTCTCATAAATGATCTTTTCCCATTTACCTTGAAAAGCAATACCTTTATCCTTGTCATCAGATGACCCAATCCAAAACCTAGGAGGATGCTGATTACGGAGGTCCTCTTCCAAACATAAGCGAGCTACGCTTGGACGAGAACAAGCTTTTGTTGCCCATCAATGTGAAGAACCCTTCCAACCAGATTACCAATTGATCTCAAGCTTGCTTCATTGAAAAGATGGAGGGGAAGGTTAGGGAGAGAGTTCCAGAGTGGGACGATGGAAGGCTCAATGCCCGATCGGAAGTCTGGAGTCCATTTAATGAATCAAAACAAAAAACCATTAATATAGCAAGATTCCCTTAAGCCAAACCAGAAGAAAATCAGATTCAGTTGCCAAACGCAGAAGCAGGCTATCCAAGATGAACAGTGGGTCACTTGATGGGGAAGGAGGAAGAAGAAGAGAGGGAGATAGGAGGCTGGGGGATAGAAGGAAGATAGTGCTGCAGCAGAAGAAAGAGGAGGATCTGGTGGTGTTGGAGGAGCAGGCTCTGCCAAGATAGGGTTATCCATAATCCTCTTTTCCTTAGATCTTCTGGCAGTCCAGTTCAGCCATGGAGATTGAATCTTAGGTTTCTCCCCAACAACATAGAATACCTAAGATAAACAGTTCTTATTTTATAGATCTAATCCAAATAGCTCTTATTAGATTAGATAAGAGTTGCAAATACCCCTTTATATTTTGTGAAAATGGTGACTTCATCTTAGTATATATGCAAGGAATAAGTCTGCGAAATTTCTTTATGTTTAGATGTTTACATTAGCTTTATTTTGCAGCCGGAGAAGGTGAAGTTTCAGCTTAGTTTGAGGCAAAGCAAACCCATTTTTAATGCATTTAAAGCTATTCAAGAATCGCCAGATTTTCAGACATTGAGCGATGCTCGGAAACGTATAGTGGAATGTAAGTATCATGTGTTTACTACCTGTTTTTATAATATGTACAATATAAAGTGGTTGTGCTTACTTGTCTGTGATTGCTTGACGTTGAATATTTAATCTGATTATCTATTTGTATGTTGTATGAGGAAAGAAATCCTAGTTGTATGTTATTTATCAAATTAACTGTTTCTTTAGTAATATATGGAGAAAGAAATCCTAGTTGCTTTTATGGAAGAAGAAGAAGAATACATATATTTTGTCTAGGAAAGAGAATGAGTGATCCAATGTGGATACACTCTATCTGTTTTGTTAATAAAATTATTGTGTGAACATAAATACCCCCCCTAAGGTGTAAAACATATACACTAACAAGTAACATAACACATTATGGACTTGATGAGTTAGGCCCATCACAACACTCCCCTTCAATTGGGGCATAGATATCCAACACGCCTAACTTGCCACAAATTGTAGTGATGTCGATTAGATGCTATTGCCTTTGCGAGTATATCAGCCAACTGATCCTTTGTCTTGACAAACGGGAGACTAATAATCTTCAATGCCACCTTCTCACGAATGAAATGTCTGCCAGCCTCAAATCCTCAATATGCTTCATTTTGTCATGTTGTATAGGATTATGTGCAATACTAATGGTTGCTTTGTTATCACAATACAACCTCATCTTTGACTGGATTGGAAATCCAAGCTTTGTCATGAGGATCTTGATCCATAACAACTCACATGCACGCCTCAGCACTTGGTCTTGCTAGAACTCCCTGTTTCTTGCTTCTTTACATAACTAAGTTATTGCCAACAAGAGTACAATAATACCCTGATGTGGATCTTCTATCTGTTACTGAACCTGTCCTGTCAGCATCTCTATAGGCTTCAACTTGTAAGTGTCCATTCTTCTGAAAAAGCAAACCCCCATTTGGAGAAGATTTGAGACACCTAAGTACTCTTTCAGTTGCCTCTAGGTGTATAGTCCGTGGCTTATGCATAAATTGACTGTTTGCACTAAGAACATAAGCTATATCTAGGCGTGTCAAGCACAAATTAATCAGTTTCCTAACCAGTTTTTGGAACATCCCAGCATTATCTAGAGGTTCTCCACCCTTATAGTCAAGTTTGAGATTGTCCTCCATAGGTGTATCAACGAGTTTAACACCTAGTTTTCCTATATACTGTAATAAATTTAATACATAGATTGAGAAATGAAGATGCCTTTCTTAGACCTATCAACCTCAATTTCAAAGAAGTACCTTAAGGGCCCTCGATCTTTGATCTCAAACTCTTTTGCAAGAAACACCTTGAGTCTCTGAATCTCTTGAGCAGTGTTACTAGTAACCACAATATCATCTATATAAACAATTAGAGCAGTGACAGTGCCACCTAGATGCTTCACAAATAATGTAACGACCCCAAAACCCCACCTTGGTCATAATGGGACTTTGGGTCTGCCACATTACTTATCCCTGCTTAATCTCCATAGCAATAAGGCAAAACTAAAAGATAATTCTCCCAAAATAGTGACTATAAAATTTCTTTCAATATATATAATCCAAACCATCTGAGCAACTGAAATAAGCCCACATAACCCACCATGATTGGGTAGAATAAAGTCATCGAATAACAATGAACAGTCTAAGCAATATCTTGAAAATAGCATAAGTCTAAAACAAAACAACTCATAAAGTAAACTACGATTTACTAGTAGGGATAACTATCAAAAACTCTGGCTCCCTCCTCTGGAAGCTCACCTGCTTCTCCTTCTTCAAAGTACTCCTTTTCCACCCAAGGAGTTGCTGCCTGATCCGGCGTTATACCTGTACGACAATAGCAGGTCGACTGAGCATTGAATATTAGCAGATATCTAATCTAACCAACAATTGTACATACATATATCAAATATCCAAATCATGTAACAATTGTAAAGTCAATAGCAGTTTAATATAACATGAACATAATCGGAGTGCGGAAACATGTGAACATCATGACTTAGCTTGACTTGTGTACTTGTGTGACTCTTGTGGACTTGTAACTCTTGAACTTGTATCATGAATGCCATGCATGCTTGTTTTCTCATAAAAATAGTCATCGAGGTCTTTGTATTTAGATCCATTGAGGTGCATCGATAGAAGCGTAAACCCCTAGAGCTCTTAGATCCCAAATGTCTATTATAATTATCCAGGACTTGAAATCTTATCCATGGAGAGTATCAACAAATACCGGAGCTACTTGAAATTCATGGTCCTTGTAAAATCATACAGTGTCCTTGTACTTGTAATTCGGTGTTCAGAGTCCTTGTACTTGTATTTTAGTATCCAGTATCCAGTGTCCATGCAATGTTCGTGTCCATGAAATGTTCGTGTTCATGCTTGTGTACCCGTGTGACTTGTAAACTACCACATATGTGAACTTGTGCTTGAGTGTCGTGATTAAGATCCGAATTCAGTCATCACCTAGATTTTATCTTCCGTCAAGAAACTCCACTAGGTTACATCTCCCTAGTTAGAGAATTCTCAACATGGTTAACTTCCTCTAGGTTTTGGCCTATCTGAATATCAGTCACCATGCAACATGAATAAGTATAATTTATCATAATATAGTTCATATCTTGTCATACTCATGCTAACATTTTTTAACATCATTATTAGGCATAATTCATCATAGCATATATTATTATACTCATACAAACTTTCAAATATCATCATTTTCCATACTTAGTGTTCTTAGACATTTCAACAAACACCTACCATGCGCTAGTTATGTATACAATGCCCTTCCCATTTTCACATTCTATAACCATCACATATCCATCCATAACCACATTCACCTATTCATCATCCATCCCTTCTCCATTTTAACCCATCCTCCATAATTTCCATACATCCATAATCCTTAACATAATCCATAATTCAATTTAAACAACTAGCATAAGAATCCATCCTCATCCTTATTTAGAAAGTCAATTTCTTTACTAATTCATCATTTAACATACTAAATCAACAATCATAATAATACAAGAGTTAGGCTAGATATGATATCAACTTCAATTCATATTTCAATTCCTTAATTCATGCATATTCATGTAAATCTCTTGATAATCCATAAACCTATTCTTATTTAAACATGCAAAACATCTTAATAAGGTTAAGTTAGAAGGGATATCGACCTTAGGGATTCTTCCCTTGAATCCAACTTGCTAGATGAAACTCCTCCAAGCTTTGAGTTTACTCTCCAAGCTAGGTCTTCTTCTCCCTTGAGCAATTTCTTCCTCTCCAAGCCAAAACTTCTTGAAAACCTAGGGTTTTCTCTCATCCTTTGCCAAATTAGGTTTAGAATAGGTTAGAACCCTAAAACCCTTCGAAATAGAACTTCTATTTATAGCCCAAGGGTTTAAAACCCTCAAATCCGCAACTGTTTTTAAAAATGGGCTTGACTGCGATCGATCACACATATGCTGCAATCGATCGCACACCACTGCGATCTATCGCACATGATGGCAATCTATCGCAAAACACACCGAGAGCTCTGCCAGATTTCCACTGTCTGCGATCGATTGCAACTTCCTATTTCTCACTTTTTAACACTTAAATCTTTTAAACTCTCTACACCGCTTAGCCATAGTCACTACATGCATAAAAGCATAACACAAGACTAAACTACCCTTATTAATCAAGATAGAAATGGGAATTTAGATCCGGGTCTCTACAGATAAAGTGTGGTCTACATGACTTTGAACATAGCCAAATCTCTTCACTGCACTACTAAATCTTTCTAACCCAGTTCTAGGTGATTGTTTCAACCCACATATTGCCTTCTTTAACTTGCAAACTTTGCCTTTTATACCCTGAACCCGAAATCTAGGGGGAGTGGCATATACATATCTTTTTGTAAGTTCCTATATGGAAATGCATTCTTCACATCCAACTGATAAAGAGGCCAAGATAAATTTGTTATAAATGAGAGCAAAACTTTGATAGAATTCATCTTGGAAATTGGAGAAAACATCCCCTCATAATCTACTCCATAGGTCTGAGTAACCCTTTTGCAACCAAACTTGCCTTGTATTTGTCCATTGTCCCATCAGCCATCGGCTTTATACTTCACTGAGTACACCCATTTACAACCTACTAACTTCTTCTACTTGGTAGTATTGCTACTCGTATCATCTCTATCTATCTTTTTGCATTTCTTATATCTCTATTTATGAAACCAGTTCCCTTGTATGGTTCTTTATAAGAGCTTTCATTTCTTTCTACATAGCTTCTTTCTACTTGGGATGCTTCAAAACTTCTGATATAGATACAAAAGACAAGAAAGACCCAAAGACCTTGTGAGGAAGACTGGGCGACTAGGAAACAACAACTAATGTGCTGATTTGAACTATAACACCCTTGATGATATACTTTTGATGAGATACACTACAGTGAACACTGCTTCAGAGTAGCATCTTTCTCAACTTTTATTGTCAGCAGAGGACTTCTAGCAACATCAAGAAGGTGCCTGTTTTTCTGCTATGCTACCCCGTTTTGTTGAGGAGCATACATATAATTGTTTTGATATATAACACCCTGTTCTTCGAGATAGGCTTTCAACTGACCTTCTAGATATTTACAACCATTGTCGGATCTGAAAACTTCGATATTTATTTCAAACTTAGTCTTGACCATCTTATGGAAGACATAGATAATATGAGTTACTTCATCCCTGGTCTTCATAAGATAAATCCACGTATAATGAGTGCAATCTTTCACAAATGAAATGAAATAATGAAAACCAAATATAGATAAAGTAGGGGAAGGCTTCCACACATTAGAATGCATTATATTAAAAGGAAACCGACTTCTTTTATTACCAAGTGGAAAAGAGACTCGACAATGTTTCGCTAGTTCACACATTTCACATCGTAAACTTAACGGACTGACAAACTCTAACAAACTAAGAAACACAAGTTTCAATGATGGAAAAGATAAATGACCAAGCTAGTTATGCCAAAGCAAAATCTGGTCTTTATTGACACAATTATTGGACGGTAAGAAACACAAGTTTGAATGATGGAAAAGATAAATGACCAAGCTAGTTATGCCAAAGCAAATCTGGTCTTTATTGACACAATTATTGGACTGGAGTGCACTATGAGAAGTCGAAGTCGGATTCAACAAGTAAAGTCCATCAACTTTACAACCACTTCCAATCTGATGTTTCTTCAGGTATTAATGTTGAATGCTCTGAATTACCAATAGGGATATGCAAAGCTATCCGTCTATTCTTCTCGCCCTGTACAAGAGAATACACCTGACTCAGAGACGACAACTCATCCTTACTTAGAATCTGAATCTGTGACAATTCGAACTCGTAGTTCAACTTAGCTAAAAACTCGAACATCATTTTCTATTCCACAAGCTTGTGAGATTGCTCCCCATCAACGACGCACATAGGATGATAAGTATAATAATGATTTAATTCCACCCACATACCTCAACGACGAGCGAAGTGTTGATATATGTAATATCCGGGGTATACTTGTAAAAAGTCATATATATAATGTTCTCTCTTTATATAAATGCTTGTAGGGTTCTCTAATCCCTAACTAAGTAATTTACCCTAACCTCCTTTTTTCCTCTCTTCTCTCTTTTCTCTTCTCTAAACCTTAAATCCTCCAAACCCTTTCTCTAACTTGGTATCCAAGTTACATCAAAGGAAGAAGATCGTCGTTTAAAGCCGTAACAACAATAAAAGGAAGAAGGAGCTAGCTGCCACGTTTTTAGCCATACGATTGTCTCTAGCTGAATAGCCTAGGCCTTATTTTTGGGTTTTGGGTTCTTCAAGTGGAATTCCTTAGGGTTAGGTTTTAGGGTTTGAAGGAGGAAGAAGATAAAGAAGATAAAGAGGAAAAGAGTAGAGAACTTAATGTTTCTCTCTCTATCATATTCTATCAATAAGTAGGGTTATAAGTAGGGTTTCCCCTAATTACAAGTATGCCCCTAATTACAAGTATACTTAATATTCTACACTCCCCCTCAAACTGATATATAGATATTACAAATGCCGGTCTTGCGAATAATTTTAGTAAACTGTGTATGACCAAGACCCTTGGTCAAAATATCAGCAAGTTGGTCACCGGTCTTCATAAATGGAGTGCAGATGAGACCTGTCTTCAACTGTCCCTTGATGAAGTATTTGTCCACCTCAATGTGTTTGGTTCTGTCGTGTTGAACCGGATTATGAGCAATGCTGATTGCCGCCTTGTTGTTACAATACAACTTCATAGGACCCTGAATGGGGGGAACTTCAGGTCGGTCAAGAGAATGCGAAGCCACAAAATCTCGCATAATCCATGAGCCATCGACCAGAACTCTGCCTCTGCACTAGATCTGGCTACTACAGACTGTTTCTTACTTTTCCATGTGACTAGATTACCACCAACAAACATACAGTAATCAGAATTGGAGTGCCTATCTGAAACAGATTCAGCCCTGTCTGCATCAGTGAAAAACTTAATCTGGAGATTATCGGTACGGGCATACAACAGTCCTTGTGCTGGAGCAGACTTGAGAAACCTCAGAATCCTGTATACCACATCCAAGTAGGTTGAGGTTGAAGCATGCATGAACTGGCTCACCACACTGACGGCATACGCAATATCAAGATGAGTGAGTGAGAGATATATCAATCTCCCTACAAGTCTTTGATATCTCCTTACTTTGATAATATTCTCACCAGTGGCTTCACCAAGCTTATGGTTTGGGTCAATGGGAGTGTCACAAGGCTTATAGCCCATCATACCAGTCTCATGTAGGAGGTCAAGTACATATTTGCGTTGCGATATAAAAATACCTTTTATGAACCTGGCAACCTCAATACCCAAGAAATATCTCAACTGGCCTAGATCCTTGATTTCAAATTTCTTTGCAAGTAGACCCTTCAACTTCTGCATTTCCCTTGGTCATCTCTAGTTAGCACAATATCATCTACATAAACAATAAGTGCAGTCACCTTCTTGCCGTTGTGTTTGATAAACAAAATATGGTCAGTTTGGCTTTGTTTGTAGCCATTTCTAATCATGGCTAAGCGAAACCTTTCGAACCACGCCCTAGGGGACTGTTTAAGCCCATACAAGGCCTTCTTCAGTCTACACACCTTCCCTTCAACTACAGGACACTTGAGCCCAGGAGGAGGTTTCATGTACACTTCTTCTTCCAAGTCACCATGGAGAAATGAATTCTTCACATCGAATTGCATAAGTGGCCAATCCAGGTTGGATGCAAGAGATAAGAGAACTCTTATTGAGTTCATCTTTGCTACAGGAGCAAACATCTCCAGGTAGTCTATGCCATCTGTCTGTGTATACCCTCTTGCAACGATTCTGACTTTGTATCTTTCCACTGACCCCTCAGACTTATCCTTCACAGGGAACACCTATTTGCATCCCATTAGAACTTTGCCTCTTGGTAAATTGACCATCTCCCATGTCTTATTCTTTTCTAGAGCCTGTATCTCTACTTCCATTGCTTCTTTCTATTTTGACTTAGAAGAGCATTTGTAACATTGCGAAGAATAGACACAGAAGACAAAGCCATGACAAAGGTAAAGATAAGAGGGAGATAGTGAACCATACGGCACAAAGTTAGAAATAGGGTATTGTGTGCAAGAGCGAACACCTTTTGTAGTGCCCCGGAACTTTCCATACTTGATGAACAGTGTTTTCGTTGCCACTTAGCCTTTCACGTAGTCCAATTAATAAATGAAGAAGAATTTGGAAATTCTAAAATGTCGGAAATGTTCATTTTCGAATGACGAGTCCAACGCAAGTTGAATCGTCAAAATCCGACGAACAAGTCAAAAGTTATGGCCAAAATACCCCAAGGGAGGGTTTGCAGGTGAAAATGATGAAAAACTGGGATTGACGATCAATCGTCACATGACGATGATCGATCTTCATGAGCCCACCTGGGTAATCTATTGGAACTTGGATGATCGATCGTTCAAAACTCGACGATCGATCGCCCTGAACCCAGAAATTTGATGTCTTTCGGGAAGCTAGACGATCGATCGCCCAACACCGGCAATCGATTGTCTGGAGACAGGAATGTGGGCAAGCTTACGGGATCATGGACGATCGATCGTCATCGCGGAACTCTGTTTTTTTTTAGACGCGAAAATAAAGGTTTTAACCCTTGCCTATAAATAGAAAGCATTTGGGGTTTTGGGGAATTAACCTAAACCTAAGGGAGAGGAAAGGAGAGAAAGAAGAGGAGAGATTTGGGGATTCCAAGAAGGGTTTGGATTGAAGAAGGAGGATCTCCCCCAAATCAAACATTCTTCAAGCAAGGTTTCTCCTCTACCATTGGGGTTTCTAATCCAAGGTTTTTCTTCAAGATCAAGCCTTGATCTCAAGGTGAGTACACCCTAATAACTTCCTTAGCAATAACCTAGTTATTCTCTTTTCGAAATGGTGATTTTGATCTTGTATCTTTCCTTCCCTTGAAATATGCTATATTTCCTAAATCTAAACAAGATAAATGTGAATGGTGGGATGTATGAATGGATGAGGGGCTGAGACGATTGGATGCCGTGTTGGTCGATGAATGGGTGTTAGAAAAATGGTGGATGAAATATATGCACTAAGAAGTTGAAATGAAATGACTATGAATGGGTTGCACGCCAAATGTTTGATAAAATACTTAAACGAGAATTTAATGGATTTAATGAAGAAAATAAAAGTAGGCTTTATGTAATTTTTCCTAAAAATGATAAGTTGATCAAATGCTCTACATGTTATCTTCTTTTCCTCATGCTTATATTAGAAATTGAAATGCTATACTCAAGTGATCCTTTTACTCAAGCATATCATCATGTTTACTACAAATGTTGCACACACGCATACATGCATGCATGAATCGGTTTTCTAAAGTATATGTATATGTTAAACCAAACAAGAACAAGAATTGTGATTCACGATATGAATGATAAAGCCGGACATCGGGCCGGTCAAGGGTAGGGCATATCCCTGGGATATGTCATACCTGGCTCACAAGGAAAACAAACATGAATGATAAAGTTGGACATCGGGCCGGTTAAGGGTAGGGCATATCGCAAGATATGTCATACCTGGCTCACAAGAAAACAAGTCAAGGAGGTTGATGTACCCTTTTCTATATATATATATTTCGCTGAAGGGAATTTACATTCCCGACTCACAAGTTGCTTCAAGGGCACTAACCTCTGGCTCACAAGGAAAAAAACAAGCAAGTCAAGAACATGACAAGAACAAGCAAGACAAGTGATTCCAAGCAAGAAAAGACAAACATGTGTGATTCTCACAAACAATACCAAGACAAGAAACAAGTTTTCAAACATGATAAACAAGTTTTGAAAGAAACACGAAAAACTATTTTCAAGAACAAGATATGATTTTTAAAGTACGAGTTTTACCGGGGTTTTCGCATTCATTCAAGCATGTCAAAATTATTACATTGTTTTACTTCAATGCTATTTATTATATGCTGCTAGTATTGCTTTAAATTGAAATGATGAATTATATCTCGTTGCCTTTGTGTGATTGTTATTGCTATGGTTAGCTAGCAGCTTGTACTTGCTGAGTATTCCATACTTAGCCGTATTTTTATGTTGGTAGGTACCGTGGAAACCCTCAACCCTGAGCCTTGGGTTGAGGAAGAGTATGTAGAGGAGAGAGAGCCTCCTATCCCGATGCAGTCGCAAGAGGATAGAGATCGCGACGTGTGGCCATATTTAGATTACTGTTGAGCATAGTGGGTTCAATAGTTCTTTTTGTATTTTGATTGGTGGGCATGCCCACCTTTGATTTGATATGTTATGTGTATAAACTTGGAATACTGGTTCGAGTTATAGAAGAAAAGAAAAAGTTGGTTCATGCTTCCGCATTTATGATATAACTTCCACACTCTGATTATGGTGGTTATAGTACCATGTTTACCTTGTTCATTACAGGATGGTTTGGCAGGTAAGTATGGTCACTTCTAAAGTATTTCCTAACTCCTAGGTGGTATTTTGGGGCGCAAGACCTTTCCTATGAGCAATAGGAAGGTTAGAATCAATAAGGGAGGTATGGATATTACCTGGATCTGAGGAGGATTCATGGTGTAGAATAGTAAGCATATGTGTAATGAGGGGCTTTCTTGTAATTAGGGGAAACCACTCTTCTTTTATCCCTTTACATTAATAGAATATGATAGAGAGGTGGGACATACTCTCTACACTTTTCTCTTTCTTTCTTCTTCTTCTAAACCTAAAACCCTACTCTAAGAAATCCACTTGGTATCAGAGCACAAAGGAAGAGCAAGAAGGTGAATACTCTCGCTGGTGGTATCACCGTACAACTACCGTGATGATAGCATTAGTATGACGTCATCCAAGGTATTTTTTTGTGGATTTTCTTCTTGGATTTAGTAGATCTACAAATTAGAAGAATTATGGTGATTTTTTTTGAGATTTATTAAAGCTTTTAAGTGAGTTTTTGAGAATTTTTTGAAAAAAAATTCCAAAAATTCCTTCTTCGAACTAGTTGGTTATTCTCTGTGTAGGGGGGATTTAACTTGGGGATATTGGTTCTAAAAGATCCCTCTCAACCACATGTTTCCATGTTTGTTGTGTCAATTCTTGCAACCACATGTTTCCATGTTTGTTATACCAGTTTCATATCCATACAGGTCCTTGCAATCACATGTTTCCATGCTTGTATTACCCTTATTCATATCCTTTCTATGGTTTCCTGGGTCTTACATGTCTTGTTAGTTTATGCAGACTTATGATTTGTGAACTTATGAAGATTTATCAATTTTCATGCCGTGAGACTTGTGCTTGACCGTGTAATGATTAATCTTCCTCTAGGTTATCCACTTAAGTTCCGATATCAAATCACCGAATCCTACCAAAGCCACCCATAAAACTAAGGTTAGCGAATTCGGGGCCTTGATATCATCTTCTAAGTATTCCTCTATCCGAAGTTCAATCAATCAGTATACATGCAAAATTTCATATGAATAACATGAGGGAACCACATCATAATCTTATTCATATATGAAGAATAATTCACAATATAAAATAAGGTTTAACAATTGACAAGGTTAAATCGTAGCATCAATAGAAACTATTGATCTCTAACATTGTCGATAATTTATAATAATTCCATGATTATTCGCATTCTTCTTATTTCAAGCATAAATCACAATATTAACAGGGTTATTCACATCCTATTTATGTTATACACATCCTACTTTAATAATTCACGAATCCAAAATTCAATCCCTTCCTCCGTTCTCAACCATAAACATATAAATCATACATCCATTCATTCTAGGTCTTATCCTTGAAATTCTCTTCAAATCATGCAAGAAAACATAACAATATGTTTATTTAATTCATATAAACACATAAACATCCTTAGATCTTAATTTCATACAAAATCTTAGAGATATTATTAGGTTAGACAAAATATAGTACATAATCATTCATTCCCTTCCAAATCTTAACATCAAACCCTCTTTAAATCATGTAACCCATACTTTTAACATGCTCATTCAAACCATGATAACAAATAAAGACATATCCAGATCTTAAAAGTACTTATCTTATAAAAAATCATTAGCTAGAGTAGTGTATAGTACCTCTTTCGATCGTTTCCCTACGATCCTTCGCTTGAGAATGGTCTTGGATGAGATCTCCAAGCTCTTCCCTTCTTCCTTAATTGAAAACCTTAGGTTTTTCTTTCCCTCTCTCTCTAATAAGTTTTAGAATGATAGAAGATCTAAAACCCATGATTTAAGGTCTTTTTATAGAGTTTGGAACCCTAAAATATTAAAAAAATCGGAATCAGCGTTTTTCGGAAAAATCCCGTTCTCAAACCTAGCTCCGGTATTTGAGCCGTAGCTTTTGACTCAGTTATCAGAATTAGACGATTCAAGATGCGTTAGAAACGTTAATCGAAGGGGAACAATTTCTTGTCTAATAGAGATGTCTCAATTTTAAGTCCTTAGAGGTCAAAATATCCCATCAAGTTGGATGAATTTAGGAGATAACCCACAAACTTTTGGGTTAGTACCGAAAACCCAAGATTAGAAATCTAGACTTCTAGAAGTTAGAAAATAAATATATTAACCTTGTTATAGGCAACGGAATGACCCCGTAGATCCGTAACTTTTAATTTAATAATAATAATAAGTTAATAACTATTATTATTATATAAGGAGGAAATCACAGTCTCACCCTTTTTTGATATCTTCAATTTCATGCAATTACATCATAAAGGCTAATAACGAACGAGATATCTAGGTTTCTACATCTAGGCATTCCTCATTAATCCTCATAGGAATACAATCATTAAAATCAAACACATTTTGTAGGAATTCATATAAATGACATGAATGTCGAAAAATTAAATTCGGGTCTCTACATTATTGCGTCCTCTCCTAGACATAGATGAAAAGGAATCATTAGCTATTTTCGTTCTCAAAGGACTAGAGCAAGAGTTGTAAGACGAGAAAAGTGTAGATATACCAAACATGATTTGAGGCTCTTGAATCGATGATCAAAGGAATCCCATGTGAAGTTAATGAAGATACTTGATGGGAAGATGCGTGAGCATTTGTTTGAGCAATGGAAGTAGGGGATCCAAAAGATAACTTCATTTGTGAAAGTAACTCAAGTTCCTCTTTGGATATTGGAAGGGTGTCCTTAAAGGACTGTTGCAAATTGGGTAGTATAACAGAGGATTCCTCAAAAGAGGCAATACCAGTGAAGGAGGCACTATGCGTACTGATCTGCATGCTTGGATGTTCCTCCATACCACCAATCCTAGACATACATCTTACTTAGGGATTAAACACCAAATAAATAAAAAAAGCCGGATCTCTCAAACACCAACATTTCCTCAAAAAATCACCCAAAAAATTTCAACACTTCAAAAGGAAACACCCCTTCCACGAACAAGACCAACTAGGTCAATAATAACTTTTTCAGCAAAAACAAAACAACAATAAACACTGCCAACGTCTCTTACGGAGATTAAATATAGTTGTTTTTTCATAAAAACAGCCTAAGGACAATTTTAGAGTTTAGGGTTTCCGGAATCACACCCTTTAACAAAAGAACTCCAAACAACTATTATTTTATTGAAAATAATGAATCCACACATTCATAACTCTAGATCTAATGATTCATAGTAGATCTAGATGTCCATCAACAACCTCAAGAACCTTTTAAAATCCAATGATGTAAATCTGATATTTTTTCATAATATCATCCAAGAGCATGAAACATCAACTTAGATACTCCAAAAATCAGAATAAAATCAACCCAAATTCCGAATATTAAACCATACTCTCCGCTTCTAAGTTCCTAGCCTAGCTTCATCGATGCCAGATTCACATGATACTATTCACACAACACTATTCCCGCGACATTATTCACACTATTCACAACACTATTCATGCCATTAAAAAAAAGAAAAAGAAAAACGCAGGCCTAGGAATAGTAAACTAGGGTTTGTGGAAGAGAGAGAGGAGAAGGGGAAGAAAGAAGGAAGAGGAATAGGTTATAAAAAATTAATGCCTCCATCCAATTAGTTCTTCTTTTATATTACTAATAGAATGAAATGACACAAATGCCCTTAGTTACATAAAAGATAGACATTAAAACATAATAAGGTAACTAGATAATAAAGCTGTAATGGGCTTATTTAGATGACCCATTATGACACTTTGCATAAACAATGAGTGTTGCTTTTTGTATGTGAAAAAGTTATCCAGAATAGTTTATTTGCAGTGGGTTAAACTCAGAAGCTGATGCAGACAAAACCCCTTCCCCTATTTAGTACCAAAATTCCTCTATTTTTTTCCACTTTGTTTCAAGTTGGGGTTTGCCTATTTTTATCATTGAGAAATTTTCCTCACATTGAACTAGGTATATCGATAAACATAAAGTTCTAAGTCTCATACCCTACCCAGATCTTTTAAGAAGTCGTGTCCTAGTCCCACCCCTGAATGTAACAAATAAGCCATCTCCTACCCTCAAATCTTTGTGTCGACCCCCTGATCATAGACATAAGTCAAGAAACCCAGCTTTTTTGATAGCACTGCCTCAACTCGAATAGGAGACCCCCTTGCTTGGTAACATCTTGCTTCTACCCCGTATTTTGAGATAGCAGCACTGCCGGATGCCTGCCGGATGCGTACCAGCTCTTTATAGACAAAACACTGTTTTTTAGTGTATGTCCCACGACCTGTGGTAGATGACCCAACCTTGCAAAGTTAGTCCTTGTAATTGCCAACTATCATTAGTGCCTATATCATGTTTTGTCACATAGGTATATTGTTACTTCATCTTTATATATATTTATATATAGCAACATGATTGCGGCCTCACTGCACAACGACTCAAGCCTTGGCCTCCCAAACAGGGAGTGGTACTTGCCGTCTGAGCAGAGAGGCATTGCTTCTTATTGTTATATTAAAGCATGCTCCTACTGCAACTTGGTTGTGTTTTTCTTATTTCTTTTTCTTTCCATCGTTTTTTTTTTTTTAGTATTGCTTGTCTTTATCTTCTTCTTGATAGTCTTTGCATCATGTTAGTTTTCATCATTTGAGAGTTAAGAGCATACTCTCCAAGCATTACATTGGTATTTTGGAATCTTTTGGACAGCCAGTATCACATCCCATAAGTACATATATGGGATCACTTAGACCACATGGTGCAGACATGTATACGGTGATGCACACTTATACCCATACACGTCTTCATTTCTATTTGAAACTCAAACTGAGACCTGCCTGCAAGCACTTTCTCTCATAAATTTTTTTTCTAGTACATTTTGGTAAGCGGATGCCTGAAACAGAAGAATGTGACTAAAGGGGATTTTTAGATAAGTAAACTAGATTCTACAGGTTGAATTAGAGACTTCATCTATCCAAAGTTCCAAACTATTGGTTACAGAATGGGACCTGGAGGCACTCCTATTTTTGGTCAACCAAGTGCTCGCCTAGCTTTGCTGCTTCAGGTGCAATGCTTTGCTAGGGAAAAAAAAAGTATAGTTAGACATGTTTTTACGAATGGCAATATAGTGCCATGGTGAAGCAGAAGAAGCAATGGTGGCACTGTGGAAGCAGAACCATGGTTCTGCGTTTTGTATATGCTAAGGTTACAAGTTCTGGTGTACCAGCATGCTAAGTGTACATTTCATGAGCCATTGATATGTTATTTTAAGCCTGATTGTAGCCAATCTATGATCTCAAATCTCCATGTCTCACTTGCTTACAGTATAGATATTATTCTTTCACTACTTAGCTGATTATTGTGTGCTAGTTTACGTAAGAACAAATTGTCTGGTCTTGTGTATATAAATGGTAAACATTTTAGATTTGACTTGTTTGACTTCCTATGTTTGCGCAGCACAAATAAAAGAGGCAGTTCTTACTGGTGTTTCTCTTGAAGATGATAAAAGAGAACATTTTAACAAAATTGAACAGGTAAGCTTCAATATTAATTAGAAATGTTGATAATAAAAAAGAAAAAAGAAAAAGGTGTGCTTGAAGGCATACCATTTGTCCTTTAAAAAAAACTTAAAATCTCTGTCCTCTAGTTCTCTAATGCTGATTTTCTGTCTTTTTTTCCCTGTTATATGCAACAGAATTACTGCATCAAGGATTTCTCTTTTGGTTTTGAATCTCAACTTTAGGAGTTCTTTCGTGGACATTTGATCATGTTTTGGGCACTTAATCTGTTTTTTTTTTTTTTTTTATCAGCAATCAAGCAGCGATATATATAAATAAAACGAGGAAGGAGAACTACAAAACGCGGACTAAAAAAGTTCACAAACGCGTGAACTAAAACAAAGAGCTGGAAAGGAACAAAAAGGACAACACACAAGACCCATTACTCAAGCAGACCACTGGCCCAATAGACTGACCTAGGGATCTCACTGAGAAATGACCCTTGTTGCCGATCTCTACCCTGAGATAGGAGATGATACGCTCCGATATGTGCTAACAACCTACCCAACTTGACTATCTCCCAATCGTTAAGGCTCTTCCTCAACCTAGCACCCCACACCGCCCCGACTCAAGATAATCCCCAACCAACGCGTCTCTATCCACCGCTAGTCGAAAAATGGCCCCAAACTCATCCTAAAGTTTCAAGGCTCTGCACCATGAATCTTTCCAAAACCTAACCTCAGACCCATCACCCACCTGGAACCGAAAGAAAGGAACTACTAATTGGGCGGTGGACATGATCCCCTTCCACAGACCCACCCCATGGGAGGTTTTGACCTCCCTTGGAATCCAACACGATTGAGCCCCTCGGCATCCAACTTAATCTGTTCCATAGTTGATAGCTGAATAAAATGGAAATATTCCCTTGTTCTCCGGAACTGCTTAACTGCCATATCACATTGTATACTAATCTAATCATAAATAATTTATTCAAACTTAGCATACAAAATTACTGTTCCAGAATAGGTCATTGTCAACTTGGGTTGACCATGTAGCGCAATTAGATGGCATCCTGTGCTTCAACTTGAGGTCACAGATCAGGTTCCAGCTCACAGAAGAAAAATAAAGATGGATAACATCATCTTTCAATATTTAGCAGCGTCAACTACGAGAACTGTTTCCTTCTCCCCAACTTATGCCATTAGTTGTTTCTTTCTTCCCTCTAAGTGGATTCACGACATTAATGCGGCCATGGCAAATTTTTGGTGGAGCTAGTCCAAGGACAAGAAAATCCATTGGCTAAGTTGGAGCAACCTATGCCAGTCAATGGAAAAAGGGGGACTTGGTTTTCGAGAGCTGAAAGCATTCAATATAAGTCTCCTGGCAAAGCAAGGTTGGAGAATTTTTACCAACCCTGATTCTTTGTGGGCTAAGGTGGAGAAGGCTATCCATTTCCCTCACTCCACTTTCTGGGATTCTAAATTGGGGCATAGGCCCTCTTGGGCTTGGCAGAGCATCTTGGCCGGGAGAGAAGTTCTGGCTAAAGGTGTTAGATGGTGCATAGGTTTGGGCGACGCGGTTCAAATTAGGCATGACACATGGAATCAACTCCACTGGATTTTAAACCAACACCATTACCTGGAGGTGTGCGTGACAACCTCATGGTTGCTCATCTTATTGATGAAATATCCCGACAATGGGATGGACAAAAGCTACAATCTTTACTGCTCAGAGGCTGAAATCCAGAAGATACCCATAAGTCTCTATGGGGCCCTGGACTGTCTTATCTGCCACAATTTGCAGTCGGGCTGTTCAAAGTGAGTTCGGGTATGCACTTAGCAAAGCAATGGCTTGATGCATCACGTCTGTCCACGAGTACTCCATCTCCTCTTGCAACTGACCCTATTTGGAAGAAAATTTGGAGGACTCCTGCCCCCCCCAAAATAAAACTTTTTCATCTGGCGAGCTTTGCATAACCCCATAGCAGTTTTGGATAATCTTCACAAAAGGAAGATTCGAGTGGATCCTCTTTGTGATTTGTGCAAGTTAGCAACCAAATCGAATCGACACACCATTTGTTGCTTGATTGCCCCTGTGCTCGAAGTGTTTGGTTTGGGTCACACCTATCTCTCCGCGTACCTGACAGAATCAACTAATCCTTCCCGGACTGGTGGCTCCACTGGACAAAACACCCAGAGTTTGATTCTGGTGGCAAGGAGCTCGCCATGCGGATCTGCACCACCCTATGGCTTATCTGGAAAATGCGAAATGAGTTTCTCTTTGATGGGGTCATCCCAAATCCTAGGGAGGTGGCCAATAGGGTGGATTCAATGGTCTGCAAATTTCTTTCCTGTACTGTTCAGTAAATTCAGATCGTAACAGAGTTAAATGAAAGGCAGCCCCTCACCTTCCTGGTTTGTCCGGGATCAATTGGAACCGCCTCTGCACCACTATCCAAGTTGATGGAGCTGCCTTTACTTCTGGCCGTGTAGCAGGAGCAGGGGTAATTGCTTGGAATGCTGCAGGGGATCATCTTTGCTCCTTAATTAAGTCTCTGCGTGGTGGATTTGCAAGACTTGCTGTGGCTGAAGCCATAAGCTTGCTCTTCAAATGGCCTTATCCAACAGGTGGTTGTGGATCTCGATTGAATCTGATGCCAAAGCGATAATCGATCTTCTGAATGGGATAAAGGCCCCGTTCACTGGGACTTACAATCCATCTTTTTTGATCTCTGCCACCTTCAGTCCATTTTCGATTCTATTGAGTTTCGTTTCGTTTCATCCCCAGGCAATCAAATTTGGTTTTCCATGGTCTGGCTCAGAAGGTTTTAATATAAAGTTTAGCTTTGTTCCCGAGTTCGGATGGTATCAATCAGGCCTTTGTGGATGGCTTTGATTGCCTCTTCGAATCTTATGTAAATACTGTGTAGTTTCTATGAAATATCTCATTACCCAAAAAAAAAGAAAAAAACTACGAGAAATCTAGTCTTAGAATTAGAAGTGTATCTAGCAGTCCTAGGAGAGATAGGGGTGTAGTTTCCGTTGAGTATCAAATCTGTGCCTAATATCTCGGAACATCAGAGGGTTGGGTCATTAGGACCAACTTGTAGCTATATCACATTTTTTCAAAACAAAAAGACTCAATCATATGCATACAAGAAACCAAATTGGAACATATTCAAGACCTTCTTATTGAGGAAGTTTGGGGTGGTTCGGTCTCGGTTCGTTTGTTCGTTCCCTCTATAGGGGTGTCAAGGGGATACTCTTGATTTGGGATAGAGAGTGCATCGAAGTTTTGGAGTCAGAAATGGGAGCATACTCGATATCTATTTTATGTAGATTGATTCGAGAAGGCTTTATTTAGGTCTTTATGGCGCTCAATGGGTCGACTGAAGGAACAAAGGATGTGAATTTTTGTCAGAGGTTGATGACATTAGGGCAAGATGGGGTGCACGGTGCACCATAGTGTTTAGGTGGTGCTTCAATTATATTCGTTTCGCACATGAAATGAAAGGGGGAACCTATGGTAGAACCAAATAGAGAAATTTCAAAGATTCGTATTTATCCAAGGTTTTACCTATTAAAAAAATATATTTAGCCAAGGTTTAATCAACTACCCTTTGAAAGGGATCCAATCTACATGGTCGTAATTGTCCATTGGTACCTTGGCTAGTAGGTTAGATAGATTTCTATTCGGTGAGGACTGAGAACGGATGTTCCCAAATCTTATTCAATCTTCCATACTTAGTCCTACCTTGTATCATTTCTTTATCATGTTGGGTCTATTAGGCTTCAAGGGCGGTCACTCTTACCATGTTCCAGTTTGAAAACATGTGGCTAGAGGATGAGGGATTCAAGGGTTTAGTGATTGAACTTTGGAGTTCAAAACCTGATTGGGGTCAGCTACCACTAGGTTTAGCCTCAAATTAAAAGCGTCCATGGCCAAAATCAAGGATTGGAACAAGGAGACATTTGATATTAGTGAGGAGAGGAAGGCTAATTTTCTCCGGCTCATTGAGGAGCTAGATGCTCTCGAAATCTCGGGGCCTCTGTCTCATGGGAAGCTAACAGTAAAGTGTCTAAGAAAGAGGAATAATTGAAAACCTTGACATTGGAGGAAATTAATAAGAGACGGAAATCGCGTATCAGATGGCTCAAAAGGGGGATCAAAACATGAATGTCGAACTTTCGCAAAAAAAAAAAAACGATCTTTATTGTCAAACTTGTAGTGGATGGGGTTTGGAAGGAGGGCAATGGCGAGATTAAGGGAAGTGTGATTGCATTTTACAAATAGCTATATAGGAAGTGGCATCCTTGGATCCCTAAGGTGGATGGTCTCCCTTTTGATAGTCTATTTGATGAGTTTTCTGGAAAGATCATTCGAGGAGGTTTTGTGATCCATGAGGAACTTGGAAGGGGATACGGCCCCTAGCCCCGACAACTTCTTCATCAGTTTTTCAGGATAAAATTGAGACTATGTATATATGTAATATCGATGGTATATTTGATATATGCAAGTAGGGTTTCTATCCCTCACTATGCAATTTACTCTAATCTCTATTCTTTCCTCTCTTTCTTTTTTCTAAGAAACCTAGACCTAACTATTCTCTCTAAATCCTA
The DNA here is from genome assembly GCA_015143295.1 of Tetracentron sinense. NCBI lineage: Eukaryota > Viridiplantae > Streptophyta > Magnoliopsida > Trochodendrales > Trochodendraceae > Tetracentron > Tetracentron sinense. The sequence continues at coordinate 21,675,736 of CM026574.1, forward strand.
AATCTCGAAACCCATCTTCTCCAAATTGGTATCAGAGCCAAGGATCATCATTTCCGCGTCGTTCCAGTGCTAATGTCATGCTGACATCATCCGTAGGTCTCCTAAATTTCGCCAAAGGTTGGGTTTCTTAGAGATCTTGATTTTCCAGGAATAATGGTAATTTTTTCGTAATTTTCTGAGTTCGTTTGCTACTCTTTTCCTATTTTTTAGTATTTTTTGGAAAAATCACTAAAAATTTGAAAAATCCCTCGATCAAGGCCTTCCAATGCTTCAATCGGCAAACCCCATAGAGGAATTGCCCTATTTGGGTGTCCTCCTTTCCAATTGGAGTTGATTTGAGTAATGTTACTCGGGTGGTGGTTTTTTGGAACTCCACAGTCTTATGGCTAGCCCTTTTTTTGGGTTTTTTTGCCTCATTTTTCATCCCTGCATTAGATCTTGTCTGGATTTGGTCTTCCTTGATGTTTCTTTTGCTTTGCTTAATGTTTCCTTACTCCCTAGGCTTGTTCACTCAAGTTTAGTGAGTTTTTTGGGTTTTCTCCTTCACTTTTTGGGTTTCTCTCATTGATTTAGTGCTATGGATGCTAAAGTTCTTACACCGTCTACTCTTTCTAACTCCGTTGTCCACTCTATCACCAATATTAATTTAATGATGATAATTTTCTTGCGTGACGATGCTCTGTTGGGCTTTATATTAGGGGCCGTTCCAAGATGGGGTATCTTAATGGCGAGACCCGTAAGCCGGCGATTGGTGTTTATGAGATTGTTAAGTGGAATGCCGAGAATTACATTATTTTGGGCTGGTTACTTAACTCTATGGAGCTTCAGATTGCCGGGAATTACATTTTCTATAAGGATTGTCATGAGCTTTGAGAAACTCTCATTCAGACTTATACCCTAGTGGAGAATGATGCTCAGATTTATAACTCCCCGTGAGATTGCTTATTTTCAGCAAGGGATATTCCTATTTGATTATTTTGGGGCTCTGCAACGTTGTTGGAAAGAATTGAGTCATTATGACTCTCTTTTTGAATTATTCACTACTTCTGCCAAGGTTATGATGAAAAGAATTGAGCGTCATCGCATTTATGATTTCTTGGGTGGTCTTCGTGCCGAATTTGAGCAGTTTCGCACTCAGTCCTTGCCACGTCTCCTCTGCTCTGTCTTCGATCTGTCTACTCCACTGAGTTCAGTGAGGAACATCGCCGGGCTGTTATGTTTTCGAGTTCCCCTCTTATGCCCCATCTGGATCGTACTGCATTTGCAACTGATTTCCGTCCTTCTACAGGACCGAGGACGCGGTAGGGGAACTGATATGGGCCGTCGTGGTCGTGGCGGTCGCAGTCGTGGCAGATCTACTACTCATTGTAGTATAGTGGGACATTATTGTGATAATTGTTATCGTCTGCATGGCTATCCCGAGGGTTACCAGTCTCGGCCTACTGCTCATTTTGCTATAACTCTTGCTATTGATCCTCCGCATGCATCCTTAGTAGTTGCGAGTGATCCTTTGGAGTCCATGAGAGCCCAGGTTGCTAAGATGATCGAGCTGAGTTCCGTCAGTAGAGTGATTTTGATACTGCTGCTTCATCTACAATTGTTGCCTCAGGTATCTATGCTCCCTCGGCCTATGCTGCCACTACATAGTCTTCTTCCCCTAGCTGGGTTATTAATTCCAGAGTTATTGATTTTATGACGGGTGAGTCATAGAGTTATTCCATTTATTCAGCTCCATCTCCTATTGTTAAGGTTCGCTTGGCCAATGGTTCTATTACTCCTGTTTTAGTAGTAGGACACATTCCTGTATCTCCGTCTCTCTTTATCTAATGTTTTACATGTTCCTCGTTTATCTTCTAACCTTCTTTTAGTTAGTAGTCTTACCATCAAACTCAATTGTTGTGCTATATTTTATCATTTTCATTGTCTCTTTCAGGACCTGACTATGAGGAAGATTATTAGTAGAGGTGTGGAAAGAGGTGGACTGTACTACCTCGACACAGGTTATGCTCCTGATCGTGTCCCATCTACTGCTGCTACTGCTTATGTTTTTCCTTTTTCTGTTAATGCTACTCATGATACTTACCGCGTATGGCATGCCAAGCTTGGGCAGTTGGATCTAAGACTTTGTATTCTTTGATTTCTACTTTTAGAAAACTGTGTTCTTCATCTACTTTTTAATGTGATACTTGTGAGTTTACTAAACATGGTCACACTGTTTATCCTTTTCGCATGCATAGATGTCGTTCTACTTTTAAACTTGTTCATTCTGATGTTTGTGGTCCATCTTCGGTTACCTCTAGTGATGATTTTTGTTATTATGTTACTTTTGTTGATGACTACACTCGGGCTACTTAGGTTTACCTTATTAAGTCTAAGGATGGGGTATTCTCTAAATTCCAAGAATTCCATGCTATTATTGTTACCCAATTTGGTGGTCTTATAAAGGCCTTTCGATCTGATATAGTGGTGAGTATTTCTCTACTCCTTTTGTCCAATATCTTCAAACTTATGGTATTGCTTATCATCTTACTTGTCTCTACATACCACAACAAAATTGTGTTGGTGAGCACAAGAATCGTCATTTAGTCGGTGTCACTCACTCCTTGTTGCGAGGCATGCAAGTGCCTAAGCCTTTTTGGTCTATGTCTCTTCTCACTGCCTGTTTTCTCATCAATCGGGCACCTTCTCGTATTCTTGATGGCCTCTCACCATATCAACTTCTTTGTCCTCAGGCTCCTATTATTCTCATTGAGCCACCGGTCTTTGACTATACCTGCTTTGTTCAAGATCTTCACCCTAGTCGTCTGAAATTAGACAATAAGACTATTAGATGTGTCTTTATTGGTTATTTTAGCGCATCTAAAGGCTATCAGTGTTATTATCCCCAGTCTCATCATTTCTTTATCTCTCTGGATGTTACATTTTTTGAGACAGCACCATATTTCTCTACTGCTCCCACTGTGCCTACTGTCTCTTTACCTTTACCTGTTCTAGGGGACCTTCCATAGCAGAAGAAGTTTATCGCGTACTCTCGCCGACGGCCGCCTGGTTCCTTCTCCGATGCACCTTTACCACACTCTTCTCCGCAAGCCACTCCACTAGGTACTTCTCCACCTTTTATTCTAGTTCATTCTTTTAATATTGTTCCTCCTGTTGCTTCTGATCTTGAGTTGCCTATTGCTCATCGCAAGGGTGTACGTTCTTATGTTACTACTTGCTCTCTTGCCAAGTATGTTTGTTATCAGGCTATCTCTCCCTTTTACCAGTCCTTCCGCTTTGCGATTGATTCTGTGGCTATTCCTCGGTCCGTTCATGCAGCTCTTCTTCATACTAAGGGGAAGGGTGCTATGGTTGACGAGATGAATGCCCTCTAGTCTGATTATACTTAGGATATGGTTTCTCTTCTATCTGGGAAGAAACTTGTGGCCTATTGCTGAGTTTTCACAGTCAAACATAATTCCGATGGTAGTGTTGCTTGGTATAAGGCTCATCTTGTTGCCCGCGGCTTTACTCAATCTTATGGGCTTGACTATGATGCTACTTTTGCTCCTGTGGCAAAACTGACTTCTCTTTCGAGTCCTCTCTCTTGTGGCGAATCAGAGTTGGCCTCTATCAGTTGGACATCAAGAATGCCTTTCTTAATGGGCATCTCACCGAGGAGGTATATATGGACCCTCCTGGTTTTCTGCTTCAGGGGGAGTCTGGGAAGGTTTGTAGACTTCGGAAGTCTATATATGGTTTAAAGCAGTCACCTCGTGCTTGGTTCCATTGCTTCCGTGAAGTGGTTCTTAGTATGGGCTTTCAACGATGTCACTCTGATCATACTGTCTTCATCCATTCTGCCACCTCTGGCCGCACTATTCTTCTGGTATATGTTGATGATATCATCTTGACTGGTGATGACTTTTCTTTCATCTCTCATGCTAAGCATTAGGTAGGGCATACTTTTGATGTCAAAGACCTAGGCCATCTGAAGTACTTTCTTGGTCTGGAGATTGCTAATCTAAGAAAGGAATTTTTCTGTTACAACGGAAGTATGCTCTTGATCTGCTGAGCGATACTAGTATGAGTGGGTGTAAACCTGCTACTTCTCACATGGATCCGAAGTTATCTTTGAATGATAGATTGGGTGATCTTCTTTCTGATCCTAATGTCTACCAGTGTCTTGTGGGCCGTTTGATATATCTCACCCTCACACGACCAGATATTACATTTGCTGTCAGCATTGTTAGTCAGTTCATGTATACTCCCCTTGCTTTACACTTTGCTGTTGTTTCTCGTATTCTCTGCTATATCAAGTTTAAACCCAATTGTGGACTTGTATATCGCTCACATTGTCATCTCGAGATCTCCAGCTATACAGATGCCGATTGGGCCGAATTTGCTACTGACCGTCATTCCACCTCAAGCTATTGTGCTTTTCTTAGAGACAACTTGGTTGCGTGGAAAAGCTAAAAACAACTTGTGGTTTCTTGCGTTAGTGCCGAAGCAGAATATCGGGCTATTGCTTATGACACTTGTCAACTTCTGTGGCTTCGTTCACTCCTCTCCGAGTTATGGTTTCCTGTTAAACGCCCTATGTCTTTATATTGTGATAATGAGGCTACCACGAAGATTGCTTCTAATTCTATGCTTCATGAGGAGACAAAGCACATTGAGGTTGATATTCATTTTCTCCGAGAGAAAGTTCGGGATTGTTCATTATCTCTTCAGCATGTTTCGTCTTCTCAACAACTTGCTGACATCTTCACCAAGCCTGTTGACCCTGCTATTCTCCACGATGTCATTGTCAAGCTGGGTATGTTTAATATTTATACTCTAGCATGAGGGAGAGTATTGATATATGTAATATCGATGTTATATTTGTAAAAAGGTATACATGTAATGTTCTCTTAATATAAGATGCAAGTAGGGTTCTCTATCCCTCACTATGCAATTTACTCTAATTTATATTCTTTCCTCTCTTTCTCTTCTCTAAGAAACCTAGACCTAACTATTCTCTCTAAACCCTAAATTTCTAAACCCATCTTTTCCAACTGAGACATTATAGGAAAAGATTTCCTACAGGTTATGGTGGAGCTATATGAGATTGGATAGTTCAATAAGGTGATCGACAACACTTTTGTGGTGTTGATCCCTAAGAAGGTAGACGCTCAGGATTTAAACGAATATCGGCCAATCAACCTTGTGAGTAGCGTTACAAAATCATTGCCAAAGTCTTAGTGTCTCACCTGAAAGGGTGGGGTCCAACGTTTCCCAACAATGAGGGAAATTCCCGGGGGACAGACAAATTCGTGATGGCATCTTAATAACCAACAAGTGCATTGATAAGTGGATCATATCGAAAATACCTGGCATCCTTTGTGAAGTTGATTTGGAGAAGGCCTACAACCATGTAAATTGGAATTTCTTAGATTATGTGTTGGGTTGCATTGCCTTTGAAGTAAATGAAGGAGATGGCTGAAAGAATGCATTTCAACTGTTTCGATCTTTGTTCTCCTGAGCAGTAGTCTGATAGGGTACCTCAAAAGTTCCAAGCGTCCGAGACAGGAGGATCCCCTATCGTGTTTCCTGATCATTCTAGTTTTAGAGGCATTGAGTAGGATGCTTTCTAGAGTGGAAGAGGTTGTGTTTCAAGGTTCCAATGACACTATAGTCTTTTATGATGCCTCCTATTGCCAATTGGCTCATCTGAGATGTTTATTTAGGTGCTTTGATGCAGTTTTTGGCTTGCGGGTCAATTTGGGCAAGAGCAAGACTAAGACTAAGACTGTGTTTGTCGGAGAGATACCGAACTTAAAGGAACTCGTTGCGTTCTAGGGATGCAAGGCAAAATCCTTGCCATTTGTTTACATAGGTATGCCACTGGGTCTCGATTCAAATCCAAGGAGGCACGATCCACGGTAGTTGAGAGATTTGATCGTAGATTAGCTGGGTGGAAATCTACATTTCTATCTAAAGGGGGAAAAAGTGACACTCATTAAAGGCTCTCTTAGGAGCCTTCCAACGTACTTTATGTCTTCTCTGATCAACCCATGCTCAATTGTTGCCAAATTAGAGCGCCTGTGACATGAATTTCTATGGAACGAGAAGGAGGACAAAGGCAAATACTACTTAGGAGCGTGGGATCAAGTTTGTTATCCGATTATGGACAACGGTCTAAACTTGAATTCATTGGCAGAGGTTAATAGGGCATTAATGGGCATATGGGTTTGGCGCTTCGAGGAAGAGAGGGGTAGCCTATGGCATAAGGTGATAATAGGCCAAATACGGGATTGCTTCTGGTTGGGTTCTAGGGAGGTTATGGGCCTTCACTGGGTGGGGTTGTGGAAAGACATTATGGATGTGGCATAGGCCGAACTGTTTGGCTTCTTTACTCTAGGTTTAAGATAGGTGATGGGTTGAGGTAAGCCTTTGGAAGGATGTGTGGAGCGGGTTGGCAAGTTTGAAAGATGTTTTCGGGTTTTTTTTTTCGCTCGCTAGGGATAGGGAGGCCTCTATAGCTGATTGCTTTAAGATTAGTGAGGGCGGGGTGGTATGGTGTCCTAGGTTAAAGCTTGATCTAAACGATTAGAAAATGTCCAAGATCTTTAGTCTTATGCAAAAACTATCTTCTTTGCCCTTGTTCAACAGGCAATGATATAAGGATTTGGTGTAGAGGCAACAACAACCATTTTTCAGTGAGATCATTGTTACAGTCTTTTGGGTCAATTCCCTCATCTCCCTTTCCTTCAACAATTTCATTGAAGGTATCTTTCTTTCTATAGACTACGACTTTTAACAAGATTCTACCTTGCCACCATTTGATACATAGAGGGTGGATGATGGCTAATTATTGTTTTTTGTGCCTCCACGCGGAAGAGTCAGTGAATAATTTGCTACTGCACTATCATATTGCATTTAAAATTGGGGTCACTTTCTCTCTCGTTAGGAAGTGGATTGGGTCTTTCATTCCTCCTTTCAAAACTTTTTATTGTGTTGGATCCTGGCGTGTCGGGACAGTGATAGGGGGCTATTTGGGCAGTTTACCTAGGGCCATTTTGTGGAAAATTTGGAAGGAAAGAAACAAGAGTCTTTGAAGATACGCCCCATTCGACACGTGCGCTAGATCAGACATTTGATCTTTCAGTGGTTTCTAGCTCGGCAAAGGTGGGTGGATGTGGGCAGTTTCTTAGGTTGAGAAACACTCTTTACTGATCTAGGTGCCTTTTTGCCTGGTCTTCGTAAAGGGTTTGCCCTCCTGTGCATTGTTCTAATAGTTTTATTTAGTGCTTTGAGTTTATTCCCTTGTAAACTCTCTTCACTCTTATTGTTCCCACTATATTATTTCTCGTAATCTCTTGCATCTTATAGAAAATATTATACTTGCTTACTGATCTAAAAAAAAAAAACAGAGAAAAAAATATATATACAAATTTACAGTTTTTATTTCCTTTTGGGGATTTTCATTTCTCTGATTGTATGAGGAGATACATAGAATGAAATAGCAAAGCAGTTTTGTTCCTGTTGAAATTCAAATCACTCCCCTTAGAGCGAAGTAACTTTGCTTGTTAGAATTGAAGGACTGCAAAGGAGTCCTAGAACAGTAAATGATTCTACAAATTTATCCAGACAAAAAGAGAGACCAATAAAATGAACTGTAACCTAGCAACAACTCATATAACTGAACAGAAAAAGAAGATCCTTAATCTCTGTAAAAAAATGCTGCTGTATATGTTGGAATGTATAAATGCAAGTGGAACACTCATATGAAAGCTTAGAAGAGACCCTAATTAGAGAGGGTTATTAATTCACATTGAGCTGGAGCACCCTTGGTGTAAGGATTCTAGGCACATCAAATGTTATTTCAACCTGATCCGTAACTATACAGACCCTCTATATAGGGTAGATCTAGTAAGAACTAAAAAGTAGTCAAGCTGAAAAATATGAGCCTTTTAGCACATAAATTTATCCAATGATTTATGTAAGATATTTTTTTTAAAACATTTCGACATCGGGAGAATAGAGTAACTCTTTTGAAAAATCCAAAATTGTTCATCTAAATCATGAGGGTGGAGATAAATATATAAAATATCACATGGGGAATGAAAATTAAAAATCACTTGATTCATCTTTGATCTTCGAATTGATTTATAAGAAACTCAGAGGAATAAAGTGATCTCAAATGCATCTATTTGCATTCAAGAACATTGTCTGACAATTGATTTTTGTTAATGGAGGTCCTAAATAAAATTGTTGATAATGTAATGCTTGTCTTCTTCATTTTGTGGTTTGTTCATTTCTTTCTTATCATTCTGAGTTGATTTACAGGAGTTGGAAAAACTATCACTAAAATTTGGGGAGAATATTTTGGATGCCACGAAGAAGTTTGAAAAATTAATTACAGATAAGAAGGACATTGAAGGATTGCCTGTTTCTGCACTTGGTCTGGCTGCACAAATGGCAGTGTCCAAGGTATCGTATGTCGAAATGCTATTTATGAAGTTTTATTTCTCTAATTGAATTTCTACTCAAGCCTGTTTTAATTCACTTTATTTTGTCTCTTATTGCTCTTGCATCTCCTTTATCACATCAGGGGCATGAAAATGCTACTGCTGAAAATGGGCCATGGGTAATTACATTGGATACTCCAAGCTTTTTCTCAGTCATGAATCATGCTTGTAACCGGTCTTTACGTGAGGAAGTCTATCGTGCTCATGTTACCCGTGCCTCTAGTGGAGATCTTGATAATACGCCGATTATTGACCAAATTCTAAAGCTTAGACTGGAAAAGGCTAGGCTTCTTGGTTACAATAACTATGCTGAGGTATGATGTATTAATTATTATGTGTTTACAATGATATCTTATTGACCAAATTCACGAACTTATCGAAGTACATTTTCTCAGGTAAGCATGGCAATGAAAATGGCTACTGTTGATAAAGCAGAAGAACTTCTAGAAAAGCTTCGTAGTGCTTCTTGGAATGCTTCAGTTCAAGGTAGTTTGCTGGATGTCTTTTACTTCTTTATGCCCTTATGTGGTGCTTGATGGTTGATACTTTGTCATAGGAGTCCAATCCACAGTTGTTAGAATGTTACTTTACGATTTGAATCCTATAATTAAAATTGAAAATTAACCCAAAGATCTGAATCCCAGATTTGAATCCTTCTGAGAGGAATTGTATGATTGTCTTTGAATTTGAAGATTCAAGATGAGAATTTTAAGTCCTATCAAATTCATGATCTCCGTTGAAAACAAGTGTCACTGTTTTAAATGAAGCTATAGACCCTAATTTCTTTAGAGATTTGAGTTTCTTTTAAAAAAATATGAAAAATGGTGGCAATTTTTTTTTTTTGGAATTTTGCACCTAGAAATGTATGAATTTTTAAAGCTTACATACACTGCTGTTATTATAGGATTTCTACATTATGAATGTTTTTGGCATGAAAATTACCTCTTTAGTCAATAATGAAATGAGGTGCCTTGTTGATATATGTAATATCGGGGGTATAAATGTAAAAGGGCATTTATGTAATGTTCTCTCTTTATATAATATGCTAGTAGGGCTCTCTAATCCCTAACTAAGCAATTTACTAATCTTTTTTTTTTTTTTTTTCTCTTTTTTCTCTTCTCTAAACCCTAAATCCTCCAAACCCTTTCTCCAACTTGGTATCAAAGCTACACCAAAGGAAGAAGATCGTAGTTTAAAGCCATAACAACCACAAAAGGAAGGAGCTAGCTGCCACATTTTTAGCCATACGGCTGTCTCTAGCCGTATATCTTAGGCCTTATTTTTGGGTTTTGGGTTCTTCAAAGGTATATTTTTCAAAGATCTTGATTCAGAGGATTTTTGGATCCTATTTCATGAGATTTGGTTAAATATTGATAAAGTTATGATGATTTGAAGAAACAATACAGAAAAATGCGAAGAAAAATATTGTTTTGGTTCAGATTTTTTACCGCTTGAATGGGTTGTTGCTGTCACTGTTTCTTGGTCATTGGGCCGTTCTTTTGATAGGAACATCTTGAACTTGTTTTTTCTTCGTTTGGATGAGATTTGAAGTTGTGATGCCTTTTTTGCTGAAAAATGGTTTTTTACACCTTATTTGCTTATAACAACAACTTCATCTCTTTGGTTATCTTAATACCATTAGATCTTTTGTTGTTGATATTTTTGATTGATTGGTTGTTTGGACCTTGAGTTTCTTCTATGGATGCTAAAGTTCTTGTTCCACCGGTTCTTTTTGACTTCGTTGTCCACTCTATCACCAATATTAAATTTAATGGTGATAATTTTCTTGCTTGGCAATGCTCGGTTGAGCTTTATATTGGGGGTCAATATAAGATGGGGTATCTTGATGGTAAAACCCCACAGCCGGCGACAGGTATTGCCGAAATTGCTAAGTGGAAGACAGAGAATTGCATTATTTTGGGTTGGTTGTTCAATTCCATGGAGCCCCAGATTGTCGGGAATTATATTTTTTATAAAGATTGTCTTGAACTTTGAGAAGCTCTTACTCAGACCAGGGTTCGAAATATCGATAATATCACCGATATATCGCCAATATATTTCGATATTGCTCGTCACCGACACATCTATATCATGTTTAAAAAAAAAATACAGCATATCGGTAGATATCGCCGAGATATCGACGATATCTTCCGATATCGACCAAATCTGAAAAATAAATTGTTTTCCCATTTTTTTTTTTGCTTGCGGATGTGCATGAATCATTCAAAAAACAAAATAATTCATTCATGCAAAGAATCAAACATATTCTTTGATTTTTTTTAAAAAAAAGGGGAAAAAGGGTTGAGAGTAGAGAAGAAAGAAGAGGGAGACAAGAGGGAACATACCTCTCACCGTCGCCGTCACCATCATCGTGAGTTTCCGCAGTTGCCGTGGGTTGTAGCCCTTTGTCGTTGAGGACCCGAGGTCACCCCCTTTCCCCTCTTCTCTTTCTTTCCTCTCAGCTTTTTTTTTGGTTCTGTTGTTCGAATACGAAGACCCTCTTATCTTTTAAGTTATCAAATATAACCTAATAAGGTTTTCTAAGGTCACTCCAGCCCTGTAGGCTTACCCTATTATCTTAACCTATTAAGTATAACCCTAGTAAGGGAATTCTAAGGTCACTCCAACCCTGTGTAATACTTCTCTTATGTTTTAACTTAAATAACCCTAACAAGGGTATGCTAGGGTCACTCCTAGTCCTATGTCATTAAACATATTTTCTTATGTTTTAATTTTAGTAACCCAATCAAGGGTATGCTAGGGTCACTCCTATATCATTAAACATTCTTCTTTAATTTTCATGTAAAAAAATATTAAAATTTTAATATAAGGCCTAATATTGATTTATATTATCCACCAAATTATATTTTACACCTAATGATAAAAATTAATATTGAGTTATACTATACAACAAATGCAAAAAAAAAAAGTATTAAAATTTTAATATAAGGCCTTTTTTATTTTAAGGATTATACATGAAATTCATTAATATTTTATTTAGTTATGAATTTTAATAATGTTTTATTATTATTATTTATAGTTAACAATTCTAAATAATGTACTCAGTAACATCGACCAGATAATATAACTTATTTAACTAATAAAAAATATAAAAAAAAATTTAATATACTTAAATATATTATTTAATAACATTAAAAGTATTGATACTTTTCAAACAAATTATTAATCTGTTAAAAAATATAAAATATTATTAATCGAGACAGTGGAAGCCATTGGAATGACTTTACACATCTAATGTTATTCATGGTTCTCTTTGTTAAAAAATTTATATTAAAAACTTGAATAAGGGTCCTGCACATTTAAATAAAATTACAAAAAAAGAATCAGGGGTTTTGGTGCTTGATTATATTATGTGTTTGACATTAATATTTATTGGTGATACACTAGGCAACTCCTGCTGGTGGTGATTGCAGTTTTTTTGGTGAGTTGTATTATTATGAATCTTCTAAATTATGAATTTATGATTGATTGAGAAATGAATGAAACATGAATCAATCATACATTATCATCACTCGTCAGCGCACATCTTTGCTCTCTTCTCATTGTATCTCTTATGTAAATTGTTGTTTTTTGAAATTTTTTTATTTTAAAATGTGTATTAACATCTATTTTAACATTTCCTGAAGTTTCACTACAAAATTTCATGTTTTGTCCCATTTTTTTTTTTCAATTTTTCCAAAAATCACCGATAAATGATATATCTCCAATATTTTTTTTTTCCGCGGCTCGACATGTCGAACGATATCGACATTTAGAACCTTGATTCAGACTTATGCCCTAGTAAAGAATGATGATCAGATTTATCAACTTACTCATGAGATTGCTCACTTTCAGCAAAGAAATATGTCTATTTTAGATTATTTTGGGGCTCTTCAACGTCGTTGGGAAGAATTGAGCCATTATGAGCCTCTTTCTGAATTATCTGCTACTTCTGCCAAGATTATGACGAAACGAATTGAGCGTCACCGCATTTATGATTTCTTGGGAGGTCTTCAGGCCGAATTTGAGCAGTTGTGCACTTAGATTCTTGCCACATCTCCTTTGCCATCTCTTTGATCTGTGTACTCCTAATGTGTTTAGTGAGGAACGCCGCTGGACTGCTATGTCTTCGAGCACCACTCCTATGCCCCTTCCGGATCATACTGTTTTTACTACTGATTTTCATCTTGCTGTTGGCCGTGGTAGGAGGACTGATGGGGGCGGTCATGGCAGACCTACTACTCCTTGTAGTCACTGTGGTATAGTGGGACACGATCGTGATCATTGTTACTATTTGTATGACTATCTTGAGGGTTACGAGCCTCATCCTTCTGCTCACTTTACTACGGCTTATGTTGTTGATTCTCAGTTGTTGCCAACGATCCTCTAGAGTCCATGAGAGCCCAGGTTGCGAAGATGATCCGAGCTGAGTTCTGTCTATAAAAGTGATTCTCCTGATACTGCTGCTTCATCTGCCATAGGTATCCATGCTCTCTTGGCCAATGTCGCCACTACATAGTCTTCTTCTCCTAGCTGGGTTATTGATACCAGAGCTACTGATCATATGACTGATGAGTCATAGGATTATTCCATTTATTCACCTTCATTGCCTACTGCCAAGGTTCACTTGGCTGATGGTTCTTTTACTCCGATCTCATGAGTTGGACACATTCCTGTGTCATCATCTATCTCTTTATCTCATGTGTTACATATTCCTCATTTATTTTCTAACCTTCTTTTATTGAGTAGTCCTACTACCAAACTTAACTGTTGTGTTATGTTTTATTCTTTTCATTGTCTCTTTCAGGACCTGACTACGAGGAAGATTGTTGGTAGAGTGGAAACAGGCGGACTTTACTACCTTGACACTGATTATGCTCCTGATCGAGTCTCCTCTATTGCTTCTACTATTTATGTTTTTCCTTTTTCTATTGATGCTACTCTTGATACTTATCGTTATGGTATGCCAAGCTTGGGCATATTAGATCTAAGACTTTATGTTTTTTGATTTATACTTTTAGTAAACTTTGTTCTTTATCTACTTTTCAATGTGATATTTGTGAACTTACTAAACATGTTCGTACTGTTTATCCTTCTCAGATGTATGGATGTCATTCTATTTTTCAGTTAGTTCACTCGGATGTTTGGGGATTTCTTGTTCCCTCAAGTGATGACTTTCGTTATTATGTTGCTTTTATTGATGATTACACTCGAGCTACTTGGGTGTACCTTCTTAAGTCTAAGGATGTGGTGTTCTCTAAATTTTAGGAATTTCATGCTATGATTGTTACCCAGTTTGGTGGTCTTATTAAGGCTCTTCGTTCTGATAATGGCGGTGAGTATCTCTCTGCACCTTTTGTCCAGTTTCTTCAAACTTATTGAATTGCCCATTAGCTTACCCGTCCTTGCACGCCTCAACAAAATGGCGTTGTTGAACGCAATAATCATCATTTTGTTGGTGTCACTCGTTCTTTGTTGTGAGGCATGCAGGTGCCTAAGCCTTATTGGTCTATGGATTTTCTCACTGCATGTTTTCTCATCAATCGAGCTCCTCGCATTCTTGATGGCCTCTCACTAGATCAGCTTCTTTGTCCTCAGGTTCCTATTTTTCTCATTGAGCCACAGGTGTTTGGTTATACTTGCTTTGTCCAGGATCTTCGCCTCAGTCGTCAGAAATTAGATGCTAAGGCTATTCGATGTGTCTTTGTTGGTTACTCTAGCACCTCAAAGACTATCGGTGTTATGACTCTTAGTCTCGTCTTTCTTTGTCTTTCTAGATGTTACTTTTTTTCGAAACAGTCCCTTATTTCTCTCCTGATCCTATGGTGCCACCTATCTTTGTGCCTTCACCTACTGTTTCTCCTATCTCTATGCCTTTACCTATTGCATGAGACCTCCCATAGCAGAAGGAGTTTCTCATGTACTCTCGCCACTAGCACCTAGTTTCTCCTCCGATGCGCCTCTACCACAGTCTTCCCCACAGGCCACTCGTCGAGGTATTTCTTTACCCTCTATTATTCATGTTCATTCTCTTGCTATTGTTGCTCCTGCTGTTTCTGATCTTGAGATACCTATTGCTCATCGCAAAGGTGTTCACTCCTATGTTACTCTTTACCCTCTTTGCCAAGTATATTTGTTATTAGGCTGTATCTCCTTCGTATCAGGCCTTCTTTTCAGCAATTGACTATGTGACTATTCCTCGGTCTGTTCATAATGTTCTTCTTCATCCTGAGTGGAAGAGTGCTATGGTTGATGAAATGAATGCTCTTCAGTCTGATCAGACTTGGGATATGGTTCTCCTTCCAGCTGGGAAGAAACCTGTGGGTTGTCATTGTTTTTTCGCCGTCAAATATAACTCTGATGGTAGTGTTGCTTGGTATAAGGCTCGTCTTGTCGCCCGCGGCTTTAGTCAGACTTACAGGCTTGATTATGATGCTACTTTTGTGGCCAAATTGACTTTTGTTTATATTCTCCTTTCTCTTGTGACAAATCAGAATTGACCTCTTTATCAGTTAGACATCAAGAATGCTTTTCTTAATGAGCATCTCACCGAGGAGGTGCATATGGATCCTCCTCCTGGTTTCCAGCTTCAGGGGGAGTGTAGAAAGGTTTGTCGACTTTGGAAGTCTATATATAGTTTGAAGCAGTCACCTCGTGCTTGGTTCCATCGCTTCAGTGAATTGGTCCTTAGCATGGGCTTCTAGCGATGCCACTCTGATCATACTGTTTTCATCCATTCTGGCACCTCAGGCTGCACTATTCTCTTGGCATGTGTTGATGATATTATCTTGACTGGCGATGGCTCCTCATTCATCTCTCATGCTAAACATGAGCTGGGGCATACCTTTGATGTCAAAGATCTAAGCCATCTGAAGTACTTTCTTGGTCTGGAGATTGTTCGATCTAATAAGGGAATTTTTCTGTCACAACAGAAGTATGCTCTTGACCTACTCAGTAATACTAGTATGAGTGAATGTAAACCCTTTACTTCTCCCATGGATCTGAAGCTCTCTTTGCATGATAGTGAGGGTGATCATCTTTTTGATCCTCATGCCTATCAGTGTCTTGTGGGTCGTTTGATATATCTCACCCTCACACGACTTGATATTACTTTTGTTGTCAGCATGGTTAGCTAGTTCATGCATGTTCCTCGTGCTTCACACCTTGCTGCTATTCATCGTATTCTCTGATATATCAAGGCTAGACCCAGTTGTGGACTTATATATCGCTCACATGGTCACCTCGATATCTCCGGCTATACAGATGCTGATTGGGCCGGATCTGCTATTGACCGTTATTTCACCTCGGGGTATTGTGCTTTCCTTGGAGGCAATTTTGTTGTGTGGAAGAGCCAAAAGCAACCCGTGGTTTCTCGGTCTAGTGCCGAAAGAATATCGTCCACTTGCTTATGATACTTGTGAACTATTATGGCTTCGTTCTCTGAGTTAGAGTTTCCTGTGAAAGGCTCTATGTCCTTATATTGTGATAACGAGCATACTGCAAAGAATGTCTGAGATTCTGTGCTTCATGAGCGGACAAAGCACATTGAGGTTGATATTCACTTTCTTCGTGAGAAAGTCCTGGATTGTTCTTTATCTCTTCAACATGTTTCGTCTTCTCAACAACTTGCTGATATCTTCACCAAGCCGGTTGTCCCTACTACTCTTCAGGATATTATTGTTAAGCTGGGCATGCTTAATGTTTATGCTCCAGCTTGAGGGGGAGTGTTGATATATGTAATATCGGGGGTATACTTAAAGAAGGGCTTTTGTGTAATGTTCTCTCTTTATATAATATATTAGTAGGGTTCTCTAATCCCCAACTAAGCAATTTACCCTAATCTCTCTTTTTCCTCTCTTCTCTAAACCCTAAATCCTCCGAACCCTTTCTCCAACTCCTTAGACACTGCATGAACAACGTGATAAAAACTTCAAAAATATTTAGTGAAAAATAGGGAAAGAATTCAAAATAAGAAAATGTTTGCATGTGTGAAAAATATGATAAATGAAAGAGATTCGAATGTCCAAAATGACCAAAGGGGTGAAATTAATTATATAGTGACATAATGAATGATGAAATTGAAAATTTGTTTTGTTTGTTTGAGAAGTTGGACTGAGTTGACGAGAGGGGTTTTATACTTTTTTGGAAACTTTTTTATTCCATAACTTTGATGATAAGTAAGTTGCTTTATTTCTTCATTTAGAGTTAAAGTTGATGGTAGTATTTTTCTCAAATTAGTGCATTATCTACCTAATAAATAAATCTAACTTTATGGTATGATATCTTATGTTAATATGTTATGGTGAAGTAGAAAAAAAACAGTGTTATGTAATGGTTATGGAAGATTTAAAGGTAATATGTATTAATCTATAGATAACTTGTCGCGCCCCAAAATCCCACCTAGGTTAAAGTGGGACCTTGGCACGTGACTTAACCATCAATTCATCATAACATCCTGTCATAAAGCATTTAAGGCAATCTAAAATATGAACCTGGAAATTTTTCTTCAATTAATCATGATAAAGTCTAATATCTCAAATTAAAACTAAAACATATTAAATAATTCAAATCATCATCATGATTCTCAACCATCAATTCAACCTAACCATAAATTCAAAATTAAGTCTATTACAATGTCTTGAACTCCAAATCTAAATACTGATATAATTTAATTCCTAGAAAATGGCCAACAATCTAGATTCCTTTCACCCTCGATATAATCACCTGTTGGGTTTTCTTTTTCCTCTTCGTACTCTTCCTCTTCCCAAGGTTCTGGGGCACAAATATCAAACCTAGAACCTGTCGACAACAAAGTTATCGGCTGAGTAACAAGTTATCCCTCGTATATAAACTCCTAACTAACAATATAACAACATTAATATAAAGCATAAATTAGAATTTAACAATACATGTAAGCATATAAACAATTTAGAGTGCGAAAGCATAATTTCAATTCAATTCTTATACGTGCTTACTTGTACTTATTTTTCTTATTTATCTTATTTGTCTTTTTTGTTCGTGAATGTATCTAATAGCATGCATTGTGCAATAACTTAAAATAACTTTACCTCATATATTGAATAAAGACTAACATATACCCTACTTACCGAGGTATCACATGGTTTACACATTATTCGGTGCATACGGCTTGTCTACACATTATCCGGTGTATACGGTTTATCTACAGATTGTCCGGTGTATACGACTTATCTGCACATTACCCGGTGCATACGGCTTGTCTTGCCTTGATCTTAGACTTGTTGATACTCGGGCAATGCAAAACTCAATCATACAGTCATGCTCGTGTGCACATACTTGTATAATACTTATGATCTTGATTTTTATCATGCTTGTGCATATTTATTTTCATGAATAAGTGAGTGAAACAATGATAGCCATTAATTAAATCGTACCTAGAATTATTGGTTAAGGCTCTCGAAAGCTCATCATAACGGCTAACGCCGCCATGATAGTACCCCTAAGTCACACAACCATAATTTACGGTTTAATTTAATCAACATATATCATCATGCAATTTGTCAATCATACATCAATTTAAGCATTTACAATTTCTTATGATTGATCAATATAAAAATATACTCCGTCAGGTTTTCAACAATAAAATAATGAAACAATTCTATTTATCATGCATCAATTTTCAGTATATAGTTTTGATGAAATCAATCTCATAAAACTCTAGTTTTATAACACATCATAATCTCTAATCAAACTCATAATCATTCCATCAAATCCAACCATCATCCCTTCCTCCATTCTCTATCATACATACACCAAAAAATCATTCCCTTTCCCCTTGTTGATATACATAATAAGAATCATTTGGAAACATCATAACTATCTTTCATAAGGGATTTATATAACATAAACATGTTTGATCTTGTTTTTCTTACTTCAAATCTAATTATTTCTCATCGTTTATATTAAAAATCATCATATTTGTAAGAAGAAATTTATATTTACCTCTCCCGATCGCTTCCCTACGATCAAGCGCTTGCGAATGGGATCGATCTAAGTCTTTACATCTTTCTCCTTGCAAAACCTTTGATTTTTCCTTTTAGATCTCTCAAAATAGCTTTCTTTCTTTCTCTTTTAGGTTTAGAAAACCTTAGAAACCCTCACAACCCATGAACATAATGATTATTTACAGTGTTGGGGGCTGTAGGGACTCAAAAATCAAAAAATCGTGCAAAACCGAGGAAAATCAGCGTTTTGAGCGATCGATTGCCGCCGAGGGGTGATCGACCGGCCAGTGCGCCGATCATCAAATTTTATATATATATATATATCTATATATATTTAAAGTCTTTTACTGTTTTTTGACTATCTTTTTTTTTCATGCAATTTAATTATAAAAACAACTTAAATTGAGTGATTTATTTGGGTTTTAAAATCCATACGTTTCACATTAAATTTTGTAGGCTTAATCGTATTAAAATTAAACACCTATTTTTATAGAATTTAATAAACATCACGAATATCAAGAATGATAAATTCGGGGTTCTACATAACTCGTATGATTTCTCAATGTTATTTATTTATTGATTATTTGCCTTTTTTAAACAAGTCCTACAATTTATTATTTGATTTGCTGTTCAATTCAAATCTACCCCATTACAGGTTTTACTTTTGACAGATATTTATCTGTAAAATCTGTGTTAGGGTTTCAACCATGCTAAAAGGAACCATTCTATTGAATATTACTATTCATGTGATCACCAAATATGATTGCACGTTATGCATTTGCTTTATAAGTGTTTAGTTTGGCCCATATGTTGCTAATATTGAAGACAATCTCAAAAGTTCTTATTGTTGTATTAGACATAACTGTGTGCTTCTCATGTAAGAGTGCACAATGAATATTAAATCAACTGCGACGAAATTCACTATGCTTTATAACTTATATAATATATATTTTTTGTATTAAGACAAAAATCCAGAGCTACACATTTTGAATGCTCTCTGATTCATGGTGTCTAATCATTTAACTCTTATCGTCTGCAAAAGATGGTAACGATTGAGTTATTTGTGGAAGTACATGTTAGCTACGCTTGCCTTCTGATTTCATTTTTCAGAATTTTTATGATTTTTAAAACTTCCTAAGTCTTGTTTTGTAGTAGAGGTTGCTAAACTTATTCTCTCCAAAATTTATCTTTCCTGGTGCAAACTTTTTTTTGCTGCCTGAATGTTCTTTGATGTTTGTAGATATGGAAGACCTTAAAAATTTCTCAAGAAATCAGGGTGCTATAGAAGCTAATGATTTGAACCACTGGGACATCAAATTTTGGAGCGAGAGACTTCGTGAATCAAAGTATGACATAAACGAGGTAGGGCTCTCCATCCCTCTTCCCCCTAATTTAGGTTCTTGTTCCATACTACATGAGAATAAGGTGTGTCTCACGGTTTTTCTTAATAGAGTTTGATCTAGTTATACGAGTTTGATGTTTTCTTTGATTTATATATCATATCTAGGGGTGTCAACGGGCCCGACCTGACTAGTCTTGATTAATAAACGGTCTGGGCCGGGCTCTGCTTGGGCCAGCCCACCTACGGAATCAAGAGAAAAAATGACCTGTTTTGGGGTTTTTAAATAAACGGGCATTGTTGGGTTGGGCCAGCCGAGCTGGGTCAGGCAAGGCTTGGTTAGAAGTATACTAAAACGGACCTCAGGCCAAGGGTCGAGGGCCTAATACTCTAAGCCCAAGCCCACACAACTATTTAATTGGGCGAGGCTTGACCATGGGCCAGGCCAGCCCATTGACACCCCTAATCTGAATGTGTTTTTTATCAGCTATGTGAACATAGAGGCGGCACAATGTGAGTGATAGTCTTTTATTCTTTTGGATACTCAATTTTCATGGTGTAGTAAAGAAGGTTGTGTGCATGTGGCTGTGGCTGTGGCTGAGTCATGTCGTTTGTTCTTTGACGTTCTTTTGATCTTTAGTGTGCTATTTTGCATGACACATGCTTGCTCCTGTAACACTTACCTGTTTAAATTCTAAAGAGCCTTTTCTGGCTTTGGTGGTCAGAGACTGCCCTCCCATATTGTCAATTTGCAAAATAATAGATCAAAAAGCGAATTGTAAGCAAACAATGAGCAACTAAATATGTGGAAAATGCAAGCTGTGGGTAGAGTGGAAGGGCAAGATCGTCAGTTATGGTTGCCTGTTTCCAACACACTACATGCAGGCAGAGCTGACAAGGCAATATCACCAAGTAATTAAATATTCCCATTTCTAGTGGTCAATGTACTGTTGTCTGTCTATTTTTCCTGCATTCTGGAATGCATTTGTTTTGAGATAACTAAAAACATTCTGCATCCTAATGTTGGTTTGGAATTTGGATGCATCTCCTGTTTTTAGTTATTTAGTTTATATTTCTAGCCTAGAGAGGATGTTGTTATGGTGAAGAAGTGGGCAACTTTGTTGGGAATGAGTTTATTGTGCCGTTACTTTTAGCTGACGATGTTTCTGTTGTGGTGTTCGAAGTTGAAAGCAATCAAGACAAAAAATTACAAGTGATGATTCCTTCTTCTTTTTGATTGGTAATCAGCATATGGGATTAAATATATAGAAAAAGGATATACATAGGAGTTCACAAGAGCATGAACTGGTAGCAAAGCAAACAAAACTACAAAGCTAAAAGGATAAAAAAGCACATAATACCCAGCCTAAAATCCGGAACAGAGCAACATTAAATCGTCAACTTGAATGTCCCTATGGATAGCACACCAGATTAGAGTAAGGAATCTGACCCTCTTGCACAAGCTGGGCGCCGACAGGCGACAAGGATGAATCATCAAACAGAAGCCTATTTCTCTCTTTCCAAGACAGACCACGATATGGCCCCAAGGAGATGAGACCAAACAATTGCCCTAGTTGCCTCCAACTTTAATTGTGGACCAACAATATAAGAAGTCCCGAAATAAAAAAAGATGAAAGACCTAATCCATTCCCAAATGGGAGAAAAAGCAACCCCAATCCCACAAATAAATAGGACAATGAAGAAGTAGATGATCTACCAATTTCTCCAATCAACTCCCACCCCGCACTAATGAGATGCTCACACGTGAGAATCTTGTCTAATGCCATAGTCCAAAGGAAGAAAGAATGAAAGATACCTTAGATGGATTTCCAAGAGTCCAAACAGCTCCAAAAGAAAAACGAGAATGAGACCCTAAGCTGAAAGATTGTAAGAATGATCTCACTGAAAAACAACCATTGTTAACTCTAGACCATATTCTAGCATCCTTAGCTTAAACACATAGAGGGGATCCGCTCAGACACCTCAAAAGCCGAAGGAGATCCTCCAGCTCCCAATCATTTAGGTCACACTTAAGTCCAGGACACCAGATAATCTCATTTGCTACCCTCTCAAATTGGCTCGCAATTGAGCCTTTTTTTTAATCCAAGGCTAACAAGAAGAGATTCCGAAATTTATCTCGGAGGTGAGACGATCCACACTAGAGGTCTTCCCAAAAGCTAATCTCAGACCTTGCCCTACCTTAAATCAGATGTGGCTAGAGAAGCATTCTGATTTCACAAAGCCACCCTGTGGGATCCCCTCACATCCCTAGATTCTCCACAAGATTTCTCCCCGTACTTAACAATTACGACTCTACAAAATCTCTCGCTTTTGGTCAAACCACCACATCCGTTTATGAAATAAAGTGTTATTGACCTCTAGTAAAGGTTTCAAATTGAGACATTCGCTCTTAATTTGGCTGCAAACCTACTCTCATGCTACCAAGTGATATTTTTTCTTCTCCATCTTATCGTTCCATAAAATTTCCTTTGCATCTTCTCTAAATAGCAACCACCGAACACATAATTGTCATGAGGGACAAGAAATATATAGGTATGCAGTATGCTGCTTAAGGTGCTCTTGAATCTTGATAATGGTGAGCTTCGCCCTTTTAGACAAGGAATTCCATCCCGATAATCTTGTAGGAAAATGTTATATCACAAAAGGCCAAACTAATTTGAACTTAAAGCTGGACCCAAAAAGGATGCTAATTCCACCAGTTTCGGAACCTCCCCAACCCCTACAATCGCACTCTTAGCCAAGTTGATTTTTCAAAGCTGATACTGCTTTGAAACATCTAATTAGACATTGCAAGTAAGTTAGTTGTTTACATTTCACAAGATGCATCATAGATCACACAAGATAAACATATCATCTGCAAATTGGAGATATGAAACACTATGATCTTAACTGCCTACCCAAAAACCTTCTAACATAAAGCCCTCCGTTGCGAGATCATTCTGCTCAAAGCCTCCATAACCAAAAAAAATGGAGAAAGAGGGTCACTGCGTTTCAAGCCCCGAGAACAACTAAAATATCCAATTGGATTCCCATTGATGAGAATTGAGAACATTGCTTGGACACACGCTCTCATCTACATCCTCCATCTAATACCGAAACCCATCCTCACCATCAAATAGTCGAGAAACTCCCAGTTTACATGGTCATAGGCTTTTTCCATAACGATATACATATAACTCCCAGGATCCTCAATCTTATATGTTCATCCACGCACTCGTTGGCTATTAGAATCTCATCCAGAATTTGCTGGCCTACGAATGCGCCTTGTGGTGGGAATATCAGTGAACCCAAGACACCCTTAAGCCTCAATGTCAGGATCTTAGACAATATTTTATAAACGCTACTTACTTGACTGATTCGGTAAAAATCCGTATGATATTGGGCTCCAACCTTTTTAGGGATTAATGACACAAATGTGCTGCTAATCCTATCCAAGTGCCTCTTATCATAAAATTCTTGCGACGGACTATCCAAATCCCTACACATATTGCCCCAACAATATTTATAAAATTCAATAAAGAATCCGTCTGGACCTGGGACTTGTCTCCCTCCATACCTCAAATGACGCCCAAGACCTCCTCTTCAAAAGGGCTTTCCAAACTCTCTCGTTGTACATCAGACAGACTATTGAAGTCAAGACCATCCAATTTGCTCTCACTGCACAACTCTTTGTAGTATGACACCAAGCTTTCCTTAATGCCCACATCCTTCTCTTTCATTTCCACCTCTACCCGTAATGTAATTCAATTTCCTGCAAAAATTTCCGACCTTTTGGAAATAATGCGTATTTCAATCAGCCTCCTTATGCCACTTCACCTTAGACTTCTGTTTCCAGTTGATTTTCTCCAATCTCAATAATTATTTATTTTCCAATTTCCTTTCCCCACGAAGTCTTGTTCCTCAAAGAGTGTCCCTCTTTCGTATTTTAGGTCCAACTCCTCGATGTCACACAATGCTCTCTTCCTTCTATCTTGAACATTTTCAAAAACCTCCCTATTACACACCTTAATTCTTGCTTTAAGGACTTTTAATTTCATTCCAAACATATTTCCTGCAGATCCCCTGCCATAGGTTCCTTTTTTGCAATGAACGGGAGCAGCAATTATCCAACCAGGTGAATCTTGTAAATCAGACCAGGAATATTGAGCCCCTTTCAAAGGGTAATATAACAATTCAAGTGTAGAAATAAACTCTTTGAACCTACACATCTTTGTTGAGATTGAATAACCCCCTTTGCTTTCCTAGGAGTTATGGACACAGCTAAAATCACCCCCTAAGCACCATGGAGCTTTCCATCAAACGCTCATGTACTCTTAACTCCTGCCAATAGTTTGATGCATTCAAATTATCAGAAGGCCCATACACACCATAAAAAACCCTAGAAAGACCATCAGAAACCATCTGACACAAAATAGAGAGCAAATATGCCCCCACCTTTGACTCCAAAACCTCTACAACCTCTTTATTCCAGACCAACAAAATAGCTCCGGAAGATCCGAAAGAGGGCACCATTAACTAATCTGAACAAGATTCGCCCCAAAGATCCTTTATATGGAAATCCTCAACACTCTCTCACTTGGTTTCTTGAATACAAAGAATGGTCGGTTTATGCAGTTTGACAATCTGTTTAATGGCCTACCTCTTCTTTACCTAACTCATACCGCTAGTACTCCATGAAATAAGGCACATCCCCATCATTGACAACGCTGCCCGCCCTAACCTTCCTAGATTGACTTTTCACTCCACTACAGCCCTTCCTATCATAGGTGACAGTTGACACTACACTCTAACCCCTTGAGTTCACGCACACCTCTATTTGACTTCTGACACGAGCTATGCCTCTCCAAAGATCAAAAAATGCTGTGCCCCTTCCTCGTGACCCTTAAAAGAAAGACCTAGGAATTTCCCAAATTCTTCAATTGTACCTAATACCCAGTCCGAAACCTCCACTTCTGCCCTAGGCTTAGACAAATCCGACCCCGACCCGGCGACCCCTCAAACCCAACTAAATCAGCCCTCCAATGGTCAGAAGTTACTGATGCTGGCCTGGCTTCCTCTTTAAATGGCTGTTGTTTAATTACAGAAATCCTTATTAAGTTGCCTGAGAATTCAGAATGGTTGCTTCCCCCCTGCCTCATGTGTTAAGAAGATTCTTATCAAATCAACAAGAATTACATATGACATGTTGGTAGAGCATGTATATGAATTAAAAAATCAATTTAGTAAGTGTTGACTTTTTTAAACCAATTCTTAGTAAGCTGAATTTGTGTTTGTGCATGACATAAGATATATTTGACAAAATTCTTATCTAATTTCTAATCAAGGTTGAAGTTATAGCTTACTTTCCATGAGCATTATTCATGAGGTTTTTCTTAGTGGGAATATGCCTACGTATTTGTGCAGAGAATCTTATGTGTTGTTATTCCCTATTTTTAATCCTACAGGAAGAATTACGTCCTTTCTTCTCATTGCCAAAGGTTATGGATGGCCTTTTTACCCTCGCAAAGATGCTCTTCGAAATTAATATTGAGCCAGCTGATGGTCTAGCTCCAGTATATCTTTTCGATTCATTCATCTACTTCATATTTATTGTAAGATCAAACATCTTTTTGACATCCTGATAATATATTATTTACTGTCCTCCAGGTTTGGAACAATGATGTCAGATTCTACTGTGTCAAAAATTCTTTAGGTAGTCCGATTGGATACTTCTATTTTGATCCCTATTCTCGTCCTTCTGAAAAAAGTGGTGGGGCATGGATGGATGAGGTTGTTGCTCGAAGTCTTGCACTTTCACGTGATGGTGCCTCTGTTAGGTTGCCTATTGCCCACATTGTGTGCAATCAAACGCCGCCATTGGGGAACAAGCCAAGCCTAATGACCTTCCGTGAGGTAAAATCAGTACAAACATCTCAGTTCAAATGGTTGTTATTTCTGAATCTTAAATTCATTCTTTTATATTGATAATTTTTTTTTAAAGTGATTCTTCAAAAGCTAAAGTGACACCCGTGTATACCCCTCAGGGTGAAGCGGTGCTTGTATTTAACCTAGTGCTATTTCCATACTTATGCAAAGGTACCTCTGAAAGAAAAACAGAATCCCATAATTTTCATTAGTCTTGATGAGCAAATAAAATCCTCACCTTTAAACATCATTATTGTCCGGAAGATGTTCCTAGGATTGACTCTCATGTTTTAAGAGAAGGAACCTTCTTATATCTAATATGACTTGCAAGATCATTGGAAAAATTAGTGATCTTTTGAGTAGGAACAATCAACGTATTGCCAGTTTAAAATCAATGCTGCATTTTAAATTCATAATTGTAAATTTGTAATGTTGATTGATGGCAGTGTGTGCAGGTTGAGGCTGTCTTCCATGAGTTTGGTCATGCACTTCAGCTTATGCTAACCAAGCAAGATGAGGGTCTAGTTTCTGGTAATCGTGGGATAGAATGGGATGCTATTGAATTACCTTCCCAGTTCATGGAAAATTGGTGTTACCAAAGGTAATGATGTCTAACCAGAATTTTCACCTTCATTCTAATTCTTAACCCTTTCCATTGTTTTTCAAATTTCAATTTATTTATTTTGCTAAAAAAGGACAAAATAAAAGGGAAGGGATGCGAAAGATGGGACGCAAGACCCAAAAGAGAATTACAAGTTCAAAATTTTCGATTTTGGAATGTGGTATAATTCCATAAGCTCTTCACCTTCTTGACCAAGATATGGTCAGTTTAGGTGGTTCTTACTCTACAGTGGCCCCAACCCATTATGCACGGCTACACGGATCATATTAGAGGCTGATCCGATATTTATTGCATGATACCTATCTGATTTTGGTGCAGGTTACAACAAATGTGTATATTGCTCTACAATCCTTATATAGTGTATCTAGATTACGTTACATTGTTGCTTTGAGAATATTTTATGTTTTATTTCATCTCTACTCTCAATGGTTTCTTAAATTCTTAATTTATTATCATGTTTTTGGCAATAAAAAGATTTCATTTTTTTGGTTGCTAAATTTTGCATTAGATGCTATGTCTTGATGTAGTGGTAGGGTATCCAATGCCAATATTCTATCCTTGATGGTATGTATCTAATAGAAAGTCACGGGACTCATATTTTTGATGATTAACTAGAAGTACATATTGATAATAAAGTACAGATATTAAAAAGTTAGGGAAGAAAATTCCTAGTGCACAATTAATCTGTTGTTATGCCATTTCAAGCCAAAGAGTTGATCATATCATGAACCAACTCCCTAATGTGGTCAACAAAGTTGGCTTATCTCCACATATAGGACTCATTTCTAGAAGCCCACTTTATAGCATTCAATGAGTCTCCCTCAACCATTAATGGGATATTAAAGAAATATTTTATTGTTTCGTCATATATATAACTAAGCGAAATCTAAAAAAAATAAATTGTCATACATGATGTCATGCTTCCTGGTGCGATCTATTGGTGTGTTTAGATTAGGGTTGTATTTGAGTCGAGCCGAGCTGAGCTGAGCTTGGCCAAGTTTGAGATTGGCTTGAACATGCTCGAGCTCAGGCTTGTGCTTGGCTTGAGCTTGATTCGAGCTCGAATGTTTTGAGCATGGCTTGAACAAGCTTGATCGAGCTCGAACTTTATTGAAGCCAAGCTGAGCACGGGTTGGCTCAAGCTTGATTCAGTGAATTATTTTGTTTAATTTTACATAATTTTTATAAAAGTTTTTATTAATAATTTATAATACAAGAAACTACAAAAAATTAATACATTCATATACAAAAATAAGACTCAGGAGTAGTCCTTCGATCCAAAGAGTAGAGTTAGATCAGAGTTTTTGCTTTTAACTTCTTAATCTTTTTTTGTCATTATCGTCTTTTAAACTTATTTATTATGAATTTATTACAATCTATAATAAATAAAAGTTTAAAATATTATTTTGTATTAATATAAATAATATTATTAAAAAATATTTTGTGTGTGTATATATATATATATAGGTGTTGCTCTCAGTGGGTGAACTTGGTAATGACCACCAAGACAATAACCCCTGCATTTATTATTAAAATCCATTAAAGTTAAGGGTGTAGACACCCCATTTTTGCATGCCATAATGATTTAACTCCAAGTGTCGAAAGGTGAACTCCAAGACGAGATCCGGACTCCAATATATCCAAGGTCGAAGGTAAAAGCAATGCCCAATCCCAACCCGAGCCTAAACTAGCCAAGACCCAGGTGACAATGCCCATTTAATATAGAAGAGTCCCGCGCCCTTTAAAAGGGCGCTCCCCCCATTTTACTCAAAATCGGCTTCCGCAGCCTTCTAAAAGGCACGGTACGGAAAACATTACATCTGACTTCGGTTTGTATGCACTTCATTTTTTCTTTGGGTTTTGGATTATTTTTTAGTTCCATATCGGGAAAAAACAAGAAGATCCCTTCCTTTCACTATTATAAAAGGCATCACCTCCTACTCTTCAAATGAACTTTGAAAAGGCCAAGCTTTGCCAACCCATAACTTTGGGAAACCTCTAATTTCTGAGAGTGTGAGCCTTCAAAAAACCCAGAAAGTCCAGCCACGAAGCCATCAAATACCTTGCTTCCCACTTTTCTTTCAAAGGCCTTGGTAGACCTAAGAGTTATCTTCACCAACTTTGGAGGAAAAGTTTAGGGAGTTCGGATCTCGTCGAAGCGTTCTCTTCTTTTCAAACACTTGGAGCATCTAAAAGGGAAAAGGTATGCTACATTCCCGTCTTCTACTTCTACCCATCCAAGTCTTTTCTTCCCTCACTTTCTCTTAGTAGCTCGGTGATTTCTCTCTATATGGTCGTGGCGAAGAGGAAATCCGAGTGAAGGAAAGGGTCGGAAGACTAGGTCTTCGATTTCTTTATTTCATTTTTTATTAGTAGTTTTTGTCCATTTTCCACCCAAACGTAGGCGGGGTCTCTCTTAACTTGGTCAAGGAGAGAGCGTGACCGTTCGCCGATTTAGGAAAAAGGGGTTCTGCTGCGCAAATAGAGAGAAAATTACCCTAACTCGGTCGAGGAGGGGTGACTTTCCAATCTCGAAATAAAAGAAAGCAAGTAGAGAGAAAATCACTCTAACTCAGTCGAGGAGGGGTGAGTTTCCAATCTCGAAATAATAAAAAGGGAAAAATAATGTTTAAATTAATTTAATGGAGAAGATTAAGAGGTAACCGTCGTTCGACGGATGAGGTGGGGTGCCTAACACCTTCCCCAACTCATAAGAGAATCCTCGGACCCAATCTCGGTTTTCTTTTAAATCGAGGGTTTTATTTGTGGGTGACCAATCACACCCGAATTTTTGATTGGTGGCGACTCTAAAAGATCTCGGCTTCTCATCAGTTGGAAAACACTGATGTGGGGAGGAGATCGACCCGGGCCGGCTATCGCAGAAAGGGTACATTAGTCTTTTCAAATGAGACTAGTCATTAAATGAGGAGAGACAATATAGTTTGACTTTTCTTGTATTTTTCTCTCTTATTTAATAAATTATTTCCTATAAAAATACCAAAATACCCTTACATTTAATAGAGTGGTATTTAATAGATAGGGGTAAAACAATCAGGTGAAGGTTAACAAGTTCACAAATTGAGTGAAAGATAGCATTCCCCTATATATATATATATATATATATATATACTAGTAAAAGTGTACGTGCCTTGCACGTATAATTTTTGCATTATTAAATTATAATTTAGGAAAAAATATATAAATTTTAATATATTTTCAATAGACGTCACGTTACTCTCTTTATATTAAATAATTTTTTAATATAATCTTATATTTTATATAAATATAATTGAGTAATTAAATTTAATATTTCTTATATTAATTTAAATTTAATATTAGAAAAATTATTTATCTTTTCTTGGTTGCTCCCCGGGTGCCAATCCGGAATTTCTACGGTCTTTCTCATAAGGGTCGATCAATCTGGGTGTGGAGATTATAGGAAGATACTAGTAGAGTCCTAAACAAACTCTCTTTTCCGAGAGACTCTCTCTATAGAAATAGATTTCTTCCCTAACATATGGTAGAGTACTAAACCAACTCTCCTTTAGGATTCTTCCCTAATATGGTAGAGTCCTAAACCAAACTCTCTTTTAATAATGGGTCCTAAATAATATTAAATAGTGACTTAATTAAAGTTTGGTTATATTATAAGTTATGTATTAAATAAATTAAGTTAAAGGGTATTTATGTTCAAGTAAAGTTTTGCATACTCCCTGTACTTTTATTAGTAAAATGATATATATATATATATTCGAGCCGAGTTGAGCTCAAGCCGAACCGAGCCTTAAACAAGCCAAGCTTTGAGCCAAGCCAAATCAAATAGGATCTGGCTTGAGCTTGGCTTGTTTAAACATTCGATCTCAAATAAAAGCTTGGCTTGATTCGTTCGAGCCTGAAATGCCAGCTTGAGCTTGGCTCAGATGAGCCATCGAGCTAGCTTGGCTTGAGTGCAGCCCGAGTTTAAAGGGAAAGGAATGGATGGGTCATGAGTTTTTAACAACTTATCTTACACGCAAGAGAAAATCCAAATCCCCATTGTGGATTTATCGGTCCTAGTTCTCGATTTAGAATGATGTCGATAATCTAGATTTGGGGTTTGTATTAGATTTGGGATAGAGCTTGCGTATTTGTTGGGGCTTTCTGTGTTTCTTTTGTAAAGTCTTTTTTTTAATGTGCTTTTCATTTTTCTTTGTTCACCTATTGGTGAACACATTTCTCTTCATCAACTTTTCAAATAATATATTGATACACTTTACGGATAAAAAAATATACACGATGTCATGTTGTTAGCAATCCCTTTTTATCACTGTAGTTAAAGCGTCGCCTAGGTGGTTGATGATCACTAGGAGGTCACCTAGGCACTAGGTACCCTCTAGGCACCACATAATTGTGCTTTGATAATATTACCATTATGAAGGGCACATCTGTAATATATAAAAATGCAAGGTTATAAGTGAATTTTCTGTTATTTATTTTTTAAAAATCTATTAATAATTAAAAAAAATGATAAGGTTCTTTTTGTTACTTAGTAAAATTAAGGTTATCAATTGGGGCAACTATATAGTTGCCTCATTTATAACCCTAATGAGTGCACCGAAATAGAAGAGAAGAGGAAGTGAGGGGCTTTAGGATTTTTTAACAGTTTGACCTTTTATTTATTAGAAGTTGAGAACTTGTTTAATTTGATTAATTGATCATTTAATATCAGTGGTGTTATATGTGGCATTAAGGCACTAAACTATTTGAAAAGATGATTTGGTCTACACGACTACTAGATATTACTAATCATTAATTACAATCAATTTAATGAAGTTGTGACAGAAATGATACATTTATTTCGATGAATATATGTGAAACAAATGGAAAATAAGTTTATTTCTGTGTGGTTTTGTGGGTAGGATCAGGATGTATTTATGTACTTATAAATGAATCACTTTTTTTTGGGTGCCTAGGCACTGCTTCGCTTAGCCAGGCAAAACACTTGGTATTGCCTAGCCGCCTTGTCTACACTGCTTTTTATATCAAATTCCTTGAAGATTGCATAATCCTACAAAGTACATCTTCTAGTTCTATTGAACAAGCTTTGATCAAATATGAAACAATTTTCTTCTTCTTTCATATCTAATCAAAAATATTTTGTGCATTTTATATCCATCGATTGATTCATTTGTATACCCCTACCCTATTAATCAATCTAGAGTTTGTTTCAAGACTGGCCAGCTTCTGTTACAATGGTGTTGTATCCAAGAGGGATTTGATGTTGCGGGCTTATACAGTATTTTGTAACTGCCCGATTTCTGTTGTAATTTTCTTTTTTATGTTGTTTCTGTTGCTTACCCCTGGGCTCACTTGTGGCCCCTTTGTTCACGTTTCGTTCTATATCTTTAATATATCTCACCTCATTACTGCTCAAAACAAAGATGCACATGTATGGCATCTTCTGTCAACATCCATCATCATTTCATTTACTTGACGGATGATGCAGGGATACTTTGATGAGCATTGCAAAACACTATGAAACTGGAGACAGTCTCCATGAAGAAGTATATCTGAAGCTCCTTGCAGCAAGGACTTTTTGTGCAGGCTCACTGAGCCTTCGTCAGGTTAGTTGAATGTGTTGCTGAAGCATCCTTGTTTATTTTGTTAAATGCTTTACCCTTCTGTATGAAGACAAGTTTCTGTTCACTTTTATATTTTGAGTTCATATCCTTTTCCATTATTGTGGTATCTATTTTGGGTTTTAATTTCTGGAAAATGATATCTTTGCGTGTTGCTGCTGCTATATTGGTTCTGCTCGCCCATCCCCTTGTAAAATTGATTTGCCAGTTGGCACAACTGAAGCATTGATACTGGTTGTATATTTGATCTTCTAGTTTATATTTTGTTTTCATTGCTGGATTTCACAAAGCTTGAATATTTTGTTTGAAGTATTGGAACTGAAAAGGTTGAAATAATTGTGTTGTACAGTGTACTCTACTATTCTCTTCGACAGTAGAAGCAGTAGCAGTCACACCAGCAATGCTGACAGTGGCGGTAACAGAGGGTGTCTTTTAGAGAGTTCTGTAAATTTTAGGAAGTGTGTTTATTCCTATAGCAGGGAATGAGAGGATCTTTATCCACGTTTAGAGTGTGTGTCTGCGTTT
Organism: Tetracentron sinense; assembly: GCA_015143295.1. Lineage (NCBI taxonomy): Eukaryota > Viridiplantae > Streptophyta > Magnoliopsida > Trochodendrales > Trochodendraceae > Tetracentron > Tetracentron sinense. The sequence continues at coordinate 21,708,240 of CM026574.1, forward strand.
GAAACTTCTCTCTAAATTTGCTAATCTTTCTTGGGAAAGGGTTCTAACGTTCACAATTGTTGATTCTTGTAATTTCTTTCTCCATGTAACTCCTGATATTTATTGAACTTGTGTTCCAATCTCGCCAATACTTCAAGGGCTTTGTACTTTTGCAGATCAGTTCTGGTGATACTCTTATTCTGGAAATAAATCAATTCCCTGATTCATGAATTCGATTCATGAATTCTCAGTAATAGATCTTGCGTTGGGAAGCCGTTTTGAAATATTCAGTTATAATCCATTTTGAACAACAGAAATTAAAAAATTGCATTTGAATGGATAAAATATTGTGCTTCCATGGCATTCTTACCCATACTTGTTAGATCAAGAAACAAAAACAAGAAGTGAAGCGAAAGCAAGGCTCAAAATATTCTTGGGAAACGAGAAGCAAGAAATGAGAAACAGACGCCTCACTCCCATTGTACTAGTATGGGCTTCCATAACTTAGATTTTGCCTCACATGAGATATGTGGAGAACTAGGCACCTTAGGTTCTAATCCAAAGATACTTGCTCAGGGTCTACACCCTAGGTTGTATACTTGGGTCTATCCTATAATGTCCGACACATATAGCTTTCTTTGACTACTAAATGAGACATGATGGAAGCCAGCTTCGTGGGAAGTGAGCCTAGGAAACGAGCTTCCTGGGAAGTGAGCATCCTACCCTGTACATAGCCTCCATGCAACTATGGGTTAACCCTCATCATCAGTGCCTATTAACCTGTTCATTGAAGTCGGAATCTGCTACGGGTGACCGTTCACCTGTTAAATCAACTTGACCAAAAAACCAGATGGCTCTGAAGTGTGTATGTCCTGGTGATTTCCATTCCTGATGAGTAACGAGGGCGTGGCTGTAGGAAAACACTAATATTTCATCATTCTTTCAATATATGACTGCTTATAATTGTTTTTCATCTTATCATAATTTTTGTAGATACGGTTTGCAAGTATAGATTTGGAGCTGCATACGAAGTATGTTCCAGGTGGATCAGAATCTATTTATGATATTGATCAAAGAGTAGGTAGAAGAACACAAGTGATCCCGCTGCTGCCGGAAGACAGGTTCCTTTGTAGTTTCAGCCATATTTTTGCAGGTTTGCTCATCAAATTAATTTACTTTTGGAATCTCTTATTAGTATTCTTATTTCCCTCTGAAATATTATTTTTTATTTTTCTGAATATCAGATCCATATGCAGCTGGATACTACAGTTACATGGTAGTTCTTTTACTCCTTTTATGTGGTTTTCTGGTCTCTTTTGATGTTTGTGCTTTCTTTAGGCTGCTCCAATCATAACCTTAATTTTCATTCACGTTGGTGACCACAAGCCGCATCTTTCATGCTGCTCCTGACACCATAGTTAAGTTCCTTCATGGAGACTGGAAATCTTTTCAGGAAGTTTGAATGTCTCCTAATGCGCATTTTGAGGTTCAACATGGCAAAGTCACCATATTGCTAGAATAAGGTGGGAAAATAATGTCACATTTGGTATTATATAACAAAGTGGGCATCAAGTTTTTTTTTTTACCTGATTCCACAGTACATTCCCCCCCTAGATTATGAATTTTCACAGATGGTCATTATACCTGGTGACTTGGACTTAAATGATAGAGCTATTCATGCTTATATAATAGACTTGTTGTGTAGTAAAAATGGAACAGAATTTATTTCTTCCTTAACAAGGTCATTTTATGTGAATATTAGATCAATATCTCGTATGGTTCCAGCAAACGTCCAGCTTGCGGTTGCCCCAAAAGAAAAATTATCATTTTGTGTGGAAACTTCAGGCATGAATTTCTTGCCCCCTATTTTGCTTTTCTTCCTGAAACTCAATATCTTAATTTTGGCAGTGGGCAGAGGTGTTGTCTTATGATGCTTTCTCAGCGTTTGAGGAGGTTGGTTTGCACAACGATAAGGTAAGGCTGTGAACCAATAACCTTTTTCAAGCAATATTTGCCTACCACTCTCTTATGAGTTGTGAACTCTGTTCTGCAAGTTCAGTGTATCATCTAATCATGTTGGGCTCCTCTTTTCAATCACCTTATTAGTTGCTAATGTCAGTTGTCTAATGAACTTACTCCAGAATGGATTTAGTTAATTCAAAGTAAGCAACTTTATTTGCTTCCATCTATAACTGACAGCTAAACAATGCAGTCTTTTTTGTGGAGTTCCATATGTTGATATGGATATTACGCTGAAGGCAGTCAGTGAATGGAGTGTTTGCCCTTGTCTGATAGTTTTTGTTCTAAGGCCTTTGCAGGCACATATCTAAACAGTTAAATAGTCGCATATGCTGTTGACACAATCACAACTGTTTTTTCAAGAGTGGCCTTTATAGTCTTACAAATTGCTTTATATTTGTGTTTTTAGTTCTTTTCATTTTTTATTTTTTGACTGCATACTTGCTGTAAAATAATACTATAGTGTCAAATACTCTCTAATCTCCTGAAGCTATTCATATGATTAAAATCATTGTTTGGAAAGGTGATCATCTTGATCCTCTTTGTATGCATAATTCATGCATTTTCATGTAACCCATCTTTTACAAGCTGCAGATATATATATATATATATATATATATACATATATATATAGGTTTGTATTATGTCTACCCTATGGGTGGTACTATCTTTATATGCCGCACATATGCGTTCAGAGTGGTGAAACCCACCTCCATGTAGTTCTCCTATGGCAAAGATACTGAATTATTTGTACTTTGGACTCTTTTGGGGACTGATTAATACTATATTGTTCCGAGTCCTGAAGAATGTGATAGATTGGTTGGGTACAGTCATTGGATCAGACTTGGTTTGACACAAAGGATCCCTTATGATGGACACCCCCCTCCCACCACACACACACACACACACACATGCATGCGCCCACTCTTTCCTCTAATTGTGTGGAAGAAACACCACTGGTGAATAGAATGTCCCTAGAGATCATCAAACATGGACATTTTTTTTTTTTGAAGTTATTTTCTTTGTGTTTATATCTGGCTTCTCTTGCTGGCCTAAGTGGGTGATAAATAAAAAAAATTATGCTCCTTGTGGAAAATTTAGGAGTGGACCGTTCACAAAGAGCTTGAAAGTCCTCAAATAATGAGCTTAATTACGTGGAATACGGAGTTTTTAGCGACTTAGGATAAATAAATAAATAAACTAACATTCAAAATGATTATTGACTGGATTGTTGGAGAGAAGCCCCCACTCACATTATTAGGAGTTATGACAAGAAGGAAGGATTCTGAGTTGTCCAACAGGATCAGACCTATTAAAGCCTGAGACTCTGGCATAATGCTTGCTGTTGGTGATAAGAGTTCTGCATTTTGTCTTCATATGGCTGTTCCCAGACAAAGAAAGTTTATTTAATCAGCTAGTATAAAGCTGGATGCAATATCTAGATGTGTTGTTTTTCTTTGTAGGCATTTTTGACCATCTTAGCCTTAAGCAGGATAGTGCAATTGGTTTCTATTTCTTTAGTTTTTACCATACCTTTTTGTCTCAGTCTCGTATCTTTCTTTTATATATCTTAATTCTGATTAGAACACAATGGTGCAATTCACAATGAAGTGTATAGAAAACTTAGTACCAACTTTATTTACTCCATGAAGGAAGACAAGTGTAACATTCTACAGATGTAATATAGTTCTTTAAGTGGGCTTGCTATATATACACACCATGTAGCTGGGTTCTATACATCAGGAAAATATTTCCAAATGTTATTCCTTTGCTATTGTCATCCATAATGCGTTTACAAGCTATTACTGTTCACAATTTTCTGGGGGAGATGGTCAACCTATAGCATCTGATAAATCTGCTTACATGATTCTTGTTCGTGATTGAGAGTGGATTAATTTGTCTTGCAACAGGCTGTCAAAGAAACCGGTCACAAGTTCCGAGACACCATACTTGCTTATGGAGGTGGAAAATCACCTCTTGAGGTTAGACAAGATAAACCTGCTTATGTTCCCATGGGAATTTCCTATGATTTGCTAAATGGGTGAAGCTTTTTGTATCCCAAACTTTCCGAGATTGTGGCTCAGGCATTGTAGTGTTTCCCTGTCACTGAAACTTTATAACTTCTCTTGTGGAGTCTTTTATATTCTAAAATTTTGTTAGTTTGATGTTCTGATTATGTTAGGATTTTATCTTCAGGTGTTTATTGAATTCCGAGGGCGCGAACCTTCCCCAGAGGCACTGTTCAGGCACACTGGCCTATTACCGTTCATGACCTCTGCTTGAGTTCTTTTTATGATTCAGTTTGCATACAGGGACTGGGATCGACATGCAGGCTTGTTTGGTCGGTCTTTATATGTACAACACATTAGTGGAATCTGCCGATAAATAAGCTCTGTTGAAGCCAATTTAGGTCTCAACTCAACTAGGGGACTTTTGTCCTAAAAGAATTTCAAACCAAGCTAATTTATCAGAAGTGACATGGACCTTTTGCTTTCTCTCTTTTGTTTTCAAGTTCCTTTATTTCACAACCTGATCTGAAAATTCTTGGTGTAATCGTTCAGAGCACATTATAGCAATGGCAGGGATATACTCGGACAATCATAACAGGTTTTGAATAGGCTTGGTCCGTTAACAAGAGAATTTTGTGGCCCGAATTCGGTCAGTTGACACGCCTAGTCATATAGACTGCCGAGGAAATGGATGAAGGTATCTCTGTCCATGGTGTGGTAATTGAATGGAGCCCATCCATATTTTTGAAGATCTCAACTGTCTGAAGGATCAAGTTTTATTGAAGTGCTGGCCCAATATTTTGATGATCTAGTTGATCAGGACGTAAGATGTGGTTATAGAAGACAGCATAGTGGTCCTCAGGATCAGCAGCATACTCTCAAATGGGAAGATGACACTCCACTATGGTTGCATTTAAGACACTTTTATGTGAGTAATCATGCAAGTTTTTTTTTTTTTTGGTGCTGCTATGAGCATACCAATACTTAATGACTGGACACCATTTAAAAAAAATAACGACATTCTATGTGCACTCATACCCTCAAAACCCTAAGCCCTCTTTGAAAAACTTCTTTTCAGAATGAACTGCAAAGCTCCTCATACCTTATTTTCAAAGAGTTGACAAGTTGCAGAAGCATGTAAGCTTTTTCATATCTTAATAAACTTAATTTTTAGGTTCTTCATTGTTCTTCAATTTTTCTTGTATTAATAACCTTAAATATCTTAGGTTTTTCATTGTTCTTCAATCTTCATTAGTTGGGTTGAATCGTAATTCAACAAAAGGCTAATGAATTATCATGTTTTATGGTTTTAAATTTAAAATAATGTATAATTGAAAATTTTATAAGTATTTGTTTTATCTCATGGCGTGCTCATAAAATTTGTAACATTTTAATGGTATACAATTAGTAAGCGATGTCAGTAATTTCAATATCATTTACCCTGTTAGTAGTAATCATGAGAAGTAGAATTCTTGCAAGACATCAGGGTTTGAAATCTTGTTTAAATCTCGTTTAAATCGGCAATTTCGGTACTCTAAAAAAAATTGAAAATTTAGGATATCTTAGTGCAGTTTTGAAAATTTTATTTTTTTTAATATTTTATTAAAACTAAATACCACTTTTTTGGAATTTCAATTTTATAAATATTTAAAATGTTTATATAATATTGATATTTTTAAAAAAAAATAACTTTAAAAGTTTTTGAAATTTCAAGAAATTTTAATAAAACTTTTGGAATATTTTGCTATTTCATTCAAGAAATAATTTTAAAAATTATTTAAATATAATTTTCCAAAATTTTGGTCGAAATCTATCAAAACGAGATATAAAAGGATTTCATAAGGTGGGAACTTATCAAAATTTCACCCAACCTTGCAAAATATCACCAATTGAGAATAGATCCTTAGATATCTCTCATAAGAGAGACCACACCTTACTATTGGATCAAGCGGCGTGAACACGCATATTTTTTTTTTTGCATCATGTGCACACAAAGAAATCCCTAATAACCATAATGGTTTGCCTTCAATGCTTAGGATAGAGTTGTTGAACAAAAACCTCTAGACTAGGTCACATGCTTAAAGCAATTCTACGATTTTAAATAATTTTAAATTGAGCTTTTGGGGTTGCTTTCTTTTTGAGATCATGCATCCAAAGACATGCTTAAAGCAATCTTATGATTTTGGTAGGCCAATCTTATGACTTTAAATAGAGCTTTTGGAATGCTTTCTTGTTTGACATCCTAAGACATGTTTAAAGCAATCGTATGGTTTTAAATAGAGCTTTTGGGTTGCTTAAGTAATCCAAAGACATGCTTAAAGCAATCCTATGATTTTAAATAGAGCTTTTGGGATGCTTTCTTGTTTGAGATCCTAAGACATGCGTAAAGCAATCCTATTATTTTAAATAGAGCTTTCGGGTTTTTTGATTTCTTGTAGTGTACCCTCAAACACAGGATCTCATAGATAATTTACGATTAGCATCTCAGATTTAGATAGTATGAATTAGGTTAATTGAGATTATAATTAGATTATGGCGGATATCTTTCTTTCTCAGTATCTATCATTCTCTATATAAACCCTTCTGATGGGGTAATGTGTAATTTATCCAAGCTATTCATAAATAATATTAATTAAGTTTGTTAACAAAATAAAGAGGGATCACCAAGCTTATGGCTGTCTCTGCCAAATTTTTAGTTTTAGGTACAATTATGTGTTAATACTTAGTAGTGTTAAGAGTTAGGTTAATATAAATAGTGAGTTTTTCAAAAGGACACCTTAGACTTGAACCAGAGTCCTCTCCTCCAGAGGGCATATGTCAACAAACCAAGAGGCGACTCACTGGCATTTCATTAGCAATTTAGAATGAAACCAAATCCTCTATGGTGATAATCGGATTTGGCAAATCTGGTTATCATCCCTAGGTCACCACATGTCCCTTTTGATACTCTAATTAAGATTCCTCACCCCTAGGCTTCAACCCACCCATCCTTGGTTTTTAGAAAAAAATATTAATTCTTTTTTTAATATTAAAAAAAGAATTAATATTTTTTTCTAAAAACAAGGATGGGTGGGTGAACTCTAGGGGTGGGTGAACTCTAGGGTTGTGTGAATCTCAGCCACGTGTCAAAAGGGATACATGGCGACCTCAAGAGTGATAACCGGATTTGCCAAATCCAATGATAACTGTAGAAGATTTGGTCTCATTTAGAATTCATGGATTTGGCTATTTGTACAACCCTCTTTCTCAAAAGATCAATTAACCAAGAGGGGTTGGTGCTGCTGGCTAGGACCACGCCTCAGGGAAGCGGATGTCTTGAGTCTTGAGTCTGATTTCCTTCCTCTTGTTGGTCACCTTCAGGAATGTATCCCTTCTTTCCTTGTGTGTGGCAACATATGGATTGGGAGGTTTTGCACGTGATTGGGATTTAGTCGGGTGCTCTAAGAGGCCCAGAAATACAACCCCTTTACAAAAAAAAAAAGAGTGCTAGCCCGAGTCGCATTTACTCCAAATTTTTCCAAGGCAAGATAGGGCTACTAGGCTGAGATGTTTTATTATTTTAACAGTTTAAAAGGTAAGAGTCGGAGAATGTTTGGCATTTGTAGCGCCCCAGTTGCGTCTTTGAAAGATTTGCGACTGGGGCCAGCAAAATCCAAAAAAAAAAAAAAAAAACACTCAAAAGATCAATTATAAAAATCTAACCACACCAATGAGACATTGGAGGAATTAAACTCCACACCCATCCATGGGAGGAATTGAACTCGAGACCAGAAAACACCTCACCGACGTATAGTTTCGGGATAAATGCATCTCTCATTTGTCCTGTGTCAGTTACAAGATGGAATCAAACCCAATCACGATTGAATTCAGGGAGAGTTCAATCGCTCCCATAGGGCAACATGTCTCCTTTTAACACATATTAACCATGATTAAGGTTCTCTAACCTTTAGTGTTCAATAATCTAACCATAGTATTTTTTAAAGAAAAATATTAACCCTAAGGCTGCGTGGAAAGCGATTGAACTCTTCCAGAATTCAATCACGATTGGCTGTGATTCGATCTCGTTAGTTACATGATAACCTTGCCATTGAATCACAACCAATTGTGATTGAATCAAGGGGGAGTTCAATTGCTCCCACAGGTCAACACATGTCCCCTTTAACCCTTATTAACCGTAGTTAACATTCTCTAACCCTTAGTATTCAATAATCTAACCTTAGTTTTTTGAAAAAAATGTTAAAAACATATTTAACTCTAGTTAAGAATTTTTAACTCTTAGGGTTAATATTTTTTTTCAAAAAACTAAGGTTAAATTATTGAACACTAAGGGTTAAAGAATCTTAACCATCGGTTAATAGGAGTTAAAGGGGACATGTGTTGACCCGTGGGAGCGATTGAATTCTCCCTGAATTCAATCGCGATTGACTGTGATTCGGTCTCGATAACCTTTCACCGAGAACAAAAATTTGTCCTATTTAGTCAACTCTACCAGTCATGTCATCATAATACAAAACCATAGGGTCATAAACAGAGGTGCAACGGAAGATAATTAGATAAAGGTGTGTCCTTTGAATTTCCTCTTCTCTTCTTTTTAATATATTTTGTTTGCTTTGATTTTGATATTAGGGTTTAGAATTTTTAATTTGCAGACTAGAACTTGAGCCGAAGAAGAAGAGTCCATGTTGTGCAATCTGAATCACTTTCATTGAATTTCCGATTTCAACGGATTCTGTATTGTTTCAATTTTGGGTAGAATTGAGAGGAGGAAATGGCGAGAGCTGGAGGAATCAAGAACGCCGTTAATGTCGGAATAGCCGTTCAAGCAGATTGGGAGAATCGAGAGTTCATCTCTCACATCTCCCTCAATGTTCGTCGCCTCTTCGAATTCCTCATCCAGTTCGGTATGCAGGACTTACTTTCCTGTTGTTGATCCCCATTTTATTTAAAATTTTATTAATTGGTTTTTACTCGTTTTGTTCTTGTTAATTGCAGTGATATTTTCTGTTTAATTATGTTCTTGTTAATTGCAATGATCTTTTCTGTTAATATTCAAATGGTTGAGAAAATGAGACCTTTTTATAGTTTGGATTTGATTTGAAATGCTCAAACAGTTTGTGTTGTCTTCATGTTCTTGGTGAATTTGTGGGGTTTGTGCACTTTGCAAGATATGGTCTTACAGATTATAGAGAACAGATTTGGAGATTTATGTTCTCACACATTGTCTTAGGGTATCTAGACAAGACTATTTTGAAATTGTGGTTCTAGGATAGGTTACCAAGTTCGTTGTCTCCTATAGCGAACCGCAAACCGGAGCGAACTCGAACCAAATTATGGTTCGGTTCGGCTTGGTTCACGAAACTGAGTGAACCACACGATCTTCCAAATGGTTTGAGTTTGCCAATTTTTTTATTCAAGTTTGTTTATATTTTCTTTACATTTGACGAATTTATAGTTTGGGTTCGATGCTAATTAAAGAACCTAAGTGAACCGATAAACAAATTATCTCATCCTATCCCCTAGCGAACTAGATTCACTCTAGAGTGGCGAGAATTCAAACCCACGAACTAGGTAACACTGGTCTAGGATGTGCTGTGTTCTTCTCTTCTGCTTCTCCCCAACTATCTTCTTTGCATCCTACATGGAATTTATCCCTATCTTTTTCTGGAGTATAGATCGCGAAAGGTTCTTCTCAGTGCCAATTACTCTGCTGATTGGCATTACATAAAAGTATTTTCATTTGCATATGGCTGAATCTTGTCCTGAAGTGAGATTAAAGAATCCCATTTTTGAGAGGTTGACGTTAGACCCTATTCTATGTGCATATATCTTTAGGCACTTAATTTGAACAACTTCACCTTATTTGGAACTAGCGGGTGGCACGTGCGATGCACGTGATAGCGAGGGGAAGGAGTTAACCATAGGAGTTAAAAGGGACACATGTTAACCCGCGGGTGCGATTGAATTGAACTCTCCCCAAGTTCAATCACAATTGGCTGTGATTCTATTCTTTAAATAGATAGATGAGCAAGGGGTAGTTTGGGAATTAAAATAAAAAAATTAAATCAAAGTTTTGTGTTATAAAGGGTAGTTTAGGAATTTTGGAAAAATCAGGCTACGCCTTCCTCTCGCATTATAATAGTAAAGAAGATAAAATTCCATCTTAATATCACTATAATGTCTATTATTTTTCTTTTTCTGATTAAAATTTCTTGTATATATAATCTTTTCACATCAAATGAAAATTTAATCTCAAGATTGGTCTCTACAATTATCAGTTTCAAGAAGAGGTTTAGGTTCTAATTCTGCCAAACATTTTCCTTTTTATTGGAGCTTCCACCTAGCTCTGAAATTGATTTAGAAGCCACTCGCAAAAGTCACCAACTTTACTTTAGATTAGTAGTTGACACAAATCAGTGCTAGGCTTTTATGGGAGATTTAGTCTGTTTTTGGCTTTTACTTATGGTTTTATGGGTTCTTACATTTGCAGAGGCTACAACAAAGAGCAAATTGGCGTCTCTGAATGAGAAGCTCGATGCATTGGAGCGGCGCTTAGAGCTGCTAGAAATCCAAGCGGGTACTGCATCAGCCAATCCTTCTCTCTTTACCTGATGTCTTACCAAATGATGTTAGATTTTTAGAGTTGAATATAGCACACTAATAAGCACCCTTTGGTTTGCATTATAAATAAATTACTTGGGGGTTTAAAACCCAATTAAACACAATTTGCCCACCATTGCTTTTGAGCAGGAAAACAAATTCTTTTTTTTTAGCTTTACGATTCTATCTCTTGCGAAGGGACTTTTCTTCCAACATGCGGACCGTGCGAGTGAAGAGTACTGTCAAATCTACTCCATTTTACGATCAAATCAATCGAACCCGAGAAAGAATCACCTTCCAAGTTCAGACCATAAATAGGTGAATCGAAAGCAATGCACTTACCTACAATTGTATTATTATATCTTCGTCATCCATAAATGAAAATGCAAGTATCACAAACAGACAAAAAGGGTCAGGGGACAGAATATAAAGAACAAATTTCTTTTAATTATTCTTTCAACTTTATGGCCTTAACATTACAAACCATACATAAAATATCATGCTAAGGACTACATTTGGTCTCCACCACACCAGTACTGCTACTTCAACGGATTAATGTATCAACAAACCCAAAGAACATGAAAAGGAAAAAAAGCTTCACATTAGCACCACCCCAGATCTTCTATGTTCTCTGGTTCTTGGAACCAAAGCGGAGCATTATGTAAAACAAAACCCTATAAAGAACAGCCCACCCTAACATTATAAGAACCTTTTCCCATTTCTTTGCCTCAACGGTATCAATGTGCAGTTGTTTTAAGATATCGTAACCAGACACATTATATCCATTACGATTCTGTCCAAAAACCTCTGTAGTTTGATACTGATTCATTAGCAGCCCCTCATAGGGATATGTCATTGTTGAAATCTTGTTCATCCACTGCCAATATCCTGGAATGGCATCACTATTCAAAAAGTACCCACAGAATAAGAAGAATAAGGCAGTGAAGGCGATAACTGCGGCATAACCCAATATATAACTGGGTACCACTGAGCTCACAAACACCACAAAGGAGTTGGTTGACAGAAGAGACACATAGAGCACAAGCAAGAAATAACTGAACTGTTCAAACTTCCCACGAAGACCCAAAGCGAACCAGACTATCACGGCGTAAGTTGCTGCCTGGACGGCGAGAAAAGGTAGGTAAGTAATGAGGCCGGAGATGGTATAAGAAGAGGCTCGATAGGCATTGTGGGAGGTCTCGCGAACAAATATGAAGCGTTCTTGAATGAACGCTGGGACGGCGTCATTGGAGGAAAAGAAGAAGAGGCAGACAGTGAAGATGAAGAAACTAATGCGGTTGGTGATTCCTTGGGTGTCTTTCTTTGGGTTCAAGAACATGGTTGCCATCATGATGCCCATTAAAGTGAGGACCATCAATCTTGAAAGGAAAAGTTCAGGGGTGCGTCGGATGTTGATGAAGTTACGACGCATGAGAACCCAAATTTCTGTGAAGAAAGAGTTCGCAAACTTTGGTCCAAGGTGATGGCGCGCCATGGTACTAGCAGCAACATTGGGGGTAAGGTAGTCATTTTCGTTGAGAGTACAGTCACTGCTTTGAGGTGTTGGAGTGCCTGCGACTACCTCGCTTGAGTCGGTGTAGAAGCCCGGAGATGAACTGCACATCACCATGGATTTAGAGAGAGAAAAACATGTTCATAAAAAACTATAGATGCAGATATACTTTTCTAGCCCCAGTTTCTCTCATCCCCACTTTCTTGAGGGGAGGAACAACTGAACAAGTATCCTCACTTCTTTTCTCTAAGTATCCGGTTAAAACTAAGGAAGGGAGACGGTTTTGAAATTTCCCTTTACTAGACGTGATTCAAAGACCTAGAGGGGTTGAATAGGTCTGTTTTAAAATTTTTGCCTGATTTTACAGGTTTAAATGTTGAAGCTTTAACGGACTACAAAAGCAGCTGAAAAGTGAGGACGAGAGTGTAAAAAATTGGGGAAGAGAGAAATAGGGGTAGTTTTCTCCTATGTAGAAAAAAAAAATGTTAGGCTGTAACTGTTGTCCTTAAGGTCAATCGACCAGGCCCCGGCGGTGCAAACCCAACAAGGGTGAGGCCCTAGCTCGGTCCAAGCCTTCGAAGGGCTTGATTGACCCTACCTTCAAGGCCCAAGCCTAAAAGAAGATCACAAAAATTTTACTATAATAATTATTGTAATTTGTTTTATGATGTCAACCCTCATCCTTTATTTGAGCTTGGGACAGGCAATGCAACCTAAAAACTAGCACTACGAAAATTGAATGAGATGCTGAGACGTGAGGCTGAGAAATTCTTTGGTGACGCACGGGTTGAGATAGAGGGGCAGAGGGAGTGAGCTAGTCATGAAGCTTGTAAATTGAAGAATTGTATAGGTAGGGATGGCAACGGGGCGGATTTGGGCCGGGGCGCCCCCATCCCAGCCCCGCCCCTAATGGAAAACTCCTACCCCAAACCCGGGACAGGACGCTTTCGATTTTTCAAAACAGTTGTTAACCCGCCCCGCTCTGTCCCGTTAAGCACTATATGGGACGAGTCGGAACAATATTTCATACTATAATTAGTATAATGAGGTAATTTTATTATTAAACTAAGGGTGAAATAGTGATTTGACATTATAAATGGGGCGGGACAGCCTAAACCCATCCCCAGCCTGAACCCGACTCGGGTTTAACATCTCTTTCTCAAACCCGCCTCTATCCCGTTTAGAAGCTCCCTAAACCCATCCCAATAGGGAGGGGGCAGGTTACCCAATTGGCCTGGCCCGTTCCCATCCCTATGTATAGGCAGGAGTAGGGGTGGTCGCGACTCGCGAGCTATTGTAGCTCGATTGATAAATGCTCGGCTCGGTCGGGTCGCTTATCAAACAGCTTAGCACAAATTTGAGGTCGTTTACTAACCTTTATACTCGGCTCGTTAATATATATATATTAAATATAAAAAAAATTAATAATATATGCATTATATATTAAAAATAAAAATACTTTTTTTTAAAAAATAATATAATTTAATTAAGCTTGTTAAAAGCTCGAGCTCGAGTACTTCGTTTGCAAACGAATTGAAACGAGCCGAGAGCTTGAACATATACTTAAAAAAAGTTGATACTCAGATAAAAAGCTCGGCTCGTTAAGCTCAACTAGAGTAGCACCGGCAAGTACCCTCATCAGATGACAACATTATAATTAACAGGCCTATTCTCCTAGTGTTGAACACACACTGGTTGGGCATTTTTATCATAGAAACTAAGACAATCAATCACCTCTTAGATGAAGGACTTACCTCATTGGATTGGGCATTTTTCGATCAGTTCGATGCCGAGAAGGTGTAAACCTCAGTGTTTCCATAACACCACTATGGCTTGCACTCCATGACCTCGAAGATGACCAAGGGCTCCTTAAACTGTGATCAAAACCCCTTTGCACTCCAGCTCCAGCTCCAGCTCCAACTGATAGGGGCAGACGCTTTCCACTCTCTCCTTTATGATCACCATGACCTTCCACCCCATGTCGACGCGTTCTAGAAGGCGGCGCGGGTGTTGGTTGGATCGTCGAGACTGACAGGTCCTCCTCAGATATTGCTGGTGGTTTCATCCCAGTAAGTGCAAAATCAGCCAGTGCCTCAACACCAAACTCAGACTGATCATATTGTTGTACCACATCTATTAGGTACTCTATTGAGTTTTCGCCTTTTCGGACTTTTCGCCCCATTCGCGCAAGGTGGAGGGTAACATCTTTGGGCGATCCTTGGAACATGAGTTGGCCGCGAGCAAGTATAACGAGGTGATCGAGGAGCATTTGAATTCGAGATGAGGGCTGGTGAATTGTGAGAATTACAGTGCTGCCTGATCGCGCAATGTCGTGCACCTTCTCTATTACACTATGAGCACTGGTGGAGTCTAGACCTGAAGTTGGTTCATCAAGGAAGAGTAGTGATGGTCCATGGATGATGTCCACACCAATTGAGACTCGGCGACGCTCTCCACCGGATACTCCTCGAGTCCCTTCATCGCCTATGTAAGTATTCCTAGCTGACTACAACAAAAATTCATGGATCAAGAATTAAGATTTTGAGTTAACAAAAAATCATACTGAAATCTAAATGTAAAATTGAGTCACTTACCATCAAACCAAGCTGTTCGATCAGCCTTTCGACGCGCTGTTTCTTATCGGCACGCGAGATTGGCCCGAGACGGAAATCAGCAGCAAACAACAGTGTTTCGTAAACTGTTAGCATAGGGAAGAGCTGATCATCCTGCATTATGTAAGCTGAGCTTCTCTTAATCAAGCTTGGATTCATCTCCTTCCCATCCAATGACACCCTACCCTTGAGACTCCCACTCGCAATCCGTCCGGCCAACCCATCCAAGAACGTCGACTTCCCGGCACCACTAGGACCCATGACAGCGGTAATACACCCCTTTGGTGCATACCCAGTGATCTTGTGCAACAAATCCACGTCTTGTTTCATCCATTTCCCCTCAATCTTCTGCTTCTTTACTACTGTATAAGTTAGGCTAGAGAATTCTAGCCCGCCGGTGAAATTCAATGGCTTGCCTATATCGATTACTGCATCGCGATAATGACCGTTACGATTAGCCATATGATGATATTACAGAGTTTGAGAGATGGGTTCTTCTTGTGAGAGGATTTCTGACATATAGAGGAAGAGAGAGAGAGAAAGCAAAAATTTCTTTTTTGATCTCCCAACTTGGGGTTGATGGGTGGAAGGGGGATTTGAAGGGAGGAAAGAGATGAGTACTACAGGATCTTACAGCTGGTGGTGCAGTTTGAGGAGGTGGTTCCAAGGTTTCTTTAGGGTGTTTTCATTGAAGAATCCGTTTTGGATCGTTTTGATCGAAAAGCTGAAGAACTGTCTTTGTTTTCTTCATCAATCTGGTTTTGACTTTAGTATGTTGTTTGCATTACGGATTATCTGCCATAAACGATTATTTTGATTTATATGCAATATTTTGAGGAATTTAATTATGCATGGCCAAGGACGTCGATTTCAACTTAAGCTCTGTTTGTTTCGATGTAAAATAGGGAAAAACAAATTAAATTCACGGAAAATATCAATTGTCTTAAAGAAATTATGGGCGAAAAATGATATTTTTCATGAAATTCATTTGTTTTCCTCTTATTTTACGTCTAAACAAAAGGAGTTTTTCCTGAAAAAATTCCTGTAGTTTAAAGGGTAATGCTTGTCCTTAAGGCAGAAAATTGGCCCATGCATGATTTTCTTATCTTAACAAAACCTAGTGTTTTTGATTAATGGTTACTGTGAATTATCTTAAACAACTTAATGAGTTTTGGGCAAGGGCTACAAACAACTAATGTCCTTCACACACATTTGAAAATTTTCAAATTCACATATGTATATATTACACCTTTTATCTAAATTTTTAAGAGTTGGGATCCTTGGTAGAGCACTCTACAAGATTCCTAGTAGAATCCGGGAGAGTGCGACATGTATAGGGGTGATATTGAGCCGAGTAGTGGAATGTTCAAGCTTGTTTGTTTACTAAACGAGCTTGGAAATCATGTTCAAGCTTGACTCATTTATTAAATAAACGAGCTCGAGCTTTACTAGCCGAACTCGAGCCGAGCTCAAGTAGTTCATGAGAAACTTGTTTTATTGGATATAGCTATTTATATTAGGTCTCATTTTATTATCCTAGGCAAAGAAATCACGGTGTTAACTAAAATTTTAGTATAAGATTATAGTTATATAAAGGGTATTCTTATCATATAAAATACATTATATACTATAAATCTTTACTAGTATATAGTACATATACTTAATTTTAATATTTCAATGGAATAAGTATATTTTAAATATTTTAGTAAGGTAATATGTATATATAATCGAACCGAGCTTTTATCGAGCCGAGTAGGGGTGTGTTCAAGTTCGACTCGTTTACTAAACGAGTTCGAAAACGGTGTTCAAGCTCAGCTCATTTACTAAATAAACGAACGATACTCGAGCTTTTAACGAGCCGAGCCCAAGTTGTTCGCGAACAATTTGTTCAATAACTACCCCTAGACATGTATCTAAAGAAAACTGATTCTATTGAGAATTCTTAGATGATTACAATGACGTCTAATAGGGTTTATATAGAGATTACATTGACCTCAAGATAAAAACCTAATCTAATCAAATCCTAACCAAATCCTTGATTGATGGCAATCCAATATTGTGATGAGATACACTTGAATGATTTAGTGCATCTCATTCACATTATTACAATACTCCTCATACATTCACTAATACTCCCCCTCAAATATATGGGGATTGAAAAAATCTCCATGTATTTGCCACTAAAAGAAGTCCGCTTGATAGCTTTTAATCTCCACTTGAAACCTTCGATCTTCATGATTTTGCCAAAGTAGAAAATTGTGTGCATGATGCCTGCTGCTTGGAATGTGTTGTCATGCTTGAATGAACTGCGTGTCATGATGCTTCCACATTTGAATACCCGCTGGATTTGTTGTCATACAGTGAAGAAGGGGGCCTCTAATGGGCCTGAAAATGGGCCTCTATGGGCCAAGAAAATCAGCCTTTAAAAAGGCGTGAGATGGGCCTCTAATGGACCAAATGAAAGGGCTTTTATGGACCTAAGAAAATGCCTTAAATGGGCTTGAAAAGCAATGCCGCTAACGGGCCTGACATGGCTCAAGGGCCAAGAAAAACAGCTTCAAGTGGCTTGGATTGGACCTCCATTGGCCTTAAAAATTGGTCTCAGTGGACTAGAAAACATGGCCTCTTGGGCCAAAGATGAGGTGTCTCTAATAGGCATGAGCCGTAGACTAAAAAATGCCTCTTATGGGCCAAATAAGGGTCTCTATGGACCAAAAATAAAAATTCCCTTGAAGGAAAAGTTACTAAACAAGATTAGCCACTATTAGCAAATGATGTGCCTTTGATGAACTCAGAAGAAGGGTATCATATGGGCTGAAGAATGAAATACTTAGGGATAAAGGAGTCATCTAAGTATATAGAGATTGGAATTCAATGGGCCGAGGTAATGGGTCCACACAGGCTTCCATAAACAAGCGGCTATTGATATGTTTTGTGTGTTATACACAATGGCATTACCCAAAATAGCAAAAGGAATGAGGAGATGACGATAGCAGCAACTTGCATGGGTCCATCAGCATCCTTATTGATGATGGGCAGAGAAGAGTTGATAATGCTCAAGATGGTGGATCTCGTACAAGGGGAATTTTTGAAGCCGAAATGACGTAGTGTGGGTAGCACCTGGAACACTTGCACTCTTGCAACTTGAGTGTTACCAAATCAAGGATCTCCCTAACAATGTGAGATCTGCGCTCTGAATCTGGCTGTTGGCAACAACTTGAGATGGGTTTATATAAAGATAAAAATAACACTTCCGGCAACTATCTTGGGCTGATTGGAAGATTGGAGGTAGTGCTTATATGAATCTGATACTTCATAACTAATATCAAAGACATAAAAAATAAAACTTCAAACCGGACTGGTGGCGGCAATGCCACTTGCTGAAAAAGTGTAATCAAACAAAAACTCAAAACAGGCGATGGATCACCTACTCTGATGCCATATAGAAAACTGATTCTATTGAGAATTCTTAGATGATTGCAATGACCTCTAATAGGATTTATATAGAGATTACATTGACCTCAAGATAGAAACCTAATCTAATCAAATCCTAACCAAATCTTTGATTGATGGTAATTCAATATTGTGATGAGATACACTTGAATGATTTAGTGTATCTCATTCACATTATTACAATACTCCTCATACATTCCCTAATAGTATCCACTTGTGTGTATGTCATTTTGAAAATAACACCAACTAAGATGGGCCTTATCCTCTCGTTTCATATGGATAGCCGGTTATCTGGTAGACTCTCCTGGATTCTACAGAAATCCTTATAGAGGCCTCTACAAAATATCTGGACGGGAACAATTTTCAATAATTATAAAAGCTTATATCTTACACATTTTTTGATGTTTAGAGGGCATTTTTTAAATATAAAATCCGTTTAGTGGAGACGGGGTTTGACACACCTCTACCTATTTATTAGATAGAATAAAAGGATAGATTAGAATCAAGCAAAGAGCAAGGGGACATAAAACTGAAACCACTAGCACAAAATTATTACATAATTTGAGTATTACCAAAATTCAAAAATTTCATTCTTAAGATATATATACCTCTCCCAAAGTAGGTACTTCCGCCCAGGGGCGGAGCCAAGATTTTCTAGTAGTGGTGGTAGATTAAGAACAATAGTAAATGTTAATGGATTTTATGGAGGAAGATTAAGCGGGTACGAAATATTTTGGGTATAGGGGATGGGGGTTTGGGGGCCTAGCCCCTCCAAAAAAAAAAATGATGACTAAGTTCCTGGGTTATCGATACATTTTGTATTTGTACATGTCTAATGAGTATTATTTCTCCTTGACAACTGTCCCCTTATCTCATGGTTATGCCTAGTTAAATAATTAAATAACATTTCATAAAAAAATATATTTTTTGTTTTCAAAAGTTCAGGGGGAGACAGATGTCCCTTGCCCCATAGGTATGCCATATTATATAATGGGAAATGTGTAACTTACTAAATGTGCAGTCCTCATTAGTCCATGCTCTCTTTTTAATTAACACTCATCAATTGCGGTTAAGATTCACTCATTCCTAGGGTTAAGCAATCTAACCTTAGTTTAAAAAAATATTAACCTTAATTTTTTAAAGCTTAATCATAGTTAAAGGTGTGTTACAACGTGGACATGACATTTGACTGTCTACATAGTCAAATACGTGGTGGGCTAATCACCTCCCTTAAATAATAATAACTTAGTATCATTTTTGCAGGGAACAACGGCCCCTTATCCTATAATTATGTCCAATTAAATACTTACAACAACTTAACATAAAAAATACGAGCCCAGGTACTGTCCAATTGCAATTGAACTTGGACAGTTCAATCACTCACATAGCCTTTTTAACTCTAAACTCTTGAGGTTTTTTTTTCTAAAAATAAAAATGTTAAATTGTTGAATCCTAAAGGTTAATGAATCTTAACCATAGTTAATAGAGTAGAAAAGTGTCACGTCTTGACTCGTGGGTGTGATTGACCCCGAGTTCATTAGCAATTGAAGACGCTCCCAGCTAACAAAAAAAAATTCCAAAGTTTAGAGGGGGTACCTGCACATTCCCATAACTATACCCTTAAAAAAAATTAATTTGTTAAAAGTTCAGTGGGGGCACGTGCCCCCACAGGCCCTCACCTGGCTCCGCCCTTGTTCCTATCCATGTATTTGCATTTTGCAGTGACTACATTCTGTAGAAGGAAATGAAAAGCTCTATTTTCACAAAAGCTATATAGACTGTTCAAACTCCAGCTACATTTCAAGCCCATTTGGCCAAGAGGGACATACAACCTGCCCCTAGAAGAAGTGAGGTATTTGCTCCTAACTGAAGCCTTCCATTCTTTTGCATCCTGGGGTTCATGAAATCCGCTGCAAGTAGATCGACAAGCGCCATGTAAATTAAGATCCCTTCTGAAGCAGAATTGAAAACCCCTTTCGACAATGAGAGCAGTTGGACTGTTCTCATCATAAACATTTGATATCCCGATCGCAATCCCAACTGGGGTCGTAAGGGAGAAGAAGAGTGCCATTATCGCAATGGCTGGACACTTGAATTTCGCCTACATAAACCACAAATAATTTGTTTAGTATTCCAGTAGAAACTCTAAAATCCCAACCGAAGCAAGAAAAAAGCTCTCTGAGTCTCTATGGTGGCATGATCACATTGGGCTGTGATTTGGAATTTCAACCCACCGCCAAAAACCCATTAATCACATATGAATGAGCATCCCATCTAGTTTTAGGAATGAAAAACATATTCATTACATTTATTTATACACTAGTAACAATATGGGAAATAGTTAACGCACTTGGGAAATGGATTGTAAAATCCAAAGTTGGACCTCATTGGTCTATTCTCCGCTCTTAAATATCCACCAATTGTGTTGGGTATTTAAGAGGAGGGCATGGATCAATGAGGTCCAGCCTTGAATTTTAAAATCCTTTTCCCAGGTATGCTAATCATTGCTCTAACAAAATTCTTTGCTTTTTTAATGAAGTCATGAATAATAAGTTACTTTTTCGTCAAACGATTAATTCACAAAGTATTTGTGACTTTTAGTTAAAAAAAAATTAAACTTTTTAAAGAAGTTATGAATTAAACATGATTTATTTATAATTTTTTGAAAAAAAGAACTAGAATAAATATCTAATATATAAAATATATTTTCTTATAATTTTCATAATTAATAATCTTTATATACTTTTTATATGTTAACTAAGTTACTGACACTCCTTAACCATAAAAAAACACCACAATAAAGGGATGAACAGGGAGGACTGTCCTACATAGACTTTCTAGTTTGGACCATTCAATGCATTTGCAGGAAGACTGTCCTTCATAGACTTCTAACAGGAACGACAGTCATAACTGTTAAGATCCACTAGATTGGTGCTCAAGCACAGCCTTTGAGTTCATAGACAAAAAAAAAAAAAAAAGTAAATAAACATAAGGGGTATTTTTATGATATGATAAAAAAAATATGATAAGTAAGGTTTTGAAAAGATAAAAGGACCACAAAATTTACAATAGAAAAAAATTAATAAAATATCTAAATAAACCGTAATCCATTAATCTTTTTCCAATTGAAATGATACCTGGGAGACGCATCCACCAAGTCCCTTGCCCTCAAAAAACTGATGGAAAGTCAAGGCTACAACCAGAGGCTTAATTGTTTTAGGGCTTTCTGAAGCACCCAAGGAAATCCCAATAATCACTGAATGAACCACAATTCCTAACTCCAATACCTAAACAACATTCATCAACAACAAAGCCCATTACAAAAACTTAGATCTCAAATAAAATACAATAAAGAAGTTCAAAATTCAATATTAAAAGAAAACCTATAATTTTTTTGATCCATTTGTCCTACCTACGATAATCGATTAATTTAAGATATCAGTTGACAGAAAAATTATCTTTTGAACAAAGATTATGTATTTCATTACCAAAAAAAACAGAGATTATCTATTGGAATACGGATGGGGATTAAAAAACAGAACAGAGAAAACCCATTTAAAAATTGCACAAGGAAAATACAAAAGAAAAAAAAAGGCTCGGGATCCTCTCGAGTTCAAACCGGGGAGACTCTCTCCGGTTTGAACCCCTAGAGGTTGCCACGTGTCTCCTTTGACACCCCTTAACCATGGGTAAGGTTCATCCACCCATCCTTGTTTATTTTTTTAATATATTAATTATTAATTTTTAAATTAAAAAAAACTGTTTTTAGAGTTTTTTTAATATTAAATACAGTTTTAATTTTTTTTTTAAAATTAATATTTAAAAAAAAAAACCAAGGATGGATGGGTGAACTCTAGGGGTGGGTGAACCTTACCCATGGTTAAGGGGTGTCAAAGGAGACATGTGGTGACCTTTAGGGGTTCAAACCGGAGAGAGTCTCCCCGGTTTGAACTCGAGGGGATCCTGAGCCAAAAAAAAACAGTGAAAGTTTTTCTAACCATACTTTAGTCATGGTTGACAAAGCCAAGGCCACCAATGAAATATCTTCACAGACCTGATTCCTGGTTTTCCCATAACCCCACTAATATATATATATATATATGTGAAAATACATTTACACCCCCCCCCCCCCCCCCTTCCCGAGGTTTGATGAAAATACACATAGACCCCTCAATTTTCAGAAATTACATTAGGTACACTTATTTTTTTAAAATGACACTTACATCCCGTTAACTATTAGTCAACTCAAATAAAGTGTATAAACTTCCAAAATTGCCCCTTCAATTTTCAAAAAATACATTAGGCTTTCTTACTCACTTTCTCAGTGCCAAATCCTCTACGGTATCACCCCTTGAGGTCACCACGTGTCCCTTTTGATACCCTTAACCGTGGTTAAGATTCACCCACCCATCCTTGTTTTTTTTAAAAAAATATTATTTCTATTTTTAAAATTAAAAACTGTTTTTAGAGTTTTTTAATATTAAAAATAGTTTTTTAATTAAAAAAAAGAAATAATATTTTAAAAAAAAAAACAAGGATAGGTGAATGAATCTTAACCATGGTTAAGGAGTGTCAAAAGGGACACATGGCAACCTCAAGTGGTGATATCGTAGAAAGATTTGGCATTTAGAAAGTGTGTAAGCAAGACTAATTTATTTTTTGAAAATTGAAGGGGCAATTTTGGAAGTTTATACACTTTATTTGAGTTGACTAACAGTCAACTGATGGAAGGAGTGTAAGTGTCATTATTTTAAAAAGTAAGATATATTTTCTAAAAACTGAGGGGGTCAATGTGTATTTTCGCCAAACCTTAGGGGGTGTAAATGTATATATATATCTTTACTATTATAATGAGAGAGGCATGCGTAGATCATTTTTCTGAAATTCCCAAACTACCCTTATATAAAAACAAAAATTTGGTTTAATGTTTTATTTTAATTCCCAAACTACCCCTTGCCTTTGATTTAATGTTTTACTTTAATTCCCAATTGCTTATCTATCTATTTAGAATCACAGCCAATCGCGATTGAACTCGGGGAGAGTTCAATCGCACCTGCAGGTTAACACGTGTCCCTTTTAACTCCTATTAACTGTGATTAACTCCTTCCCCTCACTCTCACGTGCATCGTACGTGCCACTAGCGAGTTCAATCACACCCGCGGGTTAACACGTGTCCCTTTTAACTCTTATTAACTGTGGTTAACTCCTTCCCCTCGCTCTCAGAGAGAGAGAGAGAGGGAAGGGGGGGGGGGGGGGGACCCCATTTAAAAATGAGATTAACTATAAGCAGAAAAAGTGAAGGCTTTCTCATATCACTCTACAGTATTCGATTATACCCAATTCCTGATTTCCAGAGATTACAATTAATGCTCCGTTTGTTGCGATGTAAAATAGAGGAAAACAAATTAAATTCATGGAAAATGTCAATTCTCCTACATAAAATACATGCAAAAAATGATATTTTTCGTAGAATTCTTTTGTTTTTCCCTATTTTACATCAAAACAAACGGAGCATAAGTTTTTTTTTTAAATTACATTTCAGCTATAATGCATAAAGGGAAATTCATCAAACAAACTTCTCAACTTAGAGATGACACGATGCCGGATAAGATTCGACGAAGCTGATTCCTCCGACAGAGAAGCCGACCCATGAGCATGAGTGCCATGATAAGGATAAGGATCACAATGTTCAAACTGAATAGATTGCAGAAGACGTTGAAGACGTTGCGGCTTGACGTTGAAGACGTTGCGGCTTGGCGTAATCTTCTTGCTGCTGTTTATATTTTAAATCTCTTGTAACAAACACATAGATTTTTCCTTATCTCTTGTAACAACCTTGGTTATATATGAATGAGAATACACACGTCTCTAGTAAGTAAAATCAGAGTTATTCCAATTCTTTCATAGTCAAACTATTCAACCAGAGGCGGGACCATATGCTCTCTACTCGCATAAACCTGGTTCTAAATCAGGTTCTCGCAACAACAACAAGTCTCATTTCTCAGGGGCGTCCAAAGGCTCGGGTATTGCTCCTTCCCAATTTCGGCAACCATTACCTCACCTGCCGCCCTCGTCACCTGCTGCTGCTCCTTCTACCTCTCGCTCTCGGTCCCCATGTCAAATCTGCAAACGAGAGGGACATCAGGCACTAGACTGTTTTAATCACATGAACTACTCATTTGAGGGACGTCATCCTCCAACTGATTTAGCTGCTATGGTGGCTGAGGCTAATACCATTTATCTCAATCAACATCAATGGTATGCCGACAGCGGTGCTAACATTCATGTTACCTCAGATATTGCTAATCTTGCAACCTCTCAACCTTATGAAGGTGATGACTTCGTGGGCATAGGTAACGGGACAAGTTTGACCATATCTCACATTGGCACTGCTTCCATTAAAACTCCTTCTTCTACTCTCACCTTAAATGACGATGCTTATTGTCCTCAAGCTTCTAGTCATCTTCTCTCTATTAATAAATTTTGCAAAGATAATAATGTTCTCTTTGAGCTCACTGGTTCTAATTTAATTGTGAAGGACATCCAGACGGGGGACACGCTTCTGATGGGGCCAAGTGATAATGGATTGTATCCGATCAACCTTCGTCAACTCTCTTCATCCAAATTTCATGCTCTTACCATGACTGTTGGCATCAAGGCTTCTACCTCCACTTGGCATTGTCGTTTGGGACACCCTTCTGCGACAACTCTACATCGTGTCATTTCTAATTTTTCTCTTCCAGTTAGTGATTCCATAAATAAACAGGCCATTTGTGTGTCTTGTCAACTCGGCAAATCTAAGCAATTGCCATTTTCGGATTCTTCAAGAGAGTCGACTACTCCCCTAGAAATAATTCATTCCGAAGTTTGGTCTACTTCCACTCCATCTTTAAGTGGTTGTCGGTATTATGTAATTTTTATTGACGACTATACTCGCTTTTGTTGGCTCTTTCCCCTTTCTAATAAATCCGATGTTTATTCTACGTTTGTTAAATTCAAGTTTTTAGTGGAAAAACAACTTAATTACACCATTAAACAATTTCAAAGTGATAATGGTGGTGAATATTGTTCTACCATTTTAAAGCAATTTTAACTAGCAATGGAATTTTTCATCGCCTTTAATGTCCTCATACCTCACAACAAAATGGCCTCGCCGAAAGGGAACATCGTCATATTATGGAAATGGGACTCACTCTACTCTCCCAATCCGGCTTACCTAAGACATTTTGGGTTGATGCTTTTCTAACCTCTATTTTCATTATTAATTGATTACCTACCAAGGTTCTTGATTATTCATCACCCTATGAACGCCTCTTTCATCTTCCCACTGACTTCACCTATTTTCGAGCTTTTGGATGTCAATGTTTTCCCTATCTTCGTCCTTACACAACTGATAAATTGTCTTACCGTAGCACACCTTGTATTTTCATATGTTGTTGCTCTAATCACAAAGGTTTTTGGTGCTTTGACCCATCCTCCAGGCGTGTTTATATTTTTCGAAATGTGATTTTTGACGAAGGAATATTTCCAACTCGTGAACAATCCATCTTCACTGACTCTGCCAGTTGCTTGCACTCCTCAGGTAATTCTCACACTTTGCTCTTATCTCCTCCCTCACATATTTTTCACTCTTCCCCTGTTTCTTCTCCTACTCTAGTTTCGCTTTCATCTCTTATTTCTCACGGTGACACCTCACCTAAACCTTTTCTCCACTCATCTACACTAGTTCTCACTTCTGGTCAACCCTAGTCTTCTTTAGACTCTCCCTCTTCCACTACACCTTCCCCTAGCCTTTCCCCTGCTACCCATGACAGTGCACCTTCAAATCACCAAGACAGAGCACCCTCTCTTCCTCTCACTTCTTCTCATATGATCACTAAATCACATATTGGACATTCTAAGCCCCGTACCTTTCTTGAATTCCAGCTATATTATTCTACTCGTCACCCTCTTCGAGCTTTGCATGCAAGTGTGGTCATGTCTGAGCCTCGTACCTATGCTCAAGCAGCGTCTATACCCGAGTGGCATGCGGCAATGGACAGTGAATTTCAGGCGTTATTGAAGAATGAAACCTGGTTGTTGTATCCTCGCCCTCCTAGTAAAAATGTGGTGCCTGGCAGCATTGACCGTCACAAGGCAAGATTAGTAGCTATTGGTTATCTCCAGAGAAGTGGTGTTGACTTTCATGACACGTTCAGCCCGGTCATCAAACCTTCTACTGTTCGTATGGTTCTTGCACTTGCAGTTTCTTTCAACTGGGATATTCGGCAACTAGATATTTCTAACGCCTTTCTCCATGGCATTTTAGAAGAAGAGGTCTATATGGCACAACTGAAAGGCTTTGAGGATCCTGTGCACCCCCAGATTGTATGTATGCTTCATAAATCTCTCTATGGCTTGAAGCAAGCTTCTCGGGCTTGGTTTAATCGTTTATCCACTACTCTGCTATCTCTTGGTTTTCATAGTTCACAAGTTGACCCATCATTATTCACTTATCACCAAGACTCGGTTCATGTGTTTTTATTAGTGTATGTGGATGATGTCCTTGTCACCTCTGATGATCGGGACTTCATTACATCTCTTATTTCTAACCTGCAACTTGAGTTTGCTATGAAGGATCTCGGCCAGTTGACGTATTTTCTGGGTATTGAAGCCACACACAACTCTTCCGGTTTGCATCTTCGACAAACAAGGTATATTATTGATTTATTAGATCGTGTAAAACTCCTTGGTATCCGACCATATCGAGCTCCTTGTGTTTTGGGTTCCAAATTGTCTAAGTTTGATGGAGATCTTCTTCCGGATCCATCTGAATATAGGCAATCGGTAGGTGCCTTGCAGTATGTCAACCTCACACACCCCGACATAGCATACTCAGTGAATCAGCTCTATCAGCACATGCAAGCTCCCACCTCTACTCATTGGACAATAGCCAAACGAGTGCTACGATATTTGAAGCATACGCCCGATTATGGCCTCTTCTACAAACCTAGTTCCTTTTCTATTAATGCCTACTGCGATTCTGATTGGGCTGGAGACCCTGACGACAGACGATCAACGTGTGGCTATGGTGTTTATGTGGGTCTTAATCTCATCTCTTGGTCAGCCAAGAAACAACCTGTAGTTTCTAAATCTAGTACGGAGGCAGAATACCGGTGCTTAGCTCTTGTCACGACTGAGGTATATTGGCTGCGCATGCTCTTGTGTGAGCTGAAAATTTCACTTGACTCTGCTTCCATTGCTTGGTGTGATAATGTCAGTGCTTTAGCTCTTGCCTCCAATCCAATTTTCCATGCAAGATTTAAACATATTGAAGTGGATTACCACTTTGTCCGAGAAAAGGTGGCAAACCGAGACATAATCTTACAACACGTCCCCTCTTCATTGCAACCTGCGGATATCTTTACCAAGGGACATACGGCTGATCGGTTCTGTTTTCTCAGGGACAAACTCTCAGTGTTGGATCTCCCTGCTGGTTTGCGGGGGAATGATAAGGATAGGGATCACAATGTTCAAACTGAATAGATTGTAGAAGACGTTGAAGACGTTGTGGCTTGATGTTGAAGACGTTGCGGCTTGGCGTAATCTTCTTGTTGTTGTTTATATTTTAAATCTCTTGTAACAAACACATAGATTTCTCCTTATCTCTTGTAACAACCTTGGTTATATATGAATGAGAATACACACGTCTCTGTTAAGTAAAACCAGAGTTATTCCAATTCTTTCATGCCATGTGTATGAACATGACCATCATGCTCACCACTCCTCTCCTCATCCCCATTCATCGTCTGAGTCTTATTATTATGCGATCTCTGATAATAACCAGTCGCAAATGAATCCACCATTAAAGTCCCAATCGCAGACATCATTGCAACAAAACCCGTAAATGGGAAATTCCCCCATGGATTCTTACTAAGACACGGCGATGTGAAATTATCAAAAGCATCTAGAAGAACGTGAATGAACCCAGTTGCTAGAATCACCCCAGTAGCAAAGGCCTTGATCATGAAGAATTTATCCTTCTCGGGTTGTAAAGCTGGAATCGTCTTCCCCAAGATAGGGAGACAAACCCCAAAAGCACCGGTGACGAGAATCAAAGCGATTGCAGCTAATTTGTATTTGAGTGCCTCGCTTTTGTTGCGTTCTTCGCCTTCAGAATCACACGTACACTCCCCTGAGACTAAAACAGGAAGGAGAAGAAGAAAAGATACAGTCAGGAGCTTGTATGAACAAGGTTGAAGGTTATTCATGGCGGGGCTCTAGAGAGAGGGACGGGAAGAGGAGAGAGGAGAAGCGAGAAAGCTGTAGAGAGAGAGAGAGGAATGGTGTGTTTATATAGAAACTAAGGATGAGTTATGGTTGTCGTATTGGTTATGCATGGTTGTTTTAATATGCATCAATGCTATGTCCACTTTCCGTCCTCCACTCTCCCCTACTTTTATACAAGAAAACAAAATATTATTACACTTTTTTGTGGGTCCCATCACTTTCATTTTGTCTTTTTATTTAAAATTAGTAAAAACAACCGAAGAGTGGATGGTCAGAAAGTCGACGTAGCATTGCTCTTTAATATATTCTAAGAGGAATGCTAGCCCTTCTCTCGTTCAACTCATACTTTCACCCTCTACTAATCACTTGTCCACTTTTTTTGTGAAAATCTCCTTTAATCACTGTAGAATGGACAAGTAGTTGGTGGAGGATGAGAGTAGAGGTTGACCCAGAGTAGGGCTAGCATTCCTCTATATTCTAATTCAATTTTTTTAAAGAGATTAACTATGAACAGGAGCTCCGATTGAACTGTCAACCGGAGCAACCCTAAATTTGCCTTAGGAAGTGTTAGTTTGGTACTTATGAATACAAATAAGGGTATTTTTTTAAAATACATTTTTTTCCAAGAATACCCCTTCCCAATGCAAATTTGGGGTTGCTCCGGTTGATTGCTCAACCGGAGCTCCTGTTGATAGTTATTCTCTTTTTTTAATTATTTTTTGAATAAAATTTTTATTCACACCAGTTAATCGCACGGGGTATCTACTAATTAGTGAGGCCATATCATCAAACTAAAAACAATTATTTCTACCACCTTTTTATCTGCCAAAGAAAGAATCAAATGTCTCCCACTTCATTGTGTGTGCCACATATTTTTCATTAATTACTACTTAATCACTACTAATTAGAAGAGGTGAGAGAGATGTCATGTGTCTGATAGATGCTCTCCCATGACGAGGGTTGAGACGTGTTCCTCCAATACTAATGCTGATAAAATCTTCATTTATGATAGAGATGTTACAAATTGGAAGATGTTCTGCCATTAGAAGACGTGCCCCCTCCAATAATGCCATTTCAATCATTATTTATGAGAGAGGTTACAGAAATTTAAGAGATTAATTTTGAGCTGGAGCTCTGCTTCACGGTGTTGGTGTTGAAGCAGAGCTCCCCTTTTTACCCTATGAGTGTGGCATGTTTACAAAATTTGAAGGAGGCTGGGGCAATTATACAACACATCATAATTACGCATTTGCCACCGGATAGAGTAAAAAGAGGAGCTCCGTTCAACGTGGTGAAGCAGAGCTCCTCTTTGTATTTAAACCGGAAATTTAAAGCCACAAGGGAATCTTTTCAAATTTTTTTCAGTCATTATTTTTTTATTAGATACAGCACTCTCACTAAATTTTGCGCACAACACCAACCCTGGGAATAGCCCAGTGGTTGGTGTATGCCCTCCTTAGGAGGGAGGTTACGGGATCGAGTCCCGCAGGTGGGCGTTGTTGAATTCCACACATTTGTGTTGAGCAGATACTAACCCCTAACTCCTAGATTGTGCAAAAAAAAAAAATCCTCTACGGTGATAACCAGATTTGGCAAATCCGATTATCACCCCTTAAGATGGCCACGTGTCCCTTTTGAAACCCTTTAACCGTGGTTATGATTCACCCACCCCTAGGATTCACCTACCCATCCCTGGTTTTTTTTAAAAATATTAATTTTATTTTTAAAATTAAAAAACTATTTTAGAGTTTTTTTAATGTTAAAAACAGTTTTTTAATTTTAAAAATAGAATTAATATATATATATATATATATATATTTATATATATATATTTTTTTTAAAAGGATGGTTGGGTGGACCCTAGGGGTGGGTGAATCATAACCACGGTTAAGGGGTTTCAAAAGGGACACGTGGCCACCTCAAGAGGTGATAACCGGATTTGCCAAATCCGGCTATCACCGTAGAGGATTTGGTTCCTATTTACAGAGGTGATTTTACCGGATAGCTCTTACCATGAAGCAACCACCAAGGGTTGTGCGTGGTCTTCCCACTTTCAGATGGGCCAAGCATTGGACTGCATACTTCTTCCATAAGCTGATACTACTTTGTACACCACATCTTCAAACAGCAAGGAGATGACGAGTGACCTGACCTAGGTTAGGGTTTCAATGATGTCAGTGTCGGTAGTGATATGAATGAAGTGATGATGGTGGGGATTGGATCAAAGTTCATACTAACATGCTACTTCCATGAACTGATTATGGTCCGGAGTGACCTCTACAATGAGAAAAGAACATAGATGCAACAAGGCAATCCCAAGATTGAAATCTTCAATGCCTTTATTTGCCGATGCTCCTCTCTTATTTCTACGAAACATGTAATATTCATTTTTTTCTCTTTTTATTTTAGAGTGCTTAAATCAATGTAAATTATTGTGGTCATTTAAGTCTTGCAAAATGGCTTAGCCTCTTCTTAAAACTGCTTATATTGTATTGTACTTTGTTTAATTCTCCCTATGAAGTTGGTTTTTTTTTAATGGTTAGACCTATGAAGTTGGTTGAGAGTTTGAGAAAAGTGTAAAGAATAGAAATATAGAAACATGCATCTATCATTGCTTTTTAATACTTAAATTTTTTTGATGGACAAAAACAAAGGGTAACAACTTTCAATTATTTATGAACTGTCAGGTTTGGTGTGTTTGGTTGTTGGTTTGAAGGTATAAATAAATGATTCAGTTTTTTCTTTTATTATTTATTTGCTTTATGGTTTCTTCAATTATATTAGATTTTTCTCAATTTCAATTGTCTATACCTGAATTTTCTGTTTACTTCGTCCTCTGATATATATGAGTATCTTTGTTCTTATACTTTTTTTTTTCTTATAATTTAATAACACTCCATACCTACCTAAAAAAAGAAAGAAATTTTTATGATTGCTGAAAATATCAAAAATAAGTAAATAAAGAGGGATTTTTAGTTTTTTATACAAAGAAAACATGCATAAAGAAAAAAATTCAAACAAAGTTTCCATGTCAAATTCTCACCCACTTTTGTGAGTTATAATCTGAACCTACCTTAACCTTCAGTTTTGGGTGAGTAAATATTTAAGGTTTTGTTGCTTGGACTTACCCTTATGACACCTTAGCGGCTACCTTAGGTCTGACTGTGTGTGCGGGTTTAGGGTCTATGTGTGTGTAACAGGATAACATTTCTACCAATAAAAACCAAATGTTGTTTACCGCGTGTGTTAGGGTGTGTATCCTATTAGGGAAATATTATCATTAGGGAAATAATGATGTAATATCTATGAGATACACAAGATCTCATAGACAATATTGAATTAGCATCAATCAAGGATTTGATTAGATTAAGTTTCTATCTTGAGGTTATTGTAATCATTCAAAAATTTTCAATAATATTCTGATTCTTTATAGTATCAGAGTAGGTTGGTCCAACCTTGCTTTTGTTTTATTAGCTTTTGGTCTGTATCTTGTTGAATAGCTCTTCCGGCGGGTAGCATCATGCCGCCATACGGTCTGGATTTTTTTTTCCCTTTCCTTTTCTTTTAGCATTTAAGGTAGCTACAATGTTACCCGTCTAATTTTGCATCTAACATTTTCTCGCTTTTTGTTCACATCATTAAAATAGAAATCTTTGTAGGTTAACGTCTATGCTCTCCCTTTTTAAGCCCTTGTGTTGGAAAATACTAGCATGCAAAAAGGAAGGAGTGGTGGAGCACTTGATCAAAGATCCTCTATATTCTAATGTTGGTTTCCATTAGCAGGCCAGCATATTTTCAAATATGGAAAGAATTTTGGGAAAGAAATATCATAGCGTGACCCATTGAAGGTGGGGTTGCAACTCCTCTCATGTCTTATTCTCCATTCATGATGCCGCAGCAAGCCGACGTTAGGGACAACCTGTCTATTGGGTAATCTCAGCATGTACCTCCGATGATGTTCGGATTGGCTTTCATCATGCTCCACAAGCAACTCATCACGAACTCAATCAAATTGAGCAAGAGTCCAGCAACTTGTTCTTTCCTTCTGCCACCAGAAGGGCTATCTTGTCATTTTGAGTCCACACTCCACTACCAATTAATGAGTCACATGGGTTACAAAGTTGCAATTTCTACATCCTTGCGAATCATGCAACCATTAAGGAGAGCACCTCCTAACAACATCATTAGGCTTCAATGGTTGTGGTCTCAATGCATTCATGTGAATCGTCCAATAGACCTACATGGCTCAAAAGATCCAAAAAAAAAAAAAAAAAAAAATTACTTTAGGAGAATTGTAGAGCCAGAAAAAAAAAAAAGTTGTTGATTGTGATGAAAAGAGAGAAGGTGAGAGAGAGAAAAAAAGCAAGGCTCATTATTTTTTGGCCCACGAAGGCCCATTTTAGGACCTATGACCCCTTTGGCAAGACTAGTGGCCAGATCATTAGGATCCAATTTTCAGGCCCATAGAGGACCTTTTGAAGACCCGTGACCTCTTTGGCAAGACCATAGGCATGATCACGGATGTCATTTTGAATATGGCCCACGAGGCCCATTTTATTGCCCAAGAGGCTATTCGGCCCATTAAGGCCCTGACCCATTGAGGTCCATCCCTTTTCATTGACCCATAGAGGACCCCTATTATTCTCTCTTTATACAATACATCAACAACGGTGACAATTGACAACTATCAAGATTTGCAACGATATTAGAATGACTAGCAAGCTACCTTACTTGATTGATTGACAACTATCAAGATCTGCAACAACATTGGAATGACTAGCAAGCTACCTTACCTGATTGAATATCAAACTCACGCATATTTTCAAATCTATATGAGTTTGAGGGGGAATAATAGAGTACCTATATGGTTATAATATGTTTGAGATGTACCTTATCATTACCATCATCACAATTGGAAATATTTGGATTTGGATTTAGAATGAGATTGAGATTTGATTAGCATTAGATTAAGAATGGTTTGATTTAGTTTCTATATTTATCTATATATTATTATCTATTTAAACCCTAGTTGGATCTCTTTGAATCATCTTGCGAATTCAATAATATTCAGTTTGTCTTTATGGTATCAGAGCCACTGACCCTTTGGTGACCTCTTAGCTCTTGTTTTTCTTTTTCCGGCGGATGGTGCCGCCACCGCCCTTGACTGTCAATTTTTTATTTTTTTTGTTTTAAATAAAAACTCTACCAGCATCCTCTATACTTTTACAATCCTCAGGATCATACTCATACTCATGGATCTCTCTGTTTCTTTTCATTTATTGAAGACCTCTCTAACGAGAGTTTTTCTTTAAATCACTGGTCATACTTCATGTGCTTTGGGAGAAGATCATGACAATTTGATCTAGTGAGCCACCGGCTCCAACAGACTCATGAATGAGAGGGATGCAACAGAGATGGACTTCACAGACTGGTGGTGACCACCAAGCACAAAACTATTCGTCAACAAATTATCAAAGAAGATCAAGGGTAAGGACCTGGGTTTAGTACCACATCGGTTGGTAAATGGACTTCGCAAGGGTGTATAAAGGGCCATCAACCCTCCTTAAGACAAGACCTTTTGGAGTGTTTGCTTGGACTTACCCTCATGGCACCTTAGCAGCTACCTTAGGCCTGGTTGTGTGTGCCCGTTTAGAGTGTATGTGTGTGTGTTACATGATACCCTTTCTACAAAACAAAATTTAAAAAAATTAAGGCTTTTATTGAAAATAAAAACCATGTTTCTATTTTCTTTTTGAATTAATTGAAATGATTAGATTCTCAAATTTTAAATTAGTTAATTTTTTTTTAAATTTTTGGGTCTCTATATTTTGTCGTAGGTTAGTCACTTAATTTAATAAACTGTTTGCATATATCTCTTCTCTATATTTTTCATGTTTGAATTATAACATGATAAAGCATAATTTATAATGTTTTTTTTAATATTTTTAAAACTTTTAAGTCTTTCGATGCACGGGGTGTTTGCTAGTACATACTAAAGAAATAGGACGATGATGTGGCATCCCTCACAGTTCTCATTTTCTAATTTGTGACGCCACATCATCCACAATGTATACCTCTTTAACTCTATGGAAGTGACCCAAAAGTTATTACCCTCAAATTAATTTCCCTCAATTAAAACTTTCTCTCTCTCTCTCTCTCTCCCTCTCCCTCTCCCACCCCTATTCATAACGAGCCTCCCCTCTCTCTCATTAATCTCCCTCAATGAAAATCCTTACTCTCTACCCTTACTATTCTCTCACATTAACATCTCCATTGAAAATCCTTACTCTCTCTCCTCAATCCCTTCGCCTCTCCTCCCCTATTTCCAACGACGAGTTCGGATGGGCAACAATGCTCGTTGTTGCGTTGTTGCCCAGTTGTGTCTAGAAATCAAGGGCCTCACATTCAACAAGGTAGGCCTCAAATGAACAAAGGTGGGCCCCACTTATTTTTTTAGACACAACCGAGCAACAGCGCAACAATGAGCATTGTTGCCCATCCGAACTCTCTGATGAGCCTCTCTCTCCCTCTTTAATCATCCCCAATGAAAACCCTCACTCTCTCTCCCCATTCCCTTCGCCTTCCCTCACCTCTCCTATTCCTAACAACCACCACTCTCTCTCCCCCCACTCCCCACTTTGTCTCCCCAATCCCCCCCCCCCCTTTTCCAGAAATAAAGGGTCGTTACTTAAAGGAGCTCTATGAGTGTGATTGAACTCTCCCGAGTTCAATCGCACTTGGATATGATTTGAATTTGATTGGCACTAACACTTAGGGTTGCACTCAAGCCAAGCTAGCTCGACTTGGATTAGCTCGTTTGAGTCAAGTCAAGATGGCATTTTAGGCTCGAATGAATTAAGCTAAGCTTTTATTTGAGCTTGAATGTTTAAACAAGCCAAGCTCAAGCCAGACCCACCTTAAGATCAAACTGATTTTTTGACACGTGTTTCACAATTCTCAATGGACCTTCCTTAACATCCAATAATCATATTCAAAGAAAGACTGCCATGTGTCATCTTTCTAGAGGGACCGCTCATTACAAGCTTCAATAAGCATGACTCATTAAATATAAATATTATTATTTTATTTTTAAAATTAATATATAAATTTTGGAAATTTCAGTAAAAATTTAGGAATATTTCGAAATTTTAATAAAAAAAACAATAAAAAAAATATTTAAAAATTAAAAAAATCAGATTTCAGCCGAAATTCTGATATCTTCGAAATCTGAAATTTCCAAAATTCAGCCGAAATCTGATTTTCGAAATAAACCCAGTTTCGATGTCGTTAGTTGCCCGAAATCGAAATTTCGCGAAATTTTA
Source organism: Tetracentron sinense (assembly GCA_015143295.1). Classification (NCBI taxonomy): domain Eukaryota; kingdom Viridiplantae; phylum Streptophyta; class Magnoliopsida; order Trochodendrales; family Trochodendraceae; genus Tetracentron; species Tetracentron sinense. The sequence continues at coordinate 21,744,013 of CM026574.1, forward strand.
AACCATGAGTGGTAAAGTACAAGTCTAAACACCAGAAAATGAAGAAATACCTAGAAATGAAAGGGGCAAAATAGACATTTCAATCACCATTAATGAAGGAAATGGGTTAGCTAGTTTCTAGAACCTCCACACACATATGTAAGCTAGCGGGAAAATACGACGCTGCTCTCACTTGAACAGGAAAGCTTTTCTTCTCTCTCTACTCTCTACTCTCTACTCTCTAGGGGCTTTATCCCAAAACCCTTAAACCCTCTGGTGAACTCTCCTGAGGATCGATCATGGCGACCTCGATGCTGCTCAGATCTCTAAGACGCCGTGATCTTCCTTGCTCCTGCCGAACTGCTTACAAATCCGTATGTAATAGAACTTCTTATTTTTTTGTCATTTCTAAAACTGTTTGGTCTGTTTTTAATGAAAGATTCATATTTCCTGATTTGGGTCCTGGTTTAATCTATTGTAGATATGATTTATAGTATTTTTGGTGGAAATAGTCAGGGTCTGCGTTTGGTTATTGAATGAATGTTCTGTTGTTCTATGCTTTGGATTTTGGTGAATTTCAGTGGAGTTTAGTTTTTTTTATTTTATTAATTTTCTGTGAGAGGAACTTCTATTCAATACCTTCAACAGTGGGGGTCAGGAGAGACTTCAATGGTCTATCGTGTTGATATGTGGTGGTGCAGTGGTGTTCTGGTGGACACTTCCAGGGTTGTGGGGTTATTAGTGATTGAAAATGCATTTCTATTCTTTAGATTGGATCGCTTTACACATTTTTATTTAGATTATGTGATGGGCTATGCAAATGAGGTGATTATGTTTTAGATTAGATGTATTGTTTGTTTCATCTTATCGTTAGCTATTTTTATATACAGAAATGGGAGAAACATTTGGAGAAGATTAAAACGAGAAGAGAAGGATACAAGCAATAGATATTGTGTCAAAATAGGACAAGTATTTGGATGGGAATGGGAAAATTGTTATGTATTCCTTTAGCCCTGATTATCTATAGCAGCTCTAGTTGCTATAGTTTCAAGCATGGAAATAAAAATCCCCGAAACCAATACGAAATAAGCGATACGTATAGCCGTATAGGTATCAGTAGTCCCTTTACGATATTTATACTATATTTGTATTAATATGAAATGGGCAATAAGTATCATTTATTAGTTATTTATGTTATAATTCATTGTGTAATTGTAATTGTGTTTGCTACTTTGTTTTTGAGTCGCTTCCAATTACTTTATATTTGGTTTCTATAACTCATTTGATTTTTAAAATTTTAATTGATTTTTTATGATTTTTTTCTTAAAAAATAAAAAAAAATATATGTATTGTCCGAAACCGATACTGAAACCAATACGTATAGGTTTCGGTTGGGACCGATACATCCCCCGAAACCGTATTTTTAATCCTTGGTTTCAAGTGCTAATGATGCTGATGATGTTGTAACGTCATTCTTACATTGTTCTCACAGTAGCATTTTTTACATTTTTTTCCCTTTATCTTCCTTTTCTTACAATCACTTTAGTGATTATCTGTTTTCTTTCTTATATTTACTACATGAATAATGTGTTTGATGTTTTCTGCAGCTATTTTTGTGGATATCGATAAAAAAAAGTATCTTGTTTTTTTTAGGTTCAGTTTGGTTTTAATATAGATTTTTTTTCATGCTTTGGTGTTTTTCATGTTGTAATAGTTTCTATTTGAGATTGTATTGATCAAAAAAAAAAGTTTCTATTTGAGATTGTGGAAGTGGATAATTTGCATGGGGAAATAGTCGATGATAGCTTCTGAAGAAAAATGTATAATCCCATGCAGGTGAGCGGAGGGCTGGATACATGGATAGATAACCTTGATGAGGGAAATTACCGATTCTAGTGTGGTCCATTGTAGACTCCAATGCTTCATTGGAACCATGCACTAACGTTATTCAAATTGTATTGTTTTCGGGCCAGGTGTTGTTTTACAATAATGATTCACTATCAAATAACATAATCCAGTTCATTTTCAGGTGAAAATGTGAATCTTACCTTGTGTTGATTATCTTTATCGAAGAAATGTATTTCCTTGTATGCAGATTTATTCTTCATACTGAGGATAATAAGATGATGGTCATTCTTGCATGAAAGGATGCATCTAATCCGATCTTTGTCTTCTGCCCTTGTTACCTCATCGGATCTTACCCTATTTTTTAGGGTGGTGCGATGCGCAGTTGCGCACCCCGATTGGTTATGACTACACCCCAAATAAAGAAATAAATTTAAAGAATAAAATGACAATACTACCCATTTAAACTTCTTTCATCTTCCTTCCTTTCAGCCAACCAAAGACACTGTGGTAACTCTCTCTCCGACCAAAGTCGCAAAACCCTTGTTTTTCCTGATATTTCTATCAAAGTATTGTCATTTTCACTTCGTTGATGCACCTCTTTCATCCCATTCACAACTCTTCTCAAAAACCCAAAACGCTTCCCTCCGCTCTATCCAACCTCAAATCCTTTACGAATCTCTCTCCACTATCACTAGTTCTCACTACCTCAGAACAGATTTTCTCCCATGCCATTAATACATACCTCCTTATCGACTCTTTTATATCAAGTAAGCTCATATTCTCCCTCTCATCTTTGGCTCTGATACATGCTCAGATCCTTTCTCCCAAATCGACATTACCTACCCTTTCGCCTGGAATTTCATTTTCAGTAAGCTCATAGAGACGATTGGTGGGTCTTTGACAGTAGACAAGAAGAAAAGGGAAGTTTAAATGGTATTATTGTTATTGTCTTTCTTTTGGAGTGTAATTTAAAGTTAAATGGTGTTTTTCTTGATTTGGTTTAGTCATAAAAAGTTTGGGTGCGTGTAGCATTACCCCTTTTTTTATCCCTCCAGAGTTATGAAACAGATACGATGATTTTGATTTTGTGAAATATGATTTTATTATGTGGATAGAGTATGTTATGTATTACATGGTAATTTCACGTGATTGGTTTGTATGGAATCTGGATTTCCTGGGGGGTGTCAGATTTTGATTGATTTGGTTTTGTATGTGGAGTTCTTCCTATTTTTATCAGATTCATAGGAATTAGATAAAGTATAATGGTTTTGGATGAGATTTGGTCCTGCATCTCATATTTTCCTTGTGACTCAATGTTAGTTACATTATGCACATGATTTCTAATGATGCTTATGTGTCTACTTGTCATTACTTCTAAATATATATCTCATTAGAATTAAAGAGCTTGTGCAGCTGATGCAGCTTTAACTTATGAATTTGATTTTCTCTTCTACAACCGATTTAATCATAGATGTGAGCAAGATGCCTATTGAAACTTGTTGTTTCCTTTGTTGTGTGTTTCTTGTTCAGTTGACTGATAATGCCAAGACGTCGTGGGGTCACAAGTGGGCAACTTTGGCAAGACCATTCAGGTTCTTGTGATTTCTCTTGCCATACTATCATATATTGTAATCATCCTCTGTTTGTTCCAAAACTCAGAGTGAATTTCTGTTCTGATACAGCTCAAAGCCTCCTGGGAATGATGTTATTGGTATTGATTTGGGTACCACCAACTCATGTGTTGCAGTTAAGGAGGGAAAGGTTAGGTTCTTGGTGTCCTGAAAGATTCATATGTTCTTTTCATTATAAAATAGTCCTCTGTTTTTGTGGAACTTTCTCCAACTACCACTGATACTATATGCAGAGCGCCAAAGTGATTGAGAACTCTGAAGGAGCACGGACCATGGACAGTTGCCTTCAACCAGAAGGAAGAGCTTCTTGTGGGAACTCCAGCCAAACGTCAGGCTGTGACCAACCCGACAAACACAGTTTTTGGAACCAAGCGTCTGAAAGGAAGGCGGTTTGATGATTCCCAGATGCAGAAAGAAATGAAGATGGTTCCGTTCAAGATAGTTAAGGCTCCCAATGGGGATGCGTGGGTTGAGGCCAATGGACAGAAATATTCCCCAAAGCCAGATTGGGGCCTTCATTCTGACCAAGATGAAAGAAACTGCAGAGTCTTACCTTGGAAAGACTGTTTCCAAAGCTGTGATTACCGTTCCAGCTTACTTCAATGATGCCCAAAGACAAGCAACAAAGGATGCTGGGAGAATCGCAGGTCTAGATGTACAGAGAATTATTAATGAGCCAACTGCGGCTGCACTTTCCTATGGGTTAAACAACAACGTGGGTCTCATAGCGGTCTTTGATCTTGGGGGTGGAACCTTTGATGTTTCCATCCTAGAAATTTCCAATGGTGTTTTTGAGGTGCACATTTTGTTTCGAATAATTCTTTTTTTTTATAATTCTGGTAAAATTCTTCATTAATTATCTCTTCTTCAGGTCAAAGCAACAAATGGTGACACATTCTTGGGAGGGGAGGATTTTGACAATGCTCTGTTAGAGTTCTTAGTGGGTGAATTCAAGAGGACTGAGATGATTGATCTTTCAAAGGACAAGCTGGCCTTGCAGAGACTACGGGAAGCAGCTGAGAAGGCTAAGATAGAACTCTCATCCACATCTCAGACAGAGAATAATCTTCCATTTATCACAGCTGATGCTTCAGGTGCGAAACATTTGAATATCACGCTGACTAGATCAAAGTTTGAGAGTTTGGTGAACCACTTGATTGATAGGACCAGGAACCCATGTAAGAGTTGTTTGAAAGATGCTGGCATATCCATCAAGGAGGTGGATGAGGTTCTTCTTGTTGGGGGGATGACCCGTGTTCCTAAAGTACAAGAAGTTGTTTCAGAGATCTTTGGGAAGAGCCCGGGCAAAGGGGTGAATCCCGACGAGGCAGTTGCAATGGGAGCCGCAATTCAGGGTGGTATACTGCGTGGAGATGTTAAGGAGCTGCTTCTCTTGGATGTCACTCCTCTGTCTCTTGGTCTTGAGACTCTGGGTGGTATCTTCACCAGGTTGATCAACAGGAATACAACCATTCCCACAAAGAAGAGCCAGGTCAGTCCATCTCATTAAATTTTGGTTTTTCGTAGAAATTGAAACTAAGTTGTGGAAGAGCAGGTTGCTTGTTACATAAATAGCTTACATTGCATTTACTGTGAGATACTCCCAAGGCACCGGCTTTTTATGAATCATAAACTTGATATGGCTGTGCATGCATTTCTTGATAGGTTTGACTTAGAAGACCTCTTATGCCAATATTTGACCCAATTAGTTGACCTTAATCATTGAAGCTATCTCATTCTTTCACGGAATCAGTATGGAAATATGGCATGGCAACGAATGTAGATTGGATGTTTATGATCAGTAGGTTGTTCTTAGAGATGTAGGCATTCCCTTCACATACAGCATTAATCTTTTAGTAATACATCTCAGTCTACTTACTAGTTTTGAATTTTCCCCACATTATAAGTCATAACTAAAAAGTTCAACTGTAAATGTGCATATTTCTTAGCATTGATTCCTGAAACTATGCTCAACCATCCATTCAATGAGGCATGATCAGTACTGTTCGAATTTTACACATGGGAAAATAATCCCCTCAGTCCTCGCGGGGTGCCTCGAGGAGGGTGTCTCGTCCCCCCCTCTTTTCTTGCCACGTGTTCCATTTTTAAGACCCTTTAACTGTGGTTAAAATTCACACCAACCCTTAGGGTTCATATTTTTAACCTTGATTTTTAGAAAAACCATGGTTAAAATTAGTAACCACAGTTAAAAAAGACACTTGGTGAGAAAAGGGGGGACGAGACGCATATTACACAGGATGCTTATATGACACTGATAGATGAGCAATGAAAACCTTGTTTCCCATTAATTCAGTCTTTGTCACTGATTGGAACATCTATGATCTCAGGTATTCTCCACAGCAGCTGACAACCAGACTCAAGTGGGTGTGCGGGTACTGCAAGGTGAGCGTGAAATGGCATCTGACAACAAGCTCCTGGGCGAGTTTGAGCTTGTGGGTATTCCACCTGCTCCTAGAGGTTTGCCACAGATAGAAGTCACATTTGACATTGATGCAAATGGAATTGTTACTGTTTCTGCTAAAGATAAGGCCACTGGGAAAGAGCAACAGATTACAATCCGATCGTCTGGAGGACTCACAGATGACGAGATTGAGAAGATGGTTAGGGAGGCTGAGTTGCATGCTCTGAAGGACCAGGAGAGAAAAGCTTTAATTGATATTAAGAACAGTGCAGACACAAGCATAGAGAAGAGCTTGGACGAATATAAGGACAAGATGCCAACTAAGGTGCAACAGAGATCGAGTCATCAGTCGCGGATCTGAGGAAGGCAATGGCTGAGGAGAATGTTGATGTGATCAAGTTGAAGCTTGATGCTGCAAACAAAGCTGTGTCAAAGATTGGACAACATATGGCAGGGGGGTCCGGTGGGTCTCCCCCTGGGGGGGTCCCAGGATGGTGATCAACCCCCGGAAGCAGAATACAAAGAGGCAAAGAAGTAGGTGTTTAAAACAGTTAAATGTGATATTTCATTTTTTCCGGAGTAGGTTACGAGGTAAGTTAGGAATCTCTTATTTTTTTGACAAAGGTTATAAGGTTTCTGGTGGTTTTGTATCAAAACATGGAAATTGAGTTTAGTACGAACTCCTTGCATTTGGAAAATAGCTGATGCAGTTAGAAACTCAATAGATTGAAGATGAGGCATAAGAAATACAAACTCGTTTCCTTAGCTGGCCTCAGTTGTTCAGATGGGTTATGGAATAATGTTAAAATAATTGTGATTTCAAATCATAGAATTGATAATGTCTGCAGGTGGAACTTCTCTGAACCTCCTTGTCATGGAATTGAAGCTCTCAAGTATGTTTCTGATCCCATGAACACTCGGGACTTTTGATCCAGTTGATATGGGATCAAAATATGGTATGTTTTGGCAGAACATTGAACCTCTCTCGATCCCAGTTTCTTCAACTGGTTTTAGGTCAAGGACTGCATTGCGAACACACCCTTGAGTGAGTGAACACTCTTGGCGAGAAGTAATGTGATTTAAGATAATAGTAGCATGAAGAACATCATATCTTGATCTCTCTCTGACCTCTAGCATGAGATCATGAAGAATCGTTTCGCTCAATTGGCCTGGAAGCCTCTCCAACGGGAGCTATGATCACATGAATATGCATTCTGACTACTGACAGAAGCTTTGGAAACTCAGTGGCATCTCTTGCCTACAGGTATGCCTGTATTCCCAACTGAAACAAAATACAATCTCAATTCTCGGAGGTGAAATCTCATCTGTAAATGGTTATAAGAACAAGCTTTGCGCTGCATTGCAAGATGATTTTGTAATTAATTTCAACTTAGGCTCCGTTTGTTTCGATGTAAAATAGAGGAAAACAAATGAATTGCACGGAAAATGTCAATTGTCCTAAAGAAAATATGTGCGAAAATGATATTTTCCGTCGAATTAATTTGTTTTCCCCTATTTTACATCAAAACAAACGGAGCATAAAGCTGTTTCAACTGCTGGAGGATACCATTCAGTGGAGTTGAGCTCCATCTCTCAAATGCCTGTTGGTGGCAGTAGCCCGCTTTGAAGCCGAGTGCTCTGCGTTTGCGGCCTAACCCTATTTGACTACCAAACAAAAACAAAAACTGTATCATTGATTAATATGTGGTACATCCCATCACATTAGGTAAGTCCGGATAAACCCATCCGGGGCTGGGGGGAGTGAGAAATGGAACCCAGGACCTCCCACTTGGGGAAAGGCCAAAGAACCACTGGTCCACTTGTGGGGGTAATGCCTCGAGTATTATTATTTACTAGCCAAAATGCTAAATTATTAAAGCAGCAAAAAAGTAAAAGTTGGTGCATAAAAAAGCATCTGACATTGAAAAAAAAAGGTGAAAAAGAAAGGCATATGCTATTCCTCCAAAAATTAGATTGAAAATTATTACATGCTTGTAATTCAAGGGTATTCAAGGGCAAAAGGTAAAACTTATCACTCGCGTTTGCTTTCTCTCTCTCTCTCTCTGTGAAGTCTGAACATCATGTTAAGGAGTCTTATGCTTTCCCCGGTAAATTCCCCCGTATATTTGTGTTGATCATTGCTGTACAAAGAAAGTAGAAAAATTGAACAGCCGAAGCTCTCTCTTTTTGGAAAATCGTATGGTGGTGTTACCCGAGCTAAGCATTCTTCTACCAATAAGGCACCTGAGTATTACAACTAACTACGTCAAGCAAGTACATCAATCACATCTATATAAGTATTGTAGCATGTTCATACACGTAGATAATAACACACATCGAGCGATATTACCGTTCATAATTCTAACAACTTGACTTGAGCGTACCTTGCACAACATCGTCAGATGCATGTGCGTCTTGCTCGGTTAACGTGAAAACCCTGCCCTGATTCGCCTAACAAGGAGGCTGAGTGGGTTGTGAGGGCCTCGAGATCTGAGGAGATCCCTGCTGTGAGGTTGGCCTGACCGAAGGCTTGCTTTCTTGAGACTGGGCCGCCCGCAGTGCTAAGGTCGGGCAATCCCTGATGACATGCCCTTGTAGACCACACCGGAAACATCCTCCTGTGAGCCTCCGACAATCACCCGTGTTTTTCCTCCCACAAAGCCCACATAATCCAGGCTCTGAAGTGGAAGGAGCAGGTCATCCAGACCACGTAGCCTGGGTAGTAGCAGGGCAAGGAACCTGTGATGTAAAAGCAGGCCTTTGCATCTATGGAGGTTGTGAAGTCGGGTAAGGTGCAGTCCTGGTTCTCTTCTCCGGCGGTGTTGATCCACTTGACTGTTCCCGGAACATGCCTCTTTCTAGGCTGCTATCCCTTCTCCGGAAGAATGCCTCGGAGTTAGTCTCCGCCAGTAGAGCCTTATCATTGACCTCTGCATAGGTCTCATGACGAAACATCGAGACTCTCTCTCGAATATAGTCTCTTAGGCCCCTCTCAAACTTACGAGCCTTCATTGCTTCAGTAGTGATCATGTGCGGAGCGAATCTGGACAACTTCGAAAACTTGGCTTCGTAGTTTGCCACCGATAGGTTATCCTACTCTAAGGCGATGAATTCCACCTCTTTCTTCTCTCGAATTCCCATTGGGAAGTACTTCGATCTTGTAGAACACATCAAGAAATTCTCCCCAGATCCACTCTCAACACCTTCGGGCTGCATCTCTCGTTTGGCCGACAGCTCTCCACCAATGGCATGCCTCACCCTCTATCATGAAAGCAGCCCATGCAACTCTTTCCGCTTCCGTAGGTGCTAAAACGGAGTATAACTTTTCAAGCTATAAAATCCATGCCTCCGCCACAATTGTATCAATGCCACCATAAAAGGAGGGAGGCCTCATCCTCCGGAAAGCCTCAAGCCTTGCGTTGTGATGCACCGGAGTAGGCGTCGGTCTAGTAATAGCAGCAGGCCTAGCTGCAAGCATAACTAGGGTCTCTGCTATCGAACTAAAAGCCTGAGCAAAGTTGGGTTGCTCACTACCTATCGGAATATCCTCTCCAGCAGACCCTCTGGTCTGGTAATCTCTACCGCGTGCGCCACGCCTCATGATCAAATCCTGAGCGCAATAGCACAACTTGAGTCAAATTGAAAGCTCGTCGAATATTGCCAGTCAATGAGCATAAGTACTTATATAGCACATCGTATACATGTCCATACATAATAGAATAAGCATACCAATGGTTTTCTAGCAAAGCCAAGTTCTCACTTTCGGTTAAAAAATTAACCCGTTCTATTATGACTACGTGATTAGTCTACTTGGAATACGATTCCCTATATGAACTTAATGCCTTCGTTTGATATCCCTTTTGTCATAGTATCAAACCTATACTCTACAATTCATCCGAGTTCTAAGTTCAACTCAAAGAACAACTTCTACCCCTATGGTTCTAATGCCTAGGCTCTGATACCAAGTCTGTCGCGACCCAAAATACCCCCTAAGAGTTAGGGATACTTTAGCTCATGACCGCCGTGTCATAACATCATGTAATAACACATAAGGCGTACATACCATTCTGTGAAATACCCAAGACACATAATAGCGGAAGCATAAAATTTACTAAACATAAAACCATATGTTTTCTAAGTCTCATCCGTCATAACCTATACAAAACATATAAGTGTAAAGTGGACATGCCCAGTATCAAAATATACATGTTCTCTCACTCACCACTCTCACCAATAATTTGAATAGGGCCAACTATCCAGTACGCTATCCTCTTGAGGATGATCCATGGTAGGCTCTGGATCATAGTACTCCTCCTCTATCCAGGGTGCAGGAGCTTGCACATCCATATGACCTGCCGAAGATGAAATTTCGGCTGAGCATGGAATACTCAGCGTATACACACCACTAGAGAACAATATCATGATAGCACATGCTTTCAATAACAGTTACATCGGATACACATGCAAAAGCTGAACAAAAGCGGAAACCTTCTTTTCAAATACATGGGCATACTGTACGGAACATATACGTCTTTACTTATCCTTCAGAACTTGTTCTTTCATTTCTCCTTTTCATATTTTTTTACACTTGTTTCAGAACTTTTCTCTTTCAGAACAAAGCAAAACAGAACAGAATTGGAATTGGGGTATGCCTAGCTGCCGTATCAATAGTCCGTCCATACTAGCATTTGGGCATTCCTTTTCAGAACAGAACATAGCTTTTATGGGAGCTTTACTAATGCCTTACCATACAAGGGTAAGAGTGCATTAGCGTTTGCATGACCAACCTCCCTGTTGGTATCTTTGCACATCTTCTTTTGGGACCAAATGCCTAATGCCTTACCATAAAAGGGTAAGGGTCCATTATCATTTTCCCTTATTACTTACATATTCTTGCATTTCTTCTTTTGTTTTACTTTTCCTGATACATATACATATACGAAAACTCGGATCATGCATTTCGTGTTCGTGTGACAATTGTGAATAAACATGGTAGACAAGTAAAACACTTCATATGGCATATGCTCTTCTCTAATTCATTCAAAACAGAATCACAACATCATTCATACATGGTATGAGGTCGAATTCATCATGGAATCACTTATTTCATTTGGTTTTAAACATATCTTCATCACATCATGGTTCATCAAAACATATAGACTTTCATAAGGATTTTTCAAGAGAAAATTATGAAATTGGAAACTAGTAGAGTGTATCTACCTTTTGAAGGATTGATTTCCTTCAATCAAGAGCTTTTAGAAAGCTTGAGGGATCAAGATCCAAGCTTTGAGAAGCTTATGGAAATCTGGAAACTAGAACATAGTTTCACTTTTGCTCCTAGACACCAACCACAAACTCACCTTGGAAAATTCCAAGCTTTAGAACACCAAAGGGAGCAAGAAGAATTCCTACTCTTATGGAAATCACAAACTCAGAACACCCAAACAATTCTCAGTTTTTTTCTTCTTTTTCTCTTCTTCAATCTCTCACAAATCCAAACTTAGGGTTTGAGTATATCAAACCCACGAAATCCCTTTCTATTTATAGTCCAAAGGTTGCCAAAAACCCAAAAACCTTGAAAAAAATATCCCCCAAGGTTGGTGGCGAGTTACAGCTCATTACTGGGTGTTTTTGCCCATTTCTGGGTTGAATTCGTCGCCGAAATTCGCCCTCAGCACAATTCGTTGATGAATTGGTTTACTGACTTGGCAGGTTTTCCCACTTTGGTATTTTGACCATAACTTTTGACTCGTTTATCTGATTTTGATGATTCAACTTGCGTTGGACTCATTATTCAAAGAGGAACAATTTTGTATCAAATCGACTAATCCCAATTTTGAGTTCTTAATCATCTAAATGGGCTCTAAAGCTGTCTGGTCTATAATGGATTTCAGCAGACCCGATTTCAGAAATCCGACGTTTGACCTAACTTCGACACAAAATATGAAAAGTGATAAATATGAACCTTGAAGAGAGTTTCAATATCTTTCCAAAAATTCAAGAATCACTCGATTCTGATCAGCGGTGAGAAATCTAGAACTCCTTAAAGTTGAGGGCATGTTTAAGACATCTCCATTCTTTTTACACTCAGAACTTTTTACAACTTATGTTTAACTCTCACAACATTAAATTGAAATTCCCTTAAGACTTTAAAACATTCATAATATCATGAACAAAATTTAGAATCCAAAATCCTCTTTCACACATAATAACACAACCATTACCAACCCAAGGCTTTAAGCCTTCACTAGCACTATTCACTAGCACTATTCACAGCACTCTTCATAGGCTATGCAAGCGAGATCCCAGGTTCTACATTATGAGATGTCGGTTGGACCAACACCTTCATCGAGTGGGAATTAAATTGGCACACAGGATCACCTATGGTTGGAATAGTTCCACCGTGAGACTATGTTCTCATTAGAAGAAGACGTGTTGCATTTCTAAAGCTACTGGAGGAAATCGAATAGCTTTTAACTGTAGAAGATCTGGAGTTCAACATTTTCTAACTTAATTCAGAGGTTTGAGTTTGCCGTGAATATGGCTCCCCAGTCTCCCACGACTCGTGCATTGGGTTTCCCTAGAACCCGATTGTGGGCACATTTGTTCTGACGTGATCAGAAGTCAGCTGGTATGTCCACCACCAAAATAGGAGTTCGATTCATAACCAATTGTTATTGAATTCAATCAATCACATATGTGGCAAACCACTATTAGAGGAGAGCAAAATGGTGGGAAAATTCAAATTCAATTTTTTTCTCTCCTCCAATAGTGGTTTGCCACATATGTTGTAGAGACCCGAATCTTTTTCATGTTTTTAGTGCATTGCATTAAGGGTATTTTAGTCTTTAAATTAAGTGGAAATTGGAAATTCTAAAACGCCAGAAATGTTCATTTTCGAGAGACGAATCCAACGCAAGTTGAATCGTCAAAATCCGATGAACGAGTAAAAAGTTATGGCCAAAACAGTAAAGGGAGTCAAAACCTGCAGGAACCGATCGCTCGGTCAGAACCAGCGATCGATCGGTCCAAAACCGATCGATCGGTATCTATCGACTGGTCCAAAATTTTGTATGGGGAAATTTTCCAGAGAGTGTGTTTTTGACCGATCGCCCGGTCATAAACACCGATCGATCGGTAGACAATCGATCGCTCGGTCATTACCACCGATCGCTCGATCCTTCGTGTTTTTGCTGATTTTTAGTATGGGCTTTTTGGTCTTTTCGTTCTCAGTCCTTGGGGCTATAAATAGGGGGTCCTACTCGAAATATTAAAATACTCCACCTAGTTCTAACCTAATTTGGCAAAAAGGGGGAGAAACCCTAGGGTTTTGAGAGAGGGTTTTCTTGGAGAAGGAGGAGATTGATAGGAGATTGCAAGAAAAGTTTGGGAAGCTTCTCCAAATCGTCTCGGGAGCGTTTTGAATCCAAGGGAAGGAATCCTAAGGTCGATATACTATCCTAATCAACTCTATTTTAAGGTTTTGTGAATGTTGATGTGCTAAGAATTGTAGAAATAGATAGTTGATGCATTTTCCCTAATTTTCTATGAAATAAGCTAATTATGGATGAGAATGTGAATGGATATGTGAATTGGAAATGTGGGTAGAATGTATGGAGGATGGGAAATGTATGGAGGATGGGATTAATTTGTGGATGTGGATGAATATATTGATTGTATGGATGAATTATGGTTTGATGAATGCTTGAAAATATAGAGGAGAAATGGATTCATATTATACGTACACAAGGTGTTTGTGAAAAGGCTTGAATGGATAAATGCTATTATACTCTTATGAAATGGTGGTAAATTGATTATGAATTGCGATATGAATTATGATAAGATATGTATATGTGAATGGTTTGTTAAGTATGTCTAATTATTTGCATGGAAATTGATAGTCGGGAAGGTAAGAACTTAGAGGAACATCTCTCAAATCGGGAATTCTCTAACTATTTGGTATGGGACATATAGTGGAGTTTCCATGGTGGGAGATCGGAACCTAAGCAATTACCAACTCGAATATTAATTTCGACACTTAAGCACATATGCACGTGTATGTTAAGATAAGAGTCTCACAAGTCACACATATGGACTACAAGCATGAACATGGCATACGTATGACATTCTGAATAAGCATAAGCATGGCATGGTCCGTATCCGCCAAGAACGGCATGTCTCATTACAGTGTGGTCTGAATAAGTGCATAAGGCATGGTCCGTATCCGCCAAGAACGGCATGTCTCATCCTGGTATGATCTGAATAAGTGCATAAGCATAAGTGTAAGCATCTCACAAGCACGTGGTCTCATAAGCATAAGCAACTCATAAGTGTATTGTCTTCCAAGTCTAAGATTCTCACAAGTACACAAGTCAAGGTGATGATATGATGAATATGCGCACACGTTCTTCCGCACTCTGATTATGTTATTATGCTATTGGATATGTTTCTGACTAAGTGCAGGTATATTATTATTGTTGATTGGATTTTATATACACTGAGTACCTTTGTACTCAGCCGGACTTTTGTCTTGGCAGGTATAGAACAGGAGTACACGGTGGAGCCGTGGGTTGAGGAAACATACATTGAGGAAGGAGGTGAAGGTGAGCCTTCTGAGGAGGGAGCCGGAGACTTGGGCGGCTACACCTCTTAGTTTACATTTCTTTTCATTGACCTCTTTGTAATTGACTTTTAGAGGATGTTGCTCAGTAGACTTCTCATTAGTTGTGTATCAGACTTGTTGGTTCATTGTGAGTTGTATATATAGACCTTAGACTTGTGCAGGTTGGATTGGGTTTATATATCGGAATTTTATTACTCTCATTTTTGGAGACTCGTGTAGTAGCCTTGTATGCATGGTTTTAAACAGGTTAAGTGAATGTGGCGATTCCAAAGTCCTATTTTAGCCTTAGTAGGATTTGGGGTCGTTACATATGTGATTGAATTCAATTACAATTGGTTATGATTGAACTCAGGAGATTTCAATCGCATACATGGCGCTCTATTATTAGAGGGAAAAAAAAAGCGGGAAATGAAAATTCTAAAAAAAAAATCTCTAACAATAGTCAAGTGCCTTAGGATAAGCTTGAGCCAAAATAAATATTTTTTGGCAATGTATTTCCTTAACCTGAGTATTAATATCTAGGATGATCTCTTCAACCAACATGTGACTATATAGTGGAGGAGAAATGAATTACTGATATACACTAATTTTTTTTAAAAAAATATTTTTACTAGTAACACAAGGATATCATGAAGGGTCCGTTCGTTTTGCAAGAAATGGGTGAAGGAAAAGAAAATGAGAGAAAATAAAAGAAAAGAAAGTGATAGAAAATTAAGAGTTTTCTTTTGAGTGTTTGATATCAAAGAAAAGAAACTAAAAGAAAGTAGGTTGATATTCTCAATTTTCCCTTCCTAATAATTCATTTTTATATGAAGTGTAATAGATGATTTAACATTAACTCAAGGGTAAAATAGGAATTCAAAAATTTTAACATTATTTTCTTGTAAAAGAACCTACCTTTTTGGAGAAAAATTTTGAAGAAAGTGAAAGAAAATTGTGCACTACAAGACAAGAATGTGTGGGTCCCATATATTCTTGCAAATTCCTTTCCTCCAACCCAACACTCATCTCCTCTATTTTCTTTTACTTTCTTTCATATTCTCGGCAAACGAACGCACCCGAAGGGAGAAGGCTTTGAAAACGGGTCTCCAATTTCACATCAGAATTAAAATCGTCGGCCCTCTGTTCACAGTCAATTAATAAAAACTCTACGATTTTTTCTTCATCGAATGCAAAAATTTGAATTTATAGTTTGTTAAAGATGGTTAAGTTGCTAAGTCTAATGGTTTCTATTAATTTTGAGATTAAACCAATTCGGGTTTAAGCCAAGAAAAAGGAAAACATCTTCTCAAGGTAAGTTGATTATTAGGATCATACGATGCACAATTCAAGTTGAGTTTGTCGATTCTAGGAAACTAGTGACTAAGCTGGTTATCTTTAAAACATTGCTTGTTACTCAGGTTTTTTTATTATCCTAAGTCACTCGTGGATTGAGATTTCAAAACCTTCTCCCTTCATGAAATCCTAGATCTCCAATCTAGGTTTGATATGTAGAAGGCTAAAGGAAGAAGAAGGGGACAAATTTGTATTTTATATTTCTTTTTTGGTGTGTTTATTAGTAAAAATGATTTTTTAGAATTTTGTGTACACCAGTAATTAGTGGTGTTCGTGTAGCACCACCCTAAATAAAAAGGACATATCTAAATAACTTTTTAATATTTTGATTCTTCAATTTATCGCCACATGTCGATTAAAGAGACCATGCTCGAGTGTAATACTCAAGCATTTGCTAGAAGAAATTTGTTGCCATAATTTTTCTCCTGCCAAAACACAGCTTTTGTGAGGTTAGTGTCAAATAATTGGGATGGGAATCGGTTTGGCCCCACCAAACCAAACCCGTCTCGCCAATGCTCTACAGGGCGCCATGCGTCCCTTTTAATATCCATTAATTGTTGTTAAGATTCATTCACCCTTAGAGTTCATACATCTAACTTTAGTTTTTCAAAAACCAATATTAAAAATATTTAATCTTAAGAATTAAAATTTCTTAATCAATGTTAAAAGGGAATTTAAAGGGCTTGGCCTCTTTGAGTGGAGCAGACGATTTTGGTCTCGCAAGGGCTAGACCAAATCCGATCCGGGATACTATTAATGTAGGCAGAATGAGAGGGATGGGATTTCATCTGGCCCTCTCCATATGAAAATTTTCTTCTTGTTGTCCCATAGGTCAACGTGTATCCATTTTCACACTCTTTAACTGTGATTATGATTAACTAACCCTTAGAGTTCAACCACATAATTTTAGTTTTTAGAAAAAAGATAAGGGTTAAAATTTATTAATCAGAGTTAAAAGAGCTTTGTGAGTAGGCTAGTCGATTTTGGTCTAGTTAGGTGTCACGACCTTAGTTTTTTCCCCGACCTTGACCTTGACTGTGTAGCACTCATGCTATAGTCCGTCCTAGACGAGTCCGCCTTACCCTTGAGCTTAGTAGGAGAGAAGAGTGACGAGTATTTGGAAGAAAGCTAGAACTCTTATTATCTCAAGAAGACTACACAATTGGTGGATGATTCCAATTGAGAGGTCCTTCCCCTATTTATAGGTTCTAAGGGAGAGTTCTAGAATTCTCCATCACCTCCTTTGAAGGAAATCTTTAGAATCCACATTCTAGACTACTCATCTAGAAAGCTTCTAGAGTATCTTCTACACAATTCTTCTTGAGAATCTTTTAGAATTCCTACTATTATCTATGTAAGCCTACCCCTAAAATCTCTACAACATATATACAATGTCTCATAGGTGTTTGTCAAAATGCCTAGGTAGGCTGTCCATGACACTCTCCCCCACCTAGCTTCGTAACGTCCTCGTCGCGTTCCTTCCACATTGTCTCCTTTGTTTCCTTTGCTTTCTCCACTTTAGGATCTTTCATTCCTTCCCCTTTGCAAAGTGTAGAGCCATGAACCTTTTTGTACCCATCTTGGTCCCTCACACCAATGGAACCATGCATGATAATTCCTTCCCCAAGGGATTAACATGGGTCTTTGGTGTCGCTTTCACCTTGCCCAATAACATCATCTCCAAATTGAGTTGGGAGTCATCCAACTCGACTACCAACAAGTTTGTCTCCCCTTTCAATGCCCCAATGTGTCGCTCCACTCCTTGAGCCACACCATGGATGTGTTTGACTTCCATTTTGACTGCCTCAATCATGCCCGATCCCTTGGCCGTCTTCAGTTCTAGCCCCTCTGTCTCATCTGTAAAGACAGAGTCGCATGTCGCCCCCGTGTCTCCCATTACACGAGTGAGCTTATCTCCATCATGCTCCTCAATGAACGTAATTCCCTCTTCTGGAGGTAGCTCCTCGTGATTCTCCTCATCTCAATCATCCTCTTCATCCGTTTCATCTTCATCATCTGTTTCATCCTCTTTATCTAGCTTAGCTATACGGGGCTTTGAGAATCTCACAATCTCTAGCCCAATGATTCCCATCATAGATGAAGCAGATGTTCAATTTCTGTCTCCACCTATTTAGCATGTCCCGGACGGTTTCCCCCTATTGTCGTTGGGTGTCGAGCATCACTATCACGGTCTTAGTTTTTTCTCTGACTTTGACAGTGTGACACTCATGCTAGAGTCCGTACGTCCTAGACGAGTCAGCCTTACCCTTGAGTTTAGTATGAGAGAAGAGTGAAGAGCACTTGGAAGAAAAGTACAACTCTTATTATCTTAGGAAGGCTACACAATTGCTGAATGATTCCAAATTAGGGGTCCTTCCCCTATTAATAGGTTCTAAGGGAGAATTCTAGAATTCTTCATCACCTCATTTGAAGGAAATCTCTACAATCCCTCTATAGAATCCATATTCTAGACTACTCCTCTAGGAAGCTTCTAGAGTAGCTTCTACACAATTCTTCCTAAGAATCTTCTAGCATTTCTACTAGTATATATTTAATTGGGCTTGGCTAGGCCAAGCTAGGCCCAACACCCCTAATTGTAAAATAGAACTTGTTTAACCCTCTCACATTTCAACATCTGTCCCTTCTACTAACCCTTAGGTTCAACCAACTAAATTTGATTTTTTTTTTTTAATATTTACCCTAGAGTGTATACGTTTGAAGTATGTGAAAGTGAAAGAAATCCCCAATGTTACCATGTTTAGTTTGAAGGATTTTAAGGAAAAGTAGGTAACTACTTTTTGCTAGAGTGATTGATTTTTTCTCACTTACACCCAAATAGTTTTTTTTCAAAATGAAGGGAATTGTGAAAGAAAAGCGGTGAGAAATTTATTATTTCAAATCTACCCTTTTACATAGTTGTATTCCTAAAAAGAGCAATGAATAATTTTGGAAAAATTCATACTTTACCCTAACAATTTTCTCTCAAACCAAACATACAAGAGATATTATACTTTTCTTTTACTTTATTTTCTAAGAATTTCTTTTAAAAAAAATTCAAGAAACTACGGATTATTAATAAGAAAAAGCAATGGAGGACATCAAACTGTTTTATTCGAATAAATTTCTTAACCTCTTCTTTGGTCTATCTTAAAAAGAATCATTTATTGATGCTTATTTCTCTTTGAAGTCACTATTTGAAAACCATTTTTTTATTCGAATTTTTCAATAAGAATATCATTACGAAACAAAAGCTCATTTAATATATTTCTTTTGTCAATAAAAATCTAAAGTCTTATCAATAAAAATCTTAACATAATTTCACTCTCGTAATCCTCAATTCTTTTGTTCCCTTCTTCACCTATAGCTAGTTTACTCAAGGAACTATGATTTAGGTGTCATAGGTGTTTGCAAATTAAGATCCATTAATTGAATATCATTATATGCATTTAACCCCACCTAAAACAACAGTCCCTCATACTCCATCACTCCGGATTCGGCTGAAACCAAATTGATGAAACCTGAAGCAAATTGATGATAAAGATGTACAACCAATTCTTTTACACCACTCACTTTTACGTTTTAAGGGTTAAAACTTAAAAATACCGATTAAAAAAAGGGAAAAAGTTAACCCACCTAGGAAATCCATTTTCAAACCTAAGGCAGGTTTTGTGAGTGGGACAGAGCAAATCCAGTCTTCCTAATCACATTGCAGCTGACACCGGCACGTGAATATGCTTTTTTTTATTGGTAAACTCAGTAACACCACAAGTTGAGTACTCTGAAGGCAAAGAAGGGAAACACACACTCGCACCCCACATGCAAACACACACACACGACAGACACACATGCAGACTGACCACACACGCAGCCTTATAAGCTTCACCCTTACCAAAACGGGCACCAACCGTTTAGGACGCTATAGAACTTACAAGGACAGGCGTGCTCGGATAAATTTTCGGATATGGGACTAAACGTGAATACGTTGAATGGAAGGGAAAAGAGGCATAGGCACGTGAAAATGTTGATTTTTGAATCGAGTAACAGAAGACAGCAACACATTGAAATAAAGACTAAATAGGATCAAAGGATACAAATGTCTTGAACTCAAACACTCGTAAAACCCCTTCTTCTAAAACCCCTTCTTCATACATTAGTACTGTATATTAACAAAATATGCCTTGATACAAGGGTAGCCTCAACTAAAGGCATATTTTTTGGAGCTCTGTACCTATTTGTAGTTAAACTCAAAATAAAATTTTAAAAAAATTATCAACTGATGAATACGATTGAGGGGTCGCAGCAACACTCATCGAGTAGACAACAGCAACACAAAGCTGCAAGGCTGCAATTACAAAAACCAACAGAAAATGAAAATTATGTTAGAAACAGAACACCCATTTTAAAAAATTGCAAAAGAAGGATGGTATATTGTATTACTATACAATACATACAATCCCTCAAGGAAACTTGGTTCTTTTCTCGGTGGTGGAGCAGCATATTGAGGTGGTGCCATCACAGGGGGACCCTGATAATAACCTGGGATTAAAAAAAATATATTATAAATACACAGAAGAAGAAAAAACTGAGAAAAAGATTCTGAAAAGCCTCAACTAAAAAAAAGTTCAATAATTCACAAAATCCTACCAAAAAAAAAGGGGTAGTGATCAAATCATGATCCAAGTTGACAAACTATAAGTCTTTGGAAAAGGGTAGTGATCTCTTCTCCTAGCCCAAAAGAAAAGCTAGCGGGTAAATGATGAAAAATAGTTTTTTTCTCCTCGAATTAGATTTAAAAAAATCATCAAGGAAAAGGAAGAAATTGTACATTAAAAAAAAAAATATATATATATATATATATATATATATATATATGAAATATGAAGTGAGAGGAAGGAGAAGAAGAAGAAGAAAGAAAAGGATACCTTGGGCAGGGTAAGGATAAGAATACTTGGGGTCATTCATCTCCGGAACACAAAACAGAGAAGATGATTTAGTTCGAAACTGAGAGAGAGAATTTGTTGAAGGAGTTGGAGGTATTTTGGTTGCTATATAGAGGCGATGGTGAGAAAAGAAAAAGATTCCAGACGCGTCGATTAATGTTGCTTTCTATATAGATGATTTATTTCTCTGTTTGGGTTTTGGGAATGTTTCTCTTTTCTCTCTCTCTCTCTCTCTCTCTCGCTCGCGGTTAAAGGTAATGATGACAGCAATAAAGGCCAGTTTTTCTTTTTTCTTCTTTCGGGCCGGCTTAACTTTTTTTTTTACTTTTTCTTTTTTCAATTAAAGTATTTCATTGATTAAATTTCTTTTTATACAACATTAATTAAGTTAATGTAAGATTAATTTCCTTAATAGATAGGTATGAACAGCGTGTACAGCAAATCCTGGCTGAGTCTTAACTCTTACCTAATTTACTAGCATATGGCTGATGGAATGCAGAGTGGTTCCTTCGCTTTTCCTTTTTATATTGTTTAGGGATGTAAATGAAATGAATTCGAAACGGATACACAGTATTCGAATTCGAAGCGGTTCTTCGACGAATACTAAAATATAAATTTTGTATCCGTAATATCCGTTCAGATTCGGATATTATTCGAATATCAATTGAATTTGGATATCATCCGAATTCGTCTGATTACAATAACAAAATTCAGATATTGTTCGATTACAGATCTCAAATTATTCAAATCTATTAATTCTATTACCAAATTTGCATTTCAATATCTTAAAAAATCAAATTCTATTATTGTAAAGATATAATAATATTAATTATATATTAATATTAATCGGTTGAATATTTAGCAGAGCGAATACACTACTATTTATATCCGCTTCAATTAGTGAACGAATAGTTTTTTACTATCTAAATCCAATTCGACAGATATTTATTCGGATAATTATCAGACTATTCGGATAATATCCTAATAATCTCCGACTCTGTTTATAGCCTTAGTTTTGCTCTCTGCGCCTAAGTATTTGACAGAACTCTACTCTTCTCTATTGTAATTAATTGGGGTCTAAGGACTGCGCAATTGGATATGTAGCCGAATGTCTATCCTTATTGATCCATGCCCCATCTTAACACCCACTAACTGTCTAATATTTGCTTTAAGAAAATTTTAATTTAATTTAGTTAAATTTAAATATAATTAGAAAAAAGGTTACAAGGGACACAATGCTGCTCTTTTATGATATTTATTTAAAAAGAAAGGAAATGCTACCTCCAATTTCTTTTTTCCCCACTTTTCTATAGGGACTAACACGTATCCCTCTTTCGGACTACTAATAGTTAAAGATTTCACGTTCAAACTGTCTCCCTTCCCAGGAGAGTAAAGACACTTGTAAATCTGTAGGGAAGGCGAATAAAAGAATTTGGTGGGTTTACGTGGTGTGATTATACTCCTAGGACTTTGCTAGCAAAACTGTAGAGTCTTAAGGTGTTCATGGGACGGACTTTAGAACGGGGAGCTCGGCCAAAAGCATTTGAACACAATTTTCTAGATGGGTTTACGTGTGTGATTATATTGGGATGGGATTTGGTCTTGCTCTGGGTGGGCTGATGACATGTGGCGATGAAAAGGGAAAAGATATCTCAAATAGAGAGAGAGAAGCCAAAAAATAAAGGAGAAAATTAAATCACTTTTTTCTTTTTTTATTGGCACATGTCGGATGCTGAACCAAGACAACATGGTTTTGGTTTTGTAAGAAGAAGACCAAATTTGATCCCGATTATATTCCTAGGACTTCGCTAGCAAATCTGTATAGTCTTTAGGTGCTCATGGAATTTTGCAATGGGGAGCTCCGACCAAATGCAGCATTGGAAAATAGAAAACGTACTCGGGGTTTCCATTTTATAATCGAAGGGCAGGTCCTCATTAGTTCATGCCCCAATTTTTATACTTACCTAATATGGTTAGTATTCATTCACCCCTAGGGTTGAGCAATCTAATCATGGTTTTTTTTTTTTTTTTTTTAAATTACTCTAGGGTTAAGCGATCCAACCATGGTTTATTTTTTTTTATAAAAAAAAAAACTAAAATCCTAGTTTTAATTTAATTAAGCTTAACTAGGTTTAAAGGAGTGTTAAAAGGACGCGAGGACACAGGGTTAAAATATGAAACGGACCATGGGTCCGCTAAGCACTGCTCAAATGCATTTGAACACAACTTTATTGATGGGTTTACGTGCTGTGATTATATTCGTAGGACTTGGCTGGCAAAACTGTACGGTCTTAAGGTGCTCATGGGACTTTGCGTTGGAATAAAATTTTGTTACCTGTAGATAATAAGAAGTTGATAATCTAAGTATCACATAAAATTAAAAGAACAATTTTAGATGTTTAGATTTTATATTTGGGAGCTGCTACTGCAGCAAACGATCACGCCTGTTGAAATGGGATGGCATGACTGTAATTACAGTATGAATTGGTGGCCACTTTAAAAAAAGACTTATCTTTCATAATTACAATACTGCCATCATCTTTGGTTTTAATTACAAAAACACCCTTTATTTTACACTTGCGTGACTTTTAAGGAGTTCACGCACTGCCTGAACTCTAGATTTTCCCTTTATATTTTATGTGATTTTTCAAAGTTAAAGAAATTATATTTTTTTTGGTAATCAATTTTGTAATTTGAAAACCTAAATTTTTTTATGCCCCAAGTTTCATCATTCATGTGTTCTATGGCATGTCTCATTTATAGGTACTAGTAGGGTCCAAAACTTAGTAATCTAAACTATCTAACCTATTGTAGAAATCTAAATTTATTGTTTATTGTAGTTCGTTTTTATCATTGAATTACATTAAATTGAAGTTAACAAAAAAGTAATAAAAGTGTACCAAAAAAAAACAGGGGCACCGATCGATCGGCACCACAGCACCGATTGATCTGTAATCGTTGGGCGATCGATCGCCCAGGTGGTGATTTTTCTGAAAATTGCTAATTTCGACCATTTTTAATACCCTACGGTCCCTAACTCTATAAATACCCCTTTAAGTCGGGGTTTAGGGTTGGAAAACATTCTAAGAGATTTGGAGACTAAGAAAGATGGAAAAACCTAAGAAATTCTGGTATTTTCAATTAGAGAAGAAGATGAAAGCTTGGATATGAAGATTCAAGTCCATTCTCAAGTGAAGAATCGTAAGAAAACGATCAAGAGATATACTATATATATCGTTCTAGCTAATGATTCTTATAAGATTTGCATGAAATTAAGATATGGATATGCATATATGTCTACATGATTTGATTAAACATGTGATATTTTCTCACATGATTTAAAAAGAGTTTCAAGGATAAGATTTAGAATGAATTATTATGATTATGTTATTGATTTCATGATTTTAATTGTAGAATAGAAGGATGATTTTTATATTTTGGTAATTGAATAGTAGGATGTGAATAACTCTGTTAATATTATGTTTTATGCTTAAATAAGATGAATGAGAATAATTATGGAACTATGATATGATTGCATATGGAAGAATGAATTTATGATGAATTATAGTTGATGCAAGAATTGATAATTCCATTGATACTATGGTTCAATCTTGTCAATTATTAAACCTGAATTTATGTTATGAATGATTCTCCATAGATGATAAAGTTATCATACGACTTTACATGATCTTCATGTATAATATAATTGAGCATGTAGCTGATAGTTAAGTTTCGGATAGGTAAATACTTAGAGTATGATATCAAGGCCATGAATCCGTTAACCTTAGTTATATGGGTGACTTTGGTGGGATTCGATGTGTTGATATCAAAATCTAAGGAATAACCTAGATGAAGATTAATCATGACACGATCAAACACAAGTTTGGTCAGACATGTTCGAAATTATCGATTTGAATTATTATTAATGATTATGCGAAATTTCAGGTTCAAATTAGTATGCCTTGTATGTTTTAAATGATAAAGACTGGATATATTTAGTGTCATGGGTCCAAAGTTTCATTATGATTAAGATGAGATTTTGGGGTATAACACCTACTAAATGCTCTCGCTCTCAAACCTCACTCTCACGGCTTGAGAGTGAGTGCAGTTTCAATTTTTGTATAGCGCACTTTCACTTGCTTAGAGAACAATGGTTAAAAGTGGAGACCATGATTTCACCGCTAAGATAGCACAATGTGTTGTGCAAAATTTTATTTTAACTCCAATTTTCATGTAAAGTGGGGTGTACATTTTGCATTTTCTTTTGTAGCCGGTACAAGATTCTTGTAACATTTTTAATTATCGGTGATCTTTTAATTGAATTTGGAAGGATAAATTTGATACATAAATAGTCATCTTGTTTACATTGACTATAAATTTAAATGATGAATGATTTTATCAGTTCTTTATATAGTTTAGAAAGTGAAAATAATATATTTGTATCTATAAGTAATTTTCAAGAACCATTAAATATATATATATACTTACTGGCACTCTGGAGAAGCTCTCGACTCTACCCTAAATTGTAATTTGACGCTCCTGCTCGAGTTACAACTTACTCCAAAAGCTTTATCTACATCTCTATGGAGTCCAATTTCGTCAGCACTCACAATTCACAAATACCTACCCAACAAGTTTTCATTTTTCCTTTTAATATTAAAGTGATTACCAACTATGCACTGTACGTGGAGGATTTGTAAGTGAAGTGCATTGAGTCGAGAATTATTTTTTGAGGTGGGTTTGGCTGGCTTTGTTTCCTTATAAGGAAGAGCGGGCCAGCTGATCTACTTATTGTTAGGGTATGGCCTCATCTTTAAGTGGAACCTTCGCTATTCGGGAAAGTTGCACCAGATTAAATGGGAAATGCCCATGGAAATTTCACAAAAGGCGAGAAACAAGTGGAACATTACAGTAGCAGAAAGAATCCATTAGTTGTGTGTGTGTGATTGAGATTGGTTTTTAATACCATTTGCAGTGAGGGGATTCGATTCTCCAGTCCATGATCGCCTTTGTAGTGTTCACACCGCTGGAAAAGAAAGCTCTTGGTGCTCACCAAGAGTGATTGCCTCATCTGGGATGGTTGTTACAGTGACCTAGATATCCATTTATAGATAATTAGAGCTGATTTGGGAACTGATGTGGAAATCCTCAAACCGACCAAGTAGTGGTTGCTATATCAGCTGATATGCCTTGCCATTACTAAGTTGCTTAGGATTTTCTTGAGCATCGACCACACTGGAAGTATGACATTCAACAAGCCCATTATGAAGGAAAAAAAGCTCGTCGAGACAAGCGATTCAATGAGTTCATTCGTGTAATAAATGAGTTAAGCTTGAGGCTAGACTAATTCCATTTTCCTTCCATTAATGGGTAGTTTTATATATAAATAAATTTAATAATACATATTGGTTTAAATGGGGTCCGGCCCGGGCTCTAGACGGTGTTCTCCAAGCCCAGCCCTCATGTCAACGGGCCTTGTTTTTTGGACCCAAGTGCGCATGCGGGCTTTTTGAGTGAAAAAAAGGTCCTTGATTTAGCAGTCCTTGGAGGGCTAGACTGGGCATCGGAGGGCCGGATTGAAAGTCCTACTTATTTTACAAGCCAAGCTGGAACTCGGCTTGTTTCAGTTCCTTTAAACCCCTAATTGGCACACCATCCTTCTCAAAGATTACTATAAAATTGCTACCACATATTCCAAATTTGAAGTTGTAGGCAGATGGTTGTGTTGGTATAGTCAATCTAACTTTTGGGCCAGGGCCCATTAATGAGATGACCTACAATACAGTGAGCAAAAGGTAGAGCCCATGGAGGATGAGAGAAGCAGTAATAACAATTTAAAATATGCATGAGAATTAGAGTAGCAATATTGCTTAATATAAAACTAAGGAATGTTCAAGAAAAAGTAGTTGTGATTAGGACTTAGGATTCCCCTATTGGTAAGTTAAACATTTTCCATCTTTCTTTTTTATTCTTCTTTGTTCGATATCACGGATCAAACCATTATAATCTTAGTACCGCCTTTTATTCGGTGTGCCGCAACCAAAGAACAACGAATAAAAGGCGTATAAGGTTTTTATTGTTTTCATATAGCTTTAAACAAGTGGGAGGGAATTTTCAGGATGACATTGATCAGAAACATCGATACATAATTAATGGTACCCTGGCTGTTTTAGATACGTTTTGTGCAATTGGCACAAATTGAAATTGTAATGGGCTGGACCCATATGGTGGACCCCGTTTGGCCTATCTCGATTCCAATTGCAGCTCTAAACCACATTCGTTGGACAACAATATTGGAATTTACAGGGGTTTGTTCAAATTATCGGAACCAATTTAATCACTTATAACTGCTAATGCTGAAATTATGACAGACTAATGTGTAGTTTGATAAGCAATAGGTGTTATTCTATAATCGTGATTCCATAATCTCACAATGGGTGTTATTGGTGGAGCATAACTATTTATGCACTTTCAGAATTACATGAAAATTACTATGAGTACACAAATTTGCCAACTAGACCCCTTAAGCTTGAGAGAGATTCCCCAAACTTTTTTTTCCAAATTAATTGAAACATCTTTTTATTTTACTGACCAAATAATTACTAATCAAAAAATTGTTCATCAAACAAGATTATTCATGAGTGCTTATTGCATAATCATTTGTAACCACAATAATCCTCACCATCCAAAAACAAACTAAAATAATCCTTTTTAAACTAATCTAATCGTGTTTCTTAATAGCTAACTACTCCTAGAATGACATGGAAGTAATGAAAAGGACATGCTAACTAACACAGCGTGCGTTTACGCACGTCACACACCCCAATTAATTCTCTTGGCATTGCCCACTTCATTGGCTTCTCGGTGGGCCAAGTCGAGCGAACAGGCGCGTGGATTGCGCACATGCGCGTGCTATAGCACTTTTCTTCTCTCAACGATATAAGTGTTGGATTTATCTATTAAATCCGTGCAATCCATTAAATCCATGCAAGAGTTAGACAAATAAGCAATTACAAATCTATCTATACTACTAATATATAACAATTGATATCCACGTGGCACACTTCATTCACTACAAAAAAAATAGGGCTTTAGTGGCAACTTTTTAACGGCGTTTAATAAAAAACGCTTCAAAACGCAATAAAACACGGCGTTTTTCTAAAAACGCTGCGGATTAGGTGGCTGGAAGACTTTTTCACGGCGTTTTATAAAAAAATGCCGTTGTTGGGGAATCTATGACGACGTTTCTTAAATAAATGCCGCGGAAGACATGGCAGGAAATCTCGCGCCAAGGCAAACAAGGCGTTAGTTAAAGGCCTTTCACAGTGTTTTTAAATAAATGCCGCGAAAATCCCTGTGTTTGGGGTTTTAGGTCCCGAGCCTTTCCCTCTTCTCTTTCCCTCCATTTTTTCCCTTCCTCTCTGCTCCGGTTCCCCTGCTCTGTGCTTCCAGCTCCGGCCACCTTCTCCGGCTTCCCTGCTCCGTGCTCCAAGCTCCGGCCCTGCTACGCCTCCGGCTCGTTTAGTTTTCCAAAAAAAAAAAACAAAACAAAGGGTTAGCCAGTCATCTCCGACCATCCAACATCGCCGGAACTGTTTTTTTTTTTATCTTCTTCCCGAGCCTGTACAAGCAATTGCTATTGCTAAATAATTGTTAATAAGAATGAAAGACGTAATGCATTTTCCATTTCTTCATTTTCCATCTTCAATCTCGATGACAACAAAAGGGGTTTTTCATTTCTAATCTTCCATTACATCCCATTAGGATTTGTTAGTAAGAATGAAAGACCTAATGCATTTTCCATCTTCAATCTCCATGAATGAGATGCCTAAAGCAGTAATCTACACTTGTTATTGTTAAATAATTTATATCAGTTCATATCATTTATGAATGGATGTTTGGGTTTTTTTAGTACAAAATATACCAATCTTTTGTGTTATTGTGATTAAACAAAGTTAGGGTTTTTTGTTATTTCCCATCTTCCATTACGGAAGGCTTGCCTTATTGTGTTACTTCCTATGTTGATGAGAAACTGAAACTTTTTTGTTTCTCTCTGAGGGTATCATGATGCATTTTTCTTTAGTTTTCAATCTGAAATTTCTCATTTATTTGTTGCTCGTCCCTTTCTTTCTTCTTCTCTTCCTCTCTTTCTCTCTCTTCGTCTAGTTGCTCCCCTCTCAGCCTTGTGATGCTAAGTTGCTCCTAAGGCCCCTTTTCCATTTCTTTCTCTCTCTTTAAAAAAAAAGGGTTTTGGTTTTGTATTGAAGTCGATGTTGTGCTTCATTGGGTGCTGCTAGGTGCACCCCAATACTTAAGCACGCTAAAACGGAAGAAAAATCCGATTAAACAACAAAAGAAAGAGAAACAAAAAATTACCTATGTTCTCTCTTCCTTATTCCTTTTCACACAAGTCAGGGAGTGAGGTTCCTTTAATTAGATATTGCTTTCATGCTTTTGTTGCTTTGATTTTTCTTTCTCACTCCATGTGATCTCAAAGTCTTTATGTCTGTGAGGTTTCTTTCTATCTAGATTCCTTTTGGTTAATTTATTATCATGGTCTACTAATGTTTTGCAGTATTAATTTCTACTGTATATTCTCAATTATTGCTCTCTCTCTCTCTCTCTCTCTCTCTCTCTCTCTCTCACACACACACACACACACACACACACACACACAATTTTGTGATGAAGAAATTAGGTGGATATGATTTATAACAACGTTTTTTTTTTCTACATTAAATTTCGTACTGAGAAATGGGTACTATTGATACAGAAATTTTGATTTTTTAAACCTTATTTATTATGTAGGTTTTATGAAATTATAAACAGTGAATTGCATTGCAGGAAAATGCTTGGAATAGTTTGTCTGTGATTAGTTTGATGGATTTTGGAGATTTGCTTCTTTGGTGGTGTAGTCTCTTGGAAGAATACAAATTTAGCTTTGAATGTGGCAGACTATAATTGGGGCTTGAGTATCTACAAAACCCATTGTAATTTCCCCAACCATATGGAACAGTTACCCATAGATTCTGGACTAAACCCGGATCATATTCAAGTTCGAAACATTAGGAACTGCGATTTACTGTATGTCCAAAACAAGTGTCTTTCTAAGACAATTACACATGTCTGTCGGGAGAAAGTTCCCTGCTAAGATTTGCCATCAATGAACGCGTAAGACGAATTTAGAAAATTCCAACTCCAAGGAAGGAAACCTTTGAATGATTCAACATCTTTCCAAGTACACCAATGATATACTCTCCTATATTTCTGCTCAAAACAGGCTAGCTCTTCCCTCTTTTGAACCAACCTTGTATTGCTTCCCAGACTCACATACCTCAATTCCAATCCCTTTACTAGGTTTGTAGTGATTTTGAAACTCTCGAAGATGGATCTCTACTTCCTTCTACTACCATTTACTGAGAAATACTAAAACGTTTGCATGAGGACCCATCAAGAGCTCATGGAGAAATCAAACGTCAGAAACTGCCATAATAATTTCTGGTTCGTCATTTCGCTTCCTCTGTTTTCTGGTTATTCTTCTTTTACTTCCATTCTTCAAATATAATCAAAGGCATGAATGGATTCACCTCGTTAACGAATGAATATGCATACTCTGTTGTATCTCGAGAAACAAATTCTTTGCTCGTTTAAGAGAATTCTATTGAAGCTAGTACTCGATTATCTTTAATCGATAATGGGGTGCAACCAATTAATCGATTCCCTGTTACTGAGAAAGAAGCAGAACCCTTTAATGAAACAGTGTTTGCAGAGAATGGGGATGAACTTGGT
The DNA here is from genome assembly GCA_015143295.1 of Tetracentron sinense. Classification (NCBI taxonomy): domain Eukaryota; kingdom Viridiplantae; phylum Streptophyta; class Magnoliopsida; order Trochodendrales; family Trochodendraceae; genus Tetracentron; species Tetracentron sinense. Next base: position 21,774,580 of record CM026574.1, read on the forward strand.
AACAGTCCTTCTGTTACAGAAAAAGGGATAGAATCTGTTAATGAAATACCCATTATGGAGAACAGAGAAGAACCAAATTCATGCTCTGGTCGATACATCTATGTTCATAATATCCCTAACCAATTCAACTATGATATGCTAAAGAATTGTAGTTCCCTTAGTGTATGGACCGATATGTGCTGATTCATCTCATATGGATTGTTATTTCAAGAATTTTTTGAAACACACTGAAGATGGAGAAGAAATGTAGCTTCTGAAATGGTTATCCTTTATTTTACTCCTGTTAGAAAATTGCAGGTATAGATTGCTTTATATTTTACTATAATTCTAGGAGACTTCATTGCTTTGCGTTGCTAGTTCAGAGCTTTTGCTCTAATAGCCTTCTTTCTGTTTTCATTTTAAATAGAATTACTTCCATTATAGCAGTGTTTCCTCCAAAGCCTTCCATGCTTCAAGTACTGAAGCAATTTGAAAGATGTAGCGATACCCGCGTTTAAAGGCGTAGATATGAAAGAGAGAAGGGGGGAGACACAACTATTGGTGCACATTAGCTAGGACAACTAAATGATCACCTAAACCTAGCCATCTTTGCAATACCGATACACCTACAAAGACTCTTGCCTAATACATACATTACCCAATGAAAATATCTCACCCTCGGCTAGTCGGCTGTGCTTAGGCATGAAGTAATTTGGCCTATGATTGGCCAGGACAATCTCGGGGCAGAATTTCGCACCGCACATCTACATATATCATTAACAAAGGTAGTATAACAGACACTATTAATGACAGCTACTTGTGCATATGTATACTGCAAATCCAAATCATATTGTGCCAGCCATATACGCTAAAAGTCATTAGATTATTGATTCATAAAATACAAACTAATAGAATGTATATACATATATTCTTTTATGCATATTCTCATCGAGTCATTAATTTTTATATATATATATATATATATATATATATATATATATTATTTATTATTATACTAATAAAAGTACAAGGAGTATACTAAACTTTATTTGGACTAAAATATCCTTTAATTAAAAATATTAACTTACTAACCTATGGCATTGCTTAGAAATTTAATGTTTTTAATATATAGGACCCACTACAAAAATTAATAATAAATGTGTCTCTCTTTGTTGTTATTAATGGTAAGGACTCTTTATTAGTAGAGACTTTAAAGGACTCTATTAGAAAACCTTATCTTATCCGATTTATTGGTGAGGACTCGTTATATTAAAATTATATTCTAACAAAATTTAGTTTTTTAAATAAATAGGACTCACAAAAAATTATAATATTTTGTTCTAATGTGTTGGTAGGGCAACTAAACTCTCTCTGTGGCCTTTTGAAGAAACGACATCCTTCACCTCAATCGAAACCAATTTCCACACTTAGGTTGTATTAAAATACACGCGTTAGAAAAAACGACATCGAAAACTGAGACTCGGTTAGGATTTGGTGTGGTGTGCGGTTAGTGATAAGTTTGCATGCATGTTAATGATTCAACTTTCTTTGCATATTAATTATGAAATCTGTAAATTTTATCATTTCAATATTCTAATAAATAATTTTATTTAATTGTGTTGTAGGAGGGAGCAGGGAGCACACACCTGTCGAGTTTTAGAGGTGCGGGAGGGAACCGGCGAGATGAAGATAGTTAGACTTATGATTTATTGACATTTTTTTATAGACATGTGTATTGTACTATTACATTATGATGAGCACCTGTGATTGGATGTATTTATTTTATACTGATTTCCATGTAGAAAATTTCTTTTTATATATAATGTCATTATGGACACGATTTTGTTTATTCTATATTGTTGACAGGTACAACATAGGTAAATAAAATATTTATATTGTTGATAGGTACAAAACAGGTCAAAAAAAAATATTTATATTATTGACAGGTACAAAACAGGTTTAAAAAAATTTATATTTTTTTTATGTCATGACTATTCGCGGCGTTTTGAAAACACCATAATTGATGTTAGTGACTATAACGGCGTTTTACAAATGCCGCCAAAAATGTGGTCTATGACGGCGTTTCTACAAATGCTACCAAAGACTTGGTCTATGACGGTGTTTATATAAACGCCGTTATATGTCCCTATCACGGCACTTTTAGAAACGTCGTCAAAGGGGTCTATGACGGCATTTTCGCCAAAGCCATAAAAGGTGAGTCTATGACAACATTTATTCAAACGCCGTGATAGGGTGACATATAATGGCGTTTTTAAGATGCCGTCAATATAAATGCTGCCTTTACCTTCCTCGACGCGAGCAATAACGGCGTTTGGGTTGAAACACCGTTATTGACTATAACGGCGTTTTTGGGGTTTTTCACGGCGATTTAAAGACGCCGTTAAAAGTCTTAAATTTTGTAGTGATTGCTCTCCATTCTCTTCAAATTGGTGCCACGCTCCCTCCAACCAATTGCTTCACTCCACATGTCACTTATTTAAGGATTGGTGGTGGACCCCACTTCATTCCTAGACATCAGCTTCTTATTAAACAAAAAATTAATTAGTTTTAATTAATTCTCCACTCAAATGTGTCAACCCCTCCTCTCATTCCTTCTCTCCATTTGTCTCCCCTAATTAACTAGGTTTAATGTCCTCCTCCTTCTCTTATTTCCTCCCCCGTTCATCTCCCCTAATTAATTAAATTTAGTTAATAAACCCTCTCTCTCCCCATTCCTCTCCCCAAGTAACCTTATCATTAACTCCTCCATCTCTGCAACCCCATTCACCCTCCCTTATTTATAACCCCTCTCTCCCCATTCCTCTCCCCAAGTAACCCCAACATCCTTTATTCTCTCATCCCGTCGTTTCGTTTGAGGAGATCAAATTAGTGGTGGGGACACACCTATTAATTTCTCCCGGCCCCCAAATGGAGGATTTCTTTCTTAGAATACGAACAATCACCACAACTCTTTAACCCTTAACCTCTTGATTTTTTCTCCTACTGTAAACCAGCCATGTAATCCAGCCCCATTTCACATCTCTTAGAAGTGAGTCTCAGATCTATGAGACTGAGCCCCTCCTCATTAACCCTAAGGTTGGACGAAAATGTGTCAAACATGGAATAAGATCTGGTGTGCTTGGTTTTTCTTCAAGCCTATCTTGATTGAGAAAACAGAGTGCTTGATATCAAGTGAGTTACACAAGCATAGTTAATCTCTTTAAACTATTGCCTAAAAGTCTCTTAATTACTCTCTTGGTTCTATCTTGGTTTACATATACAAAATCATTTATCATTTATAGGTGGCGGAAGTGAACTCCTTGATGGCCAAACTAGAAAATGTGGCAGCAAAAGAGTAGGCTTTGCTCGATCAATGCAAACAGACGATATATTACAACTACATGTACCAACTCTCCTAACAATCCCAAGTGTAGAAGATAAATGATCTCATTTAACTTTTCTAAATTCTAAAATCACACTGAACCTTTTATCAATAGGAGATGGCATCGGAGGTAATTAGTATTGAATGATTGGTTGTGGCTTTCATAAGCTGAGTTGCTCTTTGGGGACGTCCGTTGTATCATGTATATTTTTTTGTATGCACAGATTACAGGAAATGGACTTTTCATTTCGCTATTTCATATTTGCTCTATACAAGTACTTTTTTCTATAGGCTAACAGAGAGTTTATGTACATATATGTAATGATGTTCCAAATGTTCCCTTATTATTTTATGTTTTTTTTGGTTTAGGCACTAAGTTCTTTTGCATCTCTTGCTTCTAATAATGTTGTTGTACCATTTGTTTACAATATTTAGGGTGTGACAATGTCCCCAAAATTAGTGAAATAATACACGTATAACACAGGCTATTTTTGAGGCACGTGATGGATTGCAATGAACATACTGATTCATGCTCTAATGGGTTTTGCTATGTTAATATCTTTTTATCATAAATTCAAGTAAATTTATTTTTTTTCCAAAGCAAAGGTAAAGTAGAAGGATAAGAGAAAAAAGAAGATTGATCATAATATGATTTGCTATTCATTTAATTCATTTGTTGGTTCAATTTCTTATATGACTAACAAACTGCTAGAGCTAGAAATATGCAACAGTTTAAAGTATTGAAGTGTATTAAAATATTTTACATGCAATGCACACAAGGTTCGAAATCTTGGTTTTGTTCCTACCCAACGAAATCGAAATCCTTTAAATTTCGTTTTGGATTTCGGTCAAAATTTTGGAAGTTTATCTCTAAATACTTTTTAAAATTATATTTTAAGTAAAATAGCGATATATTTTGAAATATTTCAAAATTTTAATTGAAATCCCTTGAAATTTAAAAAAAATTAGAATTTATTTGAAAAAAATAAGATGATAATATTATATAATTATATTAAATTTTAATAAAATCGAAAAAATTGCATTTGATTGAGTCCGTGCATCGCACGGGGTGTTTGCTAGTCAATAATATATAAGAATATATTTATGAATGACGCAAGCTAAGAGGCTCTTGAAAACGTCCTTTTTGAAGATAGTCGAAGTCTCCCACGTGCAAGGGAAATCAGCCCTACCCACGGGCCAAATTCATAAACCAACTATTCACCCAATCCCACACGACCCTTGGGATTCGGGTGAACCCAAATCTATCAACCCAATGGGCTGAACAGATCAACCCAAATCTGCATGGGTCTAACACAACCCACACGGATAGACACGCAAATCACTATGAGCACAAGCACACGTACAAAGTAGGCCTATAGCGCCCAAAACCCATTGCCCTTTGCACGCATGCCCAAAGCCCATTTACCTTTGTATGAGCGCCCAAGATATAATATAAAGGAGAGGAAAGGAACGACTATACACCATAAAGGTTACTTAATTACAATATATAAGGCTTCCAAGCCTTTATTAACTTGAACCTATTCTTCTAGCTTTCAAATGTGGGACTAAACTTAGAAATAGGAAAACCACAAGTGAATGAACTTGTCTCACTTAATTGACCAAGCATCAAGTCACTCCAAAAACAAAATAAGTCATTTTATTCTATTTGTTTAGGGATCATTTTGAAATAACACAAAAGAGTTTTGAGGACCAAAACACGATATTTAAAACAAAAAAAACTCAAGTTTTAAAACTTTTCACATTACATTTAATCGTAAGTAACTAAGCAACGACACGCTCTATAATTAGGGTTGTCAATAGATTGGATTAGGATCCGGATCCAATTAGACGTGAAATATACCCCTTGTATATGAATCAAGACCTACAGGGGAGGGGGTGAATAGGTTCTCCTAAGGTCTATCTACCAATTTTAATTTTAACAATTAAAGTTGCGGAAACGGTAAACAAACACACAAACCATAACACCGAGATTTTTACTTCAAAACCCTTTCGGAAAAAACCACAGGACCTAGTCCTGATGAAAGAGATTTAACTAAGAGCAAAAGTAACAAATACTTACAAACTCGGACTATACCCAACCAAACTCGACACAACGATCCTTAGGGTTGTAAACAGAGCGGATTCAGAGCGGATATTGGTATATCCGAATTTGTATCCGATTATATATCTAGATATCCGAATCCGAATAAATATCCATAGTGAAATATGATATCTGTATCTGACTCTGATTAAAATATCTGGATTCAGATAGTATCCGAATTATCCGATTAATTTTTTAAAAAAATTAAAATATATAAATTAAGTTTTAAAAATATATAAATTTTTATTTTAAAAATATATTTTAAAGGTTATATTAATTTTATAAATTTAAATATATTATTTATATATATTTTATAATCGGACCGATATTTATCGGATCGGATATAACAGTATCTGAATCCGTATCCGATTATAAATGGATAGTATTTTACTATCCGAATCCGCTACACCGGATACCTATCCAGATAATTATCCGACTAAACGGATTCGGATACGAATCGGATACGGATAATATCTGCATCCGTTTACAACTCTAATGATCCTTGACAACCTATCCTCAACGCCTCAATAAGCAACCACGCGAGCGCAAGCCAACGTGATCTACTAGCAACAGATTATGCTCATTTAAGAACTCAGCAACCACGATCTCTTGATTGTTCTCCGCCTACGATGGCTCCAGATTACTCCAACCACAATAACCACGATACGCTACAGGGATCAATCTCCTTCAATGAAGGCTTCGGATTGTTCCGACCAAGTAAGGTTGATGGTTATGGATTAATAACCTCTAGAGGGATTCCACAATGTTGGAATACACAAGCAAGCAAGAATACTCAAGATATAATCAATGACTTGCAACTCTAAAGAAGAAGGGGGAGAGGAGACAATAATAATCTCAACCAATACAACTTGGGAAACCTAAGAACACTCAAATAGACTCTCTCAATCATCTCAAAATCCTTAGGTTCGTTCATGGGAACAAACTTTTATATAGAGGTAGCAAATACTCAATTTAGAAGTGTCCAAGGAGTGTTAAACACTATTTCCGTGGCCGTGGTTTGAACCATGCCTTAGGTCGTTCGAACCACCTACTATTCAAAGCTTCAACACTATTTACAACTCTGCCAATGAGATTTAGAAAAATTCTAGAGAGGTCAATTTGTATCGGATTAAGCTGAAATTTGAACTATAACTACTTTAGGTCATCTAGAATCTACCCTAAAAGTTTCATAAATTTTGGATGAATTAAAATGACCAAAATGCCCCTATGATGATAGACAGGCAATTTCATCTATTTTGACTCAGAAGCTTCAACCAAGGGCAAGCCACTAACCACCTAAGGTAAAAAAAATATTTTATAGGTCAATCCACTTAAGGTATACATGGTATCTAGGTCGCTTACCATCATATGAGTGAAACAAATGCGATGATCAGAATGTCTTCAGTCGATCTTCTTCGGTCTTCATCTTCACTTGTCTTGGATGCTTGTAGGCAATGACACAAGACACACTAGACTTACTACTTTGACAATGAAATAAATCAATACCAAATATGAACAAATATAGACCTTACATGATGGATCCTGAGCCAATAAATGATCCACTGAACAGGATACGAATCACTAATGTTAAATCCGATTATAATGGGATTAGATCAGTATAGAGGGTGATCCAGTCCAGTTAGAATTCGATTTGGTTATCATATACCTTTATTAATTTATATATATATATATATATATATATAGACCTAAAGGGAGTATACGTATGCAATATTCTTGTTTTTATCATTGTAGATATATTACATAGATTTTTATATGCTTGAAGTATTAATTTTAAAGATATTAACATTAATCGGAGCAAAATAAGGTCAAACTAGATTTTTTATATGACTAAAATACAGTTTTCTAAAAAATTAACATTAACTGGATCTTAAATAAATTGTCGGATTCAAACTCGGATTGGGTAAGTTAGAATTCGACGGATCTTGGTACGAATTCGGATTTGTCAGATTTGTAGTCCAATCAAATTTTCGAAAAAGCCAAATCCGGTCTGAATTCAACCCGTTGATAGCCCTATTTGCAACAATCCCTACTTACCTCTTCAATCCCAACAAGATCAAAGCCCTTCCTCATTATTTCATAACAAAAAGTCAAAAATCTTGTTTTCGAACCCCAATCCTCATTTGTCTCGAATTATCAAAGTTTGAGCAAAACTTGATTGCTTCAAACGTTGCATTTGCAGAGAATTTTTTGTTGTTTTATGGCTAAGATTTCAATTTGGGCTTTCATTTTGAGTTCTTCAAAAGAATATCACTTTGATTTTTGAAAATTTTATACTACTTAATGTGCTTGTTTGTCAACCGAAAAAAATGTGCTTGTTTGAATTCTTTTAAAACATTACTGATGCATTTCTGTTGGGGATTCTGTTTTGAAGATAGGTAAGAATCGTCTTGTATTGGCCATGGAAGATGTCTGACTTGACTAAGGGTAAAAATCTGCTTTGTGGCCATACATGATTGCACATTTGCCCTGCCAACACAGGTAATTTGTATAAGTGGGTCTCGTGCCGAGCTTGGGCCACAACTCTGATCTTGATGACGAACTAATCACTATGGTAAAAATCAATTCATACACGTGTTGGACAAGCAACAACATGACATTACACTGACCTTATCACTAGCTCAAATAGAGGACCTCTCCCAGACTACGACCTATAACTATGAGCTCAAACCTTGACTATGAACTCCAACCTAACTAGCCTGACATGAGAACACTTAGTATATTGCTTGCTCCTGAGCTATCGAGCTGACCACCATCTCGACCTGATCATTAGTTCAGCCATTCCAAGCTGCAATGTTGTCACTCAGAGATATCCCATTGGTCTTCAAACTAGGCCGTGGTATGATCCTTACAACTAGGAAGTACAAACCTCTAACCCATTGCAGGTGTCCAAGCATACACAATCGGTCTCCAATTCCATACATCTGTTGATTGAAATGACAATTAATCAACCCTACTGACAGAGTAAGTAGAGACAGAAGACGTTATAAAGTGAAGAGACCTTTCGACCAAGCGATAAAGAGGCTAGAGCTCACACCCATGGGGATCAATCTTCTTCTTCTTCTTCTTGCCCATTGGTTCTAGAAGATTCTTATTTGATCGTCGAAGTGTCTTTGTAGGTCGAGCAACCATAGAAATCCAGAAGAAGGAGAGTGCTCCAACCAACAAGCGACATACAAGTGTTCAAGAGGTACCAGATTAGGTTTGGACCCTACAATTAGTTCTTCATGAACTGTATTTTGTTTATCATCTACCGATTTATTGTTTGTTGTTTGATTTTAAATTTTGGATTTGGATTAGTATGATTTGTGGATTGGAAAGAGATACAAATATTGATGCTCACATGATTTTACAGCTCCTCATTTAACGACTTTTGTGTTGAAACTTTTCATTTGGTTAATTGAAACCCCCATTGATAGGTTCTCTGCTCATGTCTTTCTTACAGCGGTAGAATAAAAAGATCGAGGTATGGTTTTGTGTGTGTGTATATATATACACACACACATGAGTTCAAAATGTTGAATGAATTTTACTTAATTTCAAAACTATCCTTTACTCATATATAATGACAATGATATTTAAAAGGTTGAATGAATTTTACCATAATTCTAAAACTACCCATTTGCTAATAGATAAAGAGAATGATACTTAAAAAAGTTGATTGAATTTTAACTTAATTCTAAAATTATTATTTTTAATTAATTTTAGCTTTTATTAATATAGGAGACTTTTTCACCAAAAAATAAAGTGGACTTAAAAGTAGATAGGAATTTAATTTAGTTTTAAAAATGTCCTTTATTAATATATAAAGCAATGAACCGTTCAAAAAATATATATATATATAAAGCAATGTTTTCATAATTAGACCGGTCGTCAAACCGGTCGAGTGACCAATTACCAACCGGTCTGATTGGATTATGTCTTTTTATTATTTATTTTCTTGGTTAGAACGTTTCTAAAAAAAATTATTATCAAAATGCCCTTAAGTCAGGTTTCTATACCCAAAATACCCTCAAGTCAAATTTCTATACCCAAAATGTTCCTCACAAATTTTTTAACCTAAAATGTCATCATGTTTGCCAATATTTCATTTTCTTTATTTCTAAAATGTCCTTCAACTTTATATACGTAAAATTCCCTCGATTTTTTCTATACTCAATATGCCCCTAATGTTTTTTGATTCTCAAAATGTCCCTACATCATGTTTCAAGGCCTCATACCCATTGTGTCTCTCATAATTGTTTTACCCAAAGTGTCCCTCCAGTTTATATACCCCAAATATTTTTAATTATTTTCCCAAAATGCCCCTCATTATGGTCCCTCTTCTTAGACTCTCTCCCCCTCCCCTCTCTCTCACATGCATTGCACGTGCGGCCACTAGTATACATATATTGAGTTGGATTGTTGATTGTTGTAATGGAAACCATACAAGACTAAATGACAATGCTTCAAATTGACAATTGCTGCAAGGATACCTCCGATGTTATTTTCTTGTGTGTTTAAGTTTGGTTTGTGTTTTTTTTTTCCCCCCTTTTTAATTTGAAACTAGGAAGGAGCTCAATGTTATATTCTTGTTGGCCTTATCCCCATTTTGGGCTATGATGCCAGTTCTTCTCAAAATCATTCCCCTGTCCCCATTTGCACTTTGGTTTGTTATTTGTTATGTTCTTTAATCTTGAGTAGGAGCTACCATACCATTCATGGTTCAAGAAGAACACCGGCTTTCTTGTGCGAGTGGCAGTGTTCTTATCCCATTCCCTCGAGTCCCTCGAGTGACAATGTGGAAGTTGATAGCCCACCTTGTTTTGTCCACCTCTAAGCCAGTTGCTCGGCTCTCAGACACACTAACCACTGCTAGCCAAGGCTAACTAGGGTTGCAGCGTAAAGGTATTCCACAACCAAAAGAAAAATTGATTCATGAAGAACTTTAAATGGGTGGGGAGGCGATCCTTTGAGCATATCGGTGACTTCTCACTGGTTATTGGGGAATTATTTCATTATTTCTTATTGTGGAACATTCTCTATGCTTTTATATAGAGTAAGTTAGGGATGGCAACGGGCTGGTCTAATAGGGTTACCCACCCCGCCCCAATTTGGAACGGGTTTGGGGAGCTTCTAAATGGGGTAGGGGCTGCCTTGGGAATGAGATGTTAAACCCGAGTTAGGTTCGGGCCGGGTATGGGTTTAGGCCGCCCCACCCCACCCGTTTATAATGTTAAATCACTATTTTACCCTTCATTTAATAATACAATTATCTCATTATAGTCCATATAGTCCCCACCCGCCCCGTCCCATCTAGTGCTTAACGGGATAGGACGGGGTGGGACGGGGTTAAGAATTGTCTGAAGAGCCCCGCCCCCCAGGTTGGGATAGGTTTGGGGTAGGAATTTTCCAATAGGGGCAGGGTCGGGATGGGGGCGCCCCCGCCCAAACCCGCCCCATTGCCATCCCTAGAGTAAATCCGCCTCCTATACTTCACACGTGATAGTCATTAGTGCTATAGTGTTTATTATCTTATTTGACTGCTACAAATAGATCAATTAATTTCAGCCTTTCAGGTTATATTCACTATAGCAGCAAATCTTCTTAGACTCCCTGCAATTTCTGTCCCAGTGAGTTATACATATCTTTGCCGTATTAGCCCTTTAAAAACGTGTGCTATGTTCATGATGTGTTATCTGGCCGGCTGATATGCCAAGTTATATAACAAACAACACTGTGACAAGTTGAGAAGAAAAACAAAATTCAGTTATGTCATTCTGAGGGGGTTAATTAATTTAACAAAGTGAGACCGTGTTGCTATCTAAATATTTATATTTTTGCAAGGACTACCATCAACAAGGGCTGACTTGTGACAGTGGCAGTGTGTATATCTCCTATGTGGGGTGTTCAGGGTTCCATTCTTTCGAGTGACGGTGTGCAGTTTATAAGCTCGTAATGTAACTTGAGGGAATGGAACCCTGAACACCCCACATGGGGGGATATACACACTGCCATTGGCACAAGCCAGCCAATGAAACCTTAAGTTGATATATTTAGAACTAAAATCCATATGATTTAAGTAAAGTAACTTGTGTATATCAAACCAGCAGAAGTAAATACTATGGAAACTTTGCATTACATTGGAAAACTTTTTTTATATGGGATACACATCTAAAAATAACTAAATAAATAAACAGGACCCGAAATTTTGGTACGAGAGATGCCACATTAAAAATCCTTAATCGCCCTATAAAGGAGAAAGTTAAACCACTTTTGAATGTGGGCACCATCAAAAACTAGTTGACTTTCCCCTTTATGGGGTTAGCATTCTCCTTGAAGAAAATGTGATCTATGAAATAGTAACTTTTAATATTTTATCTTATATAGACAAAATATTTATTTTATATATACATACTTGTCATAGTGGGTATACGAAATTTTCGTGAAATCTGTAAAAACAATGTTTAAGAACTTTGCTAATAGGTGACTGCACTTACAGGCCTAGGGGTGAGCACGAGTCTTCAGAACAAAGCCTTCATCAGAACAACTAAAAAACAGGCCTGCAAATATTTCAATGCAAAGAATAGCTGTTAGAGAAAAAACTGTTACTTTGCACAAGCGAGTGTGTATTTCTTGTTTGGTTTGTTGTCTCTACTAGAAAAAGTTTGAACAAACGAAATTTCATTACTTTTTCATGAAATGGACAACAGCAAGAGCAAATGAAAAAACCAGTGCTAAACAGGCCTTCGGATAGGCTATAATGCAATTTTTCCAAAATGTTGACACTGTATTTAAGACATTGATTCTTGTGCAAAAAGGCATCATTGTACAAACAATATGAAATACACATGTATTCTCTATAACCCAATTATAGAAATTTCAATTTAATTGGACTGAGGGAATGCATCCTGTTGTCTCCACTCCATAAATCGATGCTGACTATTTGGCCAAACCTCCTTCCTGTAAAAGAATATCAGAATTGCCTTACTAAACCACCAAGCATATACTAAATGAATTTGAAACCTCAATAAGACACTTCCCAAGAATGATCTTATGGGTGTTGGGCTCAGTTTCCTATTTGCACACTACTAGGCTGATGAATTGGGCAATCCCTTCCCCAGAGGCTTCTCATTTGCAACATCACTTGGAGGATCAGGCCCACAAGGAATCTTTCCGGGATAATTAGTTGTTGAGGAATCCGATCCTATCATACTGCAGATTGGAGAAAAGTTAAAATGAGCATCCTGAATAAGCAACAACATGAAATTCTGACAGGGTCTTGAAATTGACATGCTCACCTCCTGTCAATGATGACCATGGAACGAAGCTCACAGTTGGCAAATCTGCATGCACAGATGACAAAGGCCAATAATTAGACAAAAGAACAAAGATTAAGGCATCTATTCAATGTACGTTTGTGTGTGAATTAATCCAATGATTCTGTTAAGTGAGTTCAGTCCCATATAAGTTGTGAATCATTTTTTTTTATAAAAATTCTAATCCTCAACATGAAGGAGATAGGATTCTTCATTACATTCATTCTCATTTAAATTCTAAAAAGTTATACTTGATACATAAGAAGAAGTGAATTTATGCACAAGGCTATAAAGGAGGGAGAGGAAGGCAAAAAATGATGTAGATAGAGTTGTGAGAAAAGATTTGATAACACACGTAGTATTTTAGTAGAATGGAAGGATTCGTATTACCGACCCCAAATATTTGGGATAATGAATTGATGATGATAATTATGAGACGCCTTACAAGATGGAAGAAAATCATGATCTTGTTTTTTCATATCTCAAGGAGAATAACTTTTTTATTATTATTTTATATCGAGAATTCTAGTTCTGGGTGTTTTTGAAGTTTCTTCACGTCACGCCCTCTAGTAGATATATTTTAACTAACCAACAAAAATCAGAACAGGAAAAGAGGGCATAAACTATTAAGAGCATATGACCTTTCTTATCTATAATTAATAATAGTTAACATTAAGTACGATGGCTGACTATAATATTAAATAGGAAAAATTATTCCACGCTCTTTATTGGTAAGGAATAAACTACTTCAGCAAATTAAAGACAGCCTAGGCAGTTACTAAGAAAATTAAGGAACTGCTCATTAAAATTATGATTAAAAAAAAAAGAATAAAAGAAAAGGGGAAGAAAGAATATGCTCATGTCAACATGTTATTAATTATTATAAAATGGGTGAAGACGTATCGAAGAGAAATATCACTGGAAATCAATAGTGTTTAGAAAAAATAATAGAAAAGGTGAAAGACAGCAGAGGGAAATGGAGGGGAGCATTTAATTAACCAAGTGATCTAAAATTACATATTCAGTAGGGACCTTATTTCATTTAGCAAACCAGGAGTTTTATACTCAAAACTTAATCTGGTAGGTGCGTGTTTGAAGTTGTTCTTTAACAACTGAAACAAAATTTGCCACTGAACACTTACTGTTTGCAGATTTCTTCCTTCACCAATGGATCACAGTCATTTCCAAATGCACGTAGGGTATGAAATAGGAATCCACTATGGGTAACAACTGCAATCTCCTTCTCTTCCCGTGTCCACAACCTGGATAAAAGGAAATAAATAGGTAAGAAGTTGCTTAAAGTCCCATTTGCCATTGGCCTACCTTATACTAAACATCTAAGTACCTCTTATTCTAAGTTATTCAATGAAATATAAATGGGATAACATTAGTACAAAAATATCTAAAAAACTAGCACAATCAACTGTGTTTTTGTCTCATCAAATAATTCTTAGAAACTATTAACGCTTTAAATTAATGGGCAGATACAAATTAGAACAAGAGGTAAATCTATGAGAAAATTTATTTTGATGGGAGGCTCTTAAAAGGAATAAACATGGTATGTTTAAAAGCCAAGAACAACAGAAGTAGAAAATAAGAGCCGAGTGAAAAAAAAAATCTGATCAAAGGCTCTATTAGTCAAAGAGAGTTAAAGAAAATCTCAATGGTGACACATTAGACAACTTACACAAACTTAAGACACCAGTAGGCTAATGCCTAATAAAGCCACAGACCAGGTATGAAACATCATGCTTCACCTGTCTCACTTTCATCTCTCGGGTTTAATCACCTTTGGTGAAACTTGAGATGCTTTAAGTGAAACAATAAGAGGGTCAAGGCACAAGTTTCCATCATAATTTATATTTGCAGTTTCTATACGGTATCTGCTTTAGCTTTAATGATGCTCTAAGATGATCGACAGGGTTCCAGATCATACACATGAATTTCTGCTTTAACTAGATAAGATTTCAATCCTATGCTATAATGAAAAAAAGGCACTCACCAGTTCAGAAATTTCATTCCCCTAGCTGCAACTTCTCTTTTTTCCTCTCTACTGTCGGCCTTCCACAAAATGTCCTCGTCACTTTCTATCTGAACAGAAATTCACACGTTATTTAAAGTAACACATAGGTAGAACCCGAGCTCAGCAACCAGAAGATGACATTAATATCAAAGTCATAGCCACTACTTATCCACAGATTAAGTACTAAGTACAAAGAAGTACTTGCCAGTGAAAAATCAATCGCAGGAAAGAGAGGCTGATACTCGCTAATGCTTCTCCTCTTATCACATGGGTGAACTCCCTGTAGTCAAAAGTAAACATTAAAAGAGAAACACAAAGCTTCAAAAGTGAAGAACAGTTTCCGACAGGGAAAGGTCTATGCAACACATTCTTTTCAATTCGAGTATCGGTAGTAAAGACTAAAGACCAATACTGTACGATACTGTTATGTATCAGTCGATACTTGGGATTTAAAAAAAAAAAAAAACAAAGTAAAGAGTATCATGCGTATCAGACCGATACTCTTCAGTCGATACTTATCAAATCGAAGAGTATCGAATGAGTATCATGCGTATCGAACCGATATGTACCATACTCACTGATACTCATTTGATACTATGTATTTTTTATACGTACCTGTGCGAGCGAATTGGTATCCTCCAAAACTGATACGTTTCGGACCGATGTGTATCGATACTTGAATCCGTGATCTAAAACAAACTACAAACATTATGTAGAAGACTTACCAAATGTTCCCGACAAAGCTCTACTGCAACAAAAGTTGGGCAATTTGAACTTGAAATTGCGGAATGGTTACTGCTCCCTGCATTTGCCACCATTAGGGGAGCTACATCCATTTCATCCACGTAGTCCCCACCACCAAATACTCCAACCGCAGTTTGCATCGTCCTGCAATGCAATTGTAAGTAGATCATAGTAAAGTAGGAAATGTTTGATAAATTATACATATAAAGTCTTCAACAAGAAGAAAGCCTCTACATTCAACATAAGGCCTAGATGCATAAACTCACATTATGTTTTCAAAATAAAACATTTTGCAACTTGGAAACTGGTCAGAATTACAATATCATTAATCAATCTCTTAGAAGATTATATATTCCATGTATGCTAGCTTTCACATCTGATGAAACAATAGAGCACCAAGTATATAAGTAATGCATTTTTATTTTTTTAAAATAAAAAATCCACAACTTATCAAAGAGAATAAATAAAACTATTGTTCCCAGTGTTACAAAACTTAATCTGAAAACAAAAGGAACATTGCACACTATAATAGTGCCAGGCATATTGTAATGACATAAAATGATGAGTAAAGGACATGTTTAGATACACATGTACATAAATGTATGCATATATACACACACTTGTGGGCCGCATGTGCGATGCACGTGAGAGAGAGGGAAGGTGATAAGTGTAAGGGCAATTTTGTCAATAATGACAAATTTCAATCAATGTTTATAAGTGTCAAATTCTCTTTATAATAGTAGAGATAGAGAAGATTTAAGTGTAAAGGTCATTTTTTCATTCTCATTATAATAGTAGAAAATATAGAGAAGATAAGTGTAACGTTAATTTTGTCAACAGTGACAAAATTCAATCAACATTTCTAAGGGTCCTAATCTCTTTATAATAGTAGTGGAGTGTAATTTTGTCATTCTCATTATAATAGTAGAGAAGACTAGTGTTAGGATAATTTTGTCAAAGTGACAAGTTTCAATCACAGTTATAAGTGTTATATTCTCATTATAATAGTATAGAGAGAAGATATAAATGTAAGGGTAATTGTGTCATTCTCATTATAGAAAATAGGATGTAGGACAATCCTATAGTATGGAGGGTAAAAATATAAAATCTTTGATTACCGTCGAAGTCTAAATTTCTTAAAGAAAACCTAGAAAAACCCTCCTACAAGGTGCTAATCCAAGCAACACAAAAGTTTGCAAAGGAACTCAGAAAAGCAAAAGGCAAATTCTAATTCAATAATTCAAAAGTTTCCTAACAATGCTCTCATAATTATTTATAATAAAAAGAAAACCCTTAAAACTAACTTAGAAGTAATCAACTAATCTAAACGCTATATCTAAAACAACTTAAGCATAATTGTAAAATACCTAATATATCCCTAATTTCCGTCAATAATTTTATAGTCAAAATTAAAACTCAATTTTGACGCCCTAAACACTAAAATATTGAAAAACTTAGTGAAATTGATTTTGTAGATCTCAAAAATTCATTTCCAGCACGGCTGATGGGTTCCCGATTAAATATTTGAGCAGAAAATTATGAATTTTTGAATATTGACCGTCAATCTGCAGAATTTAAAAACAATATCTTTTCCCGACATCTGTTCATCGTGCCTTTATTTGAATTTTATGTCCCGCATCAAAAGATAAAGAAGATAAGTACAAGGGTAATATTGTCCATAATGAAAAAAATTCAATCAACGTTTTTAAAAGCCCTATTCTCTTTATAATAGTAGAGCGGTGATTTTGTCACTTATTATTATAATAGTAGAGAAGATAAGAACAAGGGTAATTTTTTCAACAGTGACAAAATTCAATCAACATTTTTTGCAAGCCCATTCTCTTTCTAATAGTACTAGTGGGCACACATGAGAGAGGAAAGGGGGAGAGAGAATGGAAAGAAGTAAGACCCACTGATGCATGTGTGTTAGAGGGGAGATGTGAGAGAGAGAAAATGTGTTAGAAATGTGAGTTGTGAGTGGTTGAAAATACAGAGAGAGAGAGAGAGAGAGAGAGAGAGAGAATTTGGAATAGATGGTTGAGGCCTTGAGGGAATCAACCATATCTAAGGGGATTGAAGAATAGATTTAAAATGACTTGAATACCCGTTAAATATCTATTCAATATATAGTAATGGAATAATATAATATTTGGTTTTTTTGTCATTGTAAAAAAATCAATCAACTACTCTTACCCCTCGTTCTCTCATTATAATTAGTGAATATATATATATATATGTATATATACCCGCAAGTGGATTCAGATAACTTTCACATGACCTTTCTATCTCATGTACTGAAAGAAAAAGCTCTTTGCATCCAGGAATAGTTTAGTCATTAGATAAATGAGGTGAGCTCCTTACATGTAACACTTAGTCAATGTCTTTGTGTTGAGATAAAACTGACAGATGCAATGCAATAATAAGGAATCAAGTGTCAATAACAATGTAATCAAAGCATCCAGACGACACTTATAGGGGGTTCCGTAGGCGAGGTGGTCCTAGTCGACCTAAATTTACTTTTTATGTTTAAATTATATAAGATTTAGTGGTGCCTAACCAAGCGAGGCGGTAGCCTAGGCATTGCCAAGGTGACATTTTGACTATAGTGGTCAATAATTAACCTAATTTTTAACTACAACTACTACTTTTATAGAGTTTATTAATTATAACTCCTTGTGTCATAATGGTGTACAGTATATGGTTTATTTTATAATCATGAAATGTATCAGTAAACACCCTATTTTACACAGTCAATCGCTTCTAGGCTGATCAAAGTTATAGCCTCAATTCTTCTGGTTATTCTTCTCGAGTCTTTGCAATGATACCCACCCGTTAGGAACAACTTTTGGAATCTTTGTTACCCTTAGAATACATTTAGAAATCCTTTGACCCTTGTTGGAACCCTCCGAAATCCATCAAAACCTTAATTCAAGGTATAGGGATATTTTGGTCTTTTCCTTTATTATCATGTAGGACTTTACTTCAAATTTTCCATCTGACCTTTCTTAGAGCTTGAAAGTTTAAATTTGATCCTTTAAAACTCCCAAAAACGTGTCAAAAGTCAGTCCAAAGTGTAAGTAACTTGGATGCATATTTATTTAAGCTAATAATGCCATTTTTGTAATTTTTGGTAACATTTTTTGTGTATTTTTACTAGATATGATCCTACTGGCATTCCTGTAATGTTGTGGCCATTTGTTCACTTTACACGTCAGCAAATCCTAATATATATATATGTGTGTGTGTGTGTGTGTGTGTGTGTGTGTATGTATGCCTATGTGTGTATATTTGATATTGTCCTTTTTATTAAAAACGACAGGCCTAACTTCAACTATTTTGTGCTTGTCGTTTTTAACGAAAACGACATTACTGACATCCCCTGAGAGGCTAGTTACTAAGCGTAACTATGTGAGGGCCACCTGAGACAGTTTAGGGGAATTGACTGTCATTTTTAGTAAAATGTCATGCATGTTTTTAGGCCATTGTTGGCCCATCGTTTTTTTATAAAAAAAGAAACTTGTACTATAATTGTTGTCCAACAGATCTTCTAGAATAATCTTTCATGTTGGACAGAATTACTATTCAATAAATTTAAGAGAAATTGTCCCTATCAAATTAGATAATGACCATGATGTCCCCATTTAGTTTAGTACCACGTAGGAAAGGAGAGAAACCCCTCTCATTCGTCATTAATAAATACCCACCCCATTTCTCTACCCATTTGAACAAAGCTTAAACACCCAAAAGACTTAAGAGGAGCTAGGCACTTTGCTAAGAAGAAAAAAAAATGCTTCATCTTTCTTTACTATTATCTTTTCTTTATCTTCTTTATGTTTATCTTCATCTTTCTTTTCTTCTTTATCTTCCTGCTTTCTTTTTATAGTAAAGAAAGATGATGCAATTTTTTTTCCCTGGTAGTTCTTTCCAACCCAAACCGACTTCATCTCATTTATTTACACCGACCTCTTTCTCACCACCCCACCGATGGACTGAAACTGCCACCGCATCGCGCGTCAACTCAAGATGCCTCCTCCAACTGAGTCTTTCTTCACTATTGCCCTCAACGTCTTCAACCTCATCTACAACGTCTGACTACGGTGTCATCATTATCGTTGATTCGGAGAGGTTTTTTTTGATCGGTGTTGATTTGGAGAGATTTTAACATTAGGATCAACAATGTTCATTTTAGGTATTTTATGGAAATAGTATTGTTGATTGATTTCTGCACTTAAATGCGCATTTTACGGCAGATGTATACTTTCTGGTTGGATTCTGTTCTGCATGTTACATTTTTCAAGTGTTCAAAGATTTTTGCATTCAGATGCTTAGAACATTCTCATTCTGTTCTTCTTCTTGCTTCTTATTTATTTATAAATTTGATGAGATATTTGTTTTCTTTAAAATTAATTTTCGGTATCGCCTTATTTCATCTTGTTTTCATCTATTGGTCAGTAAGAACAGCATGGTTCATGTAAGGAAAGCATGGTTCATCTTATTTTGTTCATCTTGTTTTGTGTTTGCAGGGTCTTGCTCTTTTGATATTTGTGGATTTCTAGCATTTGAAGTGGTCGACATTGGAGCCCCAATGCTAGAACATGGAATACGCCTGTTAGTCAAAGACTCAAAATCATTTAATTCAACTGAAGATAATTCAGTTTCTCGGCTTAAATAGGTTAGTTCTTACCCGAGCTTTGAATACCGTGGGTACTGATAATGGTGTTGACATGAGATGTCACGAGCTATTATTCTTTCGTATTTGCTTTGAAATCCATCAGATTGTAGTTTGCATATTGTTCATATTGCTTTGAAATCCATCAGATTGTAGTTTGCATATTGTTCATATGTATCTTGCATTTTGTGTGATTTCTGAAATGCTTTAAATATACATGGGGTAATGTGTGTTAGATTTAGATATGCATGTAGCTTTTAACCTTTACATCTGATGAAATTCTGAAGGCAAACAGGTTTAGCCGAAGATGAAATCCTTATAGTTGATCTACAATAAAGCAAAGTTACTCTGGTAGGGGTCTGCCTAACCCCAGCTTACCTTCTAAAAAAATAAAATAATAAAGCAAAGTTACTTCTTGTTGATTTCTTTTATTCAATCTTTCACCCAAATTATGTTTGATTAACTCATCGATTTTTCTGGTTCTCTGGAGACCTGGAAACCGACATTTTTCATTTTGGACTTTAGACTGTAGTGTAGCATGTTAACCCCATTTGATTAACTTCCTAACTCTAATAGGAAAGTAAATAAATTACTAATTATTGGAAATTCTATAAATCTTGTAAAAATTAGAATTTACCAAAATCAAGGTATTAAACTTCGGATTCGGTATAAACTTCGGTCGCTAAGGAAGTTGACTCAATTCGTGGAGGTTTAAGAAAGTCTAAGGAAGTTATGTAAAAATTAAAGAAGTTTAGAAAACTTTAAGGAAACATTGGAATTTTAAGATGAAACTTTAGATATTCAATACTTAAGCATAAATACACATCTAGAATTCATTATATTACTAGATGCAAGTATGTGGAGTATCAAAAATAAGAATCATGTTAAGTGACATGCGTTGTCTGCTTGTCTGTGTTGTAATTTCTTCTTGATATTTCTTTGTATTGTGAAATTTATTTAACTACATTTTATTCTCTTTACCAAGTGAAGGGGATATGTAAGTCATTTTATTCTCTTTATTTTTAATGATTATTCATGTTAATTGTTTTAGAAATCTGAAAATTTTACGAATGCACATTAAAGTTGATAAATAATTGAATTCAGTTTAGTTTCAAAACTTATTTTTATCTGCAATTGATGAGCTCAATGTTTTTACAGGATTGAATCAATATGGGAAGAGGAGGAGATCCTTAAATTATCAGAGACCCTACATCAAGAGAAAAAGAAGAAGACTGTAATTTTATTTGACAGTGAAGTAGATGTAATTATGTAAAAAGAAATGGATGTAATCTTATTTAAATGTGTAGGACCACTGTTCAAGTTTTTAATATTTTCTATTTTTATGTAAACAAGCAAAACCTCTATGCCAAAATATAAATTACAAATAGTTTTTTTTTTCTATCTATATTTTTTTAACATGTTAGAAAATATAAATATTATTTTTAGAAATTATAGAGATTTTTTTTTTCTGCATGAGTCGTGACCATGTGAGTGAGAGGAAGATAGAGAGAACTGTGAATAGCATTTCAATAACATTCATTGTCTTGATTATGAAATAAAGAGAATAGTCAGTCTATGGGTACTCCCAATTATACTCCCAAATATACTCCCTAATCCTAACCGTTTATAACAAACCACTAAGGGCCAAGATTTCAGTTGGCTTATTTTGTCTTTTCTATTGCCACATCAGGGAGTATATATGGGAGTACACTTTGCGAGTATCCCTAGACTAATTCTAAAGAGAAATAGTACAATACATCCCATTTGAATATTACAATTTAATTACACCCCCGCCTCTTGCGTGAGTGGTAGGGGTGTGGTCTTCCAAGGGTGGAGGTCTGGGGATCTAATCCCACCAGGGGTAAGGGTTGCAAGAGCCTCAATGCCCCAGCTAACTACTGACCGACTGACTCTACTGACGTAGGTAAATGATATCTGCTCATGTGGGGCCCTCAAAAAAATATTACAATTTAATTTATGAAATATTATTAGAAAAAAATTTAATTGTGGTTAAAATTCACTAACCCTTAGGGTTAAGGCATCTAACCATAATTAAAATTTTTTTTTTAAAAAGATAACCATAAGAGTTAAAACTTGTTAACCATAGTTTAAGGCCAATTAAAGGGGCCTTGTGAGGTTACGAAATATCCTAAGGGCATAATAGTCACTTTGTTATTGAATTAATAAAATTATGATTTATACAATGCTAGCAACACTCTCTTTTAAGACTCCCATGTCTTTATTTTGTAGAAAGTGAGTTTAAGAATGTGTGACTTTAGCATTACCCATTTAACTTTGTTAAAAAGGGTTTTTCTCTCATTTCACGATCATTTCAACGAGACCAAGTTCCAGTGTCTCCAGTGCTCGACAGCCACGAGAGTTCAAGCTCCAGAGCTCGACGACTACGAGAGATCAAGCTCCAGAGCTCGACGAGAGAAAAGGGGGAAAAAAGGGTTCTTCTAGGGTTTTTTTGATCGGCAATAGCAAGGGATGGTGATGGCGACGACAATGGCAACGAAGAACAAACCCATGTCACAGGTATGTACCCTGCTCCTTTGTTCTAGTGTTTCTTTAATCTAAATTGATTGATTTTTTTTTGTTAGTAGGAATTGATTTCAGTCCGTGGGAATCACAATTTTTTTTTTTTAAGTTTCTGTAGACTTCGGTGGACTTCCACCGAAGTTCAGTATTTTTCTTACTAAAATTTTCCGATTCAATCGAAGTCCACCGAAGTTGACCGAAGTGCATCACGAATTTCAGAATTTTTAAATTACATGCTGATTTTACTTCGGTCATCATGGAAGTCGACTCAATTCGACCAAAGTTTACCGAATTGAGTCGAATTTTAACACCTTGACCAAAATACGCCTAAGAAGGAGATTTGACGTATCTCCATAACTAATGACCTGACTAGAGCCATAGGGGTGCTGTATCACTTGGGAAGTAGTTCCCTAGCTTGTGGTTGGGCTGATTAGACTAGGGTGGGTCCATGTGAGCCCCACATGCATTTCTTTATTTTGACTTTTCATCTTCTCAGGTCTTCAGACTTTTGTAGAACTTGAATGAGTCTTTTTCTTTTCCTTTTTCTTCTCTTGGATTAACTTGGAGGTTGATCTAGAGGTCAAGCCTAAAATTGTGGGTTGTTGGAAGAACTTATCAACTGGTGCTCTGAGAATCTGAATATGCTCCAATCTCCATTTGTATAAAAACAAACCTACTCTTTCTCTCTGCTTCAATCGTAAGGAAAAAAAATTAAGTAAAAAGGTAATTGTGGTTTATCTTCATATCATATTACTTTTAATCCACTCGCATTTTTTTGTTTTTGCATTGATTGGAACTATTTCTGAATCTTTTTTGTCTGATAATTGTTCTATCTTAGCTAATTCAGCAATACTTATCTTCTCCTTTTCTCTCTCAATGATCTCTGGTGATGCAATATATGTTGTCTCTACGAACTTGGAGAAATTTTATTATACGATCCTTTTGTTCGCTGTTTGAGGTATGTTGAGTGCTTGATTCGTTTGATAGGGTTTTGGATAGTTTATGGTCTTTGTTGTTCTGTCATTAGCATGGCGTGTTTGTAACTTTTGCAAGAACAACTTATTGTGATAATGAATTGGGTGGGAAGGATCTTTGGATTTTAATAGATACATAATTGAACTTATGTGAAGGATTTTTGAGGAATCTACTTTGATTCTCTTGGTCTCACTGAGGGTTCTTATGGTGTGTACGATCTACGTTGGAAGCATGTTGGAAAGCAATTTTGCAAATTTATATTTCATTCATCATATGGCTTTCGGTGGTGGGGGGATTGCTATAAACTATCCGCTGTCAGAGGCACTTTTAAAGATACAGAACCATTTCCTTGAGAGGTATCCAAAGCTTTAGGGGAGTAACCATCATCTCCACCCTTGTATTACCTAACTGGATTCCATCATGTGATTTTGTCAATGTTCTATCTGCATGCTTTTTACAAAGGATTTTCTTCTTTGTAATATGTATTGACATTGACCCATGGTTGATAGTTGGAGGTTTTTTGGTCTAACCGATATTTTGTTTATGATTTCTTTTCCCTTGGCAGTGTGTTATTAAGGGTAATACTTATGGTCTTTTATCAACTCACCTCATAACACCCTTTGTCTCAATCAATCATGTCGAGACTATTGATCCTTTTTATCCTGGCTAGAGCTCTCTGGAGGGTCTGAAATTTTTTATGAGTTCCATTAGAATGTATCCCAGCAGCTTTTTGCAGCAAACAATTTGTTGTGATGGTATCCTGGGGATAGTGTTTTATATGTCGTTGGGTTATGTTCATCAAGTGTTCCCAATCATTATGCTTCCCTGAGAGTTTGGAGCAGTCTGAGTTTCAGCGAACGATCTGAAGTGGGAATTTTGTCTGCTTTACATGATCGTGTTCTCTGTTTTTTCAATCATAACGTAATATCTGATGTTTGGAAATTGCTAATGAAGTGACAGGGTTTGCTTGAGAATAGGGATAGCATTGCTTTTTTTTTTTTACTATGCGAGTTATGAGAAACAAGAATATATAAATATAATATATTTCAATTCCTACACATCAAATTTTAAAACCTTAACATTATATCTGTATTTTTATATTTTTATTACTAAGAACTATTCTATTACTTATCCTTATTTTAATTTTTTATTATTTTCCGGTGCATCGCACGGGTTCCTTACTAGTATAAATATATATATATTCTCTTGCTGATAAAAAAAAAAAAACATGTTAATTTACATTCCCAATCTCCAAAAGCTCCTCCTTTCTCTTTCCATCTGATAAATAGCGTTCAATGAGTCACCCTCTACACTATGAAATTGGTGAATTGTTTTAAAAAATATTTGCTAAGTCTTTATTATATACCATTTGAATAATTTTATTGAAAAAAGATAGGAAATACTGTTTATTGGTAAATGAAATATATATTAATCAAAAGGAAATAAAAATATGTACAGAGCAGTTCACGGATGGGTGAACCAGAGAGGAGGGCGCAAAAAAACCCCCCCAAAAAAATAGTATGCCCCTTAGCAACAAAGAAAGGAAATCTTTGCATGTTTAGAAAAGGAAATTATAAACATAGAAATGAAAATTTTGGTTTACGAGAAGCCAGTTTCAAAAGTTAATGTCCTTAAGATTTCTCATGGCCTCGTTCATTAGTTACAGCAAAGGAGTTCTTTTATGAAACAACCAATTTCTTGTTAGTGAATTTTCCATTCTCCATATCATATTGCTTAACAGAGTCTTCCATCTAGACCCCTCTACAAGAACCAGATTTTTAAGATCAAGACCATGTACCTTCTCTGACCTCGTAAAGCTCATAATTGCAAAAACGAGTCTCATGAACTTGACCAGATTGACAACTAAATGTCCTTAATGAAATCAATTTTGTTACCAATCAGGAAAAAATAACAAAATGTTCCGTCACTTATAAAATTAGGATTCAGAGGGCATGATAAACAGAGAACATATTCCAGATGTAGCAAGATAACTTCATTTCAAAATTCCCAAATAAACATTCTATAGAGTAAATTTTGAAATAATCTCAATGCAAGTAAACAAGTTTCACAAGGATTCCAACTTCTCAAGCAGACTCATAGCAGCTAAGAATACAAGAATGCAATTTCAGATGCAACAATGCAAAATAATCAGGAGCAGATACGGTTTACTAGACCTAGAAGACAATACTTAACTAAGCATACATAGCCAATTTGGTTTGCTACACCTAGATGACAAGACTTAGATAAACATACATAGCCAGTTTGCTAGATTATAATGTGAACTAGAAAAGATTTATGGGCAATTCAATAAGTAGATTTTAGCAAGAATATGATTATTTTCGAAAAATAATACCTCAGCAAAGGAGAAGTAATGACTAAATCAATCCTCTTAGAAAGTCCACATGCATGAACATGCTTGTGCAGATTATCAACCTATTAACAGTACCAAAAAAAATCTTTCTGAAGCATCTTTCATGGAAAGACAAAATAGTTTGTTCAGGACAATACAAGAAAAACTTTACGAATAAAAGAAGTCTTTCTAGATTGATTATTGCATAAGACCATATTATAATTACTATGAGAACATTTGGATGATGACCATAATGTGACTGGCTATTACCTGCTGCCAGCCTAGAGGGGTAAGGTGTGCATCAAAAAGTTCTGGAGATAAGTATGCTTCATGGTTCTTTTCTCCTTCTACGTTGTGAATCCCTTGGGCATGCCTCACCTGGATGTATAGCTTAATAAGATCAGAATGCCATTAAATGTTGTACAGACAATACCAAGAGAAGGCAATCTTGAATACCCTTTAAATAAAATAAAATATGCAGCAGCTTCAAATGAGCAAAACATGTAACTTTTATCTATAAGAGAAAACAAAAAAAAAAACACAAAACTGAAACAAACCAGATGCAGAGTTTTGCAACGATGCAATGGAGACAGACTTGGACCAGCACTGCTATCCATATCTGCAAATGGACCAAACAGGGAAATTAGATTTCAAAAGAAAGGCAAGAAAAAGAACAACATAATGAATATCCTTCTTTCTTCTTATTCACCAATGCCTTGTCCCAAATATTTGTGAGAACCCTATCCCGCCATTCTAGTCGATTTAGAATAGCATACAACGCAAAGTGAAGAAAGGTTCCAAAGAAAACAGTATCTAGTCAAAGTGACAATATTATGGCCAGCTTTTTCCCGCAAAGACCAGACAAGCAAGGTCTGCGAACAGAAACTTCCAACTAGAAAGCCTCTATAGGCAAGTGATGAGTATAACACACTAACAAGATGCACTACAAGTAAGCGGTAAATAGACCATTATTAAAATATATTACATTGACGAATGGAATGAAAATAGGTGAGTTGAGGATGTTGATGTGAATGAGTGGCAAGACTAAGAAAAAAAAGTCAGAAATCAATGCATTCAAGGGCATAGTAACAAAATTCTCCGAATTTTTGAAAAATTCACAAATTATTCGTGAATTTTAGGTGTGCCCGAATTATTTGCGGATTTTGCGAATTATTCCCAAATTTTGCAATAATTCATTTAGTTCAAAAAAGTAAACTGCTTATTTTGTATTTTATCTAATCAAATTGTTGGATATCCTTTTACAATTATTGCCCCCCCCCCCCCCCTGAATATTTCCCGGATCGTTCAAATTTTTCGAACTTGACCCTTGCCGAATTATTCCCGAACCCAGACTTTGTCACTATGTTCAAGGGAACCTCGGAGTAACCCAAACAGGCAATAAATAAAAAAGAAGTGTTGGTCCTGATTGTGCGAGAGAAATGATGCCACCAATGGGGAAGTGCTTTGGTGCAAGTTGAAGGCTCTAAAAAGCTAAGACGGACGAAAAATATGTGGATTGAAGTAGTGACAACGGTTTGAAGATTCATGTTTTAAGAAAACATATACCCTTAGATGGAATGAAGGAACAAAATTCATATAGCCAACCCCAAATAGTTGGTGTACATTATTGCTGAAATAATAGGGAATGTGACTAGAATGTTTAGGGATTTAGAAACATTCCCAACAAGTGATTCAAATATCACTATTATTTGTAGTAGTCATTATGTGTAAGGATAATTAATGGGAATTAGAGAAATAACTTGGAGATAATTTCTATAATCAGGATAATATTCTATTCTATCATTTCCTTACATATCAGGCATGTACCCTCTCTTCTAAGAGAGAAACGAAAGATCATCTAAAATACAGGAAAGATAAATCCTAAATCTATATCAGACCATATATAAATCCGCCACAAACATTAGACAACGAGCCAAACAAGATTGCAACACAGAGAATCAAAAAAATCCCCACATTATCAACAAACTTCAAGCATCGAGAGAGAAAAAAAAAAAGAAAAAGAAACAGAAAAACGATTTAATTGAGCATGATTTCTGGATTAGGAAGCAAATGATTAAGTCAGGATGATTTGTGATCGAGAGAAGAAGCTCAGGAACAGAGAAGTTTCTAGGGTTCGGGGATATTACCTGAGAGAGAGGAAAAGCTACAATTTGGGGGTGGTGGTCGCAAAGAAGAAGCTCGTCTGGGTCTGGAAATGGAAATGTTTATAGAGAAACAGAAACTAGCACCATTCAGCATCATCGTGCTGGTCCGGGTCCGACTTGTACGTATGAAGCCCTTCCCTCCAATTACGTGATTCTCTGCATAACCGATGGAACCACGGGCCCACCCATCCCACTTGACCGACCAATAAGAAGGGAAGTCCAGTACGCCAGATGAGGACAGGTGCAGTCCACCGCCATAGTATTACTGATGCAGCACGTCTTTACATGGTTGCATGGAAATTGTATAGTCAAAAAGCGATTCAGTTTATTATTCCTAGGCATCCAAATGAGATATTCCTTTTCTATACCATTCCGCTGTGACATTCCTTCCCCTCTCCCTCTCTCACTAAGAAAAGATGAAAGGCCCCTTTTTTTTTTGTTTTTTTGTTTGGGGTGAAGTGATAATGTAACCCAAAAAAAAAAGGTCATAACGTAAGATTTTTTTATTGGAGAAAATATATTTATACCCTTTCAGGTTTGACGGTTTTTGAGAAATACATTAAGTACCCTTACTTTTTAAAATAATGGCACTTACCCTCCATCAATTGATCGTTAGTCAACTCACATAAATGCTCTCACATAAATGCTGATGTAGATTGATGTCATGTGATGAACTATATAAAATTTCAAATTTGCCCCTCTAATTTTGAGAAAACACAATTCTTGCTCCAAAACACTATTTATTTAATATTTAAAAATCCAGTTCTCACCCATGAGGTCGCCACGTGTCCCTTTTGACACCCCTAAACTGTGGTTAACATTCATCCACCTATCCTTGGTTTTTTTTTTAATATTAATACTTTTTTGAAAATTTTTTAAAAAAATTAGAGTTTTTTAATATTAAAAACAGTTTTTTAGTACCACCCCTTGACGTCACCACGTGTCCCTCTTGACACCCATTCACCCATTAACCGTGGTTAAGATTCACCTACTCATCCTTGGCTTTTTAAAAAAAATATTAATTCATTTTTGAAAATTAAAAAAAAAAAGAATTAGAGTTTTTTTAATATTAAAAACAGTTTTTTAATATCACCACTTAAGGTGCCCCAATGTCCCCTTTGACACCCCTTAACCGTCACCCCTTGAGGTCTACCATGTGTCCCTTTTGACACCCCTTAACCGTGGTTAAGATTTACCCCTTAATTTTCAAAAAAGAATTAATATTTTAAAAAAAAAACCAAGGATGGTTGAGTGAATCTTAACCACAGTTTAGGGGTGTCAAAAGGGACACTTGGCGACCTCAAGGGGTGATATTTAAAAACTGTTTTTAATATTAAAAAAACTCTATTTTTTTTATTTTCAAAAAAAAATTAATATGTAAAAAAAAACAAGTATAGGTGGGTGAATCTTAACCACGGTTAACGGGTGTCAAAAGGGACACGTGACGACCTCAAGGGGTGATATTAAAAAACTTGATTTTTTTTTCATTTTCAAAAATGAATTAATATTTTTTTTTAAAGCCAAGGATGGGTGGGTGAATCTTAACCACGGTTAAGGGGTGTCAAAAGGGACATGTGGCGACCTCAAGGGGTGGTATTAAAAAATTGTTTTTAATATTAAAAAAAAACTAGTTTTTTTTTAATTTAAAAAAAACCAAGGATGGGTGAGTGAATCTTAACCACGGTTTAGGGGTATCAAAAGGGACACATGGCGACCTCAAGGGGTGATATTAAAAATCTGTTTTTAATATTATAAAAAACTCTAATTTTTTATTTAATTTTCAAAAAAGAATTAATATTTAAAAAAAAACAAGGATGGGTGGGTAAATCTTAACCACGGTTAAGGGTGTCAAAAGGGACACGTGGCGACCTCAAGTGTGAGAACCGGATTTTTAAATATTAAATAAATAGTGTTTTGGAGTAAGAATAGTTTGTAAGCACCCAATTTTCACACCCCTATCCTAATCCTTAACCATGGTTACCCCAGCCAAGCCCCCTTAACCATAGGTAAAACTCTAGCAAACCCTAGGTAAAGCCCTAGCAAACCCTAGACACCACCAGTCAAACCCTAGATAAACTGTAGGACTTAACCCTAGTCAAGACTCTAACCTTAGGTAAACCCTAGCCTAACCCTAGTCTAGCCTCAAGCCTTTAGGGCTTAATACCTTTAAAGTCCAAGGCCCATAAGGCCTAAACCGTCGGTTTGGGCCCAAGAAAATTCAAATAAACTCACCCCCGTACCGCGTGCGCAGCCTAGGCCAGGCCTGTTGGGTAAAACTCAGGCCTAACGATAATAAATCCATCGACACCCTCCATATGCAAAGGTTTGAGAATTGCAGTAAATACACCACCGCCATTCCTTGAGTTTCATTTTGCAGGCCTGTAACTCCCCCCTGTGCACTCCACCGCCTTCCCCTGTGCTACCCACTCCTCCAGACCATCATGCCTCCTCTTGAGACCCTTGCCAACCCTAATACTAATATCAGGGGTGTCCCTTAGAATCCTCTATAAATGGCAGCAACCCCCCTTAGCTTAAGGACACCTAACGAACTCCAACCCGAACCCCTGTTCAAATCCAAGACGGTGCCCCCACCTCTATCCTAAGCAACACCTCAGCACCCCCTAGAACTTTCAGGGACTCCCTCTAGCTCCTGCCTTTGTCGTGCTGCACCAGCAGCACCACCAACAGCTTCACCACCATGTGCAGCATCGCCACCAGCTCCACCAGCGTGAAGTAGCAAGGTAGGGCTTCCCCCTACCCCTTTTACTCATTGTTTTTGATACCATTGTGAGCCCCTGATCCGTTTAGAGGAGTTTTTTTTGTTGTTTTACAGGTAAACCCACTGGGGGGGTCTCTCCCACCTTCATAGGTGTGGGAAACCTCCCCTAATGGCATAACAGCACTCCAGGAGACCACAGAGATTTCTGGGGATCCCTCATGCCATGAAGGAACCCTTGAATCCCTCACAGTAGAAGTCTATGGAGTAAATTTTGGTTTCTTAAAAGAAACCAGGAATGGCAGTAAACACAATACCGCTATTCCTAGAGGTTTCTGTTCCAAGGGCTGTAGGTCTCACCTGAGTTAACCCTGGTCCACTCCAGGACATGGATTTGATCCCTGGGATCCCCTTGAGCTTAACTTGAGCTTGACAACCCCCCAAATTTAACTTAACCATGATTAGTTTGCTAAAAATGGAAAACAACCAAACTGTCGGTGAACACATTACCGACAGTCTGTTGTTTCATGTGAGCAAACTTTGGACCAATACCAGACCCACACGTAGCTTCCCCTAGGGCCCACAACAGGCCCAAGACATTCCCCCCATTCTGAGCTTCAAAATCATAAGTTCAGGACCCCCTAACTCCACCTTTAACCATAATTATAGGGGTGCAAATCCTGGTTAAGAATAAGCTAGATTGGTGGTAATCAATTCACCGCCAATTGAATTTTAGACTTTTTTGGGCTTTGCAGTAGCCCAGAACCATTGGAAGCTCCCATCAAACTTAACCTGACCCCGTGGGCCCTTTCCAGACTTTGTCTTGCCTTAACCGCGGGTTAACGAAACCCCAGTTAAGCACTAACCATGGTTAGTTGCTCTAACTACATGGAAAATTTTCAAAAAATCACAGAAAATCCAGAATAATCTGAGCTTCAAGAAAATGTCTTTTTTAGACTGTACAAGCATGCCTAACCACGGTTAGATGAGTTTAACCATGGTTAACACTTAGTTTAACCATGGTTAAGCGCATTTAAGCCATGGAAAAATTTCAAAAAATCTAAAATGACAATAAGTATTCAAATCTTGCTCCATACTTTGCCTAACCATGATTAACCGGAATAACCATGGTTCAACTCATGTTTTAACCATGGTTAGTCTCATTTAATTTGGAAAAATTTGGAAAAAAATCTCTAAAAATATTCAAATCACATTTAAAGACCATAAACATACATTGGATCTTACCCAACCTCGATTAGCAATCTTAACCACGGTTAAACCCGTTTAACTCCAGTTGAATCCTTTTGGCCTACCGGGCCTAATCATGACCTATCGGGCCCAACCCTTAGTCTACCGGACTAAACTCTAGCCTACCGGGCTTATCACTTTGGCTTACCGGACCCAAACCCTTGGCCTACCGGACCCAATTTATCAAGCACTTGACCAACCTGGTCAACCACCCCTGGCCTACCGGGCCCAACCTTGACCTACCGGGCCCAACCTTTAGTCTACCGGACTAAACCCTAGCCTACCGGACTTATCACTTTGGCCTACCAGGCCCAAACCCTTAGCCTACCGAGCCTAATCTACCAAGCATTTAACCAACCCGGTCAACCACCCCTGGCCTCCCGGCTAGACACTAAGCCACCCTTGGTGTACACATAACACTCCCCCTAACATTGGCACGGGCTCATGTGCCAGAATTACACTCGATCTGATCTCACCCCAATGTAAGTACATAAGCAACCCAGCCCGGGTTCGACCATAGTTTAGCTTTTCATTTCTTGCATTAGTATAAACTAAAGTTAAGACATTTGACTAATAATTGACATTAAATTAGCTTAAACCTAGTAATTAGGGAACCGTTGTAAAACGGAAGTGTCGGGGTGCCTAACACCTTCCCCGGACTTAACCGAACCTCTTACCTAGAACTCTAAACAGACCAAAACCTTATCCATTACCCGGGACTTATCCCTACCGAATTAATAAGTGGCGACTCATAACATAAACCAGTGAGTAACGAAATCCGTGCTCACAGCTCTGGCGACTCTGCTGGGACTAATTTGTAATTAATTTTTCACACCTCAAGATTCAACCCGGAACCTAGATCTAAGCCAAATTAACATCAACATTACTCATATGCATTAAAATTTAGTCTAATAGTAATTCTTTATACCTTTTGAGTGTATTTTGTACTGTGCATCACATACATAGCATAATAGTGTAATAACTCTAAACTTATTTGACAGACTTAATACGCTTACGGCTGCTGGATGATTATCCTCAGTGACAAAGGCTTAAAAGTCTTGGAGGTCTGCGGAGTTACTCTTGTTAGGTGATTACCCTCAGGAAAGAATTCTGAACACTCCCGCTTACACCAATCATCCATTTTCAAGGGAGTCGCATATACGGTGTTAAGTGATCCTCCAATCCTGTTAGGAATACACTTGCATTACCCCAACATGCATACATATAGCCTAGGGTAAGGTATAGTCTACAAGCAGCCCACCTGGATGGATATTCTAAACCCTAACCTGCTTGTACCCTATACATGTTCTCAATCATGGTTGACTATCCGGACACATCCTACCCGGATAAGCACCCACCAGAGGCATGTGATGAGTCAAACATGTGCTTGTAATAAAACACATCATCTCTCACATCTTGACATAGCACATGGGGTTCAAACCTCAGGCAAATAGGTCATTATTGTACCTATCTCATGCTTTGACCTGATAGGCCCCGATTCCCAACAACCCGGATAAAACATACCGGACCTCTGTCCGACTATCCTATTGGATCACGTGTGCCTTCTCACACCCAATTAACAATCGAAAAAAAATACATCATCATTACTTGCATCATTCTTGCATCTTGCATACATAGTACACTCACACAGAGTCTGTATATTTGTCTAGGTAAATGGCAGGTCCATCAAGGATTGTTCCGTCAAATGGTCAGTTTCACGGCCCATACACCTCCTCTCTCATGAGGCATGTGACAAAACCCTCCAAGATACAATTGAGACCCTCTCTCGGAGTCAGCGTCTCGCTTGGGCCCAGTACTACCGAATGGGTAACACCCTAAACCTGTCCTTGGTTAAACTAGACTGGCACCTCGTAAATGCAGTCATCCAATGTTAAAACTCATCCTACATGATATTCCGTTTTGATAAGAATGAGTTGTGTCCAACACTGGAGGAAATATAGCGCATTCTTGTAATAACCATGGAAGGCGATGTCATAGTACCGCGATATAAGGCATCATTTCAGGTAGACCTCTCAAGGTTTTTACAAATCAAGTCTGCCTCCTTACAGCATGATACTAGCGGCACTTATGAACAAGTGTCTATTAAATTTCTTGAGAAACAGTTCCGGCCCAACTGGAACCCTGACTCCCTGACAGCTGAACTTCCGGGTCTCAATGCCTTTACACTGATCATCATGTCCCAGTTGGTGTTCCCGAAATGCCGCACCCTCACCGACTCAGTATTGGTGGGGATTATTAAAGACATACGCGACTCCAAGACGGTCATCTCAGTCATCCTTGTAGAGCTTCTCAGGGCTCTCAACCAAATAGCAGAACGCAGAAAGGGCATCTTCCATACCAGTGCACTGTTATTACACTTGTGGCTGGTATCACACCTGCCTACCATCATAACGGTGCTCGACACCCCCGAGATGTATATAGCCTACCTAGGAAGATTTCCCAGAATCAGGGCCAGATAGTGACTACCAATGTCAAAACTCTCTACCGGCTTCTCCAAAGCCTGACAGAGGAACAAATTACATGGGAATACATGTGGTTGGTCTGTAGACAGCTACCACACATTTTCATAGTAGGAAGGGGATACATGGTCCTAGCAGGCCTCATCGGCTCAGCAGTTTATGTACCACTCCGAGTCCTCCGCTAGTTTGGACTCCTTCGGCGTATTCCGATGATAGACAATCTGGAAAATGACTTCGTCGACTTCACAGTGCAATCTGAACGCCTCACCCACCGATTCCAAGCAGATTGACGAAGCTACAGGAGATAACAATGGCCAGACTTCGTGATTACAACATGACCACCCACTGATTTAGCATACCGACTATAGGTGGAAGACTCTGACATTCCATCCGGTATGCCCGCACCCAGGGAACTACCGACACCAGTTTCAGCTCCATCACGAGGAACCATACTCATCACTGAAATGGTGGTTCCCTGGAGGGACTTCTTCCTGGAAAGACAGTTATAGATCCAGAAGAAAGAGAAGAGACTATGGAATGCCTAACGAGCATTCAGGCAACAGGAAGTGGAGCAGAACCACAAACTCCTAGCCATGCAGGAACAAGTTGACCAGCTTGAGTATATAGTCTGATCTCTTCAAAAGAGACACAGGGGTGATGCCAAAGAGACCGCCGTCATCAAGGCATAGTTGCACTTCCATCAAGAAAAGCTTGAAGTACAAAGGTTAAGATGACTAATCGAATCCGACAGTTCGGATCCCACATGTTCAATGCCACAAAAATAATTGAAAACATGGAGGTTGGAATCACATCCCTCCAACAGCAGATCATGGACCTTAAAGGCGTGCCCCGACTACTTGACTTTGTCATCCTTGATGGACCTGCCTAGGGTTAAGTCTTTTCTTTCTCTTAAGTCACTATTCTGTACTCACTCACTCAATCATGCATTCAATGAAAAAAAAATTCCTGCATTTTGTCTTACAAATCATGCATAATCGTGATTAGTCGTTACATTATTTTCAGTTGCATGAGTCGACCCATGACTCGCTCTATGACTGCGATTCTCGTTGAAGTAGCAGACGCAGTCCTCACAGAAGTACCGGTCTCAGAGCAGGTGCCCAACAGTGTCATATCAGAAAGCAGTTCCGATTCAATGGCAGAACCTACTGATCAGCATCAGCGGACTAGCGAAATCCTGCCGGCACATGACTGAAATATATCGGCCATGCAAGAAAAACTCGACAGTGTTCTGGAATATCTAAAGATTCTAATTAGAACCAGAACCGACGAACCCTCTTCCCGGATCCCGACTGGCAAATCAGCCGAGCAACCTATCCCTGAACCTCACCATAACTCGATCATCATCCCTAATCCTGGGAGGTGACATGGAGTATGAACATTTTGAGGGGGCAGAGCAGCCCAGGGCCTCCCACATTAATTAGGACAGACCATCGTCTTCTAATCTCACACCATCTCTTCGAGACTAGCACGAAGAGATAAAATAGATGAAAGAGGAGATTAGAAAAATGAAGGGTACATCTGCTAGCACCAGCCTATCATTAAAAGACTTGACTTTTTCTTCAGGGGATGCAGTTCCGCAGGTTTCAAAGTGTCTGACTTTGATAAATACAACGGCTTAAGCTGCCCAAAACAACACTTACAGCTATACCTAGGGGACATGCTCTTGCACAACAAGAACCAGTCTCTCCTCATACAGTACTTTCAAAAGAGCTTGAAGGGGGCAGCCCTGACATGGTGGATGTCAGTAGACAAACAGAGGGTAAGAACTTGACAGGATGTCATGGACTACTTTGTAGAGCAGTATTGCTTTAATCAAAAGCTTCAGCCTCAGCTAAGCCAGCTCGAACAAATGAGCTAACGCAACAACGAATCATTTTTGGAATACATGACCCGGTAGAAGGAGATGGCAACTAAGATCTCTACTCCTATCCCTAAGGAGGAACTGGCAAGCATGTTCATGGGCACACTGAAACAACCATATTTTACACTGATGGTAACTTTACCAGTAGTGAACTTCGGTACCATCGTCAAGACTGGTGCCTGCATAGAGACCACCATTAAGAGTGGGGTCATCCACTCCAATTTAGGGCTTGATTATCCCAAAGCAACAGCCTCAACCAGCAGGAACAGCGGTCCCCGTGACCAGAGAAAGAAAGAAAGTGTACATATGGTGGCTTCTTCAGCACCCATCAGACTTCCAGCTCTAGCTTAGCAACAACCAGTTGTTAGAAACACCCGGCCAACCCGACCTAACCATGGGCAAAACTGTCAACATGACAAGCCCCCCAGGAACTTTACTCCTCTCCCCTACACTCTCAACCAATTGCTAGAGTTTTTGACCAAACATGGTCTTCTTGCTTTAAGAGACCCTACTCCCCTCTTACCACTTGACAAAATAAGCAAAAATTACACTGTCGATCATCACTGCGCCTTTCATCAAGGCTTAGGCCATGCAAACCGATTGTGTGAGCGCGGGTTTCGGGAAACCCTGGGGTGCATCTCACGGGTTGAGTTAAGAGTCGCCACCTATTCATTCGGAAGGGATAAGTCCCCGGGATTTGGATAAGGTCTTGGTCTGCGGTCCGAGGTCAGGGTAAGAGGTTCGGTTAAGTCCGGGGAAGGGGTTAGGCACCCCGGCACTTCCACTTTTCAGTGGTTCCCTACTTGCTAGGATTAAGCCAAACTAATCTCAATTTTTTAATCAAATGCCTTAAGTATTTAAGAAAATGCTAATCTAAGAAGGAGAAAATCTAGACTAGGGTCGAACCCGGGTTGGGCTGCCTACGTACTCACATAGGGGTGAGATCAGACCGAGCGTAGTTCTGGCACATGCGCCCGTGCCAAGGCTAGGGGTGTGCGTGTGTGCACCAAAGGTGGCTTAGGGTCTAGCCGGGAGGCTAGGGGTGGTTGACCGGGTTGGTCAAGTGCTTGGTATTGGGCCCGGTAGGCCTAAGGTAAGTCTGATAGGGTAGGGTTGGGCCCGGTAGGCCGAGGGTGAAGCCCGGTAGGCTAGTTTGGGCCCGGTAGGCCGAGATTGGGCCCGGTAGACCAAGGGTGAGCCCGGTAGGCTAGGGTTTGGCCCGGTAGGCCGAGGAGTGAGGCCCGGTAGGCCCAGGGTGTCTTAACCAAGGGTTAGGGTTGCTAACCGAGGTTAAGAAAGGTGATTAACCTTGGTTAGGGGTGCTAACCATGGTTAAAAAAGCCCAATATCAGATTTTTTGATCTTTTTTAATTTTTCTGATTTTTTTGGGATTTTCTCAGATTTTTTCCCACCGGTCAAAGGTGCTTAACCGCGGTTAAGGAGGGGAGGTCACCATGGTTAAGGGTCTTAACCATGGTTAAATGGTCAAAAGAGACCATTTTTGGGTTTCTCCTAATATTTTGGATTTTTTGAGCATTTTTCCAGATTTTTTCCGGGTCAGGATTTTTTACCCGTGGTTAAGGGTCAAAAATGGGGTCGACTCTGATTAAGTGTCTTAACCACAGTAAAAAATGAAATTGAAGACATTTCTGGATTCCATGTAATATTTATGATTTTTTGATGATTTTTCCAGAATTTTTGCTAGGTCATGGGCCGCTTAACCATGGTTAAGGGGCCGGCTGAATCAAAAGTGAGCCTAAGGTCCATAGCAGGGCCTAGACTGGCCTCCTACCCGGTCTGGGCCCCCACAAATATCCGAAATTGCAAAAAACTCTAAATTTTCATCAAATTTTTAACCATAGTTAACATGAATTTAACTATGGTTAACAAGGGAATCGTGGGAATCCGAGACCACCAGTGGGCAGCCTGATATGTGGGGAACAATTTGGGCCCTTGTGGGACCCAAGGGGATGCCGTATGTGGGCCCCACAGTGGCCCAAAGTTGCTCCGACAAACACCACATAAAATGACGATTTCTACCAAAAACAGATTTTTTCCCAAACTTTGCAGCAATTTTTCCGTTTATTGGCTCAACCCCTGGGGGATCCGAGACCATGGTAGCAAAGCCTACTATGAGGGAAACAATTTGGGCCTTTGTGGGGCCCAAGGGGAGGTCGGATGTGGGCCCCACAGAGGCCCAAAGTTGCCTCCTCGCACAGATTTTTACACTGTCGACCCCACTTTGGGGTCGATTTAACTATGGTTAGAGTGCGAGTTAGGGGCTGAAAATTTACAGGGGGGTAGCCCTACATATGGGGAGTCTAACCATGGCCTCAGTTTCGACCAGGGCTGGGGCTAACCATGGTTAAACCGGGGTTAAAGGCAGTGTCTTGAAAACGATTTTTTTTGAAAATTTTTTGGAAAAAAAGCTTGGGTGGCTGATTGGGTTGAGCAATGGGAGTCTAGGGGGATCACTCATTGATTGAGGACCCCCCCCAGACCTCCGGGAGAGACCGCCATGGTGTGGGGTGGTGGTGTCCGTGGCCACGCAACAAAGGGAGACCCCCTTGCCAAACGGTTTGGAACTACCCAAAACAAAATAAAAAGTAAAAAAAATGGCAAAATGGGGGAGGTGTATGTATACCCTGTGGCTTGGCCGCGACACTAGCGAGCTCGTGATGGCGGCTGCAAGTTGTGGCTGTTGTAGCGGTTTGAGGATCAGCGACGGGGAGGCCTGGGCACCCTTGGTGAGGCTCGGTGGCCTATTGAAATGGGAGCAGAGGCTTGGAACAGGAGGAACACTACGCTGGCCGAGTGATGAGAGGTTTTTTTTTTTTTTTTTTTACAAAAACTCTTCCTCTCTAATCCGTGGCTGCTCTTGAGGTTTTAAATAAGAGGAAGATTGATGGAAATGGAGGAATTTGGAGGTCTAAATGGATGGAACTAGGAGAGAGGAGTGGCTAGCCGAATGGAAAGCTACTGTGTGTTTTTTTTTTGAAAACTCTCACTGTCTCTCTCGTGGCTACGGAGGATGGGGTCTTTTGTGGTTTGAAGGACTCCTAGGAATTCTAGGGATGGTCTTAAGGTGAGATTGGGGTGAAGCAAGGGACAAATGGGGGCTAAGATAAGGTGGGCCGAAGGTGACTGTGGCTGTTTTCCAACTCTTCTCCTCCCTCAAACCGTGGCTGATCTGGTCGTTTTATAGAAGAATGGAATGGGATGGAGAATGGATAAGGGTAAGGGAAGGCGTGGGGGACAGGGCCTGGAGCGGCAGGGCAGCAGGGGCAGGAGGGCAGAAGTGGGCTGGTACGCCCGTCCCAACGGTAGGGACAATGAATAGTAAAAACAAAATTTTTTTCTTTTGTTCAGTTGGTTCGGTCATTTGGGTTTGGTTATGTGGGTTGGGCCCAACCCACATATGGGCCCTGCCACATGGGGTTGGTGCCCAATCACACCCCAAAAATTTTTTTTATTTTTTTATTTTATTTTTTTTTGCTTTTCTTTGGTAAAAAAAAAAACTCTTTTTTATTTTTATTATTATTTTTTAATCTTTAAAAAAACTTCTTTTTTTTGTTTGTTTTTTTTTTTTTAATTTGTTTTGCTTTGTTTGTTTTTTTTTTTTTTGTGTGATCTTTTATTTGGTTTAGGGTGGGTCCCACCCCCTACTACCCTAAAAGAAATCATGGTTTCTTTTTTTTCTTTTCTTTTTATTATTATTATTATTTTTTGAATTTCAAACTTTTGTTTTATTTCCTTTTTGGGCTAAACCCCCACACATGTGGGGAAAGCAAAAGTACTTTAATCTAAAACAAAAATTTGAATTTTAAAAAGGGGTAGTGTGGGTCCTACCTTAGATTTGGCTTAATGGGCCCATGCTTGGGCCCACAAACAAGGTTTTATCCATTTGGGACTTGGAAAGGGGCCTTGAGTCCATGGGACTTTGCCGAGGGCTTGGGCTAGGGCTAGGCTTGGGCTAGACCTAGGTTTAGGTGAGCAGGGTGTAAAAATTGGGTGCTTACAGCTGCCCCTCTTTGCCGGAGAGTGCCAGGATGGGGATTGAACGGCAAAGACTGGAAACATCCTATTTTTACACCGAAATGAATGTTAGGAACGATGCATGCTGTGAGTGTGATGAAATGATGAATACTACTACTAGAGGATAGCGAGTAGCAGGGGAAGAACATGAATGTAGAGATGGCATGGCCCTAAGGCGTTGGCCGGAAGAAAATGTCGCTCGGAAGCGTCGAAAGGGATCGATTGAAACAACGTTTCCCGGGGGATATTAGCCGGATCGATCGGAGGACACACTGGGTGTCGAGAACACAGGAGATGTTAGGCATTCCGGGTGTCGACAAAGTGTGTTATATCGACGCTCACCTCGGGTGCTAAGGACACACGGGTGTCACAGAGGGGACATA
This sequence comes from Tetracentron sinense, assembly GCA_015143295.1. Lineage (NCBI taxonomy): Eukaryota > Viridiplantae > Streptophyta > Magnoliopsida > Trochodendrales > Trochodendraceae > Tetracentron > Tetracentron sinense. Next base: position 21,815,569 of record CM026574.1, read on the forward strand.
CAGGTAGTGTACACTGTAAAAGCGCACACGAGATGTCGGGCATGCGAGGTGTCGACAAAGTGTGTTATGTCGACGCTCACTTGGGATACCCAGGACACACTAAGGTGTCACAAAGGGGACATGCGGGTGGTGTACACTGTCAAGGTACACGCGGGATGTCGGGCATGCGAGGTGTCAACAAAGTGTGTTATGCCGACGCTCACCTGGGATGCCCAGGACACACGGGAGTGTCACACAGGGGACATGCTGGTGGTGTACACTGTCAAGGCACACACGGGATGTCGGGCATACGAGGTGTCGACAAAGTGCGTTATGTCGACGCTCACCTGGGATACCCAGGACACACGAAGGTGTCACAAATGGGGACATGCGGGTGGTGTACACTGTCAAGGTACACGCGGGATGTCGAGCATGCGAGGTGTCGACAAAATGTATTATGTCGACGCTCACCTGGGATGCCAAAGACACACGGGGGTGTCACAGAGGGGGACATGCAGGAGGTAGTGTACACTGTAAAGGTACACACGGGATGTCGAATTGATTGGAGATTTGATATAACCGTGAGACACTGAGTTTGATCAAGTTTTGAATGATGCTGAAGAGTTTTATCATGCAGGGGATAAAGGCGAGATTGCTTTCCCATGACTCTGCTGACTGCAGCTTGCTGGGGAGGTGCGGAAACGGCTTTTTCTGCTTTACCTGTCGGGGAGTCTTAGTGCGGGTTGGCTCAAACAGATTTTGATACCCTGAGTTTACTTGTTTTTGAAAAATCTTTTCAGGAAAAGTGTAGAAGACTTTTGTAAAGATTTTGATTTTTACAAAAGCGTGCTTAGTTAGCTTTTCAGATTTGCCAGTAAATCGCCTTTGTTCAGGTCTTACGGGATTTTGTGGGTTCCTTTTCATTCTTGGAGAACTGAGTACGATTCAAAGCAGGATACTGCAGTTTCGAGCTAAGGACCCTGGTTGGGGAGAAGCTTTTAGAAGACTTCTGGACCATTGCTGGGGATGAGCATTATTGAGAGGCTGTCGGAGGCTTTTACCGGGGGATCCAATGAGGATTGGAAGATTGTTATAACCTGATGCTGAGGATTCGTTGAGGAGTAGGGCTCTGTTATAGACTATTGCCAGGGGGTCTGGGGCTTTCCGATTTGCTGGGGATTTCCCAATGTATGCCCCTCTGCTGGGGAGATGCTTTCTGGAGGATTCTCTGTTGAGGAATCACCTGCTGGAGATATTCCCTGATGGAATCTCTGTTGGGGATACTGATCCCTTGAGTTTAGTGAGACTGATCGCCACCAGATCTTGTTGTCAAACTGATTTTCAGCTTTTCTTCCCTTTTTTACCCTTGGGATGACCAAGTCATGGGGTTCGCATAATTTTTGCGCGATGAGGCCGTTGCCGGTTTTCCTCATGCCTGCAAAGCTGATTAATTTTGTCCCTTTTTTACCCCTAATCGCAAGACTAGGTCTGGGAGTCGCGTAACTTTTACGCAATGAGGCCGTTTCCGGTTTTCACTCATGCCCGCGATTTGTTTGAGGGTTCCGATCTTCTCCCTTCACTGCCCTGATTGACATTCGTTGGGGATTGATATTCTACTAGGGGATATAGGCGTGACATGGCACTTGTACTTGCAGTTTCTAGGGGATCTGGGAGGACTTAGAATAGGACGAAACGTTGGTTAGGGGACCGAAGTTTGGGACACCCTGGAATTATTCTTGCCGCAACTGACTTGCATGGGGGTTTTCTGTTGAAGCTGAATTTCTTGTTGGGCTCTACTGGGGATTGTCCTCTTTGGTAGAAGCTGATTGTTTTGGGATTCCTCCCTGTTTTTTTTTTTTTTTTTTTTTTTTTTTTTTTGCTCATAGGGCCCCTGACTTGGAAAATGTTTCAACTTCTTTTTTGGAGTTTCCTTTTATGGAATATTTTGTAAACTTGATGTCGACTCCGTCGTGAAAATTGGGAGAGTTTGTCTCTGTTTGAGGAGTGACTCTATGGGGAAAAAGTTGTTCCTATGAAGAGAGAGTTTTACGAAGTTTTGGACTCTCTTTGGGGAGAAAAGATTTTGAGGGATTAAGTCCCTTTTTACGACCGCACCTGATTTGTCAGGTTGCCTACGTACCCTTTGCAGGATCAGGTCATGACGTAGTTCAAACAAATGCCACAGATTGGCGAGGGAGGGTATCCCTGAAAGGTTTTTGTGAGAGAAAGGCTGTTAGGCTCGAAGGGCTAGCTAGCGGATTTCATTGATTTTTGTAAAAAATGGTTACATTGCTGGGGGTAAGGAGTATGCCAATGACGGCCTCCTGTCATTTCCCGGAGATCCTATGAGTACAAAGTGCCTGTCAGACCTAGACCCTAAGCGTAGTATCGTTTAACTTTGTCCATGTTGACGGGCTCTGGGAGGTCTTCGTCATCCATACGTCCGAGTCGCAGGGCCCCACCAGAGAATTTGTCCCGGACTATGTATGGGCCTTCATAATTGGGTGTGAACTTGCCCCTCGAGTCAGGACGGTTTGGTAATATCTTCCGGAGAACCAGGTCACCGATCTCAATACTGCGGGGCTTGACTTTCTTGTTAAATGCCCTAGCCATACGCCTCTGATAGGCCTGAGAGTGATCCATGGCTTTCAGTCGCCGTTCTTCAATCAAGTTCAGCTGTTCATATCGGGTTTGTGCCCATTCTGCTTCTGATATTTCTGCTTCCATTAACACCCGGAGCGATGGAATCTCTACTTCGATGGGGAGGACTGCTTCCATACCATAGGCAAGAGAAAATGGTGTTGCCCCTGTTGAAGTTCTGATGGACGTTCTATAGGCCATGAGAGCGTATGGGAGCATCTCATGCCAGGCAGAATAATTGGTTGCCATCTTCTCAATGATCTTTTTCAGATTCTTATTAGCTGCTTCCACTGCTCCATTAGTCTGTGGCCTGTATGGTGTGGAGTTATGATGTTGAATCTTGAATTTTTGGCAGAGATCAGTCATCCCCTTATTGCAGAAGTTGAGAGCATTGTCTGTCACAATCTCGAATGGGACACCATATCGGCAGATGATGTCTCTCTTCAGAAAACGCTGAACCACAGAGGCTGTGACGTTGGCATAAGAGGATGCCTCGACCCATTTCGTGAAATAATCGATTGCAACCAGGATGAATCGATGTCCGTTAGATGCTTTCGGAGCTATGGATCCGATGACATCGATGCCCCAAGTAGAGAAAGGCCAAGGAGCAGTTAGATTGTGTAGCCTTGTCGGCGGTGCATTGATCTTATCAGCATAAATCTGGCACTGGTGGCATTTCTGTACATGCTTGCAACAATCCGCTTCCATGGTAGACCAATAGTAGCCCAGTCTGAGAATTTTTTTGGATAGCATCAACCCGTTCATGTGTGGGCCGCAAGTCCCTCCATGAACTTCTTCGACTACCTGTGCTGCTTCACTAGTATCGAGGCATCTGAGCCATATCAAGTTCGGCGATCTCTTGTATAAAATGCCCCCTGATAGGACAAACTGGATGGCCAGTCTTCGGATTGCCCGACGGTCTGTTTTGGTCGCATCGAGAGGGAAGGTCCCGTCCTCGAGGTACTGCTTGATGTCTGCATACCAAGGCTTGTTGTCGTTCACTGTGTCCAGCTCGAGGCAGTAGACAGGTTGATCCTGTTGCTGAATTTCAATTGGCCAGAGCATGATGCCTCTGGGGATCTGTACCATAGAGGCGAGAGTAGCCAATGCGTCGGCAAATCTGTTATGATTCCTAGATCGGTGACTGAAACTGATTCTCCTGAATTGAGTGATTAGCACATTAAGATAGGCTAAATATGGGACTAGCTTAGCTTCTCGGACGGCCCAAGATTCATTTGCCTGACAGATTACCAAAGATGAGTCCCCGTAGACGTCTATCTCCTCAATTCCGATGCCCAGGGCTTCTTTTAGTCCGGCTATGCATGCCTCGTATTCTGCTTCATTGTTGGAGCATCTGAATTTCAGCTTTACAGAGATTGGGAGGTGTGCCCCCTTGGGTGAGATTAGGACTGCTCCTGCCCCGTGTCCGTGACTGTTGGCAGCTCCGTCAAAGTATAACTCCCAGCCGGAGTATTCTTGCTCTTCTGCTTCTGCGTACAGGATGGATTCGTCCGGAAACTGATCATGCACAGACACATAATCTTGTGTTGGGCTGTGGGCCAAGTGATCTGCAATCGCTTGCCCCTTGATTGACTTTTGAGTCATGTACGTAATGTCGAATTCAGACAACATCATAAGCCATCGGGCAGTCCTTCCGGTGGTGGCTGGCTTTTCCAGTAGATATTTGAGTGGGTCCATCCGGGAGATAAGGAATACCGGGTAGGAAAGCAGATAGTGCCGAAGACGCTGAGTAGCCCAAACCAATGCCAGACATGTTTTCTCCAGCGGGCTGTACCTTTCTTCGTACTCTAGTAAACGCTTACTGATGTAGTAAATGGCCTGTTCTGTTCTGCCTGTCTCATCATGCTGTGCCAAGACGCACCCCATGGAGGTTGCTTGTACTGAGATATAGAGTAGTAGGGGTCGTCCCGGCGTAGGAGGCACAAGTACTGGAGGATTGAGAAGATATTGTTTTATCCTGTCAAAGGCTTCTTGGCATTCGGCTGTCCAAACGGTCGGTGTATTCTTCCGAAGAAGCTTGAAGATCGGTTCGCAGATCGGAGTGAGCTGAGAGATGAACCGGCTAATGTACTGTATTCGGCCCAGGAAACCACGGATCTCCCTTTCAGTTTGGGGTGCTGGCATTTCGATGATGGCTCTGGCTTTAGCGGGATCGACCTCAATGCCTCTTTTACTGACTATGAAGCCGAGGAGCTTTCCCGATGAAGCTCCAAAGACACATTTGGCAGGGTTCAGTCTTAGGCCGAATTCTCTGAGTCTGTCACAGAGTCTTTTCAGATCTTCAGGGTGTTGCCTGGCAGTAGGTGATTTGACAATCATGTCATCTACATAAATTTCAGCTATCTTGTGGATCATGTCATGAAAAAGTGCCGTCATGGCCCTCTGGTAGGTTGCCCCTGCGTTCTTGAGTCCGAATGGCATGACTTTGTAGCAGAACGTGCCCCAAGGTGTGATGAAGGAAGTTTTCTCCATATCTTCTTCTGCCATTCGGATTTGATTATACCCAGAGAAACCATCCATAAATGAGAGCATCTCATGCCTTGCAGTATTATCGACTAGGATGTCGATGTGCGGGAGAGGGAAGTTATCCTTAGGGCTAGCCTTATTCAGATTCCGATAGTCGATGCACATCCGGACTTTTCCATCCTTTTTAGGTACCGGCACGATGTTGGCCAACCATTCAGGGTAGTTTGCTACTGCCAAGAAGCCTGCATTGATCTGTTTTTCTACCTCTTCTTTGACTTTTTGTGACCATTCGGGCCTCATCCGTCTCAGTTTCTGCTTAACCGGTCTGACATCCGGGTTCAGGGGAAGTCTGTGTACCACCAACGCTGGGTCTAAGCCAGGCATGTCTGCATATGACCAGGCAAAGACATCACTGTAGCTTTTCAGGAAGCTGATCATATCCGTTCTTTGCTGTGGGCTCATAGTTGTGCCAATCTGAACCAGCTGAGGGTTGTCTTCGGAACCCAGGTTTACTGTCTCGGTATCCTCGATGTTCGACTGTAGTAGCCCTTCACTGCGTTCTAGTAGATCCAAAATCTCCTGAGGGGGTTTCTCATCCTGTTCTGTTTCCTGCTCTGAGTCATACTCAACTTCTGAAAGCTCAAGGAGGTTTTCAGGGGTAGCCTTGTTGGAGGCGATTTCCTGGCAAATCATTAAGCTTAGTTTAGCATGCTTATGTTTTTATGTTTTGTTGGCTTCAGGACACTAGGCCTTCCAGGGGAAGAATCCGTGTGATTTCGTCATTAGCCCAATGCAAATGTTTTTTTTTTGGAAAAACATATTTTTGAGTCAAAAAATCCAGATTTTCATTGATAAAGAAATGGACTGTTTACAAAATTGACTCGATAAAACAAAAAGAGGCCTACAGTTGGCCAACATTTTGGACTTTTGCAACGGGAGCAAAGAGAGATAGATTAAGAAGAAGAGGGGAGTGATACTGCATCACTGCTTGATCTGACCAACCTTCCCTGCACTGCGCTTTCCCTGGCCCTGTGTGGCCTCGATGGTGAGAGCCTCAGTCCACCAACGGATTAGTGACTGGCGACTGGATGATGCTTCTGCGCTGTTGGAGATGGTGCATACCTGCTCTCCCGCTGGATATTCTGCTTCTGCTTCTGCATCTTCAATAGTCAGCTCTTCGAACATCCGGGCGACGCTGAATACTTCCGGTTCGGGAATCCCTGAAGATTCGGTGCCAGGTTGAGGGTTAGAGATATTGATGGCTGGTGCAAGAGGGGTTTCTGGGTCGGTTTCGAAGATTCCTATGGGGAAGGTTACCGAAATGTGGGGTCGGGGTTCAGGTTTCGCCGATTGTCTACTCTTCTTTGTCAGCTTGTTGAGATAGTCCTCGTAATTGGGCTTGTATCCCAATCCAAATGGAGGCGTGTAACGTGGAGGCACATATCTCTTCTTCATGCCCTGGTTCCTGACACCCAGGCCTAGACCCGGCTGGTAATTCATCTTTGCCATCATCCTGATAAATGGAGGTACTGCTTGCTTGTTCTGCTGTTCCACTTGGGCGATGGAGCTGACCTGCTCAAACTGATAAGTCATGAAAGTTGTACCTTGCCCTAGCTCCTGGATGTCCCCGAAGGAAGTTGCCAACTCCTCAGATGGAATGACGACTAGGTGGTCGTCCTGTATAAATTTGATTCTCTGGTGCAGAGAGGATGGAATGGCACCGGCCGAATGAATCCACGGCCTCCCTAGGAGCAAGGTGAATGAGGCAGGTACATTCACAACTTGGAAATTTGTCAAGAACTGAGCCGGTCCAACCCTGATGGTTAGGTCAATATCACCCAAGTTTTGCCTGGTGGTATTGTCAAAAGCCCTTATAGTCATGGGTCTCTTCTTAACTTGACTGGTGTTCATACCCAGGCTTTGCAGTGTGGAGAGTGTGCAGACATTTAGGCCGGAGCCATTGTCAATGAGTACCGAGGATAATGTCCTATCCATACACTGAACTGCAATATATAGGGCCCGAGTGTGATCCCTATCTCCATCCGGTATTTCCTCTTCAGTAAAGGAGATGATTCGTGATTCTAGCACTTGCCCCACCATCTGCCCCAGTTTCTCAGGCGAGATGTCTGGTGTTACATGGGCGTTGTTAAATACCCGGAGAAGTTGCTTTCTGTGATGCTCTGAAGTCAAGAGAAGGCCCAAGATAGAAATTTGTGCCTGAGTTTTGCCCAACTGCTGGGTAATATTGAATTCTTCCGCTTTTTCCAATATTTTGAGTAGGAGAGCCGAATCTGCTGTTTCCTTTTCTGAGTCTGCTACCCCTGCTTTTTCTTTCGCCTTTTCTTTTACCGGCTCAATCGCCGGAGGTTGGTACACCCGGCCGGATCGGGTGAGGTTGGCTATGTACTGACTTTCCAGGATGAGAGATTGAGGGGCAGGTACATGATTAAGGTTGAAAGGCCGAGAAGGGATGTAAGGGATTTTGACTGGTCCAGTGGATGTTGAGGCCTTGGCTGAGGCGGTGGGCCAACTGGCAGGACAGGGAATTGTGTAAACGATTCGCCCTTTCTCTGATTCCAAAGTGGGGAGTTGTATTGGGGTCTGGATGGTCTGAACATTTGACTGTGGCAGAGGGATTATGACTGGGGGTCGGTACGAGGGCCTGATAATACCATCATTGACTATGGGTGTGCTGGGTCTAGGTTGCCCTGCCCCGGGCTCTTCCCACTCAATAAAGTTAACTTGGTTGTTATGTGGGGGCAGTGGCACCTGGTCGATACTGGTGTTGCTGGGAGCTAGTTCGACCTTACCCGTATCCAGGAGATCCTGGATAGCGCACTTCAGACCAATGCAGTAATCGGTTGCATGGCCCGGACCTCTATGAAAGGCGCAGTGTTGGTTGACATCATAATTTTTGTTTCTCTTGTCTGGCGGTAAAAGAGGGGTAGGGCCTCTTAGTTCGAGAAGGCCCTGCTTGGTTAGGAAGTCCAAAAGTTGACTGAGTGTGTAAGGGAGAGGGGTAAAGGTTCTGGGGGGACGGGTTTGCCCCTGGTTCTGTTTAGCCGGCCGGGTGCTTTCGGGTGCTGGCTGTTGCCGAGTGGCCGGAGCCGGTAATCTGATCGGTGCTACAGGGGCCACCAAGTTAACATTTTCTTTTCTCTTCTGGTCTCTGTGACCGTTGTTTCGGCTGGTTGAAGCTGCTGCCGCTTTGAGGGGAGCAAACCCTAGGCTTGAATGAATGGCTCCACTCTGTATTGCTGCCTCAATACGGGCACCTGTTTTAACTATTGTGCCAAAGTCCACAACCGGTAGAGTGACCATCAGGGTAGAGTAGGGTTGCTTCAACGTACCCAAAAATATGTTTGCCAGCTCTTCCTTAGGGATAGGGGTGATGACCTTTGCTGCCATTTCTCTCCACCGGGTTGCATATTCCAGGAACGACTCATTGTTCCGCTGGTACATCTGTTCCAGTTGGCTTCGCTGAGGCCGAAGCTCCTGATTAAAAGAGTATTGCTCCACAAAGGCATCCATGGCATCCTGCCACGTCTTGATTCTCTGCTTATCGATCGACATCCACCAGGCAAGGGCTGCCCCCTTCAGACTTTTCTGGAAATACTGTATGAGCAGAGGCTGATTCTTGTTATACGGGAGCATATCCCCCAGGTACATCTGCAAATGTTGTTTAGGACAGCCTGAGCCGTCATATTTATCGAAGTCAGGTACCTTAAATCCAGGGGGAATAGCATCTCCAGAGGAGAAAGTCAGGTCCTCCAATGATAGAGTGGGGTTGACAGACGCCCCTTTCATTCTTCTCATTTCCTCTTTCATCTGTTTTATCTCCTCATGTTGGTCCCTAAGAGACGGTGTAGGATCAGAAGATGATGGCCTGTCCTGATTGACATGTGATGTCTTAGGCTGGTCGTCATACTGGTCATACTCTTCTCCTCCTCCGCCTGTTGCGGGTATAGGGTTGGGAATGATGATAGGGGTAGGCTGCTCTGGGTGAGGCTGATCGGGGGTTTCATTGGAAGGGTTTCGGTTAGACGGTTCTTCGGTTCGGGCACCAATAAGAATATTCAGGGATTCCAGAACTCGGTCCAACTTGTTCTGCATTGCTACAATATCCCGGTCATGTGACTGTACCAGTTCCTCGATCCTCTGTTGATGGTCTGATGGTTCTGTCATTGCTTCTGAGCTGTTTTCTATCGGGCCGATGTAGGGTACAATCTCCGTGACTGGTATTTCTGTGAGAACCGCTTCTGCGACTTCTGCGAGAATCGCAGTCAGAGAACGAGTCATGGGTCGGCTCATGCAGACTGAAAAGATGCAACGACTAAACATGAATATGCATGAGGGAGAGACAGAAAATGCAGAAAAGATTTTCATTGATTGCAGTGACTGAGTGAGTGTAATACAGGACTGACTCAATAAAAGCGAAAAAGGACTCAACCCTAGGCAGGCCCATCGGGGATGGCAAAGTCAAGTGGCCGGGGCACGCCATCAAGGTCCATGACCTGTTGTTGGAGGGATGTGATTTCGACCTCCATGCGCTCGATTGTTTCCGAGGCATTGTACATATGGGATCCGTACTGACGGATCCGACTGGTCATCTCCTCCTTCGCACTATCAAGCTGCTCCTGATGGAAGTGCAACTGGGCCCGAAGGACGGAGTTCTCTCTGATATCACCCCTGTGCCTCTTCCGCAAGGATCGGACTGTGTGCTCGAGGCGGTCAACCTGCTCCTGCATGGCTATGAGTTCATGGTTCTGCTCCGCTTCCTGCTGCCTAAATGCGCGCTGGGCTCGTCTAAGCTGTTTTTCTCTCTCCTGGATCTGTAGTTGCCTTTCCAGGAAAAAGTCTGTCCAGGGAACCGCCATGTCAGCTATAGGTATGGTTCCTCGAGATGGGGCTGCAACTGGTGTAGGCAGTTCCCTAGGCACTGGCATGCCGGGTGGAAGGTCAGGATTTTCTACCCATATACGGTATGCGGAATCAGTTGGTGGTCCAGTTGTTACCACAAAATCTGGCCATTTGTCCCTTCTGGAGCTTCGCCAATCTGCTTGAAATCGGCGGGTGAGGCATTCAGATTGTACTGTGAAATCGACAAAGTCCTGTTCCAGGTTGTCTATAACCGGGATGCGCTGAGGGAGTCCAAACTGTCTAAGGACTCGAAGTGGTACATAGGCTGTAGAGCCGGTGAGTCCCGCTAGGACCATGCATCGCCTTCCTGCTATGACGACGCGTGGTAGTTGTCTGCGAACCAGCCACACGCATTCCCATGTGATCTGCTCCTCTGTCAAGTCTTGGAGGAGCCGATAGAGAGTCTTAACATCTGAAGTCACGATCTCGCCCTGATTCTGCGAAATCTTTCTGGGTAGACTGTATACATCTCGAGGTACATCCGGTACCGGTAAGATGGTGGGCAGGTGTGAGACCATCCACAGATGCAAAAGCGGTGCACTGGCGTGGAAGACGCCATTTCTGCGTCCTGATGCAAGGTTGAGAGCCCTGAGTAACTCTGCAAGAATGACTGGGACAACTGTCTTTGATTCCCGCATGTCGTCGATTACCCCTGTCAGTACTGAGTCGGCGAAGGCGCGACTTTTTGGGAGCACCAGTTGGGACATGATGATCAGTGTGAAGGCATTGAGACCAGGGATCTCAGTTTCTAGGGAGTCAGGGTCCCACTTGGGCCGGTACAATTTCTCAAGAAATTCAATGGACACCCGGTCGTAAGTGCCGCTAGGATCGTACTGCAAGGAGGCAGGCCTGATTCGTAAGAATCGTGAGAGATCTGCCTGAAAGTTTGCCTTGTAGCGCGGTACTATGGCATCACCTTCCATGTTTAAGCCGAGAATGCGCTGTATCTCCTCCAGTGTTGGACACAACTCGTTCTTACCGAAACGGAATACCATATAAGTAGGGTTCCAACACTGGACGGCGGCATTAATGAGGCGCCAATCTGTCTTAACCATGGACAGGTCTAGGGTGTTACCCAGTCTGTAGTACTGGGCCCAAGTGAGACGCTGATCCTGACTTAGTGCCTCAATTTTCTCACGGAGGGTCGGATCACATGCCCCCTGGGAGGTCAGGTGCATGGGCCTAGGAGGCTGACCATTTGGCGGAACAATCCCTGACGGACCTGCCATCTACCCTGGACAAAATAAACAGACTCTGTGTAAGTGCACTGTGTATGAAATGCAAATGATGCAATATTTTTTATTTTATATATTTTTTTTGATTAGGGTGTGACATGACACATGTATCCTGATAGGGCAATCGGACAGGGGTCCGGTATGCTTTACCCGAGTTGTAGGAAACCAGGGGCCTATAAGGACAAGGCGGGGGATAGGTCTAAGTGAAGACCTATACGCCGAAGATTTGAACCTCATGTGCTATGTCCAGAGATGGGGTAGGATGTGTTTTATTACAAGCACAAATTTGGCTCATCACATGCCCCTGGGTGAGTGCTTATCCGGATAGGATATATCCGGGTAATCAACCCTGATTGGGGACAGGTATAGGGTGCAAGCAGGTTAGGGTTTAGAGTATCCCTCCAGGTGGGGCTGCTTGTAGACTATACCCTAGCCTAGGCTATATGTATGCATGCTGGGGTATGCAATATTGTGTTCCTAAGGGTGGGGGGATCACTTACACCGTATATGCTACTCCCTGAAAAGGGCCGATTGGTGTAAGCGGGAGCGTTCAGAACCGTTTCCTGAGGATAGTCACCCAGCAGGCTAGTTCCGCGGACCTCCAAGACTGTTAAGCCCCTGTCACTGAGGATAGTCATCCAGCAGCCGTGAGCGTAATAAGCCTGTCTAATAGGTATTGGGTTGATTACACTACTATGGTATGAATGAGATGCACAGTACATAAATCACCAATAGAAGTAAAATGATTAGTATTAGGTTAAATACTTAAGCATTTGATTAATTTGAAGTTTAGTTTGGCTTAACCTTAGGTTCCGGGTTGAACCTTAAGGTCCCCAGCAGAGTCGCCAGAGCTGTGAGCGCGGGTTTCGGGAGAACCCTGGAATGCATCTCACGGGTGGAGTTAAGAGTCGCCACCTATTCATTCGGAAGGGATAAGTCCCCGGGATTTGGTTAAGGTCTTGGTCTGTGATCCGAGGTCAGGGTAAGAGGTTCGGTTAAGTCCGGGGAAGGGGTTAGGCACCCCGGCACTTCCACTTTTCAGTGGTTCCCTACTTGCTAGGATTAAGCCAAACTAATCTCAATTTTAATCAAATGCCTTAAGTATTTAAGAAAATGCTAATCTAAGAAGGAGAAAATCCTAGACTAGGGTCGAACCCGGGTTGGGCTGCCTACGTACTCACATAGGGGTGAGATCAGACCGAGCGTAGTTCTGGCACATGAGCCCGTGCCAAGGCTAGGGGTGTGTGTGTGTGCACCAAGGGTGGCTTAGGGTCTAGCCGGGAGGCTAGGGGTGGTTGACCGGGTTGGTCAAGTGCTTGGTATTGGGCCCGGTAGGCCTAAGGTAAGTCTGATAGGGTAGGGTTGGGCCCGGTAGGCCGAGGGTGAGCCCGGTAGGCTAGTTTGGGCCCGGTAGGCCGAGATTGGGCCCGGTAGGCCAAGGGTGAGCCCGGTAGGCTAGGGTTTGGCCCGGTAGGCCGAGGAGTGAGGCCCGGTAGGCCCAGGGTGTCTTAACCAAGGGTTAGGGTTGCTAACCGAGGTTAAGAAAGGTGATTAACCTTGGTTAGGGGTGCTAACCATGGTTAAAAAAGTCCAATATCAGATTTTTTGGTCTTTTTGAATTTTTCTGATTTTTTTGGGATTTTCTCAGATTTTTTCCCAACGGTCAAAGGTGCTTAACCGCGGTTAAGGAGGGGAGGTCACCATGGTTAAGGGTCTTAACCATGGTTAAATGGTCAAAAGAGACCATTTTTGGGTTTCTCCTAATATTTTGGATTTTTTGAGCATTTTTCCAGATTTTTTCCGGGTCAGGATTTTTTACCCGTGGTTAAGGGTCAAAAATGGGGTCGACTCTGATTAAGTGTCTTAACCACAGTAAAAAATGAAATTGAAGACATTTCTGGATTCCATGTAATATTTATGATTTTTTGATGCTTTTTCCAGAATTTTTGCTAGGTCATGGGCCGCTTAACCATGGTTAAATGTTAACCACGGGTGAGTTTAACCATGGTTAAGGGGCCGACTGAAGCAAAAGTGAGCCTAAGGTCCATAGCAGGGCCTAGACTGGCCTCCTACCCGGTCTGGGCCCCCACAAATATCCGAAATTGCAAAAAACTCTAAATTTTCATCAAATTGTTAACCATAGTTACCATGAATTTAACTATGGTTATGGAATCCGAGACACCAGTGGGTAGCCTGCTATGTGGGGAACAATTTGGGCCCTTGTGGGACCCAAGGGGATGCCGTATGTGGGCCCCACAGTGGCCCAAAGTTGCCCCGACAAACACCACATAAAATGATGATTTCTACCAAAAACAGATTTTTTTCCAAACTTTGCAGCAATTTTTCCGTTTATTGGCTCAACCCCTGGGGGATCCGAGACCATGGTAGCAAAGCCTACTATGAGGAAACAATTTGGGCCCTTGTGGGGCCCAAGGGGAGGTCGGATGTGGGCCCCACAGAGGCCCAAAGTTGCCTCCTCGCACAGATTTTTACACTGTCACCCCACTTTGGTCGATTAACTATGGTTAGAGTGCGAGTTAGGGGCTGAAAAATTTACAGGGGGGAGCCCTACATATGGGGAGTCTAACCATGGCCTTTTTCGACCAGGCTGGGCCTACCTGGTTAAACCTGGGGGAGTGTCCTGAAACTGATTTTTTTGAAATTTTTGGAAAAAAACACTTTGGTGGCTAGGAGTGCTTGCCCATGTGAGTCTAGGGGGTTTTCTCATTGATTGAGGGACCCCCCGACCTCCGGGAGTGGTCGTGCACGTGGTGAGGGCTATGCCCGTGGCCACGCCTCAAGGTCGGCCTATTTTTTTTTCTTTTTTTCCTTTTCTAACTACTAAAAAAGAAAAACAAAATGGGGACCCCTGGAATGGGACCAGGGGTCCCTTTACAATGCTAAAATCAAGAGACTAAAGCAAGGGGAAGGGGTGTATACCTTCACGGACCGGCTTGCGCGGTGGCGAGGCTTCCTGGGGCGTGGCGGCTGCGGACGGCGGCAATGAGGCTGGGAGGGCCTAGTGGATGGAGGCGACAGACCTCGGAGGTCCAAGGATGGACTGAGACGAGGCGGAGGGAGTCCGGGTGGAGTGGGAGCGGCTGGCCAAAGAGGGCGGCCTCACTGTAAACTTTTTTTAAAAAAAAAAAAAAAAAATTCGACAGTGGAACGTGGTGGTGAACGGCGGGGCTAGTGAGGTAGCTGGGAGGCTAAGGGACGCCTCTCTGATGTTATGGCAATGGGAAATGGGTCGAAGATGGCCGGGAAGGTATGGACAGATTTTTTTTTTTGTCAAAACTCATGTGAACCGGTAGATTTGTGGGGTATAGGCTTTGAGAGAGTTTTTTTTGAGAATGTTTTGGTCCTACCTAAGGATAAGATGAAGGTGGAGAGCAGGGGTGGGCTGGCTGGAGGATTTTTTTTTTTCAAACTCCCCTTTCCCGTGGTTGCTCTCGGGGTTTTTTAAGGGAGAAAGAGGGAAGGTGTGGATGATGGAATAGATAAGGATGAGAGTACGTGAGGTGGGCTACGCGTGGGAGACCGAACAGGAGGGCGGGCAGGCGCAGGAGGGAGCCAGACCATGCGGTCCTGTTCAGTCGTCCCTTTGACACCAGGGACGATGAACATGTCATTTGAAAAAAATTTTTTTTTTTTTTTTTTTTGCTTTGGCCGGTGGTTTTGGTTACGTGGTTGGGCCCACCCGCATATGGCCCCTGCCACCATGGGTTTGTGCCAACCACACCCCTCCAAATTTTTTTAATTTTTTTAATTTTATTTTTTTTTGCTTTTCTTTGTAAAAAACAAACTCTTTTTTATTTGATTATTATTTTTTAATCTTTAAAAAAAACTTCTTTTTTTTGTTTTTTTTTTTTTAATTTGTTTTTGCTTTGTTTGTTTTTTTTTTTTGTGTGATCTGTTTTATTTGTTTAGGGTGTGGTCCCCCCCCTACTACCCTACAAGAAATCATGGTTTCTTTTTTTTCTTTTCTTTTATTATTATTATATTTTTGTTGAATTTCAACACAAACGTTTGTTTTATTTCCTTTTTTTTTTTGGGCTAAACCCCCACCATGTGGGGAAACAAAAAGTACTTTAATCTAAACAAAATTTGAATTTTAAAAGGGGTAGTGTGGTCCTACCTTAGATTTGGCTTAATGGGCCCATGCTTGGGCCCACAAACGGTTTTAATCATTTGGGAACTTGAAAAGGGGCCTTGAGTCCATGGGGACTTTTGCCTAGGGCTTTGCTAGGGCTAGCTTGCAAATTTTCGCAAGGCCAACTGATTATTCAACTTCGGCAAAAGCGTTGTGGATGGCGGACCATTGGATGTCCACAGGCCACAGAATTCCGCAAGCCACCAAATGTTCTTTGCATTTCCTCAAGTTTCCTTTTTTTGTAATAATGGTTGCAAGAAGATGACCTTCTCCTAAAAAGCATTTTTCTCCGAGCCATGATATCCAGGGGTGTCAATGGCCGGGCTGGGCCTTGTTGTTTAATTAACGGGCTTATAGGTAGGCCCTAGCCTGTCTTATTATTACTCGGACTGGGCTGGGTTCGGGTCTTTGTGGGCTTGGCAGGCCAAATTTAATCAGGCCTTATACGCGTTTGGGCGGGCTTATAAATTTTTATGGGCGAGCGAATTTATAATCAAGCGTCATTCGGGCTAATATACAGGCTTGAGTCTTCTTTCCTCTTATCATCTTTTTTTATTCTTCTTTCTTATGGTAGTCTTTTTGTCTTTCAACGAGTGTTTAGTTAAAGGGATTGGATTCGAATCCCAAAATCTAGTCAAATTTGAACTTGAATCCTTGCTTTTAATGTCCTAGCGGATCACATATCATATTCGGATTTAGCAAGTTCATCAAAACAAGATACAATTAGTATTAGGATTATTGTAATGACGTAGATGAGATATGAGATACACTGGTGTGTGTATCTCATCACAATCTAGATTAGTATCAATTAGCTAGATTATGATCTTTAGGATTATCCTTGTCAGAATCTTGGATGATCTATTTAAACCATCTTTGGGTCATTGTGTGGACGGGTGAAAATAGGCCAAAATGGCTCATTTATTATCGTTCTCCAGGGGTGTCTTGACGCAGGATTGTATAGGGATGTCATTCAATGGGTCTGGCTTGGACTAATATTTTTGTGATTTTGTATTGGCCAGGCCCTGGCAGCCCAGCCCATTTACAGTTTTTTGTCTCCCAAATTAGGCCGTTGACACCCCTAGATTAGGTCCACCGTCCAGTTAACGTTGATTGAAGCATCAACTTCTTGTTTGGCTGCACGAAATCAAGGAGTTGGCTCACCGCTAAACCAACCTAATTTTTTTGTACGTTTTGTGTTGTTATTCCGGTTCAACTTCATGAACTGATAACTCTCAAGGTTAGGAGGACATTAGTGGGAAGAAAGCAGAAGCTGATCGCGCACATGCATAAGCGTGTGCACAGGATGGTTATTGGATGCTTGATTGTGAGGAAGGTTGCAAGCAAAGGCAATTTAAGTCCCTTTGCTTTGAGTAGTGTAAATGAATGATCAATATTTTGGGGGTGTTAAGCAAGGACTTGGTCCAAATTTTAGGTTTTTTTACAAAAGGGAAGATAATCGCCTCCTCACTGGTGGAGCAAGGGATCTCGTCCCCCCTTTCTCACCATGTGTCCCCTTTCGACTCCCTTTATTTAAATGTAGTTAAGATTCACTAACCTTGTGTTTGGTTGTCAAGAAAATAAGTGAAAACATAGAAAAGAAAAGAAAATTATTGAAAACACAACTAAGAGTTGTATTAGATATCTTAAATTTTTTTTTTTTTCCCCATATTTTCACTTATTTTCTCAGCAACCAAACATAGCAAACCTTTGTTTTTAGAAGAAAAAAAAATTAATCACATGAGGATAAAATTTGTTAACCATAGTTCAAGGGCGAGTTAAAGGGGCTTTATGAGGTGAGGAGCAAGAGCCCATTCTTCACACAATGAGAGGATTATTGCATTTAAAAATTAACATTTGACCGGACCTAAACATGTATTCTAAGGTGGGCTTGGGTATTAAATTTTTTGGCCCATGATAAGGCTGGGCCAGGTTCAGCTCCAGTAAGAGCCATCTCCATACAACTATTTGAGAGTGTGTGTGTGAGTGTGTGTATTTCCTTGCTTTGACTGCAGCTTGCTTTCACCTTGTGGTGTAGTTGCCTTAGACCAAAAAAACCAGATTTTTGTGTTTAGTCCCACATCGGACTTGAGTCCGAGCTCTCAATACATTATAAGTTCCATCACGCCCCAAAAGGTTGATACCCATTTTGGAGAGTGTTTGGGTGAAGCTTCTAAGGGTTGAGAGTGTATGGTGTGTGGGTGTGGGTACGGGTGTGTGTTTCCTTGCTTTGACTGCAGCTTTCCCCCTGTGGTGAAGTTGCCTTAGACCCAAAAAAAAAAGATAACAACTCTCATAAAGCTGGTTTTAAATTAGAGCTTGATTTTATAAAAAAAAAAATTACAAAAAAATTATTAAGAAAAACTAGCAGTCCCTAAAATGAAGCTGGATTCGATCAACTCCAAACAACGGCTTATTGGTCCAAGACAAACAACAAAACGCGCGAACTTTCCGGGTAACAACGAAAAATCTTGTATCACACGCCTGCTCCTGCATGGTTTGAGACTAAATTTGATCAATGTTGTGGAGGCAAATCAGTATAATCCATCTCAAATGCCACCACTTAGATGCACGAGACTGCCATAATGGTTCGCGCTGATTTCTTACCATATTCACATACCAGTGGGTCTATGACATCAGAACAAAATTGGTCAAGTTGCTTCAATACGTTTGTCTTTAATCAATTCAGGGATTGCTTCACCACACAAGTATTCCTGGGTTTGTCAACCTAATGTGAACAAATTAAAATCTTTGGACAATAGTTCAACTCAAATTTAAGGACCTCCTTTAGTTGTTTAAAACAGTATAAATCTGTTACTTGTTAAATTAAAGTACACTAGAAAGAAAGATATGGACAAGCTCTTCATGTTCTAAGAGTCTAATCTGCATAATATTCCAAGGCCATTTATGTCGAAGTTCCCTGTAATTAGAGGCAGTGAACAATGGCCATGTTTGAATTTCTACAAAAAACGACACAGCTTTGCCAGACTGTAAAGCTCTAATGTGAGATTTTCTCTCATAATTTAAGAGAATTGACTAACATTTAGGTCAGCAAGTTTGATATAATAAATGATGATTAGTGTTTATGGCTCACTTGAACATGAATATGTAAACTGGAATTCATAGAAGCTACAGCATGGTCTAGAGTTAGAGGTCAGAAGAATGCCTAGAACCCTAAGAAACTCTCCATTTTTGTATATGACATGAAGGTTTAAATAAGTTTTAAAGAAACAAAAAAAGTTGAAATTTAACACAGTTTTGTTGTCACAGAAAATTTTCATTGATTTGATGTGCGGTTTTTCGCCTAAGTCGATACAATTTGGTTGAACCGCCTAGTCTAAACGCTAGATGTGTGATTTCTAGAACATCGGTTGTAGGCGTGATCGTCGCAAGGCTTGACGCTGACACTAACTAAACTAAATAATCACACCGCCACTCCACAGCAGTATTAATTGCATTTTAATTATATGTTTTGGATACTCACGTTCCGTGAATAGCTGAGACATTGAGGAATATCCAGAAAGGCAATATTTCGGGAATCAATCTAATTCTATCTCTGTTCGTTCCCTTTGAAGAAATGAAGGATTCCAATTAAAGAATTGATATTGGACCAGTACCATAATTAATTCTGAAGTAATTCATTCAGCTAATCAAAATATGTCCTAAAAACAAGAAGAATCGAGAAATGTACATTGAACACACAAAAACTGAACTCAGGATTGTGTAACCGCGTACAAGTCATTGTAACCATCTAGCTAGCTAGTCACCGGGCCATGAGCAAGTGGGATTACATTAGATTATTTTTCTGCATTTAAACCTTCTCAGATCAATCACCAGCTGTAAAATCTTCTAAAGTCCCCACCTTAATTTGACTGAAACCTAGGGCATTATCATCGCACCGCCGCATAAAAGAAGAAATCTATTAGAAATAAATTAAGTGACAGGGAACGCAATGCTATTGCTAGTTGGTCACATATCTATATCAGCCAGTTGTGATTTCCTGCTAATGAAGTTTAACAAATAGATTTTATTCTCTTTCATTCATAAGATAACTATAAATTTAAGAATTTAATGGCAGCTCGAGACTAACACAGAAGATTACTGTCATGAGTCTGATGGTGGTTCAAGACTAATTTCTTGTAGAAGATTATGCCTGTTTTTGTTCATGAAGTTAGGAGGATTACGAATTTACGTATGTACTTCCATTTTCTTATACTTAGTACAATCTTAGAAGAGATATACACTAATTTTCTATTAATATTCAATTTTATGTTCATGTCTTTGAGAATATTAAAGTTTAATTTATTTTTCTTGGTGGGGTAAGCCAGTAAGCCTTCACCAAGTTGGCAATCTTTGAAAAGATTAAGCTGCCAGTTTTCAATTAATTGTGACGTTCCATAAGATAACGGCTAGATTATAACTAATTTTTTATGGAGTATAACCTTTGAGAGGATAATGGGTAGATTGTGATTACTTTTTACTAAAATATTGTGGCTAACTCATGATCAATGGGAATATTAAGACTAATTTTCAGTAAAATCATAGCTTTTGAAATAATTATCAATACTTTTCCACCAAGTATAGGAAGTGTCCTGTGTGTCCTTTAAGCAGAAAGCCTTGAAGTGGCCAGGCAGGCACCCACCATGAATGGAAGCCTGCAAAATTTCCATGACCGAAAATCAGCATGATCGGATGGCTTTTGATTCCGTCATTTGTATACATTTCTCAAGGTTTCTATAGTCCTCAGACTCTAGGGTACTTTAGGTTTAGCTTATTAGGAGCCGCTTTTAGACGATTAAATTTCTTTTCTTGTGGAAGAAGGTGTTTGGTTAGCACATAAATAATCACTTTTGCGGTAGATATGATTAACAAAAAAAAACATGGCTTAATTAATGAAAATTCTTTAGTTTCTAATTTTGTAGGAGAACTTTAAGGACAACTAACTTTTAAACCACAGTCTCTTCTATTGTGACATGAAACATCAAAAGCAGGCCCTCTTGCTTAAGAAGTTACCATAAGATCATAATTTTGAATAACCACATTGAGTATAACCTACTCTTCTGACTCTAATCGACTATTATTAAATGTTGAAGCTGACGAAATAAAGTTTCTGAAATGATTAAATTTCTTCAAAGTACTTGAAATATCATATAAGACCTAAACAAAATTGGTCAAATTTTCTAGATGACGAACTTTTTAAAATTACTCAGCTTGAAGCAAAAATTGAGAATTTTTTCGAATTTTGTCTAAATGTTAGAACTTTGAAAAGAAACCCTAGTCATTTTCTTTTCAATAAATGAAACAGTTCATGACTTAAATTGCTTTGACGAATCTACACCAGAAATCCTGTATAGTTCACCATTTTGAGCTAAATGCATAGTCAAAACTATGGTGAGTACTATGGATCTTAATTTGATCAAATTTTGTATGATGGCTTTCCTTTTTACAACTATTAAATGGTGGATCCTACCCCTCTACTTTTGTTGTAGCACAGTGCTATTGCATGTGAAGCATGAGCCTAGCTAGGTTTACTCTATAACACCACCATATCAAAGTACCCACCAGTAAAACTCCTCCCTAACATGGCCTATGGGAACTCCTTAGTAATTACCCATCATATGCCCATGTACTGAAAGCTCCCAAATTACTTGGATCAATTGCATTACATGAACCAATGGGCTTGAAAAGATTCTACTCAATAAAACTTTCTACTGCATAAAAACTGTCACTTTAGGAGTATTATTATCGCTGATCGAACTCACGAAAAAAAAAAGTGATTCTGATTTTGATTACATCATTTCAAGCACTATCTCATTTCAAATCAATAGTATTAAAAACTTCGAAAATCATTCACCCTAATCAGCCATTGATCTTTGATCTTTGATCTTTAATCACTCAATGAAGAACATATAGTACTCAAATTCACTATAAAGTTCTGGTAAGTCCATCAAGTGAATTTAGATTACATTAATTCTGAAACTAACCCATTTTAAATTTACCATTAAACTTAGAAGTCCTAGCTTTAATCTTGAAAGTTTGGTCCTCTCATTGTTCTTACAGGTGCCCCCACCCTAATTAGACAACCATTTCATATATGCTTTTCCCATCATTACTAGCTGTATCTGCCCCCACAGATGACTCCATGCAAACTATAATCCAAATCCTAACCAACATATTATATCACAAACATGTACTATAATAACTAACTTCTTATATAAATAATCAAGAAAATCAAAGGCGGTCATCGTCTATTAATTACATAATTTTACTTTTAGCGCTAACCCACTTCAAATTAACCAAGAAAACTTAGAAAAATCATCCTATATAGCCATTAAATCTTGAAAATTTGAAGAACCACTCCCTTTTCACTGCAACCTTCTTGCTTAAGTGGCCCCCGAAACCACCAACCTCATTAGACTTCAAAACCCTTTTGATTCTTTGCTTGCTCACGTGCAAAAGATTCAAAAAGATCATTTTTCTTGGTTACATTGCTATATATGATGTTACTGCTACTGATAGTTTTATCTTTTTCTTGTTCATACATTACTGTGATGGGTTTTGAACCCAAGACCTGTCTCTTAGTGGGAGATGATTGCCATGGCCACTCTTCCACGAAGGTGTAGACTAGTGTTATAGTTGGTTGATCGCTTCTTTTGATGGCTCTTGAGTACCCTCGTTTTCTTGTGTTGATATGACTCATCAGAGATCATCACAACGTCTTTTTAACTTTCTCTTCATGCAAAGGGTCAACAGCATGGTTACCGACGTTTACGGAAGATATAATCCCTCTCTGCTCTTTCTCTCTCTAGGGTGGTATCGAGCCGAGCCGAGCCGAATAGTGATGTGTTCAAACTTGTTTATTAATTAAACCAACTTAAACATCAAGCTGGAATTTAGCTTTTTTATTAAATAAACAGCAAGCAACTTTAACAGCAGTTCACGAGCAACTTGAGTCATTGCATAGACTATTTATATCGGCAAAAGTTTGGCTATGGTGGACTCCCAAGCCAAACGCTCATGCATCCACAAATGATAGGGCACCTGGCGATAATTTGGGAGAGAAATCATTTTATTTTCTCCCCATTATTTTGACTTCTCTCTCCTTTAAAACGTCACCTGCCCCATCATTTGTGGATGCCCAAGCACTTGGCTCGGGTGTCCACCAGAACAAATTGGAGGCCAATTATATTAGGTGAAAATTTTATTTTATTACTTTAGATACAGAAATTACATTGTTGGAAAAAAAATTAGTATAAATTTATGATTATATAAAAGGTATTTTTATCATGTAAAATAGATTATATATTATTATTCGTAACTAATATATAATTATAATATTTAAATGAAGTATATTTTAAATACTTTAATATGGTAATAAATATATATATATATATATATTATCTAGCCGAATATCTACGTGCTCAAGCTTAGCCCGTTAATTTAACAAACTTGAAAATTTAATTCGAGTTTTTGTGTGTTTATTAAATAAACAAGCTCGGACGAGCTTTTTAATGAGCTGGGCTCGAGCTTGTGAGGAGCAACATGGTTCGTTAACCACCCGTATGACCCTCTCTCTCGGGAGTAAAAACAAAGACGTCCTACTCCCAAAATAAAGGTTTGTTTTGCACAGTAGGTCTGTTGGGAGAGTGAGGAAACAAACGAAACCAGACAAAGTGAGTGAAAAGCGGTTTGGGAGGAGACCCAAGTCGATATTGTGGGCTGGGGGGGATTTGTGAGAGTGACAGAGAGATACTGAGATACGGAAACCGCTTTTGAGAAACCACTTGTTGTCGGAAGTTGGGGGTAGTAGCCCCCAGATTTCCACTTTACTTTGTCCGTTTTATCTCGTGGTCCTGTCACGAGAAATTTCTAATATTCTTTTGTTGCGTTTCAATTCTATTATGGTGCGACGCAACTTCATGAACGATGATGCTTCACCCCTTAGATCACTATGATCACGAGGTGTTCTCTATCTAATGGATTGTCTTCATCAAAGTTGCTTCCAATATCCCTGTGACAGAGACATACTGGATCTTGTAACCCGTCGGGTTAAGTGTGATAGCTGCACCTTGGTGACACCTGTTCCAGTTAATCATAGTTGGTGAGCATAAACTCATAACAGTAATTTTAATCTTGTTAAGATTTAAAATAAATTAGAAGAAAATGAAAAACTATTTATACTGTATTGTCTCGTGTGTCACATTATATCAATAAAATGTGGTATATACTTCCATATTTTAATTATTTAATTCAAATAATTAAGGGTCAATATTAGAATTGACTTATTTGATCATTTTTAAATGTCGCATCATTTTAATCTGATCTCTTAATCATTTAAATTAAAGGATTAAAATTTGATAGTATATCCGAGAATGTATTTTGAAGTACCATAGACTCACTCTATATCGACAACCGGTGTAAAAAAAATTTACAACTTACACTGTAAAAAAAAAAAAGGGCATGCTAGGCCTACTCATCCGAAAATAAACACATGTTAAACTAGGATATGTGTTGCAAATACCTGATAGTAGGGTTAGCATGGGTTAGATATAATATACAATTAGATATATAAAAAAATCATTTATTTAAAGTCTAAATAGAATCCAAACGTCAAGTAGAAGGAAAATTATAGTCAGGATAAAGGGGGTATAAAGAAATCCATGTAATTAACCCACCATGTGTATTGAAATCTTTTTAAAATATTAACAAAATTAGGGAAAATCCATCTTTTATTTACTATTATTAACTATTGCGAAGACAAAACCCATCATGACTAAAATTTCATACTTCTCCATTTATAAAAGATATCTACTATTACTCTCTTTTCTTTATTTTAGCCAAAGGGTTCATCGAATTTGTTTGGGCCGAAACCATTATGGTAAAGAAAACTTTCTAATAAATGATTGCTCATAATTTTTCAAGAATTTTTTTCTCAAATATAAAATAATGATAGAGAATTATTTGCAATAAAAAAACTCATCCTCTTTGGTCATAACATGATGAAGAATTTGGAAAGATAATGGAGAAATATATCCCTTACTTTTCTTTGAAAAGCTTGATATTAAATATCATTTTCAAGGTGAAAAGTTATGGGACACAACGGTGTCATCGGGTTATAGCTAGAAACGATGTTTTTCGTCATTAGCCTTTCATGGAGCCTAAGGTGTTTAAAGGTCAAGATCTCTTGTGCAACTGTTAACACGTCTAAGATCATGCATCCTGACCTTTAACCACTCATGACAACAGGGAAGGCCATAGACCATTTTCTTCGTTGAATACTCTTATGTTATTTGACATTTAATAATATTCCTATTGTTTTACTTGCAAATTGCCGAGCCTTTCATGGAGCCTGGATGTTTAAAGGTTAATTTCTTTATTTCTAAATATATTAAATTTGGATATTTGTTATTATTATTATTATTTTCAATTGAAATTCCCAATAAAAAAGATATTTATTAGAATTAGGGCCCAGGTCTCATATTAATTAATTGCGAACTACCTCGTTTGTTGCAACGCTACTTAAAAAGAAAAAGTTCCGACGGGAAGGAAGAAAATGAGTGGATCGATCTACTAATTCCTCATCCTCAAATCAATCTTTCCCATGGGGTCTTGTCTCAACGAATAAGTGATTGTAGGAGTAAATTCTTGATATAATTCGAAAAAGCAAGCGACAAGTCCAAAGCAATAAAATAAGAAATGTGAAAGATAAATCTTTTTCACATTTCTAAGATTAAACAAAGAGATTCGCAAATAAAAGCGTTAATGCCACGACCAATCCATAAATGGTTAAAGATTCCATAAAAGCCAGACTTAACAATAAAGTACCTCGTATTTTATCCTCTGATTGTCTCGCGATACCTTCTACAGCTTGTCCCGCAACAGTACCTTGACCAACTCCAGGTCCAAAATCTCTTGTACAACTGTTAACGTATAAGGTCATCTATCCTGTCCTTTAAACACTCAAGACACCAGGGAAGGCCATAGATCATTTTCTTCGTTGAATAATGAATACTCTTATGTTATTTGACATTCCTATTGTTTGACTTGCGAATTGGCTCATTTAGCAATACATCTCTGCTTTACATTATTAAACAGAAAAAAAAGTTTTGTAGACTATCATTATGTCCCTTTTGCATGTAAGACCACTAAAGAGGATAAGTACATGTGGTGTCCTAAAAGAGGGTATTTATGGCATTTTAAAGTGCATGAAACCGATGCTCCTCGTACATTTTTTTCGAACATGGAGATCTTTAACTCTAGATCATAATTGTTCAATTTACTGTAAACTAGATCCCATTTTGTAAAATCAATCAGTGTGAGTGGTTATCCCATACCAAAAAAGAGAATATATGGTGGGATCAATTATTTGATGGAATCAATCAGCCTGTTATATCAAAACAAAGAAGAGTGTTAATTTTTGAGCCCTTCATCTCTTTAATCTCTACACAGTATGGAACTAGCCCAGTGGTAGTGTAACCCCTCCTTAGGAGGGTGAATCCGGGATCAAGTCCCGTCAGGTGCGTGTTGTGATTTTTCCACACTTTGCATTGAGTAGATACTAACCCCTAACCCTAGACTGTGCAAAAAAAGAAAAAAAACTCTTTAAATCTCTCTATTATTTTCTTTAAAAAATGGAACAAAAGAGAGTTATGATTAACATATTAACGACTATGATCGTGAATTATGGTCAGGCAAAAGATATAAAGAGCATTGATCTTGATGCTCATTGAAACAAAATATATTCCCTCTAAAAGGTGATATTTAAATGGCCTAATTGTACGTTCAAAAAAATGTATATAAATTACTAAAGTGTCAACATAACAAACAGGTATTTGTAAGAAAATTCCTAAATGACTTAGGATCTTCTCCGAATGGTGCTGACGAGGAGACCGCCAACATCCAATTGGAAGGCGCCACATACTCTCTTCATATCAACTAATGCATAGATTTTTGTGCACAGGTCTCACAAGCGTGCAAAGTATGACGCCTTTCAATTGGTGCCCGGTCTACTCGCTAGCACCAGCTAAAGAAGAGCTTAAGTCTTCCTAAACTTGAGATAACATAGGGTTAATACTCAAGTATAAAGCTTTTAGGACCTTACTGTCCTAGGGCTAATTAAGACTTCACCTTAGAATATATTAACTAGGGCATAAAAAATTTGGGAGCTTGGATGTATGTGATTCCTTTAATTTTAAGTGAATCACATACAATGATTAAACCTAATAATGTATAAGAGTCGAATAAAATTAAAGGATTCTTATAATTTTAAATGATGAGTTTAAAATATTAGAACCCTGACAATTCAAGTATTCATTTAATTTTATGTGCTGATTTTTGTTATTTAAAGAAAAACATAAATTTATTCTGAATCAAGTCTTAGTTAATCATAGGACGTCTTGAGTTTGTGTGATCTTGATAGCAAAGTTCATTCTTTGAAAACTCAAAAATCTTTTTTTGCATGTAACGGATCATCTATCTTCTCAAATGACAAGTAGCATGTTCCTCATTTGTGAGAATAGGGCTTGAATCTGTATAGTGAGCGGCATCCGAAATTTTTGTCTTATATATATAGTGGCCCATTCCAATTTTTTTGTCATATATACAATGGGCCCTCCAATGAAATCCGGTCATGCCCTTTAGGTCGTCACATGTCCCTATTGACACCCTTTAACTATGGTTAAAATTTACCCACTCTTAGGGTTCTTCTACTTATTCTTAGATTTTAGAAAAAATATTTTTTTAAAATTAACCTTATGAGTTGGTGAATTTTAACTAGGGTTTGAAAAAAAAATTGACTTATATATTTAAAATGAAAGGATAGGTGGGTGAATCTTAACCACAGTTAAGGGGTATTAATAAGGACACCACATGGCGACCTCAAAGACATTATCGGAAAAAAATCTCAAAATAAAAAATTTCCCCAAAAATAATTTCTCAGGGGCTACGCCCCAAACCCTCAAGTTTCATGCCGAAATCCATTAATTTTTTTATGTGTGTATTTCGGCCCCCCCAATGAAAAATTCATCGCTCCGCTCCTGCCAATGCTAACCACTAACCCTGCACTAATATAGGTAAATGATATCTTCCGGAGAAAAAAAATGTAAAAGTATCCTTTTCTTTTTTCTTTTTTCTTTTTTCTTTTTTATAATGGGACCTACAAAATGTATAGATATCTACTCTATATAAGAGTTTGGGAAGGCCACATAAACCAATACAAATGTTTCGCATCTCTTTCGATTTTTTTTAAAAAAAATCTAACTTTATCAATTATGGGAAGAGGGTTTATATTTAGGATTTTACTAACCAAGTCTTAATCTTCCATGGATGCAAAACGTGGTGATAACAAATGTCAAAATTTTCATTTTTTTTAATATGTGAAATTAATATCAAAACCGCCATGCGTTGCACCTATTCATTCTTGCGTTGTAGAAGATTTTGAAATTATTACTACTGGGCTAATCACTACTCTTATGTTAAACATTTGAAATCACATGTGGTTACTTGTCGTCCTGTTGCATCGGGTAGGATGGTAAAAGGACCTGCCTAAGAATTCTTACATTGACACGTTGTAGGTTAAAAGTATATAAGCCACTTTTCCAAGTAAGACATTCACGTGTTCTTAGGCGTATGGTCGGTTATCTTCCATGTTTTCCTCGAGATGCGTGCTTTGCTCATTTTTCTGATTTTGTTTAAAGCACTGATTAGCCGCCACACATTGGACTAGTTGTGTCCACGTGTCTTTTTAACACTCATTTAACTATGATTAAGTTTTAAAAATTAAAATAAATATTTTTTAAAAAATAAAATAAAAATTGCTTAACCTTAGGAGTGAGTTAATCATGCCTTGTGGTATGATTGTGTTTACCCAAAAAAAAACTGCACATTACATATCGAATGCGATAGTAAAGCCCAACATTTTCCTTTTGTTTAGAGCTCTGCTTCACCGCATTAAAGGGGAGCTCCCCTTTTCTATTAAGGGATGGTAGTTTTGTAATTATGAAAATACTAGCGGGTGGCATGTGCGATGCACGTGAGAGCGAGGGGAAGGAGTTAACCGTAATGAATATGAGTTAAAAGGGACACGTGTTAACCCACGGGTGCGATTGAACTCTCCTCGAGTTCAATCACGATTGACTGTGATTCTATTATTTAAATAGATAGATGATGGTAGTTTGGGAATAAAAGTAAAACATTAAATTAAAGTTTTGTTTTATATAAGGGTAGTTTAGGAATTTCAAAAAATTCAGGCTTCGCCTGTCTCTCCCATTATAATAGTAAAGATAAAACAACCCCAACCTTTTTTCAATGGTTATAGAACTGCCACTAAACATTGCATTGAAATGGGGAGCTCGGATCACCCGCTCATATTTAAACACTTTATATTTTTAGAAGAAGTGTTAGCATTCCCTATCCTCACCCAAAAGCTGGAAGAAGTGTTCGCTTTTCGTCGAGTGTGTCTCATTTTTTTTTAAGAGTGTTAAAAAATTTGGAAGTCTCTGTTGTAGAATTCAAATTTGGAAGTCTCGTTTCTAATTAACTTAACTATCATATAAGAGCATCTCCAATGGTGAATGTTATATTGGTTGTGTCAATTTCAAATCTGGCACAGATACAATGTCAAAATGTCATATTTAGTACAGGCTCTAATGGTTTGTGCCAAATTAGTTGTGCCAATTTCATTTTTTTCACAATCACAACTCCTGAGGTCGCCACGTGTCCCTTTTGACACCCCTTGACTGTGGTTAAGATTCACCCACCTCTAAAGTTCACCACCCCCAAAAATATTTTTTAAATATTTAAAAATCGAATTAATATTTTTTTCTACAAACCAAGGATTGTAAGGTAAAATAGTAAAAAAAAATTATAGTCGTTGGAGGAAAAATAGTAAAAAAATCAAATATATTCGTTAAATGGTAAAAAAAAAAAATCGTTTGAAGGCAAAATGGTAAAAAACCAACAAAAGATGTCAAATTTTGGCACACCCAAAAATAACACTTGCAGATCATATTTCTATTCTCAATGCTATAATATAATATAACATTGAGACACCATATAGCACACCGTTGGAGATGTTCTAAAGGAGTACAAATCAGTCTAAAGGAACGGTCCAGATGATCACTTTTTTTTTCTTTTTCTTTTTTTTGACAATATCCAAGGGCCTGTACTAGGTAAGTGGACTCAAGCTCCCGTGTTTGGAATTTTCTCTTTTAAACCTGTTCTTCCTGGCACCAAAATGGCCTAAAAAACCATGGTTTCAGAAGATGATGGGCTTACACAACTAGTCCTTCTTTGGTAAAAACTAAGAAGAAGAAGAGGGAAAAATAAACGGTTTTCCTACAGTTCTATAATCTATACTACTCATTTTTTTTAGTTATAGCGTTTAGACTGCAGCCGAATAGTTGTTACTATAATAATTTAACAAACAGTATTCCATGCAACAAGGATCCCAACAAAAGGCAGAACCCTAACCCTAACATGGTATTCATGGGCAACATTTTCTAAAACCTAAGAAAAAGAGCATTAACCTTAGGGGTTTAATACTGACTTATCGGCGCGTGAAAAAATGTCTCCGATTAATATTTCTTTTTTAAGTTTTAAAAAATGCTGACATGGCACGCGAATACCATATTACAGTTATGGTTTGCACCTTTGGCTACAACAAAAAAAGGACAAAGATAGCCTCAGCTCTCAGTACTAGTCTTCTCCTCCTAGAGCTACTACCTGCTCATCTCCTACCCCTACAGTCATCCCAACTGTAATCTATACCGATGATGATGAATAGGAAAACAGTATCTCAATGTCTTAGCACTCTTTCCATGTCTTGAAATTGTATATCATGGTATCATAAAAGTATATAGATTATCCAAGTATGCAACTTGCAAGAACATGATTCGGGTACCCTGGAAACTATAGATTTCATTGTGGTTGAGCCGAATCTTCCGATTCGGTTCTTCTTTATCAGTGACTAATCCCATTCTTGTCTAAACAGCTTAACAATAATAGTAACAAAAATAAAGACACCAATTATATTATATGTACTGGCTGTATTACAAATAGTATTTATTTGTAGTAGAATGTATCATCATACAAATAATGCAAGTATGGCATAAAAATGGGTCCGAACCTGTAGCTCGATTAGATGGTGCTCTATGTCCAACCTTCAAGTTAATTTTTTTATATTCGAGCTTACCTACCAAAAATAATAATAATCACTTAGCTATCTTAGCAAAATCATTTAGGTCTATGACACCATTATTGAAGATGGATTATAGAAGATTACATTGACAGGTGCGCTTTTTCAGTACGGCCCGATGCGTATCAACAGCATCGGCCAAAATTGGTCGTTAGAAAGATAGTATATTCGTGTGTATTCGATAATGACATACTGCATCAGCCAAAATTGTTGGGAAAAATATAGTATAACACTAGTGTGTGTGTACATATATATATATATATTGATGTATTTGATTATGTAATATACGTATTCGGTGTCCCTATCTTTTTCTTTGATGGGTAAGGTAAGAATAATATAGAGACATTCTACCAATCCCAATGGGCATAACTAGAAACAAGATTAGAGTGATTACTCTAGTCTCTATGCATAGGAATAAGAAAAGTGAAGAAAGAAACAAAAGACTCACCAACCCATTTGAATTTGGGAGGGTTAGAGGCATTGAGGAATGGGACCCAACTCAGCATTTTTCCTATATCCAAGAACACAGAGAGAGAGAGAGATGAGATGACATGCTTTGTTTTCTGTTCATGACCTCTTAATGTTTTATACATACAAAGAACCTGACAGGGTCTATGATGCTAACTCGTTCCTTTTCGTTTCAGACAGATGTGTGGGTCCAAGTTTTCTGAGTATGGGAATAGATATTAAATCAAATTAGATTGAAGATTTCGGTGAAAAAGACATGAAATCACCTTGAGAGAGAGAAGAGAGAGAGAGAGAGGAAAAAGCAGATTCCATTTCAATGTGAGGCTCCAGGTGCTTATAAACATACATACTATAATGCATGTATATGAAGAATCTCTCTATTTTGGGTTCGTATATATACCTTCAACTTGGTGCAACTTCAGGTTATCAAGGTTCCATCTTGGATTAACATTCTTTTGAGGTTTTTAATATTGAGTTAGAAAGAGAAAGAGAAAGGGAAAGAGAGTGAGAAAGAGATGGAGCTTAATGAACATGGTTTCTTAGAGGAGTTACTAGCACTAAGAAGAGACAGTTGGGAGACTTTCCCACCAGGAATGACTGAGTTCTTCCCTAATGGTTGGAGCTTTGATTGTTATGATGAGAACCTG
The DNA here is from genome assembly GCA_015143295.1 of Tetracentron sinense. Classification (NCBI taxonomy): domain Eukaryota; kingdom Viridiplantae; phylum Streptophyta; class Magnoliopsida; order Trochodendrales; family Trochodendraceae; genus Tetracentron; species Tetracentron sinense. The sequence goes on from CM026574.1 coordinate 21,847,288, forward strand.
GGTATGGTTGTACCAAATTCTTCATTCGAAGGATTCGCGATGCCTACTGCGCCTGCTGCAGATTTTGGTCATTCTTTGAATGAAGTCTACTGTCCATTCGGAGATGGATTGCCAATTCCGGAGATCAATTCATCATATAAGAAACAGGAATCACCGCCATTAATACCGACTCCAGAAGATTACCCAATGTCTATGATGGAGGATGAAGAAACTGGTCTACTCGGCGATAATCTTCACAATTTGGAGAGGAGTAGTAGTTGTAAGGTAGAGCCAGTCCAAGCTACTGAAATTCCAGTTATGAACATGGGGTTATGTCTAGATAGAAAGAATAGAGTAAAGAAGTTGGAGGGGCAGCCATCAAAGAATCTAATGGCTGAGAGAAGGAGACGGAAGCGACTAAATGATCGACTTTCGATGCTCAGATCGGTTGTTCCTAAGATAAGTAAGGTAAGTAGTATGATTCATATGTTGATTCTTTAAATTTTCATATCTTAATTGGTGACATTTACTTTTATTAAAGTTTGTTCCATTTCATTTTCATTTGAAGGCTTGATTTCACTGAAAATAGATGTTGTGGTAGTTTGAATTTTCAATTTCTTTCATTTCTTTTCTGTAGTCGTATTAACTGATCAAAGTAGATATCAGCAGATGGACAGAACATCTATACTTGGAGACACAATAGATTACATGAAAGAGCTCCTCGAAAGAATTAAGAATTTGGAAGAAGAAATTGAAGTTGGTTCGAATCAATTGAACTTAATGGGCATCTTCAAGGAGCTGAAACCAAATGAAATCCTGGTGAGGAACTCACCCAAGGTATTTTTCTGCACTATTCATAAAGAACATTTAATCAAACCGGTCTCGATTAGCCCGGATGCCTGTACTGAGTGTCCTGCATCTACACCTTTGCAGTTTGAAGTGGAAAGAAGGAATATGGATACCCGGATCGAGATTTGCTGCGCAGGGAAGCCCGGATTGTTGTTATCTACAGTAACTACCCTAGACGCACTAGGCCTAGAGATTCAACAGTGTGTTATAAGCTGTTTCAATGATTTTGCAATGCAAGCTTCTTGCTCAGAGGTATTAATTGATCAATTTACTTGTTTTTTTGTGTATTTTACATGCTTTAATAGAGGTTTTTCATGGCCACTGATCAACCAATGCTTCCTTTTATGTATTCTTCTCATGGTGATAGGAACTGGAGCAGAGAACATTAATAAGCTCTGAAGACATAAAGCAAGCACTATTCAGAAATGCAGGTTATGGAGGGAGGTGTCTGTAGAAATGAAGAAAAGGAAAAGGAAAACATGTGATCATTACAAGAACCCTAATGAGTTGATTTTCAAGTCTCTGTATTTTTAAGGAGCTTTGCAAGTGAGAGGTTGTAGTCATTTTGTCTTTCAAATAAGTGGTTGCTATTCTTTAGAGCCATCTCAAGCCTATTTATGTAATATCTGCTTCAATTAGAGCTGTTTATTAATGTAAGGATGCTTTGTTCCTCCACACTCCCAAGAAAAGAATTTGTTAAGTCTAATTGTTTTAATGGGGTGGGAATGTTTTGGGAATTACATGGGACAGAGTTTAGCAACTGACCAAAGTAACCCTTCTAAAAGCTTAACCAAGTAGAGCTTATCTCTACCTTTTTTTTTTTTTTGGTTGGAACTTATCTCTACCTCAGCTGCAACCCCACACCAATAATTAACCAACTTCCATAAGGTGGATGTTGGATTATCTGATAATAAAATTAATAGAGGATAACTGCTTACTGTCCCTGAATCTTATAGGAATATCAAAAGCACCTCCATGAGTTTGACATGAAAACAACAAAACAAGAACATGGAAATAGTGGGAAAAGTCAAAATGCCATTAAATAAGAATTTTTTCAATTTATTTTCTTATATCTTTCTATTCATATATCACAAGCCCAAGAATAATCTTACATGTTCTCTTAATTTCTGTTAGTAATTGATTTGTCTACTCTAACCTGGCATTTCTTTCCTTTTCCATTTTTGTTTCAGCAAATCTAATCTTCAGGTAGTTAAGTTGGGATACAAGTATACAACCCACCACCTCTTGTTAATGACACTGCACAGTCCAAATTTGTTACGGGTTTAATGCGTAAGCTGGCAACTGCAAAGTGGTTTTGTTCAAAATCCCAGTTGACAGAATATAAAGTATTAAAAAGAGAAGAATTAAAACCAATTAACCAAACCAAATATTTTCCACACAAAATTACCAAAGAAGAAAATACAACTTGCATTCACATTCATGATGATATATTTTACAGGCTTTACATCAATGTAGAAATCAACCATCACTTTGAAAATGGTTGATGGCAAAATACAGGTCCCGGGCATCTCAAGTTAGGAACTGATTGCAACCACACTGTGCTCCAATTACTATTAAGAACGGCTACATCTCAAAATTATCTTTTTTTTTCTTATATATATATAACTATGAGTTAACAAGATTAATCAAGTCCATCTTCACCTTCATCATCATCACAATCATCATCAATATTGTCGCAGTTGCTTATGACAATGGCATGGAGATGTTGGAATTGGTTGATCACATCTCTCGCGTCAGAAACAAGGGCATATCTTGCAGTTTTCACCACATCGATTTTCTGCACATGGCTCTCCTTTCTATCCTCTTTGCCAGTTATGCATTTTGCGGCCCGAACAGATTTTGTTCTCTTAGCTTCCCTGAAATGTAGCTGATCAATGTATTTCTCATGTAAATCCATGTATTTCACCTGCTTCAGAACCAGGGGACTTACATGAGCTGTTTCACATGAGCTCCTGAATCTTGAGAGGGACTTCTTATGGGCTGATGATGATCTCTCACGACACTTTTGACAAAAACCAGTTTTTTTAAATACACATTCTGTTTTAGTCTGCCAAGAAGCTTGAGTGGATGGATTTGTGGTGGGCTCAAGAACTGAGAATAGATCTGCTTCATAACCTTGATCCACAAGATGATGCTTCTGTAGTAGATGTCTCACAGTTTTCTGCGCAACATGATTCTTCTGTTTTATGTAACTTGGTCTTTTAGTGTTTGGTTTAGTGGGTTCAAGCAGTTTACTCATGGAGAGTGAGAAATGCAAGGGGGATGAGTTTGTTCTATTGGCCCTCGAACGAGACCGATGCTGGGGTGGGGTAACAGGGTCAGAATGGACTTTATCAAAGCATTCCTGTGCAGACTTTCCTGGCACCTGCAGCCAATTTGCACTGTACCATAAGCTAACGTAGTTTATTTTACTAAATGCAGTATTTGGGAGTGAGAGTTGAAAGCAATAGGAGATCAAACTACCTCTTAACATCTACATATTTGTAAAACAATAAATTAATAAAACATCATTAAGAAACAACTATAAAAGAAAGTAGGCAGATGTCGTTAACCATGATATGAAGGACTGATACTTGACATGAAAGTACAACATAATGTCTTGAGGAAAAAAAAAGATGCTGGTATTGGCACACTACTACATTACGGGAAAGTTTTCAGTGTCATGAAGGAAAAAACGTATGTCCCTCATGCAGTACCATATTGCATGGCCCACCTATAAATTGACTTGCTTCAACCAGTGCGGCCACCTAATGGATGGCTGATAGGCCAGTAGTGTTACAAATCAAACAATCCTTAGATTCCTAATCGTACATATATTAGCCTTTTCTTCAGAATATTGAATAACTTGTCTCTTCCTTCCATGATTTAGTTCATTTCTCCTCTTGAATGGGTACACATGATTCATTTTATTCTTATTTCAATTTTTTTATATTTTTTTTTGCCGGCTATGCCCAGTCAAGAGATGGCCTTCATTTTTTTTACCATCCAAATGAAGCTCTTGATCAGATCGTTAGGGTAGTCACATTGGTGTGAATCACTATACCCAAGAGGTGGCTAAACCATTTAAACAGTTAAGACTGATTTGTCGGCTACATGAAAGCACCACCTTGATAAAGTGGAAAAGCCTAGAGGTGTTCATACTCTAGGCCTAGGTTCAAGTCCCGCCCTCACCAATTTACTCCTAAGGAATACGTTACGTGTGCTGAGGTTGATCCTCAATGTGCGCATGATGACTTGGCAAGTAGGTTACCAACCATCTGGAAAAAAAAATGGGCTTATCTGGTAGAAATACCAAAAAAATTACCTTATGAAACCACTTTGGTGTAGGAAGATCTGTAGTTGTTGTATACAGGGTCCACCTTGTAACTGATGCAGACAAACAAAGGTCAGCTCTAAAATTATAGAATGCACATCTTTGTTTTGTCCCCATGTGCTTTCAGAACGTCGCACTGTTTTTACATCATATTTTTTAGGGCAAGCAAAGCCAAGCTACTACAAGTTCGGTTAAATCTAGTTTTAGTAGATTTGTAGCTATGGTTTGAGAGAAGAGGAAGAAAGAAAGAAGAGAGATGGGAGAAGAGAGAATGAGGAAAATTAGGGTTCCTCTTCTCTACTGTGGCTATATTAACTTGGCTAATACAATAGTTGGGCCCAATAGCCATACAAGAGAAAAACAAAGTGAAAACATAATTGTTGGGCCACTATTACATTACATCAACACTCCATCCTCAAGCTGGTGCATATATGTCACACATGCCCAGCTTGCTAAGTATGTCAGATAAGCGATAGCTTGGGACTCTCTTGGTTAGGATATATGCAAGTTAGTTACCAGTCTTCACATAGGGAATGCAAATCTCTCCAGAACTGAGTTTTTCTTTGATGAAATGATGATTAATCTCAATATTTTTGGTTCTGTCATCCTTGACTGGGTTGTATGCAATGCTAATCGCAGGTTTATTGTCGTAGTAAAGACTTATTGGCTTGTCCATTGGAAATCCAAACTCCTTCAATAGAATCTTTACCCATAACAAATCACATATTTCATAAGTCATGGCTCTAAACTCGGCCTCTGCACTAGACTTTGCCACAACAGCCTACTTCTTGTGTCTCCAAGTGACAAGATTTCTCACAACAATATGCAATATCCAGATGTATATCTTCTGTCTGAAACAGATCATGCCCAATCAACATCAATGTACGCTTCTACTCTTAAGTGCCCATGACAGCCAACGAGGATCCCTTTCCCAACAGAGGATTTCAAATACCTGAGAATCTTGCAAAATGCCTCTTGATGAGAGGTTTTTGAAGCATGCATAAACTAACTCACCACGCTAACTGCATTAGCTATATCAGGTCGAGTGAGAGAGAGGTAGATAAGACTACCAATAAGCCTATGATATTTTCCTGCATCACCAAGAGGCTCACCACTATCATCTGCTAACTTGTGGTTCTACTCTATTGGTGCATTCAAAGGCTTACATGTCATCATCTTTGTTTCTTTGAGATTTAGGATGTATTTTCTTTTTGAGATAAAAATCCCTTCTTTCCTTGATCTGGAAACTTTTATGTCAAGAAAGTACCTTAACTACCCTAAGTCCTTTTATCTCAAACTCTGTAGCCAGTTGAGATTTTAACCTCTTAATTCACTTCGCATCAGATCTTGTCAACACTATGTCATCCACATAGACTATAAGGGTAGTTGTCTTACCCTGACAAAACAGAGTATGATCGGCTTGGCTTTGAATGTACCCTTGTTTCTTCATGGCACCACTGAACCTTTCAAACCAGGCACGAAGGGACTGTTTCAACCCATATAGGGCCTTCTTTAATTTACAAATTTTTCCTTGTGTTGTGGGAAAACTAAAACTAGAAGGAACGGTTATGTAAACTTCCTCCACCAAGTCTCCTTGAAGGAAGGCGTTCTTCACATCAAATTGATGAAAAAGTCAGTCTTGAGTAGTAGCCAGAGAGAGAATCACATGAATAGAATTCATTTTAGCCACAGGAGTAAAGGTCTTATGGTAGTCAATGCCATGAATTTGGATGAAATCCTTCGTAACCAGTCTAACCTTGTATCTCTCCACATATCCATCCGACTTGTATTTCACTGTGAAAACTCACTTGCATCCAACCGGTTTCTTTCCCCTTGGTAGGTCAATAATATCTCATGTACCACTTTTCTCCAAAGTCACAAAGTCGGGGTTCGGGAATAATTTGAAGAGGGCCAAGTACGGAAAAATTCGGGAAATACGGGAAAACTTCGGGAAAAATACAGAGAAAAAATTTATTATTATAAAAATTAGAAACGATGCTAATTAATATATCTAACAATTTGGTGAGATAATATACAAAAAAAGTAACTATAAGCAACAATAATAAATTCATAGTATTATTTTAAGATCAAATTCATTCCATCAAGACATTAAATTTTATTAAAACATCAATTATCAAGATTAAAAACAAGACTAAAATACGTATATTAATAAAAACACTCATTTATATTCATCAATCGCTCAAAAGCGCATCAAAGTCATCAATATCTACATAATCTTCATTCCCAAAAAATTTCAAGATTATCTATTTTTTTCGTATTATTCGTTTTAAACATGTTTTTTTTCGTATTATTCGTTTTAAACGGGTTTAAAACTATAATACATGTTTAATTCAAAAAAAAGGTTTTAAATGCTGTTTTCTACGACAGGGCATTAATGCGCGTTTTAAACGGGGTTTTTTCAAAAAAACGCAGTTTTTTGTGATTATGCTTTTCTCAAGCGTCCCTCATTTTTTCACACATCACATCCTTCCACTTAGGATGAACAAGTGTTTCAGAAACACTGCAAGACAAAGACACCGAAGACAAGGAAGAGGAAAAAGAACGATATGAATGAGATAATGAGTTGGAAGAAACAAAAATAGGTATAGGATGGTGAGTGCAAGATCTAACTCTCTTTCTAATGGCAATAGGGAGATCAGAATCATCAACAGGTGAGAGATCAAAATCATTACATGAGTTGGAAGGATTTTGATATGAGGGAGAATCTTGACAAGGAGCGTGAGACATAGGTCGTGGTCGCATGGAGTAAACCTGCAATTCTTTTTTTTGCGTATGTCTCATATCAATCACATGAGAGACACGGATATCGAAAATAGGAAGAGGTATAGGAGAAGAAAACGTTTCAACATCAACATTCTCCCCCTGAAGACGGGTCTTCGGAGGAAGAAAGTAAGGAACATCCTCAAAGAGAGAAACATCCATAGACAGAAACTTCCTCTTGGAAGGAGGGTGATAGCACTTATAACCTTAGTAACCCAAACCGTGACTTACCTTATCCACTCCCGCTCTCAAACCTTGCTCCCACGGTTTGAGAGCAAAACCGTTATGAGAGCGTGATTTCAACGAGTCTAGAGCGCCGGTTTCAATAAAATGGAGTGCGGTTTACACATTCCGGATGGTTTTATAAAAGAGTTATGAAAGATTTTAAGTCATTTTGAGTCTTCTTACAATGTACTTGGTACTATTATTACAGTGTACTTGGTACTATTAGTAATGAGTATGTGTCATATGGTCTTTTCAATTTTTTTACTTTATTTATTTAAACTTTTTTTCTTTTTTCTTATACTTTTTATATATTGGCCGAGATGGTATCCAAGGTTCTAAATGTCGATATCGCTCGACATGTCGGATCACGGGAAAAAAGATATATCGGAGATATATCGGAAGATATATCGTTTATCGGTGATTTTTAGAAAAATAAAAAAAAATTTGAGGTAAAACATGAAATTTTGCAGTGAAACTTCAGGAAATGTTAAAATAGATGTTAATACACCTTTTAGAATAAAAACATTTTAAAAATAACAATACATATAAGAGATGTAATGAGAAGAGAATAAAGATGTGCGCTGACGAGTGACGATAATGAATATTCGATTCATGTTTAATTCATTTCTCAATAAGATGTGCTCTTACCTCTATGTTAATTGTAATATAATCAATTTTACTTCATTTGAACAAATATGTAAGACTATTTGATTCTCTTTTTTTTAATGATTATCCATGTTAATTGTTTTAAACTTTTGAAAATCTTATGAATGCACATTGAGTTTGACAAATAATTGAAATTTAATTTAGTATCTAAACATATTTCTATCTACAAGTGATGATCTCCATGTTTTTACAGGACTGAATCAATATGGGAAGAAGAGGAGATGGTTAAATTATCGGAGACCCTGCATCAAGAGAAAAAGAGAATTGTAATTTTAGTTAATTATGAAGTTGATGCAATTATGTAAAAAGAAGTTGATGTAATTTATTTAAATGTGTGGGACTCCTATTTGATGTAAATAAGCATAATGTGAATTTTATTTTGATTTGAATGTAACTTTATTTGACAGTGAAGTGGATGTAATTTGATGTAAATAAGCAAAAAGAGGACTGTAACTTTATTTGACAGTGAAGTGGATGTAATTTTATTTTCGATGTAAACAAACAGGACCTCTAGGTCTATTGAGTATTGTTTAAGTGATTAAAAGTTTAATGTAATAAAAAAAGACCTCTATGTCAAAATACAAATTTTTTTTATCTATATTTTTTTAACAAGTTAGAAAATATAATTTTAGTTTTTTTTAAAATCATAGAAGATTTTTTTATTTGCGTGATTTGTGAGAGAGAGGTAAAGAGAACTATGAATAACATTAGATGTGAAAAATATTTCCAATGGTTTTAACCTTAACGGTTAGTGAATCTTAACCACAGTTAAAGGGAGTTAATTTGGGACATGTTAATTTTTAAAAAATCTAAAAATCAAGGTCAGATACTTTGATCCTAAAGGTTAATGAATCTTAACCACAGTTAAATGGAGTTATAAGGTGACAAGTTTAAATTTTTAAAAAATAAAAATTAGATGCTTTAACCTCAAGGGTTAGTGAATCTTAACCACTGTTAAAGGGAGTTAAAAGAGGACATGTTCATTTAAAAAAATCTAAAAACCAAGGTTAGATGCTCTAACCCTAAAGGTGTCCCTTTTTAACTCGCTTAACTATGGTCAAGATTAATTAACCCTTAAGATTAAAGCATCTAACCTTGGTTTGTTTTTTAAAAAATTAAACCTATATTTTAAATCCCTTTAATTATGCTAGAATCTAACCCTTTTTAGGGTATAGAAGTATGTTTAATAGACTTTTTTTAGAGTGACATTAGCATTACATTTTTTAGGGTTTAAAACTGAGTGACATTAGCATTGTTCTTTAAGAGTTTGTATTACGAGTGACTTTAGCAATACCCTTTTAAGGGTTTAAATCACAAACAATCGACAGAGGCCAGAAGAAAGGAGGCCAGAAAACGAAAGGAAAGAGAGGAGAGGGAGAACGAGAGGGAGAACCTGGTTATTGCGGTCGGCGACGGCGAGAGCAACGGCGAGGGTGACGGCGAGGGCGACGGTTGATGACGGCGACGGCAACGGTATGTACCCTAACCTATTCGGCTCTGCCTAACTCTGGTTTTTTTTTTTTTTTTTTTTCATTTTGATTCTTGAGATTTGGTCGGTATCGGTGGGTTGTCGACGAAATATCGTCGATATCGCCGATATTTCGTCGATAACCCACGATATCATGTAATTTTTTCTTAACACCGTATAGGTGTATCGGAGGGCACCGACACCGACAAATATCGGCGAAATATCGCCGATATTGTTGACATTTCGAACCTTGATGGTATCACAACGACTGTGATTGAACTCTCCCGAGTTGAGAGATCAATTGCACCAAAGTTACATATTAGAGTATTTTAACTCTTATTAATTGTGATTAAAAATTCACTAATCTTTAGAATTTAAGAATATAATTTTAATTTTTAGAAAAAAATATTAATATATTCTTTATGTAGCGGCGCTCCGAAGGCGCTCTCGACCCTATCCTAAATTAAAATTTGACGCTCTCGCTCCCGCTCCCGCTCACCGCTTTGGTTACTTAGCTTATAACCCTTCTGAGTGTGGTAGGAGAGAGGGGAGAAGAGAGAATGAGGAAAATTAGGCTTCCTCTTCTCTACTATGGCTATATTAACTTGGCTAATACAATAGTTGGGCCCAAGGCCCATACAAGAGGAGAAAACAAAGTAAAAACATAAGTGTTGGGCCACTACAACATAAGAGAGACCCATAACTACATTACACTAACAGTTTTTAGGTTTGAGGCTGCAAAATCAACCTATTTTTGGTTATTTTAACTCAAGTTTTTCAAGTTATTTGTGGTTCAATCTTGAATAAAATGTCAAGAAATTGATAATTGTCTAATTGGTACATAGACATATATATATATATATATATTTTACATATATATTCCGAGTTAGACCGAGTCGAGTTTTTTTCGAATTTTCCAAGTTACTCGACGTCTCGACCCAGCTAGCCTTCAAGTCGAGTCGAGTCAAATTTTTAAACCATGGTATAAAGTGTTGTCGTTTATTTCTAGATATCGTAATTAGTCAAGTTGTAAAGCTTTGTGCACCTGGAACTCTAATTATTTAGAGTGCCTCGCCTATTTGTTAATAGAAATATGTCTTTTTTTTTTTGGACCTCTTATCATTTTTTTTTTTCATTATATATACATAGGCATTTTTCACAAATAATATAAATTAATGTTGCATAAGTCTAATCAGATAAAAAGAATTACAAGAAGAACAAATCAAACTAAATCATGACGTAAGATTGCAAATGTAATATTCACAAATTCATTAAAAGAACCAACAGAAGAGTGGAGAAAAAGGTAAAAAGGAACAATGTAGTATGAGCATAAGTTATTGCCAGTTCTTGGTGTAAACTGTAAAGTGATTTGATTCTTCGAAAGTTGTACATCTTTGAAGGGAGGCTAACCAAACTGCAAATCATTTAACTTCCTTTTTCTAATGTAAATAGGGAGAGTTGGGAGACTACTCTCCACCATCGCAAGTTCCGTAGTTTTCCTTCTAGCGTTTCCGAGGAAGATGCTAGATGTTGGGGCACTGGTTCTGGATGTTCTTACCAAGGATACTCCTTTCTTTCACATCTCTTGAGTCCCAAGGTGGTCAGCAACCTCCAAAAGAATTTTCCAGACAATAACAAAAAAATTGCAACAAATCGTACCTATTGTTCCTTCAACAGTGATTGCCTCTAGTCAAGGAATTTTGACACCTTTAACCTCTTATTTCATTGTAACGTCTTGCTCGTTACCCTTTGTCAAGCTGTTTTTCACTTCTTAAATTGCCTTAGACTTCAGATAGTTGTCAGACGCCTAGGGAATACATTGCTTAGGCATTGCCTATTGCCTTTGATTACTTTGGTAAAAAGCTAGCGCCAAATTGCATCGAATAAAAACATTCATTTACCAAATTAATGTGCATTCATTTACCAAATTAATGTGATATTATCTTCCTTTGCAGTCATTAGCATAGTTACAAAGTTTTTTTATTTTTTCAAACAATCCCGAACAATACTTGGCTTTTTCGCCAAATGATTAATTCACGAAGATTCACCAAAAAAAAAAAAGAGTTTCAAGAATTATTCACGACTTTTTGAAAAAGTCCTGAATAAATATCTAATATATGAAATATATTTGCTTCTAATTTTCATAAGTAGTAATCTTATTTTATATTTTTCATATCTTGCCCAATTTATTTTTGAATTTTGCCGATTTTTTTCAAACTTTTCCCTGGACAACTAATCCCAACCCCAATTTGCTAATTATGATCATTAAATGCATGCCCAAAAAAGAGTTGGAGGAGGGGGACGAGTGCGACTAGGTTACTCTCCATTTTCTCAAATTATCTCATTTCTAATCTTTCCTAATTTTTCAATTCATCAATCTCGACATCCATATCTCGGGCCTCTCAGCTACATTCATCCTATAAATATATCACTTTTTGGTCACTCAACAATCTGCTCAATAAAGCTAGTTGATCTTGGTGTTCTTTTAAATTTTCCTAGTAGTCCAATCAAAATCCAGAAGCACGTCTTCATTTTAGCCACCCAGCTCTACCTCTATGGAACATTGCTCAATATCTTCATCCATATGAAGTAATTTGATCTGAGATAACCAATTGACCGCTATTATCCAAAAATCGAGCGTGGAATCAAGTTGGTTCCTCAAACTATTATATCATATTAGGAGTTATTAGTGAACAAAGTATTAATTACTTGCCTACTGTATTAGAAACTATGTTGCACAGACACGAACACGGGTGTTGGAGAATATTTGGGGATACAAAAGGATATTTTAGAAACTAAAATTCAACAAACAATATAAATATATATTAATAAGACATGACTTAAAGCAAATGAACTAATGAACATATATTAATTCTAATTTTACTACTTGGGGGATTCAATGTAGTCAAGGCAATGCCTAGGAATGGCCTATGCAACTACCTCACCTGAACATTCCCTCAACACACTAATGAGGGTCAATGCCTCGCACTTATTCCTAGCCAAAATAAAATTTTACCAATATTATATAAGTCAATTCTTTTTTTAGGGGACCACTGGTTCCTCTTTAAAGGTTGTCAATGGACCACGAATGGGCTTGCAATTCAATGAATTTTGATAGGCCGAGCTTGCGCCTGCCCTGTTTACAAGAGGTTTTTGTAGCCAAATTCAGTCTGTTGACAGTCATATTCCTCCCCCGTCTCCCATTCTTTTATGTTACGGGGCCGGTATTTCCTCCTATTCTTTCTCTATTTATTTCTTCTGTTGAAAACAAATGGATTGTGGTTCTTCCTCTCTTTCCCTACTGGCTTATTCTTTCTTATGACAAGAGCTACAAAGAATTTGCAGAAATATGTGCTAATTATATGTTGTTGTACGCCTTTTTTATATAATAAACACAAAAATTTATGGGTATCATGCATGACTGTGTCCATCTGAGTCAAAAATGTATGGCTTGTTGTTGACATGAGTCACAACAAGTGTGTCCGAGACTCATCCATGACCACGCGTCAACACGTGACACGCCTGTTATCTTAAAGAATCTATGCAACATAGATTACAATGCTTTTACTCTACTGGTTTATTATATTGGATGCACAGCTTATTCAAGGATTCTCAAGGGTTCTTTGCACCCTATCATCTGAGTTTGAAAAATCATCTTGAGTTTAAAGGGGTGTTATTGTGTTAGTTGTATATGTGTTGTACCCTATGAGTCCTCAATGGACCCTTTAGTCTTTTCCTTTTCTCTTGTATTTGCATATGTTAAGGAACTCTAATCTTAATATGATTTTCAGTTCATCAAAAGTTTCAAATGGTGCTTGTGAAGATTATTGAGGTATCTCAAGCCAGAAGTTATTTTCACCATTGAGGTGTGTTATTTAGTGGATTTAATGTTGTGCTTTTCTTACTATTTCAAGAATGTTAAGTCTTCATTCGAACCAGCAGTTATTTTTATCAAATTTTGGTGCTCATGGTGCTTTATATTGCGAGCCTGTTGCTGGGTGATAAATCTGCAGCAGGTTCTCCAAGTTGTGGGCATGGACCTACATCAATGTGATTGTCACAAAAAGGCTTGACTTGCTTTATTTAGGAAACGGGTATCAGAATGGAAGTATGACCAAGATTTGGAAGCGAGAATGTCTAGAATGAAGATTCCTACAACTACGAATCAGACTGTATCATGATTTCTTCTGCCGGAAAGAGAAAGAACAGAAAAGATATATGTCATGGAAGAATATTTCTTCAACTTGGAGGTTTGAACTACAATGACACGGCGATTTGGAACAGCTGGAAAAGAAAACCTCACTATGTCAAAAGAAGGCGTAAGAAAATGATTAACAGGTAATATCATTGTGACAAGTTCATTGACTATGATGGATCTGTTTAATGCGCATGCATTCGGGTTAGACCATTGGCGTTGAAGAAAAATCTAAGTTTAGAATGGTTATTATCTAACACGTATTAGGGGGGGGGGGGGGGGGGGGTGGCATGTGTACATCAAAGCAGTTCTGGACCCTGCGTGTGATGGACCTGTTGTTGTATATGTAATATGTTTCTTCTTGGTATCAGGGCTGCTATCTCCTTCTATCTAATTAATAATCATTCAAGGTGAGTTTTACTTAAATGGGTTCAGGTAGTAAGTTACCATCTTTTGGCGGGTCACACCTTCCTCAGTACAAAATCGAATCCCCCTACCCACAATCTCTAAAATCAATAAGGTTCCCTATCCAACTCCAAAATTGGGATAGGTGGCAGTTCTGATTTTGCCTTATTTGGCTTTGGGATATTCTTGTCCTGGATTCAAATGAGTGAAATCCCTTATACTGTTGTGCCTTGACTACACTGTTGTGCTTACAGCTATATAGCTGCGGCCCGCGGAAGCAATGCTTGCAGCCATTTAGCTGCGGGAAATATTGTGTCCGCAGCTACTTAGTAGTGGGTTACGTGGCAGCTATTTACTGGATGTTAAAAAACATCTACAGCTAGATGCACGTGCATAAAAGGGCAGTGAGATTTTATTGCCCATGAATCGAGGTTGATGCACCCCTACTTCAAAGCTGTGATGCAATTTTGCTGCCTATAGTCACGTGCACCTAGAAGTGAACATGTGTGTGAGCAAGGGAATTTACCGCTCTTCCATCTCAGGATAAAACCTTAGGAGCTAAACACCTTAAAGAGTTGTCGCCTATTTATTTTGGGGAAAATAGGATCCCATTTGAGGAGAATAAGGCTAATGGACTAACTGAGATTGAAGGTAAGAGATTCTATTAAGTTTAGAGAATGGAGGAAGGTGTTAGGCACCCCTAAACACACATCCAAATGAGGTAAAACTCATATCTCGAACCAAGCCTGAGGAGACTAGGGGAAATCAGAGACCAGAGATAAGGAAAAAGGGACGTTTGGTAGTGCTTGTTATGAGTGCTACTGGCAAGTCTTCTTTGTCTATGTCTGTCTAGTGAGGTAGAATTGGTCTCTGGCCGAGTAGCTGATAGACCAAATAAGCACAGTAGCTGTTTAGAGCCGAAGAATCTCATGGAATCCAAGCTTGATACGTAACAGTAGAAGAAGACCTAGAATCTCCATGATCTAACTTCAAGATCCTAATTCTTACCTCCCTGGTTGTGCTTAAGATTATGAGCTTTTTGGTAGTAGTCATGACAACAGCCATCAGCTATCAGCTCGTTGGTAAAGTGAAGACTATGAGATGATCAAGTCCATGCGGATAGGTTCTCACTTCTCAATGAAACAAAGCCCATCTCTTGTTCCCTCCCGCCTCAACAGCAGAGCAACCAGTTTCCTAAGTCTAAATCAAATTTGAGAAAATTACAAAGGAAATTTAACATGTTATTCATCATGCTAAGAAAGTAAATATCATGTTGAACAAAGAGACATGCATAATAGAGAGATAAAGCAAACAAAATGAAACCTAATCTAGTCGGGCTAGACCCAAGATTGTTGCTTACGTACCCAAATTAAGAAGATAAAGTTAAACATAGTTCAAGAGCATGCTAACTTGATTTTTGGATTATGTGAATGTTTTTAGGGTTTTCTGATTTATTTAGCAGTTTAGGCTCATGCGTGGAGCATGCCCTAAGCAGTTTTAGCTCATGTAGGTATAGAGCATAGGGATGGGCAAGTCTAGTCTAAACTTAAGGTCATTCCTAGGTCACTAGAGCAGCAGCAAAAATCATGGTATTTGATCACAAAACAAAGCAGCATTGCAGATTTTCTACATAGTAAAAAAAACAGCAAGCTTGAAGAGGGTATAACTCAGCATTACAGATTTGGAATGATACATTAAATATATCAATAGTTATCATGTTTACTATGACTACAAATTTGAATGATGAATGATTTGATCATTCGTTCATATACTTTAAAAAATGAGAAGGATATATTTGCATTTACAAGTAATTTTCAAGAACTGTCAAGTATACATACATGCATATATATATATGTAGAGGAGGTGACTAGTCAGCCAGGCTGATTATACCTTATAATCAGCTCACCTCCTCTATACCATTAGATCTCAAACAATGGCTAGGATTAAAACATCCCTTATTGTTCTAATTTTTTTTAATTTCTAAAACTATCCTTAATATCCTCTAAACATGTTCCCTTTTTTTTCTCCCCTGGTTCTCTCTCTCTCTCTCTCCCCGCCCAGATTTCTCTCTCCCTGGTCTTAATGTTTGAGTTACTGGATGTCATATGCATTCTTCAATATGTTCCAAGAAAAATACCTTCAGCTAAAATATCCAAACATTCCACCAATGTCTCCTATTGATCTTTTCAATTGGAAAAACTTAAGATGCGTGTTGTACGACACTCTTAAGAATATAAATTCTTCAATCTCCAAACTCGCATCTCTTTATGAATGCTCGAAGCTAACGGCAAACACTTCAGGATCCTAAATACTAGGGGTGAACTTCCTATCACACTAGCAACAATGATCTGGTAGTAATATTATGTTTTGGGTGCAGCTGAGAGAAAAGTCTTCATCTAAAGATTAACAACAACCAAATTAGTTGGATGTGCCCTGAAAGCCTTTCTTTCCCCTAAGACAAGATCATTCAAATAAATGCATAACTGTAAGGCATCTCTAATTCATTTCTGTTTTCAATGACTGTTGACTAAGCACCATTAAAGATTGATTTGTCCAAGGAATCTTCCTAGAAATAAAGGGTAGCACTTTTCTTAAGTTGAGCTTACACTTTCTTCAAATAACAAGGTATTCATAAAAAATCGAAGAAGCCAAGAGAGAGCTGGGCGGAGAGAGAGAGAGCTAGGCGGGGAGAGAGAGAGAGAAATTTGGGCGGGGAGAGAGAGAATCTGGGTGGGGAGAGAGAACCAAGGAGAGAGAAATCTAGGCAGGGAAAGAGAGAGAATCAGGGAAAGAGTTGGGTGGGGAGAGAGAGACAAAAGGGAAAGAAAAAAAGGGAATGTGTTTAGAGGGTATTAAGGGTAGTTTTGGAAATTAAAAAATTAGAACAATAAGGAATGTTTTAATCCTAGCCATTGTTTGAGATCTAACGGTATAGAGGAGGTGAGCTGATTATAAGGTATAATCAACCTAGTTGACTAGTCACCTACTCATATATGTATATATGTATGTATTTATAGCAGCACTCCGAAGGCGCTCTCAACCCTATCCTGAATTGAAATTTGACGCTCTCGAGCTTTCGATCCCGCTCCGTGCTTCTGTACTCCAAATTGGTCCATATTTCTTGCTACACTCCTCAAATTGAGTCTAGTTTAACATATAGATTTCTCATATTAGGGGAGGTATGACTGGCAGCACTGGCCAGAGAATAACTAGACAATTTTGAACTATATGTATTAGAATATGATTTCAAATAAGCACAATTCTATTTTTTTTGCAGATTCTCAGAGTTCAAACTAGCCTAAATATGAAATTTCAGCCATTTCAAAATTCGGTTGGGTTCCATTGGATCTTACAAAGTTCACACTCGAGTAAAACCAAAGGAAAAGGCCCTTAACTAGTGAATAAGGGCTCACTTTTTGGTTGTAAACATATCCAAAAATGAGGAATAGATAATATCTCAACTGGTTTAGGACCTCCCACCTTAGTCCAAGCCAAAAAGTTGGCCATCTACCCATAATCCATGCTATATGCAAGGAAGAAAAGAAAAGATGGAGATAGAATATGGAGAGCTTTACACTAGAGAAGAGCCATACTTACATAGATCCACCTGCCGGGATGTTGCTCCAAATCTCCTCCTTCAAAGTCCTCCAAGTGGGAAGAGAGCCTAAGTGTTAGGGATCTCTCTTCCTAACAAGATTAGTTTAGGCTAAGATTGAGGGAATAGGGGTAGTAGGGTAAGGGAGAGTTACTACAAGGCTTGAGAGATTTTTACCAAGGCAAGGGTTTTCTTAGAGGAGTTGAGGATTTTGGAGAGGGATTTTCACTAAAGCAAAAGCGAGTCAAAGGGGTTTTCCTCTTAAGACCAAGAGTGTCTCTGGGGTTTGAGGAGTGGTCTCTAAGGGGCTAGCGGATAGGTATTTATATGAAAACTAATGAGTTGGGGTATGTCTTTTACATGGGGGTGATAGGAGTTAGTAGGTAAAGAGTTGAGTATTGTAAGGGATGTAAGAAAGGGGGTGAGTTGTCAATGGGATAGAAGGGGAGAGATGAGGTTTGTGTGTTCTAAGGGTTTAGGAGTGAGTTATCAAAGAGAGAGAGAGAGAGAGAGAGAGAGAGAGAGAGGGGAGTGATGGTTGAATGGAATAAGGGGTGTAAGAGAGTTAATGAGTTTGTAAGAGTTGTAAGAGAGTTGATGGGTTAAGGGTTGAGTGCTGTAAGGGGTGTAAGAGAGTTAATGGGTTAAGGGTTGAGTGTTATAAGGAGTGTAAGAGAGTTGATGAGTTTATAAGAAGTATAAGAGAGTTTGTGGGTTCGTAGACTATGAGTTATTGGGTATGGGTTGTTGGATGTGGGCTAGGTATGTGGATTTGGTTTTTAGGATTATGGGTTGTTAGTAAATGAGTCATGAGTCATGGTTGTGGGTATATTGGTTTGCTTCTTGGGTTTCAAAGGCTTAGGGTTTACGGTTTTAAAGGCTTTGGAGGAGGGTCATTGGTTCAAGATGAGATCCTAGGGTTTAGAGAAGGGTCCTAGAGTTTGAGAATTCTCCTAGTATATTTGATGAAGGAGGGTCTCCGGGTTGAGATGGTGGGTCCTAGGGTTTTAGGCGGGGTCCTAGGGTTTACGAATGCGTTTAAGGGGGATCCTAGGGTTTGGAGATTGTTTGAAAGGGGTCCAAGAATTTGGAATGAGGTGATACCATGAGCCACATAGGGGTGCAAAAATGGGGTGCTTACACTATGGATATGTATATCAATAGCTATATCCATATGGCTCATACCTTGAAGCATATCCATATGGAATATATCTCTAGCCCTAACCATGTACATGGCCATATCCACTATCATATCCAAAATTGTAAAACTCCCTCTGAGAGCCCAAACCCTACGCCTACGACTACACATCATGAGCATCATGATTGTAGGACCAGTACCCCTGTCTACGTGAAGAAGTGGAACCAGAATCTCCCTAACAGCGTATATCCATCGATTTGAATCTCTGGGACCTCTAATGACCCTGATCTTGCTTCTTCTTACAGTGACTAAAGTGTTGTCGACTGACTCGCTCGTGGATGTGAGGCTCGCGCACCATGATATCAGTCCTAGGTGGTGTAGTCAAAGGTTGCCTCTCTAATGAATGGGCTCCGAGGAATCTCTGGCTCTGACACTGAAGAAAATAAGAATAAGAATGTATTTGGTTAATCGTCAGACATACGTAACATACTTAATTTTCATTTTAAATAGCCTACAAATAAGCCTATTTATTAAATTTTACCATTTGACGGTTATTTTTTATTAACTTTACTATTTCCAACCAATCGGTAGATCGGCCAGAAACACACAACAAACTGAAATTTGGACCCATTCGAATAAATATTAAATAGTAGATCTGAAAAATAAGGAAAGTGGGATACCTTCTCACGGTCTCCACGAAAATGGGATCTCCACACTTCTCGCATCGATCTACAAGCGCATCGGGGTAGATTTAGGCTTAATCGAGCCCAAGACACGAGAAATAATGAATTTTTCTTCAAGAAAACAGCACTTGCAAAATCCCTTTACTTTGGTCAAAATTTTGACCGAAGTGCAAAATGATGTACGTGATGCCATATGCTACCTTTCCATGCTTTAACTGGCAAGTGGAAATAACTAAAATGCCCATGAACTATGGACATTAATATAAAAAAAAATATTGAGATGTAGTTCAAGTCTAGGCATGTGAAGCACAAAACCATAGATAGACCTTCTCAATAAACCAAGCCTACCTACCTCACATTCTTATTAGGCTGGACCAATTTCTGGTAGTCCTTTGTTGAGCATATATAATAAAAGGAGGTTGCAGTTCAACCAAAAAGTGTGCATTAAAAATCATATGCTTCCCACTTTATAATACTTAGCCTTTGTAAGTTTCTCCTATAATGATAGCTCTTCAACGAGTTCTAACACTATTCTCAGCCTTTGTAAGACCAACAAGTTTCAATCATTCGCATCCAGTGTAGTCAGTTGAGAGTCAATGCTGAATCCAACTCCTGTGATAAATAGTCAAACCTCAATAAAGGCATTTCCGATTGTCTCTTTTTTACAAGTTTATAATTGTCGATATTAAACTTTACAACTTGTTATAGCTGATGACCACCTTCAGATGCAGCCCACCTTTCGTTTCATTCCTTTGCAGAAAACGAGTACCTATCTTTAAGCATATCCTATGATTTTGTTAGTTGAGAGATGTTTTATATATCTCATAAAAAGACAAAAGCTGTCAGTTTCCACAATTGTTCAACATTTTGCTGTGTTTTGATGTGTTTCAAATGCATAAATCTGAACTGAGATTTAATGAGATGAATGAAGACAAAACAAGGATAGAGTTCGCTGAGTAGTATCACTTCTATTACTTTAAACACCAAATTCTAAACACTAATAACCCACAAAAATGTACTTTAAACTGAATAAGAACATCAAACCCACAGAAACTATACAATAAGTACTACTCTCATTTATCTATAACAATATTTAAGTGGTGAATAAAAAAAACACAACTTGCTAATTCTCTATTCCCTGAGAATAGAAACTTCAATGCCCAGGGACTAGAGAATTGTTCCTTGGGAGTGATGCCAAACGGCCCCTAGCTAACAAGAGAACGTATAGTAGAAAATACCTGTTTAGAAACCTTCTTCCAGAAATGGGGCGAAGGTTTTTCCTCAAAGTAAGCTCTCTGCAATGCCACCTCTTGATCCCTTGTCCACCCTTCAAAACTGCAACATTCCTCTCCTTGATTTATGTTCCTCTTGACCCCAATTTCTTTATTTCTTTATTGATAATCTTGTTATTCTTTTCCTCTCCTTCTGTCTTCCTCGCAGATTCTTTAAACGAATCGATGTCCACATCACTTATTTCTACAAACTTCGCAGAACCCATTTCTCCGATTAACCTTGTTTGTTTTTTCCCCAACTCTCCCTTCTGAGATACCTCCGAATAAGCCTCTTTATCTGAAAATTCAGCTGAAAATCTCGGAGATCGTCTGAGACTTCGAAATCCTTCGACCCCATCTACTGATCTTGCAGATTTTCTCGACCCATTGATCAATTTCGTGGACTTCTCATGGGTTTTCTTTAGAAAAGCGTTTCCTATTGAACTGAGAGGAGAATTCGAATGGGTATTTGTAGAGGAACAGAACAGCGAAGGGTTTACCTGGTTCTTCATCGATATGGGTTTCGAGGCATTCTCGTTTTGGGGGTGTTTTTGTGATAACGAGGTCTTGGATGTAGATCTTCTGAGAATCGAGGCCTTTTCGCTGTTAATGGAGTTCCTCTTGGGCATTTTCAGCAACACCAGGGTTTCGTTTCTGGGATGTAGAGAGGGAAAATGTGCTTGTGCTGTTCGACGTTCAAAGTTCAAAAAGGTTAACTCGTCCATCCCCACACACTTCAAAAAGTGAACTCCACACGTATGTAAAACGCACATACGAATGCTTTGTATGGATTGCAAACGTGGGTTAATTCTTAGACCGACACGTCACCAACCGATTCTCTAATTGGTATATGGTTACTCTTAAAGTGTACTCCCAAATATACTCCATAATTCTAAGTAGTTTATATTTTATAATTAACCATTAATGATTAGAATTTTTTTACTTATTTTGTCTTTTCTAATACGAGATCAGCTCTAATCCTACCCGTTTAGTAACTGAGTTAAAGCCCCTTTGGATGTCTAAATTTTGGGTCGCTTTGTCTATAATGTGTAGACATTTTCCTAATTTAGAGCATTTGGTAATATGTCTATTTCCTTAAAAACAAGACAAAAAGACATTTAGTGTCTGCAAAAAAAATTCTACTTTATGAGGATTTTAAAAAAAGATATTCTTATTTTTTGCGGGTAGATGAAGGGACTCCCATTTTCCAGCTTTTTTTTTTACTGTATTGCCCTTCACAACCCTTTTATATCGTTTTTGGTCTTCTTTTTTGATTTTGGGAAGGTAAGTTGGGGGTGGAACAAGCAAACAGGGAAGAAGAAGAAGAAGAAGAAGGCAAGTGCGGAGCTAGGATTCTCTTGTAAGATTTTTTTTTTTGGGCCAAGTTCATGGGACATCGTTTCTGTTTGTGCCCGTTTTGTAAAAAAAATCTTTTTTTCTCAAAAATTCAGGAGGGGGCTAGAGCTCTCCATCCTTCAGCTCCGCCCCTTTCCCAGGCTACACCCTTATTGTTGCTATAGTAAAAAAAAATTCAAAATTTCAGGGGGGCTGAAGCTCCCCCTGGGCCCCATGTGGCTCCGCCTGTGGAAGAAGGTTATCTCCTCCCCCTCTCTCTCCCTTCTCTTTCTCCTCTCTCTCTCTCTCTTCCATTCTCCACGAGATTGGTCTGCGATTTGGGAGTTTCACACGCACACGATTTGGGGGTTTTGTCACGATCTCTTGCCAAACATTTCTCTTGAATATATTTCACTGCTTTTTAGTTTTGTAGATTCATGATTCTTGGCTTGCTACTTTTTCCCTGGAATCTGTACTCTATGCCCTTTCTCTTGATCTCCCAAGTCTTAAATCACTAGACCTTCTTCCTCTCCCTTTCTTATTCTCTTGGATCTCCTTAATCACCACGATTCTTACAAATTTCTCTACAATTATATAAGAAATAAAATGATTCAGTGCTACTGCAATTTGTATTGAGTTAGGTGATTTGCAATATGATGTGCTTTATATGCAATGCATCAACATATATAAACTTTATCAAAATTCAAATGCACGGTAATAATTTTTAGCATGTAGTAGAGAAACTTGATCAAATGCATGTCAATATCTCTTTAGAAGAACATAATCAATTGCATGTGCCTATTGCTTTGTGATTAGTAAATGAATATGGTGACACAGCTTGTAACAGCGCCTTACAATCATTCCTCCCTCTCACAACAGCCCTTAATCACCATCACAATATGTCGACCATAATAATGGTAGAGTCGCAGTGTAGTATAAAACAAATGCATACCTTTGTTTGCATATTTACAGCATTGGTTTTGGAGGTTATCAAGTTGTTATAGAATTGTTGTTGTATTAGTTTTCGAGGGTGAACAGAGATTTGGCTACCTTTACCTTACCTAACTTGAACAATATAACTAAAATTTACTATATTAGTTTTCAGCTTATAAATGCATTATCATTTTGATATGTTTTTAAAGTAGCTTTTTACTATTCCTAAAATTGTGATATGTCGCAAAGGAAAAAAAGAAGGTTGATTCATCTAGGGCGACATAGCCCGACAATATGAGGAAGATCTTGTTAGATCTATGTATAGAACAAATACAATTGTCTGGAAAGTCAGGCGTGAACTTTCTTCCGTTGACATGGAAGATTATTATAAACAAGTATAAGGAGAAGACAGGTAGACAATATTCTTAGAAACAATTAAGGAATCAATTGGACGCTATGAAGAGGTTGTACAATGCATGTGTCGTATTGTATGGGCAAATCGGCATTAGGTGGAACGATGTTACTAACACTATCACAATAGACCCCGAGAGATGGGAAGCATATGTGGAGGTATAACTTCAGTTTATACTTTAAACTATGAGTTTTTTTATTTATTCAAAATCTCTAAATTAAAGGCATCTATTGCAAAGACACAAAGATGCTAAACCATTCATGACCAAACCTCTATCATTTCCTGAAGAGATGACATTGCTATTTGATGGTATTTCGGCGACAGAAGCCGCCAAGTGGGTACCTACAGTTGGTTCTGTTCCAGAGGATTTGTTAGGAAATACTCATTCTTACTACATTTTGAGTGATAACATTGAGATTCCATCATTTAATATAACACAACCTCATAATGAAACTCAACATAAGAGATTTTACAGATGGAGAAACATGTTTTCCATCGTTTGTGTATGGTGCTTAGGGAGAAGGGACTACTTCAGGACAACAAGTACGTCAATGTTGAGGAGCAGTTGCCAATATTTTTAACAATTATTTCCCAAAACCATACAAATCGAAATTTGCAGGATCGATTTCAACACTCTGGTGAAACCATCCATCATCATTTTCATAGAGTTTTGATAGCGATGATCAAATTCTCAATAGAGATTATAAAGCCTTCTTGTCATAACCAAGTACTTGAGGTGATTTCGTGCAATTCTCGATTTTATCCATTTAAGGTAAACTTATATTTTGTACTTGCTTGATCAATATTATCTTTATTCACATTAAAAGATTTTATTTTGTAACATTTTTCAAGGGTTGTATTAGAGCGATAGATGGTACTCTCGTGCATGTTGTGATCACTCTAGAAAAACAAATACCCTATGGAGGAAGAAAAGGTGAATGCATGCAACAAGTGATGGTAGCTTACTCTTTTGATATGTTACTTACATTCGTAGTTGCTAGGTGGGAAGGCACGACGCATGATCATCGGATATTGATGGATCCTCTTTATGATCAACGCTTAAAGTTTCCTCATGCCTCTCCTGGTAAATAATATTTACTATTTAATAATTCAAGTGAGCATTATAGTATCTTGAAATTCTTTATTGTTATTTTCAGGAAAATATTATTTGAGTGATGTCGGTTATATCAATATACGAGGCTTTGTTACTCCATATCGCAATATTCGGTATTGGTTACCTGACTTTCAGGATGCTATTCGCCCTTGTAATAGGGAAGAACATTTTAATTATCTTCATTAATGTTTGAGAAATGTGATTGAGCAAACTTTCAGGGTATTGAAGGATCGTTTCAAAATTTTGAAGAGGATGCTTCCTTACTCATTCCATGTACAAAAAAGTATAGTTGTTGTTGTAATGACAATGCACAACTTCATCAAAAAAGAAGTCATTGCAGACAAGTTATTTGCATTGTACGAGAATGAGAACGTAGAATTGGATGCTGATGATTTTGGTCAGGATAATAGTGAACCAATCAACATGGATATGGATTTAGGTTCGTATATCGAGATTGATGAAATTAGGAATGCGATCGCAGATGCCGTATATTTAAATGTATGAAGATGCTTTTTTAAAAAAAATTGGTGTTCACATTCAAATGACATGTAATATTCATGATTTTCTTGGGTTGAAGCACTTGAATTTATGAATATTATAGATTATGGGACAAAATTAGATTATGGGACAAAATTTTCAGCAACCCATATGTTCATGTGGGAGTGGAATTAGGTACCTAATGAAAATCTATATTTTTAGAAATGACATCAACTGCCCCAAACACAATTTTACAAAAAAACTTTGTATATTATTGTGTGCTGCCAAACATTTTTACTGTCTACAGATCTATTTCTTACATATAATTTTGTCACATACCGATTTTGATTAGATCTGTCCGAAATAAATAAGATCAAAGAAGATCTACCAAACGAAAACTATTAGAATTTGGGACTACACTTTGGGAGTACCCGTAAACTAATTCATTTTCTTGATAGTTAGGGTTTGAATTTTCGAACATATATTTTTTCACATCTTAACACTTAATTTAAGATTTTAATAGGCCTCGCCTGTACTTTTTTTATGTAATGATATACAGGCCACAACCCCAGTTAATGTGTTAGTATCTGATCAAGTTAGTGGGACGGGTGGATATATCTATCGCACCCTCTCGGAATTGGATCCCGGACCAACAGTGTAGTATAAACATGCACAACCAACGGGACAAGCTTTGCTTCCCGACCTCATCCGTACTAATTAAGTAGTTTAATGAGCAGTTGCATGAAGAATTTTTACTTATAATGTGCATTAAAATTAATAAAAAATAAATAACTTCATTTTGATCATTGGATACATGGTTTCAATTTTTTCAACTAGCGCTCCCCACAACCGAAAGCAAGGTTCTCACTCTTAGCACCCAAAGAGCTACCTTCTTAGGTGGCGTTTGGTAACTCTAAATAATAAGAGCTTTTTTGGGTTTTAGAACTTATTTGGCTTTTAGAATGTTTGATAACATATTTATTAGACCTCTAGAAACTTTAAAAGTAGAGAAAAAACCTCTAAACAAATAAGTACATCTAAAACTTTAGAGCTTATTCTTTAGAGTTTATTTTTAAGAGCTTATCATATGTGAGTAGAGTTTCCAAACACACCCTTAATAAATAAGAAAATAATTTTAGAAACATTTCATCACTACAATAGAGGCATGGAGCCATCAGCCATCAGATATTAGTCGAGCCAACATGGGCATCACCATTTCTAGCTTATTGTATTCCTAGACTCTCTTCCCCGGGGCTGGTTGAAAATATTATAGGGTTTTGAATAGTGATGAGCCCGCCAAGCATTTCAATACATAATCCAATATCTTCCCATTTCATCTCTTTTAATTATTATTAAGTTTGGTCAAGCTTAATCAACTTAAAGTTAATACTTTTTTCTATAAAAACCAAGGTTAAATGGATGAAACCTAGGAGTGATGAATTTTAACTATAGTTAATGAATGTTAAAAGGGGGTGGGGACCAATGAGGACCGACATTTTGTTACATAGTAAAAATGAGCGCTAAGTAAAACATTTTCCTAGGGTTTTTATGCCTAACATTTTGAGCCACTTCCTTACGGCTCTCTTTAAGAATGCCATAATCTAGAGTGTTGATGAAGTAGCTAGACTCTCCCTCACATGATTGGGATTGGTCGCCTCTTTACTATACAGGGGAATGGCTTCAGCCCTACTCTATTAAGTTGTTTATAAAACGAAAATCCACTTGAGACCTTGAACATATTAGCATCCCTTAATTACGAGTGTTTACTATTATTAATTGATTAACTCAATAGTTTCATTTACTTGAGACCAACAACTGCACTGACTCAAATATTATATTTAGAGTTGTCTCAAAAGATTACTCCCCTTCTACCCATTTGCAAAAGTTCTGTTATAAAAATAAAAAAACAAACAAGTTGCAAAAGATCAATGATCACAAGGTCTATATACTATTGAGCAGAATTTCAATGGTAGTATACTTGAAATAGCTCACAAATCGGGCTGCACAATGGGCCGAGATGGGCTGAGGCCCACCCAACCCAACCCATGTTAAGGATGGGTTGGCCTGAGTTTTTGTGGGCTGGGTTGGAACCGGGCTCAATATAGGCCTGAAGTTGAGCTCGGTTTGGGTTCAGGCTGACATCACTTGTTTTGTTGATTATGGCCTGGTCGAACTTTTTTTTACATGGACTGGGTTCGGGCCTTTATTTCACCGGCTGAGTTCGGGCCGGGCTAAATTTGAGCATATGATAAATAACACGAGTTGGGCCGAACTATTCATCTCTGCCCATTCCGGCCGATGTACAGCCCTACTCACAAGTAGAAAGCAATAATCTGAAATTGACTAAAGACAGATCCTATAGGCAGAAAGACATAATATTGTGGGTGACAGAAGGCGAGTGAGTGCAACCGAGTGTTTATCACGTAAAGTCTGGTACTCAAGTGGATGTCGCTCACTTACTCATGTTGTCCCTAATAAGCACAAGAATTTCACAACTCACCAAACCTTCTATATCAGGAATTGACACTTTTCAAATCAGTTGTAAATGTTCATAAAATAAGATCAACAGTTGTGTTAGGGTCCAACTATGATAAGGCATTATGATGATGACTTATCAAACTTTATTACTTTTGATTTTACATGTTTCTTGATCAACCTCCGTACATATTTACTACACTTTTATCTCATAATAGCTAAAATTTGGTGAGGATTGTGTGGGTGCTCTGTGCTTTGTTACATGTTAGGGTGTGTGTGTGTTTGTTTGTCTTTGTGTTATATATACCGAAAAAAAAAAACTAAAATTTGGTGATTTTATATATTAAATTAGAGATTACATTTTATTGTTCTTATCTGTGATCCAAACCCTGCTTCTGGCGTGAGTTGCAGGGGTGTGGCCTTCGATGGAGAGAGGTTGGGGGATGCCTCATGTAATAACCATTCTAACATAGATAAATTATGCCTACAAATATATATATATATATAAATTTCAGGGAAGTGCGTCACACTCACTATATGCACTCACCATATGCACAACCGCCCTTCTTACGGTAATAGGACATTATTTTAAGTAAACTGCACTTTAATGTGAATTATCTTATTAATATTAAAAACTGATGACTTCAAGTTAAGCTAACATAATTATTGCTTTTATATGTAATAAAGTGAAGGGGGGAAACAAAGTAGAGATGTAGCAGCACTAGTTAAGTGGATTGAAACTGCACTCAGTTTTCGTTCACTTTTTCTTCTTTGAAATAAGGAGACAAAAAAAAAAGTCAAGAGAAGACGACCGCAATGTCCCTGTGTCCTTTTTGATCATGGTTAAGCTTAATTAAACTAAAATAAATAATTTTTTTTTGTTTTTCTAAAAACCATGGTTATATTGGTTAAACCTAGGGGTTAATCATAGTTGATGTATGGTGAAGAAGGGTCGTGGACGAATGAGCTCATCGGGTCAACTTAGAAGCTAATCCATTGGGTCCGTTTTCCATTTCCCAAAAAAAATGGTTGGCCCATAAAAACTGTCATATTTTGTTACCTTCCTATTAAGAAAAATGAGAAAGTAGAAAAAAAGAAAGTTAACCTAGCATTGCTCATACATAAATCATTTCACCTGATTTAGGAATAAAAGCCTAGCTTTGAACTTTGAAGGGAAACTACACACCATGGGAATAGCCCAGTGGTAGTGTGTCCCCTCATTAGGGGGGAGGTTTTAGGCTCAAGTCCTGTGCAGGTGGACGTTGTAATTTCCCCCCACTTTCGTAGAGCATATAGTAACCCCTAACCCTAGACTGCAAAAAAAAAAAACGCGTTGTAGGAAAACTTTATGAACATTTATTTGGGGTATCCGACATGGGGTTAACCCCAGTTAGTAGGTTAGTACATGTCCTAGGAAGGGAGTGGACATATCAACCACACTCAATGTGATTTGGTCCCTAGTCTCGGCTATGGGAGTGACACAATTGTGTCATTAGAAACGACAATCTTTAGGAACCAAGTTTGTATTATGGACCCAGTGTGGTGGAATATGAGTCATTAGTACTTTTAGGATCCAATTGGTCGTGGACTATGGATATTTCTAAGGTGGTTGCTCGAATCTAGGGGTACAAACCAGAAATTAACCTGATTAATGGGCAAATTTGGATTAAACATTTGAGATTTTGGGTTGGGCTTGGATTAAAAAATCTCAGGCGGGCTGATATAAGATTGGGTCAAGCCCCCAACGTAACCCATTCCAACAGTTATATAGTATCTTTAAAGAGTATGAAGGATTATTCAAAAACAAAAAAGAGTATGAAGGATTTAAATTACCTAATTATTTAGGATATGATTTAGGTTTTCTCTATAATTTTTATAACTCTTAAATCTCTATATTTTAAATTTTATTCTGAAAAATCAAAGCATCTTTTTGGCACACATGACAATCTTCTAGATTCATTCTAATTTTATATTAAATTATTATTTTAATATAAATAAGAAATAAAATAATAATTTGACATTTTAAATAATTTTAGTATTTTTCTTTCTTCTATTTGAATTCGTAACAAATAGTCAGATATGCAATCAGATAGGATACTCCATCTTTAAATTCGCTTCATATATAACTAGCTGTGATTAATCAAAATTAAGCAAAACCCAACCTAACCCAACCGATTGGAGCTTAGGGTCTGAGGTTGGGCATGGGCAAGGTGTTTCTGTCTTTGGGGTTGGGCTGCCCCTCCGATCCAACCTGGAGGAGTTTCACCTTTATTCTATTATTAGGGAATTGATCTTTTGCGTGCATGTGCAATGGAATTGGTCTGACCCTCACCAAACCAAAATCATCTAGCCCATGCTCTATAGGTCGCCATGAGTTCCTTTCGACTCATTATCTGTGGTTGAGATTTAATTATTCTATTTTTGGATGAAAATGTTATCATGTAACTAACCCGAACTCTAACTCACACACAACCGACCTAAGGTAACCACTTAGGTGTTATAAGGGTAAGTCCAAGCAACCACTCTAAAAAGACATGTCTTAAGGAGGGTTTTAGAAAAAAAAAAAATTTAACTTGTAGGAGTTAAAATTTTCTTAACCAGTGTTAAAAAGACCGTTAAAGAGGGCTCTCTAGACCAAATCCGAACCCTATGTATGTGGACCACTTACCCCGGTATATGCCTTGTGTACCAAAAGAAATACAAAAATCTAGAACGATCAAAGCAGGTAGAAAGTGAAAGGCATATAGCTTTCACACGTAACTTTCACACGTGCACGTGCTAGTGTGGCCCACTCATGAGTCACAAGGGGGCATTTGACCTTTGGGTAGTCACGCTTTGTACGTGTCAGGCAGGGCACGGGCAAGGCAGTCTTGAGGTTTGACGGGATTTGTTGTAATTGAACGATGACATTGACACTTGCAAAGAAAGTAATGTCGGAGTCTTGGAGGCCCGTCCAACGGACGGTCCAAAGTCCGTCCAACTACTCTTCCCTGTACCTTCACGGCTCTCACCGGTACAGTTACACTTCCTTGGCTTGGAGTGGAGTTCACTATTTTAACCATGATTAAGTTAGGATTGTTGCAGCGGGGCCCTCTGTCGTGGCAGCATAGCGTAAAATCTGCAATTATAAAAATTAAAGACCTCGCAAATTCTTTTTTCGTAAAAGGAAAATGCTTGTTTGGATACACCGCTGTTTTTCTGTTTTTATTTTTCAAAGGGTCTATTTTCAAGGTTTTTTTTAAGTAGTAACTGTCACGATTTTAAAAAAAAATGAAAAACAGAAAACACGTTATGATAAACATAATTTTTAATTTTTTTAATATATATATCTCACTACTTTGGATTAGCTAGGGTTTGATGAACATAATAAATAATAATGAGTAAACAAATTCCAATCTATAGTGGTGGTAATGGGTGGAGGTGGTGGATGTTAGTTAGTGGTGGTGGTGTGGTGTGGTATAGTGTGGTTGGTTGGCGGTGGGAGTGGTGGTAGTGCGTGGTGGTGGGTGGTGGAGTGGTGGTGGTGGGTGGTGATAATATTGTGGTGGTGGTGGTGGGTGGTGGTAGCATTGTGGTGGTGAGTGGGGCCTCGGATTGCCTCTAGCGAAGCCAAAAAGGGCTCTCGGGCAACCATAGAATAAGGGACATGTGGCATTAAAAAGGGTAGAAGTCATTTCATTTTCTTCCCATGATTTTGACTTCTCCCCAATTGATATCTCTTCCCCTTTATCTCAACACCTTATCGTCATGTGTCATATAGTGTGTGGAGAAGTCAAAATCATGAGACCCATGATTTTGACTTATCCACCACTTATTCCATGTTCTATGATTGCCCGAGACAAGCCCTTTCTGGCTTCGCCAGAGACAATCCGAGGTTGGTGAGTGGTAGTAGTATTGTGGTAAAAAGGTTGTGGTACTTGTGAGTGCTTTTGGTGGTGGATTTGGGCTGATGTGATATTCTATATTTTCTATTTTTGTTTTAAAAAACATAGAATAATAGAAATCTTCTCATAGGTTGATTTTTATAAATTTTGTTATTAATTTTTAAAAATAGAAACATGTTTTTTTGTAAAAATTTCTAAATTTTTGTTTTTTTAAAACAAAAGACTAAAATGCAACCAAACGGGCCCTTAGCTTACTGCTCGATACGCTATCCTCACTCGTCCACATCCCTATTAAACACATACTAACTATGGTTAAGATTCACCTAACCTTTAGGATTCATCCATCGAATTTTTTTTATTTTAATCTTAATTAAGTTTAACCATGATTAAAAGTAAAAGGGACTGGGGATACGACACTAAGCTACATAATGTATCGAGCGATATGGTAAACAAATTGTCACTTTCATAATCTCCAACATCATACATATTGTAAAACCCTAAAAATTATCAACTTTACAAAAAGAGTCCTACATGCCCATCAAGTTGGAAAATAGTCTCTAAAACCATCACAAGGGACCTACACAATTAAATTGAGCCCAATGGCATGAAATGGGCCTCATGCGGCCCAAGTTTGAGCACGAAGTAGAAAGCCCAAATCTCAAGATCAAGATCAAAAGTGCCATCGACAGCCCGAGTTTTGGGTACGAAGAAAAAAGCCTACAAATCCAAAGTCAAAGTTCAAATGTGCCTTATACCTATCAAAATGGGTCTATCCATAAAGAAGCCCATAAACCCACTACATGGGTTGGCCCGCTAGCAGCAAAGCCTTTATGGGTTTAAAACCACTAAAATGAGTAGGACCCACAAGATCTTCATCTCAAGAGTATAAATAAGACTCTCAAACAAAAGAAAATGAGATGATAGACAAACAATTAAAAGAAGACCTCAAGAGAGAAATCAAAGAAGAGACAAAAATTCGAGAAGAAAAGAAAAGATCAAAGAAGGGACTCAAAGCTCTCCAAAGAAGAATCAAGTCATAACTAAAGAAAGTCTTCAAAAAAAAAATCACCTCTCTACCCAGTAATGCACTAAGCACGGAAGGAAAGAGAAAACTACTACAATCTCCAAAGAAGATTAAGCCAAAGTCTGGTCCTTACCAAAAAGAAGAGAGTCACACACCTTCTTCAAGAGCGAGGAACACGCCCATTGGCCCCTTGCTCTATTCATCAATTTTTTTTAATCTTTAATACTCTGACTGTTAATTAGAGGGTTCATTGAGATTGTACCACTTTTAATATTAAATTGTTATTTGATTCTCTATTATTTCGTCTACGAAAATTTGTGTCGACAAATTTCTGACATGCCCAATAGGACACTCTCAACATCTCATCTTTCAGTTAGAAAAGAATATCATTTTCGACAACACCAATGACTTCCAAGAATATTGTTGTTGTTGTAATAAACATTGTTTAAGGAAAGAGGAACTAGGGTTGCACACAAGCCAAACTAGCTCGATGGCTTGACTCGGCTCAGCTCATTTTAGCCAAGCTCAAGCTGACTTTTCAGGCTCGAACGAATCAAGCCAAGCTTTTATTTGAGCTTGAATGCATAAACAAGCCAAGCTCAAGCCAGACCTTGTTTGATTCGGCTCGGCTCGACTCGACTCAAAGCTCAACTCATTTAGGGCTCGATTTAGCTTGAGCTCTACACTACTTGATATATATACAGAATATTGTTAGTAATGTTATTTTATTAATACAAAATAATATTTTAAATTTTCTTTACTATAAATTGTAATAATTTTTAATTTATAATAAATAAAATTAAGAAATAATAATAATAACAAAAAAAGCGAAGCAGAGACTCTGATCTAACTCTACTCTTGATACCAAAGGGCTACTCCAAAATCTTGTTTTCGTATATGAATGCATTAATATTTTGTTGTTTCATATATCATAATTATTAATAAACATTTTAATTAAAATCATGTAAAATTAAATAAAATAATTTCATGAATCAAGCTTGAGTCGACCCAAGCTCGGCTCGGCTTGTAAAGTTTGAGCTTGAACGGAGCTCGAGTTCGATCAAGCTTGTTTAAGCCAAGCTCAAGCCCAATAATTCGAGCTCGAATCAAGTTCAAGTCAAGCTCAAGCCGGGCTCGAACATGTTCAAGCCAAGCTCAAACTTGGCCAAGCTCGGCTCAACTCAGCTCGAATACACCCCTAAGAGGAACACAACCTCATTTGGATATGGATTTGTACAAACTGTCAGTGATGACCTGCGAGCGACGCATCATATGACGTTGTCAGACACCTCTCACCTAGTTGAGGCCCTTTCTCAACACCACAAAGCACGCGTTAACAAAATTTTGCTAGATATGCGCCTCTCACCTAGACGAAGTGCCTCAGGCCCTAGTGAACTCGGGTTCAAAACTCAGTTCAGTTTAGATGGCAACGAGTCGGGTTTGTGTTGGGGCGCCCCCAACCTTAACATGCCCCAAATGGGAAGACTCCTACTTGTTCCCATCCCAAACTTGGGTCGGGGCGGGTCGGTTCCGATAAGCACTAGTCAGGACAGGATGGTCAGGCCAATATTTCATATTACGAGTAATATATATTGAGGTAATTTAGGGTTAATTTTTAAGGGTTAAACAACACTTTCACATTATAAATGGGGCAGGGCGGGTTGGGACGGGCAACTTAAACCCATTCTTGAGGGTTTAACCTTCCTATCCCGTATCCGCTCCTACTTCGTTTAAGAGCACCCCAAACCTATCCCAATAGGGGCGGGGCGGGGCTGGTTACCCGATTACCCCACCCGTTGTCGTCCCTAAAACCAACTAAGTAACATTGTGTCAAACATGTCCAAATGTGAACATGATTCTCATGATCATTTTAAAATCGGCAGTGATTAGTACACCACGCATTAAACTATGTAGTTTAATGTCATGACTAGGGCCCTATTAACACTCCTTTAACTTTGGTTAAGCTTAAGAAAATTAAAATTATTATATTTGTTTTTTTTATTAAAAAAAACAAATGTTAGATTACACATTAGTAGTGAGTGAATCTTAACTTCAATATATGTGTGATAAAAAAAGGGCATGGACTACCGAGAACTACACATTAGACTCTACATAATCTAATGCCGCACTGAGTTAAGGGCCTGTTTGGTTCGGATTATTACAGTTATAATTGATTATACAATAATTGTTGTCATAAATAAGCGTTGTCATGAATAATTCTGTTTGGATAGCACCATACCTATAATCGATTATTTGCAAACATTCAATTATATGCAAAATAATTGTGTTTGGTACATTCTGAAACATAAACGGATTACTGTTCTGAAATATTATTAATTTTTTATATTTTAAAATTCATTCACCCTTAAGGTTCATCCATCTAACCTTGGGTTTTAGAAAAAGAAATATTAACTTAAGTTGATTAAGTTTAACCACAGTGAGGATCTACTAGTTGTCATATATCTCTTTTAACACCCACTAACTATTGTTAAGATTCACTCACTCCTAAGGTTAATCTTGGTTTTAGAAGAAGAAAAAATAGTAACCCCAAAGGGTGTCAAAAGGGACACTTGACAACCTTGGTTTCTTAGAAAGTAGTATAGCTTCTTACAATTATAATGAGAGCTCGAATACCCCAAAAAAAACCATCCCAGGAAAAATACCATCCCACTGGAAAGAGACCATTTCTTTTCATTTCTAAACCAAGAAAAAGATCTCTATTTCCTCTCTTCACTGTTGAGTCTAACACCACAGGCCAATTGGGAAATTTGAAGCATCCAACAAAGGGGTAGATTGATAGATTTAGGAGCTCTTGCTCCATGTCCTCGGTAGAAGATAAAGAATATTGAAAGATCGTTTAAGGAAGGGGGTATTGTTTGGATCAGTGAGTTATCAGAGAAAATTTATAAAATTTGATAAATGGCTATTAGGGGAAGTAGATGGGGTTGTGAGGATTTCAGTTTTTGTTCAGTCAATGGCGAGAAGCAGAGGACGGCTTGTTGGAAACTGCATCTTGCTCCTCTTCACCTTGAATTCGAACTAGAATGCGAAACCCAGAAAATCCGCCCGAGGCAAATCCAATGCCAGAGATCGACGACGATGGATAGGTTGCAAGTGTCTGATGACGGTGGTGGCAGTTGGCGGATCCGTCCAAGCATGAACTGATAGTGAGAGAAGTGTTGGAGAGAGGAAATGTTGTCTTCATTTTACGAATTGCAATTTCTGTCAAAATCTCTCCGCACAATCGCTTTGGGGAAACCGATTGCCTTGATCAATAATCACCCCATCCGGCGATTATCACGAAATCGATTTTAAGTGATTAAATCGCTTAATCTAATCCGAACGAAACGGGCTCTAAGCATTTCCCTTTTAAAATGATACAATCGTGTATGTGTAGATGACGTGGGATGATGTAGGGGGAGATGTAGACTCTGCGAGGTTAAGGATGGTTAATGAATAATGTTGGATAGCCAGTCTGATAATTAAAATATTTTCTATCTTTAATTTAAATACAAAAAGGAGCTCTGCTCTATGGCCTTGAGCGGAGCTCCCCTTTTTATATTGTGAGGGTGGCAATGTGGTAATTATAAGTGTTGTCAAATTGCCCTAACCTCCTTCAATAATTACAACCTTACCATTGCTCATGTGTAAATAGAGAAGCTCCGTTTCAACACATGAAGCAGAGCTCCGGCTCAAAATTAATCTCTTCTTTATTATATTAAAACGGTAAAATAATAATTGAGAAGATAAAAAGAAGTGGGAGGAAATATAATGATGGCGGAAAAAAATGGATAGGGATGAGAGAGGAAATTAGGTGTCCGGTTCCCCACCCAGCAGTCCAACTCCAAATGCCGTTTCATTGTCCCCTTCAGCCCTATTCTCCCTGTTTTCCTTTGTCCCCCAACTTACTACCCCTCTCTAATAAATGCTTCATGCATGACTTTTTTTCAAAAAAAAATTGCACCAATCCACCTGCTCACCCTCATTTACATTCCCTTTTCAACCTTATAATCTTCACATTATCTCACCTATGTCCCCTCCATTTTCTATATTCATTTTTTCTAATTAAGTACATTTTTATCTGTTCAACCAGGGGCAGAGCCACAAGCCTCTCCTGAAATTTTGAAAAAAAAAATCCGGTAGTGATAAGGGGCGAGGAACAGGGGCGACAGAGGACTCTAGCCCCCTAAACTTCGAAAAAAAAATAAATGGACACAAACAAATGCGATGACCTATGAACTTGACTTTCAAAAAAAAAATTTGGGAGGCGTAGCTCAAAACCCCCACTGTTAGCTCCCCTGCAAGAGAATCCTGGCTCCGTCCCTGTGTTCAAGTGATATTCCCCTATATTACTGTATTTGTCTATACACAACATATTCTAGTTGTATCGCCTTAAGGGGAGATTGAATCACAACCAATTGCGATTGAACTAGGGAGAGGTCGATCACACCCACAAGTCAACACGTGTCCTTTTTAATTCCTATTAACATGGTTAAGATTTCTTAATCCTTAGTATTAGCTGATCTAAACTTGGATTTTAGAAATTCTTTTTTTTAATTTTAACCTTAGGGTTACAAAATTTTAACCCTAAATTTTTTTTTTTTTTAAAAAGGAATTTTTAGAAATCAATGTTAGATTGTTGAACCTTAGGGATTAGTAAATCATAAACATAGTTAATAAGGGTTAAAAAGAACACGTGTTGACCTGTGGATGCGATTGAACTCTCTCCGAGTACAATCACGATTGGCTGTGATTTGATCGCCCTTGAATGTACTGACACCTCATTCAATTTTGAAGAAAAAAAAGTATGGGTAATGTATTCTTTCCCTTTAGTTATGTATGTAAAAGATTAAAGCAATATAATTAGTACTATGAAAAAGTGTTATTTTTAATAGATTTCACAAAGTAGTTAGTATGTCACACTCATGGATGAATGTGTCACAGCACTTAAAAAGATGATTATCCTTGGATAAGTGATGTGGCTAAATTTGGCTACTTGTGAATCGAACCTTGCCACGCTATTCATTTCATTTTGTGGCGCGATCATCGTAATGCCACCCGAGATTAAGTATACTTAGTAACAATTGTTCTTGCAACGTGTTGGGATGGCAGGAGCATTAAAACGAGGTAGGGGCGAGTTTAGGAATTTGATGTTAAACAGAATCGAGTTCATGTTGAGGATAGGTTTAGGTTATCCTGTCCGAATTATAATGTCAAATCATTATTTTACCCTTATTTTAATACTAAAATTACGTGATTCTTAGTGAATATAGAATGAAATATAACCCGCCCATCCCGACTCTCCCATCTAGTGCTTAACAGGATAGGATGAGACGGGGCAGGACAGTGACAAGTTTAAGAACTGTTTTTAAAAATCTGAAGCGACCCGTCCCGGGTTTAAGACAGAGTAAGAGTTTTCCATTAGGGGCAGGGTTGGGATGGGAGCACCCCGGCCCAAGCCCACCCGTTGTCATCCCTAGCATCAGTTTGATATTTTGGGACAAATTAGAGTTACAAAAACCTCTTGTAAACACAATACGAGTTTAGTTTGTTTTACAATATCAAAATACAAACCAAAACTCCGCCATTGACACTCCTAATTACCACACCCCACTATCCTTTTACTTGGTTTTACATCAACATACATTCCTCTTACCGACACTTCATAGGTGAATAACTTTTTACATCCAACATTCCACCTACCGACACTTCTTAGGTGAATACTCTACTAAAATAATTCGAAACAAGGGATAAAAGGTATGCAATTATTAGTAAAAGTAAGCCCAACATTAAATTGGTCTTAATAGTATTAATCATTATCAACTAATTTAGAATTGTTTACCGATATAAGATGGGTCGAGGAGTGTTATTTTGTTCGAGTGTGGGTTGACACTCGCTCCCATACTCCAAATTAAATTTTAATTACAGCGATGCACTACTAGAAAAGGAGAAGAGTGTTTTTGTCATATGCTTATGGATTTTGCTAGCTCCAGTTGCAAATCTTCAAAGACGTCATTAGGGGATACAAATGTCAAACAATCTTTAACTTTTGTTTTTTAAACCATTAAAATAATAAGACATCTTCAAGTGTTAGGCCTATCTTGTATCTGTGAAAAAAATTGGAATAAATGTAATTGGGATAGCACTTTTCTTATGCTTAAATTATCTACATTTAATATGAGAATATTGTTAATTCCAATCACATTAACTACTAATTACCTTCCCTTCAATAATAAACAAATTAAAATATATTTTAGTAGGGCCAAGTCCAAAATGTGTTGAATTTTTCGCTCACTCCAGTGGACACGTGTTCCATAATTATAGTCAACGAACTTTATACTCAACCCTATTTTTTTTTTGGCTTAAGAGAAAACACTTAGAATTCAACCCAATTAAGTTTTTAAAAGATGTTTTTATTTAAAGAAAAAAAAAACCTCAACATGAAGGGAAGGGTGAGTTGTCAGTCAAAAGAAAATTCAGGGTATATTGGTCATTTGAGTTCAAAACTGTAGCACAAAAAACAAACCAGAAACCATCTTGACAAAACCTTTTTCCAATCCTGAAAAAAAAATTTAAGCCTACTCGTATTAACGACAGATACTTATTACTTACTCGATAAGACATCAACGGCCAGGATTCACGACTCTAAAGAATATCAGCCGTCGATTGCATTTCTCGGGCCGATCGCCGGAATATAAAATGCAGCTGTCCGAATTTCAGACAGATTTTATTTATTTAATTTGCTCTAAGAAGGTTTAGAATTTTATTATTTTCTTGGCTTTGAGTTTCACAGCGAACTGCCTAAGTTTTTATAGCTTTCTCTGCTTAATGGAGTGGCCTTAGATCTCCTTTTCTTCGCATCTTTCTTCGTTTCTCATGCATTTTGTTCATATAAAAGGCTTAATAGATCCTCGTCTCTGCAACTGATCCACGAAATCTGTTCAGTAAGTGTTAGAATCTCGAGTTTCTGCGTTTTTTGTGAAATTTCTTCTTTATTTTGAGGTTGTTTTGATTGAAATCGAGTAATCTGTTGTGGTTTTGATTTTGTTAGTGATAGATTTGATTTTCTTCCAGTTTATGTGATTTTCTGTGTTTTTTGGTTCATTTGATGTTAATCTCACTGTAGATCGTCGTGTACTTTGATGTTATATGTTTGTGCATTTTTTTGGGGGGTTTTCATTTTGTGTTTCCGTAGGTATCGTTTGTAATTCTTGATCTCTTGAATTATATATTATTTAGCTGTAATCAGTTCTATTTTTTTTTTTTATGTGTGCATTTAAAATCAATCACTGAAATTACTTCAGATTTCGAGTTTCTGTAGTTCAGATTTATATATTCTAGGATAGGACTTTTTTTATTTTATTATGAGGAAGTGTTTTGGAATTTGGATGAATCCTTCCAGGTTTGGATCGTTTATGTTCTAATCGTTTTTTCAGCTTAAATCTGTTGGTTTTTCTTCGTCTGAGAGTTTAATTAGGGTTTGGTGACCAGAGCTCGACATTCCTGATGGTCTCTTCTCCTGTAGCTTGTTTTAGAGGTTATGGTGTACACTTTTAAGTTAGGGTTCATTGTTGAATCTTTAAAATATAGTTGTCTGCATATTTTCGGTTCCTAAAATGTTGGAGTCGACAAAATCTTGGTCTTTTTCTGTGGCCAAATTTTTTTATTATGTTTTTGTCTTTTTTTTTTTCTAGCGAAGTTTAGATTCCTAAGAATTTAAGCTTTATGGTGTTTTAGTTTCTCCTTTTAGATGCATTTAATCCTTGATGTTATTTTCAATCCTTGTTGCTTTTAAGTTGGTTCCTAGCCATTAAGCCGTGGATGATTTATTATTGAAGTGATGTTTCAGATCGTGGAAGTTTAAGTAGTGATCGTTTGGGCAGTTCTTGTTCAATCCTTTTTATTGATAGCGTGTTTAATTAGGGCGTCCAACATTGTTTAATATGTTTTTACAGCATCGTTTATCCTTTACCCTTCAAAAAATGAAGTTTCAGTTTTAAATTTTTCTTAATTATTCGGATAAAAGATGAGAAATTTTGATGTATTTATTTGTATTGATTTACTTATTTCTAATAGAATTTCAGATTTTTTTTCCTTTATTGGAAGCAGGATAATAAGGCAATCTGAGGGTTTTGAATTTTGATGTCTCCACTGCTGCTTGGTGTTGGCGAGGAGGGGCAGACTGATATCACTTTACTGGCGTCTTCAGCCTCTACCGACAGTATCTGCCAGAATGGCTCTGGTTTAAAAGAGCGTAACTACATGGGATTATCTGACTGTTCTTCTGTGGACAGCTCTGCAGTCTCGAGCTTGTCTGAAGAGAAGAAGAACAATTTGAATCTGAAGGCAACAGAGCTGAGGCTCGGGCTTCCTGGATCCCAGTCTCCCGAGAGAGATCCAGAGATTTTCCTGATGAGCTCGGCAAAACTTGATGAGAAGCCCCTGTTTCCTTTGCTTCCTTCAAATGATGGTTTCTGCCCGTTATCACAGAAGATTGTTGTTTCAGGCAACAAAAGGGTGTTCTCTGATGCCATGGATGGGTTCTCAGAAGTGAGAAGCAGTGTGTTTACTGAAGGAAATTGGTTGTTTCCTACTGCTGGGCCTGATTCGGAGACTGCCCAATCTGTCACACAAGGGAAATTTCCTGTTAGCTCAGGGATAAATGTGATGCTACCATCCAAGCCTACTCCAAACTCAGGAGTTAAATCTATTTCTCTTAAAGAGAACTCGGGGGCTCAGCCAGCCACAATGAAGGAGATTGTGCCCCCAAAGGTGTTACAGGAGAGGCCCCGTGCTGCCAATGAGACCAGCCATAACCATAGGAGTGCGGCTAATAACAATAGCAGTGCACCTGCTGCCAAGTAAGTGCATATTACTTGAAAGATGCGTTTCATGAAAAGTCTTTGGCTTAACCTTGAGAAGGGTCACTGATCTACAATTCATGGCAGGGCGCAGGTTGTGGGTTGGCCACCGGTAAGATCGTTTAGGAAGAACACATTGGCCGTCACTTCAAGGAACAACGATGAAGTCGATGGAAAACCAGGTCCTGGTACTCTGTTTATCAAGGTCAGCATGGATGGTGCTCCTTATTTGAGGAAGGTGGATCTCAGAACTTACACAGCGTATCAAGAGCTCTCTTCTGCTCTTGAGAAGATGTTCAGCTGTTTTACCATAGGTGAGTTATTTTAGAGTCTCAATTTTGTAGAGTGATCATGCTCAATGGGACCAATACTTACGGGGATGTTTGGTGACTGATATTTTGTACTTTGACGGAGCACCCCATTTTATCATAAATCTTGTTACTACTGTTTCAGTATGATTTCAGGTCAATGTGGATCTCATGGAGTTCCAGGGAAGGAGATACTGAGCGAGAGCAAGCTGAGGGATCTTCTACACGGATCTGAATATGTTCTTACCTACGAGGATAAGGATGGTGACTGGATGCTTGTGGGAGATGTCCCCTGGGAGTAAGCTCTGATCCACTCCACCTGTCTTGTTCACCTTTTTTTTTCTTTTAATTGCATTCCCATTTCATAAAATCAACTTGATATTGATATGTGACATTTGTCAGAATTATCATGTTATTTCAATTACATGTGTTACTTGGATATGAATATACAGAATATAAAATCTTCTTTAGTGTGTAAGAATATTAAGAAACAGTTGAAAGTACTAAGAAGTGAGAAGTTTAAGAAAGAAGGGGCAAATTGAGGTTCCTGTGTTACAGAGTGCATATGTGTGTGATATATATATATATATATATATATATATATATATATATATATATAGCAGTAAAAGTTCCTCTTGGTAGAATCATATGCCAAGTTCAACATGGGCTGCCAGCCGAATTGGGAGATTGCGACTGTAGTGAAGGACATTCTAGGCATGAAATCCTCCTTTGAGAAAGTTTTGTTGTTATGTTAATAGAGAATGTAGTCGAGGTTATCGAGCGGCCCCATTGCTTGACCAAAGCAGCAGCCAGCTTGGGTCAAACTCGAACATTGTTTTTGGAGCAACCGGTCTGGTGCATCATGATGTAGCCTCTGATCTTGGTTAATGAACATTTGCTTACCGAAAAAATATATCATAACCATCATTCTTGTCACGCTCATTGGAATAGTGGAAAACATGTGGTAAAGAACAATGACGACGATGGTGCGCCACAATTCCATACATGCAAACAATTGACAATGAAATCTATAAAATGTATATACGATCCATAACAGTGAACTCTTAAATCAATGAGCAATCCTCCATCCATAAGAGTGAACCCTTAAATTATTCTCAAACCTCCGTGAGCACCAAGAGGAAAATATGATAAAGAGATGATGAATGCACGTTATAACATTTTTTTGACAGTCACAGCAGGTAACATTGATTACCATTTCAAGCTTCAACATAGGACAACAAGCAGGTGCGAATTGCTGTTTTCTCATTTATACTGCGATTTTAACTAATCATAAGCTGATTAAACATTA
Source organism: Tetracentron sinense (assembly GCA_015143295.1). Lineage (NCBI taxonomy): Eukaryota > Viridiplantae > Streptophyta > Magnoliopsida > Trochodendrales > Trochodendraceae > Tetracentron > Tetracentron sinense. The sequence continues at coordinate 21,890,009 of CM026574.1, forward strand.
ACATAAGTTATAAGGGCAAGTTAAACAAAAAATTAAATAAACCAACACATAGTGTTATTCTGATACACAGATGTATCAATTTCCTTATAATAAATACCCACTAGCGACCTGAATTTACCAGTTCACCAATCTCACCCAAAAATTAAAATTTATATGGCAAGGTTGTCTTAGTTACATCTTACATCTGTGGTAATGACTTAATAAATTCTGGTAAAGGTGACTTGAAACATCTTATGGAGAATCCAGTGTGTCTACAGAATTTCCATGTAAGAATTTTATGAACTTGATTAGCCCCAACATTCTCACTTCCCACCCATGGGTACAAACCTTGCCCGCAAAATACTGCAGTACTTGAAAACGTGGGTATTTGGTTTGGTTAGCCAAATAATAAACATCGCTGTGCATCTCATGTACTGGAAGTATATGAATTTGACATGTTATTGTAGGTCCCCAAATTCTATCTTTAATAAACTGGCATTGTGCATTCTGCAATCTAATTCTGGTTTTGGATCTATGTCAGGATGTTTATTGATTCGTGCAAGAGGATGAGAATCATGAAGAGTTCTGATGCCATTGGCCTAGGTATGTATTTTTAATTTTATTTTTTTGTATATGATCCATTTATCCACAATAACCGATGAAAGGTAAAGCTATTGGGAAATAGTGTCTGTTCTAGTTAGGACTGTCAAAGGGCAGGGCCGGTGTCAGCCCTAACCCCGCTCTTACTTATAAGGGAAAGACCCTAACCTTGCCCTAACCCTTCAAGGGCCTGGATTGACTAGGCCCTAACCATGCCTTCAAGGGACGAGCAGGGCATGCCTTTTTGATAGGCCTAGTTCTAGTACTAAGAACATGTTATTGTTTTGAGGAATTTGCAAAAGGAACGGGATGAAATCATCCAACCTGCCCATATCATACACGTGGCTAACATGCAGGAGATGAACCATTTCTGGGGTCAGTCCCACCTGTGATACCTTTGCATATAATTGATTAGTTAACCATTCCGACTTGCTACAGTCTCTTTTTGTCAGGAGAAAAAAGAGAGAAACAGAACCTGAGGAATAAAGAATTAGTCTCCGGGTGCTCCTAAATTGTACGCCCAAATCCTAACCCTTAATTCATTTATTAAAGGGTCAAGATTACAGTTGATGTGACATTAGAAAAGGCAAAATAAGCGAAGCCAAGTAGCAATAGATGGTTAGGATTGGGGAGTATATTTGGGAGTACCTATAGACTGACTCAGGAATAAATTAGAAGTTCTTCCATATATTGAGTTGTTAGATATTAATTTATAAACAACTTGACCTCAAAGATCTCCTTGGTGACCCCAAACCGCCATGCGCGTGTCACGTATATGGCAATATCTAGAAAGACTACTTCCCATAGTCACTATTAGATAATGAGCAAGGAATATCCGTCTTTCTGCTAAACAGGATCTCTTGAACTCATAATTCATTAGATACTTTTTATGGATGTCAACTAAGTATTGTAAGTAAATTGATCCCGCTTGTTCAATCATTTGATAACTAGAGTTCTTATATGATTCTGGCTTCAGCATTTTAGAATATGTTTTTACTGTTTCGGCCATGGCTTTTCCTGTAGGATCATTCCATATGTTTGCATTTGCATGTGTTTGTCTTTTCAGTACTGACAAGCGGCAAGCGCTTAACAGTTAACACAGCACTAGAGACACCACGTGTAAACGAAGGACAAGTTTAACTTATTATTGTCTTTATCCTCTTGTACACAGCTCCACGTGCCATGGAGAAACGCAGGAACAGGAACTAGCTAGTGTCAACAGGAAAATTGCTTTCCGGCCTGCAATCCAAATGGGAAATAATCCATGGCAGGGTGGGAAAACACAAGAAGGAAACCAAGTTAAAAGTAGGGAAGAGAGTGGACACTTGCGGACTGGAGGGGCATCTCGTGGCTTAGATGCTCATCTTATTATGTAATGTTTCCTGGAAATTCACGTTGTCTATGCATGTCTTTATTTCACAAAACTTCATGACAATATTTCTGAGTACCTTGTAAGTTTGATTGGTAGGAATCTTAGTTTGTAAAGTGTCTTTGTGATGGACCTGTTTGCTATGTGCGTTTGATCAAACACCAACTCGAAGTTATGCTGCTGCTTCTCTTCAGCTTTTATCAACTACTTTGTCTATCTGTCTGTTTCTATCATGGTAGTTATTGTTATTTTTGCGTGTGATGATGCTCTTGCAGACATGAAAGGTTCTTATTGATTTGTTTTTTGTGTACTGCGGTTCAGCTGTGAACATGTTTTGTAGTAAAATTTTAAGCTTGTAGATCAAGGACCCAAGTATTAAAGCAGTGGCAGGAATCTGCTGTCCCGTCCCTGTTGATTCCGATCCAGAAGCTTGGTTCTCACTGTTTAGGGAGCTTGCCTCCACCTTCAGTTTTCCAGGGCTCTCAATCAGTGTTCTGTTGTTGCTGTTTCAGGCCCTCATTGGGAGCATGGTGCTGCATTTCCAAATTAATTTTCAGAATGCTTCAATAAAATGAGAAGTTTATGACACAGCCCGCCGGTTATGGGCATAGATTGTTAATCCATTGTCCTCAATCAATTGAGCATCCTATCATTCCCAAATCGCTTTGCTTAAGAAGGCCCCCTTGGACCTTTGTGCAGTTGCTAGCGAATATTTAAGATCTTGTCGGGTTCAATGATTCAATCCCAGACAGAGAGAGAGCATTTGGAAAGTGCTCATTGAGCTTCCAAGTTCCTTTTTTTTCCATGAAAAAGTACATTACTTGAAAGTTTCAAATTCTAAGGAAACTTGACAAGTTTTTTTGTGTGTTTAGTCTTTTGCCATACATCATGATTCGATCCGCGAAGGCAAGGCACTGTGGTGCATTACTGTTGGGAACTGAACCACTTCAAAAGGCCATAGGTAATTAAGAAACTGGAAAGCTAGGTTCATAAATCATCATGGATGGTTATATACCACCACGCTCCTCAGCTGATGTCCATGGCGTTGCACTTTGTGACAGGTTTCACTCTGCCCTCTTTTTATTTTTTGATAGCACGTGCCCTTTGGGTAGCTCTTGCCCTCTAACGGCTCTTACTCTGGCTCGTAGCATCCAGGTAATCCCTTTCGAGACTCCAACTCAAATTTTGGTGTTAGCTCAAAACTTGGTATTAGCTTTTATACCAAATATTAGAAACCGGGAATGCTAGCCCAAGATTCTTTTCATTCTCACTTTCTCTAAGGAGCTGATACGTTCAATTAATTTTTCCGGCTGCTATTGCAGCCGGTTAAAGCTTCTCTACCATTCTTATTTATGCTCAACTCCCTTCTTAGTTTATTATTTATAAAAGAAACCCCTCTAACAGTTACATCAGAATAAAGGTTCTCCAAATCAACGGATACGGACAACATCATAAGTTCTCACTTGCTATCTAAAGATCGGATAACAAGCCAATTGCGATTGAACCGAAGAGAGTACAGTTCAATCGCACTCACAAGTCGACACATGCGCCTGTTAATTTCTATTTAATTGTGGTCAAGGTTTACTAATCCTTAAGGTTATATAATCTAACCTTGAATTTTTAGAAAAAAAAATTATTCTTTAAACTCTATTTAAGAGTTTCTAACCCTTGATCATTTTTTTATTAGAATTCAAGTTTAATTGTAATACATATTAACATTTATAACTTCAATCTCATTGTTAAGCACAGTTTCCACTTATAGATAAATTTTATTGGTTAAGTGATAGCAAAAATTTAAATGTTTGGCTTGCAAGAATAATGGAGATAAGTGAACCTTCCAAAAAAAAATAATAATGGTGGGCCCCTCAATTTATTTTAAATTCCCCCCCCCCCCCCCCCCCCCCCCCCCAATTTTGTAATTCCTTATTATTTTAGTATGAAATGTTGGGCCCCTTATTTATGGTGTACCTCTAATGGAATCCGGTTGTGCCCTTTAAGTTGCCAAATGCCCCTATTGACACACCTTAACTATGGTTAAAATTCACCCACTCTTAGGGTCCGCCTATTTATCCTTGGTTTTTAGAAAAAATATAAAAAAAATTTAACCTTAGGAATTAGTGAATTTTAACTAGGGTTTGAATTTTTTTTTGGTATTTTAACAAAACCCAAGGATAGGTGGGTGAATCTTAACCATAGTTAAGGGGTATCAATAGGGACATGTGGCGACCTCAACCCCAAATGATGGACATGGGTCAAGCAATCCGACCTTGGGTTTTCGAAATCCGACCTTAGGTTTAAGAAGAAAAGAAAAACAAAAATCTGAACTTTAATTTAATTAAACTTAATCAAGGTTAAATGAGTATTAAAAAGGACACGAGGACACAACAGTGACTTAATCAACGGACCCGGGTTGGTTTAGCAATCCAACCTTTGGTTTTAAAAAGAAAAAAACAAAAATCTTAACTTAAATTCAGTTGAGCTTAATCAAGGTTAAATGAGTATTTGAAAGGACACAACGGTAACTTAAGCAGCTGATCCGGGTTTGTTAAGCAATCCAACCTTTGGTTTTAGATGGAAATAGAAAAAAAAATCTTAACTTAAATTTAGTTAAACTTAATCAAGGTTAAATGAGTATTAGAAAGTACACACCAGGACCTGAGTTGTTTAGCATTCCAACCTTTGGTTTTAGAAGGAAAAAAAAAACGAAAAATCTTAACTTAAATTTAGTTAAGCTTAATCAGGGTTAAATGACTATTAAAAAGACACAAGGATGCAATGGAGAGACTTAAGCAACGTACCGGGTTGGTTAAGCAATCCAACCTTGGGTTTTAGAAGGAATTTTTTTTTTTTAAACTTAAATTTAGTTAAGCTTAACTAGGGTTACATGAGTATTAAAAAAAGACATGAAGACACAATGGTGACTTAAGCAGTGGACCCTGTGTTAGTTAAACAATATAACCTTTGGTTTTAGAAGGAAAAAAAGAAAACAAAATCTTAACTTAAATTTAGTTAGGGTTAAATGAGTATTCTCGTGTCCCTTTTAACACCATTTAATTAATGATTAATCTTAATTAAATTAAAATTAAGATTTTAATTTTTTTTTTGAAACATCACGGTTGAAAATGGAAACCACGAATACCTTTTTTTTGTTTTTTTATTGCAATGTTATCAGGTAACTAACACGTGTACCGTAACTATTTTCCCAAAATATATATATGGGGAAGCGGAACCACTTGGCAGCACCATTAAAAAAAATAAAAATTAGGAAAGGGAACGAAAGATTGAGAAAATCTCCAGCCCGTACCCTACCATCTTAAATGCGAGTGGGTTGTTTTATAAAATACAAACTAATGAAGGGGGTTTTCTTAAATATACATGATGAATGAAGCTTAACCTCCTACAAAAACAGTCGGAAAAAATAAGGGTACGTGTCAGCTCATTAAAGAAAGTGAGAATGAAAAAGAATTTTGGGATAGCATTCCCCTAATCCAAAAGGCAATATGATAATTAAGGAGCGGAAATCTAGGCTTTATATTATCGGGAATCGTAATATATCATAACCCTCCGCAACCAACTTCCATAATGGCCCACTCTCTGTCAACTTTTACTCTATCCTTTTTTTTTTCTCTTATGGAAACTCTGTCCTTTGAATAACCTGTGACATTCACTCTATCCCGTGGTATCCAAGTAGCTTTTTTTCTCCCAAGTCTTAGCACAGAGCATGGCATGGTGCCAGCTCTAGCATGAAATATTAGAACCTAACCAATGCTCCAATACCCTAACCCTATGTTTGATTGGCGAGAAAATAAGTAAAAACATAGAAAAGAAAAGAAAATAAGACAAAATTCAATTAAAAATTGTATTAGAAATTCAAAATTTTTCTTTTTTTTCCATATTTTCACCTATTTTCTCAACAACCAAACATAGCCTAAGGTTGCATTCGTTTGACCAGAAAGTAAGAAAATAAAAGAAGATAGGATTTTTCTGCATTTATTTTGTGTTGGATGTGCAAGAAACATATTTTTATTTTCTTGTTCTTTCTCGACCGTGACAAACTTTCCCCTAAAACCATTTTTTATCGTAGATGATTATTTTATAAGAAAATTTAACTTCATTTTCTTTTCTTTTATTTCCCTCACTTTCTCACCACGAACAAACCCAAGTGATTAAGGAGATCATAGATTATTGGGATCATAACTCACACACCATCAGAGTCAAACGATCATGACTTTGCCGGTGACCATCATCTCCGCGAAAATGCTGCTAAGCCTGCTCGTTGAGGCAATCTATTATGGGGTCACCTTCTTACGGTAGTACATGAAACAAACATGAATTCCTTAACATGTGTTTATGGTAAACAAGCTCTTGTCTCTTGATGAACTTGCAGAAAGTCTTATTAGATCAACCGTTTTAACGGTGCAATTACCACCGTTATCAAAGGAATAGGTAGCAGTACATTATGTAGCTTACCGCCGTGTCTTGTGTCCCTTTCAATCATGGTTAAGGTTAGCTAAATTAAAATATATTCTTATTTATTAAAAAAAAAACAATAGTTGGATGGATAAATCCTACGAATGGGTGAATCTTAACCGCAATTAGTGTATGTTCAAAAAAAAAAATGTGGACCAATGAGGACCGCTCGATATGGTATCTAACATACCGAGTGGAAAACTAAGCGTAACCACAAATGAACCGAAATTACTTAACTTACCCGTGGTTTCCATGATATAATGAAATGGTCGGTTCTCATTGGTCCACACCTTCACTTTTTAACACTTATCAATCGTGGTTAAGATTCACTCACCACGATTGATAAGCATTCCAACATTGATTTTTAGATGAGAAAGAAAACACAACGAAAATCTTAATTTTAAGTTAAAGCTTAAACGGGGTTTAAGAGGGGTTAAAAGGAACTCGAGGATTCGGCGGTACGGTAGATAACGTACCGAGGGGCACGCTAATCACTGCTGTATATGAATCACATTCAAGGGTACTACTGCATCAGAGATGATTGGCGATGGCTTCTAAGCGATCAGCAGCAGCGTTTCCATGGCTCATCTTGTTAAGCATTTTACTGATATATCTCTACTCCTCCATTCTTCCTTTCTCTTCAACCCCTTCAAAACCCTATTTCAGAGAATCCCAGAAAACCCCAACTGCTCCAAAAAACCCTTCTTCACCTTGCAATTTCTTCAAGGGACATTGGGTTCAAGAACTCGACTACAAACCCATCTATAATGAGAGCTGCCCATTCCATCGGAACGCTTGGAATTGCTTCAAGAACAAGAGAGACAACATGGGGAAGATCAATTCGTGGAGATGGGTGCCTGAAAATTGTGATTCTCCTCGGATCGATCCATTCGAGTTTCTGGGTTTGATGAGGAATAAGAGAATTGGGTTTGTTGGGGACTCTTTGAATGAGAATTTCTTGGTCTCATTTCTCTGCATTCTTCGAGTGGCTGACTCTGGTGCCAAGAAGTGGAAGAGAAAGGGGGCTTGGAGAGGAGCATATTTCCCTCAATTCAATGTTACGGTTGCTTACCATCGTGCTGTATTGCTCGCCAAATACGAGTAAGCGAATTGGGTTTCTCAGTGTTTTACTTGGTTGGATTTATTTTATCTCTTAATTATGCATTCTATGATACTTTTTGATCAGGGGCCAAAAGAAATTATACTTTTTTTTAATCGATATATCATGATGGAGCTTCCTGGATGTGAAAATTTTGTGCTTTCTATTGAATTATCGTTCTCAAATGAGTCTCTCTATAGCTAGATAACCCATATACAAGGTGTTATTGCAAATTTAAGAGGGGTTCTCTATTAGGTTATTAATAAGACGTGGAGGAAAAAAATTGGAAATGATTTAGGATCAATTATGTTAATCATTTATCCTAGATTAATGAGAGGTATTCTTCATTACTTTATCTCATAAGTTTTTTTTTCTCTAATTTAAATGACATGGTTCTGTAGTATGTCTCAGCTGTTCTTGGTGATCTATGTGATCCACTCAAATATTATGCCTAAGTGCCACCAGTGTTGTCAAAACTCCCTAGTCGCGAGCCTAGGCCTAGGCGAGTGCCTAATGAGTAATGACTAAGCCAGCCCAAGTATTGAAAGAAAATGAAATATCACTGTAATCTTGCTACTTTATTGAGAAAATTCTAGTTAAACATTAGAATGCAAAATGTAAAATGAAAATCACCAATGGCCAATTACATTTCGAAATATTAAACTTCTAATGATTCTACCCAAGCTACAACGTAGTCACCTACAAAGCAAGAAAACAAGTCCATCTTAATAAAAAAAATTAGATGACAGCGGCGCTTGTGGATTCCACAAGTAGCCTTTTAAACAAAACTAAAGTAGCCCTTACAGATTGTCATAAAATTCAAGAGAACTTCAAAATTATCTAAGCTTTATATTCTATATCAATATCATTACAGATTGACGTTTTAGATGCTGTTTTCATAGAAGATGGGTTTTATTTCTTAACATATGATTAAGAATGACATTAAAACATTTCAAATTGATATTTTTGACCATGGATCCTTGGCGGGTGTGTAGCGCTCTATTTCCTAGTCTCCAAACAACAGCCAGTCGCCTAGGCACCTTGCAGCCACCTTTAACAGCATCTGTACTTACTATCCTTTAGTTTGCCATCTTTGATCTACACATGGTCTATGCCATTAAAAAACTATGCAAACAAACATATACACATACAAATGCACATAAATGAGATTCTATGTTGTCAGCCAAGCCGCAAAGCTTTTTTGAGAGTCATAATTAAGCCATTGATATAGAGTATGAAAATGATGATGTTTACATATAGGTAGTAATGACAGGTAAGTGTTGACGTCTATTGCTAAGTTGGATAATTATCTAACAGTTTTTTCTCCTCATTAGAATTCGGTTGATTTGGATTCTGGAGAATGGGTAATTAGAATCCTAATCTATATAAATGGGTTGAGGATGAAAAATAGTGGGATAATGATTGGTTTCCTTCCCATGCTTTCACCATGTTCCTCATTTCTTTGTTATGACTAATTTTGATTTTGCTATGGTGGAGGCCTATCAAGTGGGTTACAGCAAGGTTTCATGTCTTAGCAGTTGGTGTTTGAGCTTGATGTTTCTGTGAGTCACTATCATGAGGTGATACAATAGAGTGGTTATTTTAATGAGAACATGTATAATTAAGAACATTGAGTGAAAATGAGAAGGGCGTCTAAGGTGTTGAGTCATGATGTCATCCAAATGTTGCCAACGATCCAGAGCATGATGGGTGCAAACATTCCATCCACCTGAAAACAGGTGGACTCACAATCGGGATACCATGAAAAGAGAACACCTTAACTCTAATTGGTCTAGAGCTAAAGGACAGGAAAAGAGGCCAACTGAGCACCTCCAGTCTCATGGGGGGCCTCTGAGAAGGAAAGAGACACACACCTTATTCTTGATAATCCGTTGGCAATAGTAAATTATGACAGGGTTGACAGAAAATGTTGTTTGGTAGTAGTCTGGCTATTTGTAGGATCTTGAATAACATTGTGTGAAGGTGCAAAGAGATGGCGAGTGTGGCCAAAACAATGTCGGATTCAGATGTACAGAGTCATAGAAGTAGACTCTACCTGTACCAAGGTACTCGGGCATGTCATGTACGTTTTGAAGAGCAATCTGTAAGAGTAAAGAAGTAGAGTTCCTTTAGGTGAAGATATATGCCAAGGAACGAAGAACAAAAGCATTCCTTTGGAACCGAAGCTCATTCTTTGGCATGGTACTCGCTGAAATAGGAAGTTGTCTACTTTAAGAGTTTGTTTCTTGTGAAAATTAAACTCTGATTGGATTAGAAATTGGAGAATATGGAAGAGATAACTTAGATGGGAAATTTGAGAGAGTTGGACTGGAGTTGTATGGTCTTTTTTTCTCCTTTACATTGTAGTGTTCTTGTGCTTTTCTTTCACAATCTTCCTTATTATGTGGTGGATTTTGCCTCTGTTCAACCAAGGCCCATAAGAAGTATCATCTACTCATGTTGACAATTTATAGGGTGCCACTTATCTGACACATCTTAAAATGAAAATTTTTAAGTGTCCTAGCAACACTAGCCACTCTGTTTATGTGCAATTGCTGGTTTATGTGCTTGAAAAAGGAAGAGTTGGTGGATCATCTTTTACTTCATTGTCCTTTTGCTTCGACCATCTGGATCTAGTTCCTTACCCGATCAGGGATCTTTTGGGTCTTTCCTAGATCCTTTCAGGACTCCTTATCGGGATGGCTTACGATATGGCAGGAAGCTCCTTTGTCCGTGGTATGGGCTATGCTGCCTGGTTCAATTGCATGGTCTATTTGGTACGAGCGTAACTAGAGGGTGTTTGAGGGTTTGATGTTTCCAGAGGACCACCACGTTTAATCGAGATTGCGGCAACTTCTCCAAAATTGGTGCTCTATTAGGAAGGATTTTGATGAGTGGCTTCTGTAATGAGCATAATCATATACCAATCACACCATTGCATTGCTCACTAATGCATCTACTAGTTCTTGCATGGGTGTATTGAAATTTAAAACCAAACCAATCAGACAAACTATCCTGCCCCGGATGTTCTTGAGATTGGAGTCATTAGACATTACAAATGGCCTCTTCTGGAAAAGTGAAAAAAGTGATGGATGAATACTGTTTCTTATTGCGCACTCAGTTGAAACTTGAAAGTACAGATTGTCTACTAAATTTTATGGTTGGACTTGACAACTGCTCATGTTGTCAAACTTATTTTTTGTTCTAATTGAGATTATTAATTTAAGTTGAATTTTGCATCTGTAAATTTTTTAATGTGGCAACCTCACAAGTTCGTAACTGATTATGTAAGGTGGCAGCCTATAAACCAGTTGGCTCTTTCAGATCAAGATGGATTGAAGGGGACATATCGAGTAGATGTTGATATTCCTGCGGCCGACTGGGCTGATGTTACCAAGTTCTATGATGTCCTAGTTTTCAATACTGGCCACTGGTAATGAACGCCCTTCTCCTTTTGCCAATTTTACAAAAAAGTAATTCATTGAACTACTTGCTTTTTCATAGCTTTTTTAATATAATATGTGCATTAAAATAGAATTCCAAAATGTTTGGTTCAACTCGTTATTAGCTCAATGACAAGAAGAGAGGGCCATGTTGTGGGACCAACCCAAATTACTGGTGACCAATTATAGAATTTGCTTCTCCATGTTCTTGTGAGAAATCACGGGGTCTTATCTTATAAAAATTCTGAAGATCAACTGGGTGGCGCTTGGCACCAATATCACAAGACAGACGGTTGTATTTTTAAGCCCAACCTAGTGGTGGGATGTCCATGTGCTGCATTGGGAGGTTTGGAGGGAGGGAAAGCCCAACCTGTTGTTGGGATGTCCATGTTCTGCATTGGGAGGGAGGGACAGATGGAGAGCCCAACCCCTAGTGGTGGGATGTCCATGTTCTGCATTGGGAGGGAGAGACAAATGGAGAGCCCAACCCCTAGTGGTGGGATGTCTATGTGCTGCATTGCATCGCCGATAATTCTTACTAACTTCAGTCTTGTTAAGGAGGGAGGGAGAGCCCAACCTAGTGGTGCGATGTCCTTGTGCTGCAATGCGTTTCCTGTAATTCCTATCTAACTTCAGCCTTGTTGATGGGATGCGCCGCCCCATGAGACCCGTCCAACCCTGGATCATGGTGTCTTAATTACTTACACACTCTATTCTATTGTCTGAATCACATTATAATACATGAATAACTTGTGATGTCCATGTGCTGCAGTGCGTCTCCTGTAGTTCCTATCTAACTTCAGCCTTGTTGATGGGATGCGCCACCCCATGAGGCCCTTCCAAACCTGGATCATGGTGTCTTAATCACTTTTACACTCTATTCTACTGTCTGAATCACATTATAATACAGGAATAACTTGTGAAGTAACTTTCTAATGTTGGTCTTGATTAGGTGGGGATCTGATAAATTCCCAAAAGAGACACCTCTTGTTTTTTATCGGAAAGGGCAACCAATTCTTCCTCCCCTCCAAATATTGGATGGACTTCAAGCCGTCCTTGAGAGTATGGCCTCTTACATACAAAGAGAAGTACCTAGTGGAACCCTCAAGTTCTGGCGTTTGCAGTCCCCAAGGCATTTTTATGGTGGCGATTGGAATCAGAACGGAAGTTGCTTGTTCAATGAGCCTCTTGAGGAAAGCCAGGTATGAACTGATCATGGCCCTGCAATGCCATTTTACAGCAAAACAAGTGCTAATGCTATTTGATTATTTTTGAGAAATACATACTGATGTCTGGACAGCTTGATACGTGGTTTGATTCCGGGAACAAAGAAGCAAGGCAAGTGAATCGTCTGATTGAAGAAGCATTACGAGGCACAGATATCAGGTTGCTTGATCTGACCCGTTTGAGTGAGTTCCGAGCAGATGCCCATCCAGCAATTTGGTTAGGAAAGAAGGATGCAGTGGCAGTCTGGGGTCAGGACTGCATGCACTGGTGCCTACCTGGTGTCCCTGACACGTGGGTCGACATTTTGTCAGCAGTGATCCGGTATAACTTGGAGACTGGGTGATGCATGGCGGACAAAATGTGTTCAAGTTGGGTTAATAGTTCTATTTTTGCTAATGTATATAAACTATGCTAAGGCAAATTGGAGTCAATACTTTAAAGACAGACCAGACCAGCGTATGAGAAGCTGGTTACTGCGAAGTATATAAGAGAGAACAATGAGGCAAGCCAGTTTTGTTTGGAGACTTGAATGCAAGTAGAAGGAGGGCATTTTGGAGGAAGTCCGATACACTTTTTAGTTACTTGGGTGCCTCCAGATCTCTGCCAATTATAATCAGATGAAAAACCCGGGGTGATTAGGACAAAGTTTCCTGGTTCTTTCACTTAATGTTATTTAATCTGAGCATAAACTGGATATCACAAACATGTCTCCATTTTTTATAGAATTGTTGAAACGTTCCCTCATGTTTGAAATGTCAATCTCTCTCTCTCTCTCTCTCTCTCTCTCTCTCTCTCACATACACACACAGATGGTGTGAAAGCAAGTTATGTTGTGTAAAGTCTTTCTAGATTCACGTGGGTATGGTGGACCTCCCGCTTGGTGAAAGGCTCAGGAACCAAATAGAAAGGCCCCTTGGATTGGTATTTCAGTGTCTGATGAATATATAATGTGGGGTATGGTGGGATGATTTAAATTATAATGGGATCATTTTAAATTCCTCTTTGCATGATTTGGTGCGGAAAAAAATTGTACTTTTCTTATGATGCCTCATATAACTTGAATTGGGCTCTTGTATTTTTTTTATTCTTTTTTGTTTCCGTTTACTTGTCCAGTTTCTTGATTTCTATACCAAGGAAAATTAAAAGTGCAATATTTCCAGGTTTATTTAATATTAAAATTGTTTTTCTTTCCCTTCTGTTTTTGTTTTATGCCTCCCTTTAATCAAATTGTAATCATCATGGTAATGGAGGTGTGTTCAAAGACATTAAAACAATGTTTTCTATCTGTCCACCCTTCTTTAAGTTCAACCAAGCAAACAAAGTGCCCTCCTTCCTCAGGCTTGCCGGAACCAGGTTTTCTTGGGTCTTGCTGAAAGATCAAAACGGAAATTTCACAAAGAAATGTCTCAAGCAAAACTCATTTCATAACTGCAACTATATTTTATATATTAATTTTTCCGAATACTGGCCATCGATTCTCATCAACTACAAGGACATCATATCAATTGATACAACAATCAAGATCAACTCAAAAATTGTCACTTGTGTCCAACTAAGCCGGATGCCCATTACAACAACACGATATAGATAAACATGGGCTCCCATATGAAAGTAAGGAAGAACCTTCTAACTAGGCAACTCCCCCCCCCCCCCCCCCCCCCCCAAAAAAAAAAAAAAATCCACAGCGACTCACCATTGCACAGAAAATGTGAGGAAATTTTCCTCTTATTCGCATTTGACACAATGATGGAGGTGGAGTGAGAGAAGTATGATAAATCTGTTATAAAAGCTTACTTCTGGGTCTGTTCCATCTTGGCTCGAATCTTCTGTTCCAAAACAGATATCTCCGTCTCGAGGCTGAACATTCTGTTAAGAGCTTGCATATTCTCAAGTGCTTCGCTAAGAGTCCGGCTGTTGTCACTCCCATCACATCTCAGGTGCTGCATGGGGCCATGAAGGAGCTTGTTCACTATGCCTCGGCTAAGGTCGTCCACAGCTTTCCTTGTTTTCTTTGAGATATCATCACCCATCTTTGACAAGCACCTCTCTAGCTCCGCAAGTCTGATTCTTTCAGCATAAGCCCTCAACTTCTTGATGGTGGGAACAGTCTCTAGGGAGTCCCTCCAAGCTTCGAATTGCTTTGATTCCTCAGCGATAATTGACTGAGCTTCCATTGCTTTCCGGAATCGATCCTCCTTATTAGCTGCTATAACTTCCTTAAGATCATCAACATTGCAGACGCGAGCAACCTCAAGATTTGAGACACAGGATCCTATATTCCTAGGAACTGAGATATCAATGAAGAGCCTCAAACCCCCGATTTCTGGACCCACAAGGGGAAGTGCCTCAACGTGCTCTTTCAAGAACAATGGGTTTTCTGATGCTGTGCTGGTAAAGACCACATCAGCTTCAGCAGCGCATGTTAGCATATCTGTAAGGGGTTTGTAAATTATCTCAGCATCCTTGAGCTCCTCACGGATAGCAGCAACTCTCTCCTCAGTTCTGTTGACAACCACTATCTTTGTGCACCCTTTTGAAACCAAGTGTTTGATCACAAGTTTCCCCATCTTGCCTGCTCCAATCACCAACATCCTGGCAGTGGCATAAGAGGCTTCTGGGAGCTTCATCAAGGCAAGCTCTACAGCAGCCGAGCTGACGGACACTGCCCCTGCGGCAATGTTGGTCTCAGTTCTAACCCGCTTCCCAACAGTGATTGCATGCTTGAACAGCCCACTGATGTTCCTCCCGAAGCCAACGACTCCTTGGCCAACTTTGACAACTTGTTTGACCTGAGCAAGGATTTGTCCTTCTCCTAGAACAAGAGAGTCAAGCCCAGCCGATACTTCAAATAGGTGCTGTGTAGCATCTTTGTTATAAAGCAAAAAACGGTGCTGACAAAGCTCTGAAACAGGAATTCCACTTGTCTGCCAAGAGAAAGAGAATGATATTTAAAAACCACGAACACATTCCCATTTTCACTTAGGAACCTGAGTTGCTTATACAAGAAACTCTCATCATGGGTGTTATGAAGGACACATGGCATGCATTCAGGTGAATCTGGACACCATTCTTCCTAGGAGATCAAAGTCTAAAACGAATCAAGTTAGATGGTGCAGCAACAATATGCAACAGTTTCTTCAATGGGTCAGTTTTTCTCGTAGGAGATCTCCTAGTTGGGACCGTAGAGCTGAGAATTCCTATCAACAATTTGTCCATAGCACCCACCTCATAATGGCTAAAGTACCTATCCACTTTTCACGAAAAGACATTAATGGCAGCCAAAGTAAAAGGGAGAGTAAAAACTGAGAAGAAATCACCTTTGCCATCCATTCAGTCACTTCTTTTACTCCACGATGCTGAGATAGAACCACAGCATATATCTCCATTCTGTTACAGGTACTAAGAACAGCAGCTTCTTCTATATGGTTCAAACCACACAGCTCCCCAATGGCTTGAGGCCATTCTGCTTCTGGAATGGCAAGTTTCTCACGCACCTCAATTGGTGCTGTATGAAAACTAAGCCCTATGACCACAATGCTGCTCTTTTCCTTGGTATACCCTGATAGAGTTAATTATGAAAAGTTCAAAAGATAAGTAGTCTAGGATAACTTTCGTAAGCATAGAATCTCACAAGGGACAAGAACTCAAACTGGAAAACAATCTATACTACTCCTATATAGCAATTGGTATCCACGTAACACTCTATTGGCTCTCTATTCTCTTCAAATTGGTGCCACATGGCACACCCTTCAACCAATAACTTCACCCCATGTGTATATGGATTTCTCTCTCCTGACAAATTACTATGTTATTAAAGCTTTTTAACCTTCATTTATTCTTATACACCCTACTTTTCCATTCTCATCATCATAACTCCCCCTCTCCCCCCTCCCCAAAACTCATTCGTCCCCCATTATACTATAGAAAATAGGTTTCATCTTTCCTATGTGTATTCTCCCATTCCCTTCCTCTCCCTAATACCATGTTAATTAAATCTCCATGTTCTCTCTCTCTCTCTCTCTCTCTCCATTAAACCCACTTTAGAGGTTATTGTAGAATATTAAGCTTTCTTGCATTTAAGGGTATTATTGTAATTAGGGGAAACCCTACTTGTATCCCTTATTAATAGATTATGAGAGAGAGAGAAAGTAACAATCTCTTCTTTTTCTCCTTCTCTTCTTCTTCTTCCTCCTCCTTCAACCCCTAAAACCTATCCCTAAGGAATTCTACTTGGTATCAGAGCATCTTAAAGAACAAAGGAAGAGCAAGAAGAAAAACAAACCCGCCGGAAGCTGCTGACGTCATGATGGCATCAGTATGACGTCATCCAAGGTAACTTTTTGTGGTTTTTTTCTTTGGCTCTGGTAGATCTACTATTTAGAAGAATTATAGTGATTTTTTCGAGATTTATTGGAGATTTTAAGTGATTTTTTGAAACAATTTTGTGAAAAAAATTCTGAAAATTACCCTTGCATACTAGTCGCAAATACTCCTTATAGGGGGGATTAAGCTTGGGGATATTTGTAGTGAAAGATCCCCCTCAAAATTCCGAACCTTGTGGTACTAATTTCCCGGCGATCAGAATCTCGCCGGAGCTCCAACGAGCTTTTTTCTGCTGCATATTTTCCGGCATAACACTTTTTTTGCGTTTTTTCTCTCCTCTTTCATTTTTGAACCTTCATGGAGGATGTTTAATGGTTTATGAATGCTATATGATAAAGTTTGGGTGCCCTCAAGGTGTTTGAGGCGGTGTTCGCCTACTTTTGAGGTGTTTTTTGGTCGTTGGACCATTGGTGTTTGTGTTTTTGGGTTGTAGAACCCTGTGGTACGTGCTAGAAGTGTGTTCAGGGGCTGGATTTGTGTAAATCAGTCCTTAAGTGACACAGATGGGCGATTCCGAGGTTAGTTAGTCTTCACGGGCTCCGCCTTCTGATGATAGTTACTTGCATTTGGGACATGGTGACTCCCCTAACCTTCAAATAACTACTGTAAAGTTGAATGACAACAATTATCTTGCATGATCTCAGTCGGTCATGTTATTCATAATAGGGAAGGGTAAGACGAAGTACCTCATTGGCAAGAGTAAGAAGCCTCTAGCTACTGATCCTACTTTCAAGAAATGGCAAGCCGAGAACGCCACAGTCATGTCATGGCTTCTCCACTCCATGATTCCGGATCTTAGCAATGGATATATCATTCTCTCCACAGTCTAGGAGATATGGGAGGCTGTGAAGCAGACTTATTTTGAGGGGGGCACACATGCTAGAGCTTATGAGTTGCACCAACGTATTGGGCAACTGCGACAGGGGGATACTTCTCTGGCCACTTACTACTCTACTCTTCGTCGTCTGTGGGAAGAATTTGATATGTTTCATATGTATATGACACATTGCACTGAAGATGCCGTAGGGTATAAGATGTTGATGAACACAGGGTCTATGAGTTGTTGGTTGGCCTTAATCCCGAGTATGAGCAAATCTGTGTTCAGATTCTGGGGAAGGACCACCTTCCGTCCATCACTGAGGCATATTCCATTCTCCACAGGGAGTGTTGCCAGAATAACATGCAACCTTCTCCCCTAGAGCGGTCTGCTCTTTCTTCATGGTCACAGCGCAGAGGCTGTGATAGCTTTCGTGGAAGCAGGGGAGGTGGTAGGTCAGGAAACGCCGGTGATGAGAGAGACCGGCTGAAGTGTGATCACTGTGGTCGCACTCAACACACCCGTGAGACTTGTTGGGACCTCTATGGTCGCCCACAGCAGAGAGGTGGTGGTCGCAGTGGCCGTGGTAGTGGTCGTGGTGGAGGCTCTAGTGCTCACTCAGTTGCCTCTGAGCTAACTCCTATTCTTACATCGGGTGTATCGTCATCTTCGGACAACCTTAGCCTTTCCCGTGCTGAGATAGAGGCATTCCAGCGTTTTATGGGCCAGTTGGAGCAACCGGGTACATCTTCCACATCCTCGTTTGTTCACTCAGGTACATCAGCTTCGGCTTTCAGTGCATCTGTCTCCACATCTATTCGCCCCTGGATTATTGATTCAGGGGCCTCCGATCACATGACTAGTATGTCATCTTTGTTTGCCTCCTATCATATTTGCTCTGGTAGGGACAAAGTTAGAATCGCTGATGGGTCTTACTCTTATATTGCTGGTAAGGGTAGCATCTCTGCTACCCCATCTATGTTTTTATCATATGTTCTTCATGTTTCTAATGTTGGTTTAAATCTTGTCTGTGAGTCACCTAACCAAGTTCTTGAATTGTAGTGTCATCTTTTTTCCCTCTCATTGTGTCTTTCAGGACTTGGAGACGAGGCAAACGATTGGTAGAGGCTATGAGGAGAGGATTATACTTGTTGGGTAGTTCCTCACCGGTGGCTTCTTCTGTTTAGCAAATTCGTGATGGGCCTAGCAGTAGTAGTCGTGACCACAACATTTTCCAGTTGTTACAGTGGCATAGCCGTTTGGGCCACCCATCCTTTTTTCTATTAAAGAAACTGTTTCCACAGTATTTTGTTTCTGTTTCTATGTTTGAACTTCAATGTGAAACTTGTGAATTTGCAAAAAAAATGTCGATCTTCGTATCCTGCTCATGTAATAGAATTAATTCCCTTTTTCCATTGTTCATTCTGATGTGTGGGGTCCTGCTCCTATTACTTCATCTCATGGGTTTACCTGTTGAAACAAAAGAGTGATGTTTGCGCTGTTTTTCACTCTTTTCATAAAATGATTGAAACCCAATTTGATGTTAAGTTAAAGATCCTTCGTTCTGACAAGGGTAGTAAGTATCTGTCTACTACTCTCATCTCCTACTTCCAAGATCACGGGATTATCCACCAGACTACTTGTGTTGGTACTCCCCAGCAAAATGGTGTTGTTGAGCAGAAACATTATCACCTGTTGGAAATCGCTCATGTTCTTTTGTTTTGCATGAACGTTCCTAAGCGTTTTTGGTCCAATGCCCTTGAGACTGCTGCCTATCTTATGAATCGTATGCCCTCTAGAATTTTGGGTTTCAAAAGTCCTATTGATGTTCTGTCTCCTTCTCCCTCCTTGTTTCCTCTTCCACCCAAAATCTTTGGGTATTCGTGTTTTGTGCATATTGACAAATCGGCGCGTACCAAACTTGATCCTAAGGCCCTCAAGTGTTTATTTTTGGGATATTCTCCGAGCCAGAAAGGGTATAAGTGTTTCCACCCCCCTTCCGGCCAGTGCTTTGTTTCTATGGATGTTATCTCTTTTGAATTCACCCTTTTTTATTCTACGAATGAGACTTCTTTTCAGGGGGAGACCATTGGTGTAGAAGAGATGTCTCCTTCACGTTTACCTATTTCTATTAATCCAAAGGATTTTCCGGTGACTGATCATGAAAAAAAAGATGTAAACATCGATGAAGGAAAACAAAGTGAGGAGCAGGTTTTCTCCAGGAATCCAAATCGTGGGATTTAGATGACAAAGACTAACAAAGAAGACCCTCACATGCCCTGCCATGAATCCTCCTCAGATCCAGGTTATATCCATACCTCCCTTGTTGATTCTAACATTCCTATTGCTCATGGGAAAGGTGTTCGATCTTGCACACAACACCCTATTTCTAACTTTGTGTTGTATGGATCTTTATCTCCCTCGTATCGTACCTTTGTCATGGCTTTGTCTTCTGTGTCTATCCCTTGCAGTGTTGCAGATGTTCTTTCTAAGTCAGAATGAAAAGAAGCAATGGAAGTAGAGATGCAGGCTCTAGAAAAAAATAAGACATGGAAGATGGTCGACTTACCAAAAGGCAAAGTTCCAGTGGGATGCAAATGGGTGTTCACAGTGAAGCATAAGTTTGATGGGTCAGAGTGGAAAGATACAAAGCTAGACTTGTTGCAAGAGGGTATACACAGACACATGGCATAGACTACTAGGAGAAGTTTGCTCCTGTAGCAAAGATGAACTCAATAAGAGTTCTCTTATCTCTTGTATCTAACTTAGATTGGCTTCTAATGCAATTCGATGTAAAGAATGCATTTCTCCATGGTGACTTGGAAGAAGTGTACATGAAACCTCCTCCTAGGCTCAAGTGTCCTGTAACTGAAGGGAAGGTGTGTAGAATGAAGAAGGCCTTGTATGGGCTTAAACAGTCCCCTAGGACGTGGTTCGAAAGGTTTCGCCTAGCCATGATTAGAAATGGCTACAAACAAAGCCAAGCTGACCATACTTTATTTATCAAGTATAACGGCAAGAAGGTGACTGCTCTCATTGTTTATGTAGATGACATTGTGCTGACTGGAGATGACCAGGAAGAAATGCAAAAGTTGAAAGGCTTCCTTGCCAAAGAATTTGAAATCAAGGATCTAGGCCAGTTGAAATATTTCTTGGGTATTGAGGTTGCCAAGTCCATAAAAGGTATCTTTATATCGCAGTGCAAATATGTCCTTGACCTTCTTCATGAGATTGGTATAATGGGCTGTAAGCCCTGTGACACTCCCATTGACGCAAATTATAAGCTTGGTGAAGCCACTGGTGAGAAGATTGTCGAAATAGGGAGATATCAGAGACTTGTAGGGGGATTGATATATCTCTCACTTACTCGTCCTGATATTGCTTATGTCGTAAGTGTGGTGAGCCAGTTTATGCATACTCCTACCTCAACCCACTTAGATGTGGTGTACAGGATTCAGAGGTTTCTCAAGTCTGCTCCAGGACAAGGACTGCTGTATGCTCGTTCCGGTAACCTCCAGATTAAGGTTTTCACTGAAGCAGGCTAGGCTGGATCTGTTTCGGATAGGCGCTCCACTTCTGGTTATTGTACATTTGTTGATGGTAATCTAGTCACATGGAAAAGTAAGAAACAATCTGTAGTAGCCAGATCTAGTTCAGAAGCAGAATTCCGGTCGATGGCTCATGAATTATGTGAAATTTTGTGGCTTCGCATTTTCTTGACCGACCTGAAGCTTCCCATTCAGGGTCCTATGAAATTGTATTGTGACAACAAGGCGGCCATCAATATTGCTCATAATCCAGTTCAACACGACATAACCAAACACATTGAGGTGGACAGACACTTCATCAAGGAACTGTTGAAAACAGGTCTCATCTGCACTCCATTTGTGAAGACTGGTGACCAACTTGCTGATATTTTGACTAAGGGTCTTGGTCATACGCAGTTTAGTAAGATTATTGGCAAGCTTGGCATTTGTAATATCTACGTACCAGCTTGAGGGGGAGTGTAGAATATTAAGCTTCCTTGTATTTAAGGGTATTATTGTAATTAGGGGAAACCCTACTTGTATCCCTTATTAATAGATTATGAGAGAGAGAGAGAAAGTAACAATCTCTACCCTTTTTCTCCTTCTCTTCTTCTTCTTCCTCCTCCTTCAACCCCTAAAACCTATCCCTAAGGAATTCTACTGTTATTGCTCTCCCCCACCGACGATCACACCTTCTCTCTATTCCCTAATCAAACATGTGCCTCTTCCCCTTCCTTCAATATAATCTGCTCATATTAATACCTTAAAGTAGATTATATTGAAAAAAAGAGCATGAAGTCTAGGGCCACCACTGAGGATCCTACTTCCAAGGAAGTCTCCCTCTCTCTCTTTCTTCTGCTTCTCTGCAAACCCTAATTTATTTTTTCACTAATATATTGCTTGAACTAATTCTCTCTCTATGCACTCTTCAATGGCGGAAAAAGAAAACACCTTAATTTTTTTTTGTTCTACTAAATACTTTTCCATGTTTACAGAATCTGGAAGAGATGAAAAAGAGACTTACGGAAATGGGAGCCGTTCAAGGTTCTCTCTCTATCTCTTCTTCTCTCGAAAGGTAAATTTGTTTGATCCTTTATTGTGCATGTCCATTGACTCCAATTTGATTGCTTAGATTGGACATTCTTGTGATGGTGGATCTCATCAATTTTAGGTGAAAATCTACCTTTTAGTCGGCTGAATCTGTCATTCTGCGGTATTTGTTTATTGATCTGGTTGATTGTGTGCAAGCATTTCATTTTCCTACATAATTTCACGGTTTTATGTAATCTTCTTCCTTATTAGATTCTTGAAACTGTATAGATCTTCATTAAGGTTGAAATCAATCATATTTTCTAAATGAAGGTAAATTGTTATCTACATGAAGGGAAAATGTGAATCTGGCCTTTTCGTGAATCTGGCCTTTTCATGACTTTTTTTTTTTGGGAACCTTTCTGATCTGTTGTCTTTGATATGTGACTAGCGAATCTAGGCCCCTTTTTCCTATTTTAAACGGTGAATCTGGTCCTTCCTCCATTTTCTCCATAAAAGCTATTTGCTATTATTTCACAGTTGGTTTTGCCTTCTACCTAATCGATCATTCCATACATTTTTTTTTGAAGGAAAATATTTTTCCCCCTTTTCACCTTCTAAGATTTATCATCCATTTCTGAAAATTAAGTTGGGAACGTTTTATGATCGTCTTTGTCTTGGTAGGAATCCTATAGTTTGTGGTTTTTATTTTCCAATCAAGAAGAAAAAGTGTTTTTCTATCTTGTGATACACATATTAATAAGCAAGGACAGTTTACATCTAGGTGCCCAAACCCGGGAGCGGGAGCACAAATATCATAGACTGCAATGGTGCTTCGCGCCTTTACACACCGATTTGTTGAATTTGATTTCAATTTCCTATTCTTTCTATTTTAGTTCTTTAAATTTGTCATCAATATCTCTCTTATTATTCTAAGATACAGAATCGTTTCCATGGAGCCATATTCACCGAGTCTTCTTCATTTGGTTTTAAGAAATAAATGGTGGTCACAAAAATCTTTTCCTTAATTTTTCTTTTTCTTTAACTGTACAATATCTAAAGAAATTATATATCAATATCAAACAACTTTCAAATCGCATTTTATTTGCATCTACAGGTAGATTTTCTATATCTTAAATAGTTAAATTCCATTTTCATTACACATTGAGTTCTGAAATTTATGCTTTTAAAGTGCTTGTCTCAGCAACCAGCCTTAACATCTTGTGCAGGTTTTATTGGGTGGATTAATTTTAGTTTATTCTTCACTATTCTGTTGTTGCAATAGTAATTATTCATTCTCTTATTTCAAGTAATATTGATCTTTAATTTCTTTGTCCAGGTTAATATACTGTGTTTACTGGCAAATTGAATCCTCATCCATTTCCTTCTTGGTTCTTTAACTTCTCTGACAAAGGCCTTTCATTTACTATCCCTACATATCTTCAGCACCCTCCAGTTGATTATTGAAAGACAAAAACCAGGGAATGTTGAAAGATGTGTGTGAACGCTGATAATTCTTTCTTTGATGTAAATGAAGTTGTAGCTCCATTTGAGCTACCTTTGTTCACCCTTGATGCAATTGGACATTTAAATTACAACACATTTTTTGCTCTGTGCCCAAATGCTAAATCGGATTGTGAGTTATAGAAAGCCTGTCGGATTAAAACACGACCTTTGTGAAGACAGTTAAATTCTTCTACCTATAACATTTCCCACGTTGTAAATAACCTAATATCGTATTAGAGGGAGAAAGTAGCATACCATTGTGTACTAGGTTTTGTAACTTGAAATGGAAAATAAAGTGAGTGTGTTGATGCAAAGTTATGAATTAGGGAGGTTATTAGGCCAAGGCACCTTTGCTAAGTTTTACTATGTGAGGAACCTTAAAACTGTCCAGAGCGTGGCCCATTAAGGTAATTGACAAAGAGAAGGTTTTGAAGGTTGGGCTGATTTATTAATGATCAAGAGAGAGATATCTGTAATGAGACTCGTTACACACTCACACATTGTGCAGCTTTACAAGGTCATGGCCACCAAAACCAAGATTTACTTTGTAATTGAATATGCTAAAGGTGGCGAGCAATTTAACAAGGTAGCTAAAGGGAAGCTCAAGGAGGACGCTGCAGGGAAGTACTTTCAACAGCTGATCAGCGCTGTCGCCTGTCAATTTCTGCCACAGTAAAGGTGTTTATCGCTAGGATTTGAAACCGGAAAACTTATTGTTAGATGAGAATGGGAATCTAAAGGTTTCAGATTTTAGGTTGAATGCCCTTTCTGAATCTAAGCGTCAAGATGGGTTACTACACACAACTTGTGCAACCCCTGCTTATGTTGCTCCTGAAGTGATCAGCAGAACTGTGATGGGGCCAACGCCGACATTTGGTCTTGCTGGGTGATCTTATTTGTTCTATTGGCTGGTTATCTCCCTTTCCATGATTCAAAAATTTTCTATCGAAAGTTGGGAACAAGGAATGAGCAAATTTAAAATCCAACCTTGGCCCTAGAATACATGACAGATGGAAAACAACTTGAAAAGGGAAGCTAACACAGATGTTGATTTGTTGCAGGAAATGACTTTGTGGTTCGAGAGGTTCCTTTCTTTCCTCTTTTTTCATTTTTTTTTTCCAGTGTTTCTCTAGAACTCTTTTTCCCTCTGATTTATATATATACATATGCTATGCACCCATGTGGTATTTAAAGAACCCAAGTTTGAATCCCCCGTGGAATACCAGTTGAGATGGGATGTTCCTTTTGTCGTTGTGATCTACTGATTCTTGGTGGGCATCTCTTCTTTTTTTTAACCATATGTGCTTAATTTCACACTTTGTATTTAGTTAAGGGTTACACAACAGGGGATTGCCTATGAAGAAGGGATGTTTAATGCCTAAATATTTAATTAAAGGCTAAACGATGTGGAATGATTGAATGAACCAAGTTGAATCCAGTTCAACAATCTCTGTTGGTTATACGTTTTTGTTTAGTGAGTATTCTTTTTTTCTTTTTTTGGATTTTTGAATTTTCTTTTGAGTGAGGAATCATGAACTTATAAATAAAACGAAAGTAGCATGGTTTTGATTCTATTAGAATTTCAGATTTTGGATAAACAAGTTTAAATATTTTTTATATTGATAATTGCAAGGAAAAGGTTGGTTCAGTGTTATGGAACTCAACAACAAGGCCCTGTTCCTGTATCTTCTTACAATTTGAGTCTTAATTTCAAGGAGAGAGGTATTCCCACTAAGCCCACATGTGACACCATAATTCCATTGACTTTTCTCCTCTCTATGAGGTAAGGAAGCCATACTTGCTGAGATATCATTTGTATCGAGCACCGTAAGAATGATGACTTCACCCAACACTGCAACCTATGCATCTTGAGGGCTTCCCAATTATTATTTGGTACATCTTGGGGATGATTGGGAACCTCTTGGACAGCCAACAGACCAAAATGATACGAACTATGGAATCTTAACCTTTGCCCTAACATTTGATCCGCATTCTTAGACTCTTATGAGAGTTAATGGTATTACATTGAATAATTAAAGATTGCAGGTCCCACAAGTTTTGATCACTAATCCAAGGGTGAGCCAGTAAGTGAAAGACCACAGTTAGGCCAAGTTTATGATGTGTTATCAGCACAACCCATTTCTATTGTGCTTAGCACCCCTATATGTTTACCCATTAAAGTTTTTTTTTAACCATGGTAAGCTTTCTTTTTTTTTTTCATTTGATATTTCTTATGATTTATAGTAGTTATATATGATATTTCTTTGCAGATGCAGTAATCTTATTTGATTTTTCTTTGGTTTTGTACTAACTAAAGAACAATGAATTATGTTATGATCTTTTTTGAGAGGGAAAGGATTAATGAATTTAAATAAAAGCAGATCTTCTCTTCTATAAATGAATGATTGAATAGAATTGATGCTTTTGTAGTTAATTAGATAAATAAAAATAAAAACATATTATAATGCTAGACTGATCATGTTATACCACATAAAATATTTTCTAAAAATAAGTTGTTAAAGCTCTCTTCATGCTTAAAATTACTTTAGTTATGTAACACATTCCAGATGTGCGTCAATGTTGATAAGTTTGAGGCAGTGGACTAATGGGTTAGGTTCAGATCAGGTTTTCTCAGAGCCACCTAGGACCATAATTGATTCTAAATGGCTTTTGGGCATATTTAAATTGTTATGCTTTTGAGAAAGTACTTTTTTTTTTTTTTGTGTTTATTTATTGAAGTAAAAATATAGATTTAAAAATGTTTTCTTGATTCGTGTTATTTGGATTATGGTCTATAATTTCATTTTAAAAAATAGCAAATTAATTTTTTTTTCTTTTTCACCTACCCGTGCATGGCAGAGGGTGTTTGCTATTATGTATGTGTGTGTGTATGGATTGGGTAGAAATAAACACATCTTCTGCATTTTGTAGAAAGTAGGGAAGACATAGAATGTCAGAATATTCCATGGGCTCCACGGTTGAAGAAATTGGCATCCTTATTGCTTTACAATGGGATAACTCAGAAGTCAAGTCAAGTAAGTGTATTGACCTGTTGGAAAACAGTCTTGATCATGGTTTTAAAAGACGCCGAAACCGTTACGTAACGCCCGTTACGTAACGGTTTCGGCTGAAACTGTTACCCGATACCGTTACGTTACACCCTTTTTCCCATATGGGTACCGTAATGTTTTTTCATTAGAGGAAAAGAGAGGTAAATACTAGGAAAGAGATAGACATACATAAAAAATACAGAACATATATACATATATATACAAAAAAAGGAATAACCGATACACGGGTGGAGCCGGAAATTTTTTTCTTTGGGGCAAAGAATGTGTAAAGAGAAATAGATGGAAAAATTTTTGATGACAACAAGTGTGCAGTAACTCAATAAGAACATATTAAAAGTATATTCAATCAACTTTTATATGGATATGTAAAAGTCAACTTTGATATGAAGATGAACAAAATATATATATATATATATATATATATATATATATATATATATATATCTCCACCGACATAAATTTTTTTATATAGGATTTGAATACTCAAAATCCTTCATTTTTCAACACAAAGGATCATGTATCAAGAAACTTTACACTTCTAAAAAAAACTTCATCAAGGGTCTTAAAATAACCCAATTCATCCTAGACAACTATTGAAGTTGTGATCGGCATTCTTTCATAGAATAAAATTCATCTATTATTGATACTGCAATCTTCATTTCAATATACACAACCAAAGTATCTGCAAAATATTCATCATTCATCTTGCTGTGAAGCCTTAATTTGATTATCTTTATAACTGAGAATGCTCTTTCTGTTGTTGCCTTCGAAATAGGAAGAGTTGGCACAAGGCGTATCAATTGATCAATAAGAAGATAGGTCGTCAATTTTCCCGTCTTAACTAATCATTGACAAAATTAAAAAATTAAACATATTCCGCAATTCAGGATGTTGAGGTACATCAAGCTCATACTGCTGCAAATGATATCTTAGGTGAATCTTTTCCTGCTCCGTGAAATCTTGTGGATAAAATTTGTCCATTAAATTTAGGAGTAGCAATCGGGTTGAGTTCAGGCTTCAAAGCCTTTGTAAATGTGTCAAGCTTCGGGCGGGACCATTCAAAAATCATCAAAATTTATGCCCAAACCCGGCCCAATGCTACCCCTAACTAGATTGTAAATATCATCAATTATGAACTATCTATAGCCGTCCTTAGGATCCAATGCTAAACTAAGAATAAGTAGTTTCATTATGTGCTCTCATTAAACATATTGTTTAACTCCTACAATTGAGAGTTTATTGCCATAATAAACATCTCAAACCTAAAATGATATCCTATTGCAGTGTGATCGTGCTGATAACGAAACCAACCTTGACCCGCAGCATAACAAGCATTCATATCAATATCATATTGATTGCAATACGATATCACATTTTCAAGCAGTGGATCCCAACCACATTCTCTTAATTCTTGGATAAGTATTATTATGGTTGAGACTAAGTCCAAGACATTCAAAATATCTTAAAATTGACTTTGCAAAACTTGACATAAATTAGCAGTTATTCCTATAATTTCTTGCATGAGATGTAAGATTAAGATAGATTCAAGAAAAGTTATTGCATCATAAGCTCCATCTGCATCCCCTTTTGAGAATAAGTTCATCTTTAACGATATTTTGAAGAACTGAACAAGTTGCATCAAACATCTTTATCGAGTTGTACATAGAAAGTGAGCCCTATTGAGTATCTCCAGCCCAATGCAAAGTGTCAATTTGATTAAGCACTCTACCATACTCAAGTTCATCAACGATAAGTAAATGTGTTATTTTTGTTGCTTGAGCAGCTTGTAATTCGTCATAACGTTTGCAAGAAGCACTAAGTCAATTCAGATAAGAAATGTTTTTTACTTCTTTAGAAATAAGAACTAGGGTTGTTGGAGGCGGTGAGTGAAGCAATGAATAAAATATGCGTATAAACACTTTAAAAACAAAGCTTGTAATCTATTAAATTAATCACGCATATTGCTAACTCCATCATAACTCTGACATTGAATATTTTGAATGTTAAGATTGTGATGAGAAAAAGACCGCATATATACATTTTTTTAAAGTCAATGTCACACAATCTGAGAAGTGAACAATATCAAAAAACAAGTCACGCAAAAAACTATCTTTATTAACGAATCACAAAATGAGTCATTTGCTCTCTCTTAAACTCGTCTCGTACTTCGTTAAAAATAATACAAATTTTTGCATCACTAATTTTCCCGTGAGCTGCATTTCGCACTTTGCTTGAAAGAATATGCAATATCTCATTAGTGAAGTGTATTTAACACTTTCAGGAGCATTTTTCAATAAAAATTCAACAATATTTTCATTATAAAAAGTCAAGATCTTTATTATTTCAAAATGTAACGATTTTTTGAATCAAAGCGTTCGTTGTGACCTCTAAAAGCAAATGCTTAGAATGTTAATCATCGAACAGTGTCTATTGAGGTCTTAAGTCACAACGTATTCCTTACAATTTGTTCAAACGTTTATTTTTTAAGAATCTTCTCAATGTGTTGTAATGGACCCATTAGATCTTTAAAAGCTAGTTCAACTACATTATGTGATGAATTAAAATCTTTCTTCACATAACCTAAGAAGGTACAATTCTCACAATCATTGACTTTGTTTCAATTGTGAAACTCTTCAATAGTGAATGCACTTGATTCAGGGCATCAAGTTGATTAATTGGTGAAAAGACAACATAGTAAAAAAAAAAGGTTGCATCCTCAGATGAAGAATACTCTAGCCAAGATGGAAATAACTTGAATCAGGAAGATTGATATTGACGATGATGCTTATTTGGTCTATAAAGTGGATAGTTTGAAAGAATATGTTGATATGACTTGACTTTGATATAAGCACGATGATTTCATCGCATTGGTTAATCACCTTTTGGATTAATAGGAGGCGAAGTTGACTTATGAGCAACGGGAGGGAGATGCGGACTGCCTATGCACACATGGAGGGTTATTTTAGGGCAGCTCCCTCATGAGAGGCGGGAGAGCGAGCTTGAGCAGAGGCTCAAGGAGCCAAAGTGGGGGGAGAGAGCGATTCGTCTCCAAAGGGATGAGACACGGTTTGCGAGCGATGAGAGGTGGCGCCACAGAGTGCAAGACCAACCAGGTAAAGCTGGCTTCACAAAAGAATAGGGAGCTCATGGCTATGGTTTGTGGCGGTCGCCCTCCTCCACCTACTCCTGAGACGAGCAGGCTTTTTGGGGATTCCCTGCTTGACGCAAGGTTTTCAATCCTTGCAAGCTCTATTTGGGTTCCTTTGCTTCCTCTAGATGTTTTCTTTCTCTAAGGCCAGTTACAGTTGTCTGATATGGGTAGGTACCCCTACCTGTTATAAGTTTGAAAGGTTGCTCTCTTTTCCGCCTTAGGCTCTAATCTCTTCTTTTTGCGGGACTTCTAGGATATTTACATATTAGAAGTCGTAATCCTAGATCAAGTTTTAAGGAGTTCATATCAACTTTTGTATGTTCGAGTTTGGAAAATTATGGAGAACGATAATGACTTGAAGTGTCAAGAGTGATGGTAAGAGATGATAAATTAGCTTCTGAATTTTGAAAAAGCTTTCTTTTAAAGAACGCATCTATAGTAAATAACTTAACCGTGATTAACCTAAGTCGAATTAATGCCCCACAAATAAAATTCACGCAAAAAACCACGAATTTATTATTATCTTCCTTTGTTAGTAATTTTCACTTAGTTATTTTGTGTAACTTGGCTTCTCTACTTTACATTATCTATATGTTTTTTCCATTTAAATAATTAAATATTTGTATTAATTGTTACATACAGGAATAAATTTGTGAGATAAGCTACTAAAAATCTCAATAGTTGAAGCATAAAATAATCAATAAATAAGAGTTCTAAACTATAGAATTCTAAGTTGGATGTATAAAAGAGCATAACATATGCATGTGATTTTCCTTTTATCAATTTCGACACAAAAATTTAGAAGCTAATTCATCATCTCCAACCTTTAATCTTTACACTTCAAGCCATTATCATTCTCCATAATTTTCCAAACTCGAACATACAAAAGTTGATATGAACTCTTTAAGACTTGATCTAGGATTACAACTTCCAATATGGAAATATCCTATTAACCAATGTGATGAAAGTCATTATGCTTATATCAAAGTCGGGTCATATCAACATATTCTTTCAAACTATCCACTTTCTGGACCAGATAAGCATCATCGTCAATTTCAATCTTCCTGGTTCAAGTTATTTCCATCTTGGCTAGAGTATTCTTCATCTAAGGATGCAGTATTTTGTCTACTATATTGTCTTTTCACTAAAAAACTAACTTGATGACTTGAATCATGTGCATTCACTATTGAAGGGTTTCACAATTGAAAAAAAAATAGATAATTGTGAGAATTGTGCTTTTATAAGTCACGTAAAGAAAGTTTTTAATTAACCACATAATGTAGACGAGAGAGGTTGTAAAGATCTAATTGGTCAATTACAATACATTGATAAAATTCTTAAAAAAATAAACGTCTGAACAAATTGTAAGGAATAGAATAGATTGAGACTTAAGACCTCAATAAATATCATTCGATGGTTAACATTTAAGTATGTGCTTCAAGAGGTCATGATGAACGCTCTGATTCTAAAATCGTGACATTTTGAAATAATAAAGATCTTAGCTTCTTATAATAAAAATGTTGTTGAAGTTGCATTGAAAAATGCTCCTGAAAATGTTAAATACACTTCACCAATGATCTAGAATGAGATATTACATATTCTTCAAGCAAAGTGCGAACTGCAACTCGCGAGGAGATCGGTGTGCAAAATTTTGCTTTATTTTTTATGAAGCACGAGACGAGTCTAAGAGAGAGCATATAACTCTCATTTTGAGATTCGTTGATAAAGATAATATTTTGCTTGAAAGGGTTATGCTCTTGTTCACATCTCAGATACTGTGTTGTTGACTTTAAAAAATATATATATTTGCAGTCTTTTATTACCACAATCTCAACATTCAAAATATGTGAGGTCAGAGTTATGACGGAGCTAGCAATATGCGTGGTGATTTAAATGGATTACAAGTTTTGTTTCTCAAAGATTGCCCATACGTATATTTTATTCATTGCTTTACTCACCACCTCCAACAACCCTAGTTGCTACTTGATACTTCTAAAGAAGAAAAACAGTTTATCATTTCTTTTCTAAATTGACTTGTGTTATCAATATTATTGGTGTTTCTTGCAAACGTCGTTACGAATTACAAGCTGATCAAGTAACAAAAACAGCACATTTAATTGTCTTTGATGAAGTTGAGTATGGTAGAAGGCTTAATCAAATTGGCACTTTGCAATGGGTTGGAGATACTCGATAGAGCTCACTTCAATTTTATTTACGGCGCGATAAAAATGTTTGATGCAACTTTCTCAATTCTTCAAAATATCATTACAAATGGACTTACTTATTCTCAAAGAGGGGATGCAGATGCAACTTATGATGCAATGACATTTTTTTGAATTCATCTTAATCTTACATCTCATGCAAGAAATTATGAGAATAACTGATAATTTATATCAAGTTTTGCAAAGTCAATCTCAAGATATCCGGAATGCATTGAACTTAGTCTCAACCACAAAAATACTTATCCAATAATTAAGAGGATGTGGTTGGGATCCACTGCTTGAGAAGGTGATATCATTTTGCAATCAATATTATGTTGATATTTTTATATGAATGCTCATTATGCAGCGGGTCAATGTCAGTTTCATCGTCAGTAAGATCACATTACAATGAGACATCATTTTAGGTTTAACATATTTATTGCTGCAATAGACTCTCAATTGCAAGAGTTAAGCAGTAGGTTCAATGAGCACGTAATGGAATTACTTGTTTTTAGTTAAAGATTGGACCCTAAAGACAATTATCGATCGTTCAGAATTGATTACATTTGTAAATTAATAGACAAATTTTCTCCACAAGATTTCACAGAGGAAAATATTCACTTAAGATATTAGTTGCAACATTATGAGCGTGAGGTATCTCAACATCCTAAATTGCGGATAACTTTTTTTTAACTTTGTCATGATTAGTAAAGATAGGAAAGTTGGGGACCTAACTTCTTGTGGATCGATTGATTTGTCTTGCAGTAACTTTTTTCGGTTTCGACGATGAAAAAAAGAGCATTCTCGACTATAAAGATAATCAAAACAATGGTTCATAACAAGGTATAGGATAAATATATTGCAAATACTTTAGTTGTGTATATTGAAAATGAGATTGTAGAAAAAATTACTATTGAATTCAATAGATGTTTGGGGTGAATTGGTTATTTAAGACCATTGTGAAATTTTTTAAAAGTTTGGAGTTTTTTTATGCATATCCTTTTGTGTTAAAAATTGAAGGAATTTGAAGATTCATATCTTATAAAAAAATTTATATATCAGTAGAGATATTTTATTTATTTTTTCTTTTTGGACATATCCGTATCAAAGGTTGATTGGATATACTTTTAATATGTTTATACTAAGTTACTTCATACTCATTGTCATCAAAGATTTTTCCATCTATTTCTCTTTGTACACATACTTTGGCCTCCCAAAAAGAAATTCCAGGCTCCACCCCAGGTCGTGGTTGAATTCTTTCTTCGTACCTCCAGAGTTCTCTCTCTATTCGCACTGACCAAGAACGAAAACGCATTGTCCCCTTTACTGATAAGGCTAGCTTCCCAAGAATAAGTCTCTTCCCTTTAATCACACAATTCTTTTAAGCAACTAATAATAATAATAATATGTGCATTTTTTATTCAATTTAGAATGGCATAACCCATCAAAAAAATTCAATAGAAAGCCCATACATTCTCCTATTCACCAATTCACAATCACATGGTAAACAAGAAATCGAAGTTGGAAAGAAAAATTAATCTCCAATTACCAAGCAAAAACCAAATCCTTACTAACCAAAAAAAAGAAGCAAATAGTTGAATCAAAATACTGAAATTGACTTACTGTCAATCGCCGATATCTTGAGCTGTTCAAGAGCGGAAACGCTCAAAGATCTCGAATCTATCTTACTGTCCTGAACCAAAACGTCGGACGGAACTTCACATCTAGGGTTCAAAGAGCCCCTTCTTCTGTCCGCGGAGGATTTGTAAGATATCCGGATTTGAGAAGAAAAAGCCTTTGTGGAGGAGGTGGTCCAGAGGAGGGGCGATTCCAACTTCTCCCATGAAAAAGAGGCAGCGAAACCACTCGCAGCTGCCATAGTAGCAGCAGCAAGACAGCCGCAAAACGCTAACCCTAGAAATCAAAGCAGGGTTTGGAGAAGGTGGAAGAGGAGAGACTCCTTGCTCCCTTGAAAAGAGGGATTTGGTTGGTTGGTTAATTTTGTCAATAAAGAGGGGTCGGTGACGGTGACTCGGTGGCCGGTGGGGAAAGTATTGACCGTGGCGGAATGTGAGAGGTTGTTTCTGTGCCTTCTTATTGGCGGGTACGGGTTCAACACGCGCTTTATCAACACTCGCGGTCAATGGGCACGCCCGAACCTAATGGGCTCTTCATATATTTAGGCCCAAGAACTTATATTTATTCGGGGTAGAGTTAGGATTAGGACTGGGCTGGGCCATACCAGGCCGGGCCAAGCTCAGGTCCGTCCCTTTTTTAAGTCAATAGAAGTACCAGCTCTAGATGTGATGCAGACTTCTAAGCTTTCACTTTGATAGGCAATAAGTGTAGCTAAATCATAAATTTTTCATTTGAAAATTTTGTTCTCTTAACCTGTTGGATGGGCATTAACGCTACATATTGCACCCACAAATGAAAGTTTGGAAAATATTTGAATTCTGCGTCTAGGGATAGGACTCCTCTGTAGTCAATCTCCCTCATTTTTAGTTATAATTAATTAATAAAGTGCTAGCTTCAACAAAAGATTTAGTTTTTTCCCTACAAAGGCTCTGTTTGTTTGAAAGGAAAATAGGTGTAGGAAATTATTTCCAAGGGAAAATTTTTCCTTCAAGTGTTTGGTATCTTGAAAAATATACTTTATTGTAGAAAAATTTTCCCACGAGTTAATATTTTCCATGGAAAATTTTTCCCTCAAATATGGAGGGAAGTTAATTTCTTGGAGAGACTCTTTACTAATGTCTCCAAATAAAAACATGAACTCTCCCAACAAATTTATTTTTTAATAATTATTATTTTTATTATTATTTTTTTCTTGATAATTCGTGTATGGTTTTCTGATATATTTTGTTTTTCTTCTTGTCAAACCGTAGAAAAGTGAAGATCAGGGAAACAAAGTTCTAGAAAAAATTTATTTTCCATCAAATTTTCCGTGCAAACAAACATAGCCAAAGGGAAATGCAGTGACACTTATTGCTATTGCAAGACGCAATTATACTTTTACCATTGATAAATGTACTTTATATATTATACTAGTAAACACCCTGTGCAATGCATGAGACCAAAAGTAATCATATTTTTATTTAGTAAAAACAAAAATATCTTGGGAATGCTATCCCCAATTTCTTTATTCTCCACTTTCTCTACGAGACCACCATGTGTCTTTTTTAATTTTTGGTAGCTTTTGCAGCTGGTTAAGAGTTTAACATTCAAATCATCTCATTTTCTTAGTTTTAACCGGCTGCAAAAATATCCAAGGAAAGTGATGACACTTGTGGTCGCCTAGAGAAAGTGAGGAAGAGAGAAACCTACCAACATAATCAGAAAATAAGTTGAAATTAAAAAGTCTTAAAAATTCTATCAATATGAGTAGGGAGAACTAAAAAATTAGACTAACCTTAACAACCAACCTAAAAATTAGACTAATCTTAACAACAAACCCATGGCTAATAATACGGTGGATTGGGATTGTATGACAACCCAAAAACAATACAAATCTATGCTTTTAAGCTTGAATTTAGGTCCCACCAAAAAAAAGCTTGAATTTAGGGGTCTACATAGAATCCTAAAGCTCGTCCATATAAATGTCAATTGCAAACCCACAAAATCTCTCAAAGTACTGTTCCTTTTATCTCCCAAACCATGCTACAAATTTCTTATCTCCCTCCGCGTAGACTTCGTTCTCATTTGACAAAGAAATGCTCCAATTAAGACTCTGCAATAGTTGAAAATTGTTGTACAGTAGTGTACAATATACCTAACTAATTAGTGTGAACATGCTAAAATTAGGACTATTATATGACAGGTAACACATGAGGGTTCCAATCTAAGTAATAGACCTAAAACCTCAATTGATGCGCTCAGATTGCATAGACTAGACTGTAAACCCGAACCCATTCTTACGTCATTTATAAGTAAATTTCATTCTTACATTTGAAAACAAAAAGACCAAATTGCACAATTATGAATTCCAACTCATAGGAGTGGAACCCTTTTCACCCCATTAGGGAATACACTGTCATAGTGTCACTATCTTATTTTGCTTATTAAATCATGAATGAATTAAAAGACAAAAAATTTAATTTAATTTCGGTATATATGCTTGATTGTACTCCATCAACACACGGGATATAATCTCTTCCTCTTTATCAAGAAGACAGAGATGGTTTAATTTTGGTGTATATACTGATGGTACACCATCAACACAACATGAGATATAAATTGTTTCTTAGTAATCAAAAACAGTAAAGAGATGGTTTTCTAGACCCCATTCAAAGAGTCTGTATAGGAGCAATGTTATGGTAGAATCAGATAACAACAAGGGGGCTTGGACGTAGGCATGCTGTCGGTGGCTAACACCTTCAATTGAAAATGAAGGGCTCGCAGATCGTGGCAAGATGCACTGTCAGTCAGGCCGGGGGGTTGGTATTGCATCGATCCGGCCATGGGTGGGGACACAGGTATGCTGCTGGTGGATAACGCATCCAATCAGAATATATGAGCTAGCTCGTTATGAAACCTGAGTTGCAGGAAGGTTCAGGCATCCCGCAACCTGCTGCACTTTCACTTCCCTTACCACAATTGCCAATCTCTGTAGTGACCCTAATTTAAATTAAATATACTCAGGGGTAAATTGGTAAATTATATCCTGAGGGTAATTTAGTAATTGATTTTTGGTGTTTGATCATATGGCTAACCTTGGTGGGGTAGGGCTAATCCAATGATTTAATTTAATGAGTTAAATTAATTAAATCTAGGTTATAAACAAATAGGCCTTACTGGGGGTATAGTAGTAATTCTCTAAATAGAGTTTAATATAATTAGAATTATTTAACCTAATAATCATATTTTTGCAAAACCTAAATTAGGAGAAGTGAGAGACGATTGTTTTGGGAGGAGAGGAGGAAAGCGGCTGTAGAGTTTGGAATTCAGTCAGATCCCGTGGAGAACCCAATGATGGGAATTGGATCATCCAAGTTAGCTTCGAAGCTCTCTTAAGCAATCAACCTCTTGTATTCTTCTAAAAAAAATCAGATCTAGAGGCAAGTGAATATTTCTATAATTTAGATGTAGGATGTGTTGTGATCACAAAAAATTTTAATGTGTTTTTCTTTTTGTGTTAATGATTGTGAGTATGAAAATATGCTAGATCGATAAATATTTTATATAGGTATTATTCTGATTTATTAAATATGTTATGAGTGATTTTAATAAATGATATAATAATATATTAGATTTTAGGGAAGAAAATATAAGAGATCTAGTTGAAACAGATTCATCAATAAAAAAATAAAAAATATAAAGAAAAAATAGTTGAAACATATTCATCTTCTAAAATTCTATAAACCAATGCCCGGCTAATTGTAACACTTGGAAAAATATCATCTTTATTACATAATCTTGCTATACATTATTTGCGAAATCTTCTGTATACTCTTCCTACCTTCATAAACTCAGACTTGTACTACAAACCAGCCCTTAAGTTAAAATATATCAGCATAGTCAACGGAACACAAGCCAATTGTAAAAAGGATCAGCCAAGCCAAGCCAAGCACAACTTGTCTGAATTTTGCAATGTTGGTTTTGACAGATTTAATAGAAATAGTAGGTGGGGTTGGACGGTTACAGTTTCAAATGGTTTAAACTGAGCCTTTACTCCTTGTAACTGCCCTTCCACCTCTTCCCTAAGATCGTGACATAGAGTAGAGGAGAGAGGTGGGTCCGTTACTTGCAATTTGAGAGAGGTGGTGTTTAGATTAAGTGCACCCCCTCCCTTTTATAACTGTCATCTAAGTAAGGGTATTTATCTCTACTATAATGAGAGAAGCCCCCTAATGATGGAAATTCCCAAACTACCCACCCTAATAAACTCATAGCTTGATTTTTCCGCGATTCCCAAATTACCCTTATATACAAACCTTACAATTCCTTCCTTTTATGTTTTACTTAATTCCCAAATTACCCCTTTCTCAAACCGTTGCCTGTTTTTTAATAAATTCTCAAACTACCCTTAAGACAAAACCTTGATTTAATGTTTTACTTAATACTCAAACTATCATTTTCTCATCTATACCTTTTGACACTCTTTAACTGTGGTTAAAATTCACTCACCTCAAACTATCCATTTCTCATCAATTGCACCTACAGGTTAACACGTGTCCCTTTTGACACTCCTTAACTATGGTTAAAATTCACTCACCTCTAGGGTTCACTCCAGTTGCTCTCACGTGCATCGGACTGTACACATGTGCAATGCGCGTGCATTCCGCTGGTTTATTTAATGAGAAATGGTATGGTGCACACTGAAGACACATTAAGATATTGTTTCAAAATTGTTAAATATTTTATATTATTATTGAAATTTATATTATAATTTTTCTGATGTGTCAGTATAAAATTAGCTGTTGCAGCCCTACGCTACCAGACATTCGCTGCCAAACTCCACTCAAGAATTTCCTGACTCTCCCTCCTTCTTCTTTACCTTATAATAATGGGGATTGTTTTTGTATTAAAAAAATTCTAAATTACATTCACCACACACGAGGTTTGGCGAAATTGCAGACATCTCCCCTCTTATTTGTAGGAAAATAATCACCTCCTTGGTTGGTGATGCGAAGATGGGTGTCTTGGGTACCCTTTTCATGCCACATGCCCCCCTTTTAACTCCCTTTATCTATGGTTAAGGTTCACTAACCCCTAGGGTTTACTCAGCTACCATGAGTTCATGACGGGTAAATTCGTGAGAGGGAGGAGCAATAGTTTGCTCCTCACCCGTGAAGCCAACTATTGCTCTTGAGATATAGTATCTTGATGTGAATTTATTTTGCCCTCCACTAGAGGCTAGTTAATAATTAAGTGAGATAATAAAGGTGTAGATTGAGGGGGAGGTGAAGAGATTTCGGAATCGTTTGTGAATGAGCGAGAAAAGAGGTGGGTCCCACTTATTAATTTTACCATGTTTACTTGGTCTCACAAATGAAGAGCAATCCTATGTGGCATTCAGAGAAACAACTTAACTGAGTTTTATAGTAATAGTACTTTGTTTTATAGTAGTTGTATAGATAGATAAATTAGAGAAACATTCCATATAGAAATAAATTAATTTTACATTAGCTGGGTTCCATTCCCTCGAAGTGGTAGTTGATTTGTAATTCGGGCATTCGGCTCAGTAACTCACTAACCGACCCTAATTAGAGTTAATGACCGTATTCATATTAGTGCATTCAATATACTCCATCTATTAGTTATGTTTGTGGTGGCCTGATGCAGTGAACACATTAGATACTGAGGTTTTTAAACATACAGTGAAATGAAAAATCTCTACATCATACTAAGGCTTAA
Organism: Tetracentron sinense; assembly: GCA_015143295.1. Classification (NCBI taxonomy): domain Eukaryota; kingdom Viridiplantae; phylum Streptophyta; class Magnoliopsida; order Trochodendrales; family Trochodendraceae; genus Tetracentron; species Tetracentron sinense. The sequence continues at coordinate 21,929,237 of CM026574.1, forward strand.
ACAATTTAATATTTATCTTTAGAAAAAAATTATTAAAATTATTAAATATCAAATTATTAATATTTTTTCCTAAATACCAGTGTTAGATTCATTAACCCTAATAGTTGGTGAATCTTAACCAGAGTTAAAAAGTTATAAGGATTTTGAAATTTCTAAGGTAGCGCGGTGACTGTGAGGGACTTTGAAATCCCATTGCAGCTGAATAATGTTCATTCTCAGGTGAAGCTGTGTTCGCCTGCCGAGTGAGGTCTTTAAAGGGAGGATTCGGTTCTCTGTTTTGGCGTCCTTCTCTTCTGCTTTTCAAAGCCTTCTATCGTTACTAAAAGTGGATGGTGGAGTCCTTCGAATTCTCTTTAGTTTCTTATCAGTTTGTTTTCACTATTTCAAGCAAAACTCTGTTCTGGTTTCCACTACCAAAGCTTCGACGGATCTCTTTCATGGCTTGAGATTTACTATGTTTTCTTCAATCTAGTACATCATATAGATTTAAAAAAAAAAAAAAAAAAATTGTTTCCCTGGTTTTCGCAGTTTCACCGATACCATCATTGATGAATCTAAAGACTAGATCGACGTAAATGTGGAAACTTTTTGTTGGAAATCTTAAAGGTCCGTGATTAGAGAATCCTCAAAAAAAAAAAAAAAAAAAGGGTGGTATTTGGAGGGACTATTTAGTATTTTTCCGATAAAGATAAGTAGTTTTGGATGAATTTCGGATAAAATCCTGAAATTTTCAAAGCTAATACTGTTGCGATCCGTTGAGCCAGCAAATGTCTCTTTGCCGGTTTTTAGGAGCTATTAACGGATTTTATCCATATCTATTTGCTATTTAAAAGCTCTTCCGGCCTTTTGTGTTGGAATGCAATCTTCATCAATCGCAGAGGAGAAATGGTAGGAAACGGAACCGTTAGCGAGGGGCTTGGGAAGATCCAAACTCATAAGAAAGAGAACGAGATCTGTCACGACGACAGTGCTCTTCCCGTTAAAGCTCAGACAGTTGACGAGCTGCATTCGCTTCAGAAGAAAAAATCGATCCCCTCTACTCCGGTTAAAGGACTTCAAGGAGCCTTTGCTCCAGTTTCCGGAGAGGAGCGTCAAAAGCAGCAGCTCCAGTCCATCAGGTATATACATAGTAACAAAGTTCGGATTCGGGAATAATTCGGCAGGGGTTCAGTTCGAAAAAAAAAGAAAAAAATCGGCAAATTCGGGTTAAGTTCGGGAAAAGTTCGAAAAAAGAAAAATTAATAATTATAAAAAATAAGAACGTTACCAATCTATATGTATTGACATCTCTTACTATGTTAACATTTATTCCAATTTCTAAAAAACAAGCATTATGTAAACTCGCAAACTCAAGAAAAAAATTACATAAGGCTTAAGTAAGCTTTATGTAATTTAAGAAAAAAGAATAATTTAGATTACATGTTTGTATATGCAAATCAAATTATATAATTCAAAAATATATAAAAACAAGAAAAATAATCTGAATAGATAAAATCAGAAAACAATATATGAGTGTATTTGTTTGGCATAACATAGTTATTTAGCAAAATATAGAAATAACTCAGAATAAATAACACAAATCTTATTTTCTCTTAATTCAGTGGAAATTCAACAGACTAACCAACTTGTAAAATTATCTTTTTTCTCTCAATTCAATCGAATGTAGTCAAAATCCTAAAATAGCGTACTCGAATAGAGTTTTCTCATTCTTCTATCAGTTGGTGATTTCAATTAAATGAAGATTTCTCGGTGTGAAATAAGTCTTGAGTTATTAGTAATAATTCTATTGCTAATAGAAAATTCATTTTATCCTCATTTTTATTTTAGAATTCTGAATAAGCATGAACGAATAATTTGTAAGAAATCTTCATTCGGAATAAGTTCGGCATAAGTTCGGAATAATTCGTTCGTTCGAGAATTATTCGCGAATAATTCGTCAGTTCGGGAATTATTCGTTAGTTCGGGAAAAAGAAGCCTTTTTAAACGGCACCCCTTAAAAAATGAATAGTTCGGGTACAATTCGGGAATTATTCGAGAACTTTGTTACTATGGGTATATATATGCCTATAATAATACTTTGTTATCTTAGTCGCGGACCTAGCATTGCTCATCTATCAAAAGAGCAATGCTTTACCAGAAATGGAAATTAAATCCAACCTCTTTTAATGAAAGGTAAAATAATCACCTCCTTGGTTGGTGATACAACGAGGGACGTCTCGGCTCCATTTTCTTACCACGTGTCCCCTCTTAACTTAATTTAACTGTAATTAAGATTCATTCACCCATAAGATTCATCCATCTATCCTTAGTTTTTTGAAAAATAAATTGAAAAAATATAACCATACGGTTAAAAAATTCAACTTGAGTTCATAGGAGTTGAGTGGGGGCTTTGTGAGAGCAAGGAGCAATCTATTGCCCTGAAATTGTGCTGATTAAGGAGGATGATTCGGTCATTTGAAAGCATAATAACTGCCAACAATGGCAATATATAAATATAACATGAAATTTTAGGAATCAATTTAAATTACGAAAGTACCCTTATATTCTTTTTATCTTATGACGCGGGTCGCGTGGAAATGCTTGGAAATGACGTGTTTGTTTTGCCCCTTTTTTTCAATAGCGCCTCGTTGGCATCTCTAACAAGGGAGACCGGGCCAAAGGTGGTGAAGGGAGACCCAGCAAGGAAGACTGGGACTTCGACGGTTTCGCACGTTGCACATCACCAGATCACACCAGCATTAAGCATTAGTGACAGCGCCTTAAAGTTCACCCACATCCTCTACAACCTCTCTCCTGCAGGTAAAATTCTATCGGGAAATGGAAAATGGACCTAGGGTCACCTTAGAAGCTGACCCCTGATCACATTGGTCTACGCCCCTATTTTACCATCCTCAACTGTGGTTAGGATTTACTCACCCCCTAGAGTTAAACAATCTAACAATGGTTTTTATAAAAACAAAAAAACCAACTTATTAATTTTAATTTACTTAAGCTTAATCATAGTTAATAAGGTGTTAAAAGGGACATGAGACACCGTAGACAGCGATTAGCACACTAGGCATTAGATTATGTAGTCTAATGGCATGGTAACGTGTCTCTTTTAACACTCTTTTCACTATGTTTAAGCTTAAGAAAATTAAAATTAAAATTTTTGTTTTTTTTTTTTAAATTACTTAACCTTAGGAGTGAGTGAATCTTAACTACAGTTAATGTGAGGTAAAAAGGTGAGCATGGACCAATGAAAACTGCACATTAGACTACATAGTCTAACTAGCAAAGCCTCCATGCATCACATGGGAGTACAAAGAAAACTGAAAAAAATAGTTGAAATACGTGAGAGAACACCCTTATAAAAGAAAGAGATGCTGTGTATGATGAATACCGGGATCCATATTGGAAATACTAAGAAACTTAGAAATTAGAACCATAAGAGTAAGATCAACCTTGAATCTTTGATCTTTGAAAATATTGGGAGGAGTCATGTCTTTTGAGATAGAGAAAAGAAGAACATGAGAGAAAATTTAAGAAGAAATCATTGAAAGTTTTTTTGAGATCAAATAGTACCAATTAAAGAGGAAAGTCATGATGAGAATTATAGTATAGATGTGAGAGAAGAAAACGAGAAGACCGAATAGGTGGGGGTATAGAGAGAAAAGTGGGGGAGGACACATCTCTACACTCCCTTATCTGTGTTAGAAAATAGAGAATTACAATCCCCTAAAATCGAGTTTGGACATGCATTGTTGCCCACTTGTGTCTGAAAATATGGGGCCCGCATTCAATCACATCAACAGTGAGTGGGCCCCTCATATTTTTAGACACAAGGGGGCAACAGTACAGCAACAAGCGAAAGATTGGAGATTACATAAACGGATTAGGTGACACTTATTTCTTTATATTATTGTATAAATGTGGCAGTAAGTTAGCTGACATGGCTGACAGGGTAGTTTCCTATGAAGTGGTGATCAAGCAGACCGCAAGATGAGTTTCATAGCCAAATGCAACTTTATATTCGACCATGTGTTGAGAGAAAATTGGATAACTAACTATGGCGATTATTTTCCTAGTGACATTTTATTTATTTATTGCATTTTGGGTTGCAGAGCTTTACGAGCAGGCTATAAAGTATGAGCATGGGTCGTTCATAACGTCAAGCGGAGCCATAGCGACACTATCGGGAGCGAAGACAGGTCGATCTCCGAAAGATAAGCGCGTGGTGAAGGACGAGACAACCGAAGCTGAGCTTTGGTGGGGAAAGTAAGTTGCCCGCTCAATCCCATATCTTATCAAGTCTAAGCTTCTTCTATTTAATGCTTTTCTTTCTTTACTTCCCTTTATCCTCTAATATTTAGGGGCTCACCAAACATCGAAATGGACGAACACACCTTCTTGGTGAATAGAGAAAGAGCCGTTGATTACTTGAACTCCTTGGACAAGGTACAACTGATCTCTCCACATGAGGCCTTGCTGTCTTTATAGGAACTTTACTTTTGTTGAAAAACCACATAGTACATTTTCTTATATGATCAAGTCAATGGATATTAATTACTCAAAAAGAAGTAAAACGCAAAATTATAAACAAAATAGGAATTAAATAGAGCAATGCAAACCACAAAGAGAAAACCAGGATTTTTACGTAGAAAATCTTTCAATGTGAAATGAAAAACTACGGGACCTACTACAACCAATAATTTTCCGACTGTGTAAAATAATGGGGTTACAAAGTCAGCCAGTAATCTCCCACCAGGTAAAATAATGGGGTTACAAAGTTTTCTCTAGACAAAGCTAGAGGATGCCAACAGCAAGTGACAATATGACTTGGATTACAATTAGTGTTCACTAAACAAAGTAGATTTCAAACAACAAAAATCAAATTTCTCTTACCTAAATAAGGACTGTAAAAGTACCTCAAAACGATATTGTCGGCCAAGTCAGATAGTATCCCGAACCAATGGAAGGAATCATCACAAGTCTGGCAACATAATATTAAAGTTTTAGCTCATCGACCAAAAGATGAGCGGGAAACTAAGCTTCAAAAGGGGCTGGTATCTTTGTATGAATGACAATTCAACCAACTCTAGTCTGGTAATTGAACTGTAATCACAGTCAAATTCTTCAATTACATGCTGATTGACAATGGTGTTGTGATATCAGGTGTTTGTGAACGATCAGTTTCTGAACTGGGATCCAGAGCACCGAATCAAAGTCCGAATCGTCTCTGCTAGAGCTTACCATTCCTTGTTCATGCACAACATGTAAGTTAAAGAGAAACATTTTAGCAGCACTAGATAGATTTCTGGAGTAAGGCGTTCATGGTGTATAAAATTTTTCCGAGGATATATATGCAGATATCTAACTTATATTTGCTTAGTGTAAATATGATAATCGGATGGGTGGCAGGTGTATCCGACCCACACCGGAAGAGCTGGAGGATTTTGGTACTCCGGACTTCACCATATACAATGCTGGGCGGTTCCCGTGTAACCGTTATACCCACTACATGACAACCTCGACTAGCATAGACCTTAATCTTGCTAGGAGGGAAATGGTCATCCTCGGCACCCAGTACGCCGGGGAAATGAAGAAGGGTCTATTCAGCCTAATGCACTACCTCATGCCTAAACGTCAAATACTCTCCCTACACTCTGGCTGCAATATGGGGAAAGACGGCGATGTCGCCCTCTTCTTTGGATTATCAGGTACAGAGTAATTGGATCATCAGGTACAGAGTAATTGGATTGTCATCGCCATTTGGTGCCATAGTCTGACTTCTAATGCTTGCCTTCTTACTCTCTCTCTCTCTCTCTGTCCCCCTTTTCCTTCATTATATATGATTGAAAGAGATTCGGTTTGTTTTACATTTACTTCTGTTTGCATTTTTATTGATGAGTTATCTTCTATTATGTTTGTCTTAGGTACCGGGAAGACAACTCTGTCTACAGATCATAATAGGTTTTTAATTGGAGACGATGAGCATTGTTGGACTGAGAACGGTGTGTCGAACATTGAGGGCGGTTGCTATGCCAAGTGCATTGATCTCTCAAGGGAGAAGGAACCTGATATCTGGAATGCCATCAAGTTTGGGACTGGTAATAATCTGATCTCTCCCTACCTCCTTTAATTTGTTGCGTTAAATGAATAAAAATTGAACTTAGCTCAACTTCGGCAAATTAATCTGATTTTTTTACCTCAGTTTTGACAAAATCGACAGTAATAGAATGATTTTGTTCTTGGTTGGAAATTTATGTTTAGATATGTTTTGGTGTTGGAGAGATTAATATGATTGCTTGTGGTTGCCAGTGTTGGAAAATGTGGTGTTTGATGAGCACACTCGAGAGGTGGACTACTCCGAGAAATCTGTTACAGGTGAATATGAAGCATTAGTATTGTTGGAAAATCACGATATCTTTGACTGGTTAAACAACACAAAATATGGAATTTAACAGAGAACTCAAGCTAAGGCAGTAGCTAGCTAGAATGAATTATAGTGGTTTACTTACTCTTTGTCAGTCCTTTAAATCAAATTGTGATTAATCTATAGGAATCATGTAAAGGTCGACTTCCTCAAATGTAAATTTGGTGCGTAAAATAGAAAACAAATTGGTAATTTCGCCACTCTGTTAATTTTGTCAAGGCAGGGTAAGGTTGTCACAAATATAGGTCCAAACATTGTCTGGACTAAACTTCCCATTAAAAAAAGTGTTAAAATTCCCCTAATTTTTTTTCATCCAAATGTAATTCTGTCGTTTCTTTTCTTCATAATTGATTCTGATTGACAGTTACCAAACACGTTCACTGCACAAAAATGATTATAAGAATCAAAACTTATATGAATTAATTCTTTTTTTAAATTAGAGAATTACAAAAGTTGATGGAAAACAGCCCCTAAGAGGATGGAAGATTGTTTACAAATGGAACTAATTATCCTCAGTTATTAGGTTAAGACTTGTCAAGTTAGACCAAAATTGGATAGACATGAAAATGAATTTTAATGGAGAGAATACAACAAAATGACATAGTTTGAAGAACTCTGTAAATATAAATTACCATGCATAATAAAAATCTAATGTTTTTACCATTCAGATAGAGAGTTCTCATTTTATAGCTATTGCTTCTGTTACAGAGAATACTAGGGCCGCATACCCGATTGAGTACATCCCCAATGCAAAGATACCATGCGTAGGCCCACACCCGAAGAATGTCATCCTTCTAGCGTGTGATGCATTCGGTGTTCTCCCACCTGTGAGCAAGCTGAGTCTGGTGCAGACCATGTATCACTTCATCAGTGGCTACACTGCTCTGGTATATACTCCATGAACTACCGTTTTCATTCAAATGTGAAATTAAACCAGCATGATATGGTAGACAAGCCCCTTCAGAAAAATGTTGGAAGCATCCATATAGTATAGGATGAAGCTTCTAAGATTGCCCGTTCATAGGGCAACCCAAGACCATTCACATTTGGGCGGGATTCTAGGCTGTCCAATTTTTTAGAATGCCTTAGCGTCCCTGCTACTTGTTGATCCGTATAACCTTTTCAACTGAATATATTATTTTGAGTGAACCATCATACAAATTAACTGATTCAAGTAGAATAACCTGAATCACTTTATTTTGCTTGAATCAAGTGTTACTTGAGTGAACCATACAAATCAACTGATTCAAGAAAAATAACTTAGATCATGTTATTTTACTCTATACAAATAAAATTACCTGGATCATGCACGCTATTTTACTTGAAGATGGAAAGTCTTTCACTGGATGAGCGTTCTATAGTATATATGAGACTCCAAAGTTTCTATACTGCTTGCAAGTCATATGGGTGTACAGATGTCCTGTGCTATCCATGGATCCAAGAGATGACCGGCTTCCTCTTGGTGCATAAAATTCGATGTTTTTGCATTTTGGTGACTGGATTTCTTGATGATATAATCAGGTGGCTGGCACAGAGGAAGGTGTGAGGGAGCCACAGGCGACATTCTCGGCCTGCTTTGGTGCAGCATTTATAATGTTGCACCCTACCAAGTATGCAGCCATGTTGGCTGAGAAAATGCAGAAGCACGGTGCCACGGGATGGCTTGTCAACACCGGCTGGTCGGGTGGAAGGTATGCAGTATTATTACAATACAAATCAATGTTGATCGTAGGTAACATTACACCACTGCTTGTAATGGATAAAATTTAAACTTTATTGACCCTTTTGCAGGTATGGTTCGGGTAACCGTATTAAGTTGCCATACACCCGGAAAATTATTGATGCTATACACTCCGGCAGCCTTCTTGAGGCAAAATACACTAAGACAGAAGTGTTCGGGCTCCAGATCCCAACAGAAATTGAGGGCGTGCCATCGGAAATCATGGATCCAATGAACACTGTTAGTTGGTTTTCTATTCCTCCATTACCTCCCTTTTACTGCTCCCAGCCTTTGTCATGTACGCTATAATATCGTTTTACCAATGCAATGTGACTTTTGGATTGCAGTGGTCGGACAAGAAGGCGTACAAGGACACCCTATTGAAGCTGGCTGGTCTGTTCAAGAATAATTTTGAAGGATTCACGAACTACAAGATTGGCAAGGACAATAAGCTGACTGAGGAGATCCTTGCAGCTGGGCCTATTTTTTGATCACAAAGGATAGAGAAGAAAGCCAAGAAATGTCTGTGATTGGGGTAGTAAGGATGAAACTGAAAATAAGAGGGCTCTAGATTTATATATATATGTATATACAGGTAATCATTTATATCGCTCAGTTTGATATGTAACTTGCTCTCTTAAGCAGCCATATTTCTATACATATATTTTTTAAAAATTATATTTTTAAAGAGATATCCTGTTTGTTCTCTGATTAATTTGAAGAGGTAACTTAAACTTGTTGTTTATTGATGGACTGGGTCTTGGCCTGCATGGCTATAAACAGCATTGCCTATCTAAAGGAGAAACAATCAGCTGATCAATGTATCACTTGCAGCCAATTTTAGTTTAAATTTTTTGCTAATTAGGCAAGCTGGGTTGGTGAGTTGATTAGAAATTGTCTTTATCGCCTCTTTTTGCCTCATCATTCACTCCATCTGCAAAAAGTAAATAACCTCAAAGCAAAATGCAGTTGTCCCTCAATGCTTTCTTTGTCTAACCTGTTTGCATTACCTAAACAGGCTATAACATCAAATATCATGATAATTTTGGTCTGTATAGACCCCTGGAACCTGCTTATTGTATTTTTCCAATGAGGAGTTTTGGTTATGTTACAAAACTAATCCTAAGTATAGTTTAATGCAAGCAAAAGAGGTTTTTTTTTTTTTGAGTTCCACCCTTCTGCACTCATTTTCTCATGTTTGAAGCGCCTTTGGAGTATGAGGTCCTTGTTCAGAATCGCACAACATCCCACAATGTGATAATTGAAAGAATAAGAACAGAGAAAACATGGTAACAAGATGCAAAACAATCACACAACGCAAGAATTTGCATGGTTCGGCTAATGATGCTAACATCCACGGATCCCCCCCCCCAAATTTTTTGCAAATCCTTCCTGCACTGGTATGGATAGTAGGCCCCTCAATTTAAAAAAAAAATTGAGTATACTTGGCCCCTCTAAATTTTTTTGTCCTATATAATATAGTGGCCCCCCCAATTTTTTTTGTCCTGTATATAGTGGGCCCCCCAATGGAGTCCCCTTATGCCCTTGAGGTTGACACATTCCCTATTGACACCCCTTAACTATGGTTAAAATTCACCCAATCTCAAGGTTCACCTACTTATCCTTGGTTCTTAGAAAAAAATATTTAAATAATTTTAACCTCGGGAGTTAGTGAATTTTAAACTAGGGTTCAAAAAGAAATTTGATATTTTTTTTTAAACCAAGGGTGGGTGAATCTTAACCACAATTAAGGGGTATTAATAGGGACACGTGGCGACCTCAAAGGCATTACTGGGAAAAAAAAATTCTCAAAATAAAAAAAAACTACCCCCAAAAAATTTTTCTCGAGGCTACGCCCCGAACCCCCAAATTCCATACCCTCAAATCAATTTTTTTTTTTTATACATGTATTTTGGCCTCCCCAATGAAAAATTCCTGGCTCCACCCCTGCACAACACTTCACTATATATGCAGCCATATTTCTATCTATTTTTCTAAAATTTATATATTTAAAGCTAGATTCTGTGTGTTCTCTCATTAATTTGAAGAGGTAGCTTATGTTAAGAGTCATCACCAAACTCTAACTTATCCACAAGATAAGTAGAGTCTAGTTGGATAGAGTTAAAATAGTTTATCTTGATAAGAGTCTTTTGTAATTATCTTTTAGGAGTCTTTATAGGGTTAAAATAGTTTATCTTGATAAGAGTCTTTTGTAGTTATCTTTTAGGAGTCTTTATCTTTACTTTATCTTTATCTTTACTTTGTCCTTATCTTATCTTATCTTATCTAAAGTAAGAGTTTTGCCCTATATATATAGTGAAAGAGGTGAAAACAAAAATAGAAAAAGTGTGGCTGTTTTTTTTATTCCTTTTATTAATAAAGCTTTACTTCTTCTCTCTTCTCTATAGTGAAACCTTGTTGCTTGGTATGTATGCTTTGTGCTTTGGTAATTGAAGTGCTTAAAATTTTGGCGGATACATCTTCAACAAGTGGTATCAGAGCTTGGTTCAGGGAACGGGCGTGAAGACCTCAAAACGGTGAGTCTGAAGATCTCATCAAATACCTTGTATTCGCAAACTCAGATCAATGGAGCATGCAAATTCTATAAGTGGTATAGAGAAGTTGAACAATACTAACTATGAGTATTGGAGATCCTGTTTGGAATCGTATTTACAGGGCCAAGATCTTTGGGAGGTAATGAATGGTGAAGATATCATCGCACCACCCAAAACTGAAGAGAATGCTGAGAAATTAAGAAAGTGGAAGATAAGGGCAGACAAAGCTTTGTTCGTGTTGAAAGCTACAATTCAGAAAGAACTGCTCGAACATATTCGAGAGGCCAAGTCTCCGAATGAAGCGTGGGATGCGATATCCACACTTTTCACCAGATCTAATGATGCAAGGTTGCAATTGCTGGAAAACAAGATCAGTTCGGTATCTCAAGGAAGCATGTCGATTTTTCAATACTTTATGAAAGTAAAATGAATCTGTCTTGAGATATCGCAACTTGATGATGAGTCGAAAATTACAGATGCTCGTATGAGAAGAATTATCATTCGAGGTCTAAAGCCTGAGTACCATGGGTTCATGACAGCAATTCATGGATGGCCGACTCAACCAACACTCTTGGAGCTTGAAAGCCTTCTAGCAAATCAGGAGAGTCTAGCAAAGCAGATGGCTGGTCTTTCTACGAATGAGAAAGAAGAAGCCTTGTACACTGGTAAAAGTAAAAGGTCTTTTAATGACATGAGAAAACAAAAGAATTCGAAGTATCAATCGAACTCGAATTCAAGGAAAAGCAAGGATAGTTTCAAGGAACGTGATTCTCAGGATCCTAGAACCAGAATGTGCTATAATTGCGGCAAGCCAAGTCACTTTGCCAGAAATTGTCGAGCACCCAAGAAGAAGAAAGATGAAGGTAATGCAGCAACTTCAGAAGACCTACTACAGAAGATTGATGGTGAGGAAGAGGAGTGGAGTGCTTATTTGTCAATCACTGAAGAACAATCTGATGCACTCGGATTGACTACTACAGTTACCATGCCTACGAGCAATAATAATCGAATAAACTATTCTACTGATTGGATAGTTGATTCAGGTCGATCAAATCACATGACTGGAGATGATCAAAAGTTTCTTTCAAAGAAACAATATAATGGCCAACGAGTAGTAGTGACAGCAAATAATGCGAAGCTGCCAATCACTCATGTAGGCAGTGCTGTATGTATACCAAAAGGAAGTGAGGATTCAACCATGCTTCAAGACGTATTCCATGTCCCAATAATGAAGAAGAACCTGGTGTCTGTCTCTCAATTGCGACATCTGGAAACACCGTAGTGTTCGGACCCGATGATGTGAAGATCTACAAAGAGATGCAGATCGAAGGTACTCCCATCATGCAAGGCAAAAGAATTGAATCCGTCTATGTTATGTCAGCTGAGGCTGCTTATGTAGACAAGACTCGAAAGAGTGAAACAGCTGATTTGTGGCATGCTCGGCTTGCTCATGTTGGATTTGTCAAGTTAAAGGCTATGATGAACAAGAACATGTTGAAAGGGCTTCCTGATCTGGAGATCCGAGATGATTCAGTATGTGCAGGATGTTAGTATGGCAAGGCACATCAACTTCCCTATACTGAGTTGAAGTTTCAAGCCAAGAAACCTCTTGAATTGGTGCATTCAGATGTGTTCGGTCCAGTGAAAGATGTTTCACTTGGAGGTATGAAATACATGCTCACATTCATCGACGATTACTTACGATACACTTGGATTTACTTCCTAAAGGAGAAAGGGGAAGTACTCAACAAATTCAAGGATCTTAAGAGTAAGGTGGAAAATGAGCTTGGACATAAAATAACATGTCTAAGACCGGATACCGGGGGAGAGTATACTTCAGAAGAGTTCAACAAGTATCTACAAGAGCATGGTATCCGAAGACAACTGACTTGTCCCTATACACCACAACAGAATGGGGTCTCGGAGAGGAAGAACAGGCATCTAGCCGAGACATGCAGGAGCCTGTTACATTCGAAAAATGTGCCAGCTCGTTTTTGGGCTGAATGCATGATGACTGCAAATCATGTTATTAATCGCCTCCCACAACCAAAGCTCGAGTACCTTTCACCCTTCCAGAAGCTGTACGAGATGAAGGCTACAGTAAGTCACTTTCGAGTATTTGGTTGTGTATGTTATGTATTTGTGCCTAACCATCTTCGTAGCAAGTTTGATAAGAAGGCGATCCGATGTATCTTTGTGGGATACGATTCGGAAAGGAAAGGCTGGAGGTGTATTGATCCAACTTTAGATCGAGTACATGTGTCGAGAAACGTTGTGTTCGATGAGTCATCATCATGGTGGTCGGTCGATCATGTCGATCTTCCAGTTGATCAAAAGTTTGAAGAGGAACTAGAAGAGGAGACTTCCAATCAGAAGACACTTGAACCAATTGTACAGGTTGATGAAGATGTGTCACAGATGACATCTAGTGCAAGCCTGTGGAAAACTGAAACTTATCAACACTCTGTTTTAGAAGAAAATCGGCCTTCACAACTTGAAGAGTTTGAACAAGAAGAATTTCTTAAGGAGGTCACAAAGAGTACCAAAGCCAAATCCAAAGTATGCAACTGAAAAGGCGAAACTGAAGAATGTGAATGCAGATCTAGCTCAAGTAATGATTGATATAGATTTGGTGATTGAAGAATCAAAGTCATTTGAAGAAGCTCGAGGGGTTCCTGAATGGGAGGAAGCTATGGCAGATGAGATTCAAGCCTTAAAGCAGAATGAGACTTGGAATCTAATGCCAAAACCAGATGATGTAAAACCTATTTCTTGCAAATGGGTATATAAGATCAAGACCCGAGCAGATGGTTCAGTGGAGCGATTCAAGGCTCGATTAGTTGCCCGAGGTTTTTCACAACAGTATGGAATAGACTATGATGAGACTTTCAGTCATGTGGCTAAGATAACAACAGTACGGGTTCTGATTGCTATCGCTGCTAGTAAGGATTGGAGGTTGTGGCAAATGAATGCGAAGAATGCATTTCTTCATGGTGAAATAGATCGGGAAATCTATATGGAGCAACCCAAGGGATTTGAAAATCCTCATTATCCTCAATATGTTTGAAAATTGAGAAAGACTCTATATGGGTTGAAGCAGGCTCCGAGAGCATGGTATGGAAAGATTGCTGAGTTTCTCACAATCAGTGGTTATATTCTAGCCCCAACTGATTCAAGTTTGTTTGTAAAATTTGTAACAGACAAAGTTGCAGTTGTGCTAGTCTATGTTGATGATTTGATTATTACTGGAGATGATCTAGAAGAAATTAAAAGAATCCGCATGAATCTTGGAATTCGATTTCAGATGAAGGAACTTGGAGAACTGAAGCACTTTCTCGGACTTGAGATACATCGAAATAAATATGGAATATTTTTATATCAACAAAAATATTCCAGTGACCTGTTGAAGCGGTTTGGAATGTTTGATTGCAAACCGATGGCTACGCCGATGGATGTCAACACTAAAGTTCGTATAGATGAAGTTGAAGAACTTGAAGATTCTTGCATGTACAGACAGTTAGTGGGAAGTTTGATCTACTTAACTCTAACTCGTCTTGATATCTCTCAAGCAGTAGGGGTCGTGAGCAGATTTATGCATAGTCCAAGAAAGCCACATCTTGAGATTGTTCGAAGAGTTCTAAGATATATAAAAGGAACAATGGATCATGGTGTTTGGTATGGAAGAGCTGTCGAATGCAAAATTGTAGGATACTGTGATGCAGACTACGCAGGTGATCTCTCGACTCGAAGATCAACTACAGGCTATATGTTTAGTCTTGGTTCGGGTGCTATTTCTTGGTGCAGCAAAGACAACCAACTGTGTCTTTGTCAACAACGGAAGCAGAATATCGGGCTGCAGCTATGGCAGCGCAAGAAAGTGCGTGGTTAATGCAGTTAATGTTTGATTTGCATCAAATCACAAATTATGAGATCAAACTATATTGCGACAATGAAAGCGCAATTCGACTGGCAGAAAATCCAGTATTTCACGCTAGAACGAAGCATGTTGAAGTTCATCATCATTTTATTCGAGAAAAAGTGCTTCGAGGAGAAATTGATCTTATGCCAGTTAATACAAATGAGCAGTTGGCGGACATATTCACGAAAGGGCTTTGTTCGTCAAAATTTACAAAGTTCAGAGATGCACTTGGCGTCATTAGTAGAGATTTGGCGTTGAGGGGGAGTGTTAAGAGTCATCACCAAACTCTAACTTATCCACAAGATAAGTAGAGTCTAGTTGGATAGAGTTAAAATAGTTTATCTTGATAAGAGTCTTTTGTAATTATCTTTTAGGAGTCTTTATAGGGTTAAAATAGTTTATCTTGATAAGAGTCTTTTGTAGTTATCTTTTAGGAGTCTTTATCTTTACTTTATCTTTATCTTTACTTTGTCCTTATCTTATCTTATCTTATCTAAAGTAAGAGTTTTGCCCTATATATATAGTGAAAGAGGTGAAAACAAAAATAGAAAAAGTGTGGCTGTTTTTTTTATTCCTTTTATTAATAAAGCTTTACTTCTTCTCTCTTCTCTATAGTGAAACCTTGTTGCTTGGTATGTATGCTTTGTGCTTTGGTAATTGAAGTGCTTAAAATTTTGGCGGATACATCTTCAACAGCTTAAACTTCTTGTTTATTGATCAAGAAGGACTGGGTCTCGCCCTGCATGGCATGAAACAGCATTGCCTATCTAAAGGAGAACCAATCAGCTGATCAATGTATCAATTGCAGCCAATTTTAATTTAAGCTTTTTGCTAATTAGGCAAGCTCGGGGTTAGTGAGTTGATTAGAAAATGTCTGGATCACCTCTTTTTGCCTCATCATTCACTCCATCTGCAAAAGCAGCAAAAATGCAGTTTTGTCCATCAATGCTTTCTTTGTCTATCCTAGCCTGTTTGCATTACCAATCAAACAGGCTCTAACATCATGATTTGTCTGTATCCATGGAACTCACGTATTGTATGTTTTAATGAGATGTTTGGTTATGTTGCACAATTAACTCTCAGTACAGTTTTATGCAAACAAAAGAGGATTTTTTTTTTTTTAGAGGATATTAACTTTGAACAAGATCTCCGGTTGAAGAGATAAACAACATGGTGGTCTGTGAAAATTATTGTCACTTTTTAGCATATATCTAGGAAAGCCAGCAATGTCTGTTTAAGGAGTTAGTTTTTAGAGTCAAAACATGCAAGATAATCAAATTACAAAGAGAATTAGACTCAAGACTGTTAGCGAAAATGGGAAAATGCACTTCTTCCTCACACCCTCCCTCCTTCAAATTTGACACTAAAATTCCAGCTCTCAATCATTCATTTGACTGATCAAACCCTTCCTCTTCCTCTGTAACAAAAAATCTCGGTTTTTTTTTTAAAAATTCATGAATTATTCGTGCATTTTTGACTTGCTGATTTATTCTTCGAATTATTCGTAAATTATTGGATTCCTGATTATTTCTGAATTTTTCCAGTTACTCCTGAATTATTTTCTCAAATTTGGTAAAAGAAAAAACTACTTATTTTGTATATTTTAAATCAAATTGTTTGGTTTATATTTATATTTATTAATTTATTTTTTATTTTCCCTCGAATTTGACCTTGCCAAATTATTCCCGAACCCCGACTTTGTCACTATGCCTCTGTCATCTCTGGCTAAAGACTCTCTCCTTGTCCTTCCCAATGTTACAAGACTTGTGATTTGTAATAATCACCTTTTAGAATTTGGAGTCCAACTTAAGTCACATGATGCATGAACAATTCAGTTTTATGAAGTCTTCAAATAAGAACTGGAGCCCTGAATTTTTGGAGACCCCATATTAAAGATAAATCTGAAGATTTATAGACCAAAAATGTCTTTACATTACTTAATATTTACCAAAAATCCCGAAGCAAGGTGTGTTTTGAGAACTTGGAAAGCAAGAGCTGAGCTTTGATTTATATTTATGGTCCGTTCTTTTGTTGAGACTTATAAAGTTTGACACTTTGCACTTCGTTATGGTAGCTGATAGGAAATTTGAGCCACTCTGTTAAGGTTTTTAACAAGATTAGTTCTTACTATTATGAGATTTTCAAGTTATCATTTTTTATAAGATTTGAAATCATTCATTTTGTTGCATTTGAAGTCTTACAAGATTTACAACCTGAGAGATGATAAACACAATACATCAATTCATTTTGTTGCTTTTGAATTGTTACAAGATATACAACTTAAGAGATGATAAACACAATACATCAAGTTTTCAAAAGAAGATATACAACTTAAGAGATGATAAACACAATACATCAAGTTTTCAAAAGAAACTGCATATTGTCAAATGACAGAACTAGCAAAGTGCGGGACCTTATATGTCTCGCCAAAAGAACGGACCCTTAAACTCTATCCTTTTAATGGGAATTGGAAGTGAGAATTTATAGTTCTTTCGAATTATCAAATTTTATGTTATTCTTTCTCATTGCTCCCGGTTGTAACTTTTGATAGATTTCAAAAGCTGCTAAATAAGGGATTCCAACTCTTACAAAAAATAAAAATCAAAATAAAATAAAAGGGCTTAAAGTCCGTTGATGATATATAGGAATTTTATTTTATCCAAATCAAGGTTCGAAATCTTGTTAACATAAAAAATTTCTATCCTCCATCTGTTCTATCCTCCATCCCAAACCGAAAAATTTGAAAATTTAGATATCTTAGCAAAACTCCAATTTTTTTTTTTTGGTTTTAATTACTTTATTAAAATAAAATATTCTCACAGTATTTCACAAAAATTCGGTTAAAATAAATAGTTTTTTATATCTAATATATTTGCATAGATATTGTTATTTTAATTTTGGTATTTTATTTTTAAAAATAATTCGAAACTAAAATTACAAGTTTTAAATTTTAACTGGAATCATGCAATCAATAATATCCATTTTTGTTTCAGTGGGGGTATAAGATGGAAATTTGGCAATGCGAAATTTCAAACATTGAATACCAATTTCCAGATAAGCACTCAAGTCAAAATAACAAAGTTGGGCTAAATTCAATCTCTGACCCTTATCTGTTTGGATAAACTTCTTTGTGAAGAGAAAGACTTCCAAAGAAAATTTTCAAAAAACTGAGTACTGTCGAAGAAGTTCACAAAAGTTGATATGAAGAAAAACCAATGTATGATTTGCACAAGTAAAAAGCAAACTTTTTAAATCATATTCCAAAATTTATGTTTGGTTTACACTCATTAGAAGTAACTTTTGTTGTTTTAATACAAGAGGAATTAGTCTAGGGATAATCCCAAGCCCTAATCCTAACCGTTTATCTCAATTATAAAACGGTTAAGATTGGAACTGATGTGACTTTAGAAAAGATAAAATAAGCTAACTCAAATCCGACCCTTAGTAGTTAGTTATAAATGGTTAAGATTAGGGAGTATATTTATGAGTATATTTGGGAGTACCCATAGACCGACTCATATGAGAGAACTTGTTCAACCCTTTTTTCGTTAATTTTTCACAGAAGATGTATATCGACTTCCTGCGGAATTAACCTTGGGCTAGTTTTTGGAGAAGTTACTGACTTCTGACTTTCACGGAAAGTAAAAAATGATGCAAATAACCACACTGTCCGCACGTGTTTTTTCCAACTTTTGACTTTTCGGAGTCAAAAGTCAGTTTGAAGGTTATCCAAACACTACCTAAATTTCGTTTTGTATTTATCCACTCTGATAGGATATAATAAAGCACCACGGCGTTCTCAAAGAATACGCCACGAGCGCACTGAAAATCACAACATCGTAAAAATCCAGTGGGAAATTCGAAAAAACAAAAATTCCGCTTGGGTGAGCCATTTCCTCCACACAGACACTCAGGAATTCAATTCCTATCTTTCTCTGACAGTCTCACATTTCCCTCTCTAAACCTCCAAACACACAAAGCTCGAACGTGTGGCCTCTCTTCCTCCTCTCCTTTCTCCTTTATATATTTATTTTTAAAAAAAGTAACAAAATCCAAACCACCATCTCTCTTCTCCTGCCCCTATCTCAAATCTCTCCTATTCCCTTTTTAGGGTTTTCAGAGAAAGAACAAATGCATTTTAACTTCTCCAAGTCAGCTATTCTCACTCCATGAAAACTGGTAGTATGTTGGAATCCATGGCTTCTTGTCATGGTCTCAAGGTAGTCCTTTTCTCTCCTGGATTCGACTCCCTTTTCACTGAATTTCATAGTTTCATTGTGTTTTGTATACCCCGTAATCATGAACATGGTTACTAGCTTTAAACATTAAGTTCAGAACCTTTTTTAAATATGTGTGTGTGTTTATTTTTTAAATTTTAGTTTTCTCAAATTGAGAGATCATAATTGAAGCTACTTAAAGTGTCCTTTCATCCTTTGATACATTTTTAGAGGTACTATGTATATATGAATGTGTTGATAATCTTTCAGAGTCATTTGAGAAACCACACTCAGAAATGATACAAGATTTATGAACTTCTTAGTTTTTGGTTTAAATGTAACGATGCAATTTATAAGTCAATAAGAAAACACTGCATATATTCTTAATTGCTCGATGTTTGATGTCTTACAATTTCTAGTTCATCCTATTGTTGAAGGTTTCTTTAAAGTTCATATCTTTTTTTTTTTTTTTTGGGTACATAGTCAACGTCATTAAAATGATTTTTAAATTTGATTTTTTTTTCCTGTATATCTTTTTCAATATGATTTACATATATATGCTGCTACTCAAGCTTGGAGATGACATCATGCTATGGAGAAATGCCGATCTCTAAAACGTGGTTAATACCTTGCAGGGACATGAAATTATGTATCAGATTACCCTAGCAAAGGCCTCTCCTCTTGCCTTTTCAAGGCTGAATAGACATTCTTTCTATCCTCAGTCTTCGCATAACCGGCAAGTGTGCTCGCTATCTTACACCACAAATTGCAGAATAAGTCATTGGTCTTTTATTTCGGGGAGTTTCTCTGAGGGAACGCCTTTATTAAATCCCTTAGTTTTTGGTCGGAAAGGTTTTAATATTTGCAGACATGAACGGCCATACCGGGAAAGATTTCGGGTACATGCCGCACTTGATGTTGCTGGTGCTATTGACGTCATCAATGACTTAGGATTGGATACCTTGACATTCTTGGCTGTGACTGTTATGGTTGTTCCTGCATTCAAGATGCTCAGAGCTAGCCCTGTAAGTCTTAGCTTTGTACCTTTAGAAATGTGTCTTATTATTATTCTGAGCACCTGCCTGAAGCTCCATCCATCTAATATATATATATATATATATAGTGTATGCAGTTTTGTAAATGACAGTCTACCACTGTTAGTTTGAGTTTTGTACTTTTGTAGTCATACTGTCTTAACTGATTTAAGGTGGGTGAGATAGTCTATTCCAGAATTTGGGAGGCTTGACATGTCTTATCAATCTTTTGTCATATTTCTCCAATGATAATTGAGATTTTCCGATTGGTTGCAGATACTTGGTTTCTTTTTTGCGGGAGTTGTACTAAATCAGTTTGGTTTGATTAGAAACCTCACAGATGTTAAGGTTCTGTCTGAATGGGGGATCCTTTTCTTGGTGAGTTGAATTGTATGTTTACTTCCATACTGCTTCTATTTTGGAGGTTTAGTATCTTGTATATCCTCTTTATCATTTCTGTTTATCTTTACAGAATTGCTAATAAGTTGCTACCAAAACCTCTTCATATGCTTTGCTATCCTTGTAGATGCCCGATATAATTGAAAGATAACCCAGTTCATGATAGTTTCATTGAGAATAGCTAGACTATTTGATAGTCATGCACATTTCATAATGGACTGCAGATCTAAATATGAATTTTATAATAAGTAGTCACTACGATTTGTAATCAGAAAAGATAAATAAAAAATTCAGGAACTCTTTTCCCAAAACTTCAGCAGTGTACGGGACGTTATGGGCAAAGTGTACCACATGAAGCACCTGGATGAATTATGACTTGATACTATATTTCTACTTTCTAGGTATATGCTATGATAACGAATTACAAAACGTTTTCAATGAAATGAAGCACTTGGTAATAGAAAGTAGCCAAAATAGTGATCATTGTGATAACTCTTACATAGGTTATCTGGCATGGTAGCACAGTGATCATTCTAACATGTGAGCCACCACCACAGGTTTCTGATTCACTGTTTCATGGTTGTTTTGATATAAGCATTATCTGATTTAAGAGTTGCAACTATTCTTTACTTATGGAAATATCTTAACTTATGGAAATTCCATTGGCATCTGTCAATGAGTACTATTTGAGGTGGCAAAACAAGCATGTCTCTGCCTGAAGTTTCGTACCTCTGATATCTGCATTCTTGCATTTAACTGTGCTTTTAAAAGTTAAAGGCATGGAGAAGGATTCAAGTTTTATGTACAGCTCTTCTATGAGCTATTGTGAAAATGCTGGATCTATTAGAATGGGTTTCTGCCAGTTGGCATGCTTTTCTTGTGGATGGTCATATATTGTTCCTAATTCTAATTTCTCCTACAACGAGGAATATAAGTAAATTTATGTAATCAGCTATATTGATTCTATAGTGAAGCCCTGTAGATTACACCTTGCATTAAAGAACTCTTGTAATGCGTGACTGACTAATTGTATGCTCTTTTTCAGCTGTTTGAGATGGGTTTAGAGCTCTCATTGGCACGTTTGAAAGCTCTTGCAAAGTTTGCCTTTGGCATGGGACTGACTCAGGTTTGACGTTTACAAAAACTGAGTTTCCTTTGCATGTAATGGAAACATGGGTAGACATGTGGCATTGCATGCATCAGAATGTGTTTTCTCTAAAATTGAATGGTACAGGGGATTCAAAATTCAGTCATATCTTTCAAATAGTGTGAAGTTGATTGCAACAATTACATGAACACATTTGTTTCCATATGCATGAGTAAATGGTACAGTAATACCTGTCGAAAGAGATCCTTTGAAAACACATACCCTCTCAAATTTGATAGAAAACATGTCTGCCCTATCCGTTCCTGTAGACAAAACTGAAAGTTCCAAATTCCATAATGATGAATATAATCTAAAAGGCTCTCCTGAGTTTGAGAGGGAAGAATGTTCAATTCATCTTGTACTAAGAAATATGAAGAATGTGTAAAATAGATGATAAAAAGTCACCCAACACTAATCCAGCTGTGAATGTTTTCTTCATTCACCAGCTCAAGTCACCAATTTGATTGGGCCTTTTGTAGAGACTTCATTGTGGCTCCGACGCTCCCTCATCATTTCTTTTAAGGTTTACGTGCAAGCTCAGGCTGAGTTCTTGTACATGTGTGTATTTATGTGTTTTTGTGTGCCTACATAGCAACCATTTCCTCTTTGTACTCTAACAAACTATTACTAATTATCACAGATGGGCATCATAGTATAATGAGTTCTTGCACATGTGTTGTATTTATGTATTTTTGCATGCCTACATGCTTTGCAACCAATCCGATTTTTACTCTTAACAAACTAATTGTCACAAATGGGCATCATATGGTAATGATTTTTACATTTACTACGTACGATATATGATTTAAATCTTCTCTGACATATCATTCATGGAGCGTTTGGGTACTGCCATAAGCTTCTCTATAGTTTTTTAT
Organism: Tetracentron sinense; assembly: GCA_015143295.1. Taxonomy (NCBI): domain Eukaryota; kingdom Viridiplantae; phylum Streptophyta; class Magnoliopsida; order Trochodendrales; family Trochodendraceae; genus Tetracentron; species Tetracentron sinense. Next base: position 21,951,518 of record CM026574.1, read on the forward strand.
TTGGCTTGCAAGCTTTATTCGGGACTAGAATCCATTTGCACCTCAAGATGGCTAAAGTTTGGTATGTGGATGAAAAAATCCTCAAGAAATGATCATTTTCCTTAATAGAAGTATATTCAAAATTTAAATGTTTATCTAGCTTTTGTAGCTGTTCCACACCCTGTGTTGCTAAACTGTGGTGGTTAAGTGTTCAATGAATACCAGGCGAGCTTCTAATTGTAGTGCGTGTTACAATTTTCTTGAAGGTTGTGTTATGTACCCTTGCTTTCACAGCATTTGAACTTCCACCTAATGGGGCTATTGGAACAAGAATTCTGGAGTTCCTCTTCCACTCAAGGTCTGATCTGGTGAGAGATTTACTTTCTAAAAACAAAACTTACAAATTGCATGAAATCATTCTTCGATCGTTTTTATTATTTTTTATTTTTAACGACTCCTAAACTGCTGTCTCCACACGCCCTCCTTTCCGAGTTAGAATATGAATTCAAAAGGACTCATTCAGGGGATTCACCATGCTGTGACTTCGTCGACTTAGTGGGAGTCTTATGATTATCATAGTTTGCAAGCTTGCCTTTAATTTGGACAGTGGACTTGACCATGGTCCATATTAGTTTATGTGCCTCATATGTTGATAGACACACTCTACCATTACATTGGAAACATTACCAATTAATTATATATGTGCATAGTAGCCAGGAGAGTACCTAGCTCCTCTGACTTGGCCGCATTTTTATATCTTGCATGAGCATGAATTCTTCCTTGGCAATTGGACTGCTGGATATTTAGTGCTTGGTCTACCCATTGTTAATGAAGTGTGATATGGGAAAAAAGAAGAAGAAACGTGAATGATACGAGTTTATTACGGTATTTCCAAAAAAAAAAGTTTCAAATATATTATAATTGAAAATTAGATGCCTAAATTAGCCTAAACCACGTTGACCTAGTTGCAAAATTGGTGTTAAACAATGAATCATGTTGCAGTGATAGAACGAAGAGGGATTGATAAAAGAAAAAAAAAAAATTTATCCCCTTTCCTAAAATAGAAAAAGAATAAATTTAAAATTTTTTAGTAGATAGTACTAGGGCTATCAATTGATCGGATCTTGATCCGGATTTGATCCGAATCCAATTCAATTGGACGGGATCCTAATCCTATTATAGATTCGTTGGATTAGATACGGATCCGATATCTTGATACCGATTATAATCGGATCGGGTTTGGATCTATAGTGATCCGATCTAATTAGAATATATATAATAATTATATTTATATAATTTTACAAAAATATTGCAATACTAATTATAATTTTTGTAATTAAAAAAAATATTTCAAGATATATTAATGCTAATCGGATCAAATTCGGATCGGATTCGGATTCGGATCTTGAATTAGTAATTGGATTCGGATTGGAGAATTCATAATTTGACGGATCTCGGATCAGATCCGGATTTGTCGGATTTTTAATTGGATCGAATTCGGATCTAGCCAAATCCGATCCAAATCCGACCCGTTGACAGCCCTAGTTAGTACCAATTTTTTCACCAAATTGTACACGGATGACATAGAAAACCTTTTTAATGTTTTCCTTAAAAATTTGTGTTTTTTACTTGTATAAATTTTTAAACGACGTCTAAAACGTGTAAGCATCAAACTTGCTTTTTGGAAGAAAAAAAACGAAGTTTTGCTAATAGTGGGTCTACCCGTAGAGACGGTTACAAAGAGTTCTCATAGTTGTTCACCGTGCTATCGCGGGTTAGTTGAGACTTGCATTGAGGCAGCATGATACCCAAGGCAACTGTGTGCGTGGACAGGCACACATTGTGTGTTATTGAACATCCTTTGGTGTTCCTTCAAGTTCTTTAAAGCCAAAGCCATTTGGGACCCTGTTATCGATATATTTTCCTCCCATCTGGTTGGGTGGAAATCCAGTTTTCTGTCAAAGGGTGGTAAGTTGACACTCATCAAAAACACTTTGAGGAGCCTCCCGACTTACTTCATGTCTACCCTGGTCATCCCTAAATCCATAGCCTTGGTCCTAGATCGTATTTAGAGAAACTTTCTCTGGGATGAGTGTGGGGATAGAAAGAAATACTACCTTGTCGACTGGAAGCAAATTTGTAGTCCATTCTCCAATGGGGGACTCAATCTCGTCCCTACTAGCCAAATCAACAAGGCCCTTATGGGAAAGTGGGTTTAGAGGTTTGGTGAAGAGCGGGAGTCTCTGTGGAGGAAAGTGATTGTCGCCAAATATGGGGCATCATCTTGTTGGTCGCCTAAAAGGGTGCGAGGTCCACACGGGGTTGGCTTGTGGAAAGGAATCATGAGTGTGGCTCAGTTGCTTGATCCCCATATTAGATTTAAGGTAGGGAATGGTCGCGACACCCTATTTTGGGAAGCCGTTTGGTTTGGCCCATCAAGGCTTAAGGATGACTTCGAATCCATTTTCCTTGCTCTAAACAAAGCCGACTAAGTGGCGGAGTGCATTGATGGGTTTGATAGTGAGTTAGTTTGGTATACTCACTTACGTCGAAACTTGAATGATTGGGAAATCCTAGACCTTAACTGTCTCATTTGTAGGTTGAGCCCCTCCTGCCCTAATACCCAAAATAGAGATTGTCGGACTTGGTCAAAGAGCAACAATGGTCGGTTTTCAGTGAGATTATTTTTACAATCCTTTGCTTGTTCCCCTTCCAGCTCCTTTCCTCATAAGGCTGTATGGTCCCCCTTATTCCATCAAAGGTATCATTTTTCCTTTGGTCTGCAGCCTTGAACAAGATTCTTACTATGGTCCACTTATAGAGCAGATGGTGGAGTTTAGCCAATCGATGTTATTTGTGCCTAACTGAGGAAGAGACGATACCTCACTTGACTTTGCATTGCCCGGTTGTCTTCGAGATTTGGGCCTTCTTCTTATCTCGGCTAGGTGTGGAGTGGGTCTTTCCCTTCTCATTCCTGAGCTTCTTATCAGGCTGGCAATTGACAACATTGGTGGGGGCCAAGGAAATGATTTGGGCTATGCTCTTGGGAGCGATCTCTTGGGCATGTGCAGGATATTATGTAGTTTAACTGCAAAAATACTACATTCAAACAAGGGCATGATTGATTTTGGGTCATCACTGATTAGTAACTGAAATACATACTTTATTACAGGCTAAGAAAGACATAGGAGCAATCATGGTCATTCATCGGAGTCTTCTAAAGAAATGATTTTGGTCACTGTTATTAGAGGGAGTAACCTTCTTTGGAAAGGTCACGGTACCTTTGATTGTTTCGTTTGCTCTACGCATGTTTTTTAATTAGTTCAAATCCAAGCTTTGGGGTTATGGCTTCCATTTGTGTGGTTGAATTGCACTAGGCTACCTCTTAATGCTCAAAACTTACTGCAAGAGAGAGAAACACCCCAAACTCTCTGACCCGAGTTGTGTAGTTTGGGAGGTAGAAGAGAGATCGACCTCTAGCAAAATGCAGAGGGAGATGCTCATGCCAAAAGGGGATTGGATCTCATCTTTTTGTTTCAACATTAGCTCTTTTTAAAAAAAAAACGCACCAGTAGTAGACCTGCCAAATTATTGGATTTATTATATGAACCCCTTCAAATATCACTAGAAGGAGCTTGAAGAATTCACGAGGCATTTCTCTGTTAATGTTCTTTTATGTGGTGACAAGTTCTGGACCAGTGGACCTTCAAGGAAAACTGGATTACACAATAACAATTAACCATCAATAAATACTAGCGGCTTCTTTGAAATAGAGGAGCAAAGTTCTATAGTAATTTATATCGTATTTGAGACAGATTTTTGAATTAAATCTACCCTAGAGTGAAGAAGGCTTGAAAGTTGACACGGGTAACCGAAAAATGGCACTGCCAGCCATAAGAAAATAAAATTAATTAACCACAGGACCATAGGTCCATAGGCGGATAAAGTGACATTCCCTAAAGATGAAATAATAACTTCAATTTTCTGGCAAGGGGAACCAGAGAAAAACTTTTGTCCCAAGTTTTGTCAGTGCGCAAGTTGTGGACTAGGTGCTTGGTTGTTCGGTCTTTCTAATTCTGTATTTTTCTAGCTGGGATTGTCCACCTTACAGATTCTTAATTTTAAGGAGTTAGGATTTGAGTATTGACTGTTACATACTGTGAGTTTGGTCAAAAAGTTCTGGTAGCTTTTAATTACTAATGCTCTCAGTGTGTATGTAGGCATATTGTGTTGATTTTAGGATTGTGATCATCAAACATATCTCTGTGATGTTTGTTTACATGGTTACTTGCTAGCTGAATGTAGGATACTGGATATCTGGTTTGGAAGCTAATTCTTTGGACTAATCTGACTAATAAAACTTAATGGATGTTATCCATTTCTTGTGACCTTGTAATTTATCACTATTATTTAATCATATTCTTCTCTGGGTGTCCCAAATGGGAGCTTATTGTATGTACTCTATTCATGTTTTGTCTACTTCTAATTTATTTATTTGGCCAAGTTTATTTACATGGATTTTCTCTTAAATCTTCCACAAGAGTATATGAAACTGATTTGACACTTAAATTGAGGCATTGCCCTGATGTAAGGAAAGATGTCCATGCTTGAGACTAAAACCATCTTACATGCAGTTGCCGTATAATCTCCACTTCAGACTTCTGGCTGTGTAAATTGTTTCATTGCTATTTTCTGATTTGAATGAAATGCAGGTCAACATTAGAAGCATCGATGAGGCTGTAGTGATTGGTGCTGCTCTCTCATTGTCATCATCAGCTTTTGTTCTACAGGTATGCAGATTCTAGATATCAAAATTAAACTTGTAATAAATCTTAAGCCATTAGAGTACTGTGATGCTGTACATGTCTTAGCGATTGGCAGGTGCATGTTTCATTTGATTTCTTTGATGTTGTAGCGCATGAAGAACTTTTTGTTCAAACAAGTGAAGTTTTGTCTACTTTGATCTTACAATAGGCACCCTCAGTAGTGCTTTCCCCCTGCTTTACAGAGCAAAAAATTTATCTTTTACAGAGCACTCTTAGTGTCAGTTAGACATCTAGCCATATTTTGTTTTTGAAGGAGCGAGATTTACAGCTCTCCGATGAAGTTTCCTTAATTCAATTTAAATTTGATTACCGTAACTAGTGATGATTTTGCTGTCTTCTTTCACAATAATAGTTCAGTTACAATGGGTAATGGAATTTGCCTTGTACTTGAGTCTTTTAACATGCATATGGTGTGGAATGTAGACATCACATACAATTAAGCGATCGTATTATCAGTCCCATGGCGGTCATGTGGATGGAATCATTTGCAGAATTCAAACACATTTTTGAATGTGACTAAAGTTTCTTATTCATCCTATAGTTGCATACTTGCATCTGAATTTTTGTGGACTAAGGATCAGAGCATGGGGTTTGGTGCCTAGGGCTTGGATCAAAACGAGATGTGCATGGTCACACCTGACTTGACAATTTTTTTTTGTTTTTCACTGAATTTTTGATGTGGAAATATCATTAAAAAAAATAGAACTGGAAGAAAATTAAAATGAAACCTAAATACTAAATGATAATTCATGAAGTTAAATTATTCATAAGTAGGGGTGTATTTGAGCCGGGCTTAGTCCTGTGCGGTTCAGTTTGAAAAATTTTCATCTATGCTCGAGCTCAGATTGAATTATTAAAAAATTATTTTTAAATAAAAAAAAATAATTTTATTATATATATAAATATATATAATAATTATATTATTTATATATATAATAATGATATATATATGTAATATTATTTTTTTGCATAATATTTAAGCCGAGCTGAGCCGAATCAGACAGACCTTGGTTCGAGCTCGGCTTGAATACATTTTCAAACTCAAAAAATAGCTCGATTGAGCCTATTTTTCGAGTTCAAGCCCGGCTTGATCGGGCCGAGCTGAGCCAAACTTCGAGCTAGCCCGGTTCGGATACACCCCTATTCATAAGTTTGTTCACTGCATATATAAATGATAAAACATAATGACAATACATAAAATATAATGTTAGTCTCCGATCCTCATCGTCTGGTTTGTCCTAATTGGAGACCTTACAACTAATAAGCTCATCTATGTAGGCGGGGAATGAAAAAATGATGAAATTTTGCTAACATATTTGTATATCTACCCTTACTCTAATGTACATACATACATCTATGAAATTCCCTTAATATGAGTTCACAAGACCTAGAGGGGAGGGGGGGAATAGGTCTGGTTCAATGATTCTAAACAATTTTTTCGATCCAAATTAGTTAACCTATTCACAAACCATAACACACAAAATGTTTACATAGAAACCTTCCGGGAAAACCATGAGACCTAATCCAGCAAAATTTGTACTTAGAGAAAAGTAATCAACTTACAAGTCTCGAACTGTACCCAATTGGACTCGACATGATGATCCTCGGTAACCAGTTCTTCCCGCCTTGTCAAACCACGAACTTGCAAGCTGGACCTCCATCGCAGCGGCTCCGGCTCCTCACCGGCCTAGCTTTCTCTCATGCACCACTAATCTCGATCCAGATGATTGATCTCCGTCAAGGACGGCTTTGGTTCTCACCAACCAACACTGAATGATTTGAGATTGTAAATACAGATCTATCTAAAAGGACATGCTTCTCTAGTGGAGGAGAGAGATGTTTAATAAGATCTCATAGAAGAATACCTCAATTCTTTCAATACCCCCTCTTACTTAATTACAGGGAATAATATCTACATATATTGAACCCTAAAAACAGATTTTAAAGCTTTTTAAAATTGTGATTCACTGGATCTCGCTCGAGCCAATATGGTCTCGCTTGAGCAAGATTGTCAAAACCCAGAAAGCTTAAATGGCGCAATCAAATTTCTTACTTACTGGATTTTCATCTTCGCTAGAGCGAGATACTGTTTGCTCAAGCCAATGTTCTTGCTCGAGCAAAATTGCTCTGTATCTTTTCCACTGTTATTACCTTAGTTAAGGTCAAGACCCAAATCACCTAAGGTAGAAAGTATATCTAGGTCAATTCACCTAAGTTGTAGGCTAGGGTATCTAGATCACTTACCATCCTAACTTGATGAGAACAAGGCTTCAGGCGTGTTGCGCTTTAGTTGATCATCTTCAATCTTCATCCTCATGAACAATTCAAACCGGGATGGATACGACACAAGATTTACAACTTAACACTGTTTTGACTATGGGATTCGCCAATTACAAACATAGACCTAGTAACACACACACACACACACACACACACACACACACACATATATATTATTGTGCCTATCATTGTTTTCAGCATCAACAATGGACTCTAAATTGGCCATTTTTGCCCGTAATCTTCATTTCCTGACTGAGCCTGATTCAACCTCATTATTTCCTTGCTAAAAGCAGGCACCTTTTCACAGAGTTTGCATTTGTACCATACATTTCTTGCTTCTGCTTCAATTGAAAAATCCGTACATATAATTCCTACCACGTCAAGGCTCAAGCAAATAAATCGTTCTCTGAACCAAACTATTATAATTGCGTGCTTGAGCATGATTCATTTAATTCTTCTTGTGTGGTCTCTACTTTCACTAGCCTTTGGTGTTACATACAAAAGTTAGAAACTTGAAGAAGCTGTAATATTTTTTGAATAGTTTACCATAACATGATAAATGTAGTAACTTTTCAATCCATCGATTGATTGTTGAAGTACATATTATCTGGTAAATGATTCTTTGGAAAATAACTAATTTAGGAAAATTTATCTAATAATTTTTAGTAAAAACAAATAGTTTCTTATTAAAAATGACTATTGGATGACACTGTCTGAAATGATCTAGATGCGATCTTACTTCACGACCTAGTAGAGGAGAGGTGGTTATGTATATGGAGGGTGCCTTGTCATGATAGTATGAACTTTGAACCTTATTTTTCAAAATTGTTTGGTGGGCTCCCAAGGGGGCAGGAGGCATCATTTCAAATGGGTTGGGATTTGCTCTTAAAATTTTCTCTTGTCTCGTGGGAGTGAGGGACTCCATCCAGGCAGATGTATTGCCTTTTCAAGAGGGTTCAAGTTATTCCACTATTTCTTTGTGTTAGCCTAGACGAGGAGGGGGATTCTTTTAGTTCAATCTCTTGGTTGGTCATTCCTTTGACTGGTCCTTCAGGGTAGCCAACACCTTCAATCATATCATAGATTTGTCTTTAGGAGAAACGTCTTTTATCTTCTAATTCTGATAAGTGCTAATGAGGTTGCCATTTCATAGCTGATAAAGCTATTCAGAGCCTATCTTTGCAAATTGAGGATTAGATCACTTAGCCTTCGACTGTTCATTGATATAAATTGTAGTGTGGAACAATCATGTGACTTAAATAACGAACTTTTCTGCTCATGACCATTTTATTTGGTAAGGTTCATTCATACGAATAAACAGTTCTATATTCATAAGGGATACAACTCTTTCCTTCATTTGTATTCTTGGGTATACACCATAAGGAAAGCAGTAGAGGTGACCCTTACGCAGCGCAAATGAAAAAAATAGGGTAGTAGCAGATAGTTTAGATGCAATTTCGATCTTCTTGATTTACTACTAGATTAATTAGTATATTCTAGGTCTCAGAACAGAATTTCTCTGCTCATTATCCTTTTGGTCGGAGTTACCTGTGGACTTGAATTTCTCATCGATGGAAATATGTATTGCTAAGAAGATTGTGTCTGATATGCTCTTGTAGAGCTTACTGTGTGTACCTTATAGCTTCTTGCAGAGAAAGGTGAACTTCCAACAAGATTTGGCTCAGCAACTTTGGGAATACTTCTGCTACAGGTTCTTTCCATCTTACACACACACACGCACACACATACGCTCATATACTTCTCTTGATTTATTTGCATATTTAATCAATTAAGAATGATGATATTGTTTTTGCTTCTGTTTTTCTCTTCTGAATTTGGATAGGGTCGGTCATGCAAAGTATACACCAAAAAAAGTACCAAATCAATAACCTTTTTGGATCTCCACTGGTTGATATTTGCAGGACATAGCCGTTGTCCCTCTCTTAGTCATACTTCCAGTGCTAGAGAGTCAGGTAAGTTAATAGCTCGACAGTGTATTATTGTATTGAGAATTTTATAAGGACAACAGACATTCTGCAATTATTTGTTTTAGTATAATTTACTTTTTAAGGGGCGCATCCAACCCTCTTCTGTCTTATTTAGTAGTTGATTGATTCAATTAGTTGTAATAGGGTTTTTGTTCCAAAAGGCTTGACCATTTATCCAAATTTGCTCTCAAAGAAAGCATGATTTCTTCAAAATTAAAATTTGATAATAGCCACATGTCATATTTAGTAGATAACGTTTGATGTATTTATAAAGATCTATACAGAAACAAAGATCTTTATGGATAATTTCATAGATGACCCTAGATATTCAACCTGTTGTTGGATATTCAAGGTTTTTGTATGCATCTACTCATGCAATTGTACATTACCTGGTCTTAATTTGCGATTGTAGGTTACATCTTGTTCCCTTTGGCAATTGTGAGTGATTTATGGAGGATAAATTACACAAGACATAGGTGATGTAGAACAGGTAACTGAGCTGTTTCTGGAACGTTGAGATAAGACGAAATCAAGTTGAAAAACATAGCGCCAACTTCAAACAGTCATAACTTTTGATCCCGATATCACCTCACCTCGTAATTCACAAGTACTCAAAACAACCGTATGTACGAGACCTACGACATGGAAACTGATAGGAGTAAGTTGCCCAATCAAAAAACTCAGTTAAAAAAAAAACTTACTATTTTTAGTAAGTTTTCATTTTAGCGTATTTCGAGAATTTTAGAGTCAAGTTTGTTTTAAATGACCTTAATTTAGTAAGTTAAGGCTAAATCAAGAGTCATAATTTTTAGAATTTTGTCATTTTAGTAATTTTACCATTTTGGGTAAATTAGGGCTTTGGATGTATTTAAGTTACTACTTAAAGAAGTTTCTTAGTTTTTAGTGAATACATAATTACGTTTTCTTTAGAGATTATTGTCAGTTTTCCTTGTGGATTTAAGGTTGGTTCTTGGAGGGAGACGGTGATCTCCTCTTGTTTTGATTTCACGTTTCAGACTGCGTCGGTTGTTATTAGAGCGAGGTTTCTTCTTGATTGGATGTCTTTAAGCGACAGAGATAACAACAATCCTGTAGGTTCTGTCTCAGGGAAGGAAGCCATGACAGTGGCAGCGTTTGAGGCTTTTTAGTGAGATAACCAACGATCAATGCAAGAGATGCAAGCTGTGATTGCTCGACTAACCTTAGAATGTAACATATCCATGAAAATGAGCGACATGTTGTCAATGAACGGGCTCACGGTTGAGTAGCTCGCAAGTCGCAGACCACCACTTTGTGAGGTGAGTCTAGCGATGAAGTTGGTGATCTAATCCTCCAACAACAACATGGGGGGCAGGGTGCCCTTAGAGAAAATTGGCACCATCAACTGAAGATAGACCTTCCTGATTTTAATGGCCAACTTCACATTGAAGACTTCTTCGACTTGTTGATTGAAGGAAAGAGGTTTTTCGATTATATGGAGATTCTAGAGGATAAGAAGGTAAAGTTGGTGGCATACAAACTTAAAGGTGGGGCTTTAGCTTCGTAGGAGCAGCTCCAATTGTCACGAACATGGAAGATGAAGGCACCGATAGGAACTTGGCATTGAATGACGTAGTTGATACGAGAAAGGTTTTTGCCAGTCGACTATGATTAGGTATTATTCCAGCAATATTAGAATTGTTGCCAAGGGAGTCGATTTGTAAAGGATTATGCAGAAGAGTTTTACTGCTTATCTTCACGTAATGACTTGACAGAGACATAATCACAGCAAGTAGCGAGATTCACAGGTGGATTGCACATGAGGATCCAAGATAGGGTTTTGATGCAACCTGTTTAGACCATTAACGAGGTTGTTAAGTTAGCGACCAGAGTGGAGATGCAACTAAATAGACTTCTAGCAAGAGGCCCAACATTTGGCAGGGCCAATCTTGTCGAACCATCATGAAATATAGCACAAACTTGTGCAAAAGATCTTGTTCAAGTGCAAGCTAAGCCATACGGAGGAGCGACCAATCCTAGAGATACAAGCAAAAATCCGTATGCTCCACCCCAACCTTTCTAGTGTTATCGTTGTGGCCAACCTGAGCATCGATCCAATCAATGTCCCCAATGAGCAACGACTAATTTGGCTACTAATTCAAGGGATGCAGCAGATGATAAACAAATCCTTGAAGGGGAGGAGAAAGAAAATTTCCATGGAATGTGAGGAAGAGTGGTGTTATGAAGATCAAGGTGAAGGGGTATCCTATGTAGTGAGGAGACTAATGGATACTCCTAAGCAGGGTTACCAAGTTCGTTGTCTACTATAGTGATCTGCGAACTGGAGCGAACCTAAAAAAATTCGTGGTTTGGTCCATTTCGGTTCAACTTGGTTTGTGAAATTGAGCGAACCACATGATTGTTCCAAACAGTCTTGGTTAGCCAAATTTTTTTATTAAAGTTAGTTGATCTTTTTCTTTGGGTTCGGCGAATTTATATTTTGGGTTCAACGAATTTTTCTTTTGGGATCGTGACCGCTCATAAAAATACATTTTTTAATGGGTTTTCAAAATAATTATTTTTAATATACTTATTTACATACTTAAATAAATAAATAAAAATATATTAGAATATATTATAAAATATATCTTTGCCTTATATGCTTAAATAAGCGAACCAAATTAAAGAACCTAAGTGAACCGAGAAACGAATTATCTCATCCTACCATTGTTACAAATCTCCCGAGAAATACCCAATTTTTCCTGAGAAAGACCGAGAAATATATCTAAAGTTTAAAACTCCGTTTTTATCATGATATTTTAAAAATCTCGTGGGAGATATAATTTTCTCTTTGTTATCCCGTGAATATCACTAGATTTAGTCGATATTATAAAAATAACGTGAGAAATACACAATGTTGTTGGTTTTATGAACTTATAACTTGGTGATTTTTATTACTATTTTATGTAATTTTAATATATTTTTTAATCATCGCTGAGATTTAGGCGAGAAATACCTGAAAAACAAAATCAGATTTGAAAATTTCCCGAGAAAAACTTCGGCCGATAAAAATCCGAGAACGAGATTTGCAACAATGCATCCTATCCCCAGCAAACCAGGTTCACTCTAGATTGGCAGATTGTGAACCGTGAACTGATGACCCAGGTAACATTGCTCCTAAGCAAGAAGCACGCAATGACACAACATCTTTAGGACGAGGTGCATAATCCACTGGAAAGTCTGTGATGTAATCATAGACGGAGGCAATAGTGAGAACATTGTATCGAAAGCCATGGTAAACAAGCTGCAATTGAAGATAACATCTTACTCCATACACAATTGGCTGGATTAAGAAGGTTAGCAAAACTAAGGTAACTAAACAATGTTGAATTTCCTTTTGTATTGGAAAATATTATAAGGATGTTGTTGATATGTGATGTAGTTGATATGGAAGTCTGTCACATGTTACTTGGTAGACCCTAGCAGTATGATGTAGATGCTACTCATTGAGGGAACGACAATTTTTATGTCTTTATTAAGGATGGCTGAAAATTTTCCTTGCTCCTATGGGGACAGAGAACTGGCCTAAAGCTTTACAAGTGGAGGGACGGTCCCTCTTGACATTGAAAGACTTTGTAAAAGAGTGAAGATATAGGGGAGATTTATGCTTTGGTTGCGAATGGGAATGATATAGAGCCCACTGGTATTTCAGAAAATTAAAGCCAGTGTTACAGGAGTTCAAGGCGATTATGTCGGATGGACTCCCTGACGGATTACCTCCTATGAGGGACATTTACTACCATATTGATCTTGTTCCGGGTGCTAGTCTACCTAACCGCCCCCATTATTGAATGAGTCCGAAAGAGAATGAAATATTACAGGGCCAGGTCACAAAATTGATCCATAAGGGCTTGGTTAGGGAAAGCAAGAGTCCATGCAGTGTTCTTGCCTTGTTGACGCCAAAGAAAGATGGGAGTTGGCACATGTGTATCGATAGCAAGGCCATTAACAAGATTACTGTAAGTACAGATTTCCTGTACCCCGATTGGATGATATGTTGAATATGCAAGAAGGATCAAATATATTTTCTAAATTAGATTTGAGGAGTGGGTATCACCAACTAGAATTAGAGTGGGTGATGAATGGAAGAAAACATTTAAAACTAACGATGGTTTATATAAGTGGTTAGTGACGTCATTTGGGCTTTTGAATGCACCAAGTACTTTCATGAGATTAATGAATCAAGTGCTCAGGCCTTTTATTGGTCAATTTGTTTTTGTTTATTTCGACGATATTTTGGTATACAGTCACAATGAAAAAGAGCATGTTGATCACCTAAGGCAGGTACTTCTTGTACCTAGGGAAAATAAGCTATACTTGAATCTTAAGAAGTGCAATTTTATGTTGGAGTGCCTTCTGTTTCTGGGCTATGTGGTAAGCTCAGAAGGTATTCATGTAGATGAAGAATACGTGAGAGCCATTAGAGAGTGGCCTAGGCCCAAGACTGTTGGCGATGTGTAGAGTTTTCATGGTTTGGAAACTTTTTACCATCGGTTCGTCAGAAATTTTAGTTCCATTGTGACACCCATTAGAGAATGCATAAAGAAGAGAATTTCAGTGGATTGAGGAAGCTGAGCAGAGTTTGCGTTGATTAAGGAGAAATTATTTACTGCCCTCTCTTGTGCTACCGAGTTTTGAGAAGCTGTTTGAAGTGGAGTGTTATGCTTCCTATGTGGACATTGGTGGTGTACTTTCTTAAGAAGGGAGACTAGTAGCCTTTTACAGGGAGAAATTGAGTGATGCTCGTAAGAAGTGGTCAATGTAAGAATTTGTGCTATATGCATTAGTCCAGGCTTTGCGCCATTGGAGGCATTACCTTATACAACGAGAATTTGTACTACATACTGATCACCAGGCTTTGAAGTATATTAAGTGAAGGGGAAATTACCGGGAAGAACATGTGTCAGCAGCTGCTACAAGTACTCTGGTTTACTGGTAGAAGGGAGGAGTTGAAGGGTATGATACCCTGACCTGTACTCCGATGCCAAAGTAAGTAGATGTAGGAGATGATGAATAGTAACAAGCACAAAAGCTAATGAGAGAGAAAGAGTAGAGATTTTTTGGTCCTTATGCACTGAGCTTCTCGGGGTATTTATAGGTTAAGCTTTGGATGTCCATAGATTCCCATGGATGGCCATAGATGCCCATACCACGTGTTCTACACTCATTACTAAATATGTTAGTCAGATCTGCCACCTAACGTACCACATGTGGGAGCCTACTATTAGTTCAGTCGGTTTGTTTCTGACAGCACGCAGATGTGACCAGCATTAAATGCCAAGACAGTGCTTTTCACCTACTTGTCAGAATAAAACGATCGCCTCCTGATCACTTCCTCCTGCGAGTCAGTCTCGTTGTTGACTCAAGCTAGGGTCCGTTGTATTTGCATTAAAATGAGGTTTGATGGGTTTATCCGGAAGACAACGGATACGTTGTGCATAAGACAACAGAAACGTTGTCAAGAGCACATTGGGAACATTGTTCACAAGACTACGAGTACGTTGCGAAGTACACAACGGAAACATTACACATCAGACAACGGATCATTCCTCTACTTTAATCACGTGATCCACGTGTCACACCTTTGTAGGCATAACAACAAAAACTAGCTCGTTCTCTAATACTTAATTAATCTTTACGAATTTTATCCCTTACATTAAGTATTAACAGTCAAACTAATATGAATTGTATGCATGCTAGATGGATTTCTTTTCTGCAGGAATTCACTTTTGTGTTAAAACGCAAGTCTAGGCAACAGAACAAAGCAGCGGATTCAGTCAGCAGAAGATCCTCTTTTGCTTATCACTATGAGCAACGAGGTTGTGGGGTTTACATACCTAAAAAATTAATGTCGAAGACAACGATTTCAATTAAGTCTGGTCTAAATGTTTGATTGGACCTTTAGATGGAGTGCACGTACATAATAGTTTTCTTTTTCAAAAGGGAATAGATTATGTATTCCCAATTGCTTGTTAAGTGAAAGTGTTCATGAGTTGCATGGAGGAGGACTGGGAGGATATTTGGGACGTGACAAGAGTATAACTCTTGTGGAGGAGAGGTAATATTGACCTCAATTGAAGAGGGATGTTGGAAGGACAATAAAGTGTTGTCTTGTCTGTCAACCAACTAAGAAGGACTAAAGGCCAATCCCAAAATACCGGTCTCTACACACCAATACCAGTACCAGAATCACCTTGGGGGGATTTGTTCATGGATTTTGTGTTGGGTCTTTCGCGGACGTAACAAGGTATGGATTCTGTTTTTGTGATGGTAGACAGGTTCTAAAAAAGGGTACATTTTATCCCATGTAAGAAGACAATGGATTTGACTAATGTATCCAATCTGTTCTTTAAAGAGGTGGCACGACTACATGGTGTACCCAAGACGATTACATCAGATCGGGATATGAAATTTTCTTATCCAATTTTGGAGGACCCTATAGAGGCGATTTGATAAAACTTTGCAGTACAATAGTGCTACCATCCTAAATAGAGGGCCAAACAGAAGTGGTAAATCGGACATTAGGTAATATTATATGTTTCTTTCAGGGGATAAGCCAAAATAGTGGGATTTTTCCCTCTTGGGCTAAATTTGCCTTCAACAACATGATGAATTGATCCACAGGCAAGACCCCTTTCGAAATTGTTTATGGTCGTGGACCTAGGCATACAATAGACCTAGTGACATTACCAAAGCTTCCAAGGATGAGTTCAGCTGCTGACAAGATGGCTGAGAGGATTGTGGAAGTGCATGCAGATGTTCAAAAAAGATTAGAGGAGACCAATGCCAAATATAAGGAGAAGGTTGACCAATATAAGCATGTAAAGGTGTTCAAGGAAGGAGACATGGTGATGTTACATCTGAGAAAGGATCATTTTCCAATTGGGACATACAGGGCCCGTTTGGTGTTAAATTCTGGTGATTCTCCTGTCAGCACCCCATTTTTACACCCTTCTTTACCATGGTTAATCAACTTAACCATGGTTAGTTCAGTCCTAACCCTAGGTCAACCTCACCTAAACCCTAGGACAACCTTAGTCCAGACCCTAGGTCTAAACCATGGTTAGTTCAGTCCTAACCCTAGGTCAACCTCACCTAAACCCTAGCTTAAACCCTAGGTAGCCCTAGCCTAACCCTAGTAAGCCCTAGGCCTAAGTCCAGGCCCTTAGGGCCTAAAACCCATAGGCAAGCCAAGCTAGGCCCAAGAACCCAACCAAACCCAGCAGCAGGGAGCCTGGTCCTTAAAAATTCAAATATTAGAATGTCGGTATTACCTTTACCAACATTCATTTTTGGCCTAGGTTTTGAGTAGCGGTAGATGATCTACCGCCACGCCTGTCATTGCGTGTTTGCAGGTCTGTAGCCACCTCCTGCACCACCAGCCTCTCCCAGACCATCATGCCGCTTCCCCATGTGTCTGAGCTCCCTCAGAGACCCCTCCACGTGTCTGCAAGCTCCACCCAACCATGTCCTAATCCCATCTAAGTCCCCACTACCTACAAAACCAACACCCCCTTCAATGTAAACCAGACAAGAACACCCATAGGGAATCTCTGATCAATTCCGAAGCTCCCCAACACCCTCACACCTCCTAAAATCCTCCAAAATCCGAAGGCCAGCCCTTGGTTGCAGACCACCACCTCCGGCAGCCACCTCCACCGCCTCCTGCAAGCACACCAGCAGGGTAGGGATCAGCCCTACCCATTTCATTTCCTTCCTTTGAGCTCCTATGGTCCCCTGGTCCATTTCCAGGGGGTTTTGGTTCTGTTTTAGTAGCATAAGAGGGGTTCCCTGCCTCCTCCATTGGCAGTGGAACCCCCATCAATCCCTTACACCATCACCCACTATGCACAAACTCTCTCCCACCTCCACAAGCTTTCTGGGGGGTCCTTAGTCATGAGGAACCCCCTGGTTGCATCGTGGAACAGCCTGTTAGCCGGAATTTTCGATTTTTGTAGAATTCCAGTAGTGGCGGTAGAATAACTACCGCCACTTTAGGACCTTTTTTTGCAGAGCTTGTAGCTCATACATGGTGAGGCTCCTGGTCCATTCCAGGGCCTAAGTTGGTTGTCTTGGATCCCCTCTAACTTCCCTGAGCTTTTCAAGCTCCATGGGACAGCTTAACCGTGGTTAATTTGGGATAAATTCGAACTTGCCCAGAATGTCGGTAATCCCATTACCGACATCCTGCTATTTTTGAAACAATAGTATTAGGGCCTTCATGGGCCTAACTTGAGCCAAGCCCAAGGCCCATTATAGGCCCAGGACACGTGGCAATATACCTGTACTCTTCCTTGGGCCCACACATCCACGTGGCACCTGCTTTAACCTTCCCCATTGTCTGCATCACTGTTGTTCCTATAAAATAGGAATGGCGGCATTACCTTTACCGACATTCCCAATATGCATTATATTGGGAATGACGGTAAATCAAATGCCGCCATTCCCTGTATTGCCTGAATAGCAACCTTGCACCAAGCCCAGGCCCAATCCGAGGTCCACTAAGGCCCTGACACACGTGCCAGACCCATCTTTAAGCCCTGTTCATGCCTTTAACCGGGGTTAGTCCAACCCCGGTTAGCTTCTGACCCTAGTTAACATGGTTTAAAAAAACACCGAAACCGTTACGTCAAGCCCGTTACGTAAAGGTTTCGGTGACCTCTAATACCCGATACCGTACCTTTACTCGTTTATTCCGAAACAAAACCGTAACGCCCGAAACCGTTACGTAACGCCCAAACAGTTACGTAATGGCCGTTACGCTTGATACGTAAAGGTTTTGGTCATAGGATTGAGTTATGAAAATCCCTAAACTCATTCTGAAACCTCATCTTTGCTTCCTCTCTTCTTCTTTACTTATTCTTAATACCTTTTTTTTTTTAAAATCATTTTTTTTTTGTTAATTAACAACTTGATTTGGAGTTTAATTCATAGATTTGAAGGAATCTAAGGCATGTGCTTTATTTCGGGTATGTTTCAACCCTCGACATATCTAATTTCCTTATTTCTAAATTTTGAGCTTCATATTGGCTTTAAAAGTATCTTGTTACTCATTTTTTATATGTTTTTTTATTATTTTTTTTGTATTTATTGGAATTTTTTGGATTTTTTTAAGCAAAAAAGAAAAAAAAATAAGTAAAGGCCGAAACCATTACGTGATGGCGTTACGTAAAGGTTTCGGCTGTGTTCGTTACGGTGTCCGAAACCCTTTTTTAAACCTTGCTAGTTAAGCTTCCCTACTCGAAAAAATACACATAAAATCATAAAAAAACTAAAAGTATAAGACTCAAAAAGACCAAAAAAATGACTTGTTATCTTAGCATTAACTAGGTTTAGGCCCTAACCATGGTTAAATCAACCTTGATTGGTTTTAACCATGGTTAACTGATCAATATCACAAAAAAACATGAAAAATGCAAAAAAACCCAAAAAGAGACTTTCTAGGCTTTTCTTAACTATGGTTAGTCCCTAACTATAATTACACCCTTATAACTGCGGTTAGACTCACCCTTTGAGCACTTGACCTCCCCGGTCAACTAAACCCTAGCCCATAGGCTAGACCCTTGACTACCCTACGCACACACAACACTACCCCTAGCCTTGGCACTGACTCATGTGCTAGAACTACGCTCGGTCTGATCTCACCCCGGTGAGTACGTAGGCAACCCTACTCGGATTCGACCCTAGCCCATCTAGCTTTCTATATCTTTTGAATTAGCACTTGGTTAAACACTTCGACTTTTTAATTAATATTGAGATTAAACTTTGGCTTAAATTTAGGGAGTAGGTAACCGTTGTAAAACGGGGGTCTTGGAGTGCCTAACACCTTCCCCGAGACTTAATCGAACCGCTTACGCTAACTCTGTAAGAACCATAAGACCTTATCCGACTATCCGGGACCTATCCCTAAGAATGAATAGGTGGCAACTCTCAAGTCAAACAAATGTGAGAGGATAGGAAAAATCCCATGCTCACATCTCTTATTCTGAAGAAGAATTGTTCTTCTTAAGGATGTGTTTTTAAGATCAATTATGTGCTGGAAACCTGTTTGGCAACAGTCAAGCCAAAATCTGTTATAAGAACATAATTATGTTTGGATGGAACTCCCCCGTCCCCCCCCAAAAAAAAAAATCATATTCATTAACCCATATGAATGTGATGATCCTAATCAAAAGAGAGAAAATACCCTTGATTGATTTATGAAGATCGGGTAAAAGTTGATCGATGTTATTTTTGATCCCTAATATCTTTTGGTCCTTCCAAATTCATATTTTTACATGCCATGTACAAAAGTCACCACTGAACCATACTACACCAAGTCCTCATTCCAGATTCTGGGCTGCCCATCAAAATCTCTGCAGATTCCGAATTGGGTTTAGACCAAGCCCTAGCAATTGTAATGAACTAATCAAGATGCCTCAAGGATATATTATTAAGATGGATTAAGGTCATAAGATTCTTTAAGTGGAACCCAACAATTGCTAATATCAAACGTTGTCAACTTGGAATCCTCTACGGTTGTAATCGGGCTCAGGGTAGTCCGATTACGCCCCTGAGGTCGCCACATGTCCCTTTTGACACCCCTTAATTGTGGTTAAGATTCACCCACCCCTAGGGTTCACCCACCTATGCTTGGTTCTTAGAAAACAATATTAATTTTTTTAACCCAAGTTAAAAATCACTAACTCCTAGGGTGAAAGTTTTTTAAATATTTTTTTCCTAAAACCAAGAATAGGTGGATGAACCTTAGGGGTGGGTGAATCTTAACCACAATTAAGAGGTGTCAAAAGGGACATATGGTGACCTCAGGGGTGTAATCGGACTCCCCAGTCCGGTTACAACCGTAGAGTATTTCAAGTCAACATTGTCAATCATCCTTGATGATGTGGAGCACCTCACCACACCACACTACTCTTTTATAGGCATTTCATCAAACAACTTAAATACATTTAAAACATAACCCTCAAATAGTCTATTTTTTGTTCACCTCAAATTAGAACAAGAGAAGGGGACGAAGGGGGAGAGGGATGAGAGAGAGAGGGACAAACTGAGAGGGTTTTGGGCATAGTGACAAAGTCGGGGTTCGGGAATAATTTAGCAGAGGTTAAGTTCGGAATAATTCGGAACAAATCGAGAAAAATTCGGAACAGATAAAAAATAAATTAATAAATGTAAAAATATACTGAACAATTTGATTAAAAATTATACAAAATAAGTAGCTTTTTTGTCAAGTTGAGAAAATAATTCGGAAAATTCGGGAATAATTTGCCAATAATTCGCGAATAATTCGGTAAAGCAAAAATGTTCGAATAATTCGCGAATTTTTGAAAAAAACGGTGTTTTTTGTTACAGAGGTTTTGGGGGAGAGAGAGAGAGAGAGAGAGAGAGAGAGAGAGAGAGTGGAAGATCTAAATTGGAAATTACATCTAAATTCCCATTTCCCTCAAGCAAACTACAATTCCTATCTCCCGAACTGAGAGAGAGAGGGATTCAGAAGAGAGAGAGGGATGAATTGAGAGGGAATTGAAAGAGAGAGAGAGAGAGAGAGAGAGAGAGAGAGAGAGAGAGAGTGAAAGATCTAAATTGGAAATTACATCTAAATTCCCATTTCCCTCAAGCAAACTACAATTCCTATCTCCCGAATTGAGAGAGAGAGGGATTCAGAAGAGAGAGAGAGGCATAAACTAAGAGGGAATTGAAAGAGAGAGAAGGGGACGAACATAGAGAGAGAGAGAGATGAATGGGAGAGAGTACCTCTCTGGAGTGGAGGTCGCCGGAGAAGCAGTGAGTCACATGATCATGGGCTGGTTTTCACACTACCAAGGAGAACCTTCAAATGTCTCTTGTGAGAGCCCGTGTTTTTATTCCCGCTAAAGAAATAGTTTTGAAAATTGATAATTTTTTACTCCTTAATTCTTACTCCCGGCTGAAAGTATTTATAGGAATTGTTCCGGATTCTAGGCGAGCCAAACACTATTCTTCAGATTTTATTGCCGAGGAATAGAGAATTGTTCCCTAGGAGTAATGCCAAACGACCCCACAACAAGCTGAAGCACAAAAGATAGGTCCCTACTAGATACTCAGAAAGATTAATGACAATGTATATGTTATTGATCTTCTTGAAGAAATGGCGATATCAAAGAAGTTCAATGTGTTTGATCTATTTGAGAACAATGAACCAGAACCAGTAAGTACCTTGAGAGTGAGTTATTTTCAAGTGGAGGTAGCTGAGCAATTTCTGACATAGTTTTCCGATTTTTTCAAAAAGTTCTGAATAATACCCAACTTTTTCGTCGAACAATTAATTCACAAAGTATTCGCAACTTTTGGAAAAAGTAGTGATTTTTTCAAAAAGTCACGAATTTCACGAATTAAACACTAATTTTTGAAAATATCCTGAATATATATCTAATATACGAAATATATTTGTTTATAATTAGTAATCTTATTTTATATTGTTTCATATCTTGCCCGACATTTTCTTGATTTTTCGAATTTTGCCGATTTGTTCCGAACTTTAACCTAAATGAATAATTCCCAAACCCCGACTTGGTAACTATGGTTTATGGAATGTCGAGATAGGAGGAAATTAAGTAGAGAAATGTAATGCTAACTTCAAACGGTAAGAATTTTTGATCCCGATATTGCCTTATAACCTATGAGTACTCAAAACGACCGTATAGGCGAGACATATGACATGTCAATAGACAAGCTAAGACAAAAAAGGCTGTTTCGGGGGTCAAAACACAGTTTTAAGAAAAAATTACTAAAAATAGAAAATTTTCGTTTTAGCGTATTCTGAGAAATTTAGAGTCCAATTTGTTTTAGAAGACTTTAATTTTGCAAGGTTAGGATAAAGAAAGAGTTTTGTGATTGTAGGATTTTTACTATTTTTGGTAATTTTACTGTTTTGGGCAAATTAGGGTTTTGGATGTATTTAAGCTACTGCTTAAAGAAGTTTTTTAGTTTTTAGTGAATACAAAATTACGTGTTCTTTAGAGATTATTCTTTGTTTTCCTTGTGGATTGAAGGTTGGTTCTTGGAGGGAGAAGGTGATCTCCTTTTGATTTTATGTTTCATATTGTGTCAATAGGATACTGGGATAAATCTATAGGCTACATATCTTAGCTATCACCTCTCATTTGATTGTGCACTTGCTTGACCATTGAGTTTTGAAGCTGTTGTGCTGCTTGTGTCACTGCTCCTTTTGTTCTTTTCTCCTTCAACATATTCTATATAGAGGTCCTCACATCTCGATGTGAAGTGCTCCTTTTGTCCTTACAGACACATTTTTCTCATCTCAGTTAATTTGAATATTATTGTGTGGTGATGTTGTGCCACGTCCTATGGTTTAGTATTATACGGGGTTGATTAAGTCATCATGTACACTTGTTGAAGTTGACTTGATTTGTTTAGTTTAGGATTAGGGTTTGAAAGAAGGAAGAAGAAGAAGAAGAAGAGAAAAAGAAAGAATAGAGAGCTTAGCTATTCTCTCTCATTCATTAGATTATACTTAACATCTATAAATGAATATTACAAGTCTGCCATTACTAAATACACTCTAGCATAGTAACACCCAAAGGTCTACTATACCATAAAGGTACAATAGACCAAAATAATATTCAACACTCACCCTCAAGTTAGTGCATAGATATCTGTCATGCCCAACTTGCTAATAATACTGATGAATTGAGGTCTCCTTAATCCTTTGGTCAAAACATCTGCTAGTTGATCCCCGGTCTTCACAAAAGGAATTCAAATGTCTCCTGATCTCAAATTCTCTTTGATAAAGTGACGATCAACTTCAATATGTTTCGTGTGATCATGTTGCACAGGATTATGGGCTATACTGATTGCTGCCTTGTTGTCATAGTATAGACTCATGCGTCTTTGAGCAAGAACCCCAATCTCTGAAAGTAGCAATTTAAGCCATAGGAGTTCACAACTTCACATACTCCATGTGCTATAACTCTAAACTCTGCTTCTGCCCTAGATCTGGCTACCACTGATTGCTTCTTGCTCCTCCATGTCGCAAGGTTGCCACCCACAAATGAACTATACCTAGATGTGGAGCGCTATTTGTAATAGAGCCTGCCCAATCTGTATTTGTGTAGGCTTCGACCTGCAAGTCGTCATGACTAGCATGCATTAATCATTTCCCAGGGGTGGACTTGAGATACCTGAGTATTTTGTACACTGCCTCCAAATGTCCTAAAGTCGGTGCGTGTATAAATTGACTGACAACACTGACGACATATATAATGTATGGCCTAGTCAAAGAGAGGTAAATTAGGCGCCCTACAAGTCTTTGGTACCTCTCTAAATTTGAAAGACATTCCCCACCGTCTTCACTAAACTTGTGGTTCACATCAATAGGGGTGTCATTGGGTTTACACCCCATCATCCCGGTCTCCTCAAGTAAGTCCAACACATACTTTCTCTGAGAGGCAACTTACCTTCCTTTGATATGACAACTTCTATCCCTAGGAAGTACTTCAGACGGATATCATCCACATACACAATAAAGATAGTAACTTTCTGGTGGAAATGCTTGATAAAAAGTGTGGTCTGCTTGGCTCTACTTGTAGCCATTTTTCAACATGGCAGTGCAAAATTTCTTAAACCAAGCTCTCAGAGACTGCTTTAAGCCACAATGTCTTCCTTAGCTTGCATACTTTGCCTTTGGTTGAGGAACTCATAAGGTCAGGAGGAGGTGTTATGTACACCTCTTCTTCCAAGCCACCATATAGGAAGGCATTCTTCACATCAAATTGGAATATGGGCTAATCTTGGTTGGTAACAAGGGATAACAACACTCTTATAGAGTTCATCTTGGCTACAGGAGCGAAGGTCTCATGGTAGTCTATACCATATGTCTGGGTGTATCCCTTGGCAACAAGCCTTGCTTTGTACATATCAATTGAGCCATCTGAAAGATGCTTTACAATAAAGATCCATTTGCAGCCCACTGGTTGTTTCCCTCTAGGAAGCTCAACAACTTCCCAAGTGCCACTCTTTTCAAGAACCCGCATCTCCTCTTCCATTGCCTCTCGTCACTTTGGCTGAGATAGAGCATCTGTCACATTGTGAGAAATAGACACAGAAGACAAAGACATGACAAAAGAGCGATACGAATGAGATAAAGTAGAATATGAGACAAAGTTATAGATATGATAAGCATAAGAACAAACATCCTTCCTTAAAGCAATAAGAAAGGAAGAACCATCAATTAACTCAGGATTAGAATGAGGGATATTACTTTTGACTGATGGATTAGTTGAGACTTCTTGGAGGGAAGCATGAGGGTCTTCTTTATTGTCTTTCTTCTTTCTTTCATATACCTTCAAAGTATGAACAATTTCCCCCTTTTTAGCATTATCACTATCATGAGGCAATGAAGCTGGAACTTGCAGAGGAAACACAAAAAACATCCCTTCATTGATACTCGCCCCCTGAAGAGAGGTCTTCCTGTCAGAATAAAAGAAAAGGACTCAAAAAATGTTTGGGATCAAGCTTTGTACGGTCAGAACGAGGGATATGAACGAAGCACATGCACCCAAGCACATTGGGAGGAATGAGAAACAAACACATAGAGAGGGATAGCACCCGAATAGGGATCTGAAAATCCAAAATACAAGATGACATGCGATTGATGAGAGACACTGTAATTAAAAGAGCATGAGACCAGAAGACCTTCAGAACATTAATAGCAAATAACAAAGGCTTGTTCACTTCCAACAAGTGACGATTCTTTCGCTCAATCACACCATTTTGTTGAGGAGTAGACACAGGTGGTCTGATAAATAATGCCATGACTATCAAAATAAGAGGTAAGATCACCAGACATATTCCCCTCTTTTATCAGATCTAAGAATTTTAAGATTTGCATCAAACTCAGTAATAATCATGACATGAAAAGATTTAAAAATTGATCAGACATCACTTTTAGATTTAAGAAGGTAAACCTAGGTAGTACGTGAGAAATCATCTACAAAGCTAACAAAATAGTGAAAAAAACCAGACAATGAGGGGACTGAGGAAGGATCCTATACATCAGAAGGAACCGCAACAAAAACAGAGTCACTTTTGTTCCCATGAGAAGGGTAAGAAGTTCTACAATGTCTAGTTAACTCACAGCTCACACTAAAAAGAACTAATAGAATTGGGAATAGGCAACTGAGCAAATAAACACTCAAGTAACAAAAAAGACGGATGACCAAGACGACGATGCCACTTTAGTAGTTTGTCCTGAGTAGTAATATGCCGAGCACCCGACGTGATCTGCTGGACAGGTCATGCAACACATGGCTGTGGGTCTAACACAGAGTCCTCCCTCCTCATGTCCTATACCAATAGTCTTCCTCGTCCCCAAGTCCTGAAAAATACAATGAGAGGTGAAAAAGGTAACACTACAATTAACGTTTGTGGAATATTACTAACAAAAAGGAGATTTAAAGCGATATTTGGGACATAAAGAACATATGATAAAGGCATAGAAGGAGTAACAAGTATACTACTTTTTCCGGCAATGGATGAGGAACTGCCATCGGCAATATGAACCTTATCTCTACCCGAACTAATAAGGTACGACGTGAAAAGGGAAGACATGCCATTCATATGGTCGGATGCACCTGAATCAATGATCCAGGGGTGACTGTGTGCCTGTGTGCCTGTGTGGTGAGGCCGAGGTACTAAGGGTTGAGACAGAAGTACCTGTGTAAGCAAAATATGATGTAGAAGGTGCAGATGAAGGTTCTAACTGAGCCATAAAGCGCTGGATATGCTCCATCTCATCACTAGAGAATGCATTACCGTCTGAAGAGTGTGCAAGAGGAGCATGTGCAGCAGAGATAACGAAATGAACACTGGAGTGGCCTCTACCACCAAATCGACCTCCCATTCTATCACCAAATCTGCCTCCTCAAGCTCCATTTCCCACCTCTGAGTAGGTCTGGGTGACATCATCCTATATCTCCTTAGCCGTAGAAAGGAACTTGTAGTTACTGCTAATGTCGGACTACTTAGAGTTAAGGAGCCAAGACATGATAGTTGCATTCTTTGTCTCCACTTGGCAAAGGCCTTATCAGTCTCCTCAGGCATAACATAAGAATGGTACCCCTCAAGTACCCCATCTTTCCTTTTCCCTTCACAAACAACATAACAAATTGTGACCATACTAAGAAATTGCTACCATTCAACTTAATAGTAGTGATTTGCACAATTAGGGCATCCCCATGTCTAAAGTACACTTTCCAACCACTAGTCACAGGGTTAGAGGGGTCTTGGCTCACTTCTGAGTCACCCTTTGCACTTCAAGAGGACTGATTTGCACAAATCAAGTTCTTAAACTACCACCACAAATGGATACACAACCCAAGTCAACACTTCCAACTTCATACAAAGGGTTTACACAACCCAAAACAACATATCCAACTTCACACAATTTTCTTCGAACACTTGAGGGCACCTAACTTGCATATCACCTTCATGGAACACTTTTCATTTTTACACATTTTTTTCAGATACTTAGTAGGCCCAAAACAACATTTCCAACTTCACACAACTTTTTTCAAACACTTGGAGGACACCTAACTTGCACATCACCTTCATGAAACACTTTTCACTCTCACACAACTTTTCTTAAATACTTCGGGGGCACCCAACTAGCACACCACCTTCAAGAGAGACCAAATACCATCTCCCATGCACATTGCCATTGAAATATTTTGCCAAACAATCCCAAAAACACTTTTTCACAATAACTAGTGAGAAAAATCCTTACCAGAGCTTCAATATTCCACCAATCAACATGAGACCTCAACCAAATCTTTGAAATTCCTAAACCACAACCAATTAACTTCACAAAACTCCCATCTCCATGCCTCAAAAATTCTGAAATAAATACCACAAATCTTTACACATCAAGGCTCATTAGATGAGAGAAAAAGCTAGGTCATCCATACCTTGGCCGTACGGTCCTTTAGATCTTGAGATGCTTTGATACCAAGTTGACTTGATTAGTTTAGTTTTGGGTTATGGTTTGGAAGAAGAAGAAGAAGAAGAAGAATAGATAACTTAGCTATTCTCTCTCATTCTTTAAATTATATACTTAACATCTAGAAATGAATATTACTAGTATGCCATTACTACATATACTCTAGCATAGTAACACCCAAAGGTCTACTATACCATAAAGGTACAATAGACAAAAACAGTATTCAATAGTTGAGTTGGTTGGATCAATTCTCTTTTGTATTCTATTTCCATTGTTACTTGTACTATCATGGATTAACAGCCAAATGGCATATTGGACTCCTATTTTCTCAAGCCCGAATCTTGGGCATTAAAATCCCTGACCCTGCCACAAAAGTACTCAATTCAAATCTTCCTATCCTATGTGAATAAATTATGGACGTATGGTTACAAACACCTCATTAAACTCATTATCATGGCAAGTTTTAGTTCATTTTTATCCATAATACTTCCATGGGTAGCAAGGAATTTCGTCTCTTTCCTTCATATTTAACCATTTTAAGTCTTATATCAAACATCATGCATTTTTCTTTTTGATGTTTGTATATTATAAGAGAGTGGTTCTACTTAAATTTTGTTCCTTGTTAACAAAGAAAGTTTCTTATGCAGTCCATACTCCATCGTATCCTTTGGAATTTTAGATTAATACTGGCTGTACTTTATGCTTGTCAGATACTTAAATAGTAAGCACATGAACTGAAGTATATCTTGCATTCTTTTGGTCCACTCTTGTAGAATCTTGTAGAGGAAAGCATATGGCCAATGCTTGCTACAGAAAGTTTAAAGGCTTTAGGTGGACTCGGTCTGCTTTCTCTTGGAGGAAAATTCCTTCTCAGACGTATCTTTGAAGTTGGTATCAGACTCTTTAAAATAACACAATCCTTGTTTGAAATTCATGATTTATGGCCTTGCAAAAATAAATTAATGGTAAATTCACAAAATCCAGGTTGTCGCAGAAACAAGGAGCTCAGAAGCTTTTGTTGCTCTCTGTCTGCTTACAGTTGCTGGAACTTCACTTCTTACCCAAAAGTTGGGCTTCAGTGACACGGTTTGATTATTTTTCCTCAAAGTTGAATAATAGCTGAAATTGAGGGCTTTTCAAGTTGACTTACGTCAATGAGTTTGTTGTCATTTATAGCTTGGAGCATTCCTGGCTGGGGCACTTCTAGCAGAAACAAATTTCAGAACTCAGATTGAAGCTGATATAAGGCCCTTTAGAGGCTTACTTCTTGGGTTATTTTTTGTGACTACAGGGACATCTATTGACACGCAGGTATTTAATATATCTAGCTCTGCAATCTCCTATTACGTCAAACAGTGCAATTTAGGTACATTGTATATTTGTATGTGTTTAGGTAGCTTTGTATTTGATGGGCGACCTGGGTTTAGAATGGTAAGAAATATATGATCACAGCCGCAGAGATAATTATCTGACATCCATTGGCATAAAAACTTTGGTAAACGATAAGTGAATTAATATTTGCCTAAAGCTTAGTAAGGTTAAATAATAAAATCGATTTGCTGGGTTGGGTATTACCGTATTACAACACTTTTTTTTAATAACAACCACCCAGTGAGTATTAAAACGCTAACATGATTAGCTACAACAAAGTTTGGATGTCGATCTCTAATTATCAAACAATTCCTACGTACGCATCTACACACACATATACGTTCTTGTATAAAACCCAAAATACTTATTTATTTATTTATTAATGTAATTTTCTATTGTCAAAATGCCCTCAAATTTTAACTAAACTGTGTACTAAATTTAGGCTCCTAATCAAAATAGGTGTCCTAATTACATAAAACAGACCCTTTAGAGCCAAATTTACAAGGTTAATTCCCTTGGAAAGATTCTACACACTACTCTCTCTATCTCTCTCTCTCCTGTGATTTTAGAAACATATTTTCATTCTTATTGTACTCTTTCCCCATACAAATCAATGCAATTGATCAGATGCTTATGGGCCTTGTGGCTGTCAAATTGGGTCGGTTATGAGTGTAGGAGTGATCCTAAGTGCCCATCAAGGTTATGAATGTTGATATTGTAGGATATGTGATGAAGACAGGCCCGTGGGACTCAAAGTGTACAACCGGAGGCCCAAGAAAACTCATGACAATCCATAAAGCCCATAAAATGGGCCCACAAATCTGAAAATCCAGCCATGCATTAAGAGGGTCTTCTAGAAAGACCAAGACTCTTTTTGGAAGTTGATAGAATATTCTAAAAAGTCAAAAAGTCATTAAAGAATCTCTAGAATGTCAAGAATTCTTTAGAAAATCAAGTCTTTAAAGAGTTTTCTAGAAAGTTAAGAGTCTTTAATATTATCTAGATAGTCAAGAGTCATTTAAAATATTTTAGAAAGCCTAAGGGTCTAGAAAGTCCAAAAGTCTTAGTTGGTCCTAGAACCTTAATGTCTTAGCATTTATGTAGAATGTTATATAAATGCTTATACATAAAGGACCTTATGACAATATAAGGAATTCAGAATTGAAGTGAATGAAAGTTCCTCTTTAGTAAGGTGTGACTCCTTGCATTGGTGATGTGACTCCATCTTAAGTTGGTGAGACTCCGACCTTAGTTAACCTATGGAAGTAGTGAGACTCTACTTCTCTTCTCCCTTTCCCCTTTTTTCATTTCCAAGTAAACCTTCTATTCCTTTTATTAAAATCGAACATCATTCTTCCTTCGTCCTACATCAATTTTTGGTATAAGAGCAAGTTCCAACTTCTTAGAAAATTAGTGGAAAGATGTCTACTCGAAGTGGACGACCATATGCTCCTAAACTCATGCAATCTCAGTGAGATGAACTTCTTTTGGAGTTGGTTCAAAAGTGCAGCAACTCTCTCAACTTACAGACATCCTATGGTCTCGTATATTCCTGGAGCAGTCGGAAGAAGTTCAACAAGAACCCAACAATGGTGACGCAAATTTTGATAATGTTTTTCAAGAGCATGAAGACATAAGGCCACTGGTGAGGGCATGAGGAACAATAAGCTCAAAACATTAGCAACTCATACTCCAATTCGCGATGACTCTATTTCGGATCGATCACCTCCACATTGTGTTGAAGCTAGAATTCCACAAAGCAATTTCCGTCAAATTTTCGAGTGCCGTGATAATTATAGAGATCGATTTGATGATGGAACGAGGGGAGTTAAAGTTGAATTCTCTGATTTCTTCGGAAAGCGAGATCCGCATGCCTTCCAAGACTGGTTAATGTCTTTGGAAGATTATTTTGACTGGTTCGAAATGTACGAAGAACAACGGGTCCGTTTTGTGAAAATGAAACTCAAGGGACAAGCTTGTATATGGTGGCATAATATAGAGGATCGACTCTATAGACTTGGTCAACCTCCTATCAGTGATTGGGAGGAGATGAAATTCAATTTGAAAGAGAAGTATCTTCCTCTTGATTATGAAGAAACCATCTTTGAGGAGTTATTTCAACTTTGACAAAGAGCTTCTAGTGTAGAGGAATACACAGAGAAATTCAATGAGTTGACTATTCGTAGCCGGATAACAGAAGACGAGCGACAAGCTATATCGCGGTATCAGAAGGGTTTGAAGGTGGAAATTAAGTAGGAACTCACGATTGTACGCTTGACAAGCCTTGAAGAAGCTTACCAGTTGGCCTTAAAGATTGAAGCTCAATTAAGGCACTCAACACTAAAGCGTACTGGAGTTGTAGTTGGAGGATTTTCTACCTCTTAAAATGCTTCCAGTGCTCCCCGTAGCAATGTGAGTACTTCAAACTCTCCTTTAATCAACAAATTCAGTAGCTCGAAGCCATTTGGTGGAGATAGTAACAAGGGCAAGGCTCTTGTGAATAGTACCTCACGCTGTGATAGTGAAGCAAAATGCTACGAGTGTGGTGAAGCAGGGCATTATGCAGTTGTGTGCCCTACAAACTACAAAGAACATTCACTATTGTGAAGAAGCAACTGAAGAAGATCAATTAGCTAATGATCAAGGTGTTGAATGTGACCACCTGCAAAGTAGAGGCTGGAAGATGGCAAATGGGTGTTTCATGTGCCTCCAAGAGGAGGAATCAGTTGATCATCTTCTGCATTGCCCTATCGCTTTCAGGATATGGGGTCTGTTTCTTTCGTGGTTGGGCATTTGGTGGGTTTTTCCGCGCACTTTAAAGGAATTCTTATCATGCTGACATTCGGTTAAGGTGGAGGGTTGTTTGGAGGAAGCTTGGAATATCATCCCAGGAGTTATTGTCTGGTCCATTTGGAAGGAGAGAAATCGGAGAGTTTTTGACCTCTCATCCCTTCATCCTGATCATATTGGAGTTAGAGCTATGCGTCTTCTTTCTTTTTGGCTCTCTGCAAGAGAGGACAGGGTCAATTGGGGTAGTTAAATGGAACAGATCGGTTCTTCTTTTGCACGGTCAAGCCAATGTGTTTTCTTTGCTTTCTCAGGGCTTTTCCTTTAGGTTTTTTTCTATTTGAGTTCACTATGCTTGCGAATTCCTCTGTACTAGTTCCTCTTATTTAATACACTTGCTTTATTACCGATAAAAAAAAAAAGGGTGTTGAATCATTAAAAGAGTAAGTTATTGAAGAACTAGAAGGTCTCCCTGAGACTACTCTTATAGTTCGAAGAATCTTGACCATCCCTAAGGAAGATGAGAAAGAAGATTGGCGTTGCACTAATATTTTTCATACTCATTTAGTATGTGAAGGAAAAGTTTGCAAGGTCATCATCGACGGAGGAAGTAGCATGAACATGGCTTCCCAGGAGTTGGTTGATAAGTTGAATCTAAAGGTGTAAAAACACCCCACGACCTTATCGAGTTGCTTGGGTAAATGACAGATAAATACCGGTAAGTACTTGATGCTTAGTTAATTTTTCTTTGGGTCAAAATTATTCCGATTCGGTTTGGTATGATGTTATCCCAATGAAAGTAAGCCACATCTTATTGGGAAGACCATGTCTATATGGACGCAAGGTTCAACATGATGGGTTTGCCAATACCTATACATTTTTACACAATGGTCATCAGACTATCCTTAAGCCTATGAAGGATACCTTACCCGTGAAGAAGGTGGAAAAGATGACCTCCTCTAATGTGCTTACCATGCGAGAATTCATAGAAGACAACTGAGATCAAAGGCTAATTTATGCATTAGTGGGTTGTGAAGTTGAAGAATCCAAGGAAATGCTAAAGGAGCAGCCACCTGAAATTCAAAAGCTTTTATCGGATTTTTCAGATCTCATTCTGGAAGAAGTACCAAAAGAGTTGCCACTAATTAAGGATAACCAACATGCAATTGATTTGGTACTTGGAGCTGTTTTACCCAACTTGCCAGCCTATCGCATGAACCCGACAGAGTATGCCGAACTTAAAAGGCAAGTGGATGATCTTCTTAATAAGGTATTCATAAGAGAAAGTATGAGTCCTTGTGCAGTACCCGCTCTCCTCAGTCCTAAGCGCGATGGAACTTGGAGGATGTGTGTTGATAGTCGTGCCATCAACAAGATCACGATTAAATACAGATTTTCAATTCCAAGGCTTGACGACATACTAGATATGGTGGCGGGTGCAATGATCTTCTCTAAGATTGATCTTCGTAGCAGATACCACCAAATTCGCATCCGTCCAGGGGATGAATGAAAAACAACCTTCAAGACTAAAGATGGTTTGTATGAGTGGTTAGTCATGCCATTTGGACTAACCAATGCCCCAAGCACATTTATGCGCATTATGACACAAGTACTTCGACCTTTTATTGGAAGATTTGTCATAGTCTACTTTGATGATATTCTTATCTATAGCTGATCTAATAAGGACCAGGAGGAGCATCTGCATCAAGTTATGAAAGTTTTAAGATTTGAGAAACTCTACATTAACTTGAAAAAGTGTTTTTTCATGAGTCAAAGCGTTGTTTTCTTGGGTTTTTTTGTATCATTCTTTATTTTGTAATACTTTTTATTGATGAAACTGTGAGAATGCAAACAATCAGTCTTGGTTTTAATCTTGATAGTTGATATCTTAATGGATTTTGATGCCTTGATGGATTGAAATTAGATGCTAATTTTTAAAAATTATTTTCTCCATTTCCCCCTTGAAGTTTACTCGTATTTTTTTGAATTTTTCAAAATTTCCGTACTTGACCATTGCCGAATTATTCCCAAACTGCAACTTTGTTCCTATGCATTGAACTAGAAATTTAAAATTTGATTCTTTTGGAATTTAAATTTGAGAATATTTTTAATGAATTTAGATGAGAGGTACCCAACATATGCTTACAAGATTTTTATAAAGCTTGAATATAAGTCTTTTCCTGTTGAACTGTTAGTTGACTTTTTGACCCTATAGATGAAGACTAAAATATGAGAATTTTTTTTTATCGGATTTGTGTTTTAGTATTGTTTTGATATAGTAAAATTTATGAAATTTTAAGATTTGAGAAATTCTTTAGCATTTGAAAGTTAAAATTTTGATATAATTCCAGAAAAACGAATTTTGTTCTTGAATTGGAAAGTTACTTTTTATTCTTCAAGAATATGTATCTAGGATAATTTTTATTGAATTCAATGGAGGGTATAGCCTTATTTACATATAAATATTTTAAGTAAATGGAAGTTAAATTAAAATAAACCATTTACTTAAATGATGTTTTATGTAAATAAGTTGTAAATAGGCTTATAGTATAAATAAGCTTATATTTGTGATATATCGCACGATATATGGGAAATATCGTGCTATATTTTCGATAAATCATCGATTTTTACGACATTTTGTAAAACATAAACTACTTGTGGAAGATATATTGCATTAGTGCGATATCCAAAGATATTTCCAATATATTGGAAATATTGCTGATATTTTAAACAATAGTGCCCATTGAGCGCAACTCAATGGTGTCCTACTCCCCTAAAAGAGCACCATTTTTTATGATGATGCTGTTGGGACCATAGTTACCAAACACCCGTATAGTATTGTATAATACTTTTAGGGGGGGTCGCCGTTTAAAACTCCGTATTTTTGCCGTGTTACGTGTTATACCCGTATCGCCATTTAATACGCGAATTATGTATTAAACATGTACAATATGTGTATTTTTGCCGTTCATTTACCGTGTTAACGCATATTCCACATTAAATGATTGTTATTAGTTAATATCATGATTTTTATTTATTTCTAATTTTTAATTATTTTTTAATTTTCCCGTATTTTTGCCGTATAACACCCGTACTTTCTGAATGGATCATTGCTGTATTATAACCCTACTTGTTCTTGGTAACTATGGTTGGGACTATGAGTCTATGACCATGAGACAGGGAACTAGCATGAACACACACATACATAATGTGTACATGTATATATATAAATATATATATATATATATATATAGAGAGAGAGAGAGAGAGAGCGAGAGAAAATCTACATTGGGCTGCTTCCCTTGACTTGAAGCAGATTTTTCAATGTAAAATGGGATGGCCCCACCAATACAAGGTGAGTTCATGCTTATACCACCCATTTTTACACCCAAAAGGTCCACCTAGATTTTGCCGCGTATGTATGTGTGTGTGTGTGTGTGTGTGTGTATATATATGAGTTTAAATATGAGCCAGAGCTCCCAAAACACGCCTATTTTGTGGGTGTTTTGGTAAATATTCAAAATTAATTTCAATATTTTCCAAAACAGCCCTGAAATTAGGCATGTTATGGGGAGCTCCAGAAATCATTCTAAATCAGAGTTGCAATTGATATTTAAACTATATATATATATATATAGAGAGAGAGAGGTTCTAATGGGCGGCGCTCACTAGAACTTCTAGTTAGCGCCCACTCTAAAAGGATGACACGTGACAATCTGTTTTTGAATCCGACCATTGGATGTTAAGGTGGGTCCCTTGGGAGACACGTGGTAAATAACATTCCGATCAGACTTTTTTAGACCGTTTGATTTACCCCTTGTTTTTCAGCATGAACCCCCTAGGGTTCAGTGTTTCACTAGACCCTACTTAGGCTATAGAAATTCATGTTTTTCCAACCTTCAATTGGATGGCCTATAAACGTCCAATCGGTCTTATTTGTTTGCAATGTGTCTCCTGAGAGACCTACCTTAACATCCAATGGTCAGATTTTAGAACAACTTGCCACATTTCATGTTTTTAGGGGGCCTCTCACTATTTGTTCTAGTGAGCACCACTCGCTAGAATGAGAGAGAGAGAGAGAGAGAGAGAGAGTTAAGAACACTTATAATGGGAGAGAGAGTTAAGAACACTTATAATGGTCCAAATATAAAGAATTGACATACTTAGATGCATTACTAGAACTTTTGTAAAACTTTGTTTTTGATTTATAGCTTATAACAACTTCATAAAGTATTGTTCATTATCTTTAGTCTTGTACATCTCATTTTTTGACACAAGTACTGAAATATAAACACATAGCTTAATTGGTCAATGTAATGCATATCAACCATATGAAGTCATGTCTGTTCGAGCCCAGCTTACACACACACACACACATATAATGATAAGGTCAAGAATGATGGAATCATTTTGTTAGATTCCTTTGACCATGAAATTTATGATGCCCAGTTGGGGGACAGTTTTATAAATTTAAAAAATGGGTAATACTTGCATTTGTGCTTGCATTTTCTTTTATACAATTCATTCTTCCTTTTGTTATGCAGATCCTTTTCCGAGAGTGGCCAAATGTGCTTTCGCTCTTGGCAGGTTTAATTGTTATCAAGACACTGATAATAACAGCAATAGGTCCCCGTGTTGGACTAACTTTACAAGAAAGTGTAAGAATAGGATTGCTTCTTTCCCAAGGAGGCGAGTTTGGATTTGTAGTGTTTTCTCTTGCTAATAGGTTAGTCGCCAATAGGCTATGGTCTTAATATTTTGCATATAGTCTCTGTTCATCAATCAATTCACAGTTTTTTTTTTTCTTTTCCTCATATGATCTTTTCATGGAGCAGGCTTGGAGTGCTACCACTTGAGCTGAACAAACTGCTTATAATTGTTGTTGTTTTGTCAATGGCACTAACGCCCTTGCTCAACGAAGTTGGAAGGAAAGCTGCTGATTTCATTGATGAAAAGTTTGACGGGGAGGATGTATGTGCTTTGTCTCTACATCTATTTATTTTGATGGAGTATAGAATTGTGGATGTGGAAATCTGTCATAACTCTGGCAGGGTAATAAGAACTGTCAGTTAAAGCTACCATTTGCTGCTCCCATCTAAGAGATTTCCTTGGCCAAAAATATGACCCCATCTAATTTATCGTAGAAGCCCTATCTTTCACATTCTTTTTGATTGTGAGCAAAGTAACATGGTGAACAGTGTAGAAAAGAAGTTGATGGATTGGATAGTTAAAAATCAGATCATCAAAATTGGTTAGTTTTTGGTGAAGGAGATTTTATAAATGGAACCCTTCAAATGGTGGGATCTGTTCTAATTCACTTTTCTTGCTATGCCATTTTTACACCGTCTTAAGGTTCTAGTGATTGGATTCTGAGATCTCCTCATTTTTGGATTTCTCTCATGCAGTTACCCTAACTGTATATGACTATTAGTCTGCCCTGAAATGCAAATTTGATTTTTCACAGCAAATTGCTGAGATGGTGAACTTCGATGCAAGTGAACCAGTTGTCATCCTTGGATTTGGACAAATGGGTCAGGTACAGTGATCCCCATGTACTTACTGGACTGTTATTTTAGCTGAGCTACGTATGTCTATGTTCAAGGTGTTTTTCTTTGATACAGGTCCTCGCTAATTTCTTGTCAACTCCATTAGCTTCTGGACTTGACGGTGACCTTATGGGATGGCCTTACGTAGCTTTTGACATTGATCCTGCAGTGGTTAAGGTTTGTGAGAAACTTCTCAATGCTGCATTTCAATTGAAAGTATTCTAAGGATCCGCTTTTTGCTGAGACTTATAAAGCTTTGCACTTTATCATGGTAGTTATAAGGAAATTTGAGTCACTTTGTCAAGGTTTCTAACAAAGTTAATTCTTACCATCATGAGATTTCAAGTCTTATTAGTTTTTATGAGATCTGAAATTATTCATTTTGCTGCATTTGAAGCCTCACGGGAATTGTAACTCAAGAGATGAAAAGCATGATACATCTAGTATGCATATTGTCAAATGACAAAACTTGCAAAGTGCCGGAATTTACAAGTCTCAGCTAAAGAACGGACCCTAAGGTGGAATACTGAGATCAGGAGCCCGCCCTCCCTACCTATGCGGCAGATATGATCCACATATAGGAACTAGGAACCAAGACACTATTTGGTGCATCACACCTAGGAGACCTCATTAGGCCAAAAACTGATCCATATCATTTGTTGGTGGGTAAGAAGTGGGGCGGGATTTGGCCAGACCCCCTACTAGGCAATATTAGAAAAAATAATAATTATCAATCTCTTATACAGATTGTCGTGCATCCTCCTCTTAGTCCTCTATAATGGCTTGAAGGTCATTTGCTAATCGAGGAGATATTTGA
The DNA here is from genome assembly GCA_015143295.1 of Tetracentron sinense. NCBI lineage: Eukaryota > Viridiplantae > Streptophyta > Magnoliopsida > Trochodendrales > Trochodendraceae > Tetracentron > Tetracentron sinense. The sequence continues at coordinate 21,989,146 of CM026574.1, forward strand.
TGTACAAAAGGATGCCAAAAGATCCACCACACAATTGCTTCACTGCACATAAGAAACACTAGAGGTATCTGCTACACTAGAAGAGAAGTTTCCTAAAGCAATTTGATTAAGCAAATTTGATACCACGGTTAAAAGCCTTCGTGACCACAAAATTGGCCTAGTTGAATGATCCTGACCATCTAATCCATCACATTATCTTGGATGGTCGAAATACAAGAAAATCATGCAGTGCAGAAAAATGTCTGCAGATTGTATGGTTGGACCCATCAGATTTCTGGCCTAAAATATTCCGTAGATGGGACACATGCAATGTGTATGGTACACAGAGACGACGACTTCTTCTCAACTCTCCATCTTACCTGACTATTCCCTTTTCTACAGTCATTGAGTATACACCCATTCAGCTAATTGCTAACCACTTTTTGTGTAGATTTTTAATTTTGATTTTAGAGATGTAACTTTATTTATAAATTATTGAGCAGATTAGATATGACCTGGAAAATTTATGGAGGTACCTACGTATATGTTTTACTGGAGGTTGGTATATAAGTTGCATTCCTCATGTCATGGTCAACTTCCAATCCATTTAGGTAATGTAGGTACCCACTCTGTTTCCGAGACACATGAAATTGAAAAGCATCCAGTGTCCTTGAGTTTGACTGTAACTTTAAATTCTGTGTCTGTAACATAACTGTGCCATAATATTTGCTCTATCTGAAGAATGCAGTCAGCATATTAATTCCTTCTTTAGCTCTTAGTGCTGAAGAAAAGATTATACGGACATAAATAGTTGTTCTCCATCTCCTAAGCAGGCTTCTAGGAAACTTGGTTTTCCAATCCTTTATGGTGATGGATCACGCCCAGCTGTTCTGCAAACTGCTGGAATTTCTTCTCCAAAAGCTGTCATGATCATGTATACAGGGAAGAAAAGGACAACTGAAGCTGTTCAAAGGATTCGGCTTTCCTTCCCTGCGGTAGTTTTCACTTCGCTTGTTTTTGATACTGCACATTATTATTATTTCCTTATCTTTTCTTTATTTGATACTGTACATTATTTCGTTTTCAATTCAAAACTTTAGTCAACAGCATTACAGAGATCGCATAAAGATGACACTATTGAATGAAAATAAAACTTCAGTGAAATGGAACCATAGTTTAAAAGTTATGAATTTTATTTGCTACTATGGGCTCCAAAAAATACAAGAAAAAAATGATGAGATGAACTCTAACTAAACCCTAACCCCCATATTAGACATGCGGTTTGACCATTCATTGATGAAAATCCTCTTTAACAGATCCCTATATATGCCAGAGCTCAAGACCTCGCGCATCTCCTAGATTTGAAGAAAGCAGGTGCAACAGATGCTATTCTTGAAAATGCAGAGGTACAATTAAATGGATTCTCCTATTCTGCTTGGTTCTTATGACACAAATTCTTCACTTCATGCATTCTAATATTCTATATACCCTGACCAAAATTTGCATTTGTATCTGCAGACCAGTTTACAACTTGGCTCTAAGCTTTTGAAAGGGCTTGGTGTCATGTCCGATGATGTAACCTTTTTGAGTCAGCTCCTGCGAGACTCCATGGAACTTCAAGCTCAAGATGCACAAAATAAGTGTGATGATCAAGAGTATGATGTTATGAAGCCATTGCAGGTACTTCGAGAATACAAAGAGGAAATCTAACAAACTGTTTGGTTAGACCATAACGACAGTTTCAAACTGCTTAAAAGTAAATTTGCAAGACATGCATGGATGTGCAAATGCCATTTGATGTATCTCACCAAGAGATCTTGTATGCCAAGAGTCGACCCAATTGGATGATCAAAACCATCTGTTCAGTAGTCTCATGTTTTTTCCAGCACCACCATTTTTATTTCCTGGCCATTCAAAAGAACAGCAGTAGATCAGATGGATTTGGTCACAGGTTGGGTTGTCTATTGACATGAGTTGTCCTAAGAACCTGTAGCATGATAGTTCCTACTCCTATGTGCCACATGAGCAATTGTGCTCAAAGCCTACAGGGAAGGAACCTTGCTCCAACGTAAATACCTAATGCTTTACTTTATTGACACATCACTGGAAATAATTAACACATTTACTAATTGAAAGAATGATTGTGCTGGATAAGGTAAGAGTTGCAGACATAATGGGGGAGCAGATGCCCATTTCTCCAACTTCACCTGTAGAACAATCCACGAATCCAGACCAGCCAAAGACACCTCACATCTTGACTTTCAAGGATGCCCAATTGTCTAACGTTCGGGGAGAAGCAGATCAATCAGAGCATGAATCTTCACTCCAACAATCTGAGGATTTAGAAGCCAAAGGCATTTTATACTGTGAGTTGGATTCAGAAAACCGCTAGAAATAGTGTTGGAAGGGAAAAAAATATGTTAGCCCATTCAATACCCTGTATTACCACAAGAGACGGATCTTAAATTCTTTGGGGTTTTCAATGTTATCGTCTCTCAAACAATGGTGGTCTAACAGCAGACCATCCAAAGTCAGAAATATTAATTTTTTGTTAATGTAAAGCATAAGAACGAGTCAGGCTATGCGATACAGTTTACAAAATCGCTGCCTTCAATGATCCATTTGACAACAGAGCTAAGGCTTTGTTAGGATTCTTTAGTCTTACAAAACCACCATGTATATTATTAAATTTGATAAGATGAGTAGAATATAAAATACCATTATCTTGCATATTTCATCTTTTTCAAGTCTTCCTTTTGTTCTTGATCTAGCTCCTCTGTTGTATGGATCTGTACAGGTAAGAACGATATAGCAGAAATGACTTAAGTGTTAAGACACTGAAATAACGTGATATAGTTATGCTCTGATCGTCCTCTATGCTCATTAACATACACAACTGCTTGTACTTACTATTGCCTTGGTTTCCTCTGATATCTTGTATCTGCTGTTGATAGCAGTTATACTGGTTGTTACTGTTAAAAGAGAAAATGTACCATCAGAACAATTCCTGTAATTGTCAAAGCTGAGCAATGAGGTTCAGTCAAAAGCTAAATTGTTCTAGGAAGCCACTATGTTGGATATTTTAAAGAAAAATAAACCATGAGTTTTTTGTTTAGAAAACAAAGTGTGTTTTTGAAAGTTGTTTTTCAAAGCAAAAGTTTAGTCCCATATTAACTACCAATACTTTGACTAGTAGATATAAGATAGTGTTGGAAGAAGGCTTGGGCCTTCAAGGGGCATTGGAATTTATTACCCATACCCACTATGCTAAATGTCAAACCATTATGCCAAACCCCGCGTGCTGAGTCGAGTTGGACGGGCAGGCGGGACGGGGCCGGGTTGGGTTGGGTTATAAGATTTAAATGATTATTTTTTAATTCATTTTTTAAAAACGTTTTTAATTAAAACCAAAACAATTTTAAATTTAAACTATAACTGTTTTATGACTGTTGGGTTAAGTTTATGACTGTTGGACCTTTTCAAATCTTTGCGCCTTTTCAAAAAGGTGCCTTTACTCTTTAAATAAGAGTCTCTTCTATTCTCAAAATCACTTCGTTTTTTACTCCATTTCTCTGAGCAAATTCTGTAAGTTCTGTGTTCTAGAACAGATTTAGTACAACAAACTAATTCTGTTAAACAACATCTAAAACAGTGTTCGTTGTATCCTGGAACTGGTTCGTTGTACCCATTTGCTGACTTTGTTGTGGGGGCGAATACAGTTTAAAGAAAGTATAGCTTATGCCTCGGATTTGCTTGCTGTATTTCTGTGAGTTCTGAAACCATTTCTCTAACATTTCCTTTGTCTCATATGCTTTGTTTTCTACAACTTTTCTCTACTTCAGGTTGTTCCCATACTGTTTATTTCTTTTCTCTATGGTCCTACTCCTACCTAACCTGTTTGGGACTTGTGGGGGTTAACCTTCCAGTTTAAAATTTGCGATTTCTTCCTAAGAATAAAGCTTTAGGACCGCAAGGCGGTCCAGGGTTGAGCGCACACCTTAAAACTGTTGTATTTTGATGGTGTTAATTCAAAATCCGAACCATTTCTAACAGTTTTTATTTTGGTTATCAAAATGTCTTCCAGAATAAAATCTGTTTGGATTCCAGATTTATCTTAATAATTTGACTATTACAGCGATTACTTCTTTGCTAGCTGTTACAGATTCTGAAGCCTATATAAGGCAGCTCCTCCTTCAGCTTTAACATAAAGCAAGAGCAATCTGCTCTATTATCTCTTTCTTTCATTTCTTTGTCATTGGAGCATAACTGAGTTGTTTGGTTTTGCTTGCATTGTGAGTGCACGCTTGCAAGCCATTTCGATTGTTGTATCCTAGAGGATAGACCGCCATTAACCTGCGACACCGAGAAAACGTCTCAAAGGGGTGCGATTGTTCTTAAGGACAGTGCTTTAGCACACCTCAATCTCCAATTCTTTATTGTTTTGTTTCTGTTCATAATTGCATCGTCTCTTCAATTTCCAACATCTTAAGAATAGATATGGATGCTGCTGCTATTGATTACTACAAAGTCACTTCCCGACACTTCCAAAATTGAATCGTTCAATAGTTCGTTCTTTAAGCATTGGCAAGAAAGAATTTTCTCCTCTCTGGATATGGTGAACCTAACCCACATTTGACAAATCCTAAACCCAGTGAAAATGCTGAAAAAATTACGGGGAAAAGGTAATAAGGTATGTAGGCGCACCATTCTTAGCACCTTGTCCAATGAACTATTTGATGTTCATTGCATTTACAAAAGTGCCCAAGAAATCTGGGACAACCTGCACAAAAAATTTGTCATAGAAGATGTTGAAAACCAGAAATGTGCCATAGGGAATTTTGCTAATTTTCAAATGACCTGAGGATAGAGATGTATCATCTCAAATCCATGTTTGCCACAAGCTTATAATTGACCTCAAGAATGAGGACATAACCTTACCCAATTCTTTCATAGGAGGTTTTCTTAACCTACCTGAGTCTTGGAAAGACTATAAGAATAGTCTTAAACACAAAAGGAATCACATGAGTCTTAAAGATGTGATTGTTCACATTCGTATTGAAGAAAAGAATAGACTCCGAGATCAAACCGAGAAAGCCAATGAACTATTTTCCAAGACTAATTTGATAGAAGGGAATTCTAGTAGACCTCCTAATAGACCTTGAAAACAAACCATTTTCATTAGTCTAATAACTAGAAGTCTATATACAACAACCAGTTTCAAAAGGCTCATATTCCACCCACCTTTAAGAGAGGATAACTGTTTCGTTTGTGGTAAACCTAGGCACTTTGCTCCTCAATGCAAATTTAGAAAGATGACCGACCCTCCTGCTAAGCCTAATGCAAATTTGGTAGATGCAGTAGATATTATTGTTGTTGTTTCTAAGGTGAGCACGATAGCAATTGTAAAGGACTGGGTAGACTCTGGAACCACTAAGCACATCTGTGGTAATAGAAGTGCTTTTACCTCCACACTCTCGTGGGAGAGGGTGATGGACAAGTGTTCATGGGCGATTCGAGATCCTCACCTGTGATTGAAAAAGGAAAGGTTCTTCTCAAACTTACTTCGGGAAAAGTCCTTTCGCTTACTGATGTGCCCCATGTACGAGCTATTCGCTCCAACTTGGTATCTGTGTCTCTGCTTGGAAAGGCTGGGGTGGAGATCTCCTTTGAATCTGATAAAATAGTTATGACTAAAAATGGTATGTTTATTGGTAAAGGGTATTGCAACCAAGGCTTGTATATTTTGAATGTACTTTGAAATTATTAATGAAAATGCATCTACTTCTTCTGCTTAGTTGATTGACTCTATTGATATGTGGCATCCAAGACTAGGTAATGTGAATGTTTCTTATGTTAAGAAAATGAAATAACTTGATTTAATTAATAATGTCTCTTTAAGATTTTGATAAATTTGAGATTTGTTTAGAATCTAAATTAACTAAATAGTCTTGTAAATTAGTAGAAAGAGAAACTGAATTGTTAGGACTAATCATAGTGACATGGGTGATTTAAAGAATAATATGATTAGAGGTGGACTAGGAAGCACGGATACGGATACGGATACGGAAATGGGATATGGGTACGATACGGATACGGCAATACCTAAAAAAACAGGATATGGGTACGGGTAGGATACGTTTGTAATTTTTTTTAAAAAAAATACTATATTTTATATTATAATTACAAAATAACCATTGGTTTAGTTCTGTTTATCTATAAAAAAATACCATGTCCATGCAAAAGCAAAAAAAATAGGGTCATCTCATCATCCACTAAGCAAAAAAGAAAGTCATCCTATCATCCACCAAGTAAAATATAAAGAAGACCATGTCCATGCAAAAACAAAAGAGATAGGGTCACACCCCTGGGTCTCCAAAATTTTTTTTAAAAAAATAATAATATTCATGGCCGTATCCCGACTGTATCCTGGCTGTATCTCAGTGTATCCATGCCGTATCAGAGCCGTATCCAAATTAAAAAACATATTTTTAATTAACAAGATACGTCTTAGCCGTATCCTGTACATATCCCGCCGTATCGAAGGCGTATCCATATCCGATACGTATCGGATATGGGTACGAAGCCCAATTTGAAGTATCCGTGCTTCCTAGGAGGTGGAAAAAGGTTTTACATAACATTTGTAGTAGATGAATTTTCAAGATATACTAAGGTTTATTAACTTAGAACTAAAGAAGAGTTTAGTGACATGTTTCTTAGATATAAAGCTGAAGTTGAAAATCAGTTAAATAAAAAGATTGAAAAACTAAGGACTGCTAGAGGTGGAGAATATGAGTGTAATTTCTTTAATTCTTTTTGTGAAGAAAATGGCATAATACGTGAGACTACACCACCATACCTACCTACATCTAATGGGGTAGCTGAAAGGAAAAATAGAACACTTAAAGAATTGATGAATGCTATGTTGATTTGTTCGGGGCTTCTTTAAACTTGTGGGAGGAAACTATATTTCTGCATATCATATTCAGAATAGAATTCCATTTAAGAAAACTGGTAAAACGTCTTATGAATTATGACAAAATCATGCATCTACTTTATAATATCTAAAAGTGTGGGGGTGTCTTGCTAAAGTTTTATTACCAGAGCCTAAAAAGAGGAAAATTGGACCTAAAACATTTGATTGCATGTTAATTGGTTATGCTTTGAATAGTGTTGCATATAGATTTTTGGTAGTTAAAAGTGTTGATAATATTATGAAACACAATACTATAGTAGAATCTAAAAATGCAGACTTCTTTGAACATGTTTTTCCGATGAAATCAAATGTAACATCTATTCCTTGTTGGCCTTGTAATGAATCTATGAATGTATATAATGAAAATCTAGAAGTTGAATTGAGAAGGAGAAAAGAGTAAGAAAATAAACTAGCTTTGGTCATGATTTTTATACTTTCTTAGTTGATAATGATCCTCTTACATATTCTGATGCTATTATTTCTATTGATGCACTTTTTTGGAAAGAGGCAATTAATAATGAGTTAGAATCAATCTTGTCTAATCTTAGTTGATAATGATCCTCTTATATATTCTGATGCTATTACTTCAATAATGCACTTTTTTGGAAAAAGGCAATTAATAATGAGTTAGAATCAATCTTGTCTAATCAAACTTGGGAATTAGTAGTGTCTTGGTTGCTAAAGGGTATAAAACAAAGGAAAAATAGACCCTTTGATACGCAGAAAATACATTTACATCCCTTGAGGTTTGACGAAAATACACATGGACCCCCTCAGTTTTCAGAAAATACAATAGGTACCCTTGCTTTTCAAAATAAGGGCACTTACACCCCTTCTGTGTGTTGACCGTCAGTCAACTAACGGTTAGGCTCCCTTAGGTGGTCACGTGTCCCTTTTTAAACCCTTTAATTGTGGTTAAGATTCACCCACCTCCTTGGTTTTTAGAAAAAAATTATTAATCTTGGTTAAAAATTTCTAACTCCTAGGGTCAAAATTTTTTTGAATATATTTTTTTCTAAAACTAAAGATATTTGAGTGAACCCTAGGGGTGGGTAACCTTAACCACAGTTAAGGAGTGTAAAAAGGGACATGTGTCTCCTGAGGAGGCCACGTGTAAAAGAACCTGGTTAGGCCCCTTGAGGTGGCCACATGTAAAAAAAGGGGTTAGACCCCTGAGGTGGCCACATGTCCCTTTTTACACTCCTCACCCACCCCTAGGGTTCACTCAAATATCTTTAGTTTTAGAAAAAAATATTAAAAAAAATTTAATCCTATGAGTTAGAAAATTTTAACCAAGGTTAATAAATATTTTTTTTTCTAAAAACCAAGGAGGTGGGTGAATCTTAACCACAGTTAAAGGGTTTAAAAAGGGACACGTGGCCACCTAAGGGGGCCTAACCATTAGTTGACTGATGGTCAACACACAAAAGGGGTATAAGTGCCATTATTTTGAAAAGCAAGGGTGTCAGTTTTTAAGTTTCTACCTAAAGTCTCTATCTTGATTTTGATGATAACACAATAATGAAAGAATATTTGTGTTACTAATGTCTCTATGAATTTAAGTGAATTTCAGTTAACCAAGAGCATTAGCAAGCCATTTGATGGAAAAAACATGAAAAATCCATCTATGATCAAGATTCATCAAGCAAGTCAAAGCCAAGCCATTGGATCACTTTAAAGTCAAATTGAAGATCTTGAAGATCCAAGTCATGAAGTTGAAGTTCTCATTCCACTCAAATCCAAATGAAGAACTCTTAAAGGATCATGAAACTAAAACCAAATCAGATCCAAGATGAAGATCAAGACTCAAAAAGATTTAATGTTTAGTTGAGTCAAGAGTGATTTTGTAAGAACTCCTCAAAGGTTTGTCGGTTGAAAGCTCAAATTACTTAGATTGACTATGGGTTCCTTAATACCCATTAGGACATCATTCTAAGGACCTAAAAATGATTAAAATAATATTTTTAAGAATGCCTTAGATCAAGGAAATCATTCCCATCAAATCGGTCAAGCAAAGATGAGTTCTCTGTAAAAAAATTCAGAGGACTCATCGAGGAGTCCATATGACTCGTCGACGAGTGGCAACAGAAAACTCAATTTTGAGTTCTGTCATCCCACTCGTCAACTACTCTTACTCACTCATCGATGAGTGCTTGTGGGAAAAGCCCAAGGGCTAGTTCGATTCCATTGGAGCCTCTAATGGCTATATTTTTGCTTGGGGCTATAAAATGAGATGTTTAATGAAGAGATAAGTACTGATTAGTCACCCTAAAAAAAAAAATATCACCTAAAAGGACATGATTTGAAATGTTTTACCAAATAGGGTATGTACTCCAATATTACTCTTATCCATGTTTGGGTTTTATATGTGTAGCTAAGGGGTTAATATGTCAAAAGCATACCCTATTAGATAATAAAAATACAAAGTATGCCTTTTTTGATAAATATGTTAAAAGCATACCTTTTTAGGTAATAAAAATGCAAAGCATGACCTTTTAGGTGAATCGCCCTTTAATGAACAAAACCAGAACTCCAATACTTCCAATCTTGAAAATCAATCACTCACAAGCTTAAATTTTCGAATTTATTAAGTATACCCTAGAATCCCCAAATCCCATATCTTGAGCTATTCAACTTTAATCTTTGGGAGATTTCAAGTGAGCTAAGAGAGACTAATCAGCTCATGTAAGGAGCCTTCAAAGTTTGTAAAACCACTTGTCTAAGTGTGTTCAAATCAAGAGGTCCAAGAGACTCTTGTCCGTAAAGCCGAGAGCTTTGTAAGAGGTGGTATCCCACCCTGCAAGGGAGTGTAAAGGTCTGGCCTCTACTCGGAAAGGAGGCTAAGTCTAAGGAGGATTGTTTCTTAGCAAGGTTAGGACTTGCTTGCAAGTAGTCTAATCGATTTGGAATAAATCGTGGTGAATCCTTCAAGCCGGAGAACTTAAGGCGGGGAGTAGGTGGGTTGCCGAACCTCGACAACAAATCTTGGTGTCTTTGTGTTTGTATCTCTCTAACTCTATCTCTTTAATTCTTATTTGAATGTTTGAGTAGAATTACATAGTTTCTATTTCGCTTTAACTTGCTTAAGTTGAAATTCCGCTTAGGGAAGATAGAATAATTTTTTACTTTGCCATAGATCCTAATCACCCCCCCTCTAGGGTCCATACCTTGGGCAACAAAGGGTACCTAATGTATTTTCTGAAAACTGAGGGATCTATGTGTATTTTTGCCAAACCTCAAGGGTGTAAATGTATTTTCTCTTAATAAATTAGTGATTCATCAAATAGATGTTAAAACTACTTTTTTGAATAAAGATTTAGATAAGAAAATTTATATGGAACAACCCGAGGGTTATGTAATGACTGGTAATAAACATAAAGTATGTAATTTTAACCGTTTATCTTAATTATTAAACTGTTAGGGTATATTTGAGTTGATGTAGCAAAAGACAAAATAAGCACATCAAATCTTGACCCTTAGTGGTTAGTTATAAACGGTTAGGATTAGGGAGTATATCCGGGAGTACACATAGACTGACTTTTAGTTTCCAACGGCTATTTGATTAATGATGCTGCTACGTGTATTTCTAATAAATTTGTTGATAATGTTGTTATAATCTATTCATATGTGGATGATATGCTTATCATGGGGACTAGCCTTGACATTATTTTAGAAACTAAACAAAATTTTGTTTTCTATTTTTGATATGAAAGACAAGGTGAGGCTGATGTTATTCTTGGTGTTAAAATTACTAGATACATGATGATTTATTGTTTTCACAAGAACACTATGTTGTGAAAGTTTTAAAGAGGTTTGGACATTTTGATTCAACCTATGTAAACACATTATGATGCTAATTCTCGCTTAAAGAAAAAAGAACATAATGTTTCACAATCTGAGTATGCACAAGTAATTGGTAGTCTTATGTATTTAATGAATTGCACCCGACCTGACATTGCTTAATTATATATGTTGTTAGTAGATTAAGTCGCTATACCCATAGTGTTGCTTTATGCAGAGTACTTAAGTACTTAAGAGGAACCATGGATTATGGTTTAGTGTATAATAGTTTTCCAATTGTATTTGAGGGGTATATTGATGCAAACTGGATCTCGGATTTAGATGAGACAATCCACGAGTGGTTACATATTCACTCTTGGTGGGGGTGCATTGTCTTGAAAATCTTTCAAACAAACATGCACAGCTCGGTCGACTATGGAGTTCGAGTTTATTGCGGTACTGAGGCTGAGTGGCTTAGAAACCTCTTGAGCTAAAAACAAATCCTATAATGGAAAGAGTAAGCATATATGCCTAAGACATAACATAGTGAGACAACTGCTTGATGATGAGACTATATCCCATCATTTTAGGTCATCTGCAATTCCAGAAGCCCTGAATGAGGCAAATCATTTACCCTATGTTTGGTTGCCAAGAAAATAAGTAAAAACATGGAAAAGAAAAGAAAATGAGACAAAACTCAACTAAAAATTGTATTAGAAATTCAAAATTTTCTTTTCTTTTCCATATTTTCACCTATTTTCTCGACAACCAAACATAGCATTAAGGACTCTATTTTTATTGTTTCCAAGTGGTGACTTTTAGGAAGCTCCTCACATGATGTTTTCAAGTTTTAAGTACTTGCGTATGCTAGATATGAGTGGATGGAGTTGAGGATTGGCAGAAGATAGCTCACATACCACACAAATACATCGGGCTGGCCTATCTTTCTTCAGAGAGCAAGGACGTCAATCATTGGCATTAATTGGGCCACTTCGGCCGGCCTATCTTTCTTCATAGAGCAAGGACGTCAAGCATGTGGCATTCATTGGGTCTCTTCATCCCAGCGGGTCTCTCCTCGGAGAACAAGGACATCATGCATTGGCATTCATTGAGCCTCTTCAGGCTGGAATACCTCTCCTTAGAGAGCAGGGACATCACTCACAGGACGAACTTTGGCATGTCTCTCTTTTCTTACCGGTGAGATCGCCTCCTAGTTTGCTCCTTGGTTCAGGGTCGTGCGATTGGAACTTTGTAGGTAATTCATTCTTGGGGCCATCGACTCGCGCCATCTCTGTGGGTGTACAGGATCTCGTGATGAACTCTGTTGGAAGTATGAGCGACTTTACTGTTATTATTATTAGCAGTAGTGGTGGTGGTGGTGGTGGTGATGGTGGCGGCGGCGGTAGTAGTTGATTGATTACCCACATGTATTTATATTTGAATTGACTCACATATTTATAGCCCACATGTATTTAAATTTGAATTGGCTATCCAATGATTTTTTTTAATTGACATCAATGCAATAAGATGCAATAGAATGAAGTTATCAAGCATAGTTTTATTTTTTTTAAAAAAATGTCTATTATAATCCGCTACCAAACGATTTTACTATCTACAAATATTTTTGCCTAGATGTGCTCAAAATAGACAAGAATAGACAAGATGTTTAGTAGTTCTCAATTAGCCTATAATAATGGGAGGGTAACAAGTCATTTTGAGTTTAAAATGTGGGTTTTTGTATCTGATGATTTCGATGTCACAAAGCTCATTAAAGCAATTATAGAATTTGCAACTAAAACCAGATGCGACGTCCTAGGGATGGATCTACTACAGTATCAACTGCATGAATCCTTATGTAGGAGGAGGTACCTACTCCTGTTAGACGACGTATGGAATGAAGATCACAATGAGTGGGACAAACTAAGAATTTTGTTAAGAAGTGGTGCAGAGGGAAGCAAAATCATAGTCACTACCCGTAGTAAAAAAGTTGCATCAATAATGGTCCCCTCACCATTTGGGAAGTCTATCTGATGAAGACTGTTGGGCCTTGTTCAAGCAACGAACTTTTGGTGAAGGGGAAGAAGACGACCATCAGAACCTGTTGCCAATTGGAAAACAAATCGTGAACAAGTGTGGGGGTGTGCCGTTGGCAGCAAAGACTATAGGAAGCATAATGCGCTACGAAAGAGAGGAAAGTGAGTGGCGGTGTGTGCAAGAGAGTGAACTTTGGAATTTATATGAAGGTGAGAATGGAATATTACCTGCCTTGAGGCTGAGTTATAGTCATTTGCCATCACATTTGAAGCGATGCTTTGCATACTGCTCAATATTTTCTGAGAATTATGAAATCAAGAAGGAGAAGTTCATACAAATGTGGATGGCAGAAGGCTTATCATCTGGAGGAAGTAGAACACTAGAGGATATTGGCAACAAGTATTTCAACGATTTATTGTGGATGGGTTTCTTTCAGGATGTGTATAAATGTGAAGAAAGCAGTGAGACAAAGTACAAAATGCATGATATAATTCGTGCTCCTGCACAATCTATTGTGGGAGATGAATTCATGAGATTGGAGGAGCATGGTTGTGCACCACCACGTGATATTACCAGTACTCGTCACTCAGCAGTTGTTTGTGATTTTAGGTCATCTGCAATTCCAGAAGCCCTGTATGGGGCAAATAATTTACGAACCCTTTTTTGTTGTTTCCAAGAGGTGACTTTGTGGAAGCTCCTCCTAAAATATTTTCACGTTTTGGCCTTAGCTTGTCTCTGGCGAAGCCAGAAAGGACTCTTGGGGTTCCATACATTGTGCGACAGTTGGCATATAAATGGGGAGAAGTCATTTCATTTTCTCCCCATTATTTTGACTTCTCCCCATTTTCTCCCCATATAAATGGTGAAGCCAGAATCTTGCTCTTGAAATCCACGAACCAGCAGGTTCGATCTCCACTGCAACAACTTCGGTTCCTCACCAACCAACTCTTCTCAAAGCTTCTTCAGTCCACGATCTCTGAAAATCAATCTCCTTCCTTGAAGGCTCCGGATCACACACCGGCCAATAACACTCACAAATGTCGGGGTTTGTTGAATCAATTTATCAAACTCAATTCTAGAGAAACCTTAAAAGCATATAAGATCTCACAATGTAAGTACAAAGAATAAAGATCTATTCTTGCATTCTCTAGAATGTTTGTGAGAGGACGGATCAAGGATGATTAACTAAGAAAAGAAGAAAACCCTATAATGGTTTCTCTTACCTCCACTCTCACAAAATAATCAAATTCACCCGGAATAGGTCTTTAGAGTGTGTATTTTTCTAGGCTTAATAGAGTTCTAGTTGAACTAAAAGACCCAAACACTCAAGAAGGGTCGACCCATGCTCAGAAGTGGTCGATCAGTCCACTAGGAGTCGACCGCTCGTCTGAGGGGTTGATCGGTCTCAATTACTCTCTCTGGAAAAAATTTCCTAGCCAAAAAGTGCATGTAGCGGTCAACCGGTTATAATCAGCGGTCGACCGGTAGGCCAGGGGTCGACTGCTCGTCTTGACCGGTCGATCGATTGGCTCAGATTTAGCCTATTAGCTTGCCCACCAGCCTGATTTCACAACCAAAAGGACCATGAGTTATTTCCCTAAGTCTAGATTAATCACCTAGGAATATTTTCAATTGATCTAAGTCAATTCCAACCTAGGCATTAGGTCACTAGGTCTCCTACTTTCCTGAATCCAGAAGCGAAGCTTGTATGTAGAGTTTTTCAATCTTCTTCACCAAGCTTCATAAACCATGACAAGTTGGACCATGACAATTGACACCTTAACTCCTATGTTTTAATCACAGAATTTTCCAAAACAAATTAGGATTTACATTTAGGTTCAGCAATATAACCTTGGGTTTTTGATTAAAAAAATATATTTAACCTTGGTTAAAAAATTTAACTCTAATAATTAAATTTATTTAATATTCTTTTTTTAAAAAGAAATATTATATTATTGAACCTTAAGGGTTAATGAATCTTAACCACGTGGTTAATGATTAAAAGGGACACATGTTGATCTGTGGGTGCAATTGAACTCAGTGAAAGTTTAATTGCAATTGACTGATCCAATCTCACTGTGGGCTGGGCTTTCAGCATATTCTTAAGCCCTAGCCTCCATGTGGTACACCCTCCTTAATGAACTTCATCAAAATTAACTCTTAGCGTTAATTTTCTCTTTTTTGAGTTTAGAAAATATCGACATAATATGGCTATGGAGCACTCCGCTTAACATGATCTTCATATTGGCAGTTTGCAGAACACCGTCCATAGCTTGGATCTTTGGAGAACACTGTCCATAGTTTGGATCTTTGGAGAACACTGTCCCATCCCATAGTTTGGAACTTTGGATGCCAAGATGTGTCCTTTCCATTAGTTGGCCTGGGATGGAATCTGCTTTCCTCCCCCACCCCCCAAAAAAAAAGCCCAAAAAAGGGGGGGGGGGGGGGGGGGGGGGTGGTGGTGGTTTACCTTTTATGAATTCCTGATGATTATTATTTTTAAATAATTCCTATTCATGATTTTTATTGTCTCAAAAGAATTACCGTTCATGATTGTTTTTTCCAAAGAATTATCGTTCACAATACAATATAAATACATAGGAGAGCTCTTTCACAGCGTTGAAGCGGAGTTCCAAAATCTACCCCGCCCAGGGGCGGAGCTACATGGGGCCCAGGGGGGCTGAGAAAAAGAAATTCCTGCTACTACTAACAGGAGTGTGGTCTTGGGAAAGGGGTGAAGCCGGGGGACGGGAGGCTCAAGCCCCACCTAAACTTATGAGAAAAAAAACATATGCCTAGCAAAGGGGCAAAAACCAACGTGATGGCCCATGAACTTGCTTTAAATATATATTTTTTGCCTTACAAACTGACAAAAACCAAAGTGATGGCCCATGAACTTGGCTTTCAATTTTTTTTTCTCTTGAGTGCTACGCCCCGAGACCCCATTGTTGCCCCTCTGCCCCCAAAGAGAATCCTAGCTCCGCCCATGACCCCGCATCTCCATAATCACAAATCACCATTGTGCCTCCGCCTCAAATTAGTCTCTCCGAGATATTATTTTCCAAAATAAATTTTGTTTATGATATTTTTTCCCAATAATAATCTTTACTATTATAATGCGAGAGGCAGTGTAGCTGATTTTTCAAAATTCATAAACTACCCTTATATAAAACAAAACTTTAATTCTCAAACTACCCCTCGCTCATCTATCTATTTAAAGAATAGAATCACAGCCAAATAGAATCACAGCCGATCGTGATTGAACTTGGGGAGAGTTCAATCGCACACGGAGTTAACACGTGTCCCTTTTAACTCCTATTAATTGTGGTTAGCTCCTTCCCCCCCCCCCCCCCCCCTCTCACGTGCATCGCACGTGATACCCGCTACTAGTAATTATAATAAAGTGGAAGGAAGACTTTCATGTAATTCCAAGAAGCTACCAAGATCAACATCTTGCCAATCTCTGTGTTTGCCTATTGAAAGTTTGAGATCTGAGATCCTCCTTCCTTCTTCAGATTGTACCCACAAGCTTCTCTAATTTTTGTGCTTGGCTATTAGAAGTTTAAGATCTGAGATCCTCCTTCCTTCTTCAGTCTCTACCCATAACCTTTCTCTAATTGTTGTCGGCAAAGAAGGCATGACAGAAATGGGCTTATCATCCCTGCTACAAATGGTCTTTGAAAAATTAGCTTCCTCTGCCATAGAAAAGACCAGTGATGCCTTTGACATTAGGGAGGCAGTCGAAAATGTACAGCGTACATTACCCATGCTTCAAGCTGTCCTCGAAGATGCAGAACAGTGTCAAGTAACAGAAAAAGAACCGAGAATTTGGTTGGCACAGCTCAAAACAGCAGCTTATGAAGCAAATGACCTATTGGACAAGTTCATGGCAGATGCTAGGCGAATTGACACCCAAGGATCTAAATCTCAGGTACACAACTCCCTTTCACTTTTGGAATCAGCTGTACACTTGTCTAAAACAGGACTTAAGCTGAAAGAGAAACTTGTGTCATTAGATGCAATAGCAGGATACAGGTCTAAATTCCATTTGAGAGAGGTAGTTGTTGATAGAGGGTCTGAGGGTGGTGGGAGAAGACAAACGGGTTCTTTTGTAATTGAATCCCAAGTTTATGGAAGAGATGATGATAAAAATAAGATAATTGAGCTGTTGTTATCTGCAAACACAAGTAAATGCCGAGCGGATGTTTCAGTCATTCCAATAGTCGGCATAGGGGGTATCGGAAAAACAACTCTTGCACAATTAGCCTATAATGATGAGAGGGTAACAAATCATTTTGATGTAAAAATGTGGGTTTTTGTATCTGATGATTTCAATGTCACAAAGCTCATAAAAGCAATTATAGAATCTGCAACTAAAAACAGATGCGATGTCTTTGCGATGGATCTACTACAGTCTCAACTCCATGATTCTTTACTTAGGAAGAGGTACCTACTTGTGTTAGACGATTTATGGAATGAAGATCATAATGAGTGGGATAAACTAAGAATTTTGTTAACAAGTGGTGCAGAGGGGAGCAAAATCATAGTCACTACCCGCAGTAAAAAGGTTGCATCCATAATGGGCACAACTTCCCCTCACCATTTGGGAAGTCTGTCTGAGGACGACTGTTGGGATTTGTTCAAGCAACGAACTTTTGGTGAAGGGGAAGAAGAAGAGCATCAGAACCTGTGGCCAATTGGAAAACAAATCGTGAAGAAGTGTGGGGGTGTGCCGTTGGCAGCACAGACTCTAGGAAGCATAATGCGCTTCAAAAGAGAGGAAAGTGAGTGGCGGTCTGTGCAAGAGAGTGGACTATGGAATTTATGTGAAGGTGAGAATGGAATATTACCTGCCTTGAGGCTGAGTTATAGTCATTTGCCATCACATTTAAAGCGATGCTTTGTATACTGCTTAATATTTCCTAAGAATTATGAAATCAAGAAGGATAAGTTAATACATATGTGGATGGCAGAAGGCTTAGTTCTATCATCCGGAGGAAATAGAACACTAGAGGATATTGGCAATGAGTATTTCAATGATTTATTGTGGATGGGTTTCTTTCAGGATGTGTATAAATGTGAAGAAAGCAGCGTGACAAGGTACAAAATGCATGATATAATTCGTGCTCTTGCGCAATCTATTGTGGGAGATGAATTCATGATATTGGAGCATGGTCGGGCACCACCGCGTGACATTACCGGGACTCGTCACTCAGCAGTTGTTTGTGATTTTAGGTCATCTGCAATTCCAGAAGCCCTGTATGAGGCAAATCATTTAAGGACCCTTCTTTTATTGTTTCCAAGAGGTGTCTTTGAGAAAGCTCCTCCTAAAATATTTTCAAGTTTTAGATACTTGCGTATTCTAAGTATGAGTGGATGTGGCATTAAAAGGTTGCACAGTTCAATCGGTGGCTTGATATGTTTGAGATACCTTGACCTCTCCAACACTTATATTTATACGTTACCTGAAACTATTTGTGACCTCTGTAATTTGCAGACACTGAACCTATTAGGTTGCGAAAATCTCAAGGCGTTACCCAGTGCAATGGGAATCATGAATAGCCTGAGACATCTCAATATAGAAGGGTGTCGAGCATTGACCCGTATGCCAACTGGGATTGGACGGTTAGTTCACCTTCAGACGTTGCCAATATATATTGTGACAGAGACGAGTGGGGAAAGAATCGTGGAGATTAGCAAACTAAACCTTCAGGGTGAGTTGTTAATTAAACACTTGGAGAATGTGAGAGATGCAGAAGAAGCTGGGATGGCTAACTTGAGTGAGAAGCAATACCTTCACTCATTGGGACTGTCTTGGGGGTATGATAAGGATGCGGTCACAAGTACACCAAAAACCTTAACAGCTAGAAGGAGAGAGAGACAAAAACTTCACTCTGCGGGACGATCAGAGATTCTCAAAGGCCTCCAACCACACCAAAATCTGAGAAAGCTGTCTGTAGAAGGGTATTTGGGAATCACGTTTCCAATTTGGATACTCCCCAATCTGGCTATAGTTAAGTTAATCCACTGCAGAATATGTGAACACCTGCCTACACTTGGGCATCTTCCCTTTCTTAAGATTCTAGACCTGCAAAGAATGGATGGTGTGAAGAACATTGGCCACGAGTTCTACGGTGGAGACACTCAAAGACCCTTCCCGTCACTGAAAGAACTAACCCTCGGGGATTTCCCCAATTTGGAAGAATGGTCGAGCTTGGATGGTAGAGAAGTATTCCCTTGCCTGGGCAAATTAATTGTCAACAAATGTCCTTGCTTGAAAACCATGCCATTCTTTCCTTCTCTTCAACATTTAGAGCTGTGTGAGTGCAATACAATGATATTGAGGTCCACGGAAAGTCTAACCTCACTTTCCATCCTTATTATTGACGAATTCCCAGAGTTGATATCTCTGTCAAGAGGGTTGCTGCTAAACAATTCTCTTCTCGTGTCACTGACCATTTCTTCTTGCCCCAACCTCCGCTCGCTGCCTTCGGAGTTGGGAAACCTCGTAGCTCTAAAATCATTGACCATTTGTTCGTGTGAAAAGCTATCCTCTTTGCCACAGGGATTGCAAAACCTCAAGTGTTTGGAATCATTGGAGATTAGCAGTTGCCACAGGATACCCTATATGCCAGAGGAGGGGATAAGAGGCTTGAGCTCCCTTCGAATTTTTTCCATTGAGAACTGTAATAATCTGACTTCATTGTCTATGGGACTGCAACATCTCACATCCCTTGAGCACTTGAGGATTATGTATAGTCCGAGTCTGGCTTCTTTGCCAGAGGGACTACAACATGTCACAACACTGCAAACTCTGGAAATCCGTAGCTGCCCTAGACTGATGGCCTTGCCAGAATGGATAGAAAAACTTGTTTTACTTCGATCTTTTGCAATTTCAGATTGTCCTAACATATTATCTTTGCCAAATGGTCTACAATGTCTCAATGCACTTCAACATCTCTCCATTCAAGATTGTGGTATGCTTGATGTACGATGCAAACAGGAGGGAGGTGAGGATTGGCAGAAGATAGCTCACATCCCATACAAGTACATTGGGTCAACTCGTCTCAGGGAACACAACAGTACTGGAAACTCTTCACGTTGAAATCAGAAACTTCCTCAGTTCATTATTCTTCGGTAAGCCACTTCTAGTCCATCTTTTCTTTTGGGTAAGCCTTGGGTTCTCTTTCGGTTGGTGCTGGCAAGGAGATCACCAACACCCACTCCCAGGGCACTACATCAATTTGTGCACACCAACCAAAGTATGCACACCTAAACCAATGCCTTGGTTAGCGTGCAAAATCTTAGTTGGCTCCTTGGGAGCCGGTGCTGGCGGTCTCCTCGCCAGCACCAACTGGAGAAGATCCCATGTCTTTGGGTGATATCATCATTGCAACAATATTCTATAATGCTTTCTTCAATTATATATCCTTGGTGCACATTTAATTCTTGATTTCGTGTCACTGTTTCAATGATGCAAATTGAGTTAATGAACATGATCAAATAGCTTATTTTTAAGTATGTAGGCTGATTTCAGATGGTGGTTCGAACGAAGTGAAGATTCGTTCGAACGAATCAACTGGCTTGAGCGTGAATGGATTCGCTTCAGTGCATGTGTTACTGGAATTTCTGATTGAGCAATTGAGGCAATACCCAAAGCCAGCTCGCATGAGCGAGAATGAGTTGGCTCGAGCGAGTGCCGAGGATCAGAATAGTAACTCAGAATTTTCTAATGGTTTGAGTCCTAGTATATATATTATACTTTTATGTGTAAGGTTTCTTATCACTCCAATCACCAAGAGAGGTTCTAGAGAGACTAAAGAGAACTTTGTAGCTGTTTTGTTTAGTATTGCCTTTGAGCATAGGCCATAGGGAAGTGGTGTGGATCCGTGGACGTAGGCAACATTAGTCGAACCATGTAAATTTCGGTGTTCTTGTTTTGCATCTTTTTTGTTTTGTTTTGTTTTGTTTTCTCTTTTCTATTCTTCGTTTACCGTTGTGTGAGTTGTTGTGCGATCCCAACAACTGATATCAAAGCTCTAGGTTCGAGTGGGAGCGATGATGGAAGAAGGAAAATGTGAGAATCGATAAGTTTAGTGGTTCGAACTTTGGATTCTGGAAGATATAGATAAAGAATTAGATCTTATCAAAAGGATCTCTATCTTCCTCTAGTAGAAAAATAAAAAAAATTAGAGAAGATGTCAGACGACGAGTGTGATTTACTAGACAGGAACTTAGTTACCAAGTACGGGGACAAGTATCATATGACAATATCTGTTCGGGAAGTACGAGTGTTATACGGCAAAAATACCGCAAAAGTATGGAAAATTTAAAAGATAATTAATAATGAGTAATTCAAAACCAGAACCCACTTTATCGTTAAATGACATACAAGTTGCTCTGATTTAAACTATTTCCTTTAACAGACCCAACATTCAAACTATTGGACAGATTGAGACCAGCCATTATTGTTCGCAAACAAACGTT
Organism: Tetracentron sinense; assembly: GCA_015143295.1. Lineage (NCBI taxonomy): Eukaryota > Viridiplantae > Streptophyta > Magnoliopsida > Trochodendrales > Trochodendraceae > Tetracentron > Tetracentron sinense. The sequence goes on from CM026574.1 coordinate 22,010,399, forward strand.
TATACTCTCACTTGAAGTGCCAAAAACACCCTTGATAATAAGGTGGCGTTTGGTAACAGTACTAATCCAAATAGAGAGAGCTTATTTCAAAATTGTGTTTAGTTGGACTTTAGATTGTTAAGTTGAAGGTTAATTGGACTTATTAAAAAAGTAGCTAGTAAAGTTACTTTTTTTAATAAGTGGTAAGAACCCTTACTTCAAAAAGATGTACACATCCAATTAACCTTCAACTTAACAATCTAAAGTCCAACTAAGCACAAATTTCTAAATAAGCTCTCCCTTTGTAGATTAGTGTTACCAATCACCACCTAAGCCAATTTGTGTTCTCCTTCTAAACCCTAACCCCTTGCACAAGAGCTCTATTACACGGGCGTTGAAGTACACAACCTCTCCCTAGTTGAGGCAACATCAGAGCCCTATTGAGAAGAGACACAAGTTCCTCAATTAAAGCGGAACACAAAGCACAGCCCAACAACTCACCAGTGGAAGAAATCTTTCAACTCACAAGACTATGGCCAAATGATAGGTATTCATACACAATCACTCATTCTTTACATTTTCTTGTTCTTGATTTTATTCATTTGAACTCTATCTCTTCACATCTCAGTTCTTGATTTTATTCATTTAAACTCCTCAAGGAAACCTCAAAACCCCCAATATTGACCATGCAGGATTATTGACGACGACAATACTAGTGGACATAGTGGAGCGATGTATAGCTCATTTTGCACAAGGAATGAAGCTGAAGAACATTTATATATATTGTAATTGTTTATGCCAGTAAGTAACATACCTAGATTAAGTAATTGTGTGCTCTACTGCATTTCTTTCGACTGTTAGAAAAAAAATGTAGTATGGTCCAGTAAAAGACTGTAATTCTAGATGTAGAACACTTCCTAACCTATAGAGGTTTTGCCACATCTAGTGTGTCTGATGCTTATAGACTCAATTTCTGAAGCCATATATTTCTGTTTGTCTGTTGTACTATTGGTGAATGGTTGTCTAATTAAAAGCTCCCCTTTACAACCTCGACCAACATGGGTCTGATGAATTTGAGCTTTATGGACACATCTGAGATACTTTTACATGAATGTTGTGTAATAGGTACATTCAAAGCATTTAATTCAAGTTAAAGCTCATACCCTTAACACACTTAAGGTTTGAAATTCTTCTTAACCTGTTTTGAAGATAATGAGGTTGAAGCTTTCTCAATATGGTTCTTGTCTTGAACTTTGATCATTTGGATCCGTTTGGACCAATTCAAAATAGGTGTCTAAAAGCTCAGAATGCAAAGCCAGAGGATTACCTAGTCCATTTTCTTTTATTAAGAACATTAATCAAGGCGGGTTATGCTTCATTTTTGACAAGCTTGGTGTAATAGACATTATAGCTTCAACTTGAAGGGAAGAGGCTGTGAATGCCAACATTTTAAGATGAAAGCTTAGCTGGAAAAAAGGGTGATACCAGGAAATGTTTAAAGGCCCATGCTTTTGAATCTCCATAATTAGTTCTCTGCTTTTGAACTTCTTTTAGAATCACTGATTTGTAACCCAGTTGGTGTTGACCATGCCCAAGCTTTTATACAAGATTAAACCTTAATATATTCTTATATGAATCCGGAGGAAGAGGAAATGGAATGAAGAGCCCCAGTTTATGGGAAATGAAACATAATATTGCTCAATAGGATCAACCATCATATCTGGCCTACCATGAGTACGGGAACCATTGAGGGTTTTTGTACTGCAGTTTTTGAGGAAAACCCTTTCCATGGAAACTTTTTATCAAGTTATAGATGCTGAATTCCTATAAAATGATACAAAAGAAAGGGTAGAGTGGAAGAAGAGTTGAAAGTTCTAAACCAAGCTAAACCAAGCGCATAAAAATTCACCAAAGTTAAGAAGTAGTTCCATCATTCATGGGAATAAGACACTCTTGCAAGAGATCTTCCTCCCCCTACAAGTAGGGGTAGTTAACGAACCATGTTGATAGTGAACAACTCGATCTTAGAGTAGTAGCATTTGGGCTACAACATATTGCAGCTAATCCATGCCTTTAAACTTTTACCAAAAAGGGTATTGTCATCTTCTTATGAGAAATCACATGTATGGGGGTGTTTTTGGCACTTTATGTGAGAGTATAAACATTCATTTGCAAAAGATAACGGCGGGTCCTTAATTTGTCCAATAGTTTGAATGTTGGGTCTGTTAAAGGAAATAGTTTTAAAAGACGCATTTGTATGTCATTTAACAATAAAGTGGATTCTGCTTTGGAATTACCCCTAATAATAATAAATAAATTAGAATCATGATAGTAACTAATTATAATAATTTAATACATAATATGCATTTAACTCGGTACAAGTACCACAAAAATACGAGCATTATATGCGTTTAATATGGAATTTGAGTATTAAACGCATATTATATGATGATATAAGAATAATACGTAATATGAGAAAAGTACGGCATTTTAAACGACGACCCCCCTAAAAATATTATATGGATATTAAATGAATATTATACATGTATTTGATAATTATGGACAGGAAAGCCCTGGGCATGCTTCGACTCTCACTTTCTGCATCTGTTGCCTTCAATATCTCAAAAGAGAAGACAACGGTAGGTTAATGAAAGTCATGTCAAGTATGTATGAAAACGTTCTGCTTCAAACAAAATATTTTTAATGAATAGATTATTTAATATGAAGAAGGTCGAAGGTGGGATTGTGCCTGAACTTTTGAACGATTTCAGCATAGTTATTAGCCAATTAAGTTCGATGATGATAGATTTTGATGATGAAATCCGGGCTTTGGTGATTCTATCTTCTTTACTAGAAAGATGGAATGGCTTGGTTATGGCATCAAGTAATTCCTTAGGTTCGGGTACATTGAAGTGTGATGATGTTCTAAGGGTTATTCTAAGAGAGGAAGTTCATAGAAAATCCTCGAGTGAAACAATAGGAAATGTCCTAATTGTTGAAGATAGGGGCCATCATTAAAGAGAGGAAATAGAAACAATGGCAAGTTAAAATCCAGAAGGGGTAAATCCAAAGGGAAGGATACTGGCTGTTGGAACGATGACAAGATAGGGCACTTCAGAAGGGATTGCACATCTGCAAAGAAATAGACAAAGAGTAGTAATCAAGGAGGAAAAGACTAGGCAAATATTTATAATGAGAATGATGATGATTCTTTCCTGTGATGCACGAGGTGAATCTTGTAGTAGTAGATTCCGGTGCATCGTTTCATGCTACACCTCACAAGGATACTTTTTATAATTTTGTACAAAGAAATTTTGGGAAAGTCTACTTGGTGACAACGAACCTTGTAGTATTGTTGGGAAGGGTGATGTTCAGGTTAATCTGTCAAATGAGACATTTTTGAAATTGAGGGATGTGATGCATGTTTCTACAATGAAGAGATTTGATTTATGTGGGCCAACTTGCAATACCCGGGCTTTTGACAACCTTCACGAATGACTCGTGGAAGGTAACCAATGGATCTATGGTGATAGCCTGTGGTAAGAAAGATGACACTCTTTACTTGACATTCGGCATCAATGAGTAAATTGCAGTTGCATGTGCAAGTGTGGATGCTAGCACATGACATTTCATACTTGGGCATATGAGTGAGAAGGGAATGAAGGTCATGCATCATTCCAAGGAAAAACTGTCGGGGATTGAAATCTATACATTTAGATTTCTATGAAGATTGCATTTATGGGAAGCAGGAGAAAGTCAGCTTCTCAAAGCGCGGAAGGACTCTGAAATCCGAGAGGTTAGAACTAGTTCATACTGATGAATGAAGACCAACCAATGTACCTTCTTTTGGAGGCTCAATTTACTTCATAACTTTGAGTGATGATACTACTAGAAAGTTATGAGTATATTTCTTGAAGCATAAATCAGATGTATTTGATGTGTTCAAAAGATAGAAGACTTTGGTAGAGGCTGAGATAAGTCTAAAGTTGAAAGTTAAACAATCTAACTTGAGTTTTTAAAAGAAAAAAAAAATTGGAAAAAAAGTAAACTAACAGAAAACCTCTTCCATATTTGAGTCTAAAAAGCAGCATAACACACAGGATAACGCTAAGTGAGCAAGCCCTAACCAGCATTTGGTGCGCCCTCCTTTACTAGCCGCATCAAAATTAACCCCTAGCCTTGACGCTTTCTCTCCATAGATTTTAGAAAAGGATAAAGCTTCTGCCCATTAGGGCCGAGACCACCAGAGAGATAAAGCTTCAAAGTCCTTTTGGAAATACTGAAATGGTAGGTAGGGCTAGGGAACGCTCAGCTTCGCATGATTTTAATATTATAAACCATGATCTTAATATTTTAAACCACTAACGGGTGGCACTTGTGATGCACGTGAGAGCGAGGGGAAGGAGTTAACCACAGTTAATAGAAGTTAAAAAAGACACATGTTAACCTGCAGGTGCAATTGAACTCTCCCCGAGTTCAATCGTGATTGGCTGTGATTCTATTATTTAAATAGATAGATGAGTAATGGGTAGTTTGGGAATTAAAGTAATACATGAAATCAAAGCTTTGTTTTATACGAGGGTTGTTTGGGAATTTTGGAAAAATCAGGCTACGCCTGCCTCTCCCATTATAATAGTACTAGTGGGTGGCATGTGCGACGCACGAAAGATCGAGGGGAAGGAGTTAACCACAGTTAATAGGAGTTAAAAGGGACACGTGTTAACCCGTGGGTGTGATTGAACTCGCTAGTAGCACATGCGATGCACGTAAGAGCAAGGGGAAGGAGTTAACCACAGTTAATAGGAGTTAAAAGGGTCACGTGTTAACCCGCAGGTGCGATTGAACACTCCCTGAGTTCAATCGCGATTGGCTGTGATTCAAAATAGATAGATGAGCAAGGGTAGTTTCGAAATTAAATCAAAGGCAAGGGGTAGTTTGAAAATTAAAACAAACATTAATTTTTAGATGAGGGTAGTATGGGAATTTCAGAAAAATCATCTACGACCGCCTCTCGCATTATAATAGTTAGTAAAGATAAAGATAAAGAAGAAGATTACAGTTAATGATATTCTTTTCAAAAAGAATTCCTGTTCATGACTTTTTTTTTCAGAAAAGAATTCCACCAAGAGAGATAAAAATAATAAAGTGGAAGGAAGACTTTCATTCTCACATAGTCTTCCAACCAAAGCTGGATAGTTCCAAGAAGCTACTGTCGACACAAAATTTCGTGGACGAAATAATGATGAACAAAATATTTTTATTTATTTTCAGTTTGGTACAACTCTCAAGAAATCCTCTGATTAACAATCAGAAATTTCTAAAGTAGAAGATGAGGGCCGAGGCGTGATCTCGATCTTCTTTGAAGGTGTTGATGTAGTTTTTCCTTTCTTCCGGGCTGCGCGCTTGATCGGCTAGAAAGTGATTCTGGAGGAGAACTGGCTTCTTTGCAGCTTTGTCTTCTCCGGAATGATTTAATTTCTTTTCTTTGAAGGCTAGAGAATGCTTCTGAGTTCTCTTCTTTGGCTTCTTCTGAATTTCTCTCTTTGAATTTCTGAATCTCTCCATCCTCCAATTTCTGAATCTTGGGTCTTATTTATAGACTTTTAGAGATAAGGATCTCAAGAGTCCCACTCCATTTAGTAGTTTAAGGGACGAGATTTTGATAAGCCTCACCCATTTAAAGATAAGGATTCCAAGAGTCCCACTTTATTGGTTTAAGGGATTTAGGAGATTTTGATAAGCCTCACCCATTTAAAAATAAGGATTCCAAGAGTCCCACTTTATTTAGTGGTTTAAGGGACTTAAGAGATTTTGATGGGCCCCACCCATCTTCTTGGGTATTGAGTCCAAAATCAGGTTTTTTGTGTTGATGGATCGACCCATTTATCGAGTGTGTGACCCATTTAGATTTGGACTTGGGTTTTGAGTTTATGGGCTTTCTACTTCGTGCCCAGACCCGAGCCGTAAGAGGCTCATGCCTTGCCATTAGGCCCAATTTAAATGTATAGGGCTTTTTTAATGATTTTAGGCTCTCTATATAATTTTACGAGTGTGTAAGGACCTTTGCGTAAAATTAATAAATTTTAGGGTTCTACAAATTGCCCCCTCAAGGGTATAGTGATGGAACTCATGAGTGACATTAGCGTAACCCTTGATTTAGTGTTTGATTTGGATTTAATTTTGATGATTTAGTGTTTGACTTTGAGTTTGATTTATTTTAGTGTTTGGCTTGGGTTTGATTTTGATGATTTAGTGTTTGATTAGGATTTAATTTTGATGATTTAGTGTTTGACTAGGATTTGGTTTATTTTAGTGTTTGACAGTGAAACACGAAACCTATTCCTAATAGGACAAGGAGACGATTTACTTCCTTATAAAATAGTAAGAGGTTCACCCGAGTTTATTTAACATACTGGGTACGTCGCTCTTTGAACGCTCCATTTTGGTTTTTTTTTTTTTCAAGGAACGAACGCTCCATATTCAGTTTTTTTTTTTTTTTCTCGGTTTTTGGTTTTTTTTTTTTTTTTCTATATCTTATTCTTGAAATAAGTCTTTTGGAGACTTGACTCTTCAAATAAGTCTTTGTTTCCTTCTATAAAAGGACAAAGGTTCACTTCTTTATCTAAAGAATACAACGTTTTTTTTTTTTTTTTTTGAAAGAATATAGATTGGTCCTTGTTTCCTTATCTAACAAGGATAAAGGCATATATTCCCATCCAAAAGGAAACAAATCCTTTTTAAAGAATCGTGTAGGTTTAGTGATTTTTAGTCTTTGCTTCCTACTCGAACTAGGAAAAGGATTCTTAATGACATAACAATCCCTTCCGAATTGGGTGGGTCCCAAGCTACTTTGTCAATAAAAGATCCATATAATTCTCCATTTTTAATTGAACGCGACTTTACGGAACCATTGAGTCTTTGCAAACAAGAATGCAAAGCATGCTTGTACATAGAACCGTGTCTATCATGAGTTCTTGGATAGTGTCCTTTTTAGATTAGGAGAATTGTATTGGTCCTTTATATAAATCTCCACCATCCCTCCTTTTATTTTTTTTTGTGAAAAGTTGATCATCGTTTGGAGAAGGCAAGGCTGCTCTCTCTTCAAGAAAGGTAAGCCCTTTCTTTTTTTCTTGCTGTCATGGCATGTAATTTTTTTAAAAAAAAAAAAAAAAATTATTATCTCAGCCTCTGTTCAAACCTTCTAAGATTGGCAGCCTTTCTTTTTGGTTCCTCTACCAAGAGAAAATCAAGAAACCCTTTCTTTATTCTCGTTCTTGAACTGTAGAGAGAAGAAAGAGCTAATAGATACCGTTTGGGGTTTCTTCTCCTCTTGTCTGCATATGTCGTCCCTTATCTTGGGTTTTACCAAGAGAGAGAGAGAGAGATCTTGAGATAGAATAGAGGTTGAATGTAGCTCGGATAGGAGATCTGATCTCTGCAATGGAGAAACTTAGAGGATCTTCCCTTCTCTCTTTTCCAATCCCCGCTTGTTTATGTGCAACCCTTGTTTGGTATGGATCCACCGAGAGAGAGAGACTAGAGACTTCGAAGTCTCTCGGTAGTATGCTATTCTGGGCTAGCCGAGAAGTTTTTCCCTTCTGTTCTCTTCTTCTTTCATTATCTGTTGTGATATATTGAGATGCAGCCAGCCCTACCTTGATATTTTCCTCTCTTGTATATGAGAGAAAGAGAAGAGAGCATGGAGGAACGTGAACTTTGGTGTGGCTGTCCACGTACTGATTTCCTCTCTACTTTTATGAGAGAAAGATGTAACCGGTTGGCCAATAGATATTTGTTGGTTTTCCCTTTTTGTGGAGCAGTGATGTCACTATATTGAGAGACTGAGAATCCCCTTGCAGCCAGCGGAGAGAGAGCGAGAGAGACCTCTCACAGAGGTCTCAGTCCCTTTTGTTATCTCCAAAACCGAGAGTTTCTCTCCCTTTCTTGGTTTTAAGTTCTCCTCTCTTCCATGCACAGACCTCAAAACCGAGTGAGATTCCGAGAGAGAGATCTCTTCTCTCCTCCTTTTCGTATCCACACCCCCCAAAACCGTGAGATCATGGAGTCTCTCTTTTTACGTGCCGTCCACCAAAAAAAAAATCGTGAGAGACTAGTCCCTTTTTTTTTTTTTTTTTTTTGCCATCCCTTTCGAATTATACTTATTCACCTTCTCTTTTTTTTTTTTTTTTCTTTTTTTTTGAACAGGATTGTACTCCAAATTTTGTGTGAAAGATCCCTGGTAATCATCTTTTTAGGTATAAGGCTTCGCTTCAAAAGAAAAGGTAACTTTTTTTTTTTTTTGAAATGCAGCACGAGCTTGAATGCTTAATATACCTTCATGGTGACACAATTTGGACTGGGGTAACGCCTCAACTTTGACTGGGGTAACGCCTCAACTTTGACTGAGGTAACGCCTCAACGCCGATTTGTCTTCATTTGTTGACCTCACTGGTAATTGGGAATTTGCCTAATATACCTTAGTGGTGGTATGATCAAGAACTTGATGATACATCAACGCAACTTTGCCGAAAAAGAATACATGTTTTTTTTTTTTTTTTTTTTGAAAAAGTGACTGAACCTGAGATAACTTTACAAGCTGCCTACGTACCCAAAATGGGATCAAGTCTTAACGTAGTTCGATTTTTTTTTGTGCTCTAAGTTTTGCCTAGACTATTCTTTTAGATTTTCAGTCTAGCGAGCAAGAGTCATTGAACTTCCTACAATTTTGGTTGTATAAGCCAAGAGTGTCATACAGTTTAAACTCATATGACAATGAGTGTTGTGGACGATTTAGGCTCGTGTCAAGGAGCATTGTGGACACTTTAGGCTTGTATCAAGGAGCGTTGTGGACACTTTAGGCTCGTATCAAGGAGCGTTGTTCTATCATGGATAGTATTGCTTGAGGAACTTTCCGTTGATAGGGCCAAGACGAACTCCATCGGGCGTTGAAAGAAGGTAAGCGCCGTTGGTGTAGACTTCTCTCACCACATGCGGTCCATCCCACTTTGGATCAAATTTCTCTCCAGATCGATGTGAAAGAATGATGGGCCTTCGAACTGCAAGTACTAAGTCACCTATTTGGAAGGAGCGAGGTCGAACTTTCTTGTTGAAAGCTCGAGACAAACGAGCTTGATAACACTCGAGGCGTTGCTGCGCTTCTAACCTCTTTTCGTCCAAAGCTTCGAGTTCAGCGAGACGTAGCTTTGTATTGTCATCACCTGTGAGGCCTTCTTGGATCGCAATCCGTAGTGACGGAATTTGGCGTTCCAATGGAGTATTGCTTCGACTCCATAGACAAGCGAGTAGGTGTGGCTTGTGTAAGAGTGCGGTATGAAGTCCGGTATGCCCAAAGTGCTTCACCAATCCGTTCATGCCAATCCTTTTTTGACTTGGAAACAACCTTCTCAAGGAGCTTGCAAAGATTTTTATTGAAAGCTTCTGCGAGTCCGTTTGCTGGCGCATTGTACATTGTAGAGCATCTTTGCTTGATTTCGAACTTTGCACAAAATTGATTCATCAGAGCATTCTTGAATGGTTTCCCGTTATCCGTTACTATATAACGGGGGACCCCATAGCGGAAGACAATATTATTTTTGATGAAGTCTACAACCGTCTCTTTCTTGACTTCTTTGAGAGGGATTGCTTCTGCCCATTTGGAGAAATAGTCTGTCGCAGCAAGAATGTAGAGGTGTTGTTTAGAAGACTTTGGGAGTGGCCCGATAACATCAAGTCCCCAATTGTCAAAGGGCCAAGATGCTACTGTTGGGTGAAGCGGCTCGGGTGGTTGGCGAATGAAGTCTCCATGGATTTGACATGCATGACATCTTTTGGCAAACTCGAGCGAGTCTTTCACCATGATTGGCCAATAGTATCCCATTCTCTTTAGTTGATCATGCAACTTTGGCCCTGATTGATGAGTACCACAGATACCTGAATGAGCTTCTTCAAGGGCCTCTCTAGCTTCATCATTTCCAAGACATCTCATCAAGATGTCATTGAAGGAGCGACGATACAGCTCATTGTTGAAGTATAGGAATCGGGGCGCACGACGACGAATTTCAGTCTTGTGCTTGAGATCATTCGGCAATTTTCCATATTGAAGGTATTCAATGAGAGGTTGTCTCCAGTCTTCAACCTCAATCTCAAACACTTCAATGAAATTTGTTGCTTGTTGAGCAATGTCATGGTGGATCAAGTGAGGGATGACCCATCTCTGACAGACAGGAACCGTCGTCACTTCTTCTTCAAGTACAGCTAAAGTTGCTGCAAGGTTGGCCAAAGCATCAGCTTGTTTATTCTCATTTCTTGACACATGCAACATAGTGATATCTTCGAACTGACTTATGAGCTCAGCAGCATAGAGATAGTAGGGGATTAGATTGGGCTTGAGGATGTCGTACTCTGTCAAGAGCTGGTTAATGACAAGCTTTGAGTCTCCATACACATTGAGCTGGTACAACTGCATGTCTCGGGCTAGTTCCAATCCAATTATGAGGGATTGATATTCAGCCACATTGTTTGAACATAACTCTGCCAATGTGAAGGCGAATGGAAGGACTTCATCTTGTGGAGTTACAAAGACGACTCCTGCTCCTGCTGCATTCTTTCTTGCAGCACCATCAAAAAACATCTTCCATGATGGTATTGTGAGCGCGGGTTTCGGGAAACCCTGGTTTGCATCTCACGGGTTGAGTCAAGAGTCGCCACCTATTCATTCGGAAGGGATAAGTCCCCGGGATTTGGATAAGGTCTTGGTCTGCGGTCCGAGGTCAGGGTAAGAGGTTCGATTAAGTCCGGGAAAGGGGTCAGGCACCCCGGCACTTCCACTTTTCAGTGGTTCCCTACTTGCTAGGATTAAGCCAAACTAATCTCAATTTTTTAATCAAATGCCTTAAGTATTTAAGAAAATGCTAATCTAAGAAGGAGAAAATCCTAGACTAGTGTCGAACCCGGGTTGGGCTGCCTACGTACTCACATAGGGGTGAGATCAGACCGAGCGTAGTTCTGGCACATGAGCCCGTGCCAAGGCTAGGGGTGTGTGTGTGTGTGTGCACCAAGGGTGGCTTGGGGTCTAGCCGGGAGGCTAGGGGCGGTTGACCGGGTTGGTCAAGTGCTTGGTATTGGGCCCGGTAGGCTAGTTTGGGCCCGGTAGGCCGAGATTGGGCCTGGTAGGCCAAGGGTGAGCCCGGTAGGCTAGGGTTTGGCCCGGTAGGCCGAGATTAGGCCCGGTAGGCCAAGGGGTGAGGCCCGGTAGGCCCAGGGTGTCTTAACCGAGGGTTAGGGTTGCTAACTGGGGTTAAGAAAGGTGATTAACCCTGGTCAGGGGTGCTAACCATGGTTAAAAAAGTCAAAAATCATATTTTTTGGTCTTTTGAATTTTTCTGATTTTTTTTGGGATTTTCTTAGATTTTTTCCAGCGGTCAAAGGTGCTTAACCGCGGTTAAGTAAGGGAGGTCACCATGGTTAAGGGTCTTAACCATGGTTAAATGGTCAAAAGAGACCATTTTTGGGTTTCTCCTAATATTTTGGATTTTTTGAGCATTTTTCCAGATTTTTTCCGGGTCAGGATTTTTTACCCGTGGTTAAGGGTCAAAAATGGGGTCGACTCTGATTAAGTGTCTTAACCACAGTAAAAAATGCAATTGAAGACATTTCTGGATTCCATGTAATATTTATGATTTTTTGATGTTTTTTCCAGAATTTTTCTAGGTCATGGGCTGCTTAACCATGGTTAAATGTTAACCACGGGTGAGTTTAACCATGGTTAAGGGGCCGACTGAAGCAAAAGTGGGTCTAAGGTTCATGGCAGGGCCTAGACTGGCCTCCTACCCGGTCTGGGCCCCCACAAATATCCGAAATTGCAAAAAAACCAAAATTTGCATCAAATTTTTAACCATAGTTAACATGAATTTAACTATGGTTAACGGGGGAACTGCGGGAATCCGATACCACCAGTGGGTAGCCTGATATGTGGGGAACAATTTGGGCCCTTGTGGGACCCAAGGGGATGCCGTATGTGGGCCCCACAGTGGCCCAAAGTTGCCCCGACAAGCACCACATAAAATGACGATTTCCACCAAAACAGATTTTTTTCCAAACTTTGCGGCAATTTTTCCGTTGATTGGCTCAACCCCTGGGGGATCCGAGACCATGGTAGCGAAGCCTACTATGAGGGCAACAATTTGGGCCCTTGTGGGGCCGAAGGAGAGGTCGGATGTGGGCCCCACAGAGGCCCAAAGTTGCCTCTTCGCACAGATATTTACACTGTCGACCCCACTTTGGGGTCGATTTAACTATGGTTAGAATGCGAGTTAGGGGCTGAAAATTTACAGGGGGGTAGCCCTACATATGGGGAGTCTAACCATGGCCTCAGTTTCGACCAGGGCTGGGGCTAACCATGGTTAAACCATGGTCACAGGGAGTGTCCTGAAACTGATTTTTTTTAAAAAAAAAACACTTTGGTGGCTAGGTGTGCTTGGCCCATGTGAGTCTAGGGGGTTTTCTCATTGATTGAGGACCCCCCAGACCTCCGGGAGTGGTCGTGCACGGTGGTGAGGGCTAGGCCCGTGGCCACGTCTCAAGGTCGGCCTATCCCTTTTTTTTTTTAACTACTACTAAAAAAAGTAAAACACAATGGGGACCCCTGGAATGGGACCAGGGGTCCCTTACAACGCTAAACCAAGAGGCTAAAGCAAGGGAAAGGGGGTGTATACCCTCACGGATCGGCTTGCGCGGTGGCGAGCTTCCTGGGGCGTGGCGGCTGCGGACGGCGGTGATGAGGCTGGGAGAGCCTAGAGGACGAAAATGACAGGCCTCGGAGGTCCACGGGTAGGCTGAGCTGAGGCGGAGAGAGTCCAGGTGGAGCGGGGACGGCTGGCCAAAGAGGGCGGACTCACTGTAATTTTTGGACGTGGTGGTGGACGGCGGAGGCTAGGCGGTTGCTAGGGTAGTGCCCGAGGGTCTGGGACCGAGCAACGGCAATGGCAGAGGGGTTAGGCGAGTGGGAGGTGGTCTGGCCGAATGGAGAAAGCCACTGTAAAATTTTTTTTTTTTTTAAAACAACTTACCAAACAGTGGGTTGGGTGGGTATAGGCTTGAATGAGTTTTTGTTTTGAGCTACCTAAGGATAAGGTGGAGGGTGGAGGAGCAAGATGGACTGGCTGGCCGAAAATGGGGAAAGCTACAGGTTTTTTTTTTCAAAAAAAACTCTCCTCAAAACAGTGGCTATGGAGGGCTTTAAATAGAAGAAGAATGAGGGGAGGGAAAGGGATAAGGATGAGCATGGGCGTGGGGAACACAACCTGAAAGAGGGACAGGGCTGCAGGGAAGCAGGAAGGCAGGGGAGAGGACGCAGGGATCAGTGGCCTGTACACTCGTCCCTTTGACAGGGACGATGAACAGTGCCACTAATTTTTTTTTTTTTTTTTTTTTTTGCCTTACTGATTTTGGGCCCAACCCATATGTGCATGGGCCAACGCCTATTGGCTTTGCCACATTGGGTTGGCTCCGAAAAATCAAACCCTTTTTTTTTTTTTTTAATTTTTTCATTATTTGGTTTAGGGTGGGTCCCACCCCCTACTACCCTAAAAAATCATGGTTTTTTATTTTTTATTTTTTATTATTTTTTGAATTTCAAACTTTTGTTTTATTTCCTTTTTGGGCTAGACCCCCACACATGTGGGGAAAGCAAAAAGTACTTTAATCTAAAACAAAAATTTGAATTTTAAAAAGGGGTAGTGTGGGTCCTACCTTAGATTTGGCTTAATGGGCCCATGCTTGGGCCCACAAACAAGGTTTTATCCATTTGGGACTTGAAAAGGGGCCTTGAGCCCATGGGACTTTGCCTAGGGCTTGGGCTAGGGCTAGGCTAGAGTTAGACCTAGGTTTAGGTGAGCAAGGTGTAAAAATTGGGTGCTTACAGGTATTACATCAGTGTAGAAGATCTCTTCATCGGGCAAGTCTTGAGATAATTCCCAATCAGCTGGGATTGGATGATCTGCGAGGAAGTCAGCTACCGCTTGTCCTTTTACTGCCTTCTGAGGGATGTAAACGATCTCAAATTCTGACAGGAGAAGTGCCCATTTGGCGAGCCTTCCCGATAGAACCGGTCTCGTCATTATGTATTTGAGTGGATCGGCGTGAGAGATAAGTCGGACTGTGTGTGACAGCATATAGTGCCTCAACTTCTTTGTAGCAGAGATAAGAGCAAGACATATCTTCTCAATGGGTGAATAGTTCAATTCTGCCCCCACCAGAGTTCGGCTTAGGTAGTAGAGCGCATTTTCTTTGCCATCATGATTCTCTTGTGCCAATAATGCCCCCAATGACTGCTCCTGAGCACTGATGTAAAGAATCAGTGGTTTATTGGGGATAGGCGCTGCTAAAACTGGTGCTTTGAGGAGATACTCTTTGATGCTTTCGAAAGCTTTCTTACAAGCATCATCCCATTTGAACAATGCATCTTTCTTCATCAACTTGTTAAAGGGGTGACACCGCCCTGCTAGGTTTGAGATGAACCTCCGGATGTAGGCGAGACGACCTTGGAGGCCTTTAAGCTCGTGGATATTCTTAGGTTCTGGCATATTGTGGATAACATCGATTTTAGCATGGTCAATCTCAATACCGCGATGTCGGACAACAAACCCGAGGAATTTGCCTGAAGTGACCCCAAATGCACACTTTAAATGGTTCATCTTTAATTGGTACCTTCGAAGTCTGATGAAAATGTCACGAAGGTCTTGAAGATGATCCGCTCTCCTTTTTGATTTTACCACCAAGTCATCGACGTAGCATTCAACCTTTGTGTGCAAGACATCATCAAAAATCTTTTGCATAGCACGTTGATAAGTGGCACCAGCATTTTTTAGTCCAAACGACATCACTTTATAGCAGTAAATTCCCTTTGGTGTACGAAAGGCTGTGAGTTCTTCATCCTTTGGATCCATACGAATTTGGTTATAACCAGATGAACCATCCATAAAGGATAAGACTTCGTGTCCTGTTGTAGCATCGACCATGAGCTCCGTAATTGGCAATGGAAAGTCATCTTTTGGACATGCATTATTCAGGTCGCGAAAATCTACGCATACTCGGATTTGTCCATTCTTCTTCTTGACTGGGACAATATTTGCAATCCAACTTGGATACTTCACTTCTCGGATGAAATCAGCTTCGATCAGCTTGTTGACTTTAGCTTCGATCTGTGGAACCAGTTCAGGCCGATAGCGACGCAGCGCTTGCTTGATGGGGCGAACGCCATGTTTGATAGCTAGGTGATGGATTGCTACTTTGGGATCAAGGCCGGGCATGTCCTTGTAACTCCATGCAAAAAGGTCTTTGTATTCTTGCAGTAGCTTGAAGTAATCAGCTTCTTCCTCAGGACTTAAGAGTGCACTGACAAAGATAGGGCGCAGTTCTTCTTCTGTACCAAGGTTTAATTGTTTGAGCTCGTCGACGGTAGCTTGCCCCCCTTCTTCGAAGACTGGAGGAGCACTTTCTAGTTCATCGTTTGAAGATGATGACTCTTCTTCGACAGGCTCTTGGATGGTAATGTGATTGACGGTAGCAACATCTTCGATCTCGCTCATCTCAACTTGATTTGTTTGAGATTGTTTTCCTTGGTTAGTGGAGATGATAATGCGTCGTTTTACCGTCAAAGCATCTGTTGTTGAGACTTCCAAAATTACTTGTCGTTTCATTTGCGATGGAATTACACTTTGTGGGTTACCAACATCTTTGCGACTGACATGCCTCTTCCCATGTCTACGTCGTTTTTTGGACTTGTTCAGAGGAGCAGGTTCGTCTTCTTTTCCTTGTGCTCCCAAGCGGGTGAGTGCAGACTCACGCCATTGGAGAACTTGAGAGTTTAAGGTTGTATCACTTTGTGCTGCTCCTAAACGCTCAAAGACCGAAGTACTTTGTATTGGTGGGGTAAGTCGATCAAAGACAGATGTATAAGCTGAGGGGACTTTGTTTTCACAATCGTTGGCTACTTGCACTGTAATGTGTTGAGTAGAGACTTTCTCCTTTACTGAGATTTTGATTGGTGTTTGAGGTGTAGAACCAACTCCTTGACGATTGATAATGAACTTTTCTCCTTTTCGAACTAGTTGGGCCTGCGCCTTTGTGAGGCCATGGATTTGGTCAAGAGGTTGAAGCTTGCCTAAGCGTATGAGCTCACCTTTTCCATATCCAGCTGCTTCGAAGAGCTTTTCTGTCTTAGCTCCATACCAACCCTCTGAACTTTCTTGGGTTGAGATGTCTTCCTCTTCTTCAAACTTCATTGTAGATGCGACAAATCCTACAATTGGTGGCCTTATAATTGTGGATTTGACGAGCGGTGCTACTGGAAGAACTAACTCATCTTGCAAAGTGTTTAGGTTGGCTTTTGAAAAAGTAGAGTTGGTCTCTTTAGTCATTGCCACAAAAGGAAGTTGTCCCGGCTTTCGACGTGATTGCGGAATGTATTGAAGCACTGAGATTGGATTGGAGATGTTGGTAGAGTTCTTCATTGATTTGTTCGTTTCCTCTCCTTTTGATACTTTTTGAGCTTTCTCATCCTTTTGGGACTTGGGGGATGAAAGAATTTTAGCTTCTTTTCCTTTGTTGATGTCGAGTCTGCTAGAAGATGGTACCGAAGTTGGAAGTGCTTCCGGGAGGACTTCAGTCTCTGTGTAGAACTTAGCATCAGCAAAGTGTGTTTCAGTCTTCTCAAAAGGTCGACTCTCAGCAACAATCTTTCTCTGCACACCATCCTTGTAATACTTGAAGCATTGATGCCATGTAGATGGAACCACACCCGTCTCGTGTAACCAGGGACGTCCAAGCAACAAGTGGTATGATGTCTTGCAATCAATGACATGGAAGAGTACTTCGGACTCCAAGTCTTCGATTGTGAGCTTTAAGCGGACCATTCCGATGGCTCTCTGCCCCCCTTGGTTAAAGCCTTGGATCACCAACCTTCTTCGACTCAATTGATCTGGAGAGATGCCAACTTTTCTCATCGTGCGGATGGGCATGATATTGACAGCAGACCCACAGTCAAGAAGAATGCGCTGAACTTTATGTTCTTTAATGGACCTTGTGACATACAGTGGCCTATTATGAGGATGAGAACCAAGTTGTAGGTCTTCGTCATCGAAGGTGATGGTGGCCATGCAAGAGGCACATGTCTTCGATTTCCTTTGAACCCAGTCTTTTTCTTTGTACTTGTCGGGATTAGTTAAGGCTTGAGCGAGGCTGAGCCGAGTCTTTTCCTGTAGTTGTAGGGCCTAAAAAAGACTCAAGTGTATTGATGTCTCTTCAATGTCGGATGCATTATCTTCTCCTTTGGGATGCTCCTCTTCATGAATTGAAGGGGATGATTGGTTGGCAGGTACATCGTTCACTTCTTTTTCCGATGTGTCTGATTCGACTTGGTAACATGCGACAGAGTAGGCCGGCTCTCGTTCCTGTTTTTGGAGAAACCACATTGGTATGAAGTCGCCAAATGTGATTGCCAAAGGAGGAAACTGCTGAAAAATCTCTTCAAGATCAGCAGGAGGCACTTTAAATGCTTTTTTCTTCACTACCTTCTTCTTCTTCTTTGACTTGATGCTTGGACGAGTCTTTCTTTTGGTCCGTTTTGCTCTTGGATGAAAAGGAGGAGGTGGATGTTGCACACGTCGTCGCCGTCGTGTAACCAATGTCCAACCGTCATTATCGATGAGAGAAGATTCTTCTGTTGACTCTCGTTCAATTTTTGTAGGGAGACATTGTTGTTGATGTAGCTGAGACAATGGAATTTGCCCTTGACTGGATGCTATCACTGATATTGAATGGGGGATGCCAAAGCCAAGAGTTCCGGCTGTGACTTGCTTCAAATTTTGTGGCGGCCATGGTGCTTTTATTGCTTGAGGAGACAACATTGTTACAGATGATGAAGGTGGAATCAAACTGGGGTTGAAAGACCCAAAGGCAACACTCGTCATATTCGAGGCTGCCACATCATTGATGGAGTCAAGTTCAATCTTTCCTTGTCGAGCTAGGTCCATAATCTTCTCTTTGAGGACGAAACATTTTCCAACCGGATGGCTAATCAGTTGGTGGTATTGATAGTATTTTGGGTCATCAACGCGACCCGCTTCCTCTGGACGTTTAGAGGTTGGCAATTCAATCAACTTTAGACTTAGCAATTGATCGAGCATACCAGATACCTCAGAGTCTGGAAAAGGATATTCTTTTGCCTCGAGCTCCTTGAGCGTCATCCTGCCTTGCCCTCTTTCTTGAGATGTGCCTGCCTTTGGCGGTTCCTGCTTCTTTTGGCTCGAGATCTTGACCGGCTTGGTGGTGGTAGTGGTGATCATAGCCTCCTTAGTTTTGGAGGGTTTGGATGTGTTCCACTGCTTCTTCTCCGACTTGAAAGAATCGATCGGTCGTGGACCTCCATGTGCGGCTATACTGAGCTCCATGTCATGAGCCCGTGTAGCTAATTCTTCAAAAGAACGAGGCTTAATCCCTTTGAGGATGTAAAGAAGCCCCCAGTGCATCCCTTGGATGCACATCTCAATAGCAGATGGTTCAGAAAGACGATCCTTGCAGTTAAGAGCAAGATTCCTCCACTTGTCGATATAGTCAATAACAGGTTCATCTTTCACTTGTCGTACAGCGGCAAGCTCCACCATGCTCACTGTCCTTCTGGTGCTGTAGAAGCGGTTGAGAAACTCGCGCTCCAGTTGATCCCAACTGTCAATGGAACCAGACTCTAGATCGGTATACCAGTCGAACGCATTCCCTTTGAGGGAGCGAACGAACTGTTTCACCATGAAGTCTCCGTACGTGCCGGCATCATTGCAAGTCTCGATAAAGTGAGCAACGTGTTGTTTTGGATTGCCTTTTCCATCGAACTGTTGAAACTTTGGCGGTTGGTATCCTGTCGAGAAGCGCATTTGCTCAATGCGTTGAGAGTATGGCTTGGCATAGACCAAGGAAGATTGTGACGCACCCCCGTACTGAGCACAAATGGTATCGGAAATCATTGCTTGTAATTGCTGGACTGAGAGCGAAGCAATTGATACTTGGTGACTGTCCCGAGTGGGATCTCGCGAGCCGGATGCATTCCGGTTTTGTTCCTCTGCATCGCGATTTCCTTGGAGAGTGGACCCCTTGTTTTGTTCTTCCGCTTCATGAGGGCCTCGGAGATTGAAACCCGGGGGATTTGTTGGTCCTTGATTGGATTCATCTGCTTGGTTATTCTGCTCCAAGCGGCTTACCAGGTCTACAATCTGGGCATCTTTATCCTCAACTACCTTTGTTAAATTTGCAATTGCGTTAGACATTTGTGCGATCTGCTCTTCAATCGTCGCTGCTTCCATCATCATGACAGACCTGATGGAGGTATGTGTCTCAGAATTTGAATGATTTTGATTCTGCACTTCTTTAGAGGCTCGACCTTGAGAAGGAGAGGTCACGGAGGATGTTGACCCTGCGCTAGACTGTGCATCGGAAGGATGACTGGAGGACATACCCTCAGGCATTCTGGCCCGCGCAGTCTTAGCCATTTGCATCGGTTTGGAGACGCGTTGCTTGCGATGTTGAGAGAGGGCCCCAACCAAGTGAGAGGTACCAGACTGCGTCATATGACGTGTTGCTCGCCGATCATCGCTAGTAGCTGGTGTAGATTCAGGTGCAGAAGAGGTTGTGTTTCTCTTTCCATGGATGGCGGTGGCTGCAACAACAGGTCTCTTGGGGGCCATTGATGCTGCTTGATTGTTTGCTGACTGAAAGATGAGAGGTAGAGAGTGTCCCACCGGGCGTGCCAAAAATTTGTCGACACAAAATTTCGTGGACGAAATAATGATGAACAAAATATTTTTATTTATTTTCAGTTTGGTACAACTCTCAAGAAATCCTCTGATTAACAATCAGAAATTTCTAAAGTAGAAGATGAGGGCCGAGGCGTGATCTCGATCTTCTTTGAAGGTGTTGATGTAGTTTTTCCTTTCTTCCGGGCTGCGCGCTTGATCGGCTAGAAAGTGATTCTGGAGGAGAACTGGCTTCTTTGCAGCTTTGTCTTCTCCGGAATGATTTAATTTCTTTTCTTTGAAGGCTAGAGAATGCTTCCGAGTTCTCTTCTTTGGCTTCTTCTGAATTTCTCTCTTTGAATTTCTGAATCTCTCCATCCTCCAATTTCTGAATCTTGGGTCTTATTTATAGACTTTTAGAGATAAGGATCTCAAGAGTCCCACTCCATTTAGTAGTTTAAGGGACGAGATTTTGATAAGCCTCACCCATTTAAAGATAAGGATTCCAAGATCTCACTTTATTGGTTTAAGGGATTTAGGAGATTTTGATAAGCCTCACCCATTTAAAGATAAGGATTCCAAGAGTCCCACTTTATTTAGTGGTTTAAGGGACTTAAGAGATTTTGATGGGCCCCACCCATCTTCTTGGGTATTGAGTCCAAAATCAGGTTTTTTGTGTTGATGGATCGACCCATTTATCGAGTGTGTGACCCATTTAGATTTGGACTTGGGTTTTGAGTTTATGGGCTTTCTACTTCGTGCCCAGACCCGAGCCGTAAGAGGCTCATGCCTTGCCATTAGGCCCAATTTAAATGTATAGGGCTTTTTTAATGATTTTAGGCTCTCTATATAATTTTACGAGTGTGTAAGGACCTTTGTGTAAAATTAATAAATTTTAGGGTTCTACAGCTACCAAGATCAACATCTTGCAAATCTCTGTGCTTGGCTATTGGAAAATCTGAGATCTGAGATCCTCCTTCCGTCTTCAGACTCTTCTCCAATTGTTGTCAGCAAAAAACGCATGGCAGAAATAGTCATATCACCCCTGCTACAAGCGGTCTTTGAAAAATTAGCTTCCTCTGCCATAGCAAAGGTCGGTGATGTCTTAGAAACTAGGGAGACAGTCGAAAATATACAGCGTACATTACCCATGGTTCAAGCTGTCCTCGAAGATGCAGAAGAGCGACAAGTATCAGAAAAAGCACTGAAAATTTGGTTGACACAGCTCAAAGCAGTAGCTTATGAAGCAGATGACCTATTGGACAAGTTCCTGTCAGAAGTTAGGCTAATTGACACCCAAGAATTTGGAAATCAGGTACGCAGCACCCTTTCACCTCTGGACTCAGTTGTACACTTTTTTAAAACAGGAAGTAAACTGAAAGAGATACTTGTGTCATTAAATTCAATAGCAGAGTCCAGGTCTAACTTCCATTTGAAAGAGGCTGTTGTTGATAGAGGGTCTGAGGGTGGTGGGAAAAGACAAACGGGTTCTTTTGTAATTCAATCCGAAGTTTATGGAAGAGATGATGATAAAAATAAGATAGTTGAGCTTTTATTATCCGCCAACACAAGTATATGCCGAGCGGATGTTTCAGTCATTCCAATAGTCGGCATAGGGGGTCTCGGAAAAACAACTCTTGCACAATTAGCCTATAATGATGAGAGGGTAACAAATCATTTTGACCTTAAAATGTGGGTTTTTGTATCTGATGATTTCGATGTCACAAATCTCATAAAAGCAATTATAGAATCTGCAACTAAAAACCGATGCGACGTCTTTGCGATGGATCTACTACAGTCTCAACTACATGATTCTTTACTTAGGAAGAGGTACCTACTTGTGCTAGACGATGTATGGAATGAGGATCATGATGAGTGGGATAAACTAAGAACTTTGTTAACAAGTGGTGCAGAGGGAAGCAAAATCATAGTCACTACCCGCAGTGGAAAGGTTGCGTCTATAATGGGGGGTACAACTTCCCCTCACTGTTTGGGAAGTCTGTCTGAGGATGACTGTTGGGCTTTGTTCAAGCAACGAGCTTTCGGTAAAGGGAAAGAAGATGAGCATCAGAACCTGTGGCCAATTGGAAAACAAATCGTGAAGAAGTGTGGGGGTGTGCCGTTGGCAGCACAGACTCTTGGAAGCATAATGCGCTTCAAAAGAGAGGAATGTGAGTGGCAGTCTGTGCAAGAGAGTGAACTTTGGAATTTATGTGAAGGTGAGAAAGGAATTTTACCTGCCTTGAGGCTGAGTTATAGTCATTTGCCATCACATTTAAAGCGATGCTTTGTATACTGCTCAATATTTCCTAAGAATTATGAAATCAAGAAGGAGAAGTTAATACATATGTGGATGGCAGAAGGCTTAGTTCTATCATCTGGAGGAAGTAAAACACTAGAGGATATTGGCAACGTGTATTTCAACGATTTATTGTGGATGTGTTTCTTTCAGGATGTTTATAAATGTGAAGAAAGCAGTGTGACAATGTACAAAATGCGTGATATAATTCGTGCTCTTGCGCAATCTATTGTGGGAGATGAATTCCTGATATTGGAGCATGGTCGTGCACCACCGCGTGATATTACCAGGACTCGTCACTCAGCAGTTGTTTGTGATTTTAGGTCATCTGCAATTCCAGAAGCCCTGTACGAGGCAAATCATTTACGGACCCTTTTTTTATTGTTTCCAAGAGGTGACTTTAAGGAAGCTCCTCCGATAATGTTTTCAAGTTTTAAATACTTGCGTGTGCTAGATGTGAGTGGATGTGGCATACAAAAGTTGCACGAGTCAATTTACCACTTGATATGTTTGAGATACCTTGACCTCTCTAACACTCGTATTAAAACATTACCTGAAACCATTTGTGGCCTCTGTAATTTGCAGACACTGAACCTATCAGGATGCTTTAATCTCAGGAAGTTTCCCAGAAATATGGGATTCATGAATAGCCTGAGACATCTCAATATAAAAGGGTGTGAAGCATTGACCGGTATGCCAACTGGGATTGGACGGTTAGTTCACCTTCAGACGTTGCCAATATATATTGTGAAAGAGAGAATTGGGGAAAGCATCGTGGAACTCAGCAGCCTAAACCTTCGGGGTGAGTTGTTAATTAAACACTTAGAGAATGTAACAGATGCAAAAGAAGCTTGGATAGCTAACTTGAGAGAGAAGCATTACCTTCACTCACTGGGACTGTCTTGGAGGAATGATGAGGGTTTTGTTGGAAGTAGTTCATCAGAAGGCTTTATAGCTAATAGGAGAAAGAGGCAACCACTTCACTCTGCGGGACCATCAGGAGGGTATGGTAGTGATGTAGGATTGGGAGAAGTGGAGATTCTCAAAGGCCTCCAGCCACACAAAAATCTTAGAAATCTGTTTGTAGATGGGTTTTTGGGAACCACGTTTCCAAATTGGATACTCCCCAATCTGGTTATGGTTAAGTTAATCCACTGCAGAAGTTGTGAATATTTGCCTACCCTTGGGCATCTTCCTTCTCTTAAGATTCTATACCTGCAAGGAATGGATGGTGTGAAGAACATCGGCCACGAGTTCTATGGTGGAGACACTCAGAGACCATTCCCATCACTGAAAGAACTAACCCTCATGGATTTCCCCAATTTGGAAGAATGGTCGAGCATGGATGACAGAGAAGTATTCCCTTGCATGAGCAAATTAATTCTCAACAAATGTCCTTGCCTAAATACCATGCCATTCTTTCCGTCTCTTCAACATTTAGAGCTGCAAAATTGCAATAAAATGATATTGAGCTACACAGAAAGTCTAACTTCACTTTCCATCCTTATTATTGATGGATTCCCAGAGTTGGAATATATGTCAGGAGGGTTTCTACCAAACAATTCTCGTCTCGTGTCACTGAAGATTAGCTCTTGCCACAACCTTCGCTCGCTGCCTTCGGAGTTGGGAAACCTCGTAGCTCTAAAATCATTGACCATTCGTTGGTGTGAAGAGCTATCCTCTTTGCCACAGGAATTGCGAAACCTCAACTGTTTGGAATCCTTAGAGATTTGTGATTGCCACAGTATAATCTCTCTGCCAGAAGAGGGGATAGGAGGTTTGGGCTCCCTTCGAATTTTGTCCATTGAGAACTGTAGTAATCTGACTGCTTTGTCTATGGGATTGCAACATCTCACATCCCTTGAGCACTTGACGATTATGTATTGTCCGAGTCTGGTTACTTTGCCAGAGGACTTGCATCGCCTCTCCGCCCTTCAGAGTTTGAGCATTTTAAGCTGTCTTGAGCTGGTCTCTCTGCCAGAGGGACTACAACATGTCACAACACTGCAATCTCTGGAAATCCGTAGCTGCCCTAGTCTGACGGCTTTTCCAGAGTGGGTAGAAAACCTTGCTCTGCTTCGATCTTTGACAATTTCAGATTGTCGTAATATATTATCTTTGCCACAAGGTCTACAACGTCTCAATGCACTTCAACATCTCTCCATTCTCGATTGTCCTGTGCTTGAGCTACAGTGCAAACAGGATTCGCAGAAGATAGCTCACATCCGACACAAATACATCTGGTCAACTGATCCTGGGCAACATAACAGAGCCGGAAATTCTTCACGTTGAAATCAGAAACTTCCTCTGTTCATTATTCTTCGGTACACCATTTCTAATCCTCCATCTTTTGGGTAATATCACCATTGCAACAGTATTCTTTAATGTCAGTGTTTTCGATTATGCTAATTGTGTTGATGAACATGATGGGTTGTTTTCCATGCTCTATTATGTTAAAAATTTTCCATTTCCAATCTACTTTTTTTTAAGTCACACAGACCTTTGAAAGTTTATAGCTTGTTTTCGAAATTCTGTACTTCTGAATATTATTGTTTACTGTTTTTTTTTTGAGCCAAACACAAAATGCAGTATATAGGAGGATGATACAAATGAGTTCACAAGACTGTAAACCCTAAGAGAACAATTTACTGGGTTGAGTATTTACAACGCTAACATGATTAGTTATAACAAGTTTGGATTTGGATCACTAATTATCAAACAATACCTACGTACTTACCTATTTATGTATGTGTGTACGCACACATGTTCTCGTATAAAACTCTAAATAATTTTACTTCTCTATTTCTTAAAGTAATTTTCTATTGACAAAATGCCCTCAAATTCTAACTAAATTGTGTACAGAATAGGTCTCCTAATTACATAAAACAGATCCTTTAGAGCCAAGATTTACAAGGTTAAATTCCTTGGAAACATTCTACATGCTACTCTCTGTCCTTTAGAGCCAAGATTTACAAGGTTAAATCCCTTGGAAACATTCTTCATGCTACTCTCTCTCTCCTCTCTCTCTCGCTATCTACTGTGATTTTGAAAACAGATTTCCATCCGTATTATAATTTTTCCTTGTAAACATCAATGCAATTGATCGGATGGTTATGGGTCGTATGGCTATCTGATTGGGTTGTTTCTGAGACTCTAAGTGTAGGACTGATCCTAAGTGCCCATTGAGTGTAATTGAGTGGTGTCATAGTCCCCTAAAAGAGAATCATTTGTTATGATGATGCTGTTGGTGTGTGTGTGTAAAAAGGGGGGGGGGGGGGGTGTTAAAAGGGTCCCATGTTGACCTGTGGGACATGGGCCAAACGGTTTTTGGTTTGGCGAGGGCCCGACCAAATCCCATTCCCTCCCAAGGGACCCACAACTTAACATCCAATGGTTGATTCCAGTACAACCTCCCACATGTCATGTTTTTAAGGGGCATTCACTACATGTTCTAGTGAGCTTATATATATATTGAGAGAGAGAAAGAGACCTAGTGCATCTCTTGGTTAGTTGTGGCCATCACAGTTCAAGCTATGTATGGCTAGCGTACAACCTACGGGCTTCTTAGCCAAAAGAAAACAATGCGGCAAAAGGGAGGAAAATCCATGGGCCGACCCCATCGTCTTCACCCCGTAGGAACTAGCTACAAGACCATCCCAAGGACGCCTTCGAGATACAGGGGTCATAGACCGACCATAGAACCTTGTTCAATAAGTGGAACGCATTAGTTGTCCGCTCTCAGGTTGGGCAGTAAGGGTTGGAGAAGGGCAATCACTTATTTTTAAAACCAGCATTCTTAAGTGGAGCGTAGAGAGTCAAGTGAAATCCAATCCACGAAATAATTTGATCTGGCATTTCTAATTTCCAGAGTCTAGAGTTTTAGCGTTGATTAGCCGCTTACTAAATTAGATAGGCTTGCTAAGGTTGACTTTGTTCTATCTTTTCTATAGACTAGTAAGTTAGTGTGAAGTTTACCTTTTAAGTAGTCCGTCTTCAATTAGCCTTCTACTAGCGCTTGCTTTCTTACCTTAGCTCAGTCAAGCTTCCCCTTCATCGTGTTAATTGGTAAAAGGATTCGAGTTGGTTGAATGTATTTACCGAAATAACCCAATCCTTTTTTGGGGTAACAGAGGCGTGCATAGGTTTCATCGGGCTGGACAGAGATTGGCTATCGAGTGCAAAGGCAGAAGGGAGCTTAACTGCAAGACCCACTTGTCGAGCAGGGACGAAAGTCGGCCTTAGTGATCTGGCACATGGCTATGATCCACGATGTCGGGGGTTAGAAAGATTATATCTTGATCGATCTTCCAGTCTAAACATAGGATCCATTTTGAATCGCACAGAATTGACGAATTCATCATAAAGTAATAGTGATCTAAATAGGATCCAAGGACTTTTATCAATTTAGCCAAAAGTGGGGTCTAATGAGGCTACTACGAGATATTTACTCATGGGTGAGGCAAGCTCTTCTATTCTGGTTCATGGTTTCTCTTGGCTATATGGTTCATCCGGGGGAGAGATCAAGCTTTGCCATCCTTACCCCCTCACGTCACTCCCACGAGCCTCTTATCCATTCTCATTTGATCATGGTGGGGAGCAAGTCAAAATATGTTGAGAGAGAAAGAAAAATAAAAAATTATAAATATGACCATATGGATGATTGCCAGAATATATGTTAAGAGCACTCATAATGGTCCAAATATAAAGAATTAGCATTCTTAGATGCATTACAAAAACTTTTGTAAGACTTTGTTTGCGATTTATAGCTTAATTATAAGAATTTCATAAAGTATTGTTCATTATCTTTAGTCCCCTGCATCTCATTTTCTTGGCTCAAGTACAGAAATATAAACATAAAGCTTAATTGGTAGATGTAACGCATTGCAATCATGAGGTGACGTATGTTATTACATTCCAATGCTTGTGAAGGAAAATCCCATGTTGATTCCTAAATGGACTAGTTTGAGCTTATCCATGTGGTTATGCACTCCTCGAATAGCTAATGCACTATATCTTGGTTTTTTTTTTGGTCATTTCCTAGGTAGAATATGATTTTTTTTTTCTGACATGTTAGTTGTTTCTCCATGTCCCAAGCAGGCAGCGATTAGGAAACTTAGCTCCGTAATTCTCCATGGTGATGATTACTCCCAGCAGTTCTGCAATTTTTTGATATATATCTGAAAAGCTACCATAGTCGTGTATAATCGGAACGATTTACCTCAAAATAAAATCTATCTAGGGAAGGAAAGAATAATTGAGACTGTTTCAATTTGAAGTATTTGGATTTCCTTGCTCAAGGTTGCTCTGTACAATTATTATTATTTTTAATATTGAACAATATTATGTTTCTGATACATTTTTCATCTTCCAAGCGAAAGTAGTCTGGATGAAGATAGTGAATTGATAGTTGGGTGATATTGCAACAGCCATTGTCATTGAACACTGAAATATTGCTACATCCCTACATGTGGATGTGGCTTGTTGAGACTCTTGATCAATGACACCCAACGGGGAGTTAGTGAGTGGCAGGAACCTCTTGAATGCAATTCTTTATTATCATGTACTTTAATTTGCATAGAACGCTACTCACAGAATTCTCCAATATTTTACTAATACACTTTTCGACATATCCTCATATATGTCAGAGCTCAAGACCCAGTGCATCTCTTGGATATAGAGAAAGCAGGTGCAATAGATGCAAATCTTAGATATGGATAAAGCATTTGCAATAGATGATATTCTTGAAAATGCAAAGCAACCATCAAATGTCTCCCACCTTTTCTGCTTGGTTCTTATGTGGAAGGTAAATTCCTTGGAAAACTCTAGATGTTATTCTTGAAAATTCAAAGTAACTACGGGCTTCTACAATGGTGTGTCTTTGGGGGTAGGTTCCAAGATCTAGCCGTGAGGGGTGCGATGATGGTTGTAATATCCACATTTACCAAGCATTAAATGCTAGGCATTAACCCACTAACCTAAAACGACTACTAAAACTACTAACCAGGGCTGCGGCCTAAACGTATGACTTGTATCCCCCTCCAAAAAAATAGTAGAATCTGTAGTATATTATATTACAATTTTTGTTTTGTTTTACTTACTAGGTTCTTGGTCTCCCCCCTCCCCCCCACCCCACTAAAAATGAGCTATTCGTTTTAGCTTTTAGTATGGTTATAAAAAAAATACTAGTTTTATATTTTCTTAATCAGTAAAATTTAGTGGTTTTATTAATATTTAATAAACTTACAGTTCAATTTAGTGTATTGTATTTACTTGAAACTATTAGGTGGCGTTTGGTAACACTAATCTAAATAGGTAAAACTTATTTGAAAATTATGCTTAATGACTTTAGATTGTTAAGTTGAAGGTTAATTGCATGTCTAACTCTTTTTGAAGTAGAGATTTTAGAGGTAAAAACCTCTACTTTAAAAAGTAGCTCATAGCTACTGTTTAATTTTAGAGGTAAAACCCCTACTTCAAAAAGATGTAGACATGCAATTAATCTTCAACTTAACAATCTAAAGTCCTGAAAAATTAATCTGGTGAATCCCAAAACAATGTTTGAGTCAAGAACTCACAAACTAAAGGGGGGTGGTTAGGTCTCCCTAAAAGTCTATCTAACCTTTTTAATTTATGCAATTAAATTATTAGAAAAGGAACGATAACAACTAAGTACGGAAATAAAGAAGACAAACAAACACAAAGGTTTTTATGTGGAAACTCTTCCGAGAAAAACCACGGGACCTAGTCCAGCAAGAGATATTACTAAGACAAAGTATAGATACTTACAATACGTAGACTTGACTATATTGGACTTGACACAACAATCCTCAATACTTGTCTTCAACATCTCAATAAGTAATCACAAACTCGCAAGTCTCGTGATCAACCGCAACAACCTATACTTCTCTTGTGTCACGACAACCATGATCTTCAAATATCGATCTTCGTCAATGACGACTCCGGATTCTTCTAACCAAATATCCACAATCCTCCTCACGTGGATCGATCTCCTTCGCAAAGGCTCCAGATCACACCGGCCAAGTTGTTCTTTAAAATAACGGGTTGATGGTTGATTAATAACAAACCCTAGATTGAATTCCAGTCACATGGAATAATCAAGCAAGCAAGGTATGAAGAATGATTTGCAATCTCTAGGGTGGAAGATGAGAGGAGAATGTGTTTGAGAAACCCTAATAATCTCAATAAGATCTCTCTCAAAACTCTCTTAGGTTCGAATAACAATCAAACTCTTTTTATAAATAGACAAAATCAGAGTTATAATCAAGGTAAAACACTTAAATCGTGCAGACCAGTCAACCCGTTACATAGGGCGGGCAACCATTCACTTACACACTTTATGGAAAAGGTCCCATTCAAAATCTAAGTCCAATGGTTGATCGGTATCAAGGGCGGTCGACCGATTGAACCCGGCGGTTGACCGGTCTCTCCAAAAAGTCCAGAAACCTATTTTTTATGCTTTAAATTGTCTAGTTAGTCACCTAGGGTTTTTAGAATGATTCTAGGACAATTCCACTTATGGTAACAAGGTATCTAGGTCACTTACCATCCTATTAGTGAAACGAAGACGATGATCAGAATATCTTTAGTTGATCTTCTTTGACCTTCATTTTTATTGGTCTTGAATACTTGAAGGCAAAGACACAAGATACACTGTTTTGACAACGGAATTAGTCAATACCAAAATATGGACTTACATGTCCAACTAAGCACAATTTTTAAATAAACTCTACTTAATTTAATTAGTGTTACCAAACGCCACTAGTATCTTAAAATATGTTTAGGCCGTACTTTTAGTGTATCCAGTTTTATCATTTCACAACCTTGATTAAGTGTCAAAACACACCCTATTTTTCTTCCCTTTGGAGGAAATATTTCATACAAGATGATACACGGCGAGATGAGACTTACTCAAAAGACGTCGAGGGTATTAAATGCAAAAAAATGATGGTTGCACTCATCCAAATGAATTTGGTAGATCATATAAGTGGGGCCAAGTTGAAATGGTTGTTTACTAGTGCGTTTTGGTACCATTCGTCCAAACTCAAAGAAAATGCTTCTATACTTGTAAAGGATATTAACATAAAATTGTGGTGGTGGGTGATGATGGACACAACAAAATCAGTCTATCTCAGAAAGATTGTTTTTCATCCTCAAGAGTTTAATAGCATTGATCCCAATTCAAAGCTTTTTACATAGTGAGGCCAAAGAGGTCTAATCTACTTTGGCAATATCATCTCCTCTCCGCGTGACAAGTTTCAACCAAGGAACTTTTGCAAAGCGAGCTGCAAAGATGCTTATTTCTTCTTTGTTTTGTGTGGCCCCAACATATGCTTTAAGTAAGCTGTTCAGGCAGGACCACAACCTTTGCAAAGCAAGTTGCAAAGATGTTTTTTTTTGTCTTTTTCGCCTTTTTGGGTGGACCGGTTCCTCGGCGTTTCCCCAAGTGGGAGGTCTTGGGTTCCATTTCTCACTCCCCCTTTGGGGCAGGTTTACCCGGACTTACTTGGTGTGGCGGGTTGCGGGCTCATGTCACACCCTCAGGGATTAGTCCTGACCCAAAGGGTTGGGGACACCCTGAGTTCCCCAAAAAAAAAAGTTGCAAAGATGCTTTTTTGCCTTTTTTCTTTTTCGTTTTGTGGATCTCACACTCACAATGGCTTCTTTACAAAAGCGGTTCAGGATGGACAGCAGCCTGTGGGCGGTAGAGTAGGCGGTGACCTAGGTGCACTAGCGACGGAATACAACTTCCACTTGTGCTGGCCGAGTCTCGAACCCTGTAGTCTGTACCATGAGGTGTATTCATTATGGCAGAAGAACTGTTCACATGGCCTATCAAAAGGCTCTATGCCATGTCATAGTAGCAAACCAAGCCTGTGATCTTGTATAGTAATGGGGGTGTTTTGATTGGATTTTATTAGCCAAAAATCAATTCTAATAAAATTGATTATGTAGAAATTAATGATCAAATAATCATTTTTTCAAATAATAGTGTTGGGAGAATAGGAAATTGAGAGACTCAAATTTGTATTCTCCAAACACTATTATTTGGAAAAATGATTATTTGACCATTAATTTTTACATAATCAATTTTATCAGAATTGATTTTTGGCTAATAAAATACAATTCAAAAGACCATCTTAACAGAATCATTTCCTTTTTTTGAGTCCACGTAACACAATATAGCAGCCCTAACCTGCATTTAGTGCGCCCCACATCAAAATTAAACTCTAGCGTTAATGCTTTCCTTACTTAAGAATTAAGAAAATTATAAATCATGACAGTTTACATAACAATGCCATCTGCTACCTTATAGTTTGGATGCCAAAAAAGAATTCTTGTTCATGATAATAATAAAGTGGAAGGAAGACTTTAATGCTCACAAATTCGTCCAACCAATCTAAGTGCTTGGCTCTTGGAAAAAATCTGAGATTCTCCTTCCTTCTTCATCTCTACCTACAAGCTTCTCTAATTTTTGTCCGCAAAACAGGCATGGCAGAAACAGTCTTACAACCCCTGCTACAAGAGGTCTTTGAAAAATTAGCTTCCCCTGTCATAGAAGCGATTGGTGATACTTTCAACATTAAGGCAACAATCAACAAAATACAGTGTGCATTACCCATGATTCAAGCTGTCCTCGAAGATGCAGAACAGCGACAAGTAACAGATAAGGCACTGAGAATTTGGTTGACAGAGCTCAAAACAGCAGCTTATGAAGCAGATGATCTATTGGAAGAGTTCATGCCAAGACAGAGGCCAACTGACACCGGAGGATATGAAAAGGTACTCAACTACCATTCAGATGTGCAATTACATGCAAGCTATATACCTAAGCTGAAAGAGAAACTTGTGTCATTAGATAGAATTGCAGGGTACATGTCTAATTTCCATTTGAGAGAGACAGTTGTTGATAGAGGGTACATGTCTAACTTACAAACGGGTTCTTTTGTAATTGAATCAGAAGTTTATGGAAGAGAAGATGATAAAAATAAGATAGTTGAGCTTTTATTATCATCCAACACAAGAAACGGCCGAGGGAATATATCAGTCATTCCAATAGTGGGCACAGGTGGGCTCGGAAAAACAACTCTTGCACAATTAGCCTATAATGATGAGAGAGTAACAAGTCATTTTGAGCTAAAAGTGTGGGTTTTTGTATCTGATGATTTTGACTTGACAAAGCTCATAAAAGCAATTATAGAATCTGCAACTAAAAACAGATGCGACGTCCTAGGGATGGATCGACTACAGTCTCAACTGCTTGAATCTTTATGTAGGAAGAGGTACCTACTTGTGTTAGATGATGTATCGAATGAAGATCAAGATGAGTGGGATAAACTAAGAACTTTGTTAACAATGGGTGCAAAGGGAAGCAAAATCATAGTCACTACCCGCAGTAAAAAGGTTGCATTCATAATGGGCAAAACTTCCCTTTACCATTTGGGAAATCTATCTGAGGATGACTGTTGGGCTTTGTTCAAGCAACGAACTTTTGGTGACGGGGAAGAAGAAAAGCATCAGAACCTGTTGCCAATTGGAAAACAAATTGTGAAGAAGTGTGAGGGTGTGCCATTGGCAGCAAAGACTTTAGGAAGCATAATGCGCTTCAAAAGAGAGGAAACTGGGTGGCTGTCTGTGCAAGAGAGTGAACTTTGGAATTTATGTGAAGGTGAAAATGGAATATTACCTGCCTTGAGGTTGAGTTATAATCATTTGCCATCACATTTAAAGCGATGCTTTGCATACTGCTCAATTTTTCCTAAGAATTATGAAATCACGAAGGAGAAGTTAATACATCTGTGGATGGCACAAGGCTTAGTTCTATCATCTAGAGGAAGTGAAACACCAGAGGAAATTGGCAAAGAGTACTTCAACGATTTATTGTGGATGTGTTTCTTTCAAGATGTGTATAAATGTGAAGAAAGCAGTATGTGTTTCTGTCAAGATTTGTATGAATGTGAAAAAAGCAGTATGACAAAGTACAAAATGCATGATATAATTCATGCTCTTGTGCAATCTATTGCAGGAGATGATTTCATGATACTAGAGCAAGGTCGTGCACCATCACGTGATATTACCAAGGCTCATCACTCAACAGTTGTTTGTGATTTCAGGTCATCTGCAATTCCAGAAGCCCTGTATGAGGCAAATCATTTACGGACCCTTTTTTTATTGTTTCTAAGAGATGACTTTGTGGAAGCTCCTTCTAAAATGTTTTCAAGTTTTAGATACTTGCGTGTGCTAGATATGAGTGGATGTCGCATTCGAAGGTTGGACAAATCAATTGACAACATGATACTTTTGAAATACCTTGACCTCTCTAACACTTGTATTGAAACATTACCTGAAACTATTTGTGAGCTCTGTAATTTGCAGACACTGAACCTACAAGATTGCTGTAATCTCAGGGAGTTGCCCAGCACGATGGGAATCATGAATAGCCTGAGACATCTCAATATAAAGGGGTGTAACTCATTGACCCATATGCCAACTGGGATTGGACGGTTAGTTCACCTTCAGACGTTGCCAATATATATTGTAACAGAGAGGATTGGGGAAAGCATCATGGAACTCAGCAGCCTAAACCTTCATGATGAGTTGTCAATTAAAAACTTACAGAATGTGGGAGATGGAAAAGAAGCTGGGATGGCTAACTTGGGAGAGAAGCGAAACCTTCATTCATTGCGACTGTCTTGGGGGAATGCCGAGGATGTGGCCGCAAGTGCCTTTCTAGCTAAAAGGAGAAAGAGGCTACAATTTCACTCTGCAGGACCAACAGGAGGGTATGGTAGTGATGTTGGATTGAGAGAAGTGGAGATTCTCAGAGGCCTCCAACCACACCAAAATCTAAGAAAACTTTTTGTAGAAGGGTATTCGGGAATCACGTTTCCAGATTGGATACTCCCCAATCTGGTTATGGTTAAGTTAATCCGCTGCACAATATGTGAACATTTGCCTACACTTGGGCATCTTCCCTCTCTTAAGATTCTATACCTGCAAGGAATGGATGGCGTGAAGAGCATCAGCCATGAGTTCTACGGTGGAGACACCCAGATTCCATTCTCATCATTGAAAGAACTAACCCTTAAGGATTTCCCCAATTTGGAAGATTGGTCAAGCATGGACGGCAGAGACGTATTCCCTTGCCTGAGCAAATTAATTGTAAACAAATGTCCTTTGTTGAAAACCATGCCATATTTTCCGTTTATTCAACATTTAGAGCTGCAGGATTGCAATACAATGATATTGAGGTCCACAGAAAGTCTAACCTCACTTTCCATCCTTATTATTGACAAATTCCCAGAGTTGTTATCTGTGTCAGAAGGGTTGCTGCGAAACAATTCTCGTCTCGTGTCACTGAAGATTAGCTCTTGCCCTAAGCTTCGCTCGCTGCCTGCGGAGTTAGGAAACCTCGTAGCTCTAAAATCATTGACCATTAGTTGGTGTCAAGAGCTATCGTCTTTACCAAAGGGACTGCGAAACCTCAACTGTTTGGAATCCTTGGAGATTAGTGAGTGCCATGGTATATTCTCTCTGCCAGAAGAGGGGATAGATGGCTTGAATTCATTTCGAATTTTGTCCATTGAGAACTGTAGTAATCTCACTACTTTGTCTATGGGACTGCAACATCTCACATCCCTTGAGCACTTGACAATTATGTATTGTTCGAAGCTGTCTTCTTTGCCAGAGGGCTTGCATCACCTCTCTGCCCTTCAGAGTTTGAACATTTTAAGCTGTCCTAAGCTGGCCTCTCTTCCAGAGGGACTAAAACATGTCACAACACTGCAAACTCTGGAAATCTGTTATTGCTCTAATCTGACAGCTTTGCCAGAGTGGGTAGAAAACTTTGCTCTACTTCGATCTTTGACAATTTCGGGTTGTCATAAAATATTATCTTTGCCAAATTGTCTAAGACATCTCAATGGACTTCAGTATCTCTCCATTCAAGATTGTCCTGTGCTTGAGGTACGATGCAAACAGGAGAGAGGTGAGGATTGGCAGAAGATAGCTCACATCCCACACAAGTACATCGGGCCACCTGATCTCAGGAATGACAACAAAGCCGGCAGCTCCTCACCTTGAAATCAGAAACTTCATCCGTTCATTATTCTTCGGTATGCCATTTCTAATCCTCCATCTTTTGGGTAATATCATCATTGCAACAGTATTCTATAATGCTTTCTACAATTATCCTTGGTGCACATTTTAGATTTTGATTTCATGTCAGTGTTTTCGATTATGCTAACTGTGTTGATGAACATGATGAAATAGCATATGGTTTTGGTTTTGTATTTCAGCAACAAGGACATGGGTTGTTTTCCATGCTCTAATATGTTAAAATTTTTCATTTACAACCTATTTTTTAAAGTCACACAGACCTTTGAAAGTTCATAACTTATTTCGAAAAATTCTGTACTTCTAATTATTCTTGTTAACTTTTTTTTTTCCCTTGAGCCAAACACAAAATGCAATATATATGAGGAGGATACAAATGATTTCACAAGACTGTAAAACCATTGACAACAATTTACTGGGTCGAGTATTTACAATGCTAACATGATTAGTTATAACAAGTTGGATTTGGATCTCTAATTATCAAACAATACCTATTGTACGTACTTACCTATTTATTTATGTGTGTACAAACACATATGTTCTCGTATAAAACCCTAAATAATTTTACTCTTCTAGTTGTTAAAGTAATTGTCTATTGTCAAAATGCCCTCAAATTCTAACTAATTTGTGTACTAAATTTAGGCTCCTAATTACATAGAATAGACCCTTTAGAGCCAGGATTTACAATTAATTCCCTTGGAAACATTCTACATTCTACATGCTACTCTCTCTCCCTCTCCCTCTCCCTCTCCCTCTCCTGTGATTCTGGAAACAAATTTTCATTCTTATTATACCTTTTCCCCATACAAATCAGTGCAATTGATTGGATGGTTATGGGCCATACGACTATCTGATTGGGTCGATTCTGAGTGTAGGACTGGTCTTCAGTGCTCATCGAGTGTAACTGAATGGTGTCCTACTCCCCTAAAAGAGCATCATTTGTTATGATGATGCTCTGTGTGTGTGTGTGTGGGTGGGGTAGGAAATCTACATTGGGCTGCTGCACTTGAGTGGAAGCAGATATTGGGTGGCCCCACCAATACAAGGTGAGTTCATGCTTATAGACCCACTCCTTCTTACACTAAAAAGTAGGGTGCCAATGGGCTGAATTCGGGCCTCAAAACCCTCTTTTAAACGTGTCAAGCCCGGCCCATTGACATCCTGCTAAAAAGCTCCACCTAGAATTTGCTGAATATGTATATATATATATATATATATATATACATATATATATATACACACACATATATGAGTTTAAATATGAACCGGAGCTTTGGTTGATTGGAGCTTCCAAAACAAGCCTATTTTTAGAAATATTCAAAATTAATTTAAATATTTACCAAAACACCCCTGAAATTAGGCATGTTATGGGAGCTTCGAAAATCATTCAAAACCATAGCTCCAATTGTTATTTAAACTATATATATATATATATATAGTGGGAGAGAGAGAGAGTGGTTCTCATGGGCGGCTCTCATAGAAGTTCTAGTGAGTGCTCCCTCGAAAAAGATGAAACGTGATAATCTGTTTTTGTTTCCAGTTGTTGTTGGATGGTGTTAAGATGGGTTCCACTGGAGACGTGGCAAAAAACAGTCCGATAGGATTTGTTTAGACCATCCGATTCGACCTTTGTTTTTTAGCATTAACCCTTAGGGTACCTAGGCTATAGAAATCCCTGTTTTCCAATCTTCAATCAGATGGCTTATAAATGTTCAATTGGTTTGATTTTCTTTCACGTGTCTCCCAAGGAGATTGGATTTGGTCTGGCCCTTTGCAGACCAAAACCATATGGCTCACCCACAAAGCCTCTTTAACTTAACACTGGTTAACAAGTTTTAACCCTTAAGGTTAATATATATATATATTTTTTCTAAAAAGCAATGTTAGATGGTTGAACCCCAAGGGGTAGTGAATCTTAACCACAATTAAGGGGTGATAGAAGGGACACATGTTGACCTGTGAGATGTGGGCCTGACGGTTTTGGTCTAGCGAGGGCCAAACCAAATCCCATTCCCTCCCAAGGTACCCACACCTTAACATCCAATGGTCGGATTCCAGAACAACATGCCACATGTCATGTTTTTAAGGGGCATTCACTACACGTTCTAGCTTATGAAAAAGAAAAAATTATAAATATGACCATATGGATGATTGCCAGAATATATGTTAAGAGCACTCATAATGGCCCAAATATAAAGAATTGACATATTTAGATGCATTACAAGAACTTTTGTAAGCCTTTGTTTGCGATTTATAGCTTATAACTACTTCATAAAGTATTGTTCATTATCTGACATACTTAGATGCATTACAAGAACTTTTGTAAGCCTTTGTTTGCTATTTATAGCTTATAACTACTTCATAAAGTATTGTTCATTATCTGACATACTTAGATGCATTACAAGAACTTTTGTAAGCCTTTGTTTGCTATTTATAGCTTATAACTACATAAAGTATTGTTCATTATCTTTAGTCTTGTGCATCTCATTTTCTTGGCACAAGTACAGAAATATAAACACATAGCTCAATTGCTCCATGTAGTGCATGGCAACCATGAGGTCACATCTGTTTGAGCCCAGCTTACACACATTTTCATGTTCCAGTTGAACACTTTCTAACTTTTGTTGTTTAGAAAGGTGAAAACTCTTCTAATTACCAAACATGTGTGGATCCAATCACGATCTTATAATACAAACAAGAGATCTTTCCTAATCAATCCATTTCCCCCTCATTCTTCGAGAATCAGAAAGATCTGTTTCATGTTTCAATTTGTTCATTTGGATTCTAGATTTTTCTACTTAATTTGGGTTCACTTATTTTATTTACTTTCCCTCGCTTTTCTTCTTTTTTATTTCCTTCCATCATTCTTGGAGTCTCATAAGTTTGAAATTGTAGAATTTGATCCACTGAGTGAAGGGTACAGAACATATCAAATTGATTTTTCAATCAGAAACACTATGTGAAATCTTCAAGTTTTTTTCCTCCTCTATCCCTCTCACACAGGTACCACATTTGAATCAATTGAGAATCTTTTCTTCTGTATGAATAAATATTGTTACATTCCAATACCTGCAAAGGAAAATCCCATATCGATTCCCAAATGGACTAGTTTGAGCTTATCCATGCGGTTATGCACTCTTCGAATAGTCAATCCATTAAATCTTGTTTTTTTTTTCATTTCGTAGGTAGAATATGATATATTTTTTTTCCGACATGTTAGTTGTTTGTCCATTTTCCAAGCAGCCAGCGATTAGGAAACTTGGCTTCGCAATTCTCCATGGTGATAATTACTCCAAGCAGTTCTACAATTTGTTAATATATCTGAAAAGCTACTTTGGTCGTGTATAAACTAAATGATTTACCTCAATAAAATCTATCTAGGGAAGGAAAGAACAGTTGAGACTGTTTCATTTTGAAGTATCTGGATTTCCTTTCTCAAGGTTGTTCTGTACTATTGCTGTTATTTTTAGAATTAGTCTAGGGATACTCCCAAAGTGTACTCCCATATATACTCCCAAATCCTAACCGTTTATCTCAATTATTAAACGGTTAGGATTCCAGCTGATGTGGCAATCGAAAAGACAAAATAAGGCGACTAAAATCCTAGCCTTTGATGATTGGTTATAAACAGTTAGGATGAGGGAGTATATTTGAGAGTACCTATAGACTTGACTCTTATTTTTAATATTGAACAATGTTATGTTTCCGAGACCTTTTTCATCTTCTAAGAGAAAGTAATCTGGATAAAGGTAGTAAAGAAAGATAGTGAAGCAACACTTGGGTGATATTGCAACAGCCATTGTCATTGAACATGGAAATAGTGCGACATCCCTACATGTGGGTGTGGCTTGATGAGACTCTTGTTCAATGACACCCAACGGGGAGATAGTGAGTGGCAGGCACCTCTTGGATGGGATTCTTTATTATCATGTATTTAATTTGCATAGAACGCTACTCACAAAATTCGTATTTCCGCACTTCTACAGGTGGCCTTTGGAGAGTTGGGTTCCACTATCCTACTAGAGTTTGGATTTCTAACAGGACTTTTGAAGCAGGCAGGCAAACTAAGAAGTAAATTATTACTAATACAATCCGTGGTCAAAGATGCAGAAGATCTGGATGTCAAGGAAATGCAATGACGATATCAGACACAAAGCTTAACTATGTAGCTAACAAAGCTAAAAGCCTATAGACTGAGTTCATAGAAAAAGCTCCACGAAGGAAGGTCAATATTCGGCAATGCTTGAGAAGCTAGGTACACAACTATTTTCCATACTTGCAGCCCACTTGTATCTCATATTAAGATGCTAGACATAATTGAAGAGGAGAGGCCTAGTTTTCATTTGAATTAGAAGTTTATGAAACAAAAGGAATTTAAAAATCAGAACTTTTTTCCATACTTTTAATTCTCGTTCATCAAATTTGAAAACCACATATATATAATCAATCATATTGATGC
This sequence comes from Tetracentron sinense, assembly GCA_015143295.1. NCBI lineage: Eukaryota > Viridiplantae > Streptophyta > Magnoliopsida > Trochodendrales > Trochodendraceae > Tetracentron > Tetracentron sinense. Next base: position 22,050,051 of record CM026574.1, read on the forward strand.
CATACTACCTTAAAGATCAACGGATACATACAGAAAAACAAAATTTACCAGTTTTTGGTCCACAACAGCTTGAAATGAATAGTCAAGCAAATCTTCCAGTCTCTATACATCTGATAACCCGCCCAAAAAATACAAAATTAAAATAAATCAAATTATACAAAAACAAATAAACAGGAATATGGAATTCGTATTAGAGAAGGTTGTGGAGGTACCAGCAACTCGTCCCTTCTGGGTTCGCCGCCGATATCCTGAACCACTCCTTGTCAGACGTTCCGTCCGGAGGATTTTGGATCCCACTCAGAGAGATTTTTTTATTCATTCACAAAAGGCAACGGATTTACTCTGGCTGAAACCCGATTAAGTTCTTCGAGCCTAGCCTCTTTGCCTGCCGTCTCTGTTTTAACTGTGGTTAAGAATCACTAACCCTTAAATTAAAGATTCTAACCTTAGCTTTTAGAAGAAAAACTCAGGTTAAGATATAATTTTTTAGGAAAGTGATTGGGTGCGCTTGGTTTTTTTTTCTAAACACTAAGTTTAGATTAGTGAATCTTAACCACGGTTAATAGGGGTTTAAAGTGACATATGTTGACCTGTGGGTGCAATTGAACTCCCCCCAAGTTCAATCGTGATTGGTTGTGATCCAATCTCAATTTTGAGTCAAATTGTAATTAACTTAGTTCGGGCTTTGTTGTGGATAGGGGCATTATCCAAGAATCCGTATCTGCTTAGAGAACGCATGAGTAGAGTTGTCAATGGATATGGATATCCGTATCCGAGCAAATTCAAATAGGAATTGGGTGCTACTACTAGCACAACAATATGGCCTCCGATTCTCTCTGGCTGATGCCAAAAAAGTGGTCGTTGGCTACCATACATTAAGCGACATGTGGCATAAAAAAGAGAAGAAGACATTTCATTTTCTCTCATGATTTTGACTTCTCCTCACTTGATATCTCTCCTCCCTTTATCGCCATATGTCAAATAATATGTGGAGAACTCAAAATCATGGGGCCCATGAATTGACTTCTCCAACCACATGATGCTTAATGTGTGGTAGTCCGAGCCAACCTTGCTGGCATCTGCCGGAGAGAATTTGAGGCCCACCAATATTTACTATCTGGACACCAAATATATAACTTAATAATTGTACGCCGTTAAAATATAACAAAATCTAAGTAAGAAAATACATATAAATTTTCTAATTATACATTATTCTACACTTAAAACCATAAAAGATGATAATTCATTACCCTTTTGGTTTACCCAAATCCAATTGAATGTCCAATAAAATGGTATCAAAGAAATCATATCAAATTCCTTATATATTGCACCCTATTTTGTGTGGGTTAAACCGTTAAACAACTTACAACAAAATATCATAGGAAACTCGACGTTGAAAATTGTGCGGATGAAATCAAACTATTTGAAAATGATCATTGAATGTTTATCTCAAAATAAAGAGCAAAGGACAGCTATTTATTACTCAAAGGTCCTCCATAAATTCCACTAGAATGGAACAAAAGAGACACAAAGATATAGATAAATGAAAAAAAATTGGTTTAATAAACTTACAATAGTTCGTATTTCTGCAACTCATTGGCTCACTTAAGGTAAAGTAAGAGGAGTTAACCAACGAGGGGTTGAGCTGATGGCCAGGACCACACTTCAGGAAGCGGAGGTTCTGAGTTCGATTCCCTCTCCTTGTTGGCCACCCTCCGGATTTATCTCGACTTTCTTGGTGCGTGTGGAGAGAGGGCTCTGCATGTGTCCGAGAATTAGTCGGGTGCTCTAAGAGGCTCGGATACCACGTGTCAAAAAACAAAGTAAGAAGAGTTTTGAGGGTACATTTTTAGAAGGAGAATAAGTTTTTAAAAGAGGGTTTAGGAGTATTGGGTGTATGGGTGCTCATAGATAAGTCATTCTTTTTTTCAAAAAAATGTTTATTTTAAATGGTGTCCAATCAATAAATAATAGTGTTTTCGTAGCAACACCCTAGTAATTTTACAGTCCGTTTATAATTGGATAATAATTCGAAAATTGATATATTTGATGCGATAAATATCCGACTAATTGTATAATATATATTATAAGTTTACAAAACTAAAATAACCAAACAAATGAAATAAATGTATATGTAATGCAAAATTTAAGACATTCAATTGTTATTTTTAATATATATGAAAATAAAATATTAATTTATTATTTTTAACATATAATATAATAATGGGTGGATACATAGGAGGCTAGATTACCTTAGCCTGGTGATCGATCTTCAACCCTTCACGGATCTTGTCGTGCAAAGTAGACTGCACCCGTTGCACACTTCTATGCATCACCTTCTTTAGGGCTGCAAGTTTTGCTTTGCGACTTAAGGAATCGGTAACATTGTTGTATCGACCCGGTTGTACTCTAGCTCGAAGTCGAATTCCGTTAACAACTCTTGCCAGCGCGCTTGCTTGGATGTTAACTTCTTCTACGTCATGAAGTGAGACACGACAACATTGGCGGTCTTCACCACAAATTTCAACCCAAGCAAGTAGTGCCTCTATACTCTAAGGCAATGCACCACAGCAAACAACTCTTTCTCTTGAGCTGTGTAGCGACACTCAGTCTCAGATAGCTTCCAGCTCTCGTAAGCAACCGAATGTTCTTCTTGCATCAACACTCCTTCAATAGCATAGTTTGACGCATCAGTTTGTACTTCAAAAGGCTTCATCAATTCTGGCAGTGCAAGAACTGGATGTTGGGTCACGGCAAACTTCAGTCCTTCGAAGGCTTCCTGGCACTCCCTCGACCATACCCAAGAGTGCTCCTTCTTAAGTAGGCCAGTCAATGGTGTTGCGGTTGTTGAGTAGCCCTTGATGAATTTACGATAGTAATTCACAAGGCCTAGGAATGATCGCAACTCGGTGGTAGTCGTAGGTGGCTTCTACTCTTGGATGGATTGAATCTTCTCCTCGTCCATTCTCACTTGTCCCTTGCCCACAACATGGCCAAGGAAACTAATGCGCTCCTGGGTAAATGAACATTTCTCCTCCTTCTTAATATACACCTTTTGTAAGTGCTCAACATGCTCCTCAAGAGTTGAGCTATACACCACGATATCATCCAAGTAAAACTATGACGAACTTGTCAAGGAACTCGTGGAATATCTGATTCATTAGTTTGAGAATGTAGCAAGTGCGTTAGTAAGGCCGAAAGGCATCACCATGAATTCGAATGCGCTGTATCTCGTCACGTAAGTCGTCTTAGGTTCGTCGCCCTCCGCAAAACGAACCTGATAGTAGCATGACTGCAAATCAAGCTTACTGAAGTACTTGATTGTCCCAAGTTGGTCGAACAAATCAACAATCAACGGGATGGGATACTTGTTCCGCACGGTCAACTTGTTCAATGCTTGGTAATTCACGCAAAGTCGGAGACTCTCATCATGCTTGTGCTGGAAAAGGATTGATGCCCCACATGGTGCCTTGGAGGGGCGAATAAAGCCTAACTCTATAAGAACATCAAGTTGCTTCCGAAGTTCTGCAAGCTCCGGAGGGGCCATACGATAAGAGGCTTTAGAAGGCGGCTTAGCCCCAAGAACAAGTTCTATCTCGTAGTCAATTGCTTGACGAGAAAGAAAAGACTTCGGCAACTTGTCGGGCATGACGCTAGCAAACTTTGCCAACACCTCGGTCACTTTCTTTAGAACTGGATCTTGCTCTAGTCTAGACTCTTCCCTCAACGTAGCTAAGTAAATCATCTCTCCCTTCTTTAACCATTTCTTAAGCCGTAGGGTCGATAGCATCTTCTCTCCACCTTTTTTGTCACTGTTGGAATCATACATAGAGAGTCACCAAAGATGCACAGCGATTGCAGGTAAGGCATTGGCACGGTCTTGGATTCCTGCAAGAACTTCATCCCCACAATGACCTGGAAGTCATCCATAGGAATTGCTGTGAAGTTGGTCTTTCCTGACCAAGCTCCTACTTCAATGGGCACCCCCTTGGCTACCCCATGAATAGGATTCGTTGCTGAGTTCACGGCTTTGATGCGACTTAAATCTTTTTCTAGCTTCAATCCAAGTCGCTTAGCTTCCCCTTTCGCAACAAAGTTGTGAGTCGCCCCCGTATCCACCATGGCACGAGTGGCCTTCCCATTGATTTTCAAATCAACGAACATGAGCCCCTTCGACTGTGGTGTCTTCCCATCACCTTGAGTCTTAAGAGCATTAGGCAACCTGATGGCACCCATCCTAGTCTGCTCTTCCTCATCATCATCAATTTCGGACAGTTCCTCATGCATAGCCGAGTTACCCACCAATGCTTTCAAGGCATTGAGGACTTATTTTTATGGACAAACTGCTACTCGGTGCGGTCCACCACATAGAAAGCACTGCATTGGCTTGGAACCCGAACTCTTTGATGTTGAAGCTTCCTTGCTCGGGACTGACTTGCCATTGTTATGCTTATTCCCATTCGATGGTCAAGAAGATTTCTTATGGCTAGTGTGGGTCGAGTTCACCTTCTTCTTGTTAGGGTCACTTATGGAGTAGTCACTCAAACGCTCTGTTACTGCTTGTACTGAAGCTAAGTCTTGAATACATTGTCTCTGTAACTCTATATGTGCCTAAGGTTTTAATCCCTCCATGAAGTAGAACATCTTGTCTTTCTCAGACATGTCCTTGATGTCTAGCATAAGGGCTGAGAACCGCTTCACATACTCGCGCACAGTGCCTGTCTGATGCAACTGCCGCAAGTTTCACCTAGCGATGTACTCCACATTTTCGGACAAGAATTGGGCTTTCAACCCCCTCTTCAAGTCTATCCAAGAATCAATGATGCATCTCTCATTCTGAATGTCATCGTATCTAGTATGCCACCATAACTTGGCATCACCTGATAGATACATTGTTGCTATCGAGACCTAAGCTTCCTCTGATTCCTGTTTCACGGCTCAGAAATATTATTCCATGTCGAACAAGAAATTCTCAAGCTCCTTTGCATCTCTCGCACCACTGTACGAGCGAGGATCTGACACCTGCACCCGACTATAGGTCTCGGTAGGACCATGAGGGTGCGAACCAACCGCCATGATAAGCACATTCAACCGATTTGAGAGCTCCTTAATCTTGGCCTAGAGAGCATCCACTATCCCCTTCACGTCCTTGGTCAAGGTCTCTACTGATCCGGCTAATTCCTGGTGTCCTTGTTCCATGGTGCATACTCGGTCATCCATTTCCACCAAGGTATGCAACATCCCATCAATCTGTGTCGTCTGAGCTTCCATCTCGTCCAGACGAGGTACCATGTCTTCTAGCCTTGAATACACGGTCACGACCTGGATCTGATATCAACTGTCATGGGCAAATCACGTAGCTAGTCAAATCCTGTGCAACACTTGATCAATCCATCGATCAAGTCAGCCTATTCGGTCAGTTACATAAGAAACAAGAGTCAAGCACACCACAACATACAAAAAAGAAGCAACAATTAATATTATTGCATAAAGGGAAAGGTTACAAGACACTATACATGCAAAGAAAATAAAAGACATTAGGGGAGCAGGTGATCAAAGATGGTGCAAAGACAACCCACTCAAGTGAACTACCACCTCCCCTACAAGGTGGATGATAAACTTTTTACAAGTTAGTAGAATGAAATATCATATGTGCTGGTGGAGTCATACTCCCTTATTATAAAAATGTCACTAAGACTTTGAGGACTAAAATACCCTTTAGTAAAAGATAAAAAGGCCAAATAGTGCCACCACCAAGGCCATGCAAACATTGCTAGACGAATGGTCGTGACAAGAGGCCTAGCATTCTAACTAGTCAGGCCTAACATCCCGTAAGAAGGCTTTTCGGTCTTCCCGTAAATTCCGATAAGATAATGGTTATTTTATTTGAATCAATTAATTTATATGGTTCACTCAATTAACTTGATTCAATTGATTTAGGTTATTTTATTTAAATAATGTAATTTATATAATTTCACTCAAGTAACTTGATTCAAGAAAATTCATGATTCAATTAAAATGACGTAAAACATGTTTTAAGGGATCAACATTCCAAAAACAAAAGGATAAATTACACTGACCTCTCCTAAGGTTTGGTGAAATTTCACAAACCTCCCCTCTAGTTTTTGAAATCTCTACCCTCCCCTCAACTTCAGTTGTTTGCAACACATACTCCCTTCTGTTAGTTTGCGGTTACTTACATGGATGGACTTTGATGATGTCACCGTTTAAACATTTTGAAATGTCTAAATTACTCTTCTCTTCTTAAAGGCAAAGTCAGTTAATACACTAAAATAAATGATAATTGGGTTTGGTAAGTATATATTTAAGGTTAGTATATATTTCCAAAACTAAGGTTAATAGTACCAATGTAAGGTAAATTTTTTTATTTTTCTAAAAAACTAAGGTTGGATAGATAAACTTTAGGAGTGAGTGAATCTTAATCATAGTTAGTGGGTATGAAAAGGGACACATGGCGGGTTATAAAGACCCTTTAATGTGGTTAAGCATAGTTAACCTAAGATTAATATATTTTTTTTTTCCTAAAACCAAGGTTAGATGGATGAATCCTAGGGGTGAGTGAATCTTAACTACAATTAGTGGGTGTTAAAGGAGACATGTGGCGGCCTGTAAAGCCCCCTTTAATTGTGGTTAAGCATAATCAACCTATTTTTTTTATATATAAAAAAAATCAAGGTTAGATAGAGTGATAGCATGCATTGTACATTATGTTAGTTGGTACACGCACACCTTCCAAGCTCGCCACATGTGACATATCCTCTTTGACATCTATTAACCGTAGTTAAGATTCACTCATCCATAAGGTTAAATAATCTAACCTTAATTTTTAGAAAAAAATTTAACATTGCTTATGATTCGCTTACTCATGTGTTAATTTTTTTTTTCTAAAACCTAAGAGTAGATTATTTAACCTTAGGGATGAGTGAATCTTGACCACAGTTAATAAATGTCCGAGAGGACATGTGCTGTGATTGGGAGCTGAACCGAGCCAAGTCATCGACGGCTTGTGTGCACACCTAGCCATAAGGATGTGTTTCCTCAAGTAATTAAGGTAAAATTGTAGAAGAATAACAGTGTTAACTTGACAAGCCTAATAGAGAGGGCAATGTTATTTCATAAACTAGAAGGGAGGTTTATGAAATTTTACCAAATCTTAGGGGAGGTCCGTATAATTTACCCCCCAAAAAATGGATAACCTAGAATCCCGCACACCCGCATCTAGTCTCAGTTGGGGTTGCCATATGACCAGGCAATCTCACATCAATTTCCTAATAATAAAGTGAAGAAGACTTTCAGGCTGATAAAGTCGTAAAGCCAAGCTAGATAGTTCCTAGAAGCTACCCAGATCAACATTTGTTTTTTGACTTCGATATACAGTTGCCACACCCTCAACTCAAACTCGAGTCCCCTCACGAAGGAGAGATACACATACCACTGGACCAAAAGCCAGGTGGCGTACCGACATCAAACATCATGCCAAAATATATGTGTATCCCATAGACATATAAGAAAGAGCACATATGACTACATCCATCCGATCAAAAGAGCTAGCGGATACCATTCCACTAAGGCACAGGATTCTCTCGAGTTGGAACCCTTAGAGGTCGCCATGCGTCTCCTTTGACACCTCTTAACCATGGGTAAGGTTCACCCACCCATCTTTGGTTTTTTTTTTATATATTAATTATTATTTTTTAAATTAAAAAATTGTTTTTAAAGTTTTTTTAATATTAAAAAAAGTTTTTAATTTAAAAAAAAGATTTAATATTAAAAAAAAAAAAACCAAGGATGGATGGATGAACCCTGGGGAGGGTGAACCTTACCCACGGTTAAGGAGTGTCAAAGGAGACACGTGGCGACCTCTAGGGGTTCTAACTCGAGAGGATCCTGAGCCTTCTACTAAACTTTTTGACTGCTAAAGGCATTAAAGGAAGGCTCCAAATCCTCTCTGGCGTGTCTCCTTTGACACCCCTTAACCGTGGGTAAGGTTCACCCAACCCTAGGGTTCACCCACCTATTTTTGGTTTTTTTTTTAAAATAATAATTCTTTTTTTAAAATTGAAAAACTGTTTTTAGAGTTTTTTTAATATTAAAAACAGTTTTTTAATTTTAAAAAAAGAATTATTATTTTAAAAAAAAAACCAAAAATAGGTGAGTGAACCCTAGGGTTGGGTGAACCTTACCCATGGTTAATGGGTGTCAAAGGAGACACGTGGTGACCTCTAGGGGTGATAGGAGAGGATTTGCTGCCTTAAAGGAAATTTTAGTATCTTTTAAAAGACCCACGTTTTCTCTCATTTTCCCTCTCCCGCAGAAGACGTCTCTTATTCGCCGGGTTTCAGACGAGTCCATCTGGCGGTTTCAAGCTCTTTCTCTGACAGATTTAGGCATTTCCAGCCAAGACAGTCTCTCTCTCTCTCTCTCTCTCATAAATTGGTTGAACCATGCTTTCTCAAAATTGGAGGAGGAAGATTGAGAGTTCTTGCTAGATCTGTCCATCCTCGCATCCCTTCCCGTGTATGATCATGGACACCAGGCCATGGCTTCTAGAAATAAGGGTGGTATAATCGCATAGCTTGCCCATGTTTTGAGGTGTTTGAACTTGGTCTGAGCCCAGGGTATTCCGATGGTTTCGTAATTGGTACGAAGAAATCTGTTGATTTCTAGTGTCACTAGCACCAAATCGGTGTTTTCTTTTTCAGGGGTTTTCCGATGGTTTCGTATATTGTATGAAGAAATCCATTGGTTTCTGATGTCGACACCAAATTGGTGGTTTCAGATTTCTGGTGTCATTGAATTCCTGGGTGCGTCTGTATTGTTATATCAGATTGCTCATGCTGGGGAAGAAATTTTGAACAAATGGATGAATCGTCATGTTGCGGCTCCTTTGCTTGATGAAATGCCCGAGTCAACCACAAAAAGCAATAAAACTATCAAATTTCAAAAACAAAGTTCCTACTAACAGATGGTTTGATTGCATTAATCTGACAGGCTCACTGGGCGTGCTTTGTGGCTTAAAGAGGCAGTAGTTGTGGCTTAAAGAGGCACTAGCCATGAACGTAATTCTCTAAAATTTCCAAGCAAAAGCAAGTAACCATCAGAATTTATTCTGCATAGGAAGGGAAGGAAGCTCTCCACCAACTTCTGAACCTCTGTCACAATCGCATGCTGAACCTCTGTCAATAGTCTCCTCTATCCTCCTCATGAGGAAGCTTTGCCCTAATTTCAATCGTGAAGATGGACTGAAACTGTTCTTGAAGTCCCAATCCCAGAAGAGATGTTCACGTCTAACAACAAAAATTAAACAACGGCACATCATGGCAAAATATGAAGACAAAACTACCGCACATCTAACAACAAAAATCACCGGAGAGATGTCGGTGATGCTTCAGTTCTCATGCATCGCTCTCTCAGAAATTTAAATCCCTGCAGAAGCTATTATTTTTAAAATGGTGACGCCAATAGTGAGGTAAGGTATGTTCATGGCTGGAAATCACCGGAGAAGACAAAAGAAAAAAAAGAAAACATACCAGTCTTGGGCCGGAAATCGCCAGAGAAGAAGCCATCGGAATCTCTCTTTTCAATTGTTTGCCAAGGAGGAGATTTATTTCAGTCCGGAATCCGCCGAAATCCCCGTTTTCAATATCGTCACCACAGAAAGAGGCGATGGAGAGAGAGAATGCCGGAATGAGAGTAGAGAGAACTTGTTTTCTTCTTTAAGCCTCTTTTAAGAAAAGCCTCTTTTAAGAAATGAGATGGGTCTTTTAAAAGAAACTGAAATTTTCTTTAATACCCTTAGCAATTAAAAAGTTTCCAAGATCTTTTAGAAAGATGTCGGTTAGATCTTTTGATTGGATGGTTGTAGTCATATATGAACTTATATGTTCTTTTTTATATTTGGGCGGATCCCTTCTTTATATATATATTTAGCTTATATGTTCTTTTTTATATGTCGACGGACTCCTTCCCTATATATATATATATATATATATATATTTTTATTTTATTTTTTTTTGAAAAATTCCTGTCCATGATATTTGTTTTTTTCAAGAGATAATAGCTAATAAAGTGGTAGGAAGACTTTCATGCCCACAAAGTCGTCCAACCAAGGAAGATAGTTCCAAGAAGCTAGTGAGATCAAAATCATGCCAATCTCTGTGCTTGGCTATTGCAAGTTTGAGATCTGAGATCCTCCTCCCTTCTTCAGACTCTACCCACAAGCTTCTCTAGTTTTGTCTGCAAAAAAGGCATGGCAGAAATAGTCTTATCACCCCTGCTACAAGTGCTCTTTGAAAAATTAGCTTCCCCTGCCATAGGATGGATCAGTGATTTCATGGAATTTAGGGAGGTAATAAAACCTACACAGCATGCATTAACCATGATTCAGGCTGTCATCGAAGATGCAGAACAGCGACAGGCAACAGATAATGCACTGAGAATTTGGTTGACAGAGCTCAAAACAGTAGCTTATGAAGTAGATGACCTATTGGACGAGGCCATGGCATACCGTAGGCTGCTTATCATTAACAGAAGATCTAGAAATCAGGTACGCCACTCGAAACCAACTGCAAGAATGTTTAATATGAGCTCAGGACTTGAGCTGAAAGAGAAACTTGCGTCATTAGATAGAATTGCAGGGTACATGTCTAACTTCCTTTTGAGAGAGGCAGTTGTTGATAGAGGGTTTGAGGGAGGTGGGAGAAGACAAACGGGTTCTCTTATAATTGAATCGGAAGTTTATGGAAGAGAAGATGATAAAAATAAGATAGTTGAGCTTTTATTATCAGCCAACATAGATAAAAACCGAGAGGAGGTTTCAGTCCTTCCAATAGTTGGCATAGGGGGGCTCGGAAAAACAACTCTTGCACAATTAGCCTATAATGATGAGAGTATAACAAGGCACTTTGAGCTAAAAATGTGGGTTTTTGTATCTGATGATTTTGATTTGACAAAGCTCATAAAAGCAATTATAGAATCTGTAACTAAAAACAAGTGCGACGTCTTTGGGATGGATCTACTACAGTCTCAAGTGCATGATTCTTTACATAGGAAGAGGTACCTACTTGTGTTAGACGATGTATGGAATGAAGATTATGATGAGTGGGATAAACTAAGAACTTTGTTAAGAAGTGGTGCAGAGGGAAGCAAAATCATAGTCACTACCCGCAGTAAAAAGGTTGCATCTATTATGGGCACAACTTCCCCTCACCATTTGGGAAGTCTGTCTGAGGATGACTGTTGGACTTTGTTCAAGCAACGAACTTTTGGTGAAGGGGAAGAAGAAGAGCATCAGAACCTGTTGCCAATTGGAAAACAAATCATGAAGAAATGTGGGGGTGTGCCGTTGGCAGCAAAGACTCTAGGAAGCATAATGCGCTTGAAAAGAAAGGAAAGTGAGTGGCTGACTGTGCAAGAGAGTGAACTTTGGAATTTATGTGAACGCGAGAATGGAATTTTACCTGCCTTGAGGCTGAGTTATAGTCATTTGCCATCACATTTGAAGCGATGCTTTGCATATTGCTCAATTTTTCCTAAGAATTATGAAATCACAAAGGAGAAGTTAACACATCTGTGGATAGCAGAAGGCTTAATTCTATCGTCTGGAGGAAGTAAAACACTAGAGGATATTAGCAACGAGTATTTCGACGATTTATTGTGGATGTGTTTCTTTCAGGATGAGTATAAATGTGAAGAAAGCAGTATGACAAAGTACAAAATGCATGATATAATTCATGCTCTTGCGCAATCTATTGCGGGAGATGAATTCATGATACTGGAGCATGGTCGTGCACCAAGTGATATTTCCAGAACTCGTCACTCAGCAGTTGTTTGTGAATTTAGGTCATCTGTAATTCCAGAAGCCCTGTATGAGGCAAATCATTTACGGACCCTTTTTTTATTGTTTTCAAGAGGTGACTTTGTGGAAGCTCCTCCTAAAATGTTTTCAAGTTTTAGATACTTGCGTGTGCTAGATATGAGTGGATGTGGCATTAAAAGGTTGCACAGACTCAATTTGCAGCTTGATATGTTTGAGATACCTTGACCTCTCTAACACTCAAGTTGAAACATTACCTGAAACTATTTGTGACCTCTGTTATTTGCAAACGCTGAACGTATTAGGCTGCTATAATCTCAGGGAGTTGCCCAGCACGATGGGAATCATGGATAGCCTGAGACATCTCAATATAAAAGGGTGTGATGCATTGACCCATATGCCAACTGGGATTGGACGGTTAGTTCACCTTCAGACGTTGCCAATATATATTGTGAAACAGAGAATTGGGAAAAGCATCGTGGAACTCAGCAGCCTAAACCTTCGGGGTGAGTTGTTAATTAAACACTTAGAGAATGTAACAGATGCAGAAGAAGCTTGGATAGCTAACTTGAGAGAGAAGCATTACCTTCACTCACTGGGACTGTCTTGGAGGAATGATGAGGGTGTTGTTGGAAGTAGTTCATCAGAAGGCTTTATAGCTAATAGGAGAAAGAGGCAACCACTTCACTCTGCGGGACCATCAGGAGGGTATGGTAGTGATTTAGGATTGGGAGAAGTGGAGATTCTCAAAGGCCTCCAGCCACACAAAAATCTTAGAAATCTGTTTGTAGAAGGGTTTTTGGGAACCACGTTTCCAAATTGGATACTCCCCAATCTGGTTATGGTTAAGTTAATCCACTGCACAATATGTGAACATTTGCCTACACTTGGGCATCTTCCCTCTCTTAAGATTCTATACCTGCAAGGAATGGATGGCGTGAAGAGCATCAGCCACGAGTTCTACGGTGGAGACACCCAGATTCCATTCTCATCATTGAAAGAACTAACCCTTAAGGATTTCCCCAATTTGGAAGATTGGTCAAGCATGGACGGCAGAGACGTATTCCCTTGCCTGAGCAAATTAATTGTAAACAAATGTCCTTTGTTGAAAACCATGCCATTCTTTCCGTCTCTTCAACATTTAGAGCTGCAAAATTGCAATAAAATGATATTGAGCTACAGAGAAAGTCTAACTTCACTTTCCATCCTTATTATTGATGGATTCCCAGAGTTGGAATATATGTCAGAAGGGTTTCTACGAAACAATTCTCGTCTCGTGTCACTGAAGATTAGCTCTTGCCACAACCTTCGCTCGCTGCCTTCGGAGTTGGGAAACCTCGTAGCTCTAAAATCATTGACCATTCGTTGGTGTGAAGAGCTATCCTCTTTGCCACAGGAATTGCGAAACCTCAACTGTTTGGAATCCTTAGAGATTTGTGATTGCCACAGTATAATCTCTCTGCCAGAAGAGGGGATAGGAGGTTTGGGCTCCCTTCGAATTTTGTCCATTGAGAACTGTAGTAATCTGACTGCTTTGTCTATGGGATTGCAACATCTCACATCCCTTGAGCACTTGACGATTATGTATTGTCCGAGTCTGGTTACTTTGCCAGAGGACTTGCATCGCCTCTCCGCCCTTCAGAGTTTAAGCATTTTAAGCTGTCTTGAGCTGGTCTGTCTGCCAGAGGGACTACAACATGTCACAACACTGCAATCTCTGGAAATCCGTAGCTGCCCTAGTCTGACGGCTTTTCCAGAGTGGATAGAAAAACCTTGCTCTGCTTCGATCTTTGACAATTTCAGATTGTCGTAATATAATATCTTTGCCTCAAGGTCTACAAAGTCTCAATGCACTTCAACATCTCTCCATTCTTGATTGTCCTGTGCTTGAGCTACAGTGCAAAGAGGATTCGCAGAAGATAGCTCACATCCGACACAAATACATCCGGTCAACTAATCTTGGGCAACATAACAGAGCCGGAAACTCTTCACGTTGAAATCAGAAACTTCCTCTGTTCATTATTCTTTGGTACGCCACTTCTAATCCTCCATCTTTTGGGTAATATCATCATTGCAATAGTATTCTATAATGCTTTCTACAATTATCCTTGGTGCACATTTTAGTTCTTGATTTCATGTCAGTGTTTTCGATTATGCTAACTGTGTTGATGAACATGGTGAAATAGCTTATGGTTTTGGTTTTGTATCTCAGCAACAAGGACTTAGGTTGTTTTCCATGCTCTATTGTGTTAAAATTTTCCATTTCTTATATACTTTTTTTAAGTCACGTACGCAAACCTTTGAAAGTTTATAACTTGTTTTCGAAATTCTGTACTTCTGAATATTCTTGTTTACTTTTTTTTTTCTTTTTCTTTTTTCTCTTTTTGAGCCAAACACAAAATGCAGTATATAGGAGGATGATACAAATGAGTTCACAAGACTGTAAACCCTAAGACAACAATTTTCTAGGGTGAGTATTTACAACGCTAACATTATTAGTTATTACAAGTTTGGATTTGGATCTCTAATTATCACAAAATACCTACGTACTTACCTATTTATGTATGTGTGTACGCACACATATGTTCTGGTATAAAACCCTAAATAATTTTATTTTTCTATTTGTTAAAGTAATTTTCTATTGACAAAATGCCCTCAAATTCTAACTAAATTGTGTACTAAATTTAGGCTCCTAATCAAAATAAGCCTCCTAATTACACAAAATAGACCCTTTAGAGCCAGGATTTACAAGGTTAATTCCCTTGGAAACATTCTACATGCTACTCTCTCTCTCTCTCCTGTGATTCTGGAAATTGAATTCCCTTGGAAACATTCTACCTCCGTACCCCCACCCCTTCTGACACTAAAAAGTAGGGCTTGTCAATGAGCTGAATTCAGGCCTCAAAACCCTCTTGTAAACGTGTCAAGCCCAACACATTGACATCCCTTCTAAAAAGCTCCACCTAGATTTTGCTTAATATGTGTATATATATATATACATATATGAGTTTAAATATGAACGGGAGCTTTGGTTGTCCCGTTGTAGAGTTGTTTTGGTAAATATTCAAAATTAATTTGAATATTTACCAAAGCACCCCTTAAATTAGGCATGTTATGGGAGCTTCAGAAATCATTCTAAAACAAAGCTCCAATTGTTATTTAAACTGTGATTATATATAGATATAGATAGAGAGAGAGAGAGAGGGGGGTGTTCTTGATGGAGAACAAGTGGCAAACGACTTCTTGGAGCGGCAAGATATGTTTAAGGAGAGTCGGAAGTCAATATATGCACCTTAAATTTCAAACGGCCATAACTTTTGATCTGAACGTCGCCTCGGAACCCACGAGTATTCAAATCAAAGACATCGACGAGCCCAACATCGTAATAACCAGCGATGCCGGTTAAGCCCATCGGAAAGCCCAGAAAAGACTGTTAAAGGATCCGAATCTCACTCTTTAGAGAAAACTTTCTATTTTTGGCAAATTATGTTTTAGGTCGTTTCAAGGTATTTTGAGTCCCTTTTTTTGTTTTAGAAAGTCTTAAATAGTTCTTTTAAGACTTTTGGTAGAGTTTGGGTCAATTTAGGATTTTTACTATTTTTAGTAATTTTTACTATTTCGGGAATTAGGATTTTTAGGAGTATATAAATACTCTTGTAAGCAATTGCAACACAGTTTTTATCAATAGAATTTTGAATTTCTCTCTTTTCCTTGTGGATTCATGGTTCCTTGTGGATTCAAGGGTTATTCGGGTTGAAGATGGTGTTCTTCTCTTTTCAAAAGTTCCACTACGTTAGTTGGTATCAGTGCAAGGATTGATCTCGATTATATGACTCCCAACGACAGATCAGATCATACTAACTCCGGTGATGGTGTTCACGGAGATCAACTAGTGAGTGTTGCGATATTTGAGAACTTTCAATGGGAGATGCGAGATGCAATTACCCAATTGACACAGGCTTTAGATCGTAATCAGTTCCGAGATGATGAACGAACTATACCTAATAACTGTGATCGGCGTGGTCGTGGTCCTAGGTTCATTCCAAATCGTAGACAGGCCTATGAGGGTGATTTCAGCGATGAGGAGGTTGATGATCTCATCCTTCAACATGGTATGCGAAGAGGTGCGACACAAGAACGAGACTTTCGTGTTAAAGTAGATCTACCTTCCTTCAATGGTCAGTTTCACATAGAAGACTTCCTTGACTGGATTTTGGAAGTTGAACGGTTCTTTGATTATATGGAGATCTATGAGGAGAAGAAAGTGTTATAACTAGTTCGACAAATCTAGAGAAATACGAAAATAAGAAATCAAGCAATCGCACAAAAGAGACAAGATATACGTGGTTCGGCAAGGTGCCTACGTCCACGGAAGAAAACGGCAAGAAATCCACTAAGAACACGGGAGAAATATAGTGTACAGAAGCTCTCTCAAAACTCTCGTTCGAAACCCTCGAAAAACCCCTTACATACGCCTCCTCAAAGAAAACCCTTTATATATCTAGGGTTACAACGAAAAGTAAAACGGGTCGGAAATACGGGTCACTCGGGTCGCACACTGGGTCATCAAAGATCCGGGTAAGATCCATACCGACTTCCCAACAAAAACTCATATACTGAATTTGAGTCAAAACTCACAAATCTCCACCTTGGCGAGAATTCTAACAAAAGCAATTTCCACCATAACAAGCAACTCCTCTTGCCGCCTCTACCAGCCCCCTAAGGGCATTCAAGTACTATCAACACCAATCAAGTCCAAGCAATGCTTGAACTTGACTGCAGGGATGGGTTTAGTCATCATATCTGTTGGATTTTCTGCTGTAGCAATCTTCTTCACTGCAATAGCTCCCTGAGAAACCACATCTCTAATAAAATGGAGTCTGACATCAATGTGTTTGGTCCTCTCATGGAACATCTGATTTTTGGTCAGATGTATGGCA
This sequence comes from Tetracentron sinense, assembly GCA_015143295.1. NCBI lineage: Eukaryota > Viridiplantae > Streptophyta > Magnoliopsida > Trochodendrales > Trochodendraceae > Tetracentron > Tetracentron sinense. The sequence goes on from CM026574.1 coordinate 22,066,827, forward strand.
CTCTGACTGTCACAAAACACAGTAGACTGCTCCTGCTGCATCCCAAGATCACCAAACAAACCTTTCAGCCATATAGCTTCCTTCACTGCTTCTGTAGCTGCCATATACTCAGCTTCAGTAGTAGACAATGCAACTGTAGACTGCAGAGTCGCTTTCCAACTGATGGCACTCCCACAAAGAGTGAAAACATAACCTGTCAAAGATCTCCTCCTATCTAGATCTCCAGCATAGTCTGAATCAACATATCTAATGACACTATCAGGAGTGTCACTGCCTCTATCATATATCAACCCAACATCAGTAGTACCTCTCAAATATCTAAGTATCCATTTCACTGCCTGCCAATGGGCTTTCCCAGGCTTATCCATATACCTGCTTACCACGCTAACTGCCTGTGAAATGTCTGGCCTAGTGCAAACCATAGCATACATAATGCTCCCAACAGCACTAGCATAAGGAACACGTGACATGTGCTCCACCTCCTCCTCAGTCTGCGATGATAAAGCAGCTGAAAGTTTAAAATGAGCTGCAAGTGGAGTACTCACTGGCTTCGACCCTTGCATACCAAAGCGTTCAAGTACCTTTTCAATGTACCTTTTCTGAGACAAGTGCAATCTGCCCGCTTTTCGGTCTCTGTGAATCTCCATTCCCAATATCTTCTTAGCTGTACCCAAGTCTTTCATTTCAAACTCACTGCTTAACTGAGTCTTCAAATTCTTGATCTCTAACATGTTCTTAGAAGCAATCAACATGTTATCAACATACAACAACAAATAAACATACGAACCATCAGACAACTTCTTGTGATAGACACAGCTGTCATACTCACTCCTACAGTAGTCCTTTCTAATCATGAAAGTATCAAACCTCTTATACCACTGTTTAGGAGATTGTTTCAAACCATACAGAGATTTCTTCAGCAAGCACACATGGTCCTCCTTTCCCTGAATCTCGAACCCTTGAGGCTGATGCATGTAAATCTGCTCCTCTAGCTCACCATGCAGAAAAGCAGTCTTGACATCAAGTTGTTCAAGCTCAAAATCAAACAAGGCAACCATAGAAAGTAGCATCCGAATGGAACTGTGCTTCACAACAGGTGAGAACACTTCATTGAAATCAATGCCCTCTTTCTGTGAATAACCTTTCGCCACCAATCGAGCTTTGTACCTTGCATCCTCCACCCCTGGAGTTCCTTCCTTCATCTTAAAGATCTATTTGCAGCCCACATTTCTTCTTCCTTTTGTCGGTTTTACTAGTTCCCAAGTTTGATTCTTGTGAAGAGATTCAATCTCCTCACTCATGGCTACAGTCCACTTTGCTGACTCTTCACTAGTAATGGCCTCTTGATAGGTACTAGGTTCCTAAACCTCAATGTCTTCTGCCACACTAAGAGCATATGCAACCAGGTCTACATAACCATATCTCAGAGGTGGCTTAGATTGCCTCCTCTGTCTATCCCTAGCAAGAGTCCATTGTTGTTCTTGCGGTGCTTCTTCTTCCACCTCTGGATGTTGCACCTCTTCTTCCTCTTGCTCAACTAGAACAACTTTCTGAGTATTCTCTGAAGCTTTTATTTCAAACTCCACCTTCTCACTGATACCATGATCCTTTCCTGCATCAATACAATCCTTCTTAGGAGTGAACATAGTTGACTCATCAAAAGTCACATCCCTACTGATAATACCCTTTGATGACTTGGAATCAGTACACCAAAGCCTGTATCCCTTCACATCATCTGCATACCCCATAAATATGCACTTCTTTGCTCTAGGCTCTAGTTTACCCTCATTTACATGAACATAAGCCGTACAACTGAATACTTTCAAATCAGTGTAATTTGCAGGAGACCCAGACCATACCTCTTCAGGAGTCTTACATTCGATAGCCGTCGATGGAGACCTGTTAACCAAATAACAAGTTGTGTTAACAGCTTCAGCCCAAAATTCCTTGGACAACCCAGCATTAGAGAGCATACATCTTGCCCTCTCCAACAATGTCCTATTCATTCGTTCTGCTACACCATTCTGTTGTGGAGTGTATCTGACTGTTCGATGTCTCACAATCCCTTCATTTTTGCAGAACTCATTAAAAGCACCCTCACAGAATTCCATGTCATTGTCAGTTCTCAACCGCTTGATCTTTTTCCCTGTTTGTTTCTCGATCAAAGTTTTCCATTGCTTGAACTTCACAAAAGCCTCATTCTTGTGTTTCAAGATAAATATCCAGACCTTCCTTGAAAAGTCATCTATAAATGTCAACATGTATCTACTACCACCTAGAGAGGGGACACGAGAGGGACCCCAAATATCAGAATGAATATAGTCCACAGTACCCTTGGTTCTATGAACAGCCGTACTGAATTTAACTCTGCACTGTTTTCCAAAGACACAATGCTCACAAAAATCCATCTTCCCTGTCTTCTGACCACCAAGTAAATCCTGTTTACTCAACAATGTCAAACCTCTCTCACTCATATGCCCCAATCGCATATGCCACAACCTAGTGGTGTCAAGATCCGAATCTAATGACGATACAACAGCTGCACCTGTAACTGTACTGCCCTGTAACACATATATGTCATTCTTCAAATATCCCTTCATCACAACTAGAGCACCTCCCTTGAAAATCCTCATAACTCCACCATCAGCTTTATAGCTACAACCATTGGAGTCAAGCGTACCCAAAGAAAGTAAATTTTTCTTTAACTCTGGAACATGCCATACATCGGTCAAGGTTCTCACAACACCATCATGCATCTTGATTTGAATTGAGCCTATCCCATCAAGACTCTACCACCATCATTAGACCGATAAGTAGTAAACCAGTCTCTATTGGGACAGATATGATAGGAACAACCCGAATCCAGAATCCACTCATTACCCGAGCTACCAACAGTAATTGTGAGTACATCCCCATGATCCTCTGCTACACCAGCAACATTCTCTGAATTATCTTTTCCTTTCCCCTTACGCTCTGGACAGTCTTTTCTGAAATGTCCTTCCTTGTGACAATTAAAACACTTCATTTTTCTGGGCTTTGATTTTGATTTGGACCGACCTCTACTATTAGAAGTCTTCTCATGTGTTCTCTCTCTTACAAACAAACTTTCATCAGATCCCTCTACACTACTCTCAGATACTCTTTTCTTCAACTCCTTAGAGTTTAGGGCTATCTTAGCATCCTCCATAGTAAGAGTTTCTCTTCCATACATCATAGTGTCAACAAAGTTCTCAAAAGAAGGCGGTAAATAACATATTAAAATAATTGCCTAGTCCTCATCATCAACTTTAATGTCTATATTTCTTAAATCTAAAATAATTCTATTGAATTCATCAAGGTGGTCTTTAAGAGGCATACCTTCGCGCATCTGGAGTGTATACAATCGCTTCTTGAGATACAAGTGATTTGTGAGAAATTTCGTCATATATAAACTCTCCAACTTGAGCCACAATCCCGCTGCCATTTCTTCTTCAGCAACTTCTCGCAAAACTTCATTGCTCAGGCATAACAAAATCGCACTAAATGCCTTCTCTATCAGTTCATCCTTCTCACTGTCATCCATTGTTGCAGGCAAAGCTTCTTTACCCTTCAATGCTTTCGTCAAGCCTTGTTGCACGAGCACAGCCTTCATCTTCAGTCGCCAAAGACTGAAATCATTCCTCCCATCGAATTTCTCAATGTCAAACTTACTCGCCATTTAGATCTACCCAACCTAAAGCTCTGATACCAATTTGTTATAACTAGTTTGACAAATCTAGAGAAATACGAAAATAAGAAATCAAGCAATCGCACAAAAGAGTCAAGATACACGTGGTTCGGCAAGGTGCCTACGTCCACGGGAGAAAACGGCAAGAAATCCACTAAGAACACGGGAGAAATACAGTGTACATAAGCTCTCTCAAAACTCTCGAAAACCCCTTACATACGCCTCAAATTTACTGAAAGTCATGTTAGTGGCCTATAAACTTAAAGGAGGAGCTTCGGCTTGGTGAGAACTATTACAACTGTCATGAACACGTCAAGCTAAGACACCAATACGGACATGGCAAAGGATGAAACAGTTGTTGCGAGCATGATTCTTACCTATATATTATGATCAGGTACTGTTCCAATAGTACCAGAATTGCCAACAAGGGAATCGTATGGTACGGGATTATGCTGCTGATTTTTATCGTCTATCAGCACGTAATGATTTATCAGAGACAGAATCGCAACAAGTTGCAAGGTTTATGGGTGGATTATGTATGGCAATCCAGAATCAGATTTCTATGCAACCACTTTATAATCTTAATGAGGCTGTTCAATTGGCAAGTAAGGTCGAGGTACAACTAGACCAACCAAGCATGAGAAATCAAACAAGTAACAAACCGAATAACTTTGTTCTATCACAAAATATGGAACAGAATCGAGGAAAGACTCCTTTTAGAGATCAGTCCCGAGCTCCAACGTTCCCAAATCGAGTTCCAGAGGGTGCACCAACAACCAAACAAGTTGCAGGAATAGCAGCTCCAAAGCCCAATCCATATACTCCACCTAGGGGTGATATATGCTACAAGTGTAGAGAACCTAGACATCGCTCTAACCAATGTCCCCGGCGACAGATGACTAATTTGACGACTGCTATTGATGAGGATTGTGAAGCCAATGGTGAACCAGATTATGATGATGAAGGTGAAGGGAACTCTGAACCAGATGAAGTGACACATGGTGATGAAACTGTACTTGCATTGGTCGTAAAGAGGCTGATGTATACACCGAAGCAGGAAATTGATCCTCAAAGACACAATATATTCAGAACCAGATGTACAGTGAATCAAAGGCTATGAGACTTGATCATAGATGGGGGTAGTAGTGAGAATATTATGTCCCGAACCATGGTCGACAAGCTCCAGCTAAAGACAAAAAAACACCCATTTCCATACAAAATCGGTTGGATCAAAGAGGTCGGTGAAACTAAGGTAACTGAAAGATGCAAAATTCCTTTTTTTCTTGGAAAATATTATGAAGACGAAGTTATCTGTGATGTAGTAGATATGGATGTCTGCCACATGTTACTAGGTAGGCCATGGCAGTACGATGTTGACTCTACTCACAAGGGCAAAGAAAATACATTTACTTTTATTAAGGATGGCTGAAAAATTATCCTTGGCCCTATGAGAACAGAGAATCGGCCCAAAGCTTCTCAAGTGGAGGGGTGATCTTTGTTAATTGTTAATGATATTGTAAAAGAGTCAAAAGAGACTGGGGAGATGTATGCTTTAGTGGAAAAAGGGGATGATGCAAAACCGACGGGTATTCTGATCAAATTGAAGCCCTTGATGGAAGAATTTAAGGAAGTTATGCTAGAAGAGCTACCTGATGGACATTCAACACCATCTTGATCTGATTCCAGGTGCCAGTTTACCCAATCTACCTCACTACAGAATGAGCCCAAAAGAACATGAGATATTACAGGGTCAGGTGGAGGATTTGATTCGTAAGGGTGTGGTTAAGGAGAGCATAAGTCCATGTGTTGTCCCAGCCTTACTTGTGCCTAAGAAGGATGGAAGTTGGAGGATGTGCATAGATAGCAGGGTCATCAATAAAATTACAGTAAAATATAGGTTTCCTATACCTCGATTAGATCACATGCTGGATATGTTGGAGGGTTCGAAGGTGTTTTCGAAGTTGGACCTGAAAAGTGGGTATCACCATATCAGAATCAGACCGGGTGATGAGTAGAAGACGACATTTAAGACTAAAGAGGGTTTGTATAAATGGATGGTTATGCCATTCGGTCTTTCAAATGCACCAAGCACGTTCATAAGGGTGATGAACCAGGTGCTAAAACCCTTCATTAGCCGATTTGTGGCGGTTTACTTTGATAATATCTTGGTGTACAGTCATAGTAAAGATGAACATGTTGCCCATCTGTGGGAAGTGTTTACTGTCCTCAAAACAAATAGCCTGTAAATTAACCTGAAAAAGTACAGCTTTATGATCAATAGTCTTGTGTTCTTAGGCTATGTGGTAAGTGATGAAGGTATCCGGGTAGATGGGGAGAAGGTGAGAGCAATTAGAGAATGGCCTGCACCGAAGAATGTTAATGAGGTGCATAGCTTTCACGAACTTGCAACCTTTTATCGACGATTTGTGAGAAACTTCAGCAGCATTGCAGCACCTCTTACTGAATGTATGAAGAATGGAAAATTTCAATGGACAGAGGAGGCTGAGCAGAGTTTTGCTTTGATCAAAGAAAAGTTGACTTCTGCCCCTATTTTAGCCTTGCTAAAATTTGAAAAAATATTCCAAGTGGAGACCGATGCCTCGTATGTGGGAATTGGAGGCGTACTGTCACAAGAAGGCAAACCAGTCGCTTTCTACAGTGAGAAGTTGAGTGAAGCACGCAAGAAGTGGTCAACATATGAGCTTGAATTATATGCCGTGGTTCGGGCTTTGCAACATTGGAAGCATTATCTAGTTCAGAGGGAGTTTGTTCTTTTTATAGATTATCTCTGAAATTCATCAATAGCCAGGCCAACATTAGCCGGATGCATGCCAGATGGATCTCTTTTCTGCAGGAATTTACTTTTGTGTCGAAGCATAAGACTGAACAACAAAATAAAGTAGCTGATGCCTTGAGCAGGAGGGCCTTCCTGCTTGTTACCTTGAGAACTGAGGTTGTGAGATTTGAGTATTTAAAGGAATTGTATGTAGATGATGAAGACTTCAAGGAAAAGTGGGCACATTGCATGATAGGGCAGTCCAGTTCTGGCGAGTTTATGTACATGATGGTTATCTTTTTCAAGGAAATCGTTTACGTATACCCAAAAGTTCTCTTCGAGAACATGTTGTTAGAGAACTCCATGGAGGTGGACTAGGAGGTCACTTAGGGTGAGACAAGACCATAGCCCAAGTCCAGGAACGATACTATTGGCCTCAACTGAAAAGAGATGTCGGAAAATATGTGCAGCGATGTTACACTTGTCAAATAGCCAAGGGCCAAGCACAGAATACCGGTCTTTACACCCCATCGTCAGTGCCAGATGTTCCTTGGGAGGATCTGTCTATGGACTTTGTGTTGAGTCTTCCACGGACTCAACGAGGTATGGACTCTATTTTTGTGGTGGTTGACAGGTTTTCTAAGATGGTACATTTCATACCTTGCAAGAAGACATCGGATGCCATGAAGGTTGCTAATCTGTTTTTTAGGGAGGTAGTTCGCTTGCATAGAGTGTCTAAGACAATTACTTTTCATCGTGATAGCAAGTTTCTCAATCACTTTTGATGGATACTTTGGAGGCGATTCAACACGTCGTTGCAGTACAGTAGCACGTGTCACCCACAAACAGATAACCAAACAGAATTAGTGAACAGAACTTTTGGCAACATCCTACGGTGTTTATCTAGTGATAAGTCGAAACCGTGGGGCTTGGTCATTGCTCAAGTTGAGTTTTCCTATAATAATACAGTCAATAGATACACGGGGAAGACACCATTTGAGATTTTTTTTTGGGGGGGAGGGGGGGGGGGGTTCCTAAGCATACTTTGGATTTAGTACCATTGCTGAAGATACCGGGTATGAGTGTTGCTGCAAATAATATGGCTGAACAAATTACCTCCGTACATGCTGATGTGAAAAAGAAGATTGAGGAGTCTAATGCTAAGTATAAGGCAGTTGCGGACAAACATCGTCCCTTAAAGGTTTTTAAGGAGGGTGACCAAGTGATGGTGCACTTGAGGAATGAGCGTTTTCCAGTGGGTACATACAATAAGTTGAAGAATAAGAAGATTGGACCCTATGAGATCATTAAGAAGATTAATGACAATGCTTATGTTGTTGATCTTCCTAGTGATATGGCTATTTCAAAGACATTCAATGTCCAAGATTTGTTTGAGTATTATGCCCCTGACTCTCTCGTCCTACCAACAATTAACTTGAGGGCGAGTTTTCTTCAAGTGGAGGGGACTAATGTAGAACAAGTGGCAAACGACTTCTTGGAGCGGCAAGATATGTTTAAGGAGAATCGGAAGTCAAAATATGCACCTTAAACTTCAAACGGCCATAACTTTTGATCCGGACGTCGTCTCGGAACTCACGAGGACTCAAATCGAAGATATCGACGAGTCCAACGTCGTGGTAACCTGCTATGCTGGTTAAGCCCATCGGAAAGCCTAAAAAAGACTGTTAAAGGGTCCGAATCTCATACTTTAGAGAAAACTTTCTATTTTTGGCAAATTCTGTTTTAGGTTGTTTTAAGGTATTTTGAGTCTGTTTTTTGTTTTAGAAAGTCTTAAATAGTTTTTTTAAGACTTTTGGTAGAGTTTGGGTCAATTTAGGATTCTTACTATTTTTAGTAATTTTTACCATTACGGGAATTAGAGTTTTTAGGAGTATATAAATACTCTTGTAAGCAATTGCAACACAGTTTTTATCAATAAAATTTTGAATTTCTCTCTTTTCCTTGTGGATTCAAGGGTTATTCGGGTTGAAGATGGTGTTCTTCTCTTTTCACAAGTTTCATTACGTTAGTTCTAATGGGCGGCTCTCACAGATCTAGTGACTAGTGAGTGCCCCCTCTAAAAGGATGACACGTTGTAATCTATTTTTGTTTCTGATTGTTGGATGGTGTTAAGGTGGGTTCCTCTCTAGACGTGGCAAAAAACATTCCGATCGGACTTTTTTAGACCGTCTAATTCAACCTTTGTTTCCTAGACCCTACCTAGGCTATATATCCCCGTTTTCCAACCTTGAATCAGATGGCCTATAAATGTTCGATTTGTTTGATTTTTTCCACGCGTCTCCCAATGAAATCGGATTTGGTCTAGCCCTTGGCAGACCAAAACCATCTAGCTCACTCACAAAGCCTCTTTAACTTAACTCTGGTTAAGAAGTTATAACCCTTAGAGTTAATATTTTTTCATACTTGTTTTTCTAAAAAACAATGTTAGATGGTTGAACCCCAAGGGTTAGTGAATCTTAACCACAATTAAGGGGTGTAAAGGGATACATGTTGACTTGTGGGACACGGGCCAAACGGATTTGGTCTGGCGAGGGCCCGGTCAAATCTCATTCCCTCCCAAGTCCCAAGAGATCCACACCTTAACATCCAATGGTCGAATTCCAAAACAACCTGCCACATGTCATGTTTTTAAGGGGCATTCACTACATGTTCTAGTGAGCATATGTGTACATATATATATATATATATAGAGAGAGAGAGAGAGAGAGAGAGTAGCTTATGAAAAAGAAAAAAAAAATATAAATATGACCATACGAATGATTGCCAGAATATATGTTAAGAGCACTCATAATGGTCCAAATATAAAGGATTGGCATACTTAAATGCATTACAAGAACTATTGCAAGACTTTATTTGCTATTTATATTATAACAACTTCATAAAGTATTGCTCATTATCTTTAGTTTTGTGCATCTCATTTCCTCAGAACAAGTACAGAAATATAAACACATAGCTCAATTGGTCAATGTATTTTATAGCAACCATGAGGTCACGTCTGTTCGAGCCCAACTTACACACATTTTCATGTTCCAGTTTAACACTTTCTATTTTTTGTTATTTAGAAAGGTGAAGACTCTTCTTATTACCAAACACAATCTTATAATACGAACAAGAGATCTTTCCTAATCAATCCATTCCCCCCTCATTCTTTGATAATCAGAAAGATCATTTTCATGTTTCAATTTGTTCATTTGTTTTAATTTGTTCATTTGGTATCTGGATTTTTGTACTTAATTTTGGTTTCCTTCTTATTTTATTTACTTTCCCTCTATTTTCTTCTTTTTTATTCCCTCAATCATTCCTTGAGTCTCATAAGTTTGATATTGTAGAATTTAATCCATGAGTGAAGGGTACGAAACATATCAAATTGATTTTTCAATCAAAAGCACTATGTGAGATCTTTAGGTTTTTACCCTTGTCCTCTATCCCTCACACAGGTACCTCATCCGAATCAATTGAGTCTTTTTTTTTGTATTAATGAATATAATTACATTCCAATACTTGCGAAGGAAATCCCAAATCGATTCCCAAATGGACTAGTTTGAGCAGTCACATCTGAATCAATTGAGAGTCTTTTCTTTTGTATGAATGAATATAATTACATTCCAATCCCTGCGAAGGAAATCCCAAATTGATTCCCAAAGGACTAGTTTTAGCTTATCCATGCGGTTATGCACTCTTCAAATAGTCAATACACTAAATCTTATTTTTTTCATTTCCTAGGTAGAATATGATATATTTTTTTTCTGACATGTTCGTTGTTTCGTTGTTTCTCCATGTCCCAAGCAGGCAGCTATTAGGAAACTTGGCTTCACAATTCTCCATGGTGATGATTACTCCCAGCAGTTCTGCAGTTTGTTGATATATCTAAAAAGCTACTATGGTCGTGTATAAACAGAACGAATTTCCTCAAAATAAAATCTAAGGAAAGAACAGTTGAAACTGTTTGAAGTATCTAGATTTCCTTGCTCAAGGTTGTTCTGTACTGTTGATATTATTTTTGTAATTGAACAATGTTATGTTTATGAGACCTTTTTCATCTTCCAAGTAAAAGTAGTCTGGATGAAGGTAGTAAAGAAAGATAGCGAAGCAACACTTGGGTGATATTACAACACTTGGGTGATATTACAACAACCATTGTCATTGAATATTGAATAGTGCTACATCCCTACATGTGGGTGTAGCCTGATGAGACTCTTGATCAATGACACCCAACGGGGAGGGATGGGATGCTTTATTATCATGTATTTAATTTGCATAGAATGTCACTCACGGAATTTTCTAATTTTTCCTAAAACTCTTTTCGACATATCCTCATATATTCCAGATCTCACGACCTTGAGCATCTCTTGGACATGAAGAAAGCAGGTGCAATAGAAGCTATTATTGAAAATGCAAAGCAACCATCAAATGTTTCCCACCATTTCTGCTTGGTTCTTATCTAGAAGGTAAATTCCTTACTTGGAAAACACTAGATGCTATTCTTGAAAATTCAAAGCAACCATGGGCTTCTACAGTGGTAGTGTGTCTCCCCCTTTAGGAGGAGGTTCCAGGATCTAGTCCTGAGAAGTGCGATTGTTGTAATAACTAATATCCACCCTCTGCCAACCTTTAAATGCTAGGCATTAACCCACTAACCTAGAACGGATATTAATACTACTAACTAGGATTGCAACCTAACCATATGACTAGTACAAAAAAAGAGTAGAAAAAAAGAGAGTAGAATATTTAGTGTTTTATATTGTAATTTTCGTTTTGTTTTACTAACTAGGTTCTAGGTTTTCGTTTTGAAAAGAGAGATTCGTTTTGTGCGCCCATTTTTGGACTACATCAAGTTACATACACTAATAGCTGCTGTTATCAAGTAATAACCAATAAATTTAGCTGTTAGTATGGCTATAAAATTTACTAGTTTTATTAATACTTTATAAATTTATTGTTAAATTTTAGTGTAACGTATTTACTTGAAACTGTTAGTCTCTTAAAAATATGTTTAAGTCATAGTTTTAGTGTATACAGTTTCATCATTTCACAACCTTGATTAAGTGTCCAAACACACCCTGTTTTTCTTTACTTAGTAGGCAATATTTCATACAAGATGATACACGGCAAGATGAAACTTACTCAAAAGACGTCAAGGGTATGTCATATTCTTCCTTAAGAGTTTTCCTTGGGTATTCTCAAAAACTTACTCAAAAATAAATTTGGCATTTACAGTTTCATCACTAATGTTATCTGTCCTTAAGAGTTTAGAAAATTCTGATATAGTAAGGCTATGGAGCACTCTGCTTAACATGATCTTAATATTATACACCACTAGCGGGTGGCACGTGAGAGTGAGGGGAAGGAGTTAACCACAGTTAATAAGAGTTAAAGGGAACACGTCACGGGTGCAATTGAACTCGCTAGTGGCACTTGCAATGCACGTGAGAGCGAGGGGAAGGAGTTAACTACAGTTAATAGGAGTTAAAAGGGACATGTGTTAACCCGCGGGTGCGAAATTGAACTCTCCTCGAGTTCAATTGCGATTGGCTGTGATTCTAAATAGATAGATGAGCAAGAGTTAGTTTGGGAATTAAAGTAAAACATTAAATCAACGTTTTGTTTTTATATAAGGGTAGTTTGAGAATTTTAGAAAAATCACTCGCATTATAATAGTAAAGATGACAGTTTACATAACATTGCCTTATAATTTGGATTGCAATGTGCCCTTTCATGAGTTGGCCTGGATCGAGTCCTGTGGCAAAAATAACCTTAATGAAGCGGGAAGCCAAAAAAAAAATCATCCTGTCCATCTATTTAAGAACTCCTGATATTTTGTTTCCCAAAAAGGAATTCTTGCTTATGATATTTTCCCCGAAGAGAATAATAATAATGAGATTGACTATGAACAAGAGCTCCGGCTTACTTAAATAATGGAGCAACCCAAAATTATTTTACAACAGTGATAGTTTGGTAATAATAAATATAAGACAAGGTTATTTTGGTCGACTAAAATTTTTTTTCCTGCAATTCCCATCTTTTTAAGAACTCCTGATATTTTTTTCCAAAAAAGAATTCTTGTTTATGATATTTTCCCGTAGAGAATAATATAAACGAGATTGATTATGAACAAGAGCTCCGGCTTACTTACATAACGGAGCAACCCAAAATTATTTTACAGCAGTGATAGCTTGGTAATAATAAATATAAGATAAGGTTATTTTGGTCGACTAAATTTTGTTTCTTACAATTCCCAAAATACACCTATCAAAGGTATTTTTTGTGTGTTCGATTATCTTGTCAACCGAAGCTCCTGCTAATAAGAAGAATGGTAGCTTCAATTTATCTCATCCTCACTTTCTCTACTATGTTGATGACTGTTCTCACAAAATAATTACCTCCTCGGGGCTGAGGAGTTGATTTACGCCGCCCCCCCCCCCCCTTCTTTTCTTGGTGTGTTACGTGTCCCCTATGTTTTACTCCATTTAAGATTAAAACATCTCAACTTAGTTTTTTAAAAAGAGAATTTAAAAAAAATAGTTATATGGATTAAAACTTGCTAACCATAGTTCCAAGAGGTTTTGTCAGGACAATAAGGAATCCTGGAGGAGGAGACTCTTACTTTGAAGCTATAAAAAAGATGGACACATTTTCCTCCGTAGAGAAAATAAGGAAGAGAGAAACTAGGGGTAGCATTCCTAGAAGACTTTTCAAGTTTTAAAAGTCCTCCAACCAAGCTAGATGGTTCCAAGAAGCTACAAAGATCAACGACATGCCAAGTTAGATAGTTCCAAAGGGGTGGACCAGTGGTTCCCGGGACTTCCGCCTAATGAAGCTGAAGGTCCTGGGTTGACTTCCCACTCCCTCTTTGGGGCCAGCCCCACAAGGGTTTTCTGGACTTTCCTGGTGTGTTGGGTTGCGGACTTACGTCGCACCCTCGGGATTAGTCTTGACCCAAAGGGTTGGGACACTCCGAGTTACAAAAAAAAAAGATCAAAATCATGCCAATCTCTGTGATTGGCTATTGGAAGTTTGAGATCTGAAATCCCCCTTCCTTCTTCAGATTCTACCCACAGCTTCACTTACTTTTTTCTTGAAAGAAGGCATGGCAGAAATAGTCTTATCACCCCTGCTACAAGTGCTCTTTGAAAAATTTGCTACCCCTGTCATAGAAAAGCTCGATGATGCCTGGAACTTTAGGGGGGGCTATCGAAAATATACAGCGTGCATTACCCATGATTCAAGCTGTCCTTGAAGATGCAGAACATCAACAAGTAACAGATAAGGCACTGAGAATTTGGTTGACACAGCTCAAAACAGTAGCTTATGAAGCAGATGACCTCTTGGACGAGGCCATGACATTAGAGAGGCTACATAACACCGAAAGATTTGGATCCCAGGTACACAACTCCCTTTCATCTGTGGTACCACATACACGATTGTTTAATATAGGATGTCAGCTGAAAGAGAAACTTGTGTCATTAGATACAATCGCAGGGTACAGATCTAACTTCCATTGGAGAGAGGCAGTTGTTGATAGGGGGTCTGAGGGTAGTGGGAGAAGACAAACGGGTTCTTTTGTAATTGAATCAGAAGTTTATGGAAGAGGTGAGGATAGAAAGAAGATTGTTGATCTGTTATTATCATCCAATACAAGTAACAGCCGAGGGGATGTTTCAGTCCTTCCAATAGTCGGTATAGGGGGGACTTGGAAAAACAACTCTTGCACAAATAGCTTATAATGATGAGAGAGTAACAACGCATTTTGAGCTAAAAATGTGGATTTTTGTGTCTGATGATTTCGATGTCACAAAGATCATAACAGCAATTATAGAATCTGCAACTAAAAATAAATGCTACGTCCTTGGTATGGATCAACTACAGTATCAACTGCTTGAATCTTTACATAGGAAAAGGTACCTACTTGTGTTAGACGATGTCTGGAATGAAGATCATGATGAGTGGGATAAACTAAGAACTTTGTTACGAAGTGGTGCAGAGGGAAGCAAAATCTTAGTCACTACCCGCAGTAAAAAGGTTGCATTAATAATGGGCACAACTTCCCCTCATCATTTGGGAAGTCTGTCTGAGGACGACTGTTGGGCTCTGTTCAAGCAACGAACTTTTGGTGAAGAGGAAGAAGAAGAGCATCAGAACCTGTTGCCAATTGGAAAACAAATCGTGACGAAATGTGGGGGTGTGCCGTTGGCAGCAAAGACTCTAGGAAGCATAATGCGCTTCAAAAGAAAGGAAAGTGAGTGGCTGCCTGTGCAAGAGAGTGAACTTTGGAATTTATGTAAACTAGAGAATGGAATATTACCTGCCTTGAGGCTAAGTTATAGTCATTTGCCATCACATTTGAAGCGATGCTTTGCATACTGCTCAATATTTCCTAAGAACTATGAAATCGAGAAGAAGTTAATACATCTGTGGATAGCAGAAGGCCTAGTTCTATCATCTGGAGGAAGCAAAACACTAGAGGATATTAGCAATGAGTATTTCGACGATTTATGTGGATGTGTTTCTTTCAGGAGGTGTATAAATGTGAAGAAAGCAGTATGACAAAGTACAAAATGCATGATATAATTCATGCTCTTGCACAATCTATTGCGGGAGATGAATTCATGATACTGGAGCATGGTCATGCACCACGTGATATTACCAAGACTCGTCACTCAGCAGTTGTTTGTGATTTTAGGTCATCTGCAATTCCAGAAGCCCTGCATGAGGCAAATCATTTACGGACCCTTTTTTTATTGTTTCCAAGAGGTGACTTTAAGGAAGCTCCTCACATAATGTTTTCTAGTTTTAAGTACTTGCGTGTGCTAGATATGAGTGGATGTGGCATTAGAAGCTTGGACAAATACATCGGCAGCTTGATATGTTTGAGATACCTTGACCTCTCTAACACTCATATTGAAACATTACCAGAAACTACTAGTAACCTCTGCAATTTGCAGACACTGAACCTATTAGGTTGCTATAATCTCAGGAAGTTGCCCAGCACAATGGGAATCATGAATAGCCTGAGACATCTCAATATAACAGGGTGTGGAAAATTGGCCCATATGCCAATTGGGATTGGACAGTTAGTTCACCTTCAGACATTGCCAATATATATTGTTACAGAGAGGATTGGGGAAAGCATCGTGGAACTGAGCAGCCTAAACCTTCGGGGTGAGTTATTAATTAAACACTTAGAGAATGTGAGAAATGCAACAGAAGCTGAGATGGCTAATTTGAGAGAGAAGCAATACCTTCACTCATTGGGACTGTCTTGGGAGAATGGTCACAGGCTGCACAACCTTCTAACCAATGCGCTAAAGAAGCAACTTCAACCTGCGGGACCATCAGAAATGGGAGAAGAGGAGATCCTCAAAGGACTCCAACCACACCAAAATCTGAGAAATCTGTTTCTAAAAGGGTATTCGGGAATCACGTTTCCAAATTGGATACTTCCAAAACTAGTTATAGCTAAGTTAATCCACTGCAGAATATGTGAACATCTGCCTACACTTGTGCATCTTCCCTCACTCAAGATTCTACACCTGCAAGGAATGGACGGGGTAAAGAACATCGGCCACGAATTCTACGGTGGAGACACTCAGAGACCATTCCCATCACTGAAAGAACTAACCCTCATGGATTTCCCTACTTTGGAAGAATGGTCGAGTATGGATGATAGAGAAGTATTCCCTTGCCTGGGCAAATTAATTGTCAACGAATGTCCTTGCTTGAAAGCCATGCCATTCTTTCCGTCTCTTCAACATTTAGAGTTGTGGGATTGCAACACAATGATATTGAGTTCCATAGAAAGTCTAACCTCACTTTCCATCCTTATTATTGATGTATTCCCGGAGTTGTTCTCTGTGTCAGAAGGGTTGCTGCGAAACAATTCTCGTCTCGTGTCACTGAAGATTAGCTCTTGCCCTGAGCTTCGCTCGCTGCCTTCGGACTTAGGAAACCTTGTAGCTCTAAAAGCATTGACCATTCGTTGGTGTGAAGAGCTATCCTCTTTGCCACAGGGATTGCGGAACCTCAACTGTTTGGAATCCTTGGAGATTAGTGATTGCCACAGTATAATCTCTCTTCCAGAAGAGGGGATAGGTGGCTTGGGCTCGCTTCGAATTTTGTCCATTGAGAACTGTAGTAATCTGACTTCTTTGTCTATGGGACTGCAACATCTCACATCCCTTGAGCACTTGACGATTATGTATTGTCCGAATCTGGCTTCTTTGCCAGAGGGCTTGCATCACCTCTCTGCTCTTCAGAGTTTGAACATTTTAAGTTGTC
This sequence comes from Tetracentron sinense, assembly GCA_015143295.1. NCBI lineage: Eukaryota > Viridiplantae > Streptophyta > Magnoliopsida > Trochodendrales > Trochodendraceae > Tetracentron > Tetracentron sinense. Next base: position 22,083,605 of record CM026574.1, read on the forward strand.
CTGAGCTGGCCTCTCTGCCAGAGGGACTACAACATGTCACAACACTGCAAACTCTAGAAATCCGTATGTCATAATCTGACAGCTTTACCAGAGTGGGTAGAAAACCTTGCTTTGCTTCGATCTTTGGCAATTTCGGATTGTCCTAAAATATTATCTTTGCCACAAGGTCTACAACGTCTCAATGCACTTCAGCATCTCTCCATTTTAGATTGTCCTGAGCTTGAGGTACGATGCAAACAGGATGGAGGTGAGGATTGGCAGAAGATAGCTCGCATCCCACACAAATACATTGGGTCACCTGGTCCAAGGCAACACAACAAAGCCGGCAACTCTTCACATTGAAATCAGATTATCAGAAACTTCCTCTGTTCATTATTCTTCAGTATGCCACTTCTAGTCCTCCATGGCTCCATCTTTTGGGTAATATCATCATTGCAATGATATTCTATAATGCTTTCTACAATGCACATTTTAGTTCTTGATTTTGTGTCAGTGTTTTCAATGATGCTATTGTGTTTTTTAACGAGCTCAATGATCGATGCTAATTGTGTTGACCACCACAAGGTCGAATAGCTTCTGGTTTTGGATTTGTATCTCAGCAACAAGTACATGGGTTGTTCTCCTTGGTGTATTTATATTAAAATTTTCCATTTCCAAACAACTCTTTAAATCACGTAGACCTTTGAAAGTTGATAACTTATTTTGAAATTCTGTACAACCAACTCTTTGAAAAAAAAATTGAGCGATCAACAATAAATAGGAGGATACAAATGAGTTCATAAGGGTGTAAACCCTGAGACAACAAAATAAAGTAATAATAAAAAGGTGATAACAGGAAACATCAGTACAATAGCAAAACTACGGAAAGACCTAGCTAGCCTCAAACAAAAAGGCCCGAATCAAGGAGACCACAAATCCCCAAATCAATAGGTTCCCGACAATATGAAAAATTACTGGTTTCTGACTCAAAATTCTCCACAACAAAAGTCCCTTTATCTAGTGCTAGTGGAAACAAGTTTCCAAAATCATCTTTAAGACACGATAGACAACTCTAGATTTCCTCCCATACTCAAATTTCCAATCCACCGACTAATCTAAGCGAATGTGCTTCAAAAAAGCTTTTCAAACACTCAAGACACCCTTCCACAAACTCATCCCGATAGACCCTCTAACGTCACTCAGCTCCCAGCGAGACTTTTCACCATTCTTTGCCTCTATCACCTGTCTCAAAGACTACTCTCCTCACCAAAATGCCACAATCATTTCCCCAAAAGAGCCTTGTTGGCCAACACTAGCGGTCTCAAATTCAAACCTCCACCTCTCACAAGTCAGCAAACCGAATCCCAAGGAACCAGATGGTATTTCCTCGTGACCACCCTATCATTCCAGAGAAGCCTCATTGGATCCTTTCTAGCGGTCAGATAACACTCCAATGAATAACTTTACTTTAACCACCCAACTCTAATTCTATAGGTAGCATCCCCCTCAATCTATCCATCATTCCATCCTTATGAATAATTGAGCTAAGATATCAAAACTAGTCGCTTAGGATATTTCTTGGTCATCAATCTTAACTACCCTCAATTTTATTATTATTCTTACTAAAGTTGCATTCCATATTTTCTATCTTCATCCAACTTATAGTCTTTAGATTTCAAAGTGTCCATAATTCTAGTTGTGCATTTACTTCTTCAATTTTGTCAATAAATACCAACCCATTGTGCATACCCACATATGGAGTTGGGTGAACATAAATAACAATAGCATGTCGTAATTGACTCCCATACAGTCATACAGTTGGTCCTAGTAGCTTAGGACCATTTCAATCACATTTTCATGTTCCAGTTGAACACTTACTAATTTTTGTTATTCTGAAAGGAGAAGAATTACTACCAAACATGTTTGGATCCAATCACGATCTTATAATACGAACAAGAGATCTCTCTTGATCAATCCATTTCCCCCCTCATTCTTCGAGAATTAGAAAGATCATTTTCATGTTTGAATTTATTCATTTGGAATTTGTATTCTTCTACTTAATGTTGATTCATTTATTTCTTATTTTATTTACCTCCGCTCTCTTTTATTATTTTTTATTCCCTTTCATCAGTCCTCGAGTCTCATGGCTTTGATATTGTAGAATCTGATCCACTGAGTGAAGGGTGCAAAAAATATCATACTGATTGTTCAATCAAAAGTACTGTCAAATATTCAGGTTTTTTCAACTTCCTCTATCCTCTCACACAGGTACCACATTCGAATCAATTAAGAACCTTTTCTTCAAAATGAATTGATATTCTTATACATTCTCATTCCTTCCCAATACCTGCCAAGGAAAATCCCAAATTGCTTCCCAAATGGACTAGTGTGAGCTTATCCAAGTGGTTATGCACTCTTCTAATAGTCAATGCACTAAATCTTGTGTTTCTTTTCTTTCATTTTCTGGGCAGAATTCTGACATGTTAGTTGTTGCTCCATGTCCCAAGCAGGCAACAATTAGGAAACTTGGTTTCACAATTCTCCACTGTGATATTTACTCCCAGCAGTTCTGCAATTTGTTGATATATCTCAAAAGCTACTATGGTCGCGTATAATCAAAATGATTTACCACAAAATAAAATGTACACGGGGAAGGAAAGAACAGTTGAGACTGTTTGAAGTATCTAGATTGCCTTCTGCAAGGTTTTTCTGCACTTTAACTATTATTTTTTATTCTGAACAATGTTATGTTTTTTAGACCTTTTTCATCTTCCAAGAGAAAGTAGTCTGGATGAAGATAGTAAAGCAACACTTAGGCGATATTGCAACAACCAAAGCAGGTGCAATAGATGCTATTCTTGAAAATGCTAAGCAACCATCAAATGTCTCCCACTTTTCTGCCTGGTTTTTCATGTGGAAGGTAAATTCCTCACTTTGCGAACTCTACACACCACGAGAAATTTGTACCTGCAGACCAGCTTGCAGCTTGGCTCTAGGTTTTTGAAAGGATTTTGTGTTAATGTCAGTAACTTTTTTTTGACTTATCCCGTTTGACACTCTGTCACTCTGAGCAGCTTCAAGTTCCAAAGGCACTAACCTTCCGATACCTTATATAACCAAGAGCAATGGATCTTAGATTATTTTGGATTCAAGTGATGTTCTCACCTTCCCAAATTACACTACTTTTCTGGTGCACTGATAGTTACACTTCATAGGTCCTTCAAAGTCTCAGAGAAATATTGTCACCGCCAAATTTTGTTGCAAAAAGACAAATAGCAGGAATAAGAACGAATTAGAATACGCAATGCAGTAGGGGCTGCCTCTAATGAGTCATTTGACAAGCTACAGTGTTAAGGTTATGTTGAAGTTACTATTCTTACACAACTACAACATAATATGCACACACACACACATAGAATCTGCATTCTGTTATATTGCAACTTTCGCTTTGTTTTGCAAACTAGTTTCTAGGTTTTTCCCTTTGAAAAATTGCGCCCATTTTTGGTCTACATTAAGTTATCTACACTAATAGATGTTGTTATTAACCAGTTATTTTAACTTTTTATATGGTTAGAAAATAACTAGTTTTATTAATATTTATAAATTTACAGTTAAATTTTAATGTATTGTATTTACTTGAAATTGTTAAGTCTATTAAAATAATTTTAGGTCGTACTTTTAGTGTATCCAGTTTCATCATTTCACAACCTTTGATTAAGTGTCAAAACACACTATTTTTCTTCCCTTCAGAGGCAATATTTCATACAAGATGATACACGGCAAGAAGAAACTTGCTCAAAAGACATGAGGGTATTAACTATTAAATGGCAAAAGAAAAGATGGTTGCGGTCATCCAGATGAATATGAAAGATCGTATAAGTGGGGCCAAATTGAAATGGTAGTTTACTAGTAAAAAGGGTTTCTGCACCATTCGTCCAAACTCAAAGAATATGCTTCTATACCTGTGAAGGAGATCAACGTAAGGCTGTGTTATGGATGACGATGGACACAACAAAATCAGTCTATCTCGAAAGATTGATCTTCATCCTCACAGAAGAGCAAGAGCAAGCTTGATCGTTTTGATTGATGGCCCACCCTATAAGTGAAGTCTGATGGGAAGAAACAATCCACCCTCCCGTGGGTATGCACGTGAAGAACATCCATGGAGTCAAACCTACATGGCAAAGGCAGTCCTTTCCTCACTTCTACAGTGGCCTTTGGAGAGTTGGGTTCCCCTATCCTATTAGAGTTTGGATTTCTAACAGGCCTTTTGAAGCAGGCAGACAATCTCAGGAGTAAATTATTGCTAATGTCATGGAAATGCAATGACGATTTCACAGACAAAGCTTAACTATGTAGCTTACAATGCTAAAAGCCTATAGACTAAGTTCATGGAAAAAGCTCCACAAAGGAAGGTCGATATTCAACAATGCTTGGGAGGCTAGGTACACAACTTTTTTCCTTACTTCCATTCCATTTACATCTCATATTAAGATGGGCCATAAGTTGAAAGCTATCCATGAGAGGTTAGACATAATTGAAGAGGAGAGGCCTAGTTTTCAATTGAATCAAAAGCTTATGGAGAGGAATTTAAAGCTAAGATAGTAGAGCTAGTAATCAACAAAAGTAATCGAAGTGATCTCTCAGTCATTCACATTGTAGGCATAAAGAGCGTTGCAATGAGAACCCGTGCTCAGCCTATAATGACTAATGAGCAAATGCTAAATATCCCTTTTAGAGCTTAAAAAAAAAGTGGGTTTGAGTACCGATTCAAAAAAAAAAACATTGTCCTGATGCTTATGATTTGAGAAGACTCATAGGCCTCTTAGAGATGGGTGTACTACATTAATGCAGGTCACAAGGGCAGAGCCACATGGGACCCAGGAGGGGCTGAAGCCCCCCCAAAAATTTTGAAAAACAAAATACCCTATAGTAATAGTAGGGGTGTAACCTAGGAGAGGGGTGGAGCCGGAGCGACGGGGGACTCTAGCCCCCCCTAAACTTCCAAGAAAAAATATGTTCTTTACAAACGGACACAAACAAATGTGATGGCCCATGAACTTGGCCTGAACCCCCATTGTTAGCCCCCCCGAACGAGATTTTTGGCTCCACCCCTATGCAGGAGCATTGTCACACTGGGCTCGAGTGGGGCGGCCGGCGTGAAGTGGGGACACACTCAGAATGGGGTGGCCTGTGTAACATGCAAGGATTAAAAATACGGTTTCGGTATCGGTTTCAAGCGATACAAATAAAATTTTCTTTTTTAAGAATTTTTTAAAAAAAATATTAAATTAAAGTTTAAAAATATCAAATGAGTTATAAGAACCAAATATAAAGTAATGGGAAGCGACTCAAAAACAAAGTAACAAACAAAATTACAATTACACAATGAATTAAAACATGAATAACTAATAAACGAAACGTATCGCCTGTTTCATATCAGTATAACTATCGTATAGGGGACTACCGATACCTATACGTATCACCTGTTTCGTATCAGTTTCAATAATTTTTGTTTCCATAGTAACATGATCCACGAGAGAGGTTTGGCCAATAGCCTGGATTTGGGCTATGAGATAAAAAGAAATTTAATCTTCTGTTCCTACTAGTCATGGCTTTTGAGAGTATTGGTTAGATGTCTTACATCATACATCCTCACCAGTGGGAATCATTGAATGAGAGGAGAAACATACAATAGTTTTTTTTTCCTTTTTTTTGGTCTGTATACAAGTAGTAGACGATGTTTGGGTTATGATAAGACATAATTTTTTCAACTAAAATAAAAGAACTTTGTTAAGAGGTGGTGTTCAAGGAAGCAAAATTTGTGTAACTGCCAAATGAAAAGGGCTGCATTAATGATGGCCACAACTTCATGTTACCAATGGGAGGGTTTATCTGAGGATGATAGTTGGGCTTTGTCCAAGCAATGACCACTTGGCTCGGGAGATGAAGGAGATAATCAATGCGTGAAATAGTGAAAAAAACGTGGAGTGCCATTAGCAGCAAAGACTTTAGGAAGCATAATACGCTTCAACAGAGAAAATCTTCCCGCCTTTCTGGGAAAGCCATTGGCAGTTACTCCAAGTTCCTGCAATTTTGAAGACTTACTTGAAACACACTAGAGGAAGTGTTTTTCAACTACACTTCAGTTTGAATGAATCAGGACACCCATCATTCCTACCAAAAACACATCATAATCCTCCCCCCCCCCCCCCAACAAAGAAAAAAAAGACCCCTAAATAGTTGATACTTTTATTTCTCATGCATCAAATTTCAAAACCCCATATAAATAATCAATCACATTGATGCATAGTACTTTTAAACATAAACCGATACAAAAAGAAAGAAAAATTTACCAGTTTATGGCCCACAAGGGCTTGAAATGAACAGTCAAGTAAATCTTCCCGCCTCTATGATGTTGGAAAATCCACCAAATCACTAACCTTGAACCATTTTTTGACCGTCCTTTTAATATTAAAAAAAAATATTTTTTCTTTTTTTCCTTTTTCCCCATTTTGTGAACCTGCAGGTTCCCCATTTTGAAGCCGATTTTGAATTAAGCCTGGTTTTGGAGGTTTTTGGAGCTGGCGACTTGACCAGTTCCCAGTTTTACTGATTCAATCGGCCGGTCCGATCCCATTTTCAAAACTGGCTTGAACATATACTAACCTTACTAACTAGGGTTGGTAAACCGTATCAATAACCCAAAACAAATTATAAAAAAAAAACTAGCTCCTCTATTGTATGGATCTGTATAGGTGAGTAGGGGTGGAACTTGGGGATGGGGACGGGCCATGGCCCCAAAAATTTTGAAATATTTCTCATGTTTTAGGTATAACTTTTTAAAAAAACAGTATCTAAATTTTTTGTATACAGTGCCCTTCTCCCTATTGTGGGAAGTTTTGCCCCTCAATTTTTTTTAATGTTTGTAAGTATAATATAAAAATTAAAAATATAGTTAATTTTATTTTAATAATGACACTCAAAAAGGGAGGGGCCTTGTTTTTTTCTTGTTAGGACATTTATTAGAATGCATCGTTATCGAATTTTATGACCACGATGGACTCTTTACTCAACAAAAAAAAAATCTCCTTACCTTATTAATTTTTTTGCCACATATACTTTGGCCCCAAGTAACCAAAGTGGGAGTGAAAGTGAGGAGCGGGAGTGAGAGCAAGAGCGTCAACTTTTAATTTAGAATATGGTCGAGAGTGCCTCTAGAAATAATATTTTAATATTATATTTTCAAAATAGAAATTATATTATTAAATTCTAAGGATTAATAAATCTTAACTACAATTAATAAGAGTTAAAAGAAACGAGTTGAACTCTGGGTGCGATTGAACTCAACTCAAGAAAAGTTCAATCTTCAATCGCAGTTGGATGTATCCCATCTCTTGCAAAAATTTAGAAAGGAAAAATATTAAAGAAAAAATATAAATAAATAAATAAAAATAAGTTTGAAAAGACTTACCATAAGTATACAATTGTAAGAAGGTGTAAAAAAGTAAAAAAGACATTTGTACAATTGTAAGTAGGTAGAAGATGTATGAAGGTGTATCTCATTTCTCACAAAAGCAATAGTCCCGCGAGGAGGGGACTATTCATCCTCGCTCTCACATAGCCGGCCTTCAACTCCCATTAACTTGGGTTAGTTTTTTTAACCCTTCAGTTAATTTTTTAATTTTATTTTTTTAAAAACCAGAGGTAGATGAGTGAATCTAATGCTATGTTTGGTTGTCTAGAAATTAAGCAAAAACATAGAATTTGGATTTTTAATTGTATTATTTTACAATTTTCTTTTCTTTTCCTTGTTTTTATTTATTTTCTCGGCAACTAAACATAGGGTAAGGGTGGATGAATTTTAACCACAGTTAAATGGGGTTAGAAGGGGGACATATGGAAAGAAAATGGCAGCCGAGATGCCCCTCCTCGCGTCACCGGCCGAGGAGGTGATAATTTTCCTTCTCACAAATACCATCCAAAAAAAAGTTGTTTCTCAACGAAACCGCTATACTATCCGTGAAACCGTGTCGGACCAACCGTGAAATCGCACTCTACCAACCGTGAAACCGCTTCGGACCAACCGTGAAACCGCGCTCCCATAACAGTTGCGCTCTCAAACCGTAGGAACGAGGTTTGAGAGCGAGAGTGGAGAGAGGTACCCACAGTTTGGGTTACTAAACTTTGGCCCCCAAGGAAAAATTCCTAACTCCGCCCCCATTACAGAACCCAAAAAAATAGCAATATAGCATAAAGTACAAGACACTGAAATAACATGCTATATTTATGTTTTTGGTCCTCTATACTGAATAGCATACACAATTGCTTCTAATGACTACTGCCTTGGTTCTCTCTGATATCTTCTATCTGTTGTTCTACTTGTTGTTACCGGAATAAGAGGAAATGTATAATCAGAATGATTCATGTAATGGTCAAAAGTTGTGCAATGAGGCTCGGTCAAAAGTTACATAATTCCCCGGAGCCACCAAAATGCACTTTTGGTTGTTTTCCTCCTTCACCCTAAAAATGTCTCTCTCCTCTCACTTTTGCTTTTGTTTTCTACGACCATTCTCTACTTCAGGCTGTTCTCATTCTTTGTCTTCATTTTCTTTATGGTCCGGTCCTACTCCTGTTTGGGATTTGCGAGCGAGGGTTAAGATTCGAGTTTAAAATTTGTTTCCAAAAGACTAATTCTTGAAGAATAGTAGAAAAAAAGATTCAGGCCCGGTTTATCCTTGCTAGACCAAGCATCCGAAGAGATCCATAGCCGTTGGTTAGATGATCCCAGGAACTATATTACGGATGTTCACATAAATTGCTGATGACATATGTCCCTGGTTCCATTATTTGCTAGCGAGTTTCATGTAGACTTGCCGGGACCATTGATAGGTATGTCTTTGGTACTACTAAAAGGAAAAGCTAAAAGAAAAAAGTGGGAACGGGGCCATTTCCTTTGTTGCGATTCCATAGTTCAATTCCCATTGTTTCTTGATGGTTTTTTTTTTGGTTAAGAGGATTATGTTATAAACTTCAAGGAGCATAATTACAGATATCAGGGGACGAGGCCCCCCAGTTAACCAGCCTGCATTGGTAGTTAATCTGCGAATACGATCATTTAAGGCTCCCTGAGTTACAGTGTGAGCTGCTGAATTTCCTGGACGTCGAGTGAAGCTGAAGATCACCGAGTCACACCGATCCCTTAATTGTTTCTTGATGGTTCAAGTCCCTATCCAGAATCTCGTGAGATAGAGACATGATTCATGTGAGGAAATAAAAGGAGAAAAGAAATAGGATTCCGATCTCGATTAAGGCCATATACACTCTCTTCAACATATATCTCCATATACCATATGCTCGCTAATGAGTATTGCGTCTTCAGAATTAGAATTATAGCCTTCCCATAGCATATATAAGCTAGGTGGATTAGTTTAAGGTGAGGAATTAGCCTTAATTGCAGTACTAATAAGCATATAAGCTAGGTGGATTAGTTTAAGATGAGGTGTTAGCCTTAAAGAGGCCAAAGGGTCTACCTACTTGGCGATATCACCTCCTTCCGCGTCCAAGGTACCTTTTCAAAAGGACTGGTGATCTTCTCCGGTTGTAACCGGTTTTTGGCAAAACCGGTTATGCCCCTGTGATCACCACATGTCCATTTTTACACTCCTTGACCGTGGTTAAGATTCACCTACCATTAGGGTTCACCCACCTATCTTTGGTTTTTAGAAAAATATTTTAAAAAAATTAACCCTAGGATTTGGTAAATTTTAACAACGGTTAACAAAATTATTTATTATTTTTTTCTAAAAACCAAGAATAGGTGGTCTTAGGTGTGAGTGAATCTTAACCATAGTTGAGAGGTGTCAAAAGGACATGTGGCCACCTCATGGGCATAGCCGGTTTTGACAAAACCGGTTACAACTGGAGAAGAATACGACTCTTTCAAAAGATGCTTAAAAGCATGTGCTGAAGCCCAGTTCACACCCCCCGCCTCTTGCGTGAGTGGTAGGGGTGTGGCCTTCCATGGGGAAGGTCTAGGGCCTAATCCCCTTGGGGTAAGGGTTGCAAGAGCCTCAATGCCCCTAACTAACTACTAACCGTATTGACTCTACTGAAGTATGCCGATACCAAAAAAAAAAAAGCCCAGTTCGCATTAGGTTGTGGGCTGATATTGATGGTGGCAATGTTCACATGACGAGTGCTAGCCCTACTCTCAAGTCTTTCCTACTCTCAAGCTGTCCATATTTTTTGTTAAAGCATTGCAACTATGGAATCGCAACAAAGGAAATTGCCCAATTCCCACTTTTTCTTTTAGCTTTTCCGTTTTGTAGTACCAAAGACATACAGTAGGTGCTCTTATAATTAATATTTTATAACTTAATAATCTCTAATAATTAATAAATTTTTAAGGAACCAACTTGGTTCTATAGTGTATAATTAATAATATCTTATATTTGTTATTTAATAATTTTTTAAGAAAGTTCTAGTGTATTATTAATTATAAAAGAGGTTTTCTACTATATTAATACATGGTTATATGAATCTTACAAATACTTATGATGATTTAGGTATTAGGAATGGAAATTGATAAAATTATTTTAGATATTTTAGCTATGCATAATAAATTATCCTATACATAGTATAAAGTTATATTTTAAAAAGAAAAAACTAAAAAATCCATTGTATGAGGACTTCAAAAATTTTAACAAAAGTTGGAGAATCCTACAAAAATTAGAGTTCAAAAGGAATTTTGTCTCTTCCCAAAATAAATTATATTTTTTCTTCTTTTTGAAAAATGAGTTAACTTTACCAAACTGAAATTATCATATACTAGCCTTATACATTTGTATCTACATGAAGCTTATATAGAAAATACAATACATTCAAAAGAAAGAAATTATGAAGAGAAAATTTTTGATGGACCAATATAGTGATTCTTATATATAATATTCTCTTATGATTAATATAATTTATTTTCACCAAGGTTATTAATAACAAGAGAGTCTACTGTACCTATCAACGGTCCCGGCAAGTCTCCATATTTTCTGTTAAAGCATTTCTGTCCAGAGGATCTATTATTTAGATGGCCTATCTCATAGACTAAGAAAATCTTTTCCAATTTGAGTCTGCAAAGGAGCATCTGCATCACACACAGGATATCCGTAGCCTGCATTTGGTGCCCACTCCTTAACTTACTACATCAACATTAACTCCCAAGCGCTAATGGTATATCTAACAAGTTTTAGGAAATGTTGACATGATATGAGATTAGCTAAGGAGCGCTGCGCATGATCTTAATATTATAAATCATGACAGTTTACATAACACTGCATCTATCGCCTGATTGTTTTTATATATATATATATAATTCGGATGCCAAGTGTGCTCTTTCATGAGTTGGCCTGGGATAGAGTCCTGTGTGGAAAATTTCCCCCTTACTGATCTGGCAAGCAAAAAGAAGAAAATCTTATGTCCATTTTTATTTCTTTTTATGAATTCCTGTTCATGATATTTTTATCAAAAGAATTCTTGTTCATAGACATTTTTTTTCCAAAAAGACGTACCCTTACCCTATGTTTGGTTGCCAAGAAAATAAGTAAAAACATGGAAAAGAAAAGAAAATGAGACAAAACTCAACTAAAATTGTATTAGAAATTCAAAATTTTCTTTTCTTTTCCATTTTTTCACCTATTTTCTCGACAACCAAACATAGCATTAATGATGTGAGAACAAAATGTTATATCAATCTTTTTCTTTTTATGAATTCCACATTATATATTTTCCCAAAAGAATTCCTGTCCATGATACTTTTACTAATAGTGTGAATATGAGGCGGAGAATTACAAGATGGCCGCCGATTTTACACCAAAAAAGGGGAGCTCTGCTCAAGTCAGTCTCACAGACTCACATGAAGCAGAGCTCCGCCTCGTACAACAACAACAATAAAAATAATAATAATAAAAGTGGAAGGTAGACTGTGATGTCCAACCAAGCTAGATAGTTCCAAGAAGCTAATAAGATAACATCAACCCAGTCTCTGTGCTTGGCTATTGGAAGTTTGAGATCTGAATCCTTCTTCCCTCTTCAGACGCTACCCACAGGCTTCTCTAATGTTTGTCTGCAAAGAACGCATGGCAGAAATATTCTTACAACCCCTGCTACAAGTGCTCTTTGAAAAATTAGCTTCCCCTGCCATAGAATTGATCGATGATGCCTTTAAAACAAGGGAGGCAATCGAAAATATACAGCTTGCATTACCCATGATTCAAGCTGTCCTCGAAGATGCAGAACAGCAACAAGTAACAAATAACGCACTGAGAACTTGGCTGAACCAGCTCAAAATAGTAGCTTATGAAGCAGATGATCTACTGGACGAGTTCACAGTGGAAGCTAGGCTAAATGACACCCAAGGATTTGGATCTCAGGTACGCAACTCTCTTTCATCTGTGCAACCATCTGCACGCTTGTTTAATATAAGACGTAAGCTGAAAGAGATACTTCTGTCATTAGATTCAATATCACGGTACAGGTCTAACTTCCAATTGAGAGAGCCAATTGTTGATAGAGGGTCTGAGGGTGGAGGGAGAAGACAAACGGGTCCATTTGTAATTGAATCAGAAGTTTATGGAAGAGATGAGGATAAAAAGAAGATAGTTGAGCTGCTATTATCAGCCAACACAAGTAACAGCCGAGGGGATGTTTCAGTCCTTCCAATAGTCGGTATAGGGGGGCTGGGAAAAACAACTCTTGCACAATTAGCTTATAATGATGAGAGAGTAACAAGTCATTTTGAGCTTAAAATGTGGGTTTTTGTATCTGAGGATTTTGATTTGACAAAGCTCATAAAAGCAATTATAGAATCTGCAACTAAAAACAGATGTGACGTCTTTGGGATGGGACTATTACAGTCTCAACTACATGAATCTTTACGTTGCAAGAGGTACCTACTTGTGTTAGACGATGTATGGAATGAAGATCATGATGATTGGGATAAACTAAGAACTTTGTTAACAAGTGGTGCAGAGGGAAGCAAAATCATAGTCACTACCCGCAGCAAAAAGGTTGCATCAATAATGGGCACAACTTCCCCTCACCATTTGGAAAGTCTGTCTGAAGAAGACTGTTGGGCTTTGTTCATGCAACGAACTTTTGGTGATGGGGAAAAAGAAGAGCATCAGAACCTGTTGCCAATTGGAAAACAAATCGTGAAGAAGTGTGAGGGTGTGCCATTGGCAGCAAAGACTCTAGGAAGCATAATGCGCTTCAAAAGAGGGGAAAGTGAGTGGCTGCATGTGCAAGAGAGTGAACTTTGGAATTTATACGAAAGTGAGAATGGAATATTACCTGCCTTGAGGCTGAGTTATTACCATTTGCCATCATATTTGAAGCGATGCTTTGCATACTGCTCAATATTTCCTAAGAATTATGAAATCGAGACAGAGAAGTTAATAAATCTGTGGATCGCACAAGGTTTAGTTCTAACATCTGTAGGAAGTAAAACACTAGAGATATTGGCTACGAATATTTCAATGATTTATTGGGGATGTGTTTCTTTCAGGATGTGCATAAATGTGAAGACAGCACTATGACAAAATATGAAATGCATGATATAATTCATGCACTTGCGCAATCCGTTGCAGGAGATGAATTCATGATACTGGAGCATGGTTGTGCACCACATGATACTACTAGGACTCGTCACTCAGCAGTTGTTTGTGATTTTAGGTTATCTGCAATTCCAGAAGCCCTGTATGAAGCAAATCATTTACGGACCCTTTCTTTATTGTGTCCAAGAGGTGACTTTGAGGAAGGTCCTTCTAAAATGTTTTCAAGTTTTAGATACTTGCTTGTGCTAGATATGAGTGGATGTGGCATTAGAAGGTTGCACAAATCAATCTGCAGCTTGATATGTTTGAGATACCTTGACCTATCTAGCACTCATGTTGAAACATTACCTGAAACTATTTGTGACCTCTGTAATTTGCAGACACTGAACCTACAAGGTTGCTATAATCTCAGGGTGTTGCCCAGCACAATGGGAATCATGAATAGCCTGAGACATCTCAATATAACAGGGTGTGAAACATTGACCCATATGCCCACTGGGATTGGACGGTTAGTTCACCTTCAGACTTTGCCAATATATTTTGTGAGAGAGAAGATTGGGGAAAGCATGGTGGAACTGAGTAACCTAAACCTTCGGGGTGAGTTGTTAATTAAACACTTGAAGGCTGTGAGAGATGCAAAAGAAGCTGAGAAGGCTAACTTGAGATTTAAGCACCACCTTTATTCCTTGGGACTGTCTTGGGGGAATGATAAGGGTGTGGTCGGAAATACAGCAGAAGCCTTTGTAGATACAAGGAGAGAGAGGCAACAACTTCACTCTGCGGAACCATCAGGGGGGTATGATAGTGATGTTAGATTGAGAGAAGTGGAGATTCTCAAAGGCCTCCAACCACACCAAAATCTTAGAAATCTGTTTGTAGAAGGGTATTTGGGAATCATGTTTCCACATTGGATTCTCCCCAATTTGGTTATAGTCAAGTTAATCCAATGCAGAACATGTGAACATCTGCCTACACTTGGGCATCTTCCCTTTCTTAAGAGTCTATATCTCCAAGGAATGGATGGCGTGAAGAACATCAGCCACGAGTTCTACAGTGGAGACACTCAGAGACCATTCCCATCATTGATAGAACTAACCCTCAAGGATTTCCCCAATTTGGAAGATTGGTCGAGCATGGACGGCAGACACGTATTCCCTTGCCTGGGCAAATTAATTGTAAGCAAATGTCCTTTGTTGAAAACCATGCCATTCTTTCCAATTATTCAACATTTAGAGCTGCAGGATTGCAATACAACGATATTGAGGTTCGCAGAAAGTCTAACCTCACTTTCCATCCTTATTATTGGCAAATTTCCAGAGTTATTATCTCTGTCAGAAGGGTTGCTGCGAAACAATTCTCGTCTCGTGTCACTGAAGATTAGCTCTTGCCCTAAGCTTCGCTCGCTGCCTGCGGAGTTAGGAAACCTCATAGCTCTAAAATCATTGACCATTCGTTGGTGTGAAGAGCCATTGTCTTTACCAAAGGAATTACAAAACCTCACCTGTTTGGAATCCTTGGAGATTAGTGAGTGTCACAGTATAATCTGCCTGCCAGAAGAGGGGATAGATGGCTTGAGCTCCCTTCGAATTTTGTCCATTGAAAACTGTAGTAATCTGACTTCATTGTCTATGGGACTGCAACATCTCACATCCCTTGAGCTCTTGACGATCATGTATTGTCCGAATCTGGCTTCTTTGCCAGAGCGCTTGCATCACCTCTCCGCTCTTCAGAGTTTGAACATTTTAAGTTGTCCTCAGCTGTCCTCTCTGCCAGAGGGACTACAACATGTCACAACACTGCAAACTCTGGAAATCCGTAGCTGCCCTAGTCTGACAGCTTTGCCAGAGTGGGTAAAAAACCTTGTCTTGCTTCGATCTTTGGCAATTTCGGATTGTCCTAATCTATTATCTTTGCCAGAAGGTCTACAAGGTCTCAAAGCACTTCAACATTTCTCCATTCTAGATTGCCCTGCGCTTGAGGTACGATGCAAACAGGAGAGAGGTGAGGATTGGCAGAAGATAGCTCGCATCCCACACAGATACATCGGGCAAGCTACTCTCAGGCAACGTAAGAAAGCCCACAACTTTTCACGTTGAAATCAGAAACTACCTCTGTTCATTATTATTCAGTATGCCACTTCTAGTCCTCCATCTTTTGGGTAATGTCATCATTGCAATGATATTCTATCATGCTTTCTACAATTATCATTGTCTCACGTTTTAGTTCTTGATTTTGTGTCAGTGTTTTCAATGATGCTACTGTGTTGACTGTTGACAGCCACAAGATCGAATAGCTTATGGTTTTGGATTTGTATCTCAGCAACAAGGACATTGGTTGTTCTACATGGTGTATTTATCTTAAAATTTTCCATTTCCAATCAGCTCTTGTAAGTAACGCAGAACTTTTAAAGTTGATTACTTGTTTTGAAATTCTGAACTTCATACTATTTTTGTTTCTGGTTTTTTATTTTATTTTATTATAATTTTTTAACAATAAACAAGAATGCAATATATAGGAGGAGGATACAAATGAGTTCATAAGAGTGTGAACACTAAGACAACAAAATCAAAAAGAAAAAAAAAAAAGGCAATGGTAGGAAATTGCAGTACAATAGCATAACTATGGAAAGACCTAGCTAGCCACAAACACCAAGGCCCGGATCAAGGAGACCACAAACCCCCAAAGTCAGTAGGTTCCTGTCTAATAGAGCACCACCCAGAATAGTAAGTCTGATCCTGGCAAACATCCGCTCAAAAGGGACTTAGACTTTATAAAAAATTCTCAAATTCCTCTCCCTCTTAAATCTCCGAAAGAGAGAGCCCTGGCCCAAGAAGGAGAGACCACACTAGATCTAACAAGGCCTCAAAAATAAGAAATCCTGAAAAGAGTGTGGGAAGACCCAAAACCACCCTATCTAAGAGAGGAGCATACCCCAAGCCCTAGCTGCTACAGGGCAATATGGTCAATTGATTCCTCTACATGGTGGCAAATGAAACAACAATTAGCTATCATCCACCCTAGAATCTTGTTTTAGGCGGCCGTCTAGAAGAAGAAAGACACCTTAGAAGGAATGTCTAGCTTCCAAATAATCCTATGAGAAAAATGACCTTTTGGGCCTAGCCAAAAAGAGTAAGAAAAATGACTATTGTTGTTTCTACTTTCTATATCATAATTGGTCATCCCTCACTTGCGGGGAAAGAGAAAGGGAATAATATAGGATCGCAAGCATTCCAAAAATGTACAAGATATCGACTTACTCCCAATCATTTAGATTACGTCTAATTTTAAAGAACCACACAAAATTACTGATTATTGACTCAAAATTCTCCACAACGGAACTCCCTTTATTTAGTGCTAGTGGAAAAAAGTTTCCAAAATATCTTTAAGACACAACTAACAACACCAAATTTCCTCCCATAATCGAATTTCCAATCCATCGCCTAATCTAAAACGAATGTGCTTCAAAAAAATCCATCCGAACACTCTAGACACCTTTTCACAAAATCATCCCGAAAGACCCTTTAATGTCACTCAGGTCTCAGTGAGACTTTTCACCATACATTGTCACTATCACCTGTCTCCAAAGACTACTCTCCTCACCAAAATGCCATAACCATTTCCCCAATAGAGCCTTGTTGGCCAACACTAGCGGTCTCAGATTCAAACCTTTATCTCTCACAGGTCTGCAAACCAAATCCCAAGGAACCATATGATATTTCCTCGTGACCATCCTATCATTTCATAGAAGCCTCTTTGAATCCTTTCTAGCTTGTTGGCCACAGACACAGATTTAAAAAAGAGACATATAGTAAGTGGGAAGGCTGCTTAGGGATCTTTTTAGGAGAGTCATCCTCCCCCATTTTGAAAGGTACAGTGATTTCTAGCCGGCTAAGCGATTATTGAACCTTTCTATCACAGGGTCCTAAACCGATGTAGACTTAAAGGTAGTTCCAACTTCCAAGAGGCAACCCGATATATGACAAAGGAAGAGAACCCATTTTACACCCAAGATATACTGCCAGTTCTTCCAACTTTCCAAGTTAAGGACCTTCCCTACAATCACAATCTTGCTTTAGCTCAAATTAATTTTCAAGCCAGACACCACTTTAAAACACCTAAATGGACATCAAAAATTCACAAGTAGCTTGCAGGATGCATCGTAGAGAATTTGGGTATCATCTGCAAACTATAAATGGGACACTAAGATACCCTATGACCTTATAGAAAAACCCTTCAATCATTGAACCTGCTGTTGGAGAAATTAACCTACTAAGGGTCCCCCAAATCATAATAAACAGGAAGGGTGAGTGCATCACCTTGCCTCAAACCCCACAAGCTTTTGAAATAGCTCGTTGGGCACCCATTTATCAGAACCTAGAGGAAGGTTGTTGAGCTACAAAGCCTCATCCATTTCACATCAAAGCCCACGTGCCATAGCATATAATCCAAAGAATCCAAATTATCGTAGTCGTAGGTTTTTTTCAAATCAACTTTGAATAAGATTCCCAGAGACATCTGCCTGAGCCAAGCATCCACACATTTATTGGTAATAAAAATGATGTCCAAGATCTTCCTTCCCCTCACAAATGCTCCTTAAGGGGGAAAAAAAGGGGGGGATGATAGTTACCCTCTTAAGTCTGGTTACAAGTACTTAGGATAGGATTTTATATACACTCCAAAACCAGATTCATGGGCTGGAATTGCTTCAAATCCTAGGCCCTAGCTACTTTTGGAATCAAAATCACAGAAGTGCTATTTAACAAAGGGTCAACACTTCTTGTTTATGTTGACTTTTTATAAAGTGAACATATTAAATATTGTCCAAAAGTTCCATACCAACATATGAATGTCATCATCGTTGTTAGAACCTTATTTCAAATATTTGGGTTCGGCAACAGGAATCCTATTCCGCCATTCATCATAATCATCATCATCAATGCCTTACCCAAGATATTTTGGGGTCAGCAACATGAATCATATTCCATCATTCCATTCTATTAAAAGCCACAACTTTGGTTAAATGGTGTGTTAATCTTGTTCCGCCATTCCATCCTATTAAAGTCATAACTCATAACTTCAATCAAAAAGTATATTATCAAAATTTTCCTACTATCTCTATCCAAGGTTCTAAATGTCGATATCGCTCGACATGTCGGAGTCGCGGAAAAAAGATATATCGGAGATATATCAGAAGATATATCGTTTATCGGTGATTTTTGGAAAAAATGGCAAAAAATTGGGTAAAACATGAAATTTTGTAGTGAAATTTCAGGAAATGTTAAAATAGATATTAATATACCTTTTAGAATAAAAACATTTAAAAAAGCAACAATGTACATAAGAGATGCAATGAGAAGAGAGCAAAGATGTGTGTTGACGAGTGACGATAATGTATAATTGATTCATGTTTCATTTATTTCTCAATCAATCATAAATTCATAATTTATAAGATTCATAATAATACAAACATATGAAAAGCTTATGAATGCACGTTAAAGTTGATAAATAATTGAAATTTAATTTAGTTTTTCAAACTATTTCTATATGCAATTGATGAACTCAATGTTTTTACAGGACTGAATCAATATGGAAAGGAGAAGAGATTGTTATATGATCGGAGACCCTGCATCAAGAGAAAAGGAAGACGACTGAAATTTTATTTGGCTATGAAATGGATGTAATTATGTACAAAGAAGTTGATGTAATTTTAGTGGATGTAATTATGTAAAAAGAAGTTGATGTAATTTTATTTGACTATGAAGAAAAGAAATTGATGTAATTTTATTTGACTATGAAGTTGATGTAATTATGTAAAAAGTTGATGCAATTTGATTTAGATGTGCGGGACTCCTGTTTAAGTTTTAAATATATATAATTTTTATTTGATGTAATCCAGGTCTATTAAGTGTTGTTAATATATATAATTCTTTTACAATATAATTTTATACAAATATAATTCTTGTACAATATAATATTTTTAAAAATTTTTAATTTTAAGAATTATTAGCTATTAATAATAATAACATAACATTATTAAAATTTATAACTAAATATAATATCAATGAATTTTACGTATAATCATTAAAATAAAAAAAACCTTATATTAAAAATTTTAATACATTTGTTTTTGGATTAGGTGTCTAATATAAATCAATGTTAGTTTTTAATATATTGTTTTGTCATATAATATACTTTTTTACCTGACACATCATTTGTATAAATTTTTTATACTAAACATCTGTTAAAAATCTCATGACTAAAGTTAGATGCTTTATTCAGTTATTCTTGACAATTAGTAAATTTTAACTCTAATTATAGCCTATAGGGAGTTAAAAAAGGACAGTGTATTTTAAAAAATATAAAATTCGAGATTAGATGCTTTAATTTTTTTAACCCTTTAACATTTTATTTTTTAACCCTTGGATACTGTATTGTTTTAACCATAGTTCGAAAACTCAACGAGTCATCCGAGTAATTCGACCGAGTTACTCAACTCGGTTGAATTTCGAGTCGAGTCTCCTCAAAACTCGAAGGAGACACTATTGGTTAAGTTACTCGGGTGATTCAATCGAGTTAAGTCGAGTTTGTCAATTCGCCAGACTAGGTCGAGTCACAGAAACGTATTTTTTTCATCTTCTTAAACCTAAACTCGAACGTCACAATGTTTTTACATCATATTTTTTTGGGTCTACAAAAATAACCTACTATGAGTTCTATTAAACCTAGTTTTTAGGTTTTAGACTGTAAAACCAACGTACTCCGAGTTCTTTTAACTCAGGTTTTTCAAGTTATTACATATATATTCCGATTTGAACCGAGTCGAGTTCTTTTCGAGTTTTCCGAGTTACTCGACCCGACTAACTTTCGAGTCGAGTCGAGTTTCCGGGTTTTTAAACTATGGTTTTAACCCTTAAATACTGTTTTTTTGAACAAAGTATTTTAACCCTTGAACACTACTTTTTAAAAAGATGTTTTAAAAAAAATTATAGAAGTCAAATGTTTTAAACAATGCTTGTAGACAATTTTTATACTAAACATCTTTTAAAAAATCTTGAAGTCTAAAGTTAGATGTTTTATTCAGTTATTCTTAACAATTAGTAAATTTTAATTCTAATTATAACCTATAGGGAGTTAAAAAATGACACTATATTTGAAAAAATATAAAATTCGAGATAAGATGCTTTAATTTTTTTAACCCTTTAACATTTTATTTTTTAACCCTTAGATACTATATTGTTTTAACCCTTGAATATTGTTTTTTTTAACAAAATATTTTAACCCTTGAACACTATTTTTAAAAAAAATGTTTTAAAAAAAATTATAAAGGGAGTATCAAGGTGACAAAAAGTCTTAAGGAATTTAGGTTATTTGCTAATTAGGAAAGAATATTGAGTTATTATGTTAATATATTATTATTAATAATTAATTTACAAATTATGAAAACTTAAGGGCCTTATATGCAAAAGGCCAAATCATAAGAGTTAAGACCTAACTCTCTCACATTCATAACCCAACAGAACCGAAAAAAAAACCGCAGAACTCAGAAAATGGAAAAGAAGAGGGGAGAGGGTTTCCTCACCTTCAGAGTCTCAAACCTTCGGTGGCTCGAGTTGCGACGGCAACTTCAACGGCGAAGGCGATGGTAACCCTCCTCTGAGCTCTTGCAACCACAGTCCCCAGGTATTTTTCTTTCTTCCTTCTTCACCCTTTTTTTTTTTAAATCTTCTAAATCAAAGGTTCATTCGAAATTTTCGGCTATTGCATGTTTGATTCATGAGATCTCGGTAGATTTTTGCTTTTTAAAGACACTCTCTTCCCCTCAAATCCTCTGATTTGGAATGTTCCCCACTCAACATGTGGGTTTCCTATTATTTCAGTCTTTTTGGAGAGATATCGACGATATATCACCAATATCTCCCGATACCATGCAAATTTTCCTTAACCTCATGTAGACGTATCGGTCACCTCCGATATCGAAAAATATCGGCGATATATCGCCGATATTATCGATATTTTGATCCTTGTCTCTATCAACGTCATTTAGTGTCTTTCCCTCCCATTTCGAGCTTTCAACTTGCATCAATTCACTCCTTATTGACGTCGTTATTGGTCAGCACATAAACATGTCTATATTAAAGTGAGCGATGGAATTTACCACCTTTCCATCCCAGGACAATCCCTTAAGAGGAATGACGTTAAACACCTTTAAGGAGCTGCCACTTATTTATTTTGGGAAAAATAGGACCTCATTTATGGAGGATAAGGCAAATGGTCCGATTGAGATTAAGGGTAAGACGTAAGAGATTCATTCATTTAAGTTCAGAGATCTCATTTATGGAGAAGACTCTTCTTATTACCAAACATGTGTGGATCCAGTCGTGATCTTATAATAAGAACAAGAGATCTTTCTTAATCAATCCATTTCCCTCTCATTTTTCGAGAATCAGAAAGATCCTTTTCATGCTTGAATTTGTTCATTTGGAATCTGGATTCCTTTACTTAATTTGTATTCACTTATATTTCTTATTTTATTTAGTTCCCTCTTTTTCTTCTTTTTTATTCCCTTCCATCATTCCTCGAGTCTCATAGGTTTGATATTGCATAATCCAGTTCACTGACTAAAGGGTACGAAACATATCAAATTGATTTACCAATCAAAAGTACTATGTGAAATCTTTGGATTTTCTCCTCTTCCTCTATCCCTCTCACACAAGTACCACATTCGAATCAATTGAGAGTCTTTTCTTTCGTATGATTCGATATTATTACATTCCAATTCCTTCCTAATACTTGCCAAGGAAAATCCCAAATTGATTCCCAAATGGACTAATGAGCTTATCCATGCGATTATGCACTCTTCGAATAGTCAATGCAATACATCTTCTGTGTGTGTTTTTCCTGGGCAAAATATGATATTTTTTCTGACATGTTAGTTGTTTCTCCATATCCCAAGCAAGCCGCGATCAGATAACTAGGCTTTGCAATTCTCCATGGTTATGATTTTTCCTAGTAGTTTTGCAATTTGTTGATATATCTCAAAAGCTACTATAGTCATGTATAAAAGGAATGATTTACCCCCAAAATAAAATGTCTATAGGGAAGGAAAGAACAGTTTAGACTGTTTGAAGTATCTGTATTGCCTTTCTCAAGGTTGTCTGTACTTTTGCTAATATTTTTTATACTGAACAATGTTATGTTTCTGAGACCTTCTTCATCTTCCAAAGGAAAGTAGCATGGATGAAGACAGTAAAGAAAAATAGTGAAGCAACACTGGGCGATATTGCAACAACCATTTTCATTAAACAATGAAAGTGCCACACCCCTACCATACATGTGGGTGTGGCCTGATGAGACTCTTGATCCATAACACCCAACTAAGAGAGAGTGAGTAGCAGGCACCTCTTGGATGTGATGCTTTATAATCAAATATTCAATTTGCATAAAATGCCACTCACAAAATTCTCCAATATTTTCCTGAAACTCTTTTCGACAGATGCTCATATATGCCAGTGCTCAAGACCTCGTGCATATTTTGGATATGAATAAAGCAGGTGCAATAGATGCTATTCTTGGAAATGCAAGGCAACCATCAAAAGACTCCCACCTTTTCTGCTTGGTTCTTATGTCGAAGGTAAATAATGTTTTAAACTTCGGTGTTAGTGTAAACCTCAGTCACTAGAGAAGTGGAAACATTTCAAAGAAGTTTAAGGAAGTCAAAGGAAACAATGTGAAAATTAAGAAATGCATGAAATATTAAGAAAATGTTGAAAATCTAAGATAGGACTTTAGAGAATTAATAACTAAGTATAAATACACACCAATAACTCATTACATAACAAAAAAGATGCATCTAGAGTATAAGAATCGTGCAAAGTGGCATATGATGTCTGAAACTATAAAGTCAAATGTGCACATAAATAAGTATTTTATATAATAGAGAAATGCTAGTGAGACTGCAAAGGGCCGAGACCATGCATCACATGCACGGAACTCAAACTTTTATTGAATCTATTTTTATTTTTTTGAGTCCCATGCATCACATGCACGGTCTCGGTGTGATCTCACTAGCATTTCTCTGTATGATAATATATGTATAAAAAGATGCATATCACAAGATAACACTCAAAAACTATCAAATCATTAGTCAGACTCATAACTACATAGAGCTCTAATGTGGCTCAAAGTTATCATTTGTGTTTCGACGAGTGAGTTCACGAAGCTGCTGCTCTAGGTAATGGCAGTCTTGAGCCTAAGACATGTAACTCTGGTCTGCCAACCAGTATACTCCTAAATGTATTGCTCTTACTTTTGAGCATCAATAGCCATTTGTATATCTAATTATGGGTAATCTGAATGATGAGCTATACCTGCAATCAGGGGCGGGGCCAGGAATTTATTGTAGGGGGCACATTATAGTTGATTGAAATATTAATAATTGTTGATGAAATTGTGTAGAATGATTAGGTGGGTATAGAATATTTTTGGTTTAGAAGATGGGGGTTCGTGGGCATAACCCTTGAAAAAAAAATTGATGACTAAGTTTGCGGTCCATACATTTTGTATATATCCTACAAGTATTGTTTCTCCTTGTTTACAAGAGCAATTGTCCTCTTGCCCTATGGCTATGCTCTAATAAATAATATAATGTTTTTTTCAAAAGCTCAGGGAGTAATTGCCCCCATGTCCAATTACTATGCCCTATTAAATATTTAAACAAAATAGTTAAAAGATTTTTTTTTTTTGGAAAATTCAATGGGACAATTGTCCTATGACTAATCCTTTATGGATATAACCGGACTCCTTGGAGACTGATTACAACACAAAAGCCTTTAACTCTAGTTAACAACTTTAACATTTAGATTTTTTTTTTTTTCTAAAAACCAAGGTTAGGTGGTTAAACCATAAGGGTAAGTGAATCTTAATCATAGCTAAGAGGTATTAAAAGGGACATATGTTGACCTGTGGGTTGTAACCGGACTCCAAGTAGTCCAGTTATAACAGTAGAAGATTCTAAGTCCTTAGTAAACTATATTTTTAAAAAATTAAAAAGCTGAGGGGGGCACCCACCTCCATGCCCCAAGATATGCCTATATATAAAAATTGTCTCTTATTTGCAAAAGTTTAGGAGGGGCACATGCCTTGGCTTCGCTCCTGCCTGCAATCATATAAAAAGACTCATAACCTTACTCAATACGAAGACTATCAATAGGGCCAAATACATAAGTATCTTTTTATATTTTAAAATTAACTATATTATTTTAGATAGTTTTTCTTTAAATATTTTTTATTAAAAGTAATTAGTTTTTTTTTTAAACACCCACCCGACCAGTAGTTGTAGCTCAATTAATAAATAATAGCACTAATTAACTAATGTACAAGCATATAGATATAACCTACATATTTCTTAAATTAGTGTAATATGTTTAATAAAAAATATATTTAATTAATTTTGAAATAAAAAAATTCCCACAGAAGAATAATAATTAGACAGTTGTGGAATGGGGGTGCATTAACTAACATATAAAAGACTAAAATGAAAACATTGAAGTTTTGGATAAAATTCAGGTTTTCCCTAGTTTTTCCTAAAATTCATCTACAAAACTAGGTTGAATCCTTAAAAAATATATGAAGATGCACAAATTTGATGCATCTATGGATGATTTTATGCAAAATATTGAAACGAAATCACTAAAAGTAAGTTTAAAATCCTCAAATGTAGGAATTGAATCAATAAAATGAGAGAAAATTAGCTTTTGAAAAAAAAAAATAGTGTTTTCTAAAGATAAATAAATAAAGTCAAGTCGACTTTGGTTCATGTCAACCAAAGTTATGTAATTTATATAAAAGTTTTGTAATATTCCAGTCAATACTCAATACTACTAAAGCGATTGAAACATGCTGTGGAAACCCTGCACTATTTACAATTCAAGTGGATAACATTCACAATAATAAAGCTGAAATATGTCCACCAAAGTTTACCAAAATATGTCGATTTTATAATCCACGCATGTAGGTTTCATATCGATACAGCTTACCATCCAAAAAAAAAAAAGGTTTCATATCGATACCCATGAAAAGGAAGAGTTTCGTAGGAAACAGTAGGAAATGTATCGAGAAGTATTATAATTTTGATGTCACAACAAGTAGATTTCATGTCTGTACCCAAGGAAACAAAAGTGTTTCGTAGGAAACATTAGGAAATGTGTTGATGTTTTAAATCCTTGGTAAATTTCTCATTTGGAAAACTCTAGATGCTATTCTCAAAAATGCAAAGCAGCCAGATACAGTCTCCCACCTTTTCTGCTTGTTTCTTATGTGGAAGGTAAATTCCTCACTTTGAAAACTCTACACCCCACGGCAGATTTGCACCTGTAGACCAACGTATAACATGCCAACTTGAAAGCTTTTGAAAGGATTTGGTGTTAATGTCAGTAAACATTTTTGACTCGTCTCGTTTGAGACTCTGAGCAGCTTCAAGTTCTAAAGGCACTAACCTTCAATACCTCGTGTAACCAAGAGCAATGGATCTTAGGTTCTTTTGGGTTCAGATGCTGTTCTCATCTTCTCGGATTAAACTATTTTCTGATGCACTGATAGTAGCACTTCTGATTACCAAAAAAAAAAGATAGTTACACTCCATAAATCCTTCAAAGTCTCAGAGGTGGATGTACTGCATTCTCACCAGTGGGCAAGAAGTGGTATTCAAGGAAGTAAAATCATTGTAACTGGTTGCATTAAGGATGAGCACAATTCGGAGGGTTTGTCTGAGGATGATAGTTGGGCTTCTTTCATGCAACGACCTTTTGGCTTAGGAAAAGGAGAGAGAATCCAACTGCGATGCCAATTGAAAAATGAACAGTGAAAAAATGTGGAGTGCCATTAGCAGCAAAGACTCTAGAACGCATAATGCACTTCAACAGAGAGGAAAGTGAGTGGATGTTTCATGCTTGTGCAAGAGAGTGAAATTTGGAATTAATGTCAAATGTGAAAAGGGAGTTTTACCTTCTCTGCGGTTGAGTTATAATCATCTGGGTTGCATTTGAAGCCATGCTCCACATACTGCCCAATATATTTATGAATCAATTTCTAAGTCCTGGTGTTCAAAAGTTAATGAAGATTCAATCAAATCTTAGAGTTGACTCAATCAAGCCTCCGGCATGAGTTTTACAAGTACTGAATTTCTTCATGTCTCAACTGTAAAATCTCTCAGGTTCACCAGGCATAAGTGCATCAACAACGACAGATCAATCACATAGGCGAGCTCATGCCAAGAAAGAAAAGATGGTGGGGGAAATAAGGAGATCACAACAAACTAAATCAGGCTAATTTTGCATGCCATAATTGAAATCTTTCAAATCAAAACAGTGCACAAAATTTTCGAAAATAACATCTCTCTTGTCATATTCATAATTTACTTTCTGCCAATACATTGTACATCTGAAGGAACACCCAGTAAATTACATCCAGACATTTATTATCTTTTAACAAACTAACAGATCTGAAAATTAAAACATTACTATTGCAGTCTTAATATTAAAAGGGGTCATACCAGAATCGACCTAGGATGGGAACCTCAGCTGCAAAGAGTATGTGCAATTCCAAACCTAGGACTGCCAAAACAAAAGTTAAAATAAAAGGACTATCTAGATTAAGAAAATTAAAATAAACAAATTCCCAAAAAGAAAATTTAAAAAAATAAAATAAAATTGCCCAAATACCTTCCTGAATAACACTCTGGAGTAATTATCGAGCATAGGACAATAATGAGGTGTGCTAAGATGTAAATTTATCAATTCCATCAAGAACCAATATCATCTAATGAAAACCTACTTCTGAATAAATTTAATCACAACTTATTATTTTCATTAAAATATAAATATTTTTAGTAAAAAAAATAAAATTAGAGAAGGTTGTGGAGGTACCAGCACTTGCTAACCCTAACTCTATAATCCTCTCTCTCTTTCTTTCTCTCTCTCTGTTAAAGGAAACTCTCACTCTAACGCTTGACAGGCAGCGAATATGGCAATGTCGACGACGACGGGATACGTTGATGAATTCCTCGACCAATGGTCCGACTCAATTTGTATTGTTTTATTTATTTCGGGCATGGCTGTGGAGACCGGGCATCATCCAAGAACTCGGATCCCCTCAGAAAGAAAGCATGAGAGATTTTCTAGCACCTTTTCAGAATTTTTAGCATTTTGTCAGCTTTGCTATCAAAAAATATTTAGAGTCCTAAAATGATTTCCTATGCGGTCCCCTTCCTAGCTGACTGCCGTGTCCCGTGTCCCGTGTCCCGTGTCCCGTGTCCCGTGTCCCGTGTCCCGTGTCCCGTGTCCCGTGTCCCGTGTCCCGTGTCCCTTAACTAAATAATTATTATTATTTATGTGTTTTTTATGATTAAGGTTGGGTGGAAGAACCTAGGGTGAATGAATCTTAATTAGGGGTGTATTCCAAGTCGAGCTAGCTCGAGGCTCGGCTCGGCTTGATCGAGCCGAGCTTGAGCTAAAAAATCTACTCGATCGAGTCAAGCTGAACTAATTTTTCGAGCTCAAAAATATGTTCAAGTTGAGCTCGAGCTATTCAATTCGATTTGAGCTTAGCTCTGCTTGAATGTTTATATAAAAAAAAGTATTATATCTATCATTATTATATATATAAATAATATAATTTATATATATATATATATAATAAATTTTTTTTTAATTTCTTTTTAAAATCAATTCGAGCTCAAGCCGAGTTTTTTGAGCAACAAATTGAGCCAAGCTCGAGCCTAGATTTATACATTTCGAGCCGAGCCAAGCTGGGCCAAGCTCGTCTCAGTTCGACTCGAATACACTCCTAATCTTAATCACAAATAGTGAATGTCAAAAAGGAGGGCGTGACTAATGCGATCGCTAAATTAGCTTTTATTTTTCATTTCTCAAAAATTTATCATTAAATTTTAAAGTCAAACTTAAATAAGCACTAAAATAGCGTGATCAGTCGGTTCACATGTCAATTTTAACCTCTCTTCTAAATATGATTAAGCTTAACTAAATTAAATTAATATTTTGTATTTCTTTTTTAAAATTCAATGTTAGATGGATGAATCATAGGATTAAGTGAATCTTAACCATGATTGTGAGTGTTAAAAAATAGGGCATAGATTGTTGGATTTACTTACTAAATCCTTGCACAAGTTTTACAAAAAAAAAACGTATATATATGTATAACTAAATCACGCAAGTTGAGAGGTGCTCGAAAGAGAGTCTTTCTTTAAGATAGTTGAAGTCTCTACGTGGAAGGGAAAAATAGTCTTATCTCCGAGATACAACTCAACTCAAATTCAACCAATCATTCCCCACGAGTTTGCGTTACTCGATGGATGATGGTGTACCAAACCTCTTTTAGAATAACTTGATTATTAATTTAAAGTCTATTAAATTAATACAATCTCACAATTAATTAAGTAAATGAAAAGTCCATTTAATTTTAATTAATTAATCTAAAACTCTTAAACATGATTTTAGTCCAAAAATCATTTCACGGTTTAGTTCAAAAAAGTAAACACATTTTTTTAATTAAATCATCCATTTAGTTGAAACCCAATTAAATCATAAGTTAAATCCTTTTTTATTTAACTTAACAAAAATCGATTAATTCATCAATATGCTTTAATTATCATAGTTTCTACCTTAATTTTGGCAGCATAACATAATTGTATATGGATCTGTCCTCACGTAGTGGTCCAATTGGTTGAGTCAATTTGGACCATCTCAATTCGATCAATCAAGTTAGTTCAGTCTATGGACTAACCGGTTAGGGCTTGTTTGGTTCAGATTTATGCAGTCATAAGCGATACCATGAATAAGTGATGCTGTCAATAACTGCTGACAACTATAATCTTGTTTGGTTGGCACTCTGGCGATAAGTGATTATCTGATCATTTTAAAAAAGGTTATTTTGGTTAGTGTGATAAAAGAAAATAATATTTTGAAGAATTTCTCTCTCATGCTTAATGGATCTTGTAGGCCTTTACGGGGTGAAAAATTGGTGCTTACAAAACTTTTCACACTGTATTAAAGGTACATAAGTGATTATGCTCCACAATAATCACTTCTTGGTGAGATTATGAAATCACCAGTTATTTTCATAATCGATTATTACATAAGCGCTTATGACAAGTTGAACCAAGTCTTATTATTGAGACATATTATGAACATAACCGATTAAGTCATAAATAAGCACTTATAATAATCCAAACCAAACGAGCCCTTAGACTATCTGTTAAAGGGGTTTATTAAGGTGATTTAGCCAACTCGTGTCGATCAATCAGATTGATTCAGTCTGAGGACTAACCGGTTAGACTGGTCTATTTGAGTGGGTCAATCGTATTGACTACCATAGTCTAGCCATTTCGAGCTTACCATCATGACTTGGCTACATGTAGCACTGGTCTGATTAGCAAATTGAACTCTAGAATCACGTTATGTTCTTATCTGATCAATTTGATGAACTGGTCCAATTTGAATCACGAATGAAATAGACCTATGGTTCGACATTCTCTGGTTAGATTGAGTCTAGAGGTCTTCTTCCTCTTTGGTTTGATCTGTCTTCTTCCTTAGGACGGACTGGATCTTTAGTTTTAGGCTCTGGCTTCAATCTGGTAGGGTCTTTGGACTCTTTAATTTGTCTGGTGGATATGAGCCTTCTTAACCCCTTCTTATATAATAACCAAAGTAGTATGACACCCATTCGATGTGCCCAAGCACCCATTCGATGGACCCAGCCACCCTAAATGCCCATGGGCCGGGCTAGGTTCAATGAACATAACCGCCTAATTGATCCACCAACCCACATGGGCTGGCCGGATCTACCCAGATTTGTATGGGTCACCCACCCACACGGCCCACCACATGGCTCCCTAGGAGCGC
Organism: Tetracentron sinense; assembly: GCA_015143295.1. NCBI lineage: Eukaryota > Viridiplantae > Streptophyta > Magnoliopsida > Trochodendrales > Trochodendraceae > Tetracentron > Tetracentron sinense. Next base: position 22,114,107 of record CM026574.1, read on the forward strand.
ACAATCAGAGTCCGGAATATTTAATGCCAACAATGCTTTTGGACAATTTGGAGTACAAGAATTATTTGTGGCAGCACCAAAGATGGCTGACAGTTTTTCGGTGGTTTTTGGAATCTATTGAGACATACGATGAGATGTGGTGCAGGCCAATGACATGAGTTGACTTGTAGAAGGCATCAACAGTCAACACCTTCAAAGAAGATTTTGAAGATCACACTTCGGCACTAATCTTTTACTTCAGAAAATTCTTATTGTACCATCTTCAAAATAAATAAATATTTGTTCATCCTTTATTTCGTGATCTATTCACAAATTACAAAAATTTGTGTGGAAAACAAGTTCATCAATTCATGGGGCTGACATTATACCTGTATCCTTCAAAGTCCAGAATTTGGTCAGAGTACTGCAAGCCATCATGGAGGCCAAACAAAAGGGGATTATCCCCATCCCACGGTTGCAGTTGCCAAAAGGGGAAACAGATTGGATTGCCCATGACATGAAGTAGTTGATCGCTCGAGCAATATTAAGAAGACTCGTGATCCTCCCCGGTGGCAACTGGCCTGGAGCCGACCGGCATTAACCAGGAGCTACTCATGCATTTCCTGCCAAATTGAAACATGGTAATGGAGACCGTCTCCATTAGACTCCAAACGGATGTGGTGTCTTCTTAAAAATTTAGATTAAGTTTCTTACGGGTTAATGTTAACTAACTAGGGTTAATAAATACAAAGTGATATTTTATGAACAAGTGTCCCACTAACCTTACTTGGTCAACATCAATCTTTAGGGTTAATTCCAGCCCAACCGGTTTTAGGAGTTTGGACTCTTAACAGCGACAATACCATGTCACAGGTTCTGTTTCGGGCAGCCCACGGGTCAATGTCAGCTTCCAGTTAAGGTCAGTGGGCTCTTCGCCAGTGGCCCAACAGATGCTACTGGAGAGGAAAGTGGTGTCTAATAAAAAGTGTAAATAGATTACAAGCAACCATATATTACAACCTCTAGCATCATTCGCAAATCTCAACTAGAGGGATCTGAAAAGAGTTTCTCCATGGCATCTTACACCTTTAAGGTCCTTCAAAAAGGATCTGAATCCAACTTGAGGATACCTTTGCATGACTTCCGTTGGAGGAAACGCCAGGACAGTTTCAATGTGGCTCTCTGTTCCTTTTTCTCCTTTACCATGTTAGTGGATCTCATTCTTGCAGGCCATTAATAGAGAAGCTGGTAGTAGATGATATTAGACCCATGAATCCAGTCAGTTTTATATTGGCTTATCCAAAAAAAGCCGAAATGGTGCTATATTTACCCATACCAGCAACTAGTTCGTTGTTCAGATTTAAGGAACTGTGCATTTGCAAAAATCTGGTGAAGGGATCCTCTTAAGGAATTGAAGCACTGAATCCACAAGGTAAGTCCTGGTTTTGATACAAGGCAAACCGAATGACACAGTAGTAATACAAATCAGACCTACTCACAACTGAGATAAACACCATTCCATTTTAGTGTATGTGAATAATGAGAGAAAATCCAGAGGCAATTACTAACCCCTCAAAGCAAGCACAAGATCAACTCTACAACAAGCTTGAATGTTGGTTCCCGCAAAAGAATATCGAGTAGAAGAATTTCAACAGACGCAAATCATGAATCATCCACTGGTTTGGCATTGCCAGCTAATTCCAGTGCTGCTTCTGCTGATGGCTGGCAGTGGCAGTGGCAGTGGCAGTAACGATCATCTGCTGTGAGATGATGAGGGGGTTACAAACACTACACCACCAAGTACTGTCATGACAAAGTACATGATAAAACATAAGATTCTAATTTCTACAGTGGTAAAAGAAAATTTTCCACAAACATTAATGTTGGCCTGTGTAAGAGGCAAGAAATACTATCATGACAAAAGTACAAGAAAAATATGTATAGACAAATCCAAATAATGCTTGTCATTTATGAAATTGTCTCAATATATTGGCCAGAAATACAACTTCCCCCACCCAGATCCACACAGACAAAGAGCAGGAATAACTAATAAGCAACTGATCAGGAAGCCTATAATAGAAAAACCCACCAAATTCATGCTCTTTAAGGAAAGCCCATACTTGTACGACAATAAAGAATAGGAGCAGGTAATTAAAATAAATTATGGCCTTAATAAGAAAGGAACTTTAGCTTTTTATATTTTGTTTCAAATTTTTTTGGGAAGGCCAATCCAGATTTCCCAAGCTGACTGCAATGTTTACAAAAAAGAAAATTCATAAAATATGCAGTAGGCACACCTGTCTCAGCATCAAGAATGCACGGTTGTATATCATCACTCAAGGGGGAGAACAACATCAAGGTTCTTTTTTACCAGCCAGCCTCTGGGATGAACAAGACCACGAGCTTCCAAATGGAGATGCCAGTTCATTATCCTTGAACAACCATGAGGAATTCCTTCCATTTGACTTTCATCTTCCACCATCTGCTCTATAAATGTTGTTTCCTGAGACAAAAAATACAAAGTTGAGCACAAATTAAAACATGGAATACTGAATGGCAAGACAAACTGATTATGATCATTGGAAAATAATACTATTGAGGGCATCTTAAAAAAATATGATATGATGTTATACTTGAAACCCCTCCTTCACTTTGTCAAGCTGCCGTATGTGATTGGAAGTAGGGCGGCGCCATCTTTTGAGGTCCCATAGAATGGTGCTATTGAATGCAAATCCTGACATATCTACGTGAAACCTTCTAAGTCGTTTACTCCTCTCATTTGTGTGCCAACCAATTACTTGACTTCCATTGCATATTGGACCTTCCAGTATCGCCTTGTTTTTGCTTTGAGCAAGCATGGCAACAGGCCAACTACCAAAGCGCCTGCAAAGCACAAGTGGGCCAATATTACGAATAGTGCAAGAGAAAACACAGCTGTGTAAAAGCAGAAGGATTCGCGATGATAGAGCTTTAATATTTGAGAACATTAAGTCATAAAGTACTTTAAAAGCACACTGTTTTGCTACGGATAAAAATAAAAGAAAGAGTCTGGGTCTCTTCATGTGAATCAATTTACCTTAACTCCAGAAATATCATTGAAAATTAGGGGAAAAACTTTGGTCTATGGATGATTGTATTCCCATTTGTTCATTCATCTTCCGATAGACAGTCATTTCAAGGAACAAACTTTTCTTTTTTTTCTTTTTTTTTTCAAGGGTAGGGTGGGGCTGTGGGGGTGTTAAGGATAACTTTGCTATCACTTTCATTCACAATCTTGTAAAGCCCCAGAGCAGCACTTCTATAGCATCTGATGAGTGGCATCTTTAATTTGCAATGGAGAAGAGATTAGACTTCTATAGTAGAGCCCTAGTCGGTTCATATAACTTGTAAGAGTGATACAAATGGAATAAAGCATAGTTAGTTGCAGGGAAGTTATGTACAAGGTGGGATGCTTGCTTTTCAGGAAGCTTGTTTCCCAAACTCGCATCTCAGTAAGCTCGCTTCCCAGTAAACTCACTTCCATCACATCCCATTTAGTGGTTCAAAGGGGGCTATATATGTGAAAACTAATGGAATAGTTGAGTATAAAGCCTAAGGTATAAACCCTGAGCAAGAATTGCTAGATTGAAACCTAAGGTACATACTTCTCCACAAATATATCATAATCATTTAATATGAAATCTAAGGTATGACTAGCCATACCAAGATTTTAAGTAACAGTTTCGGTTTGCGTTACATGTCTAACTAAAACCTTTACATAATGTTGTAACGTAACGATTTTTTAAGTTGGAACTCGTAACACCCCTACTATTTTATAGATAATTTTTTTTTTAATTATAAATTAAGAATTCTTTTTAAATTTAATAAACAAACAAAGCATTGACGCTAAATGCATATTATGAATTAAAATAATAATTTATCAATTTTAATTAACAAATTACGAGATAAAAATGAAAATGCATTACCCAAATCATCGATTCATATATTTAATTTGAAGTACATAAATCTATGTTTTAAATTTGCTAATATGCATTAATTAACAACACTAGTTGGAAAAAAATTGAGAAATCCTACCCAACCAAAAAGCCCAAACTAGTTTTTTTTCTTCTTCTCAAAAGTGGGTTGTGAAGATTCAAATCGTTGATTCATGGCGCAGATCTAGCTTTTGATCTAAAAATAAGATGAAGAGGCTATATTTGGCTTGAGTGGGGAAATAAAATTAAAATTTCAAATAAGTGAGATAGAATGAGTTTGTAAAGTTTATGGTATTTAATAGCCAAACGTTCTGTAACAGTCATTAAGTAACGTAACGTGGCTCATATGGTACGGCCGTACGGGTATTACCGAAACCTTTACATAACAGCTGTTTCTTAATGGTTTCGACGAGATTTATTACCATGGTCCATACTAATATGATAGAAACGAGGCACATGTATCTCATTTCTCGCTTTCTAATGATTTTTTGGAGCCTCACTTCCCACCTCTCGCTTTTGCTTTGCTTCTCACTTTGGTAGCTATAGTATAAAGTGTCATGATGTGTTAGTATGCCACAACTTAGAAAGATAAAAATTGCATTTAAAAGGATGAAATCAAATGCGAAAATGAGAGGTTAGTAGATATTAAAAGAAATGCACAGGTCCAAGCTTCCAGCACTTTTGGATAGTACATATGACCGAACTATTTGATAAGTGGCAAGGCCGCAAGAGTATCTTAGAGCTTACGCCCATAATTACTTTTGCTATTACTTCAAGAATACAACCCAATTGTCTAACTCAAAATTACATGTCATACATTATTCCACTTGTTTCTATAGCTCAAAAGTGAAACATTTTCAGAAGACCCCAGATACAAAAGTAATTACTTTTTTTTTTTTGATCAGTAAAAACAATTTTATAAACAGAAAGGAGATTCACAAATTATGAATCTTAAAAAATCAAGCAAGTGGAGGACACCGTACAAACTAGGGCTGTCAACGGATCAGATTCGGACCGGATCTGCCTAGATCCGAATCCGATCCGATTAAGAATCCGACTGATCCGAATCCGATCCGATTATAAATCGTCCGATCCGAATCCGATCCGATCCGATCCGAATAAGGTTATTTAAAAAAAAAATAATCTATTTTAATAATAAAAAATCTAATAATACCTTAATTAATACTAATTAATGTTAATTTTTTTTAAAATTAATATTTTATACATAAAAAATCTAAATAATATATTTAAAATAATTAAAAATTATTATTATTATCGGATCGGATTTTAATCGGATCGGATCACCCTATATCCAGATCCGATCCGATTATAATCGGATTCCACCGATCCGATCCGAATCCGATCCGACGGATCACATATAGGGTCCAAAGTCCGGCTAATCGGATCGGATTCGGATCGGATCCGGATCATGATCCGGTCCATTGACAGCCCTAGTACAAACTAAAGATTTCATGGCGAGTTGGGGCATCAAGGCCGATTTCTTACCTTTGGTAGGCAAGGCCTGCTCTTGGTGCCCTCCTCAGCTAGGCTGGTGGGCTCTTAACATTGATGGGTCCTGTCAGGATTCTAGAGCTGGAATTGGAGGGATCATTCGAAATCATTTGGGGTTTTCGGTTCAAGCTTTTGCGGAGAGTTCAGATCTTGTCGCTATTGATGTTCTAGAGCTAAAAGACATCTTGCATGGTCTCCAATTGGCAGAAAAGAAAGGCATTAAGAGTCTCTATATTTACTCTGATGCTAAATGGGTGGTAGATTGCCATTGTCTCAATGGCATTATGGATCCACTGTGGAGATGGCTTACTGACTTTGGAAAGGTTAAGAGACTAGTTAGATCCTTTGATGACTGTACTATTTCTCAAGCTATGGCGAGAATCAAATAGGGTGACAAATTTTCTCGTGCGGTTGGGTACCCCAAATAGCTCTTTGTTGTCCCCCCTGTAGAGGTCCCGATAGAGCTCCTTTCTATCTCGAGTGATAATAGATCTGGCAAATTGTATGTGAGATTGTAATTTCCCTTTTTTAAATATATTTGGTCGAGGTTTGCCTAAACCTAGCTTACCTTCCAAAAAAATTCTCACAATGGCAAAATAAAAAAAAATTATATCATATGCTGACATGTTTTGATAGGAATGAGAAACCAGTATACAACTATACATGAATAAGAACATGGACTAACTTTTGTAGCTAAACAGGCATACATAAGCCATGATACAGAAGGACCATGCAGTAAATACATGGTTTTTTTTTTTCCTGTTTTGACTTTTGAGCTAGCAAGTCTTATACAATTATAGGAAAAAAGAAGACTAAGACCATTTTTAACAAGGCCAAACTGACACATAATCACAATCAACACTGGCTACTCAAAACTAAGGGCATAAAACAAAAGAACATCTGAAATTTTGAACAAGTCAATTCAAAGTTTATTTTTACCACTATTTGCTTTTGCTCTACTATTTGGGTAAAGAATAAAGATGTTATAGGACCTTAGCCAATAAAATCAAACTATCTGAAATTGAAAGATGGGCAGCATGGGGAACATGTTGAAGACATTCTGATGAAACAAGGTATCATTGTAACCATATCATCAAAAAAATGCATGTCCTAGAAAATACTAGCAAATCAGAATCAAATACCTGATTTCTCTGATGCTTTCAAACAGATCAAGAGAATAGATGTTATCGTCATCTGCAAAGTAGACAATCCCATCTAGATTATGGTGTTCGATGTGCTCGAGAGCTGTGTTACGTTGGTGAACGCCCCTGTCCTTTATATTTGTAGAATTCTTGGTACACACAAGATGCCTATACATGACTCCAGGTTTCCTTAGTAATTCTGCAGTTTCCATCGAAGCTGAGTTCATCTCCACCACAATCCACAAAAGGGGTGGGGGAACTAGCCTTAGTACCTGGCCCAAGCGATTGAGGTAGAATGCCTGAAGTGCCCGATTATATGTTGGCGTCACAACTATTAACTGCTTCTGAGGGATAAAATCCACTTCCATCTCTTGTTTGGCCACAATGCCTAAATTCACTGTCTCCATCACAATGTTCTTCTCCAGCTTAACAACACCTTTGAGATCCTGTTGTACATTAACAGGAGGGGGCTTGATCTCGAACGAGAAGTCATGATGTTTAATATCAACTACATTCCCAAAGGGTGTTAACCCTAGCAAGAAACCAAGAAAGAAACACAGCGAGCACCGATAAAACGATTGCTTCCATGCCCGATTCCCCTTGCGTGAATATCTCTGCAGGAAAATTCCCCCCAGAAACCCCCGGAATCCAATCACTAACACAACCAAAGATGGGCAAGGTGACGAGTAATTCACACCATAGAGAGGCTTATGAGACGGAGAATCCGCCGGAATCGGAGTTCCTCCATTCTGGTAAGTTAGGTCACGATACTCAGGGGATAGAGTTCGTCGAATTGACGCCATAGCTCAAAGCATAAATCATATAAAAACTCATTCCATTACTTATTCCAATCAGATTTCCATAATTCCATGAGTTCCCACTCGATCATTCAAAAGTAAAAACACAAACAAACCAAAATCCAACAAGAGACAAACCAAATGGATGACAAACAATGATCTGTAGGGAAAAAATCAAAGGAACTATACAAAAAATTTGAACTTTCAAAACGAAAAACTAAAAAACTTGGAAAGAAAGATGAATCGAGATTCAAACCAATTCCAGTAAATCCAACGACGAGATCGAGTTGATTCACCAAAAAATCAACAGAGATCAGTTTTCAAAGTCTCGTGAAGATCAGAGCAGCAGTGCCGAATCACTTCTCGTTCTCGAATTCGATTTCCGCCATTTTAGGTCTCTGGTTTTTCTTCGAAGACGTGAGCATAGAAAGGCAGCGACGATCCAGGAGAAGCTTTCAATTTTCAAAGAAATGGGAGAATGATTTTACAATTTTACCGCGGCAAGGTCCGCCGGAGCGCAATACGCTCCCGTTTACGTACCATAACTAGGGTCTAATTTACGCACTGTGCGCCTATAAAGAAACAACACCTGGCATGTTCGAATAGACGGAGTACCTGCTTCTGGGAAATTGCTTCTTCGGGCTTGCCGGACAGAGAAAACAGGCCTTCCACTACAGCGCAAATCCTTTAGTTTTTAGCCAATGGTTGTAGAACTTACCTAAATTAAGCGACATGGCCTACGACATGATGATTAGTTCTTAGAAAACTAGGGTGTATGGGGGGCTTTTTTAAGTTGGGTTTTTTGCATTCCTGCTGCTAGGTTTGGCCTAGTTTCTGTTATAATATCAGTTTTACAAATTAACTTACCATTATACAACTTATTTTTTCACTTTCATTAAATTTGATTCAAAATTGTTTAAAGAGTGACTATCATACCCTTATGACATTTAGTAGACTATAATACAGTTGTAACACATTTCTTTTAACTTTTTTTCATTTTGGTTAACATATACTAACCCTTAAGGTTGAAAGTATCTGATCTTAGTTTTATAAAAAACTAACCACAAGGGTTAAAACTTGTTAATCGTAGTTCAAGGGTAATTAAAGTAGTGTCCTCTTTTAACTCTCATTAATTGTGATTAAAATTCACCAACCCTTAGAATTAAAGCATCTTACCTTGGTTTTTAGAAGAAAAAAAAACCATGAGGATTAAAACTTATTAACCATAGTTCAAGGACAATTAAAGGAGTGTCCCTTTAACTATAGTTAAGATGCACTAACCCTTAAGGGGAAAGCATCTAACTTTTTTTAAAATTTTTTTAAAATTAATCACAAGGGTTAAATCATTAATCATAGTTCAAGGGTAGTTGGCTTTTGGGACCTGCACGCCTTTAATCTGGGCCTTCTCACAAAGCAGGGTTGGCGTCTGGTCACCCAGCCTTCTTCTCTCTGGGCTAGTTTGATGAAAGCTCTATATTTCCCTAGATCCAACTTCCTATCAGCAAAAATTGGATGGCGTCCTTCGTGGGGATGGAGGAGCATGTTAGCTGGTTGGGATATTCTTCAACATGGACTTTGTTGGCAGGTGGGCTCAAGAGAGCATGTGAATGTTGGGAATGATCCATGGATCCTAGATCTGCCCTGTTTCAAACCAACTCCTATTATGGGTGCATCCCTTCGACATTTGATGGTGGTGGACCTAATCAATAGAGATATGGGGTGCTAAAATAGGACGCTGCTGGAATCTCTTATGCCTCCTCATGTAATCTTGGCTATCTGCAAGATCCCGGTAAGCTTGGGATATACTCCGGATAAACTGATTTGGCATCACTCTACCTCTCACTTAGCAAAATAGATGTTGGATTCAGTTAGGCTGAGTTCCAGCACTTCTCATGATGCAATGGTGGGTAAGCACTGAAAGTCCATTTGGAAAAATTCATGTTCCTCCCAAAATCCAATCCTTTCTTTGGTGATTGTGCCACAATGCAATTGCGGTTGGAGCAAATTTGAGATGCTGAAAGATGGAGGTTGATGATCTGTGTCTTCTATGTAAGATGGAGGAAGAAACCATTACTCATTTATTTTTGAATTGTCTGTGTGCAAGATGCATTTGGTTTGGCTCGCAATTATCCCCTCACATGCCTTCGACTTTAGTCTCATTCTTAGAATGGTAGAAGAGTTGGATGGATCAACCTCTTTTTGTTCACCCGAGAAGCCCTCTGGCCACCCGCATCTCTGTAACGCTCTGGCATATTTAAAAGATGCGAAATGAGGTTCACTTTAATTCACTGGTTCTGGATTCAGTGACTACCATTTCTAAAGTGGAGACCTTGGTTCGGGAGCTACTCCTACCTGGGGGAGGGTATGGTTCACTTGGCGATCGGGGGGATGGTCTAGACAAGGCTCGGTGGGTCGTCCCCCCCTTCGGATTGGCTCAAGATCAATTCGGATGGCGCTTCTCTTCAGAGCAATTATGTAGCAGGTGCTGGGATTATTGTGCGAGACCATCTAGGTCGTTTAATTCGTACTTGCTTTAGGCCTCTCGGCAGGGGCTCGGGTTGTGTGGCTGAGGCAGAGGACATCCGGTTGGCCTTTCAGGTCTTAACTATGTCAAAGTGGAAGAAGGCGATTGTAGAGTCTGACTCGAAAGAAATTATTGATTTTCTAAATGGGATGTATCCCTATGTTTATTGGGAAATCTCCGCAATCGTTGAGGATATCAAGGTTATGTGGCAGCACAATCATCTTATCAAGCTTCAATTTGTGCACAGAGAGGTCAACCAAGCCACTCACAATGCAGCCCATACTGCTCTCAATATAAGCTTAGGTTGTTATTCTTTCCCTAAGGTGTTTTTTTGGCAGAAGATCTCTTCATATTCTCCCTTACCAAACTCTGTAAACACCAGTTATCCTTAAATGATATAGTTTCTCAACCAAAAAAAAAAGTGTCATCTTTTAACACCCTTTAACTATATTTAAGATTCACTAACCCTTAGGGTTAAGCATCTAACCTTAATTATTAGATTTTTTTTATAAAAAAAATTTAATCATAGGGTTAAACTTCTTAACCATAGTTTAACTTTACTGGCAGTTAGATGTGGCTATGTGAGGCTTTGAATATCTTAAGGCATAACAGTTATTTTATTAACAGTTGTAACTAAATCCCCAACGAAAGTAAGGATTGAGGTCATTTGTCAAACTATTGAAAAATTATGAGTTAATTTGCAAATCTGTTTTCCATAACAGTGTATTTGCAAACTAGGCCAATCCTAGCAGCCGATATGCAAAAATCCCTTTTAATTTATATTTTTTTTCCTTTTATTCTCATGCATTTATCTATGTTAGAGAGTTGCAGCATTAGTTTTGGGGTGCATTAATGTTTTCATAATCAGATAGATCGTCGAATCAGTTGGGTGGCCGGTTCCCGGTTTGACCAGTTCAATTTTTTAATTAATTTTTTTTCTCATTTTTACCCATTTCTGATATGTTCTGGCTGGTTCTGATTGGTTATACTACCTGTTCCCAATTCAACCGGTCGGTTCTTTCAGTTCTTATAAAAATGTCTGTTTTTAATGTAGTCCGATTTTGGGGGTTATGATAACCGGTGAGGGAACTAGTTCCTTATATCACTTTCAAACTTGTTCCGACCTGGACCTTCCTTAATTGACAAAATCTCCCAAATTGCAAATTTAAAAAAAAAAAATTAGAACCAAAACAATTCCCAAAATTCCAACTACGAGAATTCACTTCTAGTTCTTGAATGTGATTCTTTCCATTTTGATACATGATAGGTTGTTTTTAAATTCATCCGTTGGATGTAGGCTCTAATACTATTTGAAGAAACTGGTTTATTGTTAATTAAATTGTTATAATGACACTACAAAAGTTTAAATAAAAGAGATTAAAGACTTCAAAATAGAAGGATAATCTAAAAAATTATCCTAATCTAAATCACAATTCAAGCTTCTAGAGATAGTCAAGATCCTCTCATGATTATGGTTATGTCAACATTAACCTCACCCAAAAATCTAAAACATCACAAGTTGCGTTTTTGTGTATATATGAGAGATTCTTTAATACATTGAGTCCCAAAATCTTTAATGATAGCAAAATAGATTTCGCATGTTGGCCTTGTATTCGCAAACAAAATGGACCCTAATTGGTTGAATACCTAGGCGGGTTGGCCATCCTATATTATTGGCGTTTAATTAAGGCTAGTGTTAAGTGTATCCCAAAATTTTATGAATTGCACCCCATTATTAAATAATTATTGACTGGACACCATTAAATCTATAAAATTACTCAGTACACACCAAAAAGAAAAAATTACTTATGAATTTTATATATAGACCATTTCATTTGAAAGAGATTTCTAGTTGAGATACAACCGTCAACTAATTAATGTAATATAGGCTTGAGCCTTGAAGCATTGTCAAATATGGTTTTGCAACCATGATACCAATTAAACCAAAAATAGCCGTTGTAATAAAGAAACACATTTCTTTCAATTATCTACAAATCTATCTCATTCATATTGGAGATTGGGCTGCGTTCTTAGTGTCTGGATGTGACTTATTGGTGGGGTTGGGCTCCGTTCTTAGTAATTTAAGTGGTTATGAAGATGCATTAAAACCTTCAATTATCTAGCTCATTTAGAGTTTCTTACATGGTGTATAAATCCATTTGATCTACTTTTTTAATGCATTTAAACCTTTGAATGAAATCATGTTAGTGAGTATCTTTGCTCGAGGGAAAAATTAGCAACAAGAAGCTTTTTTTTAATAGAGAAAACAGAACCACCACCTATCTATGTCGACATTGCTTAAATTATAACCTAAGGATCAGTAGTACCAATAGAAGTAAAAGCCCAAAGGTAGTATTTGAAGAAGAAGCCTAGCTCTTCCTTATCTTCTCATTGTTGTTCTCATGGAGGAAATCAAGCAAAAGTGCTCTTGCATTTCAGGCATTTGTGGTCTTCCTCCCACAACATCACATCAGGTACATCAAGCAATGCGAACACCTCAGCAACAACATTGTTATTGCTTCAGGGCTATTGGAGTACTGAATAGTCTCTTCGAGGTTGAGCTCTGATGACACACCGAATAGTCTCTTCGTGAATTACAAAATCTAATCTTCGTTGTCATACCTATTTCCCTACAAACACTTAGCTACGCATGAGATATTAAGGGGGGTGCTAGAATAGTGAGCAATGGAAGAGACAGAAAGGAGGAAGGAGCATGATGAAGAAGGAGAAAGATTCCCACCAAAACTAAACAGGAATAGGTTGGGGCACGGCTAATAAAATTATAGAAAACTGAAAATAAGAGAAAAAATAAAGATGGTGTGCATTCATAAAATAATGGGGTTCGCCTAACACCTTAATGGGGTGCTCATTTTGTAACAAAATTGATATAAATCTAGTCATTAAACAGTCCCCATAGGGGGTGGATTGAAATTTGAGTTCCTTGATGAGGTGGTTGATATGAGCACCCAATAATTTTTTGGAAAATAGTTAACATACCTGGAAACCCAATTGCAAAACTAAGGTTGGACCTCATTGGTCCATTCCCCATACCATTTACCTAAATTAGTACGAGGTTAGCGGTTAGCATTGGGGATTGGAGTTCTTGCTACTCATCACCCGGGGGAATGGATCCCGAGACCTCTCTATTGAGAGAGCCACACGCCACCATTTGCTCAAGAGGCGAGGTGTATACGCCCACTAGTTTAAGTTATGGAAATCATTAGTAATTTTAGTTCTATTTTGGTACCAACCAATCAAGTGTCATCACATAAAAATATACAGACATCCACATTTGGGTAAACTTGTATTTGAGTCGAGCTTGGCTAAGCATGAGCTTAATTTGAACATGCTCGAGTTCGACTTGAGCTTGATTCGAGCTCGAATGTTCAGACTTGAGTTTGGCTTGAACAAGATTGATTGAGCTTGAGCTCGTTTCGAGTTTGAATGTTCAAACTTGAGTTTGGCTTGAACAAGATTGATTGAGCTTGAGCTCGTTTCGAGCTTGAATTTGATTTAAGTCCCTCTGATCTCTGGTTAACTCAAACTTAATTCAAATTTTAAGGTTATTTTGATCAAGTTTTATAAAATTTTAATAAAATTATTTATTATTAAATTAGAATACAAGAAACTACACAATTATTTTAGAATAGTCCTCAATTCAGAATTAGAGAGTTAGGTTAGATTTTTTTGCTTTTAACCTATTAACTTTCTTTTGCTATTATTACATTTTACTTATTTATTAAAAGTTTAAAGTTATTATTATATATTAATATAAATACTATTGTAAAAATAATATAATGCATTATCCTTTTTATAGTTATCTTAACTTTAGGGTTAATTGTAGTTAGTATTTGCTCTAAGGGGTTGTAAAGGTCAGTGGGTTAATGACCAGCATTTGAAGCTTGGCTAAGGGTGAGTATATATATATATATATATATATATATAATACTTTGAATCAAGTAATTTCAAATGAGCACTTAATGAGCTAAGTTTCGAGTCAATCTAAATCAAATAGCTAGGGTTTGGCTCAAGCTTGAATTGTTTTAACATTTTGAGTTCAATAAAAACTTGAATTTAGAGAGCCTAAAAAGAAAATACCATTCTTGAACTTGGCCTGAAGAATGAGCCGAGCTGGATACAACTTAGGTAGTGTTAAAAAAATATCAATTTTTTAGGGTAGATTACACTTACCTCCCCGAGGTTTGGCGAATTGTAGAAACTTTCACTCTTGTTTCAGAAATTACAGTCCTTCTCTCTGCTTCAATTGTTGGTAACAAATTTCTCATTCTGTTAATATGCCGTTATTGACATGGATGGATTATAATGTTATCATGTTTTAAATATTTTTTTAAAAAAAACCCAAAATACCAATAACATTAAAAAAATTATTATTTTTTAACTCACTTGTTTTTAACAAAAACACTTTAACATCACGTAAGCAAAGGGGTCAACCTGTGCAACTATGTGATGACCTACTTGTGGGTGTGTTGGGACTGAGTGGGTATTGATATTATAATGAGAATACTTAAAAAAAATTTAACCCTATATGAGATCCTTTTCAAATTTCAGCCTATTGTCATCATCAACTCGAATGTTGTGAGTTTCTTTTCAACTAGTTAAGATAACATTGAGATTGAATATTACTAACTAATGTGAGTATGGATAGTATAATGAGATAGTTATAAAAATATTTTAAAAAGTTAGTATGGATAGTATAATGAGATAGTTATAAAAATATTTTAAAAAGTTAACCTCAAGAATTAACTTTTTTAACTAAAGTTAAATTCTTTCGGTTGGTTTCTTTTTAAATTTCAGCAGATTGGCCCGCACCATACCTGTCTGCAACTTAAACTTTCTATTTTAAGAAAATAAACTCATCTCTATAATGAGTTCATTCTCAAACTAAGCAAAGCCAAGAGCAAAGCAAGGTAATGAGCGAAGCCACGGCAGCGAGCGAAGCTACAACCCTAACTATGTAAATGGGGGGATATTGTCATTACAGGATGTAAATCCAATGTGATGTAAACTCAAATACCCATAACTGGAGTTTTAGAGAGATATCTGGAGAAGACAAATAAGACTTTTGAGTTGCAAGCAAACCATGGGGGTATTTGCAAATAGAATGATAGAAATAAATGAGGGTTAAAATTATAAAAGAATATTTTCAGTTAACGCACTTTATAGGAAGGACAATGTAATTTCTTAAACAAGAAGTGAGGTGCAATTTCGCAAAATCTCAGGGGAGGTTGGCATAATTTACCCATTTTGTATATGATGTGGCAGCACCTGAGTAAGTGTACTGCAAAATTTTACTGTCACGGTCAGCCGACGTTTTAGAAAGGAACGGTCGGCATTTTCTCCTTAAACAATACGTGGCACATTTCTATTAGTTAACATGGGCCCGGGATAGCAAAATAGGGTTCGCCAGAGGATTTCGCTCCTTGTCTTCACCAGATCGAATTCGCAATTGAATTCGGGGAGCATTCATTCGCACCCACAGGTCAACATCTCTCTTTTAAACCTTATAAATCATGATTACGATTAACTAATTCTTAGATTTCAACCATCTAAACTTGGTTTTTAAAAGTTTGTTTTTTAAAAAATATATCCATAGGGTTAAAATTTCTTAACCTTAGGATTCAAATTTTAAAAATAATTTTTTTTCTAAAAACTAAAGGTAAGATTATTGAACCCTAAGAGTTAGTGGATCTTAACCACGGTAAATAAGGGTTAAAAGTAACACGTGTTGACCTGTGGGTGCGATTGAATTCTCCCCGAATTCAATCGCGATTGGCTTTGATTCGATCTCTATTTTCACCAGAAGACGAAGCAAATTGTTCGCTGTCCCAAGCAAGTGGTTGCTTTACAATACACCACACGTGCTTATAAGAAGTTCTTCTTCTCTGGCGTCCTTCAGTTCCCATTTTCGTGTAACCAAAAAACAATTCCTATAAACGAAGAAACAACTCACCTTTCCTTCTAGGGTTTCTGTGAAGCATTTCGTCCTCGATACCTGCTTATCAGTTCGTGCTGCTTTGTATTCGCGATCGATCCTGGGTTTTGCGGTCGAGAATTGCTCCAGTTCGATCCAATTTTAGGGTTTATTGCAGAATATTTATTGAAAAATGTGGAGAAATTTATATTTGTAAAGGCCCATAAGACTCAGAACATCCAAACATAAAACCAGTGGAAGAATTATGGGTCCTAGAATTTGATTCAAGATTTAACCCAATGGGTACAGTGGATTACCCATCCGAGCAGGCGAGCACTAGTTCTATTCAAGGCAGAAATGCAATGACAATGAAGCTTTATTCAGGGTTCTGTTTGTTGGTTTATTCGTTGTTTGCTCTACGGTTTTAGTTGTTAGAACTAATAATAATGTTGGATTTGAATTGAGCTTGGTCCTTAGTATGCAATGGTTGAAAGTTGAAAATTCTTTTTGGTTTGGGCTTTCAGGTGTCAGGTACTTATAAATGGCGTTTATGCAGCAAGGTTCTAGGGCATTTAAAGCAGAGATGAGCGGCTAAGAGAAGTTCTTAGAAAGCAGATGAAGAAGGAATCTGGTTCTGTGCTCAGCCAGTCCCAAGAGAAGAAAAAGAAACTGCCATATGACAAGTGAGTGATGGCCACATTTTCTATTTAGGAGTCGCACAAGTTGTATATCTGGGTAGCTTGCTGAGTTCTAAAAACACCAGCATCTGCATAATTTGGCATTCTTTTTCTTTTGATGTGGCCTGCCATATATAGTGCCTATTTCATTTCCCATGGGTTGTTATTGATAAGGCCATTATTTATGTTGTGAAACTGAAAGTTATTTGCGATGAAACATTCTATGACTTGAGAGGCAATAAGTTGTGATGGAAAATCGTATTTGTTTATGTATTCGGATTGTCCGATGATGTATATGGAATTTATATTTGTCGGTGAAGACTGAGCTTTTGTCCAATCTTTAATTAGAATATGCGATATTCCAATAGTCCATGTGAATTTAGGCAAAGGTAATTACGGATATATAATTGGTTTGGCGAAGTTCATGTAAAAGGTTGTTATTTTATTTATGCTTTTGGATTTTTCATGTATTCTTCAGTCGTTCTAATATCAAGGTCACCAATTTGAACTCCCCCAAAAGATTTTAAGTTTTAACTCTACCCATCTGAATTTATGTCGATTTTTACGGTGGAGCCTTCTTTTCACATATAAAGTGGGTAATGAACAAAAAACTAGCTACAGGGTTAATGCATTTCTAAGCCCTCAGTGTCAAATTAGATCCTGAAAAATATTTTGTGGTTGTCTTGCGTAATTTGTAGTTCTGTTCTATTCTTTGAAAGAAGAGTTAAAAACAGAAATATGCATTTAATGTTTCATGCTCTTCTGATGGTCAATGATGTTTGTCTCATTCTTATCTGATTAAAATATGTTGTAGGGATGATTATATGGTCTTCATTTCTGGGTTTTCTTTTTTATGTTGTCATCTTCATGTGTAATGAATATTTCTGTGCAGTATTGACCACAACTGGTACTCATGGTCGATACCGATACGTATCGAATGATATGTATAACAAAGTTTTTTTAAATTTAAATAATCAAATTCAATTTATCGGGCGATACCAATATGTATCGGCCAAGTCTTACTAATACGTATCGGACGATATTTATAAATCAAGGCTTTTATAAGTGAGGTATCGAACGAGTCTTACCGAAACTGATACGTATTGGTTTCGGAGTTTTTTTATTTCCATGCCATAAGGTCTTTCTTAAACATAGTACTGTAAGGTCTTAAACATAGTATCTTTCTTTTGAGGAAACTTATACAGGCTTTTGATGATGTGGAAGATGCACGATCATCTCATGTACTATCGAAGAGCAAACAGTCCATGAGCAAGCTTAGTAGCCAAGTTTTCACTTTTCAATTGTCGTGAAGAAAGGAAACCTGTTTCTACAAATCGCCAATTGCAACCTAAAGCTGGGCTGAACAAGTTGGCTGCTTCTAGTGGGCACAAATTGACATCAGCAGATCATAGGAAACAGCTTGGTAGCAATGCGGGAAATGGCCCTGGCCGACCTGTGGGGTCAAAAGGCTTGCCCTCTAAGTTGCCTGCTGCGACTACGTACAAGAAGGCGTCTACAGTGGTTGCAAAGAATTCTATGCCTGGTGTGCACAAAAGACCAGTATTGAAGTTTCAGCCATCTTTACTGGAACAACCTTTAGAACAGAAAAAAAGATTCCAAGACCCTAATAAGGCTAAAGTGATGCCAAAACAGATAGTATCTTCGAAAAAACCTCAGGTTTACGTCTCTTTCTCTCAATCACCACAACCATTTTCTTGTAAAGAAACAATATCGAAATTCTACTGAAATCTGGTTTAAAATTTTTTGTTTATGAAATTTTTACAGATTAAGCCCCTTAAGCATATACTGTCACTTACTACTATACATGAGCGCCGTCCTAATATTCTGATGAAGATGACGGTGATGAGGATGGGAGGGCTATCAGTATGATCAGAAGAATGTTCAGGTGAAACTTCTTCCTTTTCTGTTTTAGCTTTTCTACCTATCTGGTCATCTGGTTAAGTTGAATAAATTGCTACCACAGCTTGAACTTAAAATTGACTTAGAACAATTTGCTAAATGGTGTTTGGTTACATAAATAAGTGCATTATGAATATACTTATAGCACCATTAGAGCTATTTTCCCCCTTTATGGTGGGAAGATTATGCATCCATCTCCCAAATGCATTGTCTATTTGGAGTGGATATCCATAATTCAGTGTTCTGTGGAGAATATTTCTTACGCTTATGGGGCTATAATTCAAATTAATTACAATTTTTAGCTGCCGCCACTGAACACTTTCTTAAAGTTCTAAGAGTTTGCAATTATCAAATGGCCTGAGCTCAGGATGTTTATGGGGCATTTGGATTGGATTTTTTTTGGCCAAAAATCAATTCTTGTAAAATTAATTGTGTAGAAATTAATGGTCAAATAATCATTTTTTCAAATAATAGTGTTTGAATAATACGTAGGTGAGTCTCTCAATTTCGTAATCTCCGAACACTATTATTTGAAAAAATGATTATTTAATCATGAATTTCCATACAATCATTTTTATGAGAATTGATTTTTGGCCGAAAAAATCCAAGCCAAACGCCACCTTAGTGTTGTGTACACTTTGATTTCTGAAAAACAGGGAAAATTTAAAACGTAACAGACGGCTGTCAAAATCTAGTTTTTGGTTTTAAAAGGAAAAAACTTTAAAATCCAATCTAAATTGCCCTGCCCCCCTCTTTTTTTTCCCTCTTTTTTCAGCCATCAGTATTCTCATTTCTTGTTCAGTAGAAAAATATATATCGACTTGGACTTATTGCAGGCCCACATAAACAAAATATGGAAATGTCAGTGATCGAGAGTTTGCAGGTTTGTTTCACTAGATATTAAGACATTATTTATTGCAGGTATAATCCTGACAAGTTTTCCGGGGCCGATGATGATGTTAGTGACATGGAGGCTAATTTCGAGGATATTCAAAAGGAAGAAAGGAAAAGGTAATTAAGAAGTTTATGGTTTTTTCTGTTTCAAAAATTTATTTTTCCAGCATTTTATTTTGAGTCAAAGACCAATATTCTTGATCCAATAAATGAGTGGAGTCTCTTTCCCCATATTTTAAGATTTGACAACTTTCCACAAGAGCGCATGCAGTCTAGAGCATATAGCCTGGAGGAAATTCGTAGTGGACCTTCCATCTTGACTCAGACTACGGAACCAAATAAATAAATTTCAACAGTTTTTTTTTGGTGATAATTAAACAAATAAATTTGTCACGTAAATTTTGATTTCGACACACTTCTGATCTATGTAATCTAGGGGAAATTTACATCATGCATCCTGAATCTTGTTGCCCATGCAGGAGGTTGGGAATTCCCCATTCAATTGGTCCCACCTAAGAGTTCTGTTTCAAATCAAGCCAAATCATGATTGTTACAATCAAATCAATCAGATTCTTTTGCACAGTTTAATAGTAATGATTTATGAATGGTCTAGCATATGTGCAAAATAATTCAAATTATTAATTCAAATCAATCCATCTTAAAGTTCTTGTAATTAATAATTCAAATTAATTACAATTTTATTAGCTACTAGGGCCCGTTTGGCATTACTCCCAAAGAACAATTCTCTATTCCCTGGGAATAGAAACGCAAGAGTTTCTCTTCCCAGGGAATAGAAAATTGTTACTTGGGAGTGTTGCCAAATGGGCTCTAGATGTACTAAGGTGGGAGTACCTATTAGTTGGTGTCTGAGTCTCCCACCATTTTTTTAAAAAGTGAACATAAAAATGGTGTTTCCCCAATCACTCTTTTTTTTTTGTAGGATTTCCCCAATCACCTTGTGTGGCTATGATGTTCGTAGACCATGATCATCCCTATGTCTTATGTTGTAATCCACTTGCTGATTTATGTGTGATGGTGTATATGCATTCTCATTCTATGTTTCTGTCTAAATAGTGGCAAAATTGCAAGAGAGGAGGATGAAAGAGAGCTTCGCTTCATAGAAGAAGAAGAAGAGAGACGGGAGAGGTTGCGAAAAGAAGTGAAGAAATGCAAGCTGGGCCAGCGATAGATGACACATTCTTCTGTTAGGATTTCTCATGTTGTAACTTAAGTTCTTAGTTTGTCTTCAAAATGTATCCTCTAGTTACTTGAATTGTGGCGGTTATGATTGGGGTTTATACTGCTAATGAATTCTCAGGCTTCATTCTTTTTCAGTTGTGGGAATAATACTGCCAAATTCTGGCTCTATTTCATGCGGATTTTAATTCTCTTGTGCCTTTCCAGTTGAGTCTGTTCTGCATGCACCTAAATCGGAAGTCGGACTGAATGAAAGTGGCCCTCCCAAGCGATTAGAACATGTAATTTACGGGGATGGAAACAAATGAACTGCAGGATGCTTGCTCCGCATCTCCTTTCATGGGACAGAACAAGAGTTTCAATCCCCTAGAAGTGCATGTGGGTATCTATTGCGTTCTTTTCTCTCTTCCCAAATAAAATAAAAAATTAAATGAGAAAGGGGAAAGAGTTTGATATCCTTAAAAGGAAGATCTACACCCTTTGGGTTCATTCCATGAGTTCAACACTTCCCAATTTTCTCTTACGAAAAAAATTCATCATTCATTCATTAATCTCAGAGTAAATGATCACAACTCTTAAATAGATTTGTTATAAAATTACCCACAACTGATAAACCTCCCATAATAACTATCCATTTACAACCCCCACTAAACTCACTAAATAAGCACGCAACAGTATTCCCTTCCATGGATTGGGACAGAACCACTAGAAGCACAAGTGGGTATGCCCTTTCGTGGGACAGAACCCCTGGAAGCACATGTGGGTAGGGATGTCAATGGCATGGGCTGGGCCTGAGTTTTGTATTTCTGAATAGTCTCGGCCCATTTACAGGAGAAATTTAGGCCCAAATTCGCCCGGTGACACCAAATGTGGGTATCCCCTTCAGTGGGACAGAACCTGGGTTCCAAGTTCCAACACCCCCGGCCCCCATAAGCTGGAACAAAAATTTCATTCCCAGGAAGCATATGCAGTAAGTAGCATTGGGTATCCCTTCAAGGCTTCAATGAGATAGGTATGTGCCCCGGCTCCATGGAACACTTACTTGCCTTGGTTGCAGTCTAGAATGAAAGGGCCGGACGCAGCAATAGGATATGATGAACATTGGTGTTTGCATTTTCAATGCTCTTGTTGATGCCTCATTTTCTACTGGTTGCTGCTGGGCATTCTAGAATTAGAAATTGAAGATATGCTACTTGGATTATTAGTTTTTTTTTTTTTGGTATAGGCATCATTTATCTACGTTAGTAGTACGGTCAGTACGTCAGAAATTAGCTTGGGCATTGGAGCTCTTGCAACTCATACCCTTAGGGG
Organism: Tetracentron sinense; assembly: GCA_015143295.1. NCBI lineage: Eukaryota > Viridiplantae > Streptophyta > Magnoliopsida > Trochodendrales > Trochodendraceae > Tetracentron > Tetracentron sinense. The sequence goes on from CM026574.1 coordinate 22,135,966, forward strand.
ATTGGATCCCTGGACCTCCCTCTATTGAAGGCCACACCCCTATCACTCACGCAAGAGGCAGGGGTGTTGCTTGTATTATTAGTTAACTGCTGTCTCTAAATTTTCTGGCATTACCAATCTTTCTTGAATATTTGATTGGTTATTTTATGTAGAAAGCATGGTTTTTTTAAAAAAAATTTGGTTAGGCATGGTTTTAAATTGGGGTCCTAATATTTTTGTCAAAATATTGCTGCTTTATTTTTAAAACATAAAACACATATATTCATTGAAATATACCAAAAATTTTAATATATTCGTCAATTTGTTTTAGAATTTACAAAAATTTTAGGATTTCGTTTTTAAAAAATGAAATAAGAACATTTTGTTACTAGATTATAAGTTGTTTATCCATCATTAAGCTTATTAAAACTACTAAATTATCTAAATAGTTTTAATAATTAGATAAGTGATTTATACCTAATAACCTATTGTAAAATATGTAAATATATTAAAAATAAATATAAAAATTAATTTATAAATTTTGTGAAATATCAAAATATAACGAGAGAAGATTTTGATCCACAAAATTAAAATTTCTGAAATTTTGCTGAAATATCCAAAAAAATTTTAAACTTCAATTTCGATTGGGGGTACGAAATTTATGTCATTGCGTTGAGTTGTAACTCCCAGAATTACCCATTCCATCTGAACTACCTAAACCTGCAGGTGTCGGCGCTCCTAGGCCCTCAAAATTAAGGGCACTTTTGCCCTTAGAGCTAGAGGGTCGAGCCGGACCTGAATTTTCAGGCCCCCTTACTGAGGGTCGGGCAAGGTAATACCTTGCAGAGCTCGGATCGGCCCAGACCCTCCACTCTCTATTCTATAATATAAATATTAGATATATCTAAATAAATATAAATATATTATATCAAGGGACTACTGAATGAAATTTCTACCAACACATTGCTAATATAAATTCTAAATTAAAATGAAGTTTTTAAAATAAATGTCATGAAATATGTATGTGGGAAAGCTTATTTCTTGCATCAATATACAGTTTAAAATACAACAAGAGCTGATATGTGGTGTAAGCTTCTTTCTATTCCAAAGTATAGCCCATATATGCCTGCCATATGGTATTATCCTTGTTCTCAGTTATCAAGGTCGCGTTTGGATTAGATTTTTTTGGCCAAAAATCAATTATGATAAAATTGATTGCGTAGAAATTTATGATTAAATAATCATTTTTTCAAATAATAGTGTTAGGAGAATACACAGTTGAGAGACTCACCTATGTATTCTCCGAATACTATTATTTGAAAAAATGATTATTTGACCATTAATTTCTACACAATCAATTTCACCCGAATTAATTTTTGGCAAAAAAAAATCAAATTTGGCAAATAAAAATCCAATCAAAACGCCCCCACAAACCTATGGGTAGCTTTACAAGCTTCCATGAAGTTTACAGCAATATGACCTATACGAACACGTGTCCCTTTTAACTCTCTTTAACTGTAGTTAAGATTTATTAACCCTTAGGGTTAGTATATTTAACCTTGTTTTTTTAGAAAAAAATTCAAAAAATATTGACCTTGGGTTGAAGGGCAGTTAAAGGGCCTTGCCAGACGGATTGAACAGGATCCGGACTCCCTACTTTGTTAAGTAAATCTTTTTAGATGTTAGAGGCACCTGCTTCGGCGGGTGCTCAAACACTCTTATGCAGACTTCTACTGTTTATATTTGTGCAACGGATTAATCATATAATAAAGGATTTTGCAATCCCCACTCTCTTCTATTCACTCTCCCCTTTTCCCATGCAACGATTTTTTTGTAGGCCACAATTGCTACAGAAAATCCTCTTCTTGTCCTAAAATGAGAGAGTGTAATAGGAGGAGAATAGGGCTAGCACTCCCCTATAATAAAACCACCCTTACACCTTATGGTGGTTTACCGAGTTACAGATATGAACAGTAAAAGTCTAAAGCATTCAGCTTTTCCATTAAAGTATTACATTCTCAGACAAATCCTCTTTTGGCAGAATACTATAGATTGATCGTTAGTCGTGGCTTAAGTAGCCAAAGCGGTAGCAAGAGCGTCAAATTTTAATTTAGGATATGGTCGAAAGTGCGTCCGGAGCACCGCTATATATATATATATATATATATAATAACATTCTAATGAACGGTCCCCAATAACGTGACATGTGGTGGGTTCCTTTAAAATCCAACTGACGGATGTCATCGTCATCCTTCCCTATATATATATATATATATATATATATGATCTTGAAACTTACTTATGATATCTTTTATACTTTCTAAACTATTAGAAATAATTGATAAAATCATTCATCATTCAATTTTGTAGTCACAACAAATAAGATAGCAGCTATTGATATATTAAATGTATCATTCTAAATTCAATTACAAGATAACTAATAATTAACAAATCTTACACGAATCTTCTACCCTTCAAAGCAAAATGACAAATATACCCCACTTAACATGAAAATTTGGGATAAAATTAAAACTTTATAAAAAACAACACTCTCTAGGTGAGAGCAAGATTTACAAAAGTTGAAATCGAGTTTTTGAGGTGAGAGCAAGGTTTGAGAGTGGGAGTGAATAGCAAGTTAGGAGGTTTGGGTTACTAAGGTTGTTGCTCTCTCTACCTCTCAATATGTATCGTGTTGATATTTCTTTCCACAATTTGATTGACTGTTTATCAAACCATCTTATTCTTATTAATTCTAATTTTGAGACATGGGCGTTTGATAAAATAAGAGCTTATCGACTTATTCTACTAAATGAAGCTCTTATTTAGTAATAAGATAGTTTGATAATATTTTAGTGATATCTAAATATTTTAGCAATAACTGATTTTACCACTTGTTCAATAAGCAATCTAAAACTACTTTTTAAAAAAGAACTTATTTTATTTATACGGATAACGTCGATTTTTGGACCATTCTATCATTAGCTCTTAGTTTTTAAGACTTTAGAAAATACTTATTAGATATGTTTTACTAAACGCCTGGCTACATTTTTTATGAAGCTGAAGCGTTGAACAGAAAGGAATAGGTAATAATTTGAAAACTTCCAGTATTGGTAGCAATAAGAGGTAGAAAATTCAGTTTTCAAATTGTTTCTATGAAGTAAGCAGTACCCTGTAGCACAGTCTTTTTTATTTTGAAGAAGTGCTAATGATCACATGTTCTTTCAAATGCCATTTTACAATGCATGTGCCAAAACTGTAGAATTCATAAATATCATGTTTTATGAAGTAGTTTCATATGAATACATAGAATGCTAACCCCATGTAATAGTGTTCTTTCTGTCTTTTTCTCATGTACAAAGTGGTACTTCAAACAGTGTAGTTTATGATAATTAGGCTAAGGTTAGCAGCAAAGTTTAAATAACAAATTTCAAAATCTCAAACCCATTTTCTGGTGCAATGTGAATGGAAGTTTTCTCAAATTCTGCAAACTGTGATTTTTCATTTTCAAGTTTATGTTAAAAGTCCTGAGAAACTCAAGAAAAAAACTATAAATTATAGCTAGAAGTCTGAGAAATGGTTCTGCTCATGGTCTGTGCTTCCACTTATGAAATGAAAATGGTAGACACTCTACATGAGTAGCAATGATGGAAACATGAACTGATATATAGTAAACCAGTCTCTCTATATGTGTACAGTGGCCACCCAAATTGAAGGATCCAATGGCAATTACTGAATGCTGTCTGTGAGAGTGAAACAAATAGCAGAGAATATCTTTATCAAGGAACATTCTCATCTCCTAAAAGTGCTGCTTTATGGCTAATCACACAGAAAAAGTAGGCACATCCCTCCGCGGAGAATTCGGCAATCACTCTCAAGACAACTTCTATGTGGACCAACATAACTTGCTTGTGACTGGATTTATTCTTCTTGGAGATGTCCCCCTAGTGTACGTGTCGATTGCTCATTGGTCGCTTAATTACGATGTCAGTTGTAATAATGCTTGTTTGACGTAAAGTTCGGGCTCATTTAGTTCTATAATGAAACTTCTTAAACATGTTAAAGGTCTTCTAAGTATGGATTTTGTGGGTATTGGTAATATTCGTATTATGTAATTGGTTCATTGATTCAGGGGTTTTGATTTTATGTCCCTTTTGTACTTTTCATCATTCTATCTAATATACATTTAGGGGTCTGTCCCCGTCTCATCTAAATGGCTTTATTAATAAAATAAATTGTGATGTTCGATCGCTCAGGTCTATCGTACACGTAATGGGTGTACAAATATGTTGAATTTGATCAGTGCCTAACAGTTATTATGGAAATTATGCCGAATGAAACATGGATGGAGACATGTCTGTGTGCTGTGGTTTTTTAAAAGCTTGATTGATTTTATAGGATTATTCCCTTTATTATTATTCTTTTTCTTTTTCCTTTTTTGCTTGCATCTGAAACTTGGAATAAGTTCTTGCATTTATTCCACTAGGAATGTATGATTTGCCTTCAATGCCCAGATGCAATGGTGGTACTGTTTGAGGCTTTGAGACATTATATTCTGTTTTGAATAAATAAATGAAAAAATAGAAATCTATAGCTACATTCGCATAGTAAAATCATCTTCGGATTATTTTCTATTTAAGGAGGTTACAAAACTACATGCAATCTTTATAAGATTTATGATATATGATTGGGGGAACTCTGTATATATATATATATGTTGAACTACTTGGGAATTCTTTTTCTGGGGATTCTAATTAACGGTTAATTCCCCTATACTCTTAAAAGGATTTCAATATCAGTCCTCAGGAAGACTCATGACAGAGAATCTGTGATGTATTCTTTGAGTTTATAGAGAGGTAAACCCTTTTTAATCACATTACCTGATTACCATTTGATCCTAGAACTTGTCACTTGCTACCAGTACCACACTATGGTCTGACCAGCAATGGTGAACCCACTTTTCCATTTTCAAGATGTGTTCCCAAATTTATCTTATCTTTTTTTTCTTTTACAATTAAGCAGAGTGTATTTTATCACTGATCCAAGTGCATATAAAAGAGGAGAAATTAAGGTAACTTACATATTATTTTCTGATTGTTTTGTTGTACAACACGGAGCAATCATCTACAGAAATTTATGGAGACACATGGATTCTGACAAGGGGTATGAATTTCAGGAAATAATTCGTGCTACATGCAAATTGACGTGTAAAAAAAAAAAGAATAGATCACTCTCTCTAAGAACCAATATTGAATTCACAAAGAAAACATAAAAAAAATCTCCTAAAGAAACAAATTACTGAAAAAGTCTTTAAAAACGTATTTTAAATATATCCTAATTCCTAATTCGACCCAAATTATAGAATAAAGGCGAACTTATCACAATAGTAAATTTCAGAAATAGTAAAAGCTAAAAACAGATAGAAACACTGATTTGACTCTTAATTTAGGGTTTTTAGACCCAACGAGACTTTTGGAACCCAAAACAAACCCTACATTAGCAAATAACTTTTTACTAAAAACAGTAAAACTTCACTTTAAAGAGCATTTTGACCATCGAAAAGACTTCTTTCCGCAATGAGGATGGGGTTTAATGAAAATTTGTAGGGCTCGTCAAGAGCTTTCTATATAACGATATATAATAATACTAATTCTGATATCCGAACGCAAAGTTGCACTCATTGAAAACTAGGTCAAGAGCTTTCTATATATATAATAATACTCATTCCGATATCCGAACGCAAAGTTACACTCATTGAAAACTAGGTCACACAGGGATAGACTACTCCTTCCTTTGGCGGCCCTGTTTTTTCTTATCCAAATGTTTCGGAAATTCACTAAGCACCTGTTCTACATCAGAAATAAGAGAAAAAAAAAATTGAATTTGGAGTTGCAGACTGTGAGAACAGAGAAAACTGCTCTTGTTGGAGGTGGTGGTGGGTAGGGGTGGAGCTCGAGCTCAACACGGGCTCGCTTGATAAAAGCTCAACTCGTGTGCCTTATCAAACAAGCTTGAACAAAAATTTTTAGGCTCGTTTAGTAAGCGATCTGAGCTCGAACACCTTCCTACTCGGCTCGTGTGTATAATATATATATTAAAAAAATTAATAATATATATAAATATATAATAAATCAAAATATTAAAAATTAATAATATAAGTGTGTGTATATATATATATATATATATATATATATACTTCAATTAAATGGTTATTTTTAAAATTAATCATAAATTATAAGTTTGTTTTTTTTAAGTAATCACTAACCATATTTAATTAAACTCGTTAAAAGCTCGAGCTTGATTTCTTGATTTGTAAATGAATCGAGCTGAGCTTGAACACCCTCAAAAAACCCTATGCTCGATAAAAGCTCGGCTTGATACCCATTCCTACTGGTGGGGCTTCTAGTCACAACCAAAGCTCCCACTTGGAGACACTCTCACCCCCATTGTGAGAAAGGGGATACAAATGAAATGGTTGTAACTGGATCACGTAGCTGTCTTTCAGTGTTCCATTTCCTCAATCTGCCGGCTCCTACACAACCACTTTCGTCCCATTCAATACAGTGATTCCATGCATGAAACACTACCTCCACACAACCCCACTAGACTAGAAGCACATGATTTTGATTCCCAAAATAATAGCATTGGAATGATATCCAAACCCCATTATTGGGGGGCCATGAGACATTGAGGAGGATTTGAAAACAAGGGTCAATCGATGATTAGGAGACATAAGAAAGCCCATGTCAAAGGCCCACCAAAAACCCACTACTGAGTAAGCCATTAGACCGATCTTTAATGGGTTAGAATCTTACAAATGACTCTCTCCATGTCTATTTTGGTGATGAGGGTGTCCGGGCCTCTTAGAGCACCCGATTAATTAATCCCTGACATGTGCAAACCCCCAACCCCCAACCACATGCATCAGGTAAGTAGGAATAAATCCTTAAGGGTGGCCAACAGGGGAAGAGAATCGAATCATGACCTTCACTTCTGAGGCGTGATTTATCCTGCATTTCCCAAAGAATGAAAAATGAGGCCTAGAAGAGGGCTCATGACTCTCAAATTGGCAGGCATGAGAGAGAGTCGGTGTATTGCTGTTCAATCGTTAGCAAACAATAGAATCCGTGCATGAATGTGGTTTTATCACATGGGCTGCAAGAAAAGTGGCACATGCATAGTTACCTTGAGACATGCCGACATGTCCTTGCACTTGCGACCGTGTCAACATATACCAATATGTTCGGATCGGGTCATTTCACAAGTTGGGGAGTTGCTTCTCAATGCTTTTCAAAAGGCAATCCAAGATAACATTTTTGGGATCCAAATCCAAGTAGAAAAGGTAAAAAAGATTATCCCCTCTTTAAAACACTCTGAGCAAAAGTATAATCAAGATAAGTGTAAACCCATTTGAGAAGGACTTTGCCACTGAGACCGCATTTGGGCCGAGACCTCCGAGACCTTGTGCATGTGCGCGAGGTCTCGGCCCTTATGCGGTCTCAATAGCATTTCCCATTTGAGAATAGGCTAAAAGGACAACCATTATAATCACCTCTAGACAAAAACCGGTTATAGCGGTTTAAAACAATTAAAACCCACCAATAACTGATCATCTGGGTTTTCACTACCCCTTTCTGATCATTTCCCCCCTCTACACAGAAACCTTGCTCTTTTTAGGTATTCACGTCACTCCAAAACCGTCCAATCCGTCCTTGAAAAATTGCTTGAGAGGAGTTCTAGCCCTTGAGAGGAGTTCTAGCCCTAGTCTCGGTTCTTTCCTGCTCTCACATTCAGCCAACCACTTTTCTATAAGGTGAAGGAGTCAAATCCTATAAGGTGATAATTGGATTTAGGATTTAGCCACGTGTCCCATTCGATACTCCTTACCTGTGGTTCAGATTCACCAATCCTTAGGATTTGCCCATCCATCCTTGGTTTTCTTTTTAATATTAATTTTATTTTTTAAAATTAAAAAATTGATTTTAGAGTATTTTAATATTACAATATTTAAAACATAGAATTAAAAAAAAAAAAAAACCAAGGATGGGTAGGTGAACCCTAGGGGTGGTTGAATATGAACCACAGTTAAGAGGTGTCAAAGGGGACACATGGCCACCTCAAAGGGTGATAATCGGATTTGCCAAATCCGGTTATCACAGTAGAGGATTTGACTCCTACAGTGAAAAAACAAACAGGTTAAAGCATACTCTCACAGTTAAAGTAGACACTTTAGTTAGGTGGTTGACTGAATGTGAGAGTAGGAAAGAGCCGATAGAAGGGCTAGCCATCCTCATTGCTTAAATAACTAGAAGGAAGAGAAAGACGAGTCTGGATGTTTTGTAGAGGCCTCTACAAGCATTCCCCCCCGTAGAATGTAGAATCCAAGAGAGTGTGCCACGTAACCCCTATCCAAATATATTTCCATTTTAAGTACAAATCAGAGCTCTCGTTCACCGTGTTGAAGCGGAATTCCCTTTTTTTTACATTATGTAGATGACAATTTTTGAAGCCAAAAAAGTTATAATAAAATTGCCCTTGCCTTTCTATGTAATTACAAACTTGCCAATATCATAGTGTAAGAAGAGAGCTCTGTTTCAAAGGCGTGAAGCAAGCTCCAGCTCAAAATTAATCTCGTATGTATTTTTTAAGATCATAATGAGATGGGAAATACTCCTCTTAGTTGGTGTTATTCTGAAAAGCCTAACATAAGTGGGTACGTGTCGCAGTCTCCTGCATTCTATAAGGAATCCTTGCAGTGACATCTACGAAAAGATCCGAAGAGAGAGAGAGAGAGAGAGATAGGCCCTCCAATCTCTTAAGCACTTCCAGTATTCCTTGGAACCCAACAATAGGCCAACCCTTCGAACAAGTATTCACAGCAAGACGGTGGCTGCCAAAGGCCCCAAAAACGTATCTTAGCTTGTCTTAGGCTTGTCAGTATTTCCTAAAACTTAGAAGAGAATATGAAACTTAGGAGATTATGTTGCTGGAGCGGGAAGAGTGATTTAAGGTTAGGATTCATTGCAAGAGGTACAACTAACAGCTTTTTTTCTTTTCTTTTTCACTAAAACCTTAAGCACTAGATTTAACTCTAAGAGTTGTTGTCTCTTAACCAAAGTTAAAAGGATATGTGGCGGCATGGCAAACAACCGGACACAACCGGATGGTACAAAGCCATAGAGAATCCCGAGTGTTTTTTTAAATGCTAGCAAGCTAGGTTAGGTTTTTGGCCGCCAAAAAGGAAGCTAGGTTGGGTTTTAGACCCCCCTTTTGCGGCCTTCTTCCAACCCTTCCATGTATATCTATATATATATATATCCACTTCCTCTTCAAATAAGAGACAAGCCCAAAAAACTACACAAGCAGAAAGAGCTGATTCTACCTCACTACAATCATCCAAGCCTCTAGATAGATAGCTATGTGTAACCCAAAACCTTCCTCTCCCTCCTCCTTCCTTCCTCCTAATAAAACCCATTTCATTTATAATCCCAACAAAACCATGGATCTTCACACAGATGAAGAACTCCATAGATGGCCATCTCCCTCTGAGGTAAACCCAAACAAAGAACACAAGAGCATTTTCACACACACACATATATATGTAGTCATTTAATTAACAAAATTATCTTCAACAAACACTCATTTACATGTATGTGATTGCTTTGTTTGAATTCAGGTTGTGGAGGAAATCAAAGCCATAGGGAAGATCTCAGGCCCTACAGCTATCACAGGTCTGCTCTTATATTCAAGAGCTATGATCTCCATGATTTTCCTTGGCTATCTCGGCGAGCTCGAGCTCGCAGGAGGGTCTCTCTCCATCGGCTTCGCAAACATCACTGGTTATTCGGTCATTTCCGGCTTGGCCATGGGAATGGAACCCATTTGCGGGCAAGCTTACGGCGCCAAGCAATGGAAGCTCCTCGGCTTAACTCTACAAAGAACAGTTCTTCTCCTTCTCTGTACCTCTATCCCCATATCTTTTATGTGGCTCAACATGAAGACTATCCTCTTCTGGTGTGGCCAAAATGACGAAATCTCATCAATGGCTCATGTTTTTATTGTATTCTCAATTCCAGACCTCTTCTTCCTGTCACTCCTCCACCCTCTCCGTATCTATCTGAGGACTCAAGGCGTTACGTTACCATTAACCTACTGTTCGGCCATTTCCCTTCTCCTCCATGTCCCACTGAATTTCCTCCTAGTTGTCCATTTTAAGATGGGTATCACAGGTGTGGCAATTGCCATGGTATGGACTAATCTCAATCTTTTTCTCTTGTTGTCCGCCTTCGTGTTTTTCTCCGGTGTGTACAAGGATTCATGGGTCGCGCCAAGCATGGACTGCCTCCGAGGGTGGTCGTCGTTGCTCGGGCTTGCTGTGCCAACATGCCTCTCAGTGTGCCTTGAATGGTGGTGGTATGAATTCATGATAATGCTATGTGGACTACTTCTTAATCCAAAAGCTACCATTGCTTCCATGGGGATCCTTATCCAAACCACCTCACTGGTTTATGTCTTCCCATCAGCTCTAAGCCTCGGAGTGTCGACGAGGGTCGGGAATGAGCTAGGAGCTAACCGGCCGGCTAAGGCCCGCATTGCAATGATCGTATCGCTCACATGTGGATTTGCTCTAGGCCTTGCAGCCATGTTGTTCACGACATTGATGAGGCACCAGTGGGGGAGATTTTTCACAAATGACCCGGAAATTCTAAAGCTCACCACGGTGGCATTACCGATTGTGGGGCTCTGCGAGCTTGGAAATTGTCCTCAGACTACCGGTTGCGGGGTCTTACGAGGCAGCGCAAGGCCTACCATTGGGGCAAACATCAATTTGGGATCTTTCTACTTGGTGGGAATGCCTGTTGCCATCTTCGTGGGTTTTGTGACTAAAATGGGGTTCGTGGGGCTCTGGATTGGCTTGCTCGCCGCGCAGGCTTCCTGTGCAATGCTCATGCTGTACGTGCTAGGCACAACGGATTGGGTAGTCCAAGTAGAGAGAGCAAGAGAACTTACAATCCAAACTTCTTCTTCTTGTTCTACTACTACTACTACTACTACTTCATCATCAGCAGCATTATCTATTACTAAGGAAGCTAGAAAGATGGGTAATTTGGAGGAGATTCTCTGCATTAATGATGGGTTTGTGAAGTCAGCCTCACTAGAAACAGACCCTCTCATATCTACACATATTGTGGAATAATGATTTTTTTTTTTTTTTTTTGAGGAGGTGATGTGAAAATTAGTATACTAGAATCCGAGTTGTATTGTATTGTAATTGAGAGTTTTTTTTTACTTTACCTGTTGTTATATTAATATTTATGCAGAAATTCTCATCTTAGTTCTCCATACCGGCATTGAGAGAGGAAAGAGAAGTGAAAAGGTTAAGCTGTCGGTTTTCTATAAGGCTTGGAGAGTATCTGCCTACCTCTCTTGTTGTTCCCTTCTATTTAAAAGCATAACAGTGATTTAACAGTGATTGCTTGAAAAGGAAAATTAGCATAATACTTCTTCAATTTTCGAACATTTTTTAAGTTTCTTTTAATAAAGTTTATGTCCCTATACTATACATTATATTCTGGTTTAACACTTTTACTATTTTCAAAGCATATGATAGATGCTCTCTCCACCTTTGTCTTCCTCCTCAAAAAGCTATTATAATATATTTAATATAAGCTTTTTCTGATTACTCATATTTCCACTAAAGTTTAATTAGTTTATCTTCATTTTACCATGTTTTTACTTCTTTATTATTTATACTTCATCCTTCAACTATCTAAAGTAGCTTGTACCCTCAAAGCTTCTTAAAATGAAAACAAGATACAATATTGAGAGTGAGAGAGAGTAGTATGGTGTAAAAGCAGTACTAAAGAATTAATGATTATAATTGGTAGTAGGAAGTAGCATTAGAAGAGGGTATTGGAGACACACCAGGGCTTTGTCCCAGTGGTAGTGTATCCCTGCTTTGAGGGGAGGTACTGGGTTCCATTCCCGAGAGGGTGGGAGTTTGTATATAGTCTCCATCTGCCCACTAACTGAACAGATACTAACACTTAACTGGCATTGTGGCCTAAACCTATATGATGAATAAATAAAAAAAGAAAAAAAGAAAAAAAGAAGAAGAGGGTATTGGAGGGGTGTGGGGGCTCTGCTCCTAACTGAAGAACAAAATCCAGCTATTAGTGCTTTTGTGTTATGTCTACTTCTCATATGACAAAAATACGATCAGTGCCTCTGCGCACAGGAAAGCAAATATTCTCTAAGTACCTAATACCAGTTGGGTAATTCTAGCTCCACTTCCTTTAAACTCATTTTCTTAAAGGGAAAGACCTGTTATTCTCTTCCATTAAGAGAAATGCACGTGTTTTGCACTAACACTATATGAGAAAGAGATTTGTCCCTTGACACTTCTTAGCTGTGGTTAAGATTCATTAATCCTTCGGATTCGGACTCAAACATGTAACCTTGGTTTTTAGAAAAAATATTTTAAAAATGTAACCGTAAAAGTTAAATTTCCTCAACTAGAGTTCAAAGGACAGTATCTAATCCCCACGATATGAGAGTGAGTCTTGAAAGAAAGTAGTGCTAGCATTCTCCCAGTTCTTTATTGGAATGCTAGCCCTATTGGCAGTCCTCACGAGTAAAGGGACACACATGTTTTAATTTTTTGTAAAACTAAAGCAACAATTTGAAAGAGGAGAAAATTAATTGTTGTTTTAAACTAGTTGTAAAAATAACACGTTCAAATTTTAAATCACACGTGTCACTTCATTAGTGAAATTATGATAATCTTTTGAAATTTCGTGAGTTTGGCTAGCATTCCTTAATGGTTATTGGTTTGTGCAAGGAAGTAATTACTTGAAACGGATAATGTTAACATCACTTTCTTTAAAGACTCACTCTCTTTTTTATTGAAGAGAATGTTAGTAGAAAACACGTGTTCTTCTTTTAATGGAAGACAATTACGCATGTTTGGTCCGAAAGAAGTGAGTTTGAAAGAAAGTGATGCTTGCATTACCTATTTAAAATAAGGTTATCGCTAATTAAGGACAAATGTTTTGAACCAGCAAATTGTCTACCAAAAAGAGTCTTAAAAGAGAGTGTGCTAGCATTATCCTAAAGATAAATAGTCAGATTAGAGACAACAAATTAATTAAAATTAAAGGATAGAGAAGAAAATAGAAAAATATATAGGGAAATAATAAGCGGCCTCCTGTCTCTTTTAAAAAGAAGTTTTTCCGTAACACAACACGTACACTGAAAATAATCTGATTTTTATTGATTTATTTTTCTTAAAGCAAATGCTTCAAACCCTCTTTCTCCTCTCATGGCACCTTTCCAATCTTTAGGATTATTATTTTCTTTTCTATCGATCATAGTACCACTCACTTGGTTATATTTTTCAGTTTAAATATAAAGCGGAGCTCTGCATCATGCGGCGGGAGCTCCCTTTTTACACTATCCGGGGGCAAATCTGTAAATCTCTATATTTTTCTTCTTTATATCTTGTAAGGTCCCAGATAAGGTGGCAAGCATCACTATGTATAGTCTGTAGTTTGGCATTTTCTATACTTGGTTGATGAATTAAGTGCAATATAGTACCACTCACTTGGTTATCACTAGCTCTTTTGAACCTAACCCTAAGTCCCTATTGTGCACTGGGTGTGAGTGTTTTTCCTCACATGTCAGCATTAACTGCATATACTTGTCAGGAATTACTTCTTTTGGAGGAGTACTAATTTGCGAGGTGCATCTTTGGCTGGGGGCAATTGGGACTAGAACTTCAATGAATCTGCGGATTTTGGCTGCAGAAGGCTTGTCAGCCATGCCACCTCAACTTTTAGGGTTAGGGTATAGGTTAACTTCTTTAACCCTAACCAAAAGCTGAGTTGGCATGGAAGACAACCCTTTTGCAGCCAAATCCATCTTGCACCACTTGGCACCTCACTAACCTTTATTTGATGACAAGTGCATCAGCGACAATGCAAGACGTGTCTTGCATTCAATGTCTTTTCCTCATGAACTCATTTATTTAAATCTATGAAACCGCCCCATTGGTGGAAGCGGTGAGGGTTGATGCACCAAAGAAATCAAGAAAAATAAGCAAAAAAGTAGGAAAAAGAAACCCTTTTGCAAGTTCTATCTCATTTGTTTATGTAATTTTTTTTAGGGCCTTTGTAAGAAACATACCTAAAACTGGAATGAGATATGTTCTCTTTCCTATAGATGTCTATCTTTTTAAAGGAATGGTGAGTGCTTCTTATCCTTCCCTTGCCGAGCCCAAAAAAAAAATAAAAAAATTAACCCCTAAAGTAAGTGGAAGCTGTGGCCACTAGTACCACCTTACCATAACAGGTGATGAAGTCCTTCTCTAGGAAAGATACTTGTCTCAAACCCAACTCATCTTTGATTGCCTTTCGGCATATGCTTTCAAAATGGCCAAAAAGTGAGTGGCATCAGATATATGTATTACAGGTGCTCGCACCTGGAAAATGCCCAGCTTGTATGATGTATCTACCATTGCATTGTACCCTCCGGGGACCCACCGGGGACTTGTCTCGTCGGAAATGCATGCATTTTCGTAGTCTCTTCCATTGTACAGACTGTTGCCATCCTAGTGTTGGCATTCGGAGAGAGGCCCACCCTAATGCTTTTAGCTATTCAAAATACCATAATTCCAAGTATTTGGTGTGAATCGAAGCCGTTTGATTGTGATCGGATGGTTGTCGAAAGATTGGCCTAATAATATTGGCCAGTGGGCCGCACTACTATTAGAGAGCCCTCATTTCAAAGAGAGTTTATTTTTTTCAAAATAGGCCCAAGTTTACCCATTTTTATCAAAATAGGCCATGACTTTTCAATATTGCATCTTTAGGCTTAGGCGCATGTGAGTCTCACACATGTGCGAGACTTTAGCCTAGATGGATCAAAATGCCCATGTTCTCTTTGTGTAAGAGAGAATGTAAGAGAGAATATACTGTTTTCTTTTACAGTTCACGTTTTGTTAGCATTAGGTTTGAAAACAGGGGATTGTTCATTCGGAAATCCGGTCTCTCTCTTTTTCGTTTGAGTCGATTCATTTGATATAGAAGTAAGAGTTCATTATCACATTTCTTGGTAATATATTTTCAATTTCATTGTGGTTTTCTCGAATCAATTCGAATCTCTTCTTATTATTATTTTTTGTCATTTAAGGTGTTTTTCTAGTATGGTATTAATGTTAGATTTCTTGCTCTGATTTATCTTTTGTATTTTTGAAATTTTCTATATTGGTATTGTTCATTTTCATTCCACTCCCGCACTGTAAATTTGTATTCGCAGTATAAATCAATCGAACATATTCAGAAACATAATAACATAATTATTATCGATTGATTGATATTATTTATTTATTAATGTTGTTAGAGTTTAAAATTGTGTTGCAATATTGCAGATAATAGATCAAACAATTATACCTTTACTTTGCTACTACAACAAGGAATTGATTCGTGATGGTGAAACTTCTTTTACAATAGTGGAATAACAAAATTTGAATATGCAGAAAGCTAAGCTTGCTTGTTTCACAGACACACAACTTTTCCCTAATAGCCTTAGCTCCGTCGGCCGGCTCATCTGTTTACCCGAGCTTGCTTATACCGCTAGCAAGAACCGACTCTTGGAATCAAACGAAGGTCGAAGGACCATTCGAATCATTAAGGGGCATAGATTTAGGCAAGGCCCCCAGGGGAGGGGAGGGGAGGGGAGGGGGGAACCCACTATCTTGAGAAATTACCTACAAGCTGCTCTTATATACTATATCGATTCATCACTAACTCCCAACCATATGAGGTTAATATTAGAATGATGTGTTTATTTCCTACATGTATGAATATTCGAATGGTTTCTAAATAAGGGTATTCGAAAGATGCTAGATTTGTACGTACATAATGTAACGAGGATGTTGTAGATTTGTAGAAATGCAAAATTGTATAGGATATTGTATAATTTGAAATACCTTTTCATTTCTGGATGTACCTTGGCATTTTCAGTATTTTAGATTTATATGTGGTATACTTGGTTGGTGTATAAATGTGATTGAATGGTTATATGGTGTAAATATGAAGTTTGATAGTTGCACATCTCAGATTGCTTATATATGTGTTAGATCGATAATACAGGAAAATTTGAATGGTTGCGTGTTCACACTTGCTAATATAATAACAATCGATCGATAATATGCGATTGAGCGATATACTAATAGCGATCTAAAGTGAATTAAATGTCAAAATAAGCATTAGAGACAGAAATATTCCATCTTTTGATAGTTGCCTGTCTCAGATTGCTAATATATGTGTTAGATCAATAATACAAGAAATTTTGAATGGTTACGTGTTCACACTTGCTAATATCAGTAATGATCGATTGATAATATGGGATTGATCGATGTAACGGATAAAATTCGTAAAAATGAGTAAAAAGAAGGGGTAAAATAGGAATTTATCATGCTAGCAAATTCTAACAATTTAGCCGACATAAGCCCACTTGGGCTATGTGCTGGCTCACTTGAGTGTTGTCTGACAGGTGACCTCATCATGACTACACAAGTCATGATGACTCCAAATGCCTATAAATAAGCAAGAATCACCAGAAAGAAGAGGAGGATGGTGCGGAAGGCAAGAGCTTGAGTCATTCACACCCCTACCCCGAAGGGCTATGCAGGCGGCCACTCACCTGATTCTCTCATCTTCCTTTGGTGTTATCCGGCTACTTCATGCTCTTTATGGTCTCACAATCGATTATGGCCACTAGATTCTCTCAAATAGGTCATGTCCGCCTGATGCTCTCCATGAATGGTCACACTGCCACTTGCACGGCCTTGCAATTGATTAGCTGTTGAGTGCAATCACACTTAAACTTGTGTCTGACGATGTGAATAGTGCCAAATCCGTTGTCGCGTTGTGCTGTGAATAGTGCCGAATACGTTGTCGCGTTGTCTGCTGTGAATAGTGCCGAATCCGTTGTCACATTGTATTGTGAATAGTGCCGAGCTCGTTGCCCGTTGTTTGATGTACAACGTACCCGTTGTCTGATGTACAACGTACCCGTTATTTGATGCATAACGTATACATTGTCCGTGCCTTATCCGAGCTAGGTTGTCAGAGCCACGTTGTCCGTGCCTTGTTCGAGCTACGTTGTCAGAGCCACGTTGTCCGTGCCTTGTCCGAGCTACGTTGTCAGAGCTACGTTGTCTGTGCCTTATCCGAGCTACGTTGTCAGAGCCACGTTGTCTGTGCCTTGTCCGAGCTACGTTGTCCGTGCCTTGTCCGAGCTACGTTGTTAGAGTCACGTTGTCCGTGCCTTGTCCGAGCTACGTTGTCAGAGCCACGTTGTCCGTGCCTTATCCAAGCTACGTTGTCTGTGCCTTATCCGAGCCACGTTGTCAGAGCCACGTTGTCTGTGCCTTATCCGAGCTACGTTGTCAGAGTCACATTGTCTATGCCTTGTCCGAGCTACGTTGTCAGAGCTACGTTGTCTGTGCCTTGTCCTCTGCCTTATCTAAGCTACGTTGTCAGAGTTACGTTGTCTGAGCCATATTCTTTGTGCCTCCTGAGCTACAATCTCCAGAGCATAACACCAGAGCTCGTCCTCAAGTGCATATACCCAGTGACCTCACGATAAGTATCTCTATACTATTATGTTCATATGTTTATGTGCTTGTGCCTTATACTGACTTTATCATCGGAGCTTATTTCAGGGTGCACACCCGCCCCCTCAAACTCATTTACAGGTGGAGTTTTGCTATTATTCCTCTACCAGCAAAGCAGCTACAGACGTGTGGCATGTACGGGATTTTTCCCTTTCAATCGATATACTAGTAGTGATCTAAAATACAAAATCATGCATTTTACCCTGTATTATGATATCAATCAATCGCATATCGATCCCATATTACCGATTGATAATATGTGATTGATAATACAAATGATCGATCACTATTTCGGTCATTATTTATGAGCGATCTGAGACACACGATTATTAATTTTCACATTTATACAAACTAAATATATAAGGACACCATCAAAATTATACGCCATATAACCCATTCAATCACATTTACACACCAACTGAGTATACCAGAAATAAATCTAAAAATCTGAAAATACCAAGTTACATCTAGAAATGAAAGAGTATTTAAAATTATAAAATAATACATACAATTCCACATTTATACAAATCTACAACATCCTCATTACATATATTATACAAATCTACAATTACTATATCAATACACCACAATGACATCCTTGTACTACACCGCTATAACATCCTCGGTTATGGCAATGTAGCAATGACATATTCTCGAATACTACCTCTTTTCTTTTTGTAAGCACCCAATTTTTACATCTCTTCTTAATCATGGTTAACCATCTTAACTATGGTTAATACCCTCAAACCTTAATTGAGCCTTAGTCAAACCATAGGTCAAACCTAAGCAAGCCTTAATCAAACCCTAAGTCAAACCTAAGCAAACCCTAATCAAGCCTTAGTCAAACCTTAGGCAAACCCTAAGTCAAACCTAAGCAAACTCTAGGTCAAACCCTAGTCAAGCCTTAGTCAAACCTTAGGCAAACCTTATGTCAAATCTAAGCAAACCTTAGGTCAAACCTAGGCAAACCCTAATCAAACCAGGTCAAAATCGTAGTCAACCCTAGTCAAACCCTAGGTTAACGTTAGGTCAAAACCCTAGGTCAAACCTAAGCAAGCATTAGTCAAACCTTAGGAAAACCCTAGTCAAACCCTATGCAGATTATAGGTAAACCCTAGTTAAATCCTTAGTTTAACTCTAGGGTTATTTCTAGGCCCAGAGACCCAAAAACTACAACCAGACCACCCTGTAGGTCCAAGCATGGGCCCACAAGCCTTAGATGACCGTTGGTGGAAGGCCCATGCCCAAAATTTGAAAACTTAGATAATGGCGGTAATAATATTACCACTTTAACTAATTTTGACAAAAAGTATTGTGCCTTGACCAGTAGTGACTGGGTTGGGCATGTTTGGGCAAAAACCTATAAATTACGATAATAACATTACCGCAATTATTTGTTTAGCCTAAATCAGGAATGACGATACTGGAATTACCGCAATTCCTCGAATTTACGTAAAACAGGGCTAACACTCCTTTCAGACCACCTGTTGCACCCCCATTGGGTCCTTCACCTTATTTTTAATTCCTAAACTATCCTAGGTCATCCCCAAGCCTATAAATATCTCCCCCCTCCCTCCCTCAAGCTTTCAAAGGATTCCAAAATCTCATTCCAAAAACTCTGTAGAAACTCTGCCAAATCCTAGTTCCAGCCTTCCTCTCTCAGTCCTTCATTTAAGGAGAGACCTTAGAGCACTCAGGGATCATGCCTAGGCCTCTACCACCTTACACCGCCACCTCCACCACCGTGGGAGTTAAGCAACAAGGTAGGTCATTCCCCTACCCCTTTTATTTTCTATAAACAGTATTGTGAGCCCCTAATCTTACTCTAGGAGACTTTTATTTTCTGTTTTGTTTCAGTATACTCGAAGGACAAAGGTCCCCTTGCCTCTTCATAGGCATGGCGACTCATTCGAGGGAGCAAACCTCGGCTTTATAGCCTTCCACTGTGCATGGTATGTCCCATCAGTTTCTATGGGACCCTCAGTCCATGAGGGATCCCTTGGAGTAGGCCTGATTCTATCCCATGAGGGAGAATCATTTTTCTGGAAAAAACAGAAATGACGGTAAACACAATACCGCCATTTATGGGCTTTTCTTTTGCAGTGGCCATAGGCCCGTTTTGGTTAAGTCCTGGTCCATTCCAGGGCCTGTTCTAGGTCCCTGAGACTTCCCTCTACCCACCCTGATCCTTCCAGACTCACCCCAGTAGCTTAACCATGGTTAAAATTTCAAACAATAGAAGCTGTCAAGAATGTCGGTAAACTATTTACCGATATTTTGAGTTTCCTGGTTTACACTATAAATGGCCACTGTGGGCCCATTTCAGACCAGACCTTGGGCCCACAACAGGCCCAGGATACCTGGCAGAGTCCACTCATCAACCTTAAGGGTCCAAGACCCTATGGGTTCACTCTTGACCAGCAAATCCATTTCCAGAAAAGACTGGCAATGGCCATGAACTGTCTACCGTCATTCCAAATTTGTGAAGATTTGGAATTGGCAGTAAACAGTCTACCGCCAATCTCAGTTTTTTACAAATTGGGATTTGCACAGGACCAGACCAGGTAGGAGACCATTCTAGGTCCTACCCTGCTACATGGGCCCATTCTAGACTTGCTCAGACCCTTAACTGGGGTTAACTCAACCCTGGTTAAACTTTTAACCATAGTTAAGTTCTTTTGACCTTGGAAAAATCTTTGAAACATACAAAAATTGTAAAAATACCAAAAACTTGACCTTGGACCTTTTAACCATAGTTAACAACTCTAATCATGGTTAACTCTCCCCTTAACTCCGGTTAAGCAGCTGTTAGTCTACCGGACTAATCCTAGGCCTACCGGGCCTAATCTTAGTCTATTAGACTAATCATTGGCCTCCGGGCATTTCCCCTTGACCTCCGGGCTTAAATCTTCAAAACCATGCACTTGACTAATCCGGTCAATCAAACCCTATCCCCCGGACTAGACCCTTAACCACCCCGGTGCACACACACACTCTCCTTAGCCTTGAAACGAGCTCATGTATCAGAATTACGCTCGGTCTGATCTCACCCCTTGTGAGTACGTAGGCAACCCAATCCAGGTTCGACCATAGTTAAAAATTTTTCTTTCTTGGATTAGTATACTCTAAATACTTAGGCATTTAAATATAATTTGATTTTAATTTGACTTATGTCTAGGGAGTAAGTAATCATTGCAAAATGGGGATCCTAGGGTGCTTAACACATTCCTTGAGATTTGACCAAACCCCTTACTTAGAATTTCATGTAAACCATAAGACTTTATCCATATCTGAAACTTGTTTTTCGGAATTAATAAATGACAACTCTCAATGTGAACCAGTGAGTAAAAGCCCGTATTCACACTTTTTTTTTAGAGGCAATATTCTTCACATATATTTTTGAAACTGTAAAAACAAACTAAAAATATAATAGCGCGGGAGTGAAATGGAAAACGAACGATACTAATTCTGAAATTTCCAAAAATACAAAAGATACATTAAATTAAAAAATCTAACAAAACCCGTACGTAAAAACACCATAAACAATATAACAACAATACAAAGAAGAATGTGAAATCTATATTGATTGAATCGAATCCAGCAAACAAGAAAGTGACCAAATTTTCTTAACCAACTACCCCCATTTTCAAACCAAGAATGTGAATCATAAGATAAAATATTGAATTTTCTCCTTCACGGAGAGAACATGGGCATTTTAGTCCATCTAAGCTTTAAGTCTTGTGAGACTCACATGTGCCTAAGCTTAAAAAATTATTTTAAAAACTCAATGCCTATTTTGATAAAATAAAAAAAACTTGGAGCTTATTTTAAGAAAAAAGACTTTTCTAAGATGCTAATCAAATGGTGTTGGGCTCACCACGTGGGACAATGGCCACATGAAGCATGTGCCGGAATCCTGTTGGTACAAATAAATGTATGGTTTTTTTTTTTTTTCTTAAAAAAAAAACTCCCTATGTTATCAGCTATTTGTAAATAGCCCTTATGTTTTGTGATTTTGCATTATCCCCCCCCCCAACTTTCAAAATTTTTGCAAATACACCTTTCTATCCCAAAGCATGCTAACGGATGTTAATTTTTTTAGGAAATGACCTTTTTAACCCTTTTTAATGGGTTGGAGAGAACACATGCCTCTCTAGGTCACCTGTGTCCCACACGTATCCCTTTTTAATTGGGGTTAAGCTTAATTGACCTAAGGTTAATATTTTTTTAAAAAAATTTAAAAATCAAGGTTATATGGATGAACCCTAAGGGTGAGTGAATCTTGAATCTTAACTACAATCAGTGAGTGTTAAAAGGGACACATGGTGGCTTGTAGAGTTTCCTTTAATTGTGGTTAAGTATTATCAACCTAAGGTTAATATGTTTTTTTATAAACTCCAAGGTTAGATGCATGAACCCTAGGAGGGAGTGAATATTAACCACATGTTAATGAGTGTTAAAAGGGCACATGGCAGCTTGTAGAGCCTCCTCTAACTGTGGTTAAGCATAACCAATCTAAGGTTAATATTTTTTCTTCTAAAAATCAAGGTTAGATGCATGAACCCAAGGGATGAGTTAATCTTAACCATAGTTAGTGGATTTTTAAAAGGACATGTAGCGGCTTGTAGAGCCCCCTTTAACCATGGTTAATCATAATAATATTTTTGTATAATTTTGTTATCTAAAATTCAAGGCTAGATGCATGATCCCTAGGGGCGAATGAATATTAACCACTGTTAGTGGGTGTTAAAAGGGGCACATTGCGACTTGTAGAGCCTCCTTTAACTATGGTTAAGCATAATCAATCTAAGGTTAATATTTTTTTCTTCTAAAAACCAAGATATGATGCATGAACCTAGGGGTGAAAGGATCATAAAATCAATTAGTGAGAGTTTAAAGGGACGCATGGCAAATTGTAGAGCCCACTTTAACTATGGTTAAGCATAATCAACCTAGGGGTGAGTGAATCTTAACCACAGCTAGTGGGTTCCAAACACTTTTCTTGTGAAAAGTTTTTATAATCCTCCTTAAAATCAAATAAGGTTAAAAATGTCATTTCATAAAAAATTTAATACCATTAACTTGCTTTTGAATGGAAGGGTGGATTTGCAAAAATTTTAAAAATTAGTGAGGGCATAATACAAAATTAGAAAATATAAAGGATATTTACAAATAGCTGAAAACATGTAAAAAAAAACCCCTAAATATTTTCCCTATAAACAAGTCCAAAAGAGGAGTATCACTTGGTGGGGCATGGGTATCAAATACAGGGAGCAAGGGATGTCATTTGTAGGACTTTGCTGTAAACTTTAAGGCAGTAAGGTTTTGACAAATGCAGGGCAATTGTTGTCTCCTTCTATGCCAGAGGTTATTTTCTGTTCCCCTAAACAAGAACCGACCTCCAAATGTCTAAAACTCATACAACCCTTAGACCTAGTCACCCCACTTTGTGTTCTCTTACCCAATACAGTTCTCCCTTCATAAAAGTCATTACTCTATAAAGTTATGATAAGAACGAGGTCTCATTGGACCAAGAATGGGCTTGATATTATTTTTTTTTTCTGATTTTTTAATAGGCCCAACCTGTTTATAAGATTTTTGCAAGTTTTAATTGCACCGTTAAAACTCCTAATGAAAACTTAGGGCCGCATTCAAGCCAAGCTGGCTCGTGATCTCGGCTCCTTGGCATCCAAGTTCAAGCTAGTACTTCAAGTTCACAGCTAGCACTTCAGGCTCGAATGACCAAGCTTTTATTTGAGATCAAATGTTTAAACGAGCTAAACTTGAGCCAAACCTTATTTGATTAACTCGGCTCATTTAAAGCTTGGTTCGACTAGAACTCGGCTCAAATCAAATATTGTATATATTTTTAATGCTATTTATATTAATATTATTTTTTAACTTAAAAGAAATAAGTTTAGGACTAAATAATATAAAAAAAGTTGAAAGGATAAAAACAAAAACCCAAACTCTTTAGCCTGAAGATTATCCTCAAATCTGATTTTTGCATTTGATTAGATTAATTCTGTATAGTTTCTTGTATTGTAATTTAATAATAAATAATTTTATCAAAATCATGTAAAAGTAAAACTGATAAAAATAACTTTGAAATTCAAATCAAGCTTGAAGCAACCCGAGCTCAGCTCGACTTCAATCATGTTTCATGAGCTCGATCAAATTTGTTCAAACAAGCTCAATTTTGAATATTCGAGCTCAAGCCGAGTTCGAACATATTAAAAAAACCAAGTTCAAGCTTAAGCCGAGTTTGAACATATTAAAACCAAAAACCAAAGATCAAGCTTGGTAAAGCTCGGCTCGGCTCGAATAAAGGTCTACTCATTATAATAATAATAGAGGAATGAGAGAATCCCCCCACTATGGGGTGATAAATTTGCTTTATAAGTTGGAAAATGAATGAGGGAATAGTACAACTCTCATGCTCTACACACGTGGATGATAGTCTCAAAAAGGTGGCAAAGGTAGGGAATTTAATTGTACGTATCTTTGCTTTAAAGTGGAAGAAGCAGCAAAAGAAAGGCCACTCCAGCACTTAGTGGTTGACATTTCTGCATACTTAGTGTTTGACTCATCCTCTTTGTTTAGTGCTCTGACTAATCTGGCTTAGTTGGTTCTGCACTTAGAGTTCCACATGCTTTGATTGAAACATTAACTAACCCAACACACCCAAAAAGGGGGAAAGAATGCTAAAGAAAGCACAAAAGGAGTCCAAGAAGCTGTGAACTCTATAATTCTATAGGATATGAAATGCTCTGAGCTTCTTCTTCTTTTTCTTTTTTCTGGTGGGGTTTGCTAAGGTCAAACCCCCCACGACCGCAATGGCCGTTGCATCAGTTGGATGATGACTACTACGGTGCGTGTGGGTCAACGACTGGTTCTTCGGGAAAACATACACAGTACAGGATAGGCACATGTCAACGACCGCATACGTTAGGAGAAAGCATGCTGTCTTCCAAGATGAAATGGTGCAGCATTTGACTTGCAACTAACACCACTCCTGGCAATGTAATAAGTACCTGTGTTTTGAGATGCTTGTATGCTAAGCATAAACCTATAGTGGGTTTCACTCTCTTTTATGTTAATGGCTCTCCAAAGCCATGTTTTATGTCAAAGTAAGCAAATATATTTTTATAGTTAATGAACTATAGCAACCACTACAAATCAAACAGAGAATGAAACTGAGATGAAGTGAAAAAAGATCTCTAAATTGATTAAAATCTCAATTAGGAAGGAGAGATGATTTCAAGGAACATGCCTACCAACTATATGAGGAAGTTCTACATTACTGGAAGCAAAGCACCAGCCGAATCATAATATTCGTCTGCTTTGCTGATGCTGTTTTCGTGACGAATAATCAAGTCATGGATAAGCAGGGTCATGCATTTACAGAGGAGGATCTCAACGTAGAGGCCTTACTCGGCCATTACCAAGATTATTAACCATCATTCTGCAAATAATATTAAAAATAATCCGAAAGTAAAAATGCTATAACTGAATAACATGCTTTCTGAATCCTATTTACTTCATATGCAGATTTGAGTGTCAAGGGGCAGGGAAGTTCTAAAGTCATCCTCTTAAAATGGTCATGCAGGTTCAAGGCAAGCTTGTAGTGATTGAATGTTCCACACTGGTGAATTAATTAGCATAATTTGCCTAATTGTGTTTTGATAAAAATAAGAGCAGTGATTAGCATACCTGGGAAATGGATTGTAAAATCCAATGTTGGATATCATTGGTCCATGCCCCCCTCTTAAATACCCATCACAATTAATGGGTATTTAAGAGGGGGGGCATGGACCAATGAGATCCAGCCTTGGATTTTAAAATCTATTTTCTAGGTACGTTAACTATTTCCCTAAAAATAATGGTCCATTCAATTTGTCATGATAATTGTTAGAAAATTTGAGTCACTTTGTCAAGGTTTCTATGAATTCAAGTCTTAAAATTCTTTAAATGAGATTTGAAATCATTCAAAGCATTTTAAGTCTTATGGGAATTGCAACCCAAGAGATGAAAAGTAATACATCCAGTTCTCAAAAGAAAATGTAAATGCATATTGTCAAATGACAAAACTTGTAAAGTGTCAGACTTTTTAAGTCTCCCCAAAAGAATATGCCCTAGAAGTAAGAAAACAGAGATGATCAAGGATTAAAAACATGGGTTCAATGTGACTCGGCTATGTAATCGAACTGACATAAGTCAGTTCCCAACTGAGGAGAGACAGACACATTTATATCTAGTTTAATACGACTTGGAATCAGACTGAGATAAACATGGTTTCATGTGTGTTTGCATGTATTTACAAGCTATTCGTTGTAAATATTTTGTGCAAAGAATTCATTGGAGCTATTGACATCACATTCACTGGATACATGTATTTACAAGCTATTGCTTGCAAATATTTTCTGCAAAGTATTCTTCGGATCTATTTTTTTTTAGGACTTTGCTACTGAGACCGCGTTAGGGCAGAAACCATACTCTTAGAGCATTGGTTTTCAGGTGGGGCCCATTTTCACATGGTAAGCCCCACCTAAAATCTCATACTCTTAGAGCATGGTCTCAATGGTCTTGACCCTAAGGGAGTCTTAGAAGCTTTATCCTTTTTTTTATAGGTAATCGGGAGCATCATATATAATAGCAAAAAGGAGTTGCAATGATTCACAAAGAGTGAACCGGACAAGCAGAAAAAAGAAGTCACCCCTACCCTAATTAAAAGATACATGCAAAATGCTTCAGTGACTCCTACCCTAATTAAAAGATACATGCAAAATGCTTCAATGACTATATAGTTTGTTAAGAAGGAAACTCAGCATCATCCCTCCCCTAGGCTACCCCCCTACCCTCCCCTAGGCTATCCCCCCGATGGTAGCCCAAACTCTTAAGACCATGCAAGCCAGCTTGGTTACCCTAACCTGATCCACTGATAGAGAAGTGTCCTAAAAAATGCGACTATTCTGCTCCTTCCAAATAGACCAAGTCACTGCCCCTAGGATAAGCGGCCCAACTACGGGCCCCTCAATCCCAACTGCATGCAAGATAAACTCTCAAAGGAAAAGGGAAAGACCAATGCAACACCAAAGTAGGCTAGAAAGCAACTCTAGATAAAGTGTGCAAAATGGCAGTGCAATAACAAATGATCCACAATTTCTTCCACTGCAAAGCACATCACAATTCACATATCTGTTTGGAAGATTTCAGCCTCCACTTTGAAAATATCCGGTGTCAACATTTTATCCAAAAAAAACTGTTAATATAAAAAAGGAAACCTTGGATGACATACCTAAAAAAAAATGTCGTGCATTTTCCTCTCTCGTCAAATAAAGAGCTTTAACGAAAGATCTTCAACGATGCAAAGAGTGTTCTTTATAAAACTCTCGATATTGGACCAATTTGGTCTTAGTGGTTACAGGGAACTCAACTAAGAGCCTAAGGCTAAGAACTTCCAATCGAATGGAATTAGCTGAGCCCGAAACTCATTTGGTTGACATTTTGCATGGCAGCCATGGAATGGCAGGCTCAATCCAATCTGACCTATCATGTATACATTTAATAAAAACAATTCTAGATGGTGACAGAAAAAAATTAATCCAATGCAAAAGTCATTATTTCTCATGCTCGGTTTACATCAGCAACTTCTGCAAATTCTTCAATTTCATCAACATCATCAATGGCAGCATCTTCGCTATCATCATCGAAAGCCCCTTCACTTGCATCTATAATTAGTATTAAAAGACGAGTCATATTGAAGGAAACTAACTGACCTAAGTAAAAAAGCAGATTACTTGTCAACTACAGAAAAAGAAACATGTGAATATGAAACCCCAGATAAGAATTCAGTGTTTTTTTAATTTTGCATTCAGCAACTTTAGTTTGGATTGTTTTGTTAATTTTTCACTCAGCAGGTATAGTTCCCATTTCGGCAATGCACACCCACCCACACACACAAATGCATGCATGCATGCAAACTAGGGATCAATGTTTCAAGGTTAGCTTTAACGGAAAAAGTAGAACCAATCAGTTAGATCCATAGAGATATTCCAAAGCTGAAACATAGAAAGCTTTAATGGCAAAAACAAGCGACTAATCTATTTGATTCACAACACATTCTTGAGAGAAGAAACCCAAGATTTATCCTTTTACTCCTATGTGTAATCGCCATGTAGAAAAAAAGATTTTCAATAAAGAAGTTTTAGAAAAAGGACCTTACATTCTTCTTTAAAAAAGGGGTGCTGCTACGTGCACATTAAAATATGCTAATATACACCAAATTAATATTTACATTATTCCATTTTAAACAAACACCAAAAGAAACCATGGGTATCATTGCCGAACTTCAGCCTTTGCATTTCAGACCAAAACTCATAACTGAATACTCTAAATATCCAAAGAGAAAGTTCAATAAAGCAAATCTCTGATTGAGTTTCAAAACGAAAACAGTCATTGGGCCCACAATGCCTCTTCCTCTAAGGTTGTCAGCAGGTGGATGAATATCATGTCCCCACTTCCATGGGTCTCGTAAGCTAAAAAAAATCAATTGATTTTCAGTCGAATTCGTGAGAATATTGCAAAGAAAGAAAAATTGCAAAGATTCCTTATTGTCTTTCCCTCCAGATCTGCTCGGACACTTAGAGGAAGAACTGGAGAGGAGAAAGTAGCCCCAACCAAGGTTTGAAATTTCATTGAAATTCCGTGAAAGTTCGGTTTCAGACAACCCCAACGACATCGAATCTGGGTTTATTTCGAAAATCAGATTTTGGCCGAAATTTCGGGTGAAATTTCGGAATTTCGGCCGAAATCTGATTTTTTTTTTTTTTAATTTAAAATTCCGAAATATTTCGAAATTTTCACTAAAACTTCGTGAAATTTTGAAAATTTATATATTAATTTTAAAAATAAAATAATAATATTTATATAAATATATAAAATTTTAATAAAATATTATTTTTTAACATATATATATTAATAATATATATATATATATATATATATATAATTAATAACATAATAATATTTCGGATTTCGAAATTTCGCTGAAATCCTGCAATTTTTCAGGATTTCGGTTTGGGTTGGCTGGCTGAAATCTTCGAAAATTTCAAAATTAAAAACCTTGCCCCCAACTCCCTTATTGATGTTTACTTGAAAACTAAATTTAGTTTTGGTGTATATTCAGCAATGATTGATGTGCGCATAACAGTGCCCAAAAAAAGCTAACATCCCTGTAAAGGAGGCATTTAATTCATAAACCAGAACTCTGACTTGGCCAATTCATATACCAGCCCCTAAAACTAATCCCAAGATCGATATGCTGGAATATAGTGACAAAGTTCGGGTTCGTGAAAATTTGGAAAAAAATAAAAAGTAAATGAATAATTATAAAAACATACGGAACAATTTGATTAAAATATATACAAAATAAGTAAGTTTTTTGA
The DNA here is from genome assembly GCA_015143295.1 of Tetracentron sinense. Classification (NCBI taxonomy): domain Eukaryota; kingdom Viridiplantae; phylum Streptophyta; class Magnoliopsida; order Trochodendrales; family Trochodendraceae; genus Tetracentron; species Tetracentron sinense. The sequence continues at coordinate 22,165,069 of CM026574.1, forward strand.
ATAATTCAGGAAATTTGGGAATAATTTGTAAAAAAACGCGAATAATTCGTAAAAACGACGTTTTGATAAATAATAATTAAAAAAAAAGTGATTTAAACGCCAAATATTTCGGCAACCCAAAAATTCGTGAATAAAACATGAACTTTTGGAAAAAACGGTGTTTTTTGTTACTTGGTGCTGGATCTTTTGTATAGCTCAAGCCTTAACACCCATTGGGCTTGTTGACCCAAACCTCCTAGTCATGAACCTTTTAACACAGCAACAACAACAAAAAAATGAACCTTCTAACATGAAGCATAACCATTCAATTACTATTGCAGTATAAATATTTCATGAAGGTATATCATACTATGTGATGATGGATTTTCTACACGGCCAGTCCAGCAGAATATGCATAGGCCAGGAATCTTACACGTGGAAGCTGATTTGGTTGCCCAAAATGGGCTCCAAATGTTCGCCATCTCACCCTATCCTCATGGGGCAAGTTTCACCCCAATAGCAGCCAACACAACCAAAGAGCTATCTTTTGCAATCATTTCCTATTTGAAAAATTTTAAGAACTTCAATGGTTTCCATTAGTAGTGGAAGAGTCCAACACACAGTAGGGTATAGTGCTGACATGGTACAAGTGACCTATCCAGAGGGTTGTCTATCAGATTAATAGTCTAGATTGACCACATCTTGCCTCCACATGGCTGTAGATGGGGCAACAAAGAACTATGGAACGGCAATCCAGAAAAAAACATACTTTTATACTAAAACAATGCGAAAATAGCTTGAGTCAAAAATAAAAGATTAAAACTCAAATTAACTGATATCTAATTACCACCATGGACAGAGAATGGCAGAAAATTTACCCATAGAATTTGATAGCGCCTTTGATTCTAATGTGTTATCAAGAAGATATGGAAGTTCTAAGAGCTGCAGCAACGCATCTGTTTGAGGGTTCCGATGATGCCCTGCAGAAAATATAAGACATTTAAATGGTCAATGTGTATAGGTTGCATGTTGTTTATCTCTTGAACCACCAATGTGAGATCATACCACTCAGAAAAGAAAATTAACAAAATTCATAGAGGTCATACAAGTCATAAACTCAAGCATTACTGCAATGACATCACAACTTTCACATTCATCTAATTACATGCTATACATGTAAGGTTAGTTGGTTGCCAACTTGTTTAAACTAGAACCTAATAAAATTAAATCAATCTGCAAAGTTCTAATGTTCAGGCTTATTGATTGCTAATAGAAGGTAGCCGGAGCTACAAGTACCATCACTTCTAAAAAGAAAGAAATCTCATAGCAGAAAATCTGTGACAGCAAATAAATGTAATAGTTCACATTGAGCCATCAAACCGCATGAATTAGAATCCTGTAAATATTCAAAAGGTATAATCTGCCATTAAGGAATCAAGCTCTATAGAACCATGTGTTCATAAGGTAACTTACAGCTTTTAAAGATCATAAATAGAAGACACAAAAGTCCTTCGCAAATCATCCTTCAACAGGTAGCTGCAAAAGGCAAGCTCAAGCCCAGCCCAATTATAAATGGGTTGAAACCAAACTCAAATCTGATCGATGGGTCCAAAATCTCAACCCTAACCTGTGAAACTTAGACGGGTTCACACAGGTTGATGGCTGGGTTGGCACCTCTAATTTCAACCACCGTTGTTACACTCACATAGACCCAATTATTATTAATTTATAAGTTTATATACATTTTCACTTTTAGCTACTCAAACATTAGAATTGGAAATTTATAATTCAATTTCATCCAATCAGTAGTGCATACAAATGAAAAAAAAATTACACTACGCAGAATTCAATTATGTGGTTTTCAGTTCTATAGAATTCAATTCTTCAAGTGTGCACCCTTAATGAATCAAGAGTTAGTGTTGTTTCCGTATACCACCATTGTTCTACCCTCCCCCCCCCCCCCCCCCCCCCCCCCCCCCAAGGAAAAAGGGGAGATACTTCACTTCTAAATCCCCAATCTACTTTCACTCTTGATCATCGGATCCCAACTAGTTTTTACAAATCGATCGAGTTCTTAAAGGAAGCCCAAGGAAGGAGATGGAAGATATTACAAGCAAGCAATCCATAATCCTAGCACAATCTTTGAACAAACCCTCCTCAAGACTCCCAAACACAAATGAGAAGACTTCTCCTTACATTCACTTGAACGCCAGATGCAGCCTCAAGATAACAAAGAAAACCTCTTCACCCGCACTAAACACAGCCACCTCCGCCATTGAAACTTCAAGGAAATAATGTTATCAATGGTAATTTTTGTTTTTTGATCGATAAACAAGAAAATATATTGCTAAAAGAGCAACCAAAGTACAAAGAGGATCAACACACCCGGTTCATGAAAATATGAACCAAAGCAAACAGCACAAATACAAAAAGCACCTAGCTATCCCCCGACAAGGAACCCCCACCACCAACCCAAATCAGTCATACAACATCTCTAAACTCACCCCTTCCTGCCTAGCTGAAACCCACTCCACCACCAAAGACCTGGTTCAATTACAAATACTAGGAGAAGAAGGAGAATTCTCGAAAACTCTCCTATTCCTCTCTTTCTAGATCGACCAAGCTATGGCGCCCAGGAGAATCGACCACACCACTGACCTAGTACTATCCCCATGAACTACACTCCAGCAAGATAAGAAGTTGTGAAAGGACAAGGGAAAGACCCAAGCCACGCCCAATTGGGAGAGAAAGAAACTCCAAACCTTACTAGCTATAGGGCAATGCAAGAGAATGTGATCAACCGACTCTTCTGCTTGGAGGCACATAAAGCATTGATTCGCCATCCTCCACCCTCGACTCTTCAAGTGATCACATGTGAGGATTTTGTTCAAAACCGCATTCCATAAAAAAATGATACTTTAGATGGAATGCCTGGATTCCACACAGATCTATGAGAAAAGGAGATGGAAGGACCAGTTTCTAGCAGTAGACTGAAGGACCCCACTGAAAAACAACCCTTGTTGTCTCCAGCCCAAATTCTATGATCTCAGAGGTTGGTAACCACAAGATCCTCTTCAACCGCTCTAAAGCCCACTAGGGCCTATGCTAATACAATCTCCTCTGCCTCGAAAATGAGCTTGCCAAGAGCTAAAACCACAATGATGACAAGAGGTGAGAGATGGTCACCTTGCTTTAGCCCTCTTGAACTTTTAAAGAAGCCTACAGAATGGAAGACGCCTAACAAAAGACAAGCCATCATATATTTCCTTCCTCCACTTACTACACCAAAGCACATTCTCTACATAACATGATTCAAAAAGTACTCAGCGTGATCATAAACCTTTTCAAAGTCAACTTTATACATTACCCCTTTACTCCATTCTCAAATTCTTGAATCAATGCATACACCAGCAATTAACATACCATAATCATATACCTCCCCTAAATAAAATCCAATTGATAAGCCCTACCAACTTGTTAACAACCTCCTTCAAGAAAAACAAGAACTATGCCTAATACCAAGTTCCTTCAACCATAGTCACAAAAAACTACGTTTTTTCTTTTTTTTTAAACTCGTTTAAAATGCGCATTAATACCCTACTGTAGAAAACAGCATTTAAAACCCGTTTTTCAAAAGAAAGAAAAAATGCGTATTATAGTTTAAAATGCGTTTAAAACGAATAATATGAAGAAAAAAAAAACCATTTAAAACGAATAATATGAAAAAAAAAGACAATCTTAGAATTTTTTTAGGAATGAAGATTATGCAAATATTGATAACTTTGATGACGCTTTTGAGCAATTGATGAATAGGAATGAGTGATTTTATTAATATAGTCTTGTTTTTAATCTTAATAGTTGATGTTTTAATGAATTTTGATGCCTTGATGGAATGAACGGGATGTTAAAATGATGTTGTGAACTTATTATTGTTGATTATAGTTACTCTTTTTGTATATTATCTCACCAAATTGTTAGATATATTAATTAGCATCGTTTCTAATATTTATAATTATTAATTTTTCACCGTTTTTTTCCCGAAATTTTCCTATATTTTCCCAAAATTTTTCATACTTGACCCTTGCCAAATTATTCCCGAACCCCGACTTTGTGACTATGCCTTCAACTTGTTAACACTAGCAATTAATATACCCCATCATCTCGCCTTTAGGATTTGGGGACGTTTCCTATCCTATATAGGTTTTTGTTAGGTCTTTCCCCGTACCCTATGGAACTCATATTTTTGGTCCTTGGCAAAGGTGGATGGTAGTTTGCAGGAGGCTTGGAAGCTTATCCTTGGGGTTAGAGTTTGGTCCATTTGGAAGGAGCAAAACCGTATAGAGTATTTGATCATTCCAATTTGCACTCTGATCAGATTTGCTCTAGGAATAGAAGCTTTCTCTACCTCTGGCTCCCAAAGAGCCTTGTTAGTGATGGAGGAACCTAGTTAAAATTATTGCTAGTTGTAGATTAAAGGTTTCTTTTGCTCTTATTATTGCATCGAGTTCAGATCTCTTGTGAACTCTAGTCTGTATGATATTTCTATCTTTTTGATGAGTTAATTAAATTGCCTTTAACCGATAAAAAAAAGAGTTACTAATCTCTGAAGCCTAATAATGCAGGAGTATTTTCACATCAGGCTCAAGAGGGGCAACCTGCGTGAAATGAGGGCACACTAGAGGTGGGGGTGGCCTGTGTAACATGGCCCCACGAAGGGGATTCGGCCAAGAGCCTAGATCTGGGCTATGAGATAAAGGAATTTAATCTTCCGCTCCTACTAGTCACGGCTTTTGGAAGTATTGGTCAGATGTCCTGTATCAAAGTAGTATCAGAGCAGGAGGTCTTGTGTTCGAGACTCCTCACCGGGGGTGATTAATGCAGGAGCATTTTCACACCAGACTCGAGTGGGGTAGCCTACATGAAGTGGGGGGGCACAATCGGGGTGGGGATGGCCTATGTAACATTGCCCCACGAGGGGGGTTCGACTGAGAGCCTAGATCTGGGCTATGAGATAAATGAATTTAATCTTCTGCTCCTACTAGTCGCGACTTTTAGGAGTATTGGTTAGATATCCTCTATCACCTAATATAAAGACATACCCAAATAACGACTAGATGAAACAAACATAAAGTCCGTGGTTTTGCCTTTCAGAAATCAGATTTTGATAGCTAAAATCTCTAAGTAAATGAAACAACAAATTTATCGACAAATAATTAAAACACTTCTATAGACCACAAAGAAAAGGTCCAGACATTATAAAGATAAGAATTTTTTAAATATAAAAGCAAGTCTTGTGGGCAGTTTGGAAGCATCCCAAAATACAGCAGACAACTGTTTATCAATGTGGGTTGACTGCATTTTGGGTCTCCTTCCATGTGCTTGGAAAGCATCCACGGTCTTCCTTGTGTCTCACAATTTGTTCCTTGGCAAAAGTACCTCAAGACGGTGTTGCACCAAATTGGGAAAGGAATGATTTACTTTAGAAATGATCTTAAGTCATTTCATTAGAAAAAATCAAGTTAGCAACCATTCGAAAGAGCCATAAATTAATGGTTTAATTTAAATTATAATCACTTGAAATCATTACCATAAAAGGTATCAGAGACAGTTTGAACGGGATCATAGCATGGGACTGTCCGTGCAAAATCAAAAGGTTTGGCCCCTCTTGTTTTTAGCCTACTCCTGACCCATTGACGACAATCTTTCATGTCAAGCTGTACATCCCTATATCCAAGCACAAACGTTTATAAATAACTCAACTTCTTAAATTGCAAAAATAAGCGACAAAGAGGAAGTCATGACAGAATTTCATAACGCATGTCTTAGAGATGCACACCCTAACTGCACTCTTTTGCTCGTTAAGGGGAAGACAGAATTGAATTTCCGTGTTATTGCAAGCCACTCTTCATCATACTGAATCTCATATGGTCCTGGTTCCGTTTTGATGTCAACAATCTAAAGATTAAATCAATGCCAACATTAAACATACATCTAATTAAAAACAAAAAATTTAAACATATCATATTCCAACAATGACTACTACAGAGATCCAGCAGACTACAACTAAGGATGATTAAGAATACCTGTAAAAATTTGCGCCTTGGAAGGCATTTATCTAGTGCCAGAAATTTTGTTACTGGACCACCCTCCCCATGTTGAACAAGGGCAGCAAATTTACAGTGGAGATGAGCTGAAAACCAGTAAGGTGGTTTCAATTTGTCTAGTAATTCTGCAGCAGCTTTACTTCCCAGAGTTTTTTCCTGAACCTGTAGAAGTAAAGCAAAATTCTCAGCCATAAAAGATAGAAGACTGAAATAAATCTCACTTCAATCAGGTCCATCTTTTTGTATATAGATGCTTAAAAACATAGACCGGCCAAATAAAAGAAAAAGGAGAGAGAGAGAGAGAGAGAGAGATGAAAGTGTTTCCAGCTTGTCATGGCCCATATCCAAGATTTACAATGATATGTCATAACATATCCACGATCAGATGCTCTAAGCTCTAGTGAAGCTGTTATCTCCCGTGCAAGCCAATCTTTGTGCTTGGAGGGAACACACTAACTACCACTTCATACTAAAGAAGATAGAGGATAAAGAAATCAAACTGGAGTCTGTTCCTTCAAATAATACTTAGTTATAATTTTTGACAAAGTATTTTCCAGGATAAACATCATTGAAACTGATTAACTGTGAGTCTGACAATTACTCCATGCTTCAATCATTAGCTTAAAGTTAAAGGAGAGTGAGGAAACATATAAAAATGTAAATGATTATACCTGAGGAGTAGCTTAGTTTATTGTACTCAATTATTAAAACACAGATGTAATTGTCATCCATCCATAATTTAAATATTCACCGCTTCTTTTGAAATGTAATCATGTAGTTTTTTTACCTCTGCCTAACTTCTTTTTTATTTCATTCTTTTTTCTTCTTTTTTTTTGGGGGGGGGGGGATTTTGTATGCAACATTTTCTTAGACCAGTAATTACTCAAATGTTATTTGTGTTAGGTTTTTCGCAATGTTATTTGTGTTAGACCAAACCAGTGTAATATAAAACATTTAAGTAAAAATAATGAAATATATTAAGACCAATTAACTCAATTGGACCAGTAATTGTTTCCACAAAAGCATGCAATTGAATGCTTTTACACTCAAAAATGCCTTATACATGTAGTTACCTCTTTCTCGAAATAGGGTTTGTGACGAACAAGTTCCTTCCAGTTTCCAAAGTCAGTGATACCAAGAGGCCAATCATGTGAAAGGAAAATGTCAATTGGTTCCTCGACTTGCATGAGCTTGTGGACATCGTATTCACGCACATGATACACAGACCGGATATCACTCTCATTATAAGGAGATCTCTCATAGTGTCCTGTTCATAAAACACGCACATGATATACAGACCTTATATCACTCTCATTATAAGGAAGCCTCTCATATTGTCCTGTCCATAAAACACCTAGTATGCTTTGATACTTGATGGTCGTTAAGCCACATATAATAACTAATCAGCTAAATGATTAAATAGCATAACAGTGCAATACTTGATGATCGTTAAACCACATATAATAACTAATCAGCTAAATGATTAAATAGTATAACAGTGCAACCTTCCGCAGAAACATTAATTCAGCATTGCAATGCCCATATATGGATTAATCACATGAGGAAATAAAAATGCATCAAAAAGAACTATATAATGATGCAAGCAATGGCTGGATAACATATTTTTTTTCTTTAATCACTGCCAGTTCCCAATTATTTGGGAAGGTAGCACGAATCCTATAATGCCACTCTAGTCTTCGACACAATAGATTAGTATTCATGTTTTACACCAGCTGCAAACATGATGTGATTACCCTTCCCTGCTACCAGGCTTGGGACTGGCAATGCAGCAGAGCATAGCACTAGCGGAGTTTAAAATTATCTACTTACCGCAATGGTAATGGCGTGCATTATAAATCCCAGAGAGCCCACCAATACGAATGTTACCAAACTTGATTACTCCAGAAAACCCCAAGAAATATATGTCAGGCGCTGCCCATCCTCCATAGTACCTAGAAAGGCAGGCAACAAGTAATAGTTATCTGCATTAATGCACCATCCAAGAAAAAAATCTAACAAAAATACAGCAGTATCTGGAAATGTTAAATTTCTGATTTCACCACAGTCAGATATAAGAATCTCCAAAGGAATTTACAACATTAACATCATTATTCATTACCATCAAACAGACATTGTTTTTCATTGCTATAGAAACAGGGAAAAGGCTTAATAGCTAAACTCTGAAGTACAAAGTAATGAAACTAGATTTGGGAGATTTGATAGAGTTGGATATCTAACATATGGAATGATAGATACAACTGAGTTCTTTGGTGGAAGAATCAAGATTGTAGTTCCATGACTACCAATGAAAGAATGAAGGTAGGGTTGAACGATTGGGAACTAGAGGACCTTAGTACGATTTTGTTTTGTGACTTTTGTCTAAACATGAAAAAACCTTCTCTCTGTTTAAGAGATGGCCGGCTTTGGATAGTGAGGGTGGTTTCATAGTGAAAGTTTTTTATCAGTCTTTGTATGTTGATTCAGGCTAGTCTTTTCCTTACAAAGTTGTTTGGAATCCCTGTATTCCATCAAAAATGGCATTTTTCCTTTGGGCCACCGCCTTGGATAAGATCCTCACCACAGATCATTTGAAATATAGAGGTTCGAAAATGACAAACAGGTTCTCCCTGTGTTTGGGTTTGGCTGAGGAGAGATTGGTTGAGGCAAGGATTAAAAATACAGGTTTCGGGGGTTGTATGTTGTATCAGTCCCAACCAAAACCTATACGTATCGGCTTCGGTTTCGGGCGATAAATATAATTTTTTTCTTTTTAAAAAAATAAAGATAAAAAATCAAATTAAATTTTAAAATAAAATAAAATGGGTTATAAGAACCAAATATAAAGTAATGGGAAGCAAATCAAAAACAAAGTAACAAACACAATTGCAATTACACAATGAATTAAAACATAAATAACTAATAAATGATATGTATTGCCCATTTCGTATCGACATAACTATCGTATAGGGGACTATCAATACCTATACGTATCGTCCGTTTTGTATCGGTTTCGGCGATTTTTATTTCCATGGGCTGAGGAGACAGTTGATTAACTTTTCATTCATTATTCACTAGCTAGATAGATGTCCTATCTCATATGTTACAAATCTCGTTCTCGGGTTTTTATCGGCTAAAATTTTTCTTAGGAGATTTTTAAATCTGAATTTTTTCGGGTGCTTCTTACCTAAATCTCAGCAATGATTAGTACGGGCTCTATCCAATATATGTAAATATACATGATTGGATTCTCTTAAAGCATACAACTTAGCGTAGTATCTTCTACGAAGTTGAAAATTTGTCTCATTATATGCTGGGCGAGCATACCGTGCATGGTATTCCTCTATCAAGGTTTGTCTTTGTAGGAAGATTGCTTGTCCAGTTGCAGGAAAGAGTCTTCTACTGTCTTCTTCTAAGCTATAATTATAGATAGTTGTATGTATAGAGTCCGAGAAGGACACGATCCACTACTTGATGTAGATTCAGTATTAGATCGCTTCTCAGACACTAATGACAGTTTTGATGATTAGACAAAACTCATCAAAAGAATGACTTTTCCCTAGACTATACGATTGGTTATACGGGAGAAAGTACCTAGAATCTCTTGACCCTAACCTCCTTCCTACGACTGGAGTTTGGTTCAATGAAAAGACCCATACTCATCAAGAGTATATCTCTAATGAAGAGGTAATCACCCTTCAGACCTTAAGCCAACAAGGAAATTATATTTCCAGTAATCTCAGATGGATTATGGAAATCCTTGTAAAGATTTGTGTAGATAACAGCTCATGGTTTCATAGACAAGAGCGATCTACAGAAATCAATATATGTTGGAGGTGATCTGAAACTCCAAACGGTTTGAGAGAGAGAGAGTTGTTCTTCGGAGATAGTGGGTATGGTTATACTCAAGAACGGGATGTCTATTCCATACTATGAGGTGCCCTTATATAGAGTCCGGGCCTCAAAGTTTATACATTACCAAAGATTCTCGGGTTCTCTGCGGCCGAAAGTTGTTTTTGCAGCTTGTATGAGTGGGTGTCTGAGAACTCTGGGGTGCCAGATTTCTCGTGGCTTCTGCAAAGAGTGTTAACTTGTAGTTCTTACACACTCTTACACACTACTTTAGCAAAAAGTATAACTACTATTCATAATTTTGGCTTTTATCTACTTTATAGAAAAGTAGACTCTAGTTACTATTTTCCTTTTTTTTTTTTCTTTCTATTTTTTAGAAAGCACGGGTCTTGAACTTTTTTCCGGCACGGGCTAAAGAAAGTTATTACGCGTTTTGACGCGTGGTCTTCGTATTCGCTGACTGTAGCACTTATGACTACGGATTGTCGGCAGTGTCGGTGTAAAGGAATCTTATGGCGTCGATCGTCTAGTTTGGCTTTGTTCTGCAAGGCTTTGCTGAACCATGAGTTCTTGGAGCATCCTCATCTCCGAGAAATCTTTACAAGCGGCTAAGCACTGGGTAAAGCCTGTATCTAACTGCTGACCGGTAGAGGTAAACATATTTGCCTCGGGGTCTGTGTCAAACCGTCTCAAACTTCTGGAACCGGAACTAGGGTTTCAATAGAGGTTTGTGTTTTGAGGGTTTAGGTTTAGGTTTAGGGTTTAGGGTGTTAGGGTTCTCACTAGTCCCTGCTTCACCACATTCGAGTTGTGAGGTAATACTCTTGACATTACATATATTGGATAGAGCCCGTACTGTTTGTCGAGATCGACATGAACAAAGAGACCGAGAAGGACACGATCCACTACCTGATGTAGATTCAGTATTAGATCGCTTCTCAGACACTGATGACAGTTTTGATGATTAGACGAAACTCATCAAAAGGACTTTTCCCTTTGCATCTATCACATTGGACTAATTGGTTCGACCATTTCAAGTCAAATTGCCAACCTGAAAGTGGAATTCAGGCAAGGTCTTTATGCCCTTCTGATAAAAATGAGATAGCAACGAACAGAAATGTTCAAATTAAAGGAAGAGTATCAGGAACAACCCTTCTTCCTATGCCAGTAGCCCAGTATCACTAGCCCTTCGAAGCTAGTATTCGTCAAACTTCAGTACAATGTACGCTACCACGTACCTACTGAATTACAGACCAGACCGGTTGCTGGTATGGATTTTGCCCTAACACAACAGCTCAACGAAGAAATGTTACCCCTCATTGGTATTCTCGTTGAAGGATTTGTTACGACAATCCCGAGACTGTTCATCGATACCCACGAGTATCCAATAACAAATACCGACGTAGCTCGTACTTTAATCGACTACGGGCATCTTGCTAGCATCCTCGTATGGAAAGAGGAAGACTTGAATATACTACTCCCAGAACATCGGAAGATTATTGTTCTCCTCCTCAAAGGCCAATATCAATAGTATATTGCCTTCTGGACTAATTAGCAAGAAGACAAGAAATTCAGCCTCATACGAATTTCAGAAAGCAGAATTTTTAATTTTGACTCTCAGATCGAGAAAAGAGACCTTGATTACTAAGCATTGCTCGGACATCAGACTGGCCTGACCAGTGACCTTACCTTCAGTCTCAGCACAGAAGGAAAAGATTGGTGGACCATCTACCACAGTCATAGTTGCATGATCCAGACGCAAGACACTTATGGTTCTGAGATCACCGTAAAACGACTCCCTCTTGACAGTAAACCAGAGGAAATTGTTATACATTGCACCATCCCCCAGATTGTAGTGATTTACCTCAGCGACAAGCGAGGCACAAAGGAAACACTATGCCTTCTCACCAGTGAAGAAGCCAAGCAGCTGCAAAACCTCCTCCAGGATTATTGTCCTCTGGACAACAAAGAACAGCCCTTCCGGCTAGAAGAAGAGGAAGACCGAGTTCGACCAGTTAAGACGCTCAGACTCACTGAGTCATGCACTACCGACATTGCCGACAGTCTGTAATCACAAGTGCTACAGTCAGCGGATATGAAGACCACGCGTCAAAACGCGTAGTAACTTTCTTTGGCCCGTGCCGGAGAAAAATTTCAAGACCCGTGCTTTCTAAAAAGTAGAAAGAGAAAAAACAAAAAGAAAATAGTAACTAGAGTCTACTTTTCTATAAAGTAGATAAAAGCTAAAATTGTGAATAGTAGCTATACTATTTGCTAAAGTAGCGTGTAAGAACTATAAGTTAACACTCTTTTACAGAAGCCACGAGAAATCTGACACCCCAGGGTTCTCAGACACTCACTCATACAAGCTGTCAAAACAACTTTCAACCACAGAGAACCCAAGAATTTTTGGTAATGTATAAACTCTAAGGCCCGGACTCTATATAAGGGCACTTCATAGTATGGAATAAACATCCCGTTCTTGAGTATAGTCATACCCATTATCTCCGAAGAACAACTCTCTCTCTCTTAGACCGTTTGGAGTTTCAGACCACCTCCAACATATATTGTAAGTAACTTAGTATATGGTCGGCTAAGCCTAGGGGAAACCTGACGGCGAAGCCATAGCCTTTTTCTCTATTTCCCTTTCTGCACTAAATAAAAGTTTGTTTATGTTTCCTTTTATTTCATTCTGTATTTCTGTTCTTTCTTTTACTTATTCACTGCTAAAACTATACCACTAAAATTAATTTTATTTAAGACTGGAAAAGGCCGTAGTGCGCCATGGGGTTGTACCCGCCCAAGTCAATTTCAACCTGTTGCCATTACCGGAGTGCGTAGGCGTTTAAGCGCGTTGGCATGTTAGGACTATAGCCATAGTCAACCAGTTAAACCATGGCAAAGACGAGTCCGGATCCCGTTTTAAATAGAAATAGTTTTATGGTACCTTTCCGAGTGGGACGATGATGAATAGTAAAAAGACCAGATAAAAGTCGGTGGAAGCAAAGTGAACCATAACCCACGGGTAGTAGACCTAGTGCATAGGTGAAATAGAAAAGTTATATGCCGACCCCGACAATTCTCTTCCCACATACTTGAGTCACTACACGTGTTAAGCGTGGAAGCCGGTAGACAAATAGTCGCCTTCTCCTCTAGAGAAGCTCGACAACTGCACGAAGCTTGAGCCTCTGGCGAAAGCCACGCCTAGCATTTCTTTCTTGCAGGAAGTTTACTAAGGCTTTTGCTGTAAACAAGCATAAGTCGTTATCACTTTGGGTTTCTAAAAAGCTTACGTCGTTGTCACTTTATCACTTTGAGTTTCTAAAAGTGAAATTCAAAAACCTGTAACCATAAACCAAAGATAAAAGTCCGCAAGCGAATTTTAGTATCAGAGCCGGAAACCGGTTTTACCGGTTTGTTTTGACCTGAGTCCGTTATGGATTCAAACAATAGACCCGACCAAAACGGTCACATATCAGACACTGGACCCATTAGATGACCAAATCGTCCCGTAAACCCTCCTATCCATGACCCTTGTAACCAAATGGATAGTATGGATTACCTTAGACAACTCTACGAATACGAGGAAAGCCTTAGATTCGTAAGAACATATATACCGACCCATCCTTATAATAGGAACTGGCCAGCTTATATACAAGTAAACCCGTATATAGACACAACTGTCAAAGTTCGACAGTATATTAATGCAACTATCTATAATTATAGCTTAGAAGAAGACAGTAGGAGACTCTTTCCAGCAACTGGACAAGCAATCTTCATACAAAGACAAACTTTGATGGAGGAATACCATGCACGGTATGCTCGCCCAGCATATAATGAGACAAATTTTGAACTTCGTAGAAGATACTACGCTAAGTTGTATGCTTTAAGAGAATCCAATCATGTATATTGGATAGAGCCCGTACTGTTCGTCGAGATCGACAAGAACAAAGATACCGAGAAGGACACGATCGACTACTTGATATAGATTCAGTATTAGATCGCTTCTCAGACACTGATGACAGTTTTGATGATTAGACGAAACTCATCAAAAGAATGACTTTTTCCTAGACTATACGATTGGTTATACGGGAGAAAGTACCTAGAATCTCTTGACCCTAACCTCCTTCCTACGACTGGAGTTTGATTCGATGAAAAGACCCACTCATTAAGAGTATATCTGTAATGAAGAGGTAATCACCCTTCAGACCTTAAGCCAACAAGGAAATTATATTTCCAGTAATCTCAGATGGATTATGGAAATCCTTGTAAAGATTTGTGTAGATAACAGCTCATTGTTCCATAGACAAGAGCGATCTACAGAAATGGATATCAAGACCCTTAATGGGACTGTTAAAACGGGGCTTGAAGCCTTAAGTTTTAAAATAGAGACCTGTCGTCCAGATAATTTATTGGAAGTAATTGAACATATCATATAGATCTGTATTACGATACAAATCTAGATACTAAACTCGGAACTCTAGAACAAAACCTAGAAACAAAAATTTGTAAGCTTCTAGACAGCCACACAGGAACTGTGTGTAGCTCTCAAAAACTAGAGTTTAAGTTTTTAAATCAAAATCTGGACTCTAGAGCAAACAAACTAGATAAAATGATTGATTTGCTATCAGACCACTTGAATAAGAAACTCCTCTCTATTCAAGAAGCCATTGGTGCAAGAGAAGAATGACCTTCTCTAGTAGACCCCTATAGAGCTGTTCATAATGCCTGAACACCTTATGGATATTTCGCCCTATGAACCTTTACCGGTTTCTAGACAACCATCTAGAGCAGAACACTTTGTAGAATGGTACCTAGCCCAGATAGACCAAGATATGAAGTTAGCTAGATCATATCTAGTTAGAACTGATAATCTCCAGTTAAAGACCATTAAGAATTAGAAATTTTGTTAATTCAAAATCTAAACTTTACATGCTCCGGTTTAGTCTAACTTCATACACAAATTCATAATAGTGATGATAAAAAACTAAGAGATCTTTCCACCAAGCATGGTTCAAAATATCGGTATCGGTCGCCGTATCGGTAAATTCAAAATATGATACGTATCGGCGTATCGGTACCGTATCGGTTGGATACGGCGGAAAAATTCACGATACGCTAAAAAAATCTTGGATACACAAGGAAAAACATGGATACCTTGCATAAAATCTCTTTTAATGCAAATATAAGCTAAAAACAAACTAAATGAAGGCCTAGAACAACATTTATAATCATACATATGAGAGTTTTTTTTTTTTTTTTGATTGGTAAAGGCGTAAAGCTATATATTATATATATGAAAGAAAAGAGTGAGCTACATCCCTAGGATCACCAATAGTGAACCAGGGGAGAAGAGAAAGCTACAAACCAGCTGTAAGCAAAAACAAAAACCAACACAAAAGAATCCGGGCAATCAGAGTGAAAATGTATTCCCCCACGGATCCTCCAAATCCCCCCCACTGGATCCCCAGGCAGAGACTAAATGACGCACCCTAGCCTGAATATGGGGAATCTCCGCAGTAGAGCCCTCAAATACCCGTCTATTCCTCTCCTTCCACAGGGACCAAACAACTGCCCTAGGGAGGAAAGGTCACACATCCCCTGCTGGCGACGGGAACATCCCTGACAACCAAGAAGATAAGAAGCTCCGAAAGGAACCGGGAAAGATCCAAGGGATGTCTAGATGCATAAGGAAATAGGACCAAACCTCTCTCGCCGCAGGACAATGAAGCAACAGGTGATCCACTGATTCCTCTGCTAGTAGGCACATAAAACATCTGTTTGCTAACTGCCAACCTCTATGCATGAGATGATCAATTGTCAAAATTTTATTCAATACCACCAGCCATAAGAAAAATGATACCTTTGATGGAATGCCTGGAAACCAAACAGCCTGATGAGGAAATGGTAGTAAAGGTCTGGGATGCAAGACTCGCAAAAAAGAACCCACAGAGAACCTCCCATTGTTGCCTAAAGACCAAACGCAGCTATCCCTGGTCGAAGGAGACGGAGTGACCTCCAATACACGAGTTAACAAACCTAGGAACTCCGGGATTTCCCAATCGAAAAGGTTGCGTCGAAGTTTAGGGACCCACACCGGCGCCCCGCTATGCCAATCCAGATAATCGGCAACAGAGGCCGATCTGTTAGACGCAAGGAGAAACAGATTCCCGAAAGACTGTCTAAGCGTTGAGTCACCACACCAGCGATCATTCCAAAAACTCACCCGATCCCCAACTCCCACCTTAAGGTGTGAGTGAGAAGAGAACTCCTCCCAACCTTGCATTATAGGCTTCCACAACCCAACTCCCAGGGGGCCATGACCGGCCTTTGGGTGCCATCTATTCACCAAACCATGCCTAGTGAGGATCACCTCCCTCCACAAGCTCCCCTCCTCCTCCCCGAAGCGCCAAAGCCACTTACCCAGTAATGCCTTGTTTACCTTGATTAGTGGCGGAATGTTTAGGCCTCCTCCACTCTTAGGGAGGGAAATGGTTTTCCAGTCCACCAAATGGTATTTTCGGGTATCAATCTTTTCATTCCAAAGGAAATCTCTCCTGATTCTTTCTAATGTCGATGCAATCGAGGCGGGGATGGTAAATAGAGATAGGAAATATGTCGGCAAACTACTCAAGGTGCTCTTTAGAAACGAGCCTTCCAACCCTGCAAGCGCTTAGTGAATCGTTCAATGACTGGGTCCCAAATCGCCTTAGCTTTAAATGAGGCGCCTAAAGGTAACCCAAGATATGACGTCGGGAAGCTCCCCCGCCTACACCCAAGACAGGCAGCCAACTCTTCTAGGTTGGGCACCGTCCCCACCCTATACATCACGCTCTTCCCAAAGTTTATACGCAAACCTCAGACTGCTTCAAAGCAACGGAAAAGACAACGGACTAAGGCCAATTTTGAGCATGACGGTTCACAGAAAATAAGGGTATCATCTGCGAATTGGAGGTGGGATATATTTAGGCCACTGCGACCAATGAAGAAACCTTCCCACACTGAGGGTGATGCCTTCTGAATCCTCCTACTCAATGCTTCCGAGGCAATGATGAACAAAAGAGGCGAAAGCGGGTCCCCTTGCCTAAGCCCTCGCGATCTTCGGAAGAACCCATGGGGGGACCCATTAATGAGCACTGACGTCCGCACAGTCCTTATACATGTCCTCATCCAGGCCCTCCACTTGAGCCCAAAACCCATACGGCCAAGCATATATTCCAGGAAATCCCAATTGAGGTGGTCGTATGCCTTTTCCATGTCAATTTTGCACAAAATTCCAGGGACTTTCTTACGAAGACGGTCCTCTAGGCATTCGTTTGCAATTAGGGGGCCATCTAGAAGTTGTCTCCCGCCCACGAAAGCACACTGGTATGGCGAGATGAGTGATTGCATGACCACTTTCAGGCGGATTTCTAAGACTTTAGCCAAGATTTTATACAAGCTACTCACCAGGCTAATTGGGCGGAAATCCTCCAGTCGTTGTGCTCCGGCCACTTTAGGGATGAGGACTAGGAATGTATTGTTTAAGACTGAGTCAAAGGAATTGGAGGAGTATACCTCCTGAAAGACCTCCATCACATCTGGCCCAACAATGTGCCAAAACTTTTTGTAGAATTCTATGCAGAAACCATCAACACCCGGGGCTTTATCTCCCACCATTCCACAGACCACAGAGGAGATCTCCTCCTCAGAGAAGGGACGCTTCATTGAGTTTCGTTGGGCATATGAGAGTTAACAAACTTATAAGTTAAAAAAGGCGTGCGTACTGATAGATATGTTTGAAAATACAAATCATAGTTACTTAACCAAGTGATAAAAGCTCACTTGCATTAATAAATCAAAAATATGAAAATACAAAGACCCTTGTATTCTCAAATCAAATTACATACATGATAGAAGCTCAATACCACATTGAGCTTCGTGCCGGCTCATATTCTATCATTGTGGGATTAGGAATTGAGTAGAGTGATACATTATAAGTGGTCTAGACATGATGACACCACTGTGTCCAAGTCATCATCATGCGGTACATGCCCAAGTATATTTATACATATATCTGCTGCTGAGTTGTGATATGTTCATAACTTTCAGTCGAAGATTAGGACTAAGCATCATAACTAGTAGCTCCAAATAAGTAGAGTTGGGCTGGGGCATCATAACTAGGGGGATAACCTTATTTACATATTAATATCTAAAGTAAATTAAAACAAAATCAAGTTAAAATCATTTACTTAAATAAAATATTATTAAAATTAGTTGTGTATCAGGTTTGTATTGTGGATAATAGTGTAAATGGAAGGAGAAAAAAAAATAACTGAAAAATCTCCGTATCAAGTGTATCGGGTTTGTATCGGCCCGATACAGTGAGATTTTTTTTCCAGTGTATCAGGTAGCTCTAAATAAGATACGTATCAGCCCGTATCAGTCGATACGTATCGATATTTTAAACCATGCCACCAAGATAGATCTAAGGAAGTTTCAAGATGACCTTAAAAGGAATCTATTAGGAGTTAGACAAAACCCTTCTCTCCAGAATAATTCTTCTCGAATTATAAATGATGGGAGAGAGCAGACAAGGCTCACAGTTACTAACCCGCCTTTGTCTAGTCACAAGTGCAATATGTTTGCCCTCAGAAAAATTGGGAGACAATTATCTACTACTGTCAACAATCGGAATCTTCCCGATATCGCTTGGCATAGTGATGATAAAACTCTTAAAGAATACATCATGTATAATCTTCAAAAGGAAAGGTTACCCGAACCTAAGTACAAAGACATTTTTCTCCAAGGAACCACTCCTTTAGGAGATAATTATGAAATCACAAGATGGAATAATACTCTTGACATTACACCTGATCAATAGGTTATTCCAGTCTTCAACGACAAATGGATCACTAAGTATAAGCTTAAAGGATACAAATACATGTCCTTTGGACTATTCCAATGTCGCATCCAAGGACTCCATTTACCAAACTCTCGATTCCGAGTTTGTGTCGTCCTGATAGACGAACGTTATCAAGAATTCCAAAAGAATGTTATTGGAAGGGGAGAACTGAAGCTCCATGATAATGTCGCCTATTTCCAGGTTATCCCTGGCTATGTTACTAGTATCCACTGCTTAGACCAATTTAAACTAGTAATCAACACTGATGGATATGATGACCCTTTCTATCCTTGTAGACATCAATTATCAATCCAATATCAGACATTGGTAATGTTCCATTAGCAATCTCAAACAAGTTTGTTACATGAGATTCCTACTGGAAAGCGCGGATAGCAGTTGATTGTGCGAATTGTAAATCCCAGCGGGATCCCTGGTTACACTTTTGCCTACAATAATGCCGTCACGCAGTTTGATCAGTGCCAGCGTACCAAACAATGGCATTTCGCTGATCTTGCTCCTAAGGCCACGCATAAAGCTTAGCTTGCTTATATGCTCATCGAAAACAAATGGACCACCTTTGCTTTTGGCCCCGGGAAGCCTATGGCCCCAACCAGCGACCAACACGAACGTTTTTTTCAAAACTTCGCCCCTAGCCATCAGAGTACCTCGCAACTCGAACGTGGAGAAGCAGGGACAAGTGAGAACCCTAACACCCTAAGTCATAACGACTTATGCTTGTTTCGTGCAGCAAAAGCCTTAGTAAACTTCCTGCAATAAAGAAATGTCAGGCGTGGCTTTCGCCGGAGGCTCAAGCTTCGTGCAGTTGTCGAGCTTCTCTAGAGGAGAAGGTGACTATTTGTCTACCGGCTTCCACGCTCAACACGTGTAGTGACTCAAGTATGTGGGAAGGGAACCGTCGAGGTCGGCACATAGCTTTTCTATTTCACCTATGCACTAGGTCTACTACCTGTGGGTTATAGTCCACTTTGCTATTCATCATTGTCCCACTCGAGAAGGTACCATAAAACTATTTCTATTTAAAACGGGATCCGGACTGGTCTTTGCCGTGGTTTAACTTGGTTGACTATGCCTATAGTCCTAACACGCCAACGCGCCTAAACGCTTACGCACTCCGGCAATGGCAACAGGCTGAAATTGACTTGGGGGGGTACAACCCCATGGTGCACTACGGCCTTTTCCAGTCTTAAATAAAATTAATTTTAGTAGTATAGTTTTACCAGTGAATAAGTAAAAGAAAAAACAGAAATACAGAACGGAATAAAAGGAAACATAAACAAACTTTTATTTAGTGTAGAAAGGGAAATAGAGAAAAAGGCTATTGCTTCGCCGTCGGGTTTCCCCTAAGCTTAGCCGGCTATATACTAAGTTACTTACAATATATGTTGGATGTGGTCTGAAACTCCAAACGGTCTGAGAGAGAGAGAGTTGTTCTTCGGAGATAGTGGGTATGGCTATATTCAAGAACGGGATGTCTATTCCATACTATGAGGTGCCCTTATATAGAGTCTGTGCCTCAAAGTTTATACATTACCAAAAATTCTCGGGTTCTCTGCGGCTGAAAGTTGTTTTGGTAGCTTGTATGAGTGGGTGTCTGAGAACTCTGGGGTGCCAGATTTCTCGTGGCATCTGCAAAAGAGTATTAACTTGTAGTTCTTACACACTACTTTAGCAAATAGTATAACTACTATTAACAATTTTGGCTTTTATCTACTTTATAAAAAAGTAGACTCTAGTTACTATTTTTTTTTGTTTTTTCCCTTTCTACTTTTTAGAAAGCACAGGTCTTGAACTTTTCTCCGGCACGGGCCAAAGAAAGTTACTACACGTTTTGACGCGTGGTCTTCGTATCCGCTGATTGTAGCACTTGTGACTACGAACTGTTGGCAGTGTCGGTAACGCAGGTTCGTTCAACTCGGTCTTTCTCTTCTTCTAGCCGGAAGAGCTGTTCTTTGTTGTCCGGAGAACAATAATCCTGGAGGAGGTCTTACAGCTGCTTGGCTTCCTCACTGGTGAAAAAGCTCAGTATTTCTTTTGTGGCTCGCTTGTCGCTGAGGCAAATCGCTGCAATCTGGAGGATGGTGCAATCTCTAATTATAGCTTAGAAGAAGACAGTAGGAGACTTTTTCCAGCAACTGGACAAGCAATCTTCCTACAAAGACAAACCTTGATGGAGGAATACCATGCACGGTATGCTCGCCCAACATATAATGAGACATTTTCAACTTCGTAGAAGATACTGCGCTAAGTTGTATGCTTTAAGAGAATCCAATCATGTATATTTACATATATTGGATAGAGCCCGTACTGTTCGTCGAGATCAACAAGAACAAAGAGATCGAGAAGGACACGATCCACTACCTGAATTTTTTCGGGTGTTTCTCACCTAAATCTCAGCAATGATTAAAATACATATATTAAATTTGGAGAATATAGTAATAACTATCACCAACTTATAAATTCATAAAACCAACAACATTGTGTATTTCTCACGATTTTTTAAAATATCGGTTACATCTCAGCTAAATCTTGTGATATTTACGAGATAAAAAAAGAATTATATTTCTCACGACATTCTTAAAATATCATGATAAAAACAGAGTTTTAAACTTTAGATGTTTTTCTCGGGAGAAATTTGGTATTTCCCGGGAGATTTGTATTAGTGTTACATACTGGGATGTTATGGGAGCCTTTGCTAAGCTTCTGAGGCTTCCTATCTGGTTGGTCTAGTATTAACGTTGAGCATTCTATGCGTGTTCTATGGAATTTGATCCCCGGAGTCATTTTTTTTTTTATTGATAATTCCCGGAATTATTTGTTGGCGTAAATGGGAGGAGATGGATAAGAGAATTTTTGATAACTCATCTATTTCTCAAAAAGTTGTTTGGCCTTGTATAGAGAAGCTTTTATTTCCTTGCTTGTCGGTTAGGGAGAACCTTGATGATGTCTCTATTTTTGCTCATGAGTAGGGTTGTGTGGGTTGAAAAAAGATGTTATTTCCTTGTCTTACTTCTCTTCATTGTTGTGCTGAGTTCACTGGTATGTGACTCTTGATTGTATCTTATTTTAGTACATATATTATATATTGCATGGTCTTATAATTGATAAAAAAAAAAAAAATCTAGCAGCAAGGATGTCTTCACTATACCAGGTTGATCAGGGATTGCAATGATGGAAACTATAAGAAATGAAGAACAAAGCGTGGGTGGGGTGGTCAAGCTGATGAATCGGGTTTCAAGTTAAAATAGATATATATATATATATATATATATATATATACACACAACATTGAACTGGAAGCTAACCAGTACTAAGAGTGACAATACCTTTCTCATTGGAGAATAACCCAAACATCCAACCTGTCACCAATAAGTATAAAATATCTATCTGAATTTTCTTGCTTCACATCTTCAAAGGCATTTTAAATCATTTTGTCCTTTGTTAGTTTAATTAGGAGTTTAGGACCAGGCCCACTGGAAACTGGCACCCATTGAAGTTAATAACCTCACACTCTGAAGTTAATAACCTCACGCTCTCAAATTGAAATTTCAGAACCCGTGAATGTCCAGAACAATGCATATCAAACCCAAATTTTGACTAATTAACTGCTGTCTATGTTTTCAAACTACCTCTTGGAAGAGTTATTGCTAAACATACATTCAAATACCCAAGAACCAGTAAATTTTCATAAAAAGAGCGAATGAAAATGATAAGTTTATAGACATCTAATCTGAGACTAGAAACGTTAACAATGATGTATTGCCCAGGCTTTCCCAGATAGCACTTTCTTGAATGTACAAGGAAAATTTAAGAAACTCACAATTCCCATAAATAATTGGATGCTTCGTGATTCCCACCTATGAATATAGTTGGAAATGGAGCTACTTCCTGTCCCGAGTAGTACTTCCAAAATGAGTTCATACTCCGGTATTTCAGTTTGACGTTTAAGCTCTCCAAATCCTTTTCATTCCTAACAGCCTGCTTATGAATAAAATAACAAGATAAATAAATAAAAATCAGCCCAAAATTTAAGCTATTTCTACCCAATATTTGTTACAACCTAGTGGATTCTCCAAAGAGAAAATAGATTATGGGATTGTGTGGCTTGAACTATTGATTGGGCTGTATATAATTTTATCCTCCACATTGGAATTCACATCACAACCAAATCTGTCTCTGTTCCAAACACCTCTCCTCTCTTTTTCTCCTTTTTTTTCTCTTTTTCTTTTGTCTCTTCCTCTTTAGAATCCGAAAATTTTAATTCCATGTTTTTACCCATCCAATTCTCATTTAGTAAGGAATACATTAAGAGATATAATTAGATTTGGTGGGTATATAGATTAGGTTTTCCTAGGAATTGCCTTATCTTTTAGAGTTTGAATAATATGGGTTTTCTTGTAAGGGTTTAAGTTAGTCTATAAATATGGGGTCTAGGTATTTAGGAGAAAGATGAGTCCTGTAAGGAGGTTTTGCCCCCTTGAAGTGGCATTCATGGAGTTGAAGCCCCTCGAAGTGGTCATATCAATAGAAATTAGTTTATTTATGTTTTTATTTTATTAATATTCAAGTTTGTAACACTTGGTATCAGATCACTTTCCCGCATGGTTAAAAAAACGCCAAAACCAATACGTATCACCCGATATGTATCGGTTTCGGTAGAACCCATTACCCGATACTTGACCTTAACAACTTTTTTAATAAATAATAAGACTCGGCCGAAACCGTTACGCATTGCCCGAGTCCTACGATACGTAACGATTTCGGCGTAGGACTTCTTCAATGTTTTCAGATAAAAGGAATTATATAAACCCCTAAAAATACTTCAAAACACTCCTCTTTTATTTTCCTCCTCTATGCCCATTTTGACTAAATCCTAAACTCCTTTTGATTTTTGTTGATTGAAAACTTAATTTGAAATTTGAAACCTTGCTTTGGAGAAATCTATGTCAAGTTCTTCATTTCGGGATAACTTCATTTGAGGGCTAGATCGATAAGTTACCTTAATTTTTTTAATGCAAATCATGTTGATTAC
Organism: Tetracentron sinense; assembly: GCA_015143295.1. Classification (NCBI taxonomy): domain Eukaryota; kingdom Viridiplantae; phylum Streptophyta; class Magnoliopsida; order Trochodendrales; family Trochodendraceae; genus Tetracentron; species Tetracentron sinense. The sequence continues at coordinate 22,188,935 of CM026574.1, forward strand.
AACATAAAATTAGTAAATGCAAAATGAGTTTCATGGATTTCCCTTGAATTTCAACATTAGTTGATTACTTGGTTTAGGACCTTAGGTTATAAGGGTTTCATTTTTTTTCATATTTTCTACTTGATATTGACTTTAGAAGATTTTGTTACCCATCTACTGCCTTTTTTTTTTTTAATTTATTGTATTTTTGGAATTTTGTTAAACATAAAAACAGGTAGAAACCGAAGATACGTATTAGTTTCGGTGGGACCTAATACGGTCCTAGAAACCAAGTTTTTAATCCTTGCTTTCCCAAGTCGAAGGTTGTGGAAGATTTTTTTTTTTTTGATTGGTAAAGAGGTGTTTTATTAAAAGTAAATGAAAGGAGGAGCTACAGCCCAAGGATCACCAATAGTGAACCTGGGCACAAAAAGAAAATACAAACCAGCTGAATGCAAAAACATAATAGAGGAGTCAAATAATCAAGGTGAAAATGTATTCCCCCAAGGATCCTCCAACTCGCCCCCAACTGAACCCCATGCTGATACTAAATTGCGCACCCTAGCTTGGATGCAGGAAGTCTCCGCGCTAGAATCCTCAAAGACACGCCGATTCCTCTCCTTCCATAAGGACCACACAACTGCCCCAGGGAGGAGAGGCCACACATCCCCTGCTGGCGATGGGAACACCCCTGACAACCAACAAGATAAGAAGCTCCGGAAGGAACCGGGAAAAATCCAAGGGATGTCTAGGTGCAAAAAGAAATAGGACCAAACCTCTCTCGCTACCGGACAATGAAGCAATAGGTGATCCACTGATTCTTCTGCTACTAGGCACATGAAACATCTGTTTGCTAGCTGCCAACCTCTTTGCATGAGATGATCCAACGTCAAGATTTTATTCAATACCGCCGACCATAAGAAAAATGATACCTTCGATGGAATGTTTGGACACCAAACGGCCTGATGAGGAAAAGGTGGTAACGGAATAGAGCGCATGACTCGCAAAAAAGATCCCACAGAGAACCTCCCCTTCTTGTCTAAGGACCAAACACAGCTATCCCTGGTGGAGGGAGACGGGTTGACCCCCGAAACGCGAGCTAACAAACCTAGGAACTCCGGGAATTCCCTGTCTAAAAGGTTGCGACGGAGGACCGGGGCCCACACCGGAGCACCGTTATGCCACTCCACATAATCGGCTACAAAGGCCTTTTTGTTAGACGAAGGAGAAACACTTGCCTAAAATCCTGTCGAAGCGTTGAAGCACCACACCAGCGGTCATTCCAAAAACTAACCTCATCTCCAACTCCCACCTTTAGGTGTGTGTGGGAGGAAAACTCTTCCCAACCTTGCATTATAGGCTTCCAAACCCCAACTCCCCGGGGACCAGGGCCGGCCTTTGGATGCCATCTATTAATCATCCCATGTCTGGCTAGGATCACCTCCCTCCACAAGCACCCCTCCTCCTTCCCGAAACGCCAAAACCACTTACCCAGTAACGCCTTGTTTACCTGGGTTAGTGGTGGAATGTTTAAACCTCCGCCACACTTAGGTAGGGATATGGTCTTCCAATCCACCAAATGATACTTTCGGGTGTCGGACTTTTCATTCCAGAGGAAGTCTCTCCTGATTTTTTCTAATGAAGATGCAATCGAGGCTGGGATGATGAATAGAGATAGGAAATATGTCGGCATACTACTCAATGTGCTTCTTATCAAAGTCAACTTTCCCCCGGAAAGAAATCTCGCCTTCCAACCTTGCAGGGGCTTAGCAAATCTCTCTATAACCGGGTCCCAAACCGCCTTGGCTTTAAATGGAGCTCCCAAAGGTAAACCAAGGTATGTCGTCGGAAGGCTCCACCTCTGACACCCAAGACAATCAGCTAACTCATCGAGATTGGGCACATTGCCCACCCCGAACAACACGCTCTTTCCAAGGTTTATACGTAGCCCCGATACTGCTTCGAAGCAACGGAGCAGGCAACGGATAAGGGCCAATTTTGAACATGACGGTTCACAGAAAATGAGGGCATCATCTGCGAACTGAAGGTGGGATATATTAAGACCATTGCGACCAACAGAAAAACCTTCCCACACTGTAGACGAGGCCTTCTGAATCATTCTACTCAATGCTTCCGAAGCAATTATGAATAGGAGAGGTGAGAGCGGGTCTCCTTGCCGCAGATCCCGCGAACCCCTGAAAAAACCATGGGGGGACCCATTAATGAGTACTGACAACCGTACTGACCTTATACATGCCCTCATCCAAGCCCTCCATTTGAGTCCAAACCCCATTCGACCCAACATATATTCCAGGAAATCCCAATTGAGGTGGTCATATGCCTTCTCCATGTCAATTTTACACAAGATTCCCGGGCCGTGCTTGCGAAGACGATCCTCAATGCATTCGTTTGCTATCAAGGGACCATCTAGAATTTGCCTCCCACCCACGAATGTGCTCTGATACGGCGAAATAATCGATGACATGACCGCTTTCAGACGAATTTCTAATAGTTTAGCCAAGATTTTGTACATACTGCCTACCAAGCTGATTGGACGGAAATCCTCCAACTGTTGTGCGCCTGCCACTTTAGGGAGGAGAACTAGAAATGTGTTGTTTAAGACCGGGTCAAAAGAGTTGGAGGAGTACACCTCCTGGAAGACCTCTAGCACATCCGGCCCAACAATGTGCCAACACTTTTTGTAGAACTCTATACAGAAGCCATCAGGACCTGGTGCTTTATCCCCCGCCATTCCCCGGATGACAGAGGATATCTCTTCCTCAGAGAAAGGACGCTCCATCTCGTTTCGTTGTGTATCTGAAAGCATTGAGAATTCTAGTCCGTCCACTGATGGTCTGAAACGCCTAGACTCTGTGTATCTGGCCTCAAAATATTTCACTGTTTCTGAGGCAATCTCTCCCTCTGATACCACTACGGAATTGCCAAAGCGAAGACTAGATATAATGTTCCCTTTTCTCCTGGAGTTTGCCACCCGATGGAAAAAACGGGTGTTCCGATCTCCCTCTTTTAGCCATTGCACCCTAGCCTTTTGCTTCCAAAACACTTCTTCTGACGCGAGTAACTGGTGGTACTCAGACTTTAGCGATTCTCTAATCTGCCTCTCCGAATCGGGAAGAGGGCCTCCCTCTTCTCTCAAGTCGAGGCGATTGATCTCCTCTAGTAGCCTTTTTTTCTGAATCGGAATTGGGCCGAACACTTTTTATTCCATCCCTTAGGGCGGACCTTCAGGGCTTTTAACTTCAAGCTAAATCTGGTGCTTGCAGTACCCCAGAAAGAGTTACTCGACCACGATTCCTCCACTATGTTTAGGAAATCCGGGTGCTCCAACCACATTAATTCAAATTTGAAAGGGCGGGGTCCTCCCTGAATCTTCGAGGGATCGAGTAGGATGGGCACATGATCTGAAATGGATCGGGCTAGGGGAAATGACCGGGCATCCGGATATTTTTCTTCCCATCGAGAACAGAAAAGGAACCTGTCCAGCTTGGAACAAATGGGGTTAGCTTGAAAATTTGACCAGGTGAACTGAGCCCCTAACAACGGGCACTCTAGGATAGCGTTCCTTGATAAGGACTCAAAAGCCCGCATCTGCCTGGAGAAAGTACCCCCGTTGGATCTTTCCTGGGGTGACCGAACACAATTGAAGTCCCCCCCTAAGCACCACGGAAGATCCCAACGAGCAGCCACATTGTCAAGTTCCAACCATAGTCTGGGCTGATCGGAGGGGCTTGTAGGGCCGTATATACCCGAGAAAACCCATTCAAATCCATCCGACCGGGCTTTGCAATGGATGGAGAGAGAGAATTCCCCTTCCTCGGATTCTACCACTTCTATGATATTGGGATCCCACACCATAAGGACCCCTCCTGCCGCCCCGTAGGCCGGAATATCCTTCCAAGAGTGCGAACCGAGCCCCCCAACCACTGTGGGTGAGATAATATTCATTTTGGTTTCCTGAAGACATAGTATGGATGGTTTGTAGGATCGAACCAATTCCTTTACTGCCCTCCTCTTATTTGTCGTGCCCAAGCCACGGATATTCCAAGATAGGAAGCGGTTGTGCATCATTGGGGAAACAAACTGCCCCTACTTTTCTTACCCGAGCCTCGCACTGGACCTCTCGATGGAGAGAAAGCCATGGATGATGAGAGACGCCTGAGTTCATTAGTTAGTCTCTTATTCTTACCCCCCTAACTCCCTTGGGAATATTTTTCCCGAGAAGGGCCCCCTTGCGGCTCCAAGGATCGAAATAAGTCCAACACCTCTGACTCACGACCCTCGAAAGATAACCCAAGGAATTTAGCAAAATCAGCGATGTGATCTAGCACCCATTTGGGAACTGACTCGCTCCCAGCCTCCCTCCTAACCAAATCTACCTCTACTACCCTAATCCCTTCTACCCGGTCTGCTGTGATTTGTTCTCTAGACACTGACCTCAGAGACAACCTATTCTGTGAGGGAGCCCCTTGCGAGATAGGGCTACCCAAAGCCGAAAAATCCACCATTTCCTCGCCAGTCCGAGGTATCAAAATATCCCCAGCTGATGGTAAAGGAATAAAATTTTGACTAAGACCCTCATGGTCCCTACTACCCGCTCCATCCTCGCCACTTATGAGTATGGTGCGGGTAGGAGAAAGAGAGAGTTGGTATGTACCTGGCACCAGAAGCTGGATCAGCGAATTGTCAACATCCTGCCCTTGCGAGGCTGAAAGTGGAGAGGTTTGAATCGAAGTTCCTTGTACTCCTATAATCCCCCCGATCTGAGCTCCGGATCCCACCTTTGCTTCCTCAAAACAAGCTGGTTGGACAGAAGAAATTTCAGTGGCCCCTGCAGGATCCAACTCCTGCGTCTCTGAACCCCTGCCTCCCACATTTTCTTCCTCTAAGTCTACACCGCCCTCTTCCTAGAGTCTGCCCTGAATGGGAGGGAGCCTACCAAATTCATAAGACCCACCTGGATCTAGCTGGTCTAACTGCTGTGTTGGCCCTCCTTGCCCTGAAGCAACCAAAACAGGTATCTGAGTTTCTGCCCCTAACTTGCTCTGATCGCTTCCCGCCCTTGGTGAAACTCCCTGATTATCTTGCATGGCTTTGCAAACGTGATTTCGTTGCTTGATGGAATTCTGTGATGGCCCTTCTTGCCCGGAAACAACCGAAATATTTGCCTGATCTTCTGCCCAGTTTTTAATCTTACCGCTGAGAGTCCTTGGAAAAGCTCCCTGATGTTCGTCCATGGTTTGGAATACTTGGGTTCCTTGGTGTGACGATGAAATAGCTTTAGTGACCAGGCTAGAAATCATGGCCGCCACTAGCCCCGCAACTGTTTCCTCTTCTCTAACCTCCCCTTGATCGTTTGGATCCAGAACTGGCATCGACGATGTCCACTCTCTGCTTGATGTCGTACATGATTCCGGTTCTAACAAAACCTCTAAAATCTCCCTTGTTGCCTGACCCCCTTTCCCTGCGTTCGGAACACTGAGATTGTCACCCCTGTAATCGTTGAGATTCCTTGCCTCTTCGTCCGAGCCTTCTTTGAATCTCAGTCCATCTTTTGGAACCAACTCCAACTCGAGGGACCTGAATGGAGGAATGAAAGACGAGAGTCTCTCTCCTGAAATATAACTTGCATCGAGCCCTAAATTTGTGCGTGGGCCGGGGTCCACTAGGCTTACTTCAAGCCCATCGAAATGTTCCTTAGAAACTAGACCATTTGGGCCCAGACTAACCCGGCCTGGGTCCACAACAGAAGGATGAGAATCTAAATGGGCTGTTGACAATGGGCCTAGAGACTCCTGGTTACTATGTCGCCCATCCGAAAGATGCGGGTGATCCGAAAGGACAAAAGTTGAAGGAAAACCCCCTCGAAGCGGTTATCAGGAGCAAGATCCCCTCGAAGTGGCCAGGTTAATCCCAATAGTTTCCATTGCTCTTACATGAGGATATGTTGAATTTAATTTTAAAATTGATGATTTTTTTTTTGATGAGTAGATATCATTTAAGAAATAGGAAACTACAGGGAAGGGCGCCCCTACGGCGGCTTGGGGCCCCGCCTAGAAATGAAATGCCTACATTCACGGGCCGACAAATGACAATCTTCGAAACACCCTTAAGAGTTGAGGGCAAGGGCATGAGCTACCAAATTGTGGGCAAACCCATTTTTACTCTGAGGAATATGCAACACTAGGCTTTGATGAAAAAACGATAGATTTGCTTTGATATAGTCTACAATAGGCCTAATTTCAACAAGCAGGGAAGAGATGAGACATGAAATCTGGTCCACTAAAATGCTCGCATTAGAAAGAAACCGAATAAAGAACCAATTTTGGGCCAAGGCCAACTCAGTGGCAGACCTGAGGGCAATTGCCTCAGCCACAAGCGGGGAACCCCCCATGAGCCCCTGAATCTGACCACACAGCATAGCTCCACCCTAAGACCAAGCAACCACGCCAATGCCCGCTGAGTCCCTAATGAGGGACAAGGCTCCGTCTAACGCCACATCTATCCAGTGCTAGGGCAGAGATCTCCAAACTAGTCTACTATCTCCTGAATTAGATGAAGGGTCCAGAGGGTCCCCTTCCCGAACCTCAACTGACTGAGCCACCGCCTCAAAATAGTGACAGCCTAAGAAACAATACTAGAAAGGGGAGGGGAGAGAGCACCCAAATTTGAGGGCATTTTGAGCCTTCTAGAGCTATCATGCCAAACGAGCCACCAAAGATAACACCTTAATCTTTTCCTCCTTAGCAAGTGGGGAATCAACCCAAAAATTCCATCAGTCATTGAAAGAGCAGAAGAGTTTGAAATCCGTTCGTGTGGAGAGATGGGAGCACCACCACACCGCCCGAGCTAAGGCACAATCAACCAACAAATGAACCAAAGATTGAGAGTGAAGAGTGCAAACCAGACACAAGGGGTCCACCGGAATTCGCTTTATAGCAATATTTTCATTTACTGCAATTGCATTGTTCAAACAGTTCCAGATAAACCAAGAGATTTTAGGAGGAATTGGGAGCTTCCAAAGCATCTTCCAGCCGTCAAAGTAATTCCCGAAAGAGGAACTAGAGCCTCCCATCCTTCCCAACTAATTACGAGCAATAAACTGGTGATAGGCTAATTTGACCGTGAACTTCCCCGTGCTGGTTAAGTGCCATAATAGGTGATCCGCACAATAGCAGTGAGATAAAGGAATTTTGCGAATGGCGAGGACCTCCGCTTCAAAGAAAACTTGATTAAAATTGATTATTAAAATTTGGTTCATTTAGTTTTAAATATTGTGTTTTAGTCCTTAAAAACATGCATACTTTATTTCAAAACGATCCTATTTAAATCATAAGAAATAGTGTATTTTTCTTTTGAGGTGATTTGAAGCATGGTCTCTTTGTGAGATAAGCTCAATTCACTTGTGTGTTTTCCCTTTGGAATTTTAGTCCCACATCGGAAAGATAGAAGAAATTTTCTTTAAAGCTTTAATAGAATGATCTTGTAGTGTAGTAAGCTCTTATGGTGTATAGTCATCTCTTTTTCTTACCCTGTATCTTCGGCGCACGACTCGTTGCATGCGAGTAGCATGCGCGTGCAAAGGGCAATGGGCTTTGGGCGCTATGAGGCGCATTTTGCACTTTGCACATGCGCATCTTCATGAGTTGCATTTGAGTCGCTTCTTCTTTTGATCGATCTAATCAAGGACACATGGCGGGCTGTGTGAGTGGGTGACCAACACGGATCTAGGTAGATCCAGCCGGCCCAAGTGGGTTGATGGAACGATTAGGCAATTGCGTGGTTAGGTTTGTTGAACCTAGCCTATGTCTGTGGGCAGTTAGGGTGGTTAGGTCCATCGAATGGGTGTCACACCACTTGATTCTTTATAAGGAAGGGTTGAGAAGGCTCAAACTCACCAGACGAATTATAGAGCCCAGAGACTCTGTCGAATTGAAACCAGAACCTAGAACAGAGAATCCGGATCATTCAGAGGAAGAAGAAAGACTAGACCAAGGAAGAAGAAGACTTCCAAACCAAGTCCAACTAGAGAAGTGTAGGCTTAGTCCAATCGTGAATGCAAGTGGACCAGATCCAATTGCTTAGATCAGAATTTCAGAATTATGATTCCAGAAATCAATATGGTTAATCAGACCAGTGCTACATGTAATCCAGTCATAATGGCAAGCCCCAAAGGGCTAGCCTATGGTAGTCATATGATTGCCCACTCATACAGATCAGTCTAACCGGTTAGTCCTCGGACTGAACCAATCTAACTGATCGACATGAGATGGCTCAATTAGACCGCCTATATTCTCCTAATGGACCCCTCTAAAAGACCAGTCTAATCGATTAGTCCACAGAATGAACTAACTTGACTAAACGAATTGAGATAGTCCAAACGGACTCAACCATTGTACCACTTCATAAGAACGGGTACATATACCATTATGTTGTCAAAATCAAGGCAGAAACTATAGTTGATCTAATAAGTAACATTTGGATTACAACAGATTAATAAATAATCAGTTTTGCTAAGTTAAATATAATGGATTTATGATTTAATTGGGTTTCAATTAAATATGTGGTTTAATTAAACAAAGGCGTTTAATTTTTGGACTAAACCAAGAATTGATTTTTGGACTAAAATCATGTTTACGAGTATTGGATAAATTAATTAAAAATGAAATTGGACTTTTCATGGACTTAATTAATTTTGTGAGAACAAATCAATTTAATGGCCTGTAAATTAATTAATTGGGCTTTTCTAAAAAGAGGTTTGGTGTACCATCATCCGCCGAGTAGTGCAAACTCGTAGGGAATGATCGGTTGAATCCGAGTTGAATAGTATCCCGGAGATAGAATTGCTTTTCCCTTGCACATAGAAGGTTTCTACTATCTTTAAGAAAGACTCTTTCGAGCGCCTTTCAACTTCCGTGATTCATTTATATATATATAGTAAGGGATCCAAAGACATGAAATAGAACATATATATTCACATACGCTCAAAACCATTCGATCCTTAAATCTAACAGCCATCATCACCCCACCTTTTATGTGATAATGGAGTAATGGACATTTTGGGTTTATGTGTTTTTGGGTCATTTGATTTTGGAGATGATAATTAAGTGGATCAGGAAATTCACAAGCTGCGGAGACGAGGGCAAGGAGCATGGGAGGAGATGTTTCGATTGCGGAAAAGCTTGGAAGAGAAGAATGGGAAGCTACAGGCTTGAGTCACTAAGCATGAACTTCCCATTCTTTGAAATTAATCTAGCACCGTTAATGGTCCAGTCAAGTAGAAATTGTATTCGTTGGATAATCGATGCTTACCCATTTTTTTCCATTCACAATATCTACAGCATTTGCTAATAGCAAGAGCAAAATCTGGCTTATCTAAAAAGGTATCTTGGCAATCAAAAGAAAGCAACACGAAAGGAAGAGATGACCTGCACCTATACGAAATCAACACTGATGGTTATTTTTTTTTGCAAGTATTGGCAGAGTTTCGGTTGGTATTAAGGTTTCGCATAGAGGAGAGAAGAAACTGCTGGAAAGAGAAGGGAGAAAGAGAGAGAGAGAGAAATACATTACAGAGAGAACAAACAAATGATGAAACTCTATCTCCCGAGAAAGAAGGAGACCGTTTAAAAAATTGAAATTTTCAAAATGTCCTTTCACACATAAAAGATTGGGTAATGATGGCCGTTAGATTTGATGATCAAATGGTTTTGAGCTTATTTGTGAATATATATATATATATATATATATGTTCTATTTCATGTCTCTGGATCCCTCCCTATATATACTAGCGGGTGGCACGTGTGATGCACGTGAGAGCAAGGGGAATGAGTTAACGACACCCGATTGAACTCGCTAGTGGCACGTGCAATACACGTGAGAGTGAGAGGAAGGAGTTAACCACAGTTAATAAGAATTAAAAGGGGCACATGTTAACCCACAGGTGTGATTGAACTCTCCCCGAGGTCAATCGCGATTGGCTGTGATTCTAAATAAATAGATGGCAAGGGGTAGTTTAGGAATTAAAGTAAAACATTAAATCAATGTTTTGTATATAAGGGTAATTTGGGAATTTCGGAAAAATCATCTACGCATGCCTCTCGCATTATAATAATAAAGACTAGTGGGTGGCACGTGCGATGCACGTGAGAGCGATGGGAAAGAGTTAACCACAATTAATAGGAGTTATAAGGGACACGTGTTAACCCGGTGCGATTGACCTCTCCCTAAGTTCAATCGCGATTGGTTGTGATTCTATCCTTTAAATAGATAGATGAGCAAGGGGTAGTTTGGGAATTAAAGTAAAACATTAAATCAAAGTTATGTTTTATATAAGGGTAGTTTGGGAACTTTAAAGAAATCAGGCTACGCCAGCCTCTCGCATTATAATAGTAAAGATATACACACATATACATACATGTTTATATATTAATTGTTGTTTAATTATTTTTAATTGTCTAACTTGTGCATGGATTTGGTAAGTAAATCCATAGTTCGAAAACCTGGCGAGTCACCCGAGTAACTCGGTCAAGTTACTCAACTCAACTAAATTTCGAGTCGAGTCGCCTCAAAACTCGAAGGAGACACTATTTACCGAGTTACTCGGGTGACTCGCTCGAGTCAAGCCGAGTTTTTCGACTCACTAGACTAGTTCGAGTCACAGAAGGGTATTTCTATCAATTTTTTAAACCTAAACTCGAATGTCTCACTGTTTTTGCATCATATTTTTTTGGGTCTTCAAAGACAACTGACTATGGGTTCTGCGAAACCTAAATGTTAGGTTTTAGGCTATAAAATCAATGTACTTTGAGTTCTTTTAACCCAGGTTTTTCAGGTTATTACATATATATTCCAAGTTTGACCGAGTCGTGTTTTTTTCGAGTTTTCCGAGTTACTCGACCCAGCTAACTTTCGAGTCAAGTCGAATTTACGAGTTTTTGAACTATGAGTAAATCCAACAAGATTTAAAGATTAATGTGCTTCCCAACCTTGAGGACAAGGTTCTTTCAAGGGAGATGGAATGTTACAACCCCATTTACTAGGGAATAAATTAAGAGATTTAATTAGATTTGTTGGATATATATATCAGGTTTTCTTAGGATTTGTCTTATCTTATAGAGTTTGAATTATATTAGTTTTCTTGCAAGGGTTTAAGTTAGTCAATAAATAAGGGGTCTAGGTAATTAGGGAGATGAATATTTAGTCTATGAGATTCCCTATCGAACAAAAACAAGACAATATATATCACCAAACTGGAAACGAAGAACAGACCCTATCATGAATATATGAACTTTTGTAAAATTCCAAAATAACTTAAAATAAAAATACAAAATACTAATTACCCAAATTGAATCCATCATCATGTCTATGTTACCCTAATCTGTAAAAAATTCTGAAAAGAACTTCGGCATGTAATCGATTTACCTGAAAGTCTCCACAACAGATGAGAAGGTCGATTTTCGTGTTCTCTACTTTCTCCAAATATAAGAGAGTCGAGTATACACTGTCGAGATCTCCATGCATACACCCTTCCACAGCAATCTATATGAACATCAAACCAGAAACATGGAAGGTTTTCCATCGATTAATAACAAGTAGATATCTAGAAGAAAATTTTTTTAAAAATTTTTTTAAAAAAATAATAGGTTAGCGATGCTTACTCTCATGTTAATGAAGATCGAAGTAAATCAATTTGCAGAGCTACAAATCAATTTGCAGAGCTACGGAGCGAATTGGTCCGGTAGATAAACCCTAGTGTCCGCACCAGGGTTTAGCGTTTTTCAAACAAAGAGGCGTTTGATAGCGTAACCAGGTGAATGACAATTGATAAGCGACCAGAAAATAAAAACCAGGTAGGGAACGACAAGCGCGAGCTTGGCCCGGCCCATGTTAGGGTTGGGCTAGGGCTTTATTCCTTCAGGCCCTATAGGCTTCGGCTCAATACTTTCCATTTAGGGATGGGACTGAACAGCCTAGCCCAACCTGAGCCTGGCCCATTGACAAACCTCAGCTTAATGAATAACTAGAGGTATAATTAATGAGTCAGTCAATGAGTACTCTCGAATATACTCCTTAATCCTAACCATTTATAATCAATCACTAAAGGTCAGGATTTGAGTTGACTTATTTTTGTCTTTTCTAATGTCACAATAGCTCTAATCCTAACCATTTAATAATTGAGATAAACAGTCATGATTTGGGAGTATATTTGAGAGTACACATTGGGAGTATCCCTAGACTAATTCATAATTGAGACTTCTATGACTCTCAAGTCTCATCACCACCATGGGTGTTAATGGGTGTGGCTTGGGCTTGCATAGGCCCAATTCATTCAAGAGAGATTTTGCGGCCCGAATTTAGCACGTTGACACCCCTTGACCTACTATCACCTCCACCTCTACCACCAACAGCACCACCCCACACCTATCACCATCCCAACCATTACTCCCCCCCCCAAAAGAGGTTTACGAAAAATTACCATAATGTATTCGACTACCTATTTCCTTGCAAACGGGTTTCTATACAAAGCGAATGAGAATCTATAAACATGGGAATGAATTCTTTTTACAAATAATAAATATATATATTCGCTAGAATGGTATCCATATAAACCCCTAACACACATGGTTCTCTAAAATTTTCAAACTGTATGGTAGTTGCACAAACGCGGCATGTGTCTCATTAACTATGGCGGGTTAATCAGCACCTACACATGTGTTTAGGAAAAATTGTATAATATTGACAAAAAAAATTGGCAAACTATACTGATGTCGAGGACACGTGTTGCAAATCAATAGCTATTGAGCGGGTTACAACAATAGAAAATCTAAAATGGTTGCGAATTAATGGTTGTATGTCGCTTTTAGGCATACAAGATAGGTCAATTCGATGGTGATGATAAATCCAATAAGGTCTATCCAGGGAATTCTACCCCTCTTCCTGAAAGGGGCCTCTAGATCAATAAGAAAGGTCTCACTTGTCTCTCTTGCAAGAATCCACGACATCGCCAAAAAAGGGACATGAATGAGTTCCACACAGCCCATGCAAAGTTGCAAACAAAAAATGATGCTTAAATGGTTACTAATTTGCTATTCTCTTCATTACTGAACATGGTAAACATGCTTGGGATAGCCATACTGCTAGTGGGCAGCACTGGCATTAAAGTATTCATCCCCTCTCTCTCTCTCTCCCTTTGGAGAGTGCTACTTTTGTTGTTTAAACTTTCATTTTCCATTTCTCTCGGGTATGATTGGCGGACTCCAAAAAGTATAAACACAAATAACAGGCCTCGACTGAAATTCAATCTTCGTAATCAGGTCCAACAATCCCTGGATTTGTTTAGCAAAATATGGAAAGGTCAATACTGGAACCATTCTTTAATATCTAGAAACAATTGAGGTGATAAATGTGGTTGGTAACCCATTTCCTTCTCTCTATGACTACATAAATTGGTTTAAAGGAGAACTTAAGTGGAAGGAAGTTATGTGGTAATGTTAGTCCATTCTTTCTCTAAGCTAGACCTTTCAGGGAAAGCCAAATAAATGTAATTGGACAATCATCTTCTACAAACACCATCCAAATTATTTAGCAAATCCATATTTGGACCAAAGTAGATGATAATAATATATTACCCTTTTCTTGTTCTTGATATAACTATACAGTATTCTTCCAGAAAAAAGCCTCCTATTACAATATATATATATAGCTTGATTCTCGGTCTTGGATTTTTTTCCTCTAATAAAAAACATGTCAATCATTTTGAACTTAAAAGTTCATACATCTATAATAGGGTTTGATATAGAATTGTTTCAAGGTAGCAATATGATGTACCATATTCAAATTACAAATGTAGAGTATCCGGACATAACTACATGCTTAACTGCTAAAGGATGTTGGACAACTACAGTATATGCCCAAATTTGAATGCACTCTATTATGTCCCACCACCACTAAGGTCTCAGGATGCTTTAGTTACATTCTTGAATGATGTTCTCTTTTTCTCTCTTTCTCTCTTTTTTAAATCTAATTAAAACCAACCAAAAGAGGATATAGACACAAGGGCCAGCAAGGCTAAATCCCCTCAAAGAAAAAGCCAGCAATACAGAAACACAAAAAGGCACCTCATGAAAGGCCTAAACAGCCAGCTGAGCCGATAGAATGAGATAGTTCATGTTGGCCACCCTCAAGGATTTATCCCTACTTAGCTAGTGCATGTGGTTGGGTGGTCTGCACGTGCCTAGGATTAGTAGGGTGCTCTAAGAGGCCCGGACACCCTCGTCACCAAAAAAATATAATACACGCTTGGATATTTCAAATGGGATTCAAATTTTTTGTGAGAATTATCCATCCATTAGTCAATATGAGATTAGTTCTTGTGGATGAAAAAAGGATCACTCTTGCGTTCTTACTGTGAGTAAAAACATTAATTCCAGTGTTAGGGCTTGAGAAAGCTTGAAGGGAAAATAAATAGGGATTGTTCATAGGGTCCATTAAGAGGTGACTTGAGCGGGGTGTATACAGGGCTCTGAGATTTAATCTAAGAGGAAAGCAATATTGTCCTAATTTTTCAAGATTTCTCTGAATAAAGAAAAAACAATCAAATCTGATCTGTGGACATAAACAGGTAATTGCCGACCACGTAGATCTCTTGTCTTCTCTTGTGTGTGTTTGTTTATCTTTTTCATCAAGGCCTATTACTCCCCAACAATGGTCAAGATGATGCATCTAAGAAATAAGCATCTCTGTCTATATCATTTATTATATGATGTTATCATCACCTTTTCCTGCATCCCTTCTTAATGAGGAAGAAGGCTTTTAAATTGTTTGATTGTCCTCTTTCTAGAGTCCCATAAATATAGAAAGCAAGAAAAAAAAAACTTGTTTTCTCAATTAAGTGGTACATTATCCATGTTCATGCATCCCTTTGTGAACCCGCTACTAGATATGTGCAATGGCACATAGTGAACAGAGCTTTTTATGGTTAGGTATCATCAAACATGCTTCATTTTCATGGATTTTGAAAAATCTAATATATTTTGTAACTATCTCATAGCAGGGGCATATACCCATCACACTTTGAATAAGATGACACTGAATGATTCTTGTAGAACTTGCTAAACCCTTATCCCAAGGTTCAGCATTGATTGCGGAGGCTACAGCAATTCGTGAGGTGTGTTAATGACAGCATCCGGGCTTTTCTGCTCTAAGATCATAAGTGAGTGATTCCAAGAATGTAATTCAAAAATTTAAATGGTAGGGTTGTTGTGCAAATATTGTTGTTCTAATTAAACAGAAAATAATCAATAAATATAGTATCAATAAAAGTAAGAAAGAAACTAAAATAGGAGATTAAAAAAAAACTCATAGTTTTTGATCCGAGAATACACTGCAAATCTGAAAAGCAAATAAACAGGAGATGCTAGCAAATCCGAGCCTGTGAATCACAGTTTCCTTAAGATAAATTTTCTCCCTTTCGGTGCTCAAGGTTGATGAGTAATCGTCTCTCAAGATAGAATGAATTTCGGTTTTGGAGATGCAGCACTTTAACCTGCAGAACCCAGCGAATCGACCAATGTGTGCACTCGAACCAACAGCAATGCAGAAGAGAGAAAGAGAATTTAAATTTTTTTTAAATGATTATTTAATGCAAGAATGGATGTCTAAATATATAGACAGAAACTGAAAGAAAAAACAGTTATTAAAACATCAACGTCACGATCTGCGATCGATCACCCGAACAATGCGATCAATCGTAACCATCCATTGCAATGATCTCGATCGGTCGCAAACCAAACAGAAAAGTTTTCCAAATTTTTATCCGTATGCATACGATCGATTGCCCCAACCCAGACCCATACTTGATTCGGGTAAAAAATACGGGAAAAAATTTCGACCGAGGCTTCGCCCCCAGACATGGGTTGGGTCAATTGGGTCGACATCGGGTTTCAATGTCTAGCCAATTTCTCATTCACCATTACATGGATTTTTTCCAACAAAGGTGTCTTGTATTCAATTTGAGTTAGACTCTAGTACTGTTATCACTCATACTCAACTCTGCTTATCCCGAAATTATTATTGTATTGAGGCCACACTTGCATTTATATATATATATATATAAAATGTTATTTTCAGCCTAGGGTATTAAGAGAGATTGTTTAGTTCGTGAGAACATATATAAAGAGAGAGAGAGTCCTTATAACCTTTGCTTATGATTAGTGAAGAAGACGATTGTTTTGGAACTGGGTGAATCATGTGTTTTGTGTGTGTGTTTAATTTGATTTGTTTCTTTATTTTCAAAGGTGAGATTTCGGTATTTCCTTAGATCTCTCTGTTTTTTTTTTTTTAGGAATAAAAGTTGGGGTTAGGCAGACCCCGAAATTCCACTATAGAGTAGCTTGCTAGTCTTGCTCTTTGCACAAGTATATTATGTTCTCCTTCACATGTAATGCCTCCAATGAGATTGCTTTGGGTGTCTGATATTGTTTCCTTTGAGAACTTGCAATGAGATATTCTTGTATTAATTTGCTCGAAAGAACTAAAAATAAAAAAGAACTAGCTGAATCAGTTCATGTGTTACGGACATGAAATGAGTTTGATATGTACCATCACAAACCGTTAATAAAGTTCCATCATGATTCATGGCCATTTTCTAGTCAATCTGCTTCTGTAAAAGACGTGAATATATCTGAACAGTATGGGAATGGCCAGTTTGGTATGGTAGAAACATAATTTGTAAAGAACTTACTAGGAGCTAACTTGGTAAGCTAATCAGAGAGCTTGGCTTAGGAGTTGAAACCACATGCCCGCATGCCTTGCATAGACAGACACATTAACAATATAGACTGTGTTGATGTTGCCTCAAAATAGGAAATTCAACATTCAAATGACCCTTTAAACATTCTAAGAAGCACTTTATTGAAGTCTTTTTTTTTTTTAATGTCAACACTATTTATACAAATAAAAAGTCGGGAGATATTAAAAAGATGCAGGGTCGTTTGTCTGCTTGGCTAGTCAAGCATGAGCTAGTTCAAACGGGATGAAAAATAATCCCCTTGTACGAGGAGGGGAGGGATGCATCTTGCCACCTACAAACTCACCATGTGTCCCCTTTTAATTCCTTTTAACTGTGGTTAAGATTCACTAAACCTTATGTAGTGTTTGGTTACTGAGAAATATAGGATGTGGAAAAAAAAGTGAAAGAAAATGAAGTTTCTAGTGTTTGGTTACAACGAAAATTCTTGTGAAAAAGAAAAGGGGGAGAAAATTAGTCCATAATTTTCTTTCAAAGTGAGGATTCCATTTTTTTTTCTAAAAAACTTGGATTTGGAAAGGAAACAAAAAAAAAATCTTCAACTTCATGTCTTGTCTCAAATATATATATATATATATATATATATATTTATTTATTTGTTTATTTTTTAAAAATTTTATTTTTAATTTATTTTGTTACTAAATTTTCTTAGCAACCAAACAAGGTGCAAAAAATAATAATTTTCTTATCTTTTCCATTTTTTTTCCTTTTCTTTTCTTTTCTTTTCCAAAATTTTTGTATTTTCTCAATAACCAAACTTAGCATTAGAGTTAAAGAATCTAACCTTGGATTTTAGAAAAAAATAATTATTTAACCTCATGGAAAGTTGATTTTTTTATACCATCTCTCTTGCCCTTAGATAGTATGGGACTAAGAGGAGTACTAGCCCTACTCTCACCTCTTTCCTACTCTCACATTTAGCCAACCATCTATCTATAAAGTGAAAAAAAACAACAGGTTAAAGTACACTCTCACAGTTTAGCACACACTTTATGGACAGGTGGTTGGCTAAATTTGAGAATAGGAAAGAGGCGAGAGTAGGGCTAGCTAGCACTCATCATAGGACTAAAGTCACTAAACATTCAAGAGACAAAAACACAATTGAGAACAAGTGGTTCCTTGTTATCGTAGAAGAGACCAGGAATCAAAACCCACTCAACTGCACGAATAGGGTTGTCCTCCTTTTAAAATAGGAACCTAAAACAAATACCCTTAACTAGGTAAGGATTAAAACTAATTTTTAATATATATATATATATATATATATACTAGTAAAATTGCACGTGCGTTGCACGTAAAACATTTCATATATAATAATGTTATTTATATATATATATATATTTCTATTTTCAAAATGCATAAACATAACAAGACAACCTTAGTGATATCTTAAGTGGAAAGAGTGTTAGATCCAAGAGATCCTATCATGTAGGACTCTTGGTGGTGACTCCATGATCAACATGATGTGCTTCCATAGGGGTAACTTTATTTCATATTATTGGTATGTATATAAATAGAACAAAATACCAAACATACATTAAGAATCAACCAATGAAGAAATTGAGAGGCAAACCTCTTCATCGTCGGGAACAATATCATCAAACTCTCTGGTGTTCTCAATTGTACGAGGGATCTTCTTTGGTGGAGGTTACATAGGAGAAAACAACACTGTTCCTTCTGCCTATTGAGAATATGGTGTAGAACATCAATAATACAATGTGAGTCAAGTAATCAAGGTGAGCAAGAAAAGATTTAAGAAGGCTAAAAATTATGCTAGACCTTTGGCAGATAAGGATTTTCCTCATAATCAAATGCCTTCCTTACGATCCAATCCTCAATACGTTCCTGATTTGGTTTTATCTAATACAAATTTGAGACATTTCAGCAAACATTCTCGAGAAGTTTCAAAAATTAAGTACAAATATTGAAAGAAAGTTAATTTGAATATCTTTTCCCATTACTATCTTCCACTCGGGATCAATATCCATCGCCATGTTGATGACTTCTTTATCTAAGAATGGGACTCGAGCTTCCGAACTCCAGGCAAATATTGATTTGTTATCTCTCAAGCAATCGTACTGGTGGAGGGCCTTTATCTGCAAATTTTAGAAAGAACAAAACCATTCGTTGTCATCTCTTCCTGTTTTTATCCTATAATGCTGAATAATTTCAATTACCTTGTGACATTCTCGTGGAGTAACTCTTCTTTGTTGGGTGCCTTGTGAAAGTACAAGTACCCACCAAAGATCTCATCGGGGCCTTCTCCAAAGATCACCATCTTCACTCCTAGTGATTTGATTTTACGTGACATGAGAAACATCGGGGGTGCTTGCCCTGATTGTTGTCACGTCATATGTTTCAGTATGGTAGATAACATCTTGATTAATGGCACCAATACCATTCCTGCCACACCCAAATACATATTCAATTTGAAATCACTGAAGACCAAACCCTAAATCGTTTGACATTGGGGCACCTCTTCACCTATCTTGAGAGCTCTTCTCTACAGCATCGCAAGCCTTAGCCTCGGGTGACTAATGGTAAATAAATAAACCTCAAGAAGTTCACCTCAAACAAAATTTCTATTTCATACGTCTCTCTTATGAGTCCTACATAATATTGAAAGTTAAGAAAGGATTGTGAGAGGAGAGTGCTACGTGAAAAAAAAATACTTAGTAATTAATCACATCTAAGAATTATAAACATACGATACTTCTATTAATATTTTTATTAAACCATATGTTAAGAAGTTAATATTTTTAATTAAAGGGTATTTACGTCAAATTAAAGTTTAGTATACTCCTTGTACTTTTATTAGTAGAATGATATATTTTTTTTTTTGGGAGAAAAAGCATCAATTTCATAACTGGAGAACGGGAATGACAAAACCCATATGTGAATTCAGGTAGATCCTGGGATCCGCAGTAGAGGGGGGATTGATGCTAAAGTTCAAAGCTATTTAGGCTTGGCAATGGGCCTCCGAGTTGGCCTCATGATTAACAAATTGAAATATAACCCTATCAAAGAGAGATCTCAACCTCTCGATATCCACAATCAGAGCTTGAATTCCCTCCGGGGGATGACTGATGGCATGGTTGATAATATCCATAACTTCTTTGGAATCTGATTCTATTATAACATGATGCCATTGGTTGTGTAAAGCCGACATTAGGCCCAGTCTAACTGCTTCTGCTTCAGCCACAAGAGTTGATCCCCCTGGGAGGGGTAGTGCCTCTTTGCTTAGGCATCTGCTAACATGGTTCCGAGCCACACATCCAACTCATGCTGCAACTCCTATCGGTAAAGCCGCTCCATCAACGTTCACTTTTACCCAGGGAGGATCTGGAGGTTTCCATACCTTAGCTCTAGTAACATTTATCTCAAAGGAGGGGTACAACTGGTTACTAACGACAGGATCTCATTTGCAAGGTTGTTTGCATTTGTGATGGCTCGACTAGGATCTAGGCATTCTCCCTTGAAGAGAGTCGTCGTTTTGAAGCTTCCAAATACTCTACCGAACAGTGCACACCCGAAGCCATTTAAAACCCAACAGACTATGTATGGGTCATGGCAGAGACAACCTTTATTAAGGTCTTCGATTTTGAAAATTCAAAGCAAAAATCCTTCAGGTTTTTTTTCTTTTCAGGTTAGCACTTACAAAGGGAGAACATTTTCTCCAAATTCCAGACCCATTTAATTTTAATTACTGACAGAAAGGTATGGTTTCATCCATTTTACAATTACAGACAAAAGACTAATTTGTTCATCTCTCGACCGCCCAACATGGTTGCGAATGCAACAAAAATGAGTATATGAAGATGTAAAAGGGGCACATGAATGAAAATCTGGCAACCCGTCCTCCATGAAAAGAAATATCATTATTGTCATTACCAACCATATATGTGTATACAACCAGGCAGTGATGTAACCACTTAATGATCATTTCATGGCTATCTCCCATCCCACGGTACATGGAGCACACATTGTGGTTGCTATCTCCCATCATATATATATATATACAAATGTGTTTGTGTGTTTGTGTGTGAGAGTGACAGAAAATATCATACTGAGCATGAGTATGCATGAGATTTTTTTCGATAAAAATAAATTATTGAAATTATATTTATGTTATATTATATTATATATTTATTTACATTTTAAGTGTGATTCGCCAATTTTTTTTTTTTTTGGAGGAACTAGGGTTGTCAATGTATCAAATTAAGACCCGGACCTGATCTAAATTCCACCTGATTAAACCCGGATCCTGATCTTATTATGGATTTGTTGGATCAGATACAGATCTAACTTCTTAAATCTGATTATATTTGGACTGGATTCGGATCTATATTAATCTGATCCAATTATGATCCAATTAAAATCTACTTTGATTATAAATTATTATTAGAGAATATAATAAGAGGTATTGTAATAAGGTGAATGATACTAATATCTCATCACAATATTATATTAGCTCATCACAATATATATATCTCATCTTATATTCAACCTAGTTTGTAGCTTATGCCCATTTGAGGAATCTTCTTTTGGCCCAAATAGCCCATCGTTTTCAACCTAGATTGTAGCTTATAACCATTAGAGGCATCTTCTTTTGGCCCAAAGAGGCCCCTCGTTTTTATCCATGGAGGTCACCATAACAAGCACTTAGAGGCTTTAATTTTTTGAGTTCATAGAGATCAACTTTTTAGGCCCATGGAGGCCTAGTTGAAGCTTATTGAGGATGCTTTTCTTTGTCATTGAGCCATGTCAGTCCCGTTAGCGACATTGCTTTCTAAGCCCCATTAAGGCATTTTTTTTAGGTCCATATAGAGCCTTCTGTAGCCCATAGAAGTCTTTTTTTTTTTTTGCCCATTAGAGACCTATTTGATTCATCTACATTCATTAACAAGCAAGAACTTGACCAACTCAATCAAGCATGCAATGAAGATCAATTGTGTCAAGCAGAGAAAGTGTCAAGTTGATTTCTATTGTTGGCAAATTCATGGAGATTTTTAATTGTCATGTATTTGAGGGAAAATATTAGAGAATTTGAAATGAGGTATTGTAATAAGGTGAATGAGATACACTATGTGTGATGGGTGTGTGTGTGTGTGAGTGAGTGAGCGGTGTGTGTGTTTCCTTTGTATTTACCTTCAGCTATCACCTTGTGGTGTAGTTGAGTGAACCAAAAAAACCAAACAACTTTTAGTGTTTAGTCCCATATCGGAAGACCTTCCGAGCTCCGTACCCCTTATAAGTTCCATCACGCCTCAAACAATTGGTACCCGTTTTGAGGAGTGTTTGGATGAAGCTTACAAGGGTTTGGAGTGTGGCTGTGTGTGAGATGGGTGTGTATGTGTTTCGTTTGTATTTACCTTCAGCTATCGCCTTGTGGTGTAGTTGAGTTAACCAAAAAAGAATGAGATACACTATCTCGTTTAAGTGTATCTAATTACAATACTATATTAGCATCAATCAAATAGAATAGATTTGTTTAGGTATGATTAGATTAAGATGATTTATTTTCCATAAAATCTATATTGTTATCTCTCTATATAAAACCTATTTAAGGTTATTGTAACTTATTCAGCTTTTTAAATAATTTCTAATTAGAATTATAAATTTAAAGTATCAATATTAACCGAATCATATTCGAATTTGAATAAATTGCCGGATTTGAATTTGACTTAGGCATTAAGAATCTGACAAATCTTGAATTGAATTTGGATATGTTGGATTTCAAATTCAGATATAGGCAAATTTAAGTCTAAATTTGATTCATTTAGGAGAATTGCACAAATTTAATAAGAATTCACTCAATTTCATTATGGGACCCACCAAACAAGAGGCACAACTTTACATAATGCGTACGTATTCATTTTATAAAGCTTTTTATGTTAAAGGTTTCGTAGCAGTTGGAGGTGGAGCTTTTATTTTATTTTCTTTTTGGTGGGGGTTGGTAAGAGCTAAGGATGTCTATACTAAAATTTCTTTAGAAGCTAGCACTAAAGTTTCTACCCGCATTTGGTGGGGCAATAATCCATCGACTTTGGATTAATTGTCGGGAACCAAAATAGCAAAAAAAATTATCAAACCCTCGTGCCATGCATGGGTAGGGACGAAAGAGATTGAAGAAACCAAAATAAGACAATGTTTGGTTATACCACTAGGGTCCGTGAGTAGAACAATGCTTCAATTAATTCGTATAATCATATACTTGTTTCTGAGTTTATGAATTAACTACCTCATGAAAATAATCACATCGATAGAGGCTTCTATTCCATTAGTGTGAAACATTTATTCAAAATATAAAAATTATAAAGCATGTCACCTGAAAACTTCAGGAGTTAACAAAATGAGAGATTTTTTTTTTTTTTTTTTTTTTTTTTTTTTGCAGTTTTGACTATACATCGGCCCATTGGTCTCGGTAGCAGTGTGTATCCTTACTTGGGTGGATTGGGATCGACTCCTATGAGTTGGTATGATGGTTGAAAAGTTCGTCAATTGACTAGATAACATATACTAACTTCTAACCTATTAACTTAAATAATTGATACATACATAAAAAAAAATAAAGAAAAACAACTCCAATTAACATTGGTTAGTGAATTAAAGAGCCGACTGACTTAGAATTGAGTTAAACACCATGGGCCCATCAACAACACACCATATATAATAATTCTGTACACCTGAAATACAAACAAACAAGCAATAATTTGATTATTTTGTAGGATAAAGTTTGTGAGACAATAGGGGCTCACAATTACCCAAGACCTTGCCTTAGAATTTATAATATATTATTTTAGGGCACAAAACAATAATGCTATGTTTGGTTGCCAAGAAAATTGATGAAAACATGGAAAAGAAAAAAAAAATGGATTTTTAATACAATTTTTAGTTGTGTTTCATCTAATTTTCTTTTCTTTTCCATCTTTTTACTTATTTTCTCGACAACCAAACATAGGGTATTCGAAAGTTTAAAATCCTAATTATTTTGCATCCTAAAATAAGATGTTATAAGGCAAGGTCTTGGATACTGTAAGGTCTCAAGCAAAATCCTATTTTGTAATAAATGTTTGGATTGAATATTTTGCTGTACTTTTTAAGATGCCATTTTTTATTTGATTCCTCTTGTTTTAATTTTTTAAATAAAAATTAATTTAATAATAAAAAATATACAATGATATAAGAAGATCAACATTAATTAGTTTTGCATCTTGCTCGGCGACACAAAGTAGATGGTTGATTAAGATTGTTCAATCTCAAATTATTTTTTTTCAAAAATTCTAACTAAAAATTAAAAAAATGGAAATTCTATGGGTTGTTGACAGTTCCTTATCTTGGTACCTCTTTTATCTAATCTTTTAACATGTATTTGAAAATAAAAATGACATAAAATAAAGAGATCATGAGAGCGTAGCTGCAACCCTATTAGTAGGTTAGTATCCGTTCTAAGTCATGGGCCGATTTATAGGTTGGTATGTTCTTATTCATGGGTGGGGTGGAGATGACATCACACACCCTCTCAAGAGTGGAAACTGGATCAATGGAGTGGTGACTAACATACACTACCGACGAGGCAAGCAAGAGATGCTTCCCATTAGAAAGTGTGTATCCAGTATCCACTATTTCCATGAATTATATCAACTAAGGAACGTATACAAACATACTGTATTATTATTTTATTTTATTTTATTTTCAAAGATGAGCCTATCAACGGTCACATCCTAAACCTGAAAACCGAGTCCACCCAAATGGATTGCTGGACCAACAAGAGGCAGTTCGAGCTCCCATTTCAGACAAAGAAAGCGACAGCCTTGCATAGATCATTTATCAATAATTCACTGTCCAAACAAACGTCGGAAGTTCCGTCAACAGCTTTAGGAAATCCTCTCTGGCCTTTTTTTCAACAAATGCCACACTGAGTTTTATTAATTTTTATTAACAAGTTTTAATCTTAAGATTAACAGTTCTAAACTTAATTTTTTTTAAAAAAAATTCAAATATAATTGGTGTTTCTTTGTGATCAGTAGTCAATCGTGATTGTCCCAAGTTAACATGTGACTCTTTTGACCCCTATTAACACTAGTTAAGATTTACTAACACTAGTTAAGATTTACTGATTCTTAGGGTTCAATAATTTAATCTTAATTTTTAAGAAAAAAAAATTTAACCTTAAGATTAAAAATTCTTAACTTTAGGATTAATTTTTTAAATATTTTTTTCTTCTATAAAAAATGACATTAGATTGTTGAATTATAAGGAATAAGCAAATTTTAACTATAGTTAATAAAAATTAAAAGGTGTGGATGCCATTGAACTCAAGTACAATCACGACTGGCTTTGCTGATCTCTTTTCTCTCTCTCTCTCTCTCTCTCTCTCTCGTCTGCGAGAGATGATTTGGACTCTAGTCAAAACGATACAAAATTTTAAGGCAAAGGTCAAAAGTTATAATTTTGTTTTTGTTTTTTTTATAAAGTGACTGGGAGATCTAACCAATCACGATTGAATTTGGGGAGAGTTCAATCACACTCACATGTAATTAACACATGTCTCTTTTAATTTATATTAATTATTGTTAAGATTAGATAACCCTTAATGTTCAACAATCTAACCTTGAATTTTAGCAAATTAGTATTGAAATTTTTTTAACCTTAAGATTAAGAAATTTTAATCTTAAGATTCATTTTTTAAAAGAATTCTAAGAACCAATGTTAGATTATTAAAGTCTAAGAATGAGTGAAACTAGATTATTAAATTCTAAGAATTAATGAATCTTATTATGCTTAACAAATATTAAAAGAAACACTGGGTTGACTTATGGGTGCAACCGAACTTTTCACGAATTCAGTCGGGATTCGCTTCGCTGTGATTCCATGTATTGGTGCGCTCTCGATAGCACCTGCTAGCGCCAGACCGTCCAGATGAAGCACGCTCAATGACTTTATAATAAAAAACGTTAGTAAAGTCATGTTTGAAAGAAAAACAAATTATTATTTTTTGTTTCTTTGTCGATCAGAAGTTACTAAAGTCAGACCAATAAAAAGTTAACAGAGTAATGTATGAAAAAAAAGACAAGAGCAATGCCTGGATGGCTCTCAAACATCCTCAAAATCTCAATTAAACCTTTTGAAAACTTAGTCGTGTATTCATAATTGTCCGAATTTTTTTTGTCCTCTAATAATTGTCCGAAACTTTAATAGTAAACTATGGTGAATGTGAAATCCTAACCTAAACATTTTGAAGCTCTGCTTGCATTTACGTGCGTTGTATATTATTATTTTTTAAAACATGAGTCATCTATGAGTACTCTCAAATTTATTTCATAATCCTGATTTATAACTAATCATTTCAGTTCTAATCCTAACCGTTTAGTAATTTTAGTAATTGAGATAAATAAATAGGATTTGAGAGTACAATTTAGGGTATCCCTAGACTAATTAAAATAATAGACTAAAAAGTAATGTACCTTACAAAAATAAATGTTACATTTAAAAAAAAAATGAAAGAAAAAGAAAGTAAAACATATTATTTCTCAAATTTATGAAGTCTTCTTTTAGAATTTTTACTAGGGCTTTTTCACATTGGATTTACATTTTAGGACAATAGAAGGTGAATTTGCACAAGAGTAAAGATTTTGTTAGGCCAATTAAGACAAAATTCATTTGAGGAACAGACAAATACTGTTATTGTCGCGTGCAACTTGAAAAGATTTTCTACGAGTTCACACAAAAAGTGTTATTTTCACATGGAATCTTTCGGAGCATATTTGCGGCTTGCCCACCCCCACCAACATTTGCTAACATAACAAAAATTTTTATGGGATAATAATAAAATTCCAAAAATGTAATAATAGATAATTATTTGATTTACTTTGCTAAAATGTTTACTTTGGGGTTTAGATTTTACAAAATTTTAGAATACCTCTTTTTAAAAAATGTAAATTACACTGGCCTCTTTTGAGGTTTGACAAAATTATAGAAACCTTTACTCTTGTTTTTAAAATTACACTACCCTCTCCCGAGGTTTGTCAAAATTACATAAACTTTATCTTTTGTTTCTAAAACTTCATTCTCCTTTGTGGTTCGATAAAATTATAAAAATTTCTCATCTTTTTCTGAAATTACATCGTCCTTATTAAAAATCAAGGAATTGACGTCATATAACTAAGTTGACTAACTTTAAAAAGGATAATTCAAATATTTTAAATTGTTAAAACCATGACATAATTAAATCCATATCAGAACAACATACTAACTAAATGGGGAATCTGTTACCTAAAGTAGAGGGATGGATAGTGTAATTTCAAAAACAAGGGGGAGGTTTCTATAATTTCATCAAATCTCAGAGGAGGTCAATGTAATTTCAAAAAAAAGGGATGGTTTCTGCAATTTCACCAAATCCCAAGAGAAGGAGCGTAATTTATCCTAAAAAATGATGTCGGAGCTTATGAAACTTTAGAAAAAACTGTAAATCTAAAATCTATTAATTTTTAGTCTTTTCAAACCTTGGCCATTCAAGAATTAGAAACCCAATCATTGATATATGGGTGTTGCTAATGTTCACTCAGTGGGAGAACTTAATAAAGACCACTTGAAAAATTTTAATCATGTATTGCTTATCAAATTCATAAAATTTAAAGGGTACTTTAGTTTTATCACAAAAAATCAGTATTTGACTTTTCCTGTTTTTTGGTCTATCCTATTTACTAAATTGTCCTTTATGAAAATATTCTTATATTTAATTAAATAGTATTCAATACGCAAGGCTAAAAAAGATTAGTAAAAGTTAACAAATTCACTAGTCTTGTAAAAGTTTCCTATATGAGTATATAGTCTTATAAATTGTCCTCTAAGATGACACGTGGAAGTCTTTTTTTTGAATTCAATTATTGGATGATAATAAGATGAGTACATTAAAATAAAAATTTTTGAAATAACTATCATGCCATTCAAATTATAGTAGGTTGAAGACAAGATGATAGGCTAAAAAGAGACTTGAATGTTATTCACTTCATGTACTTGATGAAGAGTAACATTAAATGACCTATATATATATAGTGTTGCTAACGTTCACTTGGGTTAACTTGGTAATGACCGCACAATATTTTTACTTCTGTATTAATTATCAAACTCTCTAAAATTAAAGGATAGTATTGTTGTCTTTTTACAAGAAGTCATTAATATATGAGAATAAACGTCATTTGACTTTTCTTAGATATATATATAAATGTAGATATCGATCCATTAAAAAATAGACAATTGATAAGTTGTTTGAGATTCTTGATGTTAAGGTGGATGTACTGAAAAACGAGTAACAAAAAAAAAAATTGTTCTATCAGACTTTTTAGATTGTCCAATTGAAGGTGAAAAAATCAACAATTTTTATAAATTACTTATAGTCTAAGTGAACTTTAGGGATTAATGCTGATAAATTAATGTCTAATATGATGAATTATCGGATCGAAATAGATATCTCTTATGAGACCCAATTTCACATCTGAAGGGGAAAAAGTATCGGAAAAGACACGCGTCAGCTGCAACTGTTCACACTCTGGTTAACTGGTAGAAGGTAGAAGTTGAAGGGTGTGATACCCTGACCTGTACTCCGATGATAAAGTAAGTAGGTGGAGAAGATGATGAACAGTAAAACAAACAGTAGCACTTAAAAATATGTGTTCTTCGATCCCCTTGACACTGAAATTCTCGGGGCATTTATAGGTTAACCTTGGTATGGCCATAGATGCCCATACCACGTGCCCTGCACTCATTACCAAATATGTCAGTAAAATCTGCCACCTGTTGCATCACACGTGAAAGCCTACCATTAGTTCAGTCGGTTGGGTCTGATAGCACACAGAAGTGACCTGCATTAAATGCCAAGGCAATACTTTCGGCCCACTTGTCAGAACAATCGATCGCCTCCTGATTACTCTCTCCTGCGAGTCGGTCTCGTTGTTGACTCGAACTCGGGTACGTTGTATATGTCTTAAAATATGACCTGGACATCCTTATCTGAGTTACAACGGACTCGTTGTTTAATTAACACCAAAAACGTTGTCGAGAATACAACGTTTACGTTGTGCACAAGACAACAAATACGTTGTCAAAACCACAACGAGAACGTTGTTCGCAAGACCACAGATACATCGTAATTTATACAACGTGAACGCTATGTATCAGACAATGTTTATCCTTCTATTTTAAGCACGTGACTTAAACACATGTCCACGTGTCACTTTCGTGCACAAAACAACAAAAACCAGCTCGTTCCCCAACGTTAATTAGTTTTACGAATTTTATCCCTTACAACATCTATAGTCAGAATCTCAAACTTGTCACGATTATTACAACATTTAGTTAGCTATCCCAAACAGAACCACTCATTCACTCTACATGTATAGAGACGGAGCCACATGGGGCCTAGGGGCTGAAGCCCTTCCTCAACTTTTGGAAAAAAAAATCAGTATTATATCAATTGGGACGTAGCCCTGGAGTAAGGGTAGAGTGGAGTGCGGAGCTGCTAATGCCCCCTAACTTTTGATCAAGAAAAAGAAAGAACTAAATTTATTTCTATATTATTTAATTTATTATGGTATACATGGATATAAACATAAGAGATGACCCTTGCGCAAATCCGACCCGACACCCACTCTGTTAGACCCTTGCAAGAAAAGGGGTTGGATTTGAGGAATGCTAGCCTTACTCTTAGTCAACTCATACTCTCACCCTCTACCAATTATCTATCCATTTTTTTTTGTTGTGTAAAATTTTTTTTAATCAATGCATAATGGATAAGTGGTTGGTAGATAATAAGAGTAGAGGTTGATTGAGAGTAGGGCTATCATTCCTCAACTTTTTTTTTTTTTTTTAATGAGATTAATTTAAGACATTGTGTTTATGATACAACAGACCAGGATTAATCTTGCCGACCTAAAAATTAAATGAAAACATGATTAAATTTTTTTTTTTAAATAAAAGGGTCTGTGATGCACGTGATGCTTGGTGCAGGAACCTATGCATCTGATGGTCCCATCAAGGAGATATGGTCAGCCAAAAGATCCTACTGGGCCTCTTGGCTTTGGGTCATAGAGACATAAAATCACATAATAATGTATACGGCCATGTGCTACGACAGGACTCGGGACCAAGGCGAGGGACACCGCAAAAGCTCGCGGCTAGCTCCAAAGCGCTACCTTCGCGGAGCACAAAGGCAGGCTCGGCTGCCGATCCGTATTCCAAACTGGGTGGTTCGTACTGATTGAAATGTCGCTGTCCACACCAGTGAAAAACTGGCTGGTGCGTAAAAATACACATCTGGCTGGTCACTGGTGCGTACAAATACGCATCTCTTCATGCAGGTCTCTCGTTAACTGAAGAAGCTTATCGACACGACCATGTGTTAGGTGAGGACGATACCAACATTGGCTCTTCTCCATTCGGGACCACCCCAAGAAATGACCGGTTCTAGCTAGCTTTCGTAATGTCCACATTCTCAGACTAGTAGGGATGTAAATCCAACCCATTCGACGCAGACAGTGCCACATTCATTTTCATATCTTATCATATATATATATATATATTTTCCACTCGTTGATTAAGAGTGTGTTACTATCTGTCCTAAAGGACGGAGAAATCAATCATGCATCCTATCACAGGACTAGAACACGAACCTAACATGTGTTGCTTATGCGCGACACTACTAGGGTAATTAAGTGTTATGCCTTAAATTATTCAAATGTGACTAAATATTCAACTAATAGTGAAATAGAATATTTCAATTCCGGTGTCCTTTTAATTAAAAGATTTAAATTGAATTATTTTATAAAATTCAAAATAAAAAATACCAAAAAATATACATAATTTCTTTTTTAAAACATGTTATTATTTTCTCCTCATCTATAATAAAGTAATAATTTAATATCTCTTAAAATTATATATAAATACATTTTAATAAGAGTTTCTTAGTCTTGAAAACTTATAATATATTATTTACATATATAAATACATTTTGCCGGATATTTATTTGGACAGTCATTCGAGCATATGAATTCGAATACAGATAATATAAGGAGGAGTATATAGCTTTCTTAGAACACAAGTCCCAAATGGCTGCGGGGTGCATTCAAGTAATACTTAGTGCATTATTTTGGTATTGACACTTATTGGAGTCAACGGACTAGATTTGGGCATTATATATATTTTTAATAGGCCCATTTTGAGCCCGACTTGTTTACAAGAGGTTTTTGGGGTCCAAATTTGGCCCGTTGACACCCCTAATCAATATGCACACACTAAGGTCTCTTAGAAAGCAGTCTCATTTTGCAGTCTGTTTTATTGCAAAACAAGTGCACTTACTATCTACAACTGCCTGCTTATGCCAGTGATAGAATGTTTATCCCGGCAAAAGATTAGCTCTTTGGACGCCGAGTTGGGCGTTCGGGCATTCATTAGTCATAGGGCACCTGGTAATATAATCAAAATCATGGGGAGAAAATGAAATGACTTCTCCCCTAGGTTATCGCCAGGTGCCCTATGACTTATTGATGCTCAAACACCCGGCTCAGGCATCTATTAGAGCTAATCTTTTGCCGTCTATCCATGCCATGTGAGTAATCAGAGATTCATTCCCCTGTATTGGTGAAAGCAAATAGTGAGTGACATTTCAGTGGCCTGGAGTGTTGGAAACATGAAAGGCCAGATCTATCATCTTGTACGAATTAAATAGCTGAAAAAAGCTGTAGAATAAATCCTGACCTTCCAACACTCTGGCGATAGGGAATATCACATATGATTTGTTTCCTGAATTGAGATGTGGTGGTTGATAAGCCTATTGTATGTCTTAGCTTTTAATGCTTTACAAATTTAACCCATTAATCGATACTAACCAACTCTAATCGCAGTCAAATTAGTCACTGATCAATGTTAACCAACCCTAACCGGGTTGTGGCCTAACTATATTTTGATACCGAAAAAGGAAAAAAATTAACCAATCATCCAAAACAACTTGTAGCTACTAACATCAGCAGTTCCCACACGAGAAAAAAAGATTGCCAAATCTTTGTCTAAAGACAAATATCCTTTCTAATTCTAAGTAGACCAAGGTAGGTGATTACCATTACCAAAAACAAAATGGCAGGTGATTACGGCTTCAATAAATGCACTCTCCCACATGAAATAAACACGTATTTTAAAAGGGTTTTTTATATTCGAAAAGTAAGAATGAGAGTGAAACTTGGCAGCATTGGTGACCAAGGACCTGGTCTGTTGATACATCAAGTTGTAACTGAACTCTTTATGTCCTGAGGTCACCATATGTCCCTATTGATATCCTTAACTGTGATTAAGATTCACCCACCGGATTCACCAACCTAATCTTAGATTTTTTTAAAAATAATTGAATTTTTTTAACTTTAGAAGTTGTAATTTTATTACTTAAAATGACATGCTTTTGTCATATTTATATAAAAAAAAAAAGGAATGCTTTGCATTTTTATTAACAAAAAAGGTATGATTTTGACATATTTACCCTTAATTATTCATATAAAGCCCAAACATTAATGAAGGTAATATTGAAATACATACCCTATTTGTAAGTTTGTTCAAACCATCCCCTTTTACTTGATATATATATATATTTTAAATTTAGCGTGACTAAATGGTATTTATTCCTATTTAAAACCTAAGGATAGGTGGGTGACCCTAAGGATAGATAAATTTTAATCACAATTAAAAGGTGTCAATAGGAAACGTGGCGACTGGACTCCATGGAGATTACAACTTGAGAGAATTTGACCTCTATTCATCATGTCACGTATATTTTTTTCTCGGAAAATTGTCACCTCCATGGGGCAAGGAGGTGAGTTACCATCTCGTCCTCCTTTTTTGGGGCCATGTGTCCTATTTTTTACTTCCATTAATTGTGGTTAAGATTCCGTCACCGCTGGGGTTCACACATCTATCCTTGGTTTTTAGAAAAAAAGAGGAGGTGGTTAATATTTTAACCATAGTTGAAAGGGTTTGTGAGAGCGTGGAGGAAGGAGGTGACTATAGCTCTGACTATAGCTCTTTTTTCTCAAGGAACCCGATTCCATACCATCCTCGTTCCTCGTGAGAGGAGCACGTCTTGCCGTATGAGTTATAGAGACAAGTGATACAAATTATATCAGTTCTACAGTTTTTTTTCTCGATTAAAGCAATGTGTATTGGCCTGTGATTAACACCCCCCCGGGTCTCTACAAAAACTGGTAATGATTATATGAATAATTTTTATTAAAAAGCAAAAGTGACATCACTTGATACGATTAGATATGAGATGAATTACTTTTAAATTTTTTTTGAACTCTTTAGACTGCTAATCTTGTATTCTTGTCACTAAGGTAAGGTGGGTGGATTCACTGGGCTGAACTCCATCCCAATGCATGATCGAACTTACAATAGATTGGTCAGTTGGGTCGAACCCACAGCCTTGAATACACTTCAATTCATGCCTTGGCTTCGGACCCCCAACCACAAGCCTGCAAGCCATAATCTAAATCAATGGTGCGATTAATCTACTGATCCCATCTTATATTTTGTGTGTTGTGGAGTAGAGAACCACACCACCTTTTATTTTTTTTGTTGCAATTTACTGGTGAGCTGGGGTTAGTATCTGTTGTTTTAGGTGAGGAAACACCAAACTATTTTTTTTAGAGTAGAGTTTTTAGACATGGGATTGGGTTCCTAAGGCCCCATAATATCTAGATCATTTATTATCCCAGAATAATCATGTCAAACGACTCAATCATTCCTAGATAAAAGATGCTATTTAGTATTAATTGTACCAACATAATGGTGGAATACACTTTTAGCTACCCAATGCCCTTCTACTTTTACGTTTTCTTAGTATTTTTAAGAGTACATATTATCAAGGGAATTAGGATTTTCTTTGGTTAGGGTTAGTAAAATACTCTAGCCTAGCCTAGCCTAGGTGACCCTTTTAACTCCATTTAATTGTGGTTAAGATTTACTAACCCTTAAAGATAATGAATCTAATGTTAGTTTTTAGAAAGGGAAAAAAAATTTAATCATAGGAATTAAAACTTCTTAACAAAAGTTAAAGGGTACTGGTTGAGGCTGGGTCAGCCAACGGAAATCGGTGGCTTATTAGGCATGCTTACAAGGTGTAACTCATTTTAGTTTTTTGAGAAGATAAATTCTTGCTAGACCTTGCTAGTAGTAGGAGTGTATTTGAGCTGGGCTGAACCGGGCTTGGCTTTGCTTGACTTGGTTTGAAAATTTTTCATCTGTGCTCGAGCTCGGCTTGAATATACTCGGTTAGGCTGGAGGTCAGTTCTAGCTCGAATTGATTCGAGCTCAAGCCGAGCTTGGCTTGGCTTGGCTTGAGCTCGGATTGAATTACAAAAAAATAATTTTTAAATAAAAATATTTTTTTAAAATTATATCATTCTACTAATAAAAGTACAAGGAGTAACCTAAACTTTATGTTGATATAATTAACCTTTACCTTACTTTATTGTTGATAAAGTAAACATTATATTAATAAATGAAGAGAGAAGCTTAGTACTAATTTTTATAATGGTTCTTAGGGATAGTATGATAATTACAAATTTCATTAATGACATTCTATGTAAATAATGAGCAAATCAGAATTCTATTAATAGTATCCTATTTAAATTAGAATTCTATGTACGTATATACATATGTGATGAGAAATCTTCATTTTATTTAGTCTTTAGATATACACGTGAGTTTAGAAGGCTTGTTGTTCACAAACGCCTCCTAACTAGTTAGGCAATCTTCATATTCTATGGAGAACTCTTAAGTAAAAGTCATCTTCCTCCTATTGAAGTCTGTTTATGGTGAAGATTTCTTTTAAGGGTTCCGGGAATTAAAAGCTCATTTGCTATCAAATGCGATGATGTGTTCTCATCGCCCCCAAAATAGAGTGCTTCATACGATGACCTTCTTGAGAATTTCGGTAATACAGATAATGAATCAAAGAGTTCAAACAAGAAGGGATTGGGGAAGAAGATAAAGATGTGCTGAGTTTTAATCATTTGATAACAGAGTTTGGTGAGAGCAGTTCTTTATGGATATTTTCTTCTCTTGTATAACATGATTATATCCCGGAATATGACGAGATCACATCCAAGTTGATCTAGGAGTGAAGAGTCTAAGCTACGTTCCGGAGTCCCGTGACTGGTGTGGCCGCATGATATGGTGCATGAACTGTATATATATATATATATATATTTTCTTTTTCTTTTGTTTTTGTTTTTAATTTTTGGGGTCTTAACACTCTTATATATAATTATTATTTTTATAATAAATAATTATGTTTTATTAAAAAAAAAGTAATACGTGCAAAGCACGTGCACATTTACTAGTATATATAAATATATAATAAGTATATTATTTATATATAATAATAATTATTTTATATATATAATAATGATATATATATATAATATTATTTTTCATATAATATTCAAGCCGAGCCGAATCGAGCCTCAATCAGGCCGGGCCGAGCCGAGCCAAATCAAACATGCCTTGACTCGAGCTTGACTTGAATACATTTTTAAACTCAAAAAATAGCTCAACTTGGCTCGATTGAGCCTATTTTTTGAGTTCAAGCCAGGCTGGATTGGGTCGAGCCAAACCTTGAGCTAGCTAGATCGGATACACTCCTAGCTAGTAGGATGCTTGGTCCCACGACATCCTAGGGTTGACAGAGACATTGCGTTGGAATAATTTTCAAATAACTTGAGACAAGCTATTTTCAAATAAAAAAGGGAAAATTTAGATCCCTTCTTATTTTTTGAATTTATCGCACCCACAAGATTGATAATTTTTTGAATTTATCGCACCCACAAGATTGATAAAGCCGTTACTTTGTGGTAGAATGCAGGAAAAATATTTTATTAAATAGCAAAAACAGAAGCTACTTATCTTATGACAACTCCTTAAAATCACCGGTGGCGCTTTGGTTAGTCCTCCCCAAACTCTACTTTGGACGACCTCTTCATATAGTATGAACTCGCTGGTGGCACGTGCGATGCACGTGAAAGCGAGGGGAAGGAGTTAACCATAATTAATAAGAGTTAAAAGGGGCACGTGTTAATCCGTGGGTGTGATTGAACTCTCCCCGAGTTCAATCACGATTAACTATTATTCTATTCTTTAAAAAGAAAATAGATAGATGAGGGTAGTTTGGGAATGAAAGTAAAACATTAAATTAAAGTTTTGTTTTATAGTTTAGGAATTTCGAAAAATTCGACTGCATCTCCCATTATAATAGTAAAGATAAGAATTTATCCTAGGATGACTGCAAATAATTGGAGAAGAAGAAGCTGTCGTTGAAAGGAGGGTCCGAAATAAGAGCACAGAGTTCCAAAGAAACTCCACCTTACAATTAAACTAAGAGTACAAATTCCTATAAACAAATGCTAGGATCCTCCACAATCCATATCAATAACCACCACAATAACTATCAATAACCACTGACAAAAACCTAATGTAAACCCTAGCTTCCAATCCCTTCCATTATCCATCCAAACAGAGGATTACACACATCATCTCCTCCCACGTTTCTATGTACAAATGCAAGAGAATAGGAGTGTTTGTCTTTGAAGACGAGAGGATGAAACGGGCAAATAGTCATTTTCTGGTGTGTTTATTAGTAAATATGATATTTAATTAAAAATTTTGTGTATTTCAACAATTATTGGTGTTCGTGTAGCACCGCCCGTTTTATATGATACATGCGATTTTATATGCAGCATTGAAAATGAAAAATTAAGGTTTTAGCATTTTATATGCAACATATAAAAATAAAATTTTTAAAAACCCTATAATTTTTGTGCCTTTAAGTTAATGTGTTCTAAGGCGAGAAATCAGTTAACCCTTCGATTCGAACCCTCCCAAAAGCTTTATCATATCCCTAATCATAAATTTATAAACTATGAATTTTAACTTTAAAGGTGATAGAGGTTGAAATATACATAAATATGGATGTAATTATTTATAAGTGGTGCTACGCGCACCTCACAATATGATGACTGCACCCTAAGCTCAAACAAAAAATAATAAAAAAGAATTTTTACTATATACAAAAATAAAAAATTACAATAATACCCATCATCTTCATCATTTAGTTTGCGAACAAAAACTTGATAAAAAAACATTACAACTAATTTTTTTTGTATAACATGAGAAAACGCATATATTTCTGTTTAGAATCAAGCTCAATTAATGGCGGCCAACAGTGAGGGGGCCTAGCTAGAGGTTGATTTTCGGATGATTGTGGTGTTGTTGGAGTGATTTTTGATTCAACTTTTGAATTCGAGGATTTAAGATAAGGGTTGAGAAATGGAGAGGTTGATATGTTGATAGGGTTCGAGAGGGTTAGGATAAGGTTTTTTTTTTGAGAATTTTAGAGAGGAAGAGAAGAGAGGTGATAGTAAAGAGTTTGACTATGAATATCTCAGTGAGAGAGAGATACTGGGGTTTAGGTGTTTGTTAATATTACTATAAGAGAGAATTAGAACATCCCTAACAGCCTCACCGGTGAGCCAAATGGCTAAAAAGTGCTAAAAACTCTCTCCGGCAACCTTACCAAAACTTAGTAAAATAAAGATTTGGGTTTGGTGAGTGTGCAGTACTCACCAAGTACTGTATACTCACCAAAGCTAAAATTTCACTTTCCCTCTTTTTTTGTGGGCCCACACAAATAATAAAATAAATATTTCTCTCTCCCTTCTTTTATTGTGGTCCCGTACAAACAATAAAATAATGTTTCTTTCTCCCTTCCTTTTTCATTTTCCCACACAAATAATAAAATATTATTTCTCTCATTTTTTTTGTTAAAATGATGAGGTAGTTGGGAGTGTTTTAAAAAAGTGGCTCATCAAAATAACTTTTTGTGAGTTTTGGCTATTTTGGTGAGTAAAATTTGGTGAGGTTGCTAGGATTGCTCTTAGAAGGTTGGAGATGACAAAATGAAGGAGGAGAGGGGTTGCCAGTGCTTTGCCAGAGTGAATGGATTGTGAGGGCTTTTCCGGAGTGAAGGGATTTCTAGGCTTTGTCGGAGTGAGAGGGGTTATTAATAAGAGACTAAAAGAAGAAGACATTGGGGTCATTTAATTATTTTTGGTCTATGAATTTAATTTTTATTGTATTTTCTTAAATTTGGGGTATAGTACTCAAATATTGAGGGTAGATGTAATATTATCCTAATTTATTTATGAGTACTACCCCGCTCTCATGCCTTTTTTACTCTCCATCTCAGGCTACCAAGTGTCCCAATTTTTCAATCAATGCATGTTTTAAGTTAAAAAATACTTTAATAAGTTATTTTTGAAACACTTGATTGATTAAGAATAAGAGTACAAAACCCGTGAGGATAGGACAGCATTCTTTTAATAATAAATAAAGTAGGCTAGGCACTAGCTGATGTTGACCCAACCCAGAACCGACCTTGTTGCCTCAGTGTGAAAAGCCTACTCCGGCGATGCAAGGTCATCAATTCGATCAGGACAAAAAATATTAAAGAACATAGCCCAAGAGAAGAAGAGCCACAGTAAGCATTACAAGAGAGTGTGTGGGAGAATATTCACACGTGTTATTAGTGCTTTGGATTACCTACACCATAAAAGGAGACCGTCTTCTCTCTCTCTGATTGCGAAGAAGAAAGCCCAAGTCTTCTTAAAGGTATGATTTCTCTTCTTCTTCTTCCTCTCTGGTACAATCGTGGGTTTTTAATCTAGTTTATTTGTTTTGAGATCTTCTTCTTCTTCTTTACAATCGTGGGTTTTTATTTTCTTCTCCTCCTATACTAGAAAATCGTGGATTTTCTAGTTTGTTTATGTGTTTTGAGGGCCACAATATTTCGAATAATTTATTTTCCATTTCTGAATGAAATGAAAAATTTTTTTTTTTTTTGGGGAGGGGGGGAATATATGTTGTTTCGGACCTCAAGTGGGTATTTTTTTTCTTTGATTTGGGAATGATTTAAGGGATATAATATTTTTCTTTTGAAATGAAATGGTGTCTTATTAATTAATTTTTAAAATAGCTTTTTCGGGAAATATATGTTGTTTTACACATCAAGTAGATGTTTGCTTTTGAAATGAAAGGCTACTGAGATTCTATGGTCATAAGGTAACCTGACACTCTTACCTTGAGACGACACGATCATATGGCATTAAAATATTGGGACGCTTCAGAGTTTTTTTTGGTTGTTGTTGTTAACACAATTTAACAGACTATGCTTTAACATAGACACGACCAAGTCACAAGGCATTGCACCCACACACCCTGTGAGACTCCTAAATTTTAATAAGTAAAATTGAATGATTCATTCTAGAAACTTAAGTAAAATAACTCAATTTAAGCAATTAATTTTTTTTTTGGATATTGAAATAAAGCTAGTTGTGTTAGTATCTGTTATTAACTTTCTAGTTAGATGCATAGCATGTACATTAACAATAGTTACACCTCATGAGACTTGATCCAAGCTCTTAGACTTAGAGGATATACTTATGGGGTTTCAATGAGTTTGGCTGGCGAAGCCTGATATCGATCCCGTTTTCAAGTCCTAAGAAGTAAGGCCATGTTTGAAAAGTGGAAGCCTGGATAATTTAAGTCCGAGTTAGGGTTGGTTGAATATTGAAATCTGATCATGCACCTATACATGTATACCAGCATTATTCATTATATATACTGATTATATACATAATATAATATTAAAAATGATAATGATTTACCCTTTAAACCTAAGTATTAAATTGTTATGGTTTTTTTTTGGGTTTTGTGTAATCACATTTTATTTTTAATGACATATGTTGTTTTTTTAAAAGTCAAACAATATATTTTTAATAGAGAAAAAAAAAATTATTAATCATTTTATAAGCCCAAACCCTACTTGAGTAAGGCCTGATTCCTTCAGGCACTACAAGTATCTTAGTCCTTAGCCTGGGCATTGACAACCCTAGATATAGTGCCTGCCACTGCCACCTGACCAAATGGGCTGGTGCCTATTCCTTTGATGCCCTAGATGAACGGGACCATCATAAACAGTACGGGTTTGCCTGCGGTCTGAGTAACATTTCTCCTTTTTCTTTTGATTTTAGACTCTATAAAGTTATAAAGTTCGCCTGTAATGGTTGGTCGAATTCAATATATACAGATGTCATGGCTGGACGCATTAAATCTATCATGTACGACATCTACCAGCAACATTTACCAATTTCTAATGGCTTTCTTTTCAGCATTGTTGAAGAGCTCTTCTTCCCAGAATAAGCTTCATTAATGGAGTATACCTCAGCCCGCTGGTTATCTGAACTGGTAAGGTGGTTGTGTTCATCCATAATTGAAGAAAATTGCTACAAATTAAATAAATATCAGCTGTTTTAACGGCCACTTAATGTATATATAACCGTTAGTAGTATCTTAGCACCCGTTATCTTGGTGCAATTTACAGGATATGGAAGATCCAATCTTCAACCATCAATGCGAATTGGACTCTCTTGATGACTTCACCACACAGCAAATTGCAGCTACACTTGGAGATGATTTCTTGAACTCTTTGTCCGCTGAGAGTAACTCTTCTTTTCCAGCCATGAATCCAAGAAGCAGCAGCACAGCCACCTTCAGTGGCTCATCCATGGAAGCTTCTCAGGCCATGGTCGAGAGTCCTCCAAAGCTATCAACCCCAGAAGCTGCTTCTCCTCCAATCCTTATATCTTATGGAAATTTGAATTCTCTCGCAAATCCTCAGCAATTCAATGGAAATCTGGTCGATATCATGAATTCGGAGGACGAGGGTGTGTTTCCTGGAAATATGACCTTACCTTCAGATCCCATGATAGCTCAAGGCTCTTTCATGGTGGATCAATATCACGTAACTAAAGCTGGACAAGGGACTAAGAGGACTAGCACAGCTACTAGGTCACCTTCACAGTCTCGAGATCATATAATTGCAGAGAGGAAGCGGCGAGAGAAACTCAGTGAACGGTTCATAGCTCTATCAGCCATTATTCCTGGTTTAAAAAAGGTTTCATATTCTTTCTAGAACTTCTCTTCCTGGTGGTTTTAGGGTTCTTAGATTTTGTTAAATGGGTATTTCAGGTTCTAGGAGATTTGGTTTCTGATCGATTTAGAACTGAAAGATTAACAAAACCATACCCAGATTGATATTTTTCTTGTTGCTTATATTCCACATATCAAAAAAACAATTTTGCTTGACCATTTTGGTTCGTCTTACAGATGGATAAGACTTCTGTTCTAGGAGAGGCTATTAAGTACGTGAAACTACTTCAAGAGCAAGTGAAGACACTGGAGGAAAAGACTGTGAAGAAAACCATGGAATCAGTTGTGGTGGTTAAGAAATCACGGCTCTTGGTTGATGATGAGAGCTGTACCTCTGATGAGAACATGACTGGCTGCTCCGATGAGCTGCTTCCTGAAATCGAAGCGAGAGTCTCCGACACACATGTCCTCCTAAGAATCCATTGCGAGAAGCGAAAAGGAGTTCTAGTTAAAACACTTGCAGAAATTGAGAGGCTCCGTCTAACCGTCGTCAATAGCAATGTCATGCCATTCGCGAGCTCCGCTCTCGTCTTAACCATTGTGGCTAAGGTACGTGAGAAGATTTGATAACACATGACTTATCAAAATCACTGACTTTACTTTTTAATGAAATGGAATTTGAGAAAAAATTTCGACAGTGATAATGAACATCTAGGGTTTCCTTACAGAAAGATATTACTAAAAACATTCTCTCTCTAAAACAATGATGATTTAAAGGCTTATTTATCATTTTCGTTTGAAATCCATTAACACCCATCTGCAAGAATGATGATGATCTAGGGTGTTAGACAGATATTAAAAAAGTGAAAATTAACTGAAATTCATCCTCATTTCATTAGAAACGTTTTCTCTCAAAAGCAGTGATGATTAAAGGCTTATTTATCATTTTGGTATGAAACCCATTAATACCCATCTCCACTTCTTGCAGATGGAAAACGAATTCTGCATGACAGTGAAGGATCTTGTAAAGGATCTACGTTCTGCATTTCTACAGTTCATGCGAAAAGAAGAAGATCCAAGCTCAGTTCGTGCCTAGCAGAATCTCCTCGCCTTTCTTCCATTATTGGAAGCTTGAAAAGATTTGGAACGGTCGGGGATTGCAGCCAAATCTTAGTGATAATATGGTCCCGCCATGCGATAGGACAAAATTTTCATCTACATTGGACGCAATAAAGAGAGAAATGCCTTAGCCCTATGTTTTGTTGTACACGAATCATGTAGATGAAGATGAAATGTTTGGTTGATGGTACAATTATTTCTTTTTGGAAATAAGGGTTTGAAACTTGAAAGATAAGAAAAAAGAAGATTGTGACCTCCCCATGGACATGGACATGGGCATATGTCCAACAGAAGTACACACAGGTCCTTCTCAGTTTTTTCCCTCGCAGCGAGTAGTGACGCACTCCCTTATTTCTATCTACTTTCGGATGCTAATCAGAATCTCAGCCTCTTATATTTAGATAAAGCAGTCTAAAAGGACAGTTTTTTTCTTCTTTTTGTTTGGCTCACTTGCTTTATTTCTCTATGGTGGGGGCCGGGGGAATCTCTTGAAAGTCCCCTCCGATGATGAAGGACTATTCCCCCCCCCCCCCCACACAAAGTTTTGAATTAGGGTTAACAAGTTTTAATTCTTTTAATTATTATTTTTTTTAAAACTAAAGTTAGATCCTTTAATCTTAAGGATTAGTGAATCTTATCCATAATTAAATAGAGTAAAAAATGGACACATGGCACAAAAAGGGGGGGTACTATCTTCTTGAGCTAAGGATGTGATTATTTTCCTTATCATAATAAAAATTTGGATGAATGAATTTAAATAGTAATTTTACTATTAGTTAATAATCGGATATGGAAAAATTGATATGCTCAATTTGACAAATCTCTACTATTATAATTACAGAAGTGAGATTAAAAAGTTGGTTGATTTTTTTTTTAATATTCTTAATGAGTCAAAATTTTATGGTATCTTATAGTTAGTAAGTGAATTGTTTTATATTTTTCCTATTTTGTCTATAACTCCATATAAAAAATTAAGATATTATGTTATCTTATTTTACATGAGAAAAGTTAGTGGGGATATTAACATAATATCAGCTACAACTAACAATAATCCCTCAACATCTCTACGATTCTCTCAAATCTCTATCCTTATCTTCTCTCATGCTCCCTTCTTGGTCTCTCAATGAAGAGGCACACCCTCTCTACTTTGTAACTATTTTTCAAGAGAAAAAGTAGGGACATCTCTCCTATTATAATGCTACTTTGTAACTATTTTTCAAGAGAAAAAGTAGGGACATCTCTCCTATTATAATGAGAGAAGCAGAGTTAAAATGTTGGTTGATTTTTTTATAATATTCATAATAAGTCTCAATTTTATGATATCTTATAGTTAGTAAGAGTGAATTTTTTTATATTTTTCCTATTTTGTCCATAACTCCATATAAAAAAGAAATATATTATGCTATCTTACTTTACATGAGAAAAGTTAGAAGAAGTATTGAAGTAATATCAACAACAACTAACAATAATCCCTCAATATCTCCACGATTCCTTCAAATCCTTATCCATATCTTCTCTTATGCTCTCTCTCTTTGATCTCTCAACAAAGAGGCACACCCTCTTTACGTTGTAACTACTTTTCAAGAGAAAAAGTAAGGACACGTGTTATGAGATAGTTTCAACTCACTACTCCACCCTTTTAAGTTAAAATTTTAAAACAAATTTTTTTAAATTCCCTCACTAGAGTCTCTCTTCCCAGTCTCTCTCCCCTTCTCCTCTCTCTCACGTGCATTGCATGTGCCGCCCACTAGTGTTATATAATATAATACTGATATATTCGATTTAATAAATGTTATATAATATATTACTATATAAGCAAATAATATACTATAAGTTTATAAGACAAAAATAACTTTATTTATATAAAAATTTAAAACATTTAAGATATTAAATTATTATTTTTAATATAGATGAGAATAAAATATTAACTTATCATTTTTTTAGATAATCTATATATACTAGCAGAGACCCCGTGCGATGCATGAGTGTGAATAAAAAAATAAAATAAAAAATAAATATTTACATAATTTTTTTCCTCTTATCACGTAATCTCCTAAAATCTCTCTAATGGATCAATACATATCTACATTCTTTCTCTCTATTCCTCTTATCTCTATCCATCCTATCATAGTCCCCTAAAATATTTGGAATAGAT
The DNA here is from genome assembly GCA_015143295.1 of Tetracentron sinense. NCBI lineage: Eukaryota > Viridiplantae > Streptophyta > Magnoliopsida > Trochodendrales > Trochodendraceae > Tetracentron > Tetracentron sinense. Next base: position 22,233,043 of record CM026574.1, read on the forward strand.
TAATATGTTTATACATTCTCTGTATTCATCTTCACACAATCCCCTAAAGACACTCTTCTTTTTTAGGTTTGCCACATCATTACTTTTAGAATTTCAGGAATTGAGGTTTGGAGATCAAAGAGAAGAGTCTTATTTCTTTATATTATAGCATATATTTGCCTTTTGAGCATTTTATTATAAAAATAATTAAATAATTTGAATATTTTAATCGGGGTCAGATATGACTACTCTATTTTACTAAATTTAAACTAATTTGGAAAGCCGAATATGTAATTGGATACGAATTCAGATATGCATATCCTCTTTGAATTCACTTTGTTTATAGCTCTACCTACTTGTGAAACAACCATTTAATCCCCATCAAATTCTGCATTGAATCCCTTAAACTCCATCAACATTAATCTTGTAGTGATATAAACCGCTATTTTTACCCAAGAATTAATTTCGCAATGGAGACAATATCTATTCAGAGAAACAAAAAATAATGCTAAGAATACTCTCCCAATCCCTACCTCTGAAGCTGAAGTGTTGGTAAAAGTTGGGGTGCAACTACATTTACCATCAAATGCATTGGTTGTGGAAATGGGAAACCTAAGAAAAATATTTTTGTAAAAAAGAAACTAAATATTATTGATAATTCTTGCATAATTTACAATGACCCCATAGAGGGTTTATATAACTATTACATAATTTCAAGATAGAAAATTTATCAAATCTCATCCTAATCAAATAAAATTAATTCAATCTATTTAAGATACCTTTCTAAGATTGTGATAGAGATACATTGGGAGTGATACAGTGTATCTCTTCACTTTATTATAATAGCACTAATTTCCTAATACTATCTTTCAAACACATGAGGATCGAGATCTTCATTGGTTTGCGGCAAGCCTCCTTCAGTTGTCAACCCATGATCATCCTTAATCTTTGTGATTTATTGATGAATAGCAAGAACATCAAGCCGTGTTTGGTAGTTACTGCTAGTCTGTGAAGTCCATTTTTGTCGCATCCCACTCATTTTTATGAGTCTATATATCGGTGCCAATGGCCTATTAGATCAGTATGTCATGATCTTCCCCCAAAAACACACAAAGTGTGATCCGATTTGAAGAAAAGCTCTCGTTGGCGATGTCTTCAAGAAATGAAAAAAGAGGAGATCATAAGCTAAGTGTGAAAACTAGGGGTTGTAAAGGTATGGAGGAGGGGGAGGAGGGCATGATATTTATTTTAAAAATAATAAAAAACTTTCAAACCCGGCGGGCGGTGGCGGGGCCATCCTTTGGAAAGAGAAAACAAGAACTAATGAGTCACCAAAAGATCGATGACTCTGATACCATGAAAAAGAAACTAAATGTATTGATAATTCTTGGATAATTTACAATGACCCCATATAGGCTTCATATAAATATTATATCATTTCAAAATAAAATTCCTTTCAAATCTAATCCTAATCAAATTAATTAATTCATCATAATCTATTTAAGATACCTATCTAAGATTGTGATGGAGATACACGGGGAGTGATACAATGTATCTCTTCGCTTTATTACAATAGTACTAGTTTCCAAATAGTTTACAATAAAAATTTAAAAATAAATGAATGAAAATGATATATGAGAATGAATACCTTGATCGAGGCGGTGTGATGCTGAGTGGAGGAGAAGGATGTGCTGTCAGATTTGACAGTCCAACTAGCCTCCATGGCTCGGTGACAAAAAACATCGTTGGTATCGACACAAGGATGAAGGTGGTAGTAACCATGCTTCCTAAGCTAAAGAAATCTTGCTTCCTAAGCTAAAGAAGATTTCGGTGGTCATGGTCCACGTCTGTCGCTCTCTCATCTTTGCCAATATTGATAGCTAATTTTTAATAATAATAAAATATTTGTATTATATTTTCCACTAAAAGGTCTGTCTTTGTTATCAAGATAATCTTCTGAATAGGAAAATCATTAAGGATAAATGCTGGTGGGGAGTCCACTTCTAACGATACCGACTGGAGATGAGTCATTTTCTTCAGTACAAGGCATGATTTGACCATGAGAATCTAGTTTAAAATCATACCCAAAACTTGGAACAAAATATCTCATCCCATGCGTAGATATCAATGTGTGAACCAGGAACACATCCCAATGCATAATGGAAATCATGATCAAATGGTCCATAACCATATTAAAATATCAAGCATTAACTAAGAATGTCTAAGTATGCTACTGATCAATTTAAACAACTCAAAGTCTACTATCAAAATTCCTCACCGTAATCTTTTTTCTCAAATAAAAAAAAAATAAAACAACTAAATCCACTAGAATGCTAACTTCACTAGTTATGCCATGCATGAGGAATCCCTATTCTCCTCAGTTACCTTCTGAGTAAACATCAGAATAACAAGAGTGAATACAATGAATAAGAGTATCATCATGTTATTATTACATCGTCTACGTAAGCAAATAACAACAAACTATACATGTGGAATCTACCAATTTTCAAAATAGTACATTTTATATTATTTTGGTTTTATGCTCATTTTATTTGTCATTAGGGGTCGTATACAACTCACCCTATTGAAAATTATTCAAGGCATCACTCGCGTACAACACCAAATGGGATCTTTGGATTCGTACATACACAACTTTAGCTAGATTAGTAACTAGAGTTTTTACACAACTTCACCCAGTTAATTACCATTAACACTTGGGGTTCATACATAATTTTGCCAAGTGAACCATCCCTTGCGGTTACACATAATAATATGACCATCGGCCAAGATCCCGGGCTCCCTCTTTGGGAAGCTCACCTTCTTCTCCCTCTTCGATATATGTCTCCTCAACCCATAACTCCACCGTATACTCCTGCTCTAAGCCTACCGACAATAACAAGTCGACTGAGTATTCAAAACACTCAGTGTATACACAATCCAACTACCAACTTAACATAACATGTACAATATCAGTATCATGATTCATTTCATATTTACATAATCAATAATAGTTTCATATATCAGTGACATAATTAGAGTGCAGAAACATGTGAGCATATCATAATATCATTTTGACTCGTGTACTTGTGTGACTGTTGGACTTGTACATGTTGGAAGCATATCCATAACTCATATGTGTTCATGATAAGTAATATGCCCCATTAACGCATAATATCATTGTTTCTCCCATCAACGCATAAGTTCAATGTTTCGTAACACATCGCTGCATCGCATAGAGTGGTATGTTCATAACCAGAGGGATAATCTTTCAAGCATAATACGTGGCATGTCCATGTTCAATGCATGATCATATGAGACTTGTGAATCCGTGGACCTTACTTTTACCATGCATGTGAAAATGTGCTTAAGTGTCGTGATTGATATTTGAATTGGTCATCCCCTAGATTTCGATTTTTTGCCTAGAAACTCCGTCATGGTACATCTACCTGGTTAGAGAATTCCTAACCTGGAAGACTTCTTCTAAGTTTGAGCTTACCTGAATATCGATTACCAAACAAGATAGATAGAATAATTTACACAACATTAATCATCATTAATTTATATCCTAAATAGACACTTCCATGGCATGAAAGTACACATCAACACCACGATTCCCATTCATTATCCCATTCATCCCATCATTTATTCATCTCTTACTTTCCTCCAGAATATTAGCCCATTCTCATATACATTCATTCAAACACCATAGTTATTCATCCCAATCCAATGTTTATAGCACTTCCCATCCTCCATTCATCACATCCATGACATTCTACAACATTTCTATTTCTAGAATAGCTAAAACATCTTTAATATATAAATTCCCTATTGAATATAAAACCCCATTTCATATTCCAACATCCATAACTTATGCACAAATATGAATAACATATATAAATTTTCATTCCCATCTTTCTAGAACATGCAAATTTATAATAGAATTAGATTGGAGAGTATATCAACCCCATAATAGTTAACTTATGCTTAATAAAACCATACACACATGCAAAAGCTCCATTTCTTACTCCATAATCCACATTTCATGCCTAAACATGTAAATCACCTACTAATTAAATCATCATTCTATCTTGTTTAAAGATGCAAACATCATAATAGGGTTAGATTAGAAAGTATATTGACCTTTGGGATCTTCCCTTCGATCCAAATCGCTCCAAGAAGGCTTTGGGGGTGATATCCAAACTCTTAGAGATCTCAAACCCTCGAAAAAGAAATGCTATTTATAGTCTAGGGGTTAAAAACCCTAATTTCCATTGTTTTTTTTTTTTTTAAAAATTGGGCACACGTTGCGATCGATCGCCCAAACAGTGCGATCGATCGCCCACCATGTGCGGATCGATCACCCACCAAATAGTGGGCTCACTAAAATTTCTAGTTCCGGGAGATCGATCGCCCATTCAAGGGGATTAATCGCTGGCTCTGAATTTCCAACTTTTTCATCCAATTAAGCATTTTAAACACCTTACACCACTTAGTTTTGATTGAATACACATGAGGGCATATTATTGACCATTATACCCCTATTAAAAAAAGTAATTACATGAAATAATTTCTGGGTCTCTACAGTATGTCCACAGAGAGATCATCTTCTTCTCTAAATCAAAGCAAAGAGAAAGCAAAATCACTCCCTATTATCTCATACAAGTTTTTCTCTCTCAGAAATTGTTTGACTTGCCCTCAAAAACCCAAAACCCAAAAGTACATATTATACTAGAGTTTGAAACAAATTAAAAAAAAATTGAATCTGATTTCCACGGCTTCTGCTCGAGTGGGAGTTTACACTCGCTCGAACGGTTTGCTACAAGAATGGGACTCTGTCTACTAGAACATCTTGCTCGAACGGCATTAAATTTCGCTCGAGGGGAACATCTCGCTCGAGTGACATTATACCTCGCTCGAGCAACTTACTCTTTTGCAGAATTTAAACAAATGCACAACACAATAGTTATGCTCCTTTCACCCTAAGAAATGTATTAACATATTAGTTATCATAATCTAGTTCATTGAATATTGTTCAAAAAGGATCCTACCAATATGATTGTCCTCATCATTATCCAATTCACAAGTTACATCACTTTTACACAGGGCGGAGCCAAGAATTTTTTCTTAGGGGACCGAAGTACTCGTATCAAGAAAATTAATGAGTTTTGTGCAGAATGATCAGGCATGCATGACATCTTATGGGGCTTGGGGTGATAATATTTTTTGAGTAATGAGTTCATTGTGGTCATAAAATTTGTTAATGTTGCATTCCAATAAAGGTTAAGTACACAAGAAAAAAAATAACCCTCTATTTTGGGAGTCATTATATAAATAAAATAAATTATATTTTTAATTTACTATTTATACATATAAAAAAATCACAAAATTTTGAGAGGCCAACTTCACCCATAGTCAACAATTACATCCTACTTTAGGGGGTCACTATATACAAAAATTATATATTATTACTAGTTTTTTAAATTACACTTATAAAATAAAATAATTTAAAATTTTTAGGGGACCACTAGGGTGGGGGAGCATGGCCCCTCCCAGCCCTTGGCTCTGCTCCTGCTTTTACATGCAATACATCGAACATTCTTAACTAGGGCAACACTCAAGCCAAGCTAGCTTGATGACTGGATTTAGCTTGGCTCATTTGAGCTAAGCTCAAGCTGGCATTTCAGGCTCGGAAGAATCAAGTCAAGCTTTTATTTGAGCTAGAATGTTTAAATAAGCCAAGCTCAAGATCAACCTTGAGTGATCCGGCTTAGCTTGAAGCTCGGCTCGTTTAGGGCTCTGTTCGGCTTGAGCTCGACTCGGTTCTAAATATATATATATATATATATATTATTTTTAAAATTGTAATAATTTTTAATTTGTAATAAATTAGTTTAAGAAATAATAATAACAATTTTTTAAAGAAGTTAAAGCAAAAACTTTAATCTAACTCTTTACTCTTTGGACCGAAGGGCTACTCCCAAATTTTATTTTACAATATGAATGTATTAATTTTTTATAGTTTTTTATATTATATTTTATTAATAAATACTTTTATTAAATTTATGTAAAACTAAACAAAATAATTTCGTGAATCAAAGCTTGAGCCAACCCAAGCTCGACTTGAGCAAAGTTCGAGCTCGAACGGAACTCGAGCTCAATCAAGCTTGTTCAAGCCAAACTCAAGCTTAGACATTCGAACTCAAATCAAGCTCAAGCCAAGCTCTAGCATGTTCAAGCCAAGCTCAAACTTGCGTCTGCTCGGCTCGAATTCACCCTTATTCTTAGCAAAAGATCAGTCGAGAAAAGATGATTATTTGGGTCGGTGTCTTCAGATCCTTTGATTTTACCTCTTGGAAAATGGCTAGGGAATAGGGAAAGAATGTCATAATAAAAAAAATCCGGCGACCATGGAGGCAGAGGATCCATTCACGGTCGTTGGTCGTATTTCATACACAAATCAAAGTTATCAACTCCCTAGACGATTTGAGGGTGAGAATAGCTAATCCCATTGAGAGAGCCATGGTTTACAGATAAAGATGAGAAAAGCTACTTCGAACAAAAAACACCTCGATCATGAGAAGATACTCTTGTTTTTTTGGATAAACTCAATCATACCCAAGGCAATGACCGAAGGCAATGACAAGGGAATACTCACACCACCCAAGCAAACACGCACACGCACACACACCACACACATGCAGCCCATGTAAGCTTCACCTTAGAGCTCCTCAAAACGGGTACCAACCGTTTGAGGCGCCAAAGAACTTATATGGGACAACATGCTCGGGTAAGTACCCGATGTGGGACTAAACACTCACCTTAAAGGGTTCTGGTTTTTTTGGTAAACTCAATCATACCACAAGGTAATGACTGAAGGCAATGACAAGGGAATACTCACACCACCCAAGCAAACACACACACCACATGCAAACTAGAAGATACTCTTGAGATAACCTAAAATAGGGTATCTACTGTAGTTTAAGATCATAATAACATATTTGGACAAATAGTGTTTCTTTGGAGGATAAAAAAAATCTTCTTTGTCTTCAATGTATTTGTCTTATCATTAGAGGCTGTCCTATATAAATTAATGCCACCTCCAGAAATCTCCTGTCTTTATATATGTATGGTTGTTAGAGACTCTGCAGTGTGTGTCCCATATAAGTTAATAATCAACCAAATAGTCTGTGCTTGCCTTTACATCCATCTCCAAGGGATTGGCCCATCATGTGAGACAGTGAGATTCACTCGAGACTGGATCACAGACAAGTGCGATTGAACTCAAGAGGAGTTCAATCGCCTCCGCAAGTCAATTCGTGTCACTTTTAACCCCTGTTAACTGTGGTTAAGATTCATTAACAACTTAGTGTTTAGCAATCTAACCTTGTTTTTAGAAAAAAAAATTAAAATGTTGGTTTTTAGAAAAAAATATTAACCCTTAGGGTTAATATTTTAAAAAAACCAAGCTTAGCTTGTTGAACCTAAGGGTTAATGAATCTTAACCATAATTTTTTTTTTTTTTGATTGGTAGGTATCAATTGTATTCAAATAGAGAAAGAAAAAACAACATTTAACGAGAGATAAACTAAAGAGAAATAACAGAAAGGGAATAAAGACATAAAAGCAAATGAAAGATAATAGTAGTACAACTTCTCACAATAAAATATCATTCACTTTCCCACCCCAGTGTGAAATGGAGGAAAATTCTACAAGCATGTGACAAAAATGAGCTAAGATGTATGAGTTGGAAGAACAAGAATTGCCCAAGGCACATATATTCTTTTCTTTCCAAACACCTTAAGAGATAGCTCCAGTTTGCATAATCCAAATCACTTTCTTAGTTTCCACTAGTGGCGGCAATTGCAAACACAATAAGAAGTTTAGCAAGGAGAGAGGGAAGACCAACTCCACACCAAATCGAGATAAGAAGAATACCCAAATCCTAAAGCCAACCAGACAATTCAAGGTCAAATGATCTACTGCATCTTACTCCGCTAGGTATAAATAACAACGATTTGGCATACTACACCCTCTATTCATTAACTGATTTATCATAAGAATCTTATTCAAAGATGCGGACCAAAGGAAGAAAAATACATTGGATGAGGCGTTAGGGGACCAAACAACCTTATGAGTTAAAGAATGTGCAAATACTCGATCAAAAGACTATAAGAATGATCTCACTGAAAATTGACCATTATTGTTTTTTAACTACAACCTAACATCGTTAACCTGAGTTACATGGCGGGAGATGAATTCAGTCTACTTAGGAGGCATTGCATGTCTTCTACTTCCAATTCATTCAGGTTCCACCTCAAGTGGGGGCACCAAACTGACTCATTCCCATCCTCTCAATGCAGTCCACTACTGAAATATCCTTGCTTAATGCAAATGAGAAAATATTCCTAAAGTCATCCATGAGTCTCGACTGATCACATTAAATATATTTCCATAATAGGATCTCGATTCCATTCCCCACCTTAAACCCAATGTGGGGGTCAAGTAGCTTAGTCATAGCCATAGCCATAATTCATTTCCATAGACCGACTTCATGCGATCTGTACGCCCCTTTCGGCTTCCAACAGAATAATTCCCCATATTTAACCACGATCACCTTTCTCAAAAGATTCTTACGCTTTTCGTCAATCCACCAAACCCATTTGCCCAAAAGAGCCTTATTGACTTGACTTGATGGAACAAGGTTAAGACCCACTTTGCTAAAAGGATTACAAATTTGTTTCTAAGCTACTAGATGGTATTTTCTTCTATCGCCATACGGGTTAAAAGGGACATGAGTTGACTTGTGGGTGTGATTGAACTCGGGGTAAGTTCAATCGTAGTTGACTGTGATCCAATCTCGATTCACTCTCCAACTATCTAAAATTACATTAGTTATTTAATTTTTTAGGGTGGTGCATAGGGTTGTCAAAGGGCCAGGGCCAGGGCCAACCCTAGCCCTACCCTTCAAGGGCCGTGATTGATTGGACGCTAGCCCTACCCTCAAGGGTTGGGGCCGGGCCAAAGGACCGGAAGAAAGAGCGGAATTTTTTTTTGTCATTTGAGGTGTTTGTGAAATTAGGATTAGGATTAAGAAGAGCATACGAGACTTTTAGAGTTGAGTGTGTGAAATTACCCATATAACTCTACTATTAAACTGTTTGAGAGGGTTATATGAGTAATTTCGTAAATATAATATATATCAGTTACATGTGTAGGATTATAAACATTAGCTACGGTGTAGCAACTCAAAAGAAGGGCTGGGCTTCAAAGGGCCCGGTAGGGGAGGTGCCCTAGCCCGGCCCTAAAGAGGAAGGGCTTGGTTATTTTAGGCCCTACCCGGCTCAAGGGCCGGGGAAGGGCAGGGCTTTGACAAGCCGGGTTGGGCCAAGTACCCTTCGTCAAGGGCTGTTTTGACACCCCTAGTGGTGTAACACCAACCTCAAAATATGATGACTGCACCCCAAACTTGTAAAAAATATTAACATAAAAAAATACAAAATTACAATAATGCCTATGTTCTTCATCTTCTAGTCTCCGACCAAAAATCTGATAAACACTCAACCAAAATGATCCCGAAGCTAACCTAGAATATATACTAACCCTATGAACTAGAAAGTGCAAAATTGACCCCCAAGCAACTCCTCTCTCTTCGTTCACATTTTCTTGTCGACCAAGGGCCCTGTAAATTCTGATTGTAAATTGTTTTTCTTTTTTTTTTCAACAGTTTAAATATCATAATTACACATTTTGCCCTCGGTAGTGTAAAAAGGGAGCTCCACACTTGCAGACCTCTGCATGAAATCAATTGGTTGTCAACAACAGTACGAACGCAAGAGCGTTGAAAACAACGCATTACACAAATTATGGCTTGCATTTACTGATTCAACTGAGGCCAGTGAAGGGGGAAAATTGTTATTCTTTGCTCTTGCATTAAAAGAGTTTCAATTCAAATTTTTTTTTTTTACTCGAAATTGAGAATACATAAATGACCTATTTAGAATTCAGGCTCCATTAACGTTGGCCAAGAGAGAGGGGACAGTCGGACAGAGGTAGAGGTTGATTTCAGGCGACAAAAACGGGGAGTAGGCCAACGCAAGAGAGGATGAGATCGTTAATTACTGAAACTTGGAGTTTGAGGGTTTGGGATTTCGTGGCAGCATCACCGTATTTGGTCGCAAAATGTTTGGATGATATAGAGGGATTCCAAAAGGACGTCGACTAAAGTTTGAGCTGGGGTTTGGGATGGTAGTGGTTGTGGTAGTGTTGGAGTGGTTGTTGATTCCATTGTTAAATGTGAGAATTTGATAGAAGAGTTGTGAAATAGAGAGATTGGTTTGTTGGTGTGATTCAAGAGGGTTAGGATGTAAGAATTGTGTTTTTGGAGATGAAAGGTGATACTAGGGGGGTTGATTGTAAACATCCCAGTGAGAGAGATATTGGGGTTTAGATTTTTGTTGATATTACTATTAAGAGAGAATTATTGCCTTTTCCTAGGTTTTGGGTGTAGTAATCAAATAATGGGGTCTGCCTAACACCACCACACAACACCATCTGAAACTACTGCCACATTGCTGAGCCTGATCTACTGTTTTGCCTTCATGATATGTGATCCGACTTCTTGTTTGGTAAAGAAGTAGAGCTTTTTGTCTTCATTCCAAAAAAAAAAAAGACAAAAAAAAAAAAGGTTTGAAGTTGAGTGAATCAACTCACCAGGCACATAGAGGCCCTTTCTATGCCTCATTTGAGGCTCAACCCATAGAGGCGATTTCTCAGGCCATAGAGGCCTTGTTTTCAGGTCCATTAGAGACCACTATTTTTGGCCCATATGGAGGCCCAAATCAGGCCCTTTGAGGCCTTTTGTTTTTTTGGCCATTGAGCTTTGCCAGGTCGATAAGTGGCACTGTTTTTCAAGTCCATTAGAGGCCCATTTGATACAATCACATCCATCAACAAACAAGCGATTGTCTGACTCAATCAAGCATGCAACGAAGATCAAATGTGTTAAGTAGAGATGAAACTGTGTCAAGCGGATTTCTACTTAAGACAAACCCATGGATATTTTTCAATTCTCATTTGTTTGAAGGTGAGTATTAGAGAATATAGAGGAGTATTGTAATAAGGTGAGTGAGATACACTACATCATTCAAGTGTATCTCACCACAATATTAGATTAGCATAAAGTAAGGATTTAATAAATTTGATTAGGTATTATGATTAAATTAGGTTGATTTATTTTCCATAAATTTATCTTGTTATCTCCGTATAAACACTATTTAGGGTTATTGTAAATCAACAAAATCTATCAATAAATCATTCTTCTTCTTCTTAAAAAAAACATTAATTTAAGCTTAATGATTGTTTAGATGATTTAAGGGATTAAATATGAATTGCGATTAATTACAATAGATTTACAACCATTTTCTCATTTTTTTAACTTTGTATTTTTCTAATAAGGGTTCGTTATTTTGTTGAGACGTACAAAGCTCAACATTTGGCAATGTGTTTGTTCTTTTGACTTGAGTGTAAGTGTAAGATTTGGATATAACACAAATTCCTACCATCATGAGATTTCAAGTCCCTCCATTTTTGGTGAGAAGACTTGAAACCATCATTTTACGGCTTTTGAATTCTCATGGGGAATTATAATCCTAAGAAATAGAAACAAAAGAACAACATAAAAATTAACCATTCTCGAGAATCAAGAACTCACTCCAATTCGGCATTTTTACCCTTTTAAGACCCGTTTTTTGAAAAAGCCTAAAAACCAGCCCCCTTTTAAAGTGTAATTTTTTTCAACTTAGTCACGTGTGAAACTCCCAAGCGTGTGAAAGAGGTTGTAAGAAAGTCCAAAATATCCTTGAGCATTTCGAATGAATACACTCCACAGTGACTGAGTGATTTTTCAGAGAAGAAGAAGAAGAAGAAGATGATGATGAAGAAAGAAAAGGAGAAGAAAATGAAGAAGAAGAATGAGAAAGAAGTTTTCCTCCTTGCTCTCCACTTTCGATTTTTTTTTTCGATCTCTAAGTACATCAAAACCTAACGAGGAGAAAAATCGAAAATTCAAATCGACTGTCTATGTTGAATAAAGAAGGGGCAAAATGAAAAAGAAATAAGAGGAGGAAGAACAAAGAAAGAAAAGGAAGATGTTTGGCTTTTGCTTGCAAAAATAAAAAAATTTGCTCAGAAAAATTAAAAAGCTTGCCGGAAAATGGACGGAAAAACATACTTAGATAATGTTTCCGAAAAAAAAATTAATTTCGAAAAAAAAAATCGAATTCAAGAAAAAAAATTCGAATTCGAAAAAAAAAAAAAAGAATTCCAAAAAACAAAATAGAATTAGAAAAAAAAATAAATTCGAAAGGAAAAAGAACCGAATTCGGAAAAAAAAAAACGAATTTGAAAAATCGAATTCAAAATTGATTTTTGGGTAAAAAAAAATTGAATTCGAAAGAAAAAACAACGAAATTCGGGAAAAAAAAAAAACGAATTCGAAAAAAAAAAATCAAATTCAAAATTGATTTATTTAAAAAATTGAATTTCGAAAAAGTAATTTTGGGTTAAAAAAAAAACGAATTCGAATTTTTTTTTTCGAATTCGGTTGTTTTTTCTTTCGAATTCGATTTTTTTTTCGAATTCGATTTTGTGTGTTTCAAATTCAAAATTTTTTTTTCCGAGTTTGATTGTTTTTCAGAAACAATATCTATGTATGTTTTTCCATCCATTTTCTGGCAATCTTTTTAATTTTTTTGTGCAAATTTTAAATTTTTGTGAGCAAAAGCCAAACATTTTCCTTTTCTTTTTTTGTTCTTCCTCCTCTTATTTCTTTTTCATTTTGTCCCTTCTTTATTTAACATAGACAAGCGATTTTAACTTTTGATTTTTCTCTTCGTTAGGTTTTGGTGTACTTAGAAATCGAAAAAGAAATTGAAAGTGGAGAGCGAGGAGAAAAACTTCTTTCTTCTTCTTCTTCTTCTTCTTCTTCTTCTTCTTCTTCTCTTAACTCTGAAAAATCACTCAATCACTGTGGAGTGTATTCATCTGAAATGATCAGGAGTATTTTGGACTTTCTTACGACCTCTTTCACATGCTTGGGAGCTTCACACGTGACTAAGCTGAAAAAAATAACACTTTAAAAAGGGAGTTGGTGTTGAAGCTATTTCAAAAATCGGGTCTTAAAAGAGTAAAAATCCCCTCCAATTCACGTGAAAGAACAAGGCCTAAGTAATTTTATTATTTCCATCTAACCTAGCTGTGTAAAGGCTAAATTATTCAGCCACATGGCCTAAGATCCTCCCAAAGCTACTTTTGAGAGCTAATAAAAAATGAAAAGTAATAATTATCACTAAATTTAATGAGTTTGGGAAATGATGCTACCTCCATTGGTTGTTTGTCCATAGCACCACACGTTTCGTTCAGGATCCAGTCTCATGAGAGTGAAATCTCAACCCTTTATTAGAACAGATTTTAGCCATACTAAATAGAGAGCCAAAAAAAAAAGAAAAAAAAACAAACAAATCAATCCAATTTTTACTATGTATTGTTAAATTGATTGTTAATATCAGATGTTGGCATGCAACTTAATTCAACCAATCTCAATGAGCCATTCAAGAATTGTAATTAGGCTCATTTATTGGATGGTCTGCTGTAGCGGGCACTTATCCAATGAAGTACAGAGGATGGAGGAAGAGTCGATGGTTATGATCATGCAATGAGAACGACGGTCTAGAAATTCATAGAAGGGTAGGTGGATACCAAAGCCCTACTGTTCATTGCTCCTCTATCTCTATCTCTTCTCTATTTCTACTATTATAATGCAGATGCCCTGTTCAAAATGTCGACTGAAATTTTTGTTAATTCCAAATTTACCCTTTACAATAAAAAATGTTAAAAACATTTATTATTTTTTTACTAAATCCCAATACTACCTCTTCTATTACTAGTGATAAGATAAAAACATTGATTGATATTTTACTAAATTCCAATACTACCCCTTCTATTATCTTATGAGTCCTCCACTTCTAAGCGGACCCAAGTGTCCCGTGTCCCTTCTAACCCATGTTTAACTATGGTTAAGTTCAATTAAATTAAATTAGTAATTTTGTTTTTTGTTTTTTTTTTTTTTCTAAAAACCATGTTTAGATTGCTTAACCTTAGGGAGTTAACCACAGTTGATGGGTGGTAAAAAAGGGGCGTGGACCAATGAGGTCATTGGGTCGCTTCTAAGCTAACCTTGGGGTCCATTTTTCATTTCCCTTATCTTATTTTCTCATATATGCCCTCCTTAAAAACGTACTATTTTTTCCAAATTCACTTAAGAGTCCGGTTACGCCACTGAGGTTGCAATGTGTCCCTTTTAACACTCCTTAATTGTGGTTAAGATTTATCCACCCTTAGGGTTCACCCACCTATCTTTGGTTTTTAGAAAAAATATTAATTTTTTTTAAATGTTGGTTAAAATTCATTAACTCTAGAAACTAAGTATAAGTGGGTGAACCCTAGGGGTGGGTGAATCTTAACCACGATTAAAGAGTGTTAAAAGAGACACATGACGACTTCAGTGGTGTAACCGGATTCCTTGCTCTCTTAGCAAATACTCCAAAAGAAGAATGTTTCGCCAAGGCCGTGCCCGCCCCCTTTCTTTGTTATATCCAAAATGCCCCTAAAGTTTGTTGGTTCTCAAAACGTCCCTATGTCATGTTTCTATAACCAACGTGTCCCTCACAATTTTTATATCTAAAATGTCTCTCAAGTTTCTGTACCTAAAATATTCCTTAATTTTTTTTCTCCAAAATACCTTTACTAGATTCCCACTTTCCAATCTCTCTCCCCTTCCCCCTCTCATGTGCATCGCAAGTGCTGCCAACTAGTTTATATAAGCTGCATGACTTTATGGGGACTCTTGTAGCCATGGCGTGAATGTGATTACCCACCATTTATACAGAGGCCCACAACCCTTCCCACATCAGCAATACAAGAGAGGGAGTGAGATGAATGGATTTCATCTGCCCTCGCCAGACGAAATCTGTCGCTTCTATACCACAGGTCAACAAGTGTCCCTCTTGACATACATCAACTATGGTTAAGATATACTAATCCTTAGGGTTCAACCATGTAACCTTGGTTTTAGAAAAAAAATATTTAAAAAATTTAACTATAAAAGTTAAAATTTCATAACATGGGTTAAAAAAGTAGTTAAAGTGGCTTTGTGAATAGGCAGACAGTTTTGATCTGGCGAGAGCCCTCACCAAATCCGGTTTTGAGAGACTCTAGCAGAAGGCAAAGTAAGATACTTGTTGGAGTTTGGCTCATATTCGACAAGACCAAGGGGCGATCAATCTCCCACCTTGGGAGTGGGAGATAATAGAAAAAGTTAAAGCATACCAGGGTTTGGGAAATGTTTAAGAGAGGATAGATAGAGATTCATCTTTGGGTTTTCATAGAGAAGGTGAGTTGAGTGCTTTTGTACTGGTTCCTCAAGGTTTCTGTGAATAAAGAAGTGATCGGATCTTGACTCGTGGACATAAGCAGGTTGTTGCCGAACCACATATATCTCTTGTGTTCCTTTGTGTGTGCGTTTTTTATTTATTTTTTTTCGTTTGGTTATTTCTATTAGTACTTTTCCCACATCAAATTGGTATCAAAGTTTCGAGTTAAATTATTTTTCAGTTACTATGAAAAATTCTGGACAATTTTCTTTGGAGAAGTTTAACGGAAAAAGGGAGTTTCAATCTATGACAAAGGAGGGTAAAGGATATCTTATTTCAATAGGGTCTCGCAAGGACTTTGAAGGGGGAGTCCGGTAAATCGGAAAAGATGTCTGATGCAGATTGGGAAGACATTGAGACGAGGGCAGTCAGCACAATACGCTTCTGATTTGCAGATAACGTGATGCATAACGTTATGGATGAGGAATCGACTCTGGATCTTTGGAAGAAGTTGGAAACACTTTATATTGGAAAGAGCCTTACCAACAAGTTATACTTGAAAAAAGAGTTCAATACCTTAAAGATGGTAGAGGGTGCAGATCTCATAAAGTACATTAATGTGTTCAACCAGATCTTGAATCAACTACAGAAAGTTGTTGTCAAGGTAGATGAAGAAGATTAGGCCGTTGGGCTTCTTACATCACTTCCTGACTCATATGATCACTTGGTGACAACCCTCATATATGGTAAGGAGTCATTACTGATGAAGGAGGTCACGGTGGCACTACTCTTTTACGAGATTAGGCAGAAGCCATCGCATGATGAGAATAATCATGCTATGGTTGCTCGGGGAGGAAGAAGGGACTTGGAGAGAGAATCTGGAAAAGTCAGGGGCATATTCAAATTCAAGGAAAAAGGCAAGGTCCAGTACTATCATTGTAAAAAAATTAGGGCACTTCAAAAGGGATTGTCCGAGGCGTCCTAATGGGAAGAGGAATTCTTCCGGAGGAGATTCTTTGGCGGCAATAGCAACGGACAATGAGAAATACATTGGAAATGCTTTCATAGTCTCCAAAGGTATGAACAATTCTTCTGATGAGTGAATTTTAGATTCGGGGGCTTAATGTGATATTTGCTCAAATATGGAATTTTTTGATACATTCCAAAATGGGACAAAAAAAAGTATTCCTGGGTGATGGATCTGAATGTGAAATTACGGGGCTTGGTAATATAAAGATAAAAATGTTTGATGGAGTTATTCGGACTTTTGGAGGGGTAGCTTGTGCCCCTAAGTTGCGAATGAATTTAATATCACTCGGGCAATTAGACTCCGATGGCTGTTGCTACACAGTTGTAAGTGGAGTTATCAAAATAAAGCGGGAAAAACAGGGTTGCTTAGTTTTGATGAAGGGGAATAAGTGTGGTGGATTATATCTCCTGGAAGGGAATACGATAGTAGGTGGAGTGACTACAAGGTCTCCAGGAAATTGAAAACCTGGTGTGGTGCAGATGGTAGAAAGCACACCTAAAGTCTCTTTCGTAGTTGGTGCAAAGACATGACCTATGATCCTAGCTGTGTAATTTTATTATTTCCAATTCACGTTAAAGAACAAGGCCTAAGTAATTTTATTATTTCCATTTAACCTAGCTGTGTAAAGGTTAAATTATTCAGCCACATGGCCTATGATCATCCCAAAGCTACTTTTGAGAGCTAATAAAAAATGAAAAGTAATAATTATCACTAAATTTAATGGGTTTGGGAAATGATGCCCCCCCCCCCCCAATTGGTTGTATGTCCATAGTACCACACGTTTAGTCCGAGATCCAGTCTCATGAGAGTGAAATCACAACCCTTTATTACCCTAGAACAGATTTTAGCCATGCTAACCAGAGAGCCATCAATATAGCAGTAGCAAAGAGAACAACCATTAGAGCATGGAATTCACATACACTTTTACAAAAATTTAACTAACATGGGTTTAAAAAAACAGTTAAAAAGAGACTTTGTGAATAGGTAGACGGTTTTGATCTGGCGAGAGCTCCCACCAAATCCGGTTATGAGACTCTAGCAGAAGGCAGAGTAAGATACTCAGCCCTAATATCTCCAGCAACACGTGGAGAGAAATTATGCGATATATTGGCAAACAACCAAAATATTGAAGGGGCGTGTTAATCTGTCCGATTTCTCTCCACTTGTCAGCTGGATAGATTAGGCCCGAGTATCTTATTCTAGCTTCTGCGAGAATAAATCTGCTGTTGTGAGAAGATGGGTCTGTTGTTGCCTCAAGCAAAAGTGATCCCGAATATGCTACGAAGCTGGCTACCTGGAACAAGCAGTTTTATCTTCTCTTGTCAGCGTCTGTATAGCCAGACCATACCAACTTGAAATCTATAGATCTGCATAGTGATTCCTTTACAAACAAGAAATTGGATTTACTTAGAAAGGCGTAAAGCGGTTATTTATATTTATTGGATATTATAAATATTAATGCAATGAATTGATTCAAGACCTACCTTAATTTCTTTGTTTTTATTGAATTGACACCATCAGAATGATATTTGTTCGATTGGTACATATTAATGCAATGAATTGATTCAAGACCTACCTTAATTTCTTTGTTTTTATTGAATTGACGCCATCAGAATGATATTTGTTCGATTGGTACATGTACCTACCAATTTGACATAATCCAAGATATTTGATCATAAAGAGATTCGACTTATCTCCTACAAAGAATGACTTGATAGAACGTAATTACATGTACAGAAATAAAGAAAGATAGATTGACTAATACCAGAATGATTGACTAGAAACATCCATGCACCGACGCGAGCCATCACTCTCAGGTGTAGGGGACAGAGAGAAAGCACTTTCCACTGAATGCCCCAACCTGCACTCCCATTGGTGCCGACAGGCCCTAGCTAGCAACTCCAATGAATCCGGTTTCACCTATTCACTCACAGAACGCGAATCTGATTTGCTCCAAAAACAAGGGTTACATTTCATTCACTTTTGAGAGGGACCCTTTGGCCAGCTGTATAGTCCCACGATTTAATAGACTAATAAGATTATCAAATGTATCGTAATTAAATGGTGAGTTCTAAGTTAATATATGTTTTAAAGTTGAAAATATTATTAAAAGATGACCGGTGATCTTCTCCAGTTGTAACCGGTCTGTGGTCACCACATGTCCCTCTTTACACCTCTTAACTGTGGTTAAGACTCACCAACTCTTAGGGTTCACCCACCTATCTTTGGTTTTTAGAAAAAATACTTTAAAAAAATTAACACTAAGAGTTTATAAATTTTAACCATAGTTAACAAAAAAATTATTATTTTTTTCTAAAAACCAAGAATAGGTGGGTGAGTGAATCTTAACCATAGTTAAGAGGTGTCAGTGGCCACCTCAGGGCGTAACCGGTTTTGGCAAAACCGGTTACAACTGGAGAAGAATACGTCCCTAAAAAGATCCTACGCTGATCTTTTCTCACTCTGTTAGCCTTTGCTTCCTCATCCAGCTCTCTCTCTCTCTCTTACTTTCATCCCCTCACTCTGTTTTACTTCACTCTTACCTTGGGTCATCTTTCTCTTAGGGCATCCCAAAAATCATTCCGGACCACCCAAAGAATGGACCCAAAAGACACCACTTAAAAAATGCATCAGCTAGGTCGAATGATTTAGCCAAATTTTTTCAATGAAAATGAATATCAAATAGAATTTCCTTTATTCAATATAGATTATTATCATGGTGAAGAGACCTAATATTTGTTTGAAGTCCCAATATCTCAATAAGTCTTGTAAAGGCCTAATTTTTTTTTTAGTATAAATCAATGGACAGATGGACCTCGATCCCTTTTCTCCCTATGTTGATTGAAACATGCCCATCCATCAGGGCCATTCAATTGATAGGCCATGCATGCAATACACATAATATGTTGTATGTGTGTCTCTCTCATTCCTTATGCAGCTTTGTTGGTGAGGAAGCTCAGTGGGTCGTTATGTGTACGACCCAAATGAGAGCGTGTTGAGGGATTGCCTCTGGGATGAGCTAGAGGACGTGGCCGGGTTGGATCTTCCTTGATGTATTGGAGCGGATTTCAACGCAATTATCCTGGTTGTTCGATTAATAGGAGCTTGTAGGGTTGTATAATTATATTGGATTAGTAACCACTACTGTAGCATGCACGCGATAAGTAAGCTTGAAACCCTCTCAACGAATGGATCTGGTTGAGATTGATAACCAATCCCAGGTCGTTGAAACCTAGATGATGATGAAGTTACCCTCTTCTCTTAGAATAAAAGAGAAGAACATCATATGGTTTAGCTACCTCTTCCCCGTATCCTACTGCTAGTTGACTACGTGAAGCTAGTAATGCAGTTCCATTCGGGGTTAGGGCCGATCATCCAGACCTATACGCTATTTCACCAATGATATTATCATATAATTCTTGGAAAAAGCAGACTCACATGCGGGACCCTGACCCTGCGCCGAGATAGGATGACCTATAAGGCTTTTCCTTCGTCTCACTCGGAGAAGTGGCGTGACACAAAGCCCAATTGGAAAAGGAGAGCGGGTCTGAGGACGAAATGAACATTCCCTCCTTAATTCAAACTCATCGCTGCAGGATTAGTTCTCTCGTACAGATCAGCCTAAGGAACGTAATTTCATAGTACATTCAAATGTGAAGCTGGAGACAAAATATCTTCTTTCTAAAGATAAGAGATTCGATTCGGAACTCTTTTATGTCCATCCAAGGTCAAATTTTTCACAAACATAGTATAAGACACAGCAATCTGATCCAATGATCTCTATCCATATCCCTCTCAGCGCTAAAGCTAAAGCCTAGACCAGTCACCCAGTCGGTTTGGCAGCAGGTCCGGTTATGAATACTTCGATAACAATGAACTATAGCAGTATAGCTCCGACCCATCGATTTTTTTTCAATACCCATAGGGTATCCAATCATACAATACCTATAGATCTCAACGGTCTTTTCTATAGATAGACGGTTTAGATGCATTCTTACACTTAGTTACTTATTTATAAGTGTTTTAAGCCAACAGGTCACCCAAGAGTTAACCTATTAGAGAAAAAAAGTGGAGAAATCGTAGCCTGATGAACGGCCACGATTCTTATGTATTGAACGGTTAGATACCCTAGTGATGTGTTGGCAACTTAAGAAGTCTTTGTAGCCTTGCTGTCCAATTTCCACTCGATCAAATGCTACCAACTACGGTTAAAAAAATAATATTTCTAGGGAGTGTAATCGAGGGGGCATCACAAAATCCAGAGTCTAAGAGGCCTGGATACCCTCTTTTCCAAAAAAATAAAATAAATAATAATAATAATAATCCATATATATAGATACCTAAACCCCTTGTGAACACCCTATTTTTACACCCTTTAATCCTATTTTTCTTTATTATTTTAAATTAATTTTAAGTTCTTTATTTTATTTACTAGTGTCAAGGAATTGAGTTCGAGAGAGAGAGATCCGCTACTCAAGAGTTCCCCAAACTAAAACCCGTGACATACTTAGCGGCCATTCTTCAGTGTTCAAAACCCAAGTCCAGACTCTAAAGTCATTTGAAGCTCAAGCCCACACTAAAGCCTAGAACCCACTAACTCATGTCCACGACCCACGACCCGTTTGCAACATTCTATAAAAACCAAGAGGATAGGGGTCAAAAAGAAAAATCCCATTTACTGTTTAACCCGAGAGCTCTCCTCTCCTCTCTTCTCCGGTGAGCAAGGGCTTGGTGGCGATGGCCACATGCAGCATTACTCACCACCGGCGGCAGCTCCCTTCCGGCGATCCCAGCTCCAGCGCCCCCAGCTATGATCAGCTTTCCCTCCGGACAAACCAGCACCAGAATCCTTCATTCCCTTTTCTTGCCATTCGAGGTCATAGGAGTGTGCAGCCGCTACCTCCAAATCTCTCCCAGTCTCGGGCATCTTCTCCGGCGAGCCTATCCATCATCACCGCACGTTTCCAGAATCAAGGAAATCCATAATCTCCGGTCATCTTCTCCGCTCCACCTGCGAACTTCCGATCATCCTCACCACGTCCGGCCGGTGGCTATTCATTTTCAGGGTATTTTCTCCTCTAGATCCAAGGTTTCTATATCATCGGCAAGAGCTCACTAGCCCTCTTTTTCATCTTCTCTGATCAGGTAACCTTCTTCCTCGACCTAGTTTTCACTTCATTTGATCTAGATTTTTTTAGATCTAGATCTAGGTTTCTAGATCTAGATCTATTGATCTGAATTGATTCTTCACTATTTGTTAGTTGTTTATTCATCTTTCTCTGATCAGTGAATCAGTCCATCTTTTTCCATCGCCGGCAACTCCAGCGCACCAGCTCTCCTTGTCTCCCGTGGATCTGGCCAATAGCTCCCTCATCGCCACCAGCCCGATCATCAATTCCATCGGCGAGTCACTACTATCGGCGACAATAGCCCCCACTTTCAATCTCAGAGCAACTTCGGGCCAGCAACACTTTTGTCAAGCTCGATCACTGTCTAGTGTCGAAAATTCCACCATTGAGCACCTTCCTTGGCCAGATCGAATCCGGCCAACTCATCTCCTCGGGCTGGCGAATCTGTCCCTGTTCTTGTTTACATTTTGGTTTTATTTTATTTTAATTTTTTTTTTGAATTGTGGTGCTGTATTTTTAAATCCGATATGTGGATTTGAGAGGTGTTCTCCTCGTCCATCGGATCGCCGGAGTAGCAGCACCATCATCGCCACCAATCCTCGTCCCTACAACTACAGGTATGCTTTATCCTTCTTCTGATTTTACTTTTTTCTATGTTCATATGTTTGTACGGTTATCTGGATCCAACCAATGTTGGATCATGTTCCTTGTTGTTGCATGATAAATCTTGAAAGAAAAGGGGAGAGGGCTGTTATGCTTAGATGTTTGGTATTGGTTTAATTGTCTGGAGACTAGTTTCTCTTGGTCTGGTTTTGTTCGAGATTCGATTTCAGAATTGAGTTTTGCCCAAAATCAGAATGCTATAACCCCTGTGATTGTATTTGGCATAAGATCTATAGCATCACATTAATGTTTGTTGTAATTAGTTCCTAGATTATTTTGCCAAACCCAATTTCAGCTTTTGTTATTGAGCCAAAGCTGGTTAGTCAAGTTTCATCATTGGTTAATGGGCCTTGGCACAATAGCCTTGGCCTCCCCTTAGTCTAATCCTATTTAGTTTGCTTAATAATTTGTTCTAATTTAATTCATATGTACAGATTTTAGATCCATGTGTATGTATGCATATTATAGGATTAGGCCATAGTTTATTTTCCTTTTTTGCCTACCTTGGGCACCTAGGTTAGTTCTTGATTAGTTAAACTTGCCAAAATTAAAAAATACAAAAAAATCTAAAAATACAAAACAACAAAAACATTCAAAAAACCCACAAAATTCAAAAAGGACTTACCCTAATAAATGAACGCCCCCTAGCGCTCCCCCATGAGCACCTAGCTGCGTAACCAAATCCCGGAGTGAGATTCATAAATCTCAACTCCGCATCCCCCAACTCAAGTATGAGTTGGAAGTGACCACACACTCCGAAACGAGTATAAAAATAGTCACCACCCCGAACTACTATGAGGGTCTGATTCCGACTAACCGGATAAGTAAGCAGCTCGAGCCAGGGTTCGACCCCAACCTAGGATAAAGATTTTATACCCCTTTATGATTGTTTATGTTTGATTAGCAAAATTAATAATTGTTTTAGGAAATTTTAAGTGATTTAAATGTTTGGTTTAGACCTAGTGAGTAGGTAACCGTCATTAGATGGGGGTCCTGGGGTGCCTAATCCCTTCCCCAGGACCTAAATGGATCTTTTACCTAGACTACTTTGGACCGTAGGCCCCTTATTTTGGATTTATCTTGGGATCCTACTTCCTCTAAGTAGGTGGCGACTCTTAGAATAAATTTAGCGTTATTCCTCTACTCTCGGACCTTATCTCGACATTTAGAGTTGAGAGAGGAGGAAAGACGGTAAATTTATGTGCTTACACCCCTTTTTTGAAAGAATCCAGATCCCTTTGAACTCTCTCCTTACCCCTTTTGGGTTTGGGCCGCTAGATCTAGAGAGAGAAGTGAAGGACAATTAACTATACATCACGTACAAGTACCAACTAGAATAGAAGGAGATCTGCTGTTGGTGGTGTAGAAAAGGAAAGCTTAAGACTTCATTGAAGGTGAGCTTTCATGATTCATCTCTTCTTCTTCTTCCCTTATAAAATCCTTGGTGATTTTTTCTTTTTTTGAGGACGTTAAGATTTTAAAAAATGAATCATTTCTTGGAGATTTTTTTTTCTCTTTTTTCTTTAAACATTTTATGGGGTTTATGGGATATTAGTCCTTTTTCTTCTAGTATCCTTCTTCGAGTTCTTTTAGTCAAGAAAGAGGCTGCGTTAATGGAGATCTCTCCGGACAAATGATTATCTGAACTGGTAAGATTATTCTGTAACTGTTATTGCCATTGTAACACTGAGATGTTGATAATATGATTTGTGTTAACTTGTTCTTAAGTTCCAGGGAATGGATGATCCAAATAACTTCATCCATCAATGCCAGATGAACTACTCTCTTGATATGTTCACAAATACTCTACAAACAGAAGCTGCACTTGAAGAGGACTTTCAATACTCTTTTTCCTCTGCAAGCCACTCTTTTTACCCAGCTTTCAACCATGAGAGCATGTCGAACCCCATAGCTTCTTCTTCACCCTACCTTTTCTCTCTCGGAAATTCAGAAATCCACAACAGTTCGACGGGGATATAGTCAACACTGTGAATCCTAAGAACAAGGTGGTATCTCCTGGAAATCTGACCCACCCTTCAAATATTTTGATTTATCAAGTTTTTCATGTTAACCAAAATCATGTAACCAAAGATGGTCAGGGGATTAAGAGGGTTAGAACGACGACTAGGCCACCTTCTCAAGCGCAAGATCACATAATAGCTGAGAGGAAGCGGCGAGAGACCCTGAGCCAGCAGTTCATAGCTCTATCAGCCATTGTTCCTGGCCTAAAAAAGGTTCCATGTTTTTTCTGGTAACTAATGTTTTCAAAACATTGGGTTTTGATTGGAAACTCACATTCTAGCTACAGACGGACAAGGCTTCTGTTCTTGGAGACACTATCAAGTACCTGAAACAACTGAAAGATCGAGTGAAGATACTCGAGGAACAGACCCCAAAGAAACCAAGGAATCAGTGGTCATTATGAAGAAGTCTCAGCTTTCGTCTGGTGATGAAACCTCTTCCTGTTATGAAAGCTTGGATGTTCCACTCCCTGTGATCGAAGCAAGAGTTTCAGATAAGAACGTCCTCATAAGAATCTACTGCAAAAATAGCAACGGAGTTCTAATGAAAGCACTCACTGAAATTCAGAAGCGGCATCTAACAGTCGTCAATTACAGCAGTGTTATGCCATTCGGAAGTTCGGCTATCGATATTGTTGGGATTTGAACCACGCGTTTAATCCCTAAACCATTCGGATCTTGAGAGACTATGAATCACAGAAATCACACAATAAATAAAAAAAGAAAATAGTGACAAAACACAAGGATATACGAGGTTCGGCAATGTGCCTACTGTTGGGAATGTAGACAATCATTAGCGTTTTCAGCTTTACAGTTTAACTTTCAGATCCGAAAGGTTTAGAGATTAAACGCGTGGTTTAAATCCCAACACTTACGTCCTTGGGAGCCACACTAATTCAATATATTGAAGATATAGAATACACAGAGTTTTTCTCTCTCTTAGAAAAAATTACGGCCACTTCTCACAACTCGTAACCTAAAAAATACGCATACAGCTATATGTTTAGGGTTAAACTGTAAACCCGAAAATACCTCCCTGCCACCCCCTCGGACAATCTGTTAAAGGTTGTCTACATTCCCAACAGATATAACCATTATGGCTCAGGCAAGTTCCATTTCAGTCTAGCTAAAAACCTTTGTATATTTATAAAGTGATTATTAGAATTTTTCTTCAAAACCCATGTCAATTTGTTGCAGATGGACCTCAAATTCTGCATGACAGGGAAGGATCTTGTGAGAAAATTGCGGATGCTTTGGGACGGTTCATGCGGGAAGAAGAAGATCCAAGTTCAGTTCATATATAAAACTTTTTGTTTTCTCAGTACTAGAAGTAATGGAACAGCGATAGGAGGAGGAATAATTGACTTTTCTGGTTCGCAAGTGTACTTGGAGTCTGGAGGTTCTACCAAGAAAGTGTACTTGCAGGGGTCCATGCCAAGCCCTCCTCCCGATCTAAGAAAGAAAGAAGACATATGTTGTGATCTTGAGTGGTTGACTCTTACTGACCATAATAAATGTAAGATGGAAGTCTCGCTACAATTCAATCTTGGATTATTATTCATTTTGGTAGATTAGAATTATCTTATCTTTTTAAGTTAGGATCGAGTCTTCGATTATCTATTTAAACTCTCTATAATATTATTGTAATCAATCCAAATTCTTCAATAAATTAATTTCTTACCATGGTATTTGAGCCATCGATTTACTGACCCCTTAGCTCTTGTTTTCTCTTTTTGGTAGGTGGTACAATGACTGCCCATCGGGTATAAAACATAGGTGGTACAACCACTGCCCGTCGGGTATGAAATATTTTAAAAAATAAATAAAAATTCTACCCTCCTCCATACCTCTTCAACCCATCAATCCTCACACTCAGGCCTCACGATCTGATCCTCTCTTTATATATTTATTTATATATTAGAGACCTCTCCAATGAGAGTAATGAGATAAAGTACTATTTCATCAGTGTATCTCATCATAAATCACAACTCAATCGTGAGTCCATTTTGTGTACGCACATAGATCTTGTGTGCCCCCAATGGTTAAAGCGTATATGAATTGTGGGTATATTGGTAAAAACACTCGAAACAGATCGTCCTTCCCAATTCATAATCTTAGAGCCCGGTTGGTTCGGATTATGAAAGTTACAATTGATTATACTGAAAGAGTTCTCATGAATAATCGCTGTCTATTGAAAGTGCTGTTATAAATAATCTTGTTAGGAAGTATCCTGTCTATAATCGATTATTTACAGGAAATTGATTACGTGCAAAATAATGGCGTTTGGATCATCCTAACATAAAATTGATTATTAATCTAAAATTCTGAAAATGTTATCTACCATAAAATGTTATGGTGGACCGTTGTGCTCCATGCATCAACATCTTCTTCATCAACCCACATGAAAGATCCAGGGTGATTCTTGCTCATGCTTGCTGGTGGGTGGGAGTAAATTGTCAAGGAAGTCCCATACCATGCATTGGGATACCGGGACAACTATAGCTGATATCTAAGGTCTACTAACTCAGCTGCTCATTTTCAGGCCAATCTGGCCCTGAGAAGAGAAGCAGCCAGTTTCACTACAGCAGGAATAGATGTATATAGCAAGAACAAATGTATATACTCTTTTCCTATTGAATGGGGAGCAGTCAAAAGACAAAAATATATGAAAGCCCATAAAGGGAGACAAAAATATCTACACATCAAATAGTAACAATTCCTCCTGCTCACTAATCCTTCTCAAAAATATAGACAGGACACCATCTTCGGAAAGGCTTCAATGCAACTATTACTTCAAACTGGCAACAATAGGCATCTGAAGTTTGAGACATCTTCCTCAATTCATGAGATTTCTCATCCACTGTTAACAAAACAAAAGATGAACAAACAGCTTAGTCTAGATAACCTTGTTAAAATACCCCCCCCCCCCCCCCCCCCCCCCTCCCCTCCTAAAAAAAAAAGCCAATAATATGAATTAACATGGCTTCCTACTAACAAACAGCTTAGTCCAGATAACCTTGTCTAACAACAGTTCTGTATCTAGTCAGCATGGCTTTCCTACTAAAATGTAGGAAAACAATGACATGAATCAAGAAGCCTCTGTCTTCAGCATCCTGAATGCTTGTGTGCAATGCAATGGTAGAAGGGAGAAAACATGAGATTTCATGATGAACTTATTATTGAGTACAACTTAAATTCTAGAAAAACAATGACAATTTTTGAGTTCAAGCACAGTGAGCTTTCCTTATTTGTATAGCGAAAAGGGAACAAGAGATCAACTTTGAGTAACCAAATTTGAACCCACAGATAAAACAAAAGACCTAAAGCTAATTCCAAATTCCAGTAGCAATTTGATTAAATTACAAACCCAGATCTTTAATAACAATCTTTAGCAAGATTCGTCTCAACATGGCTCAAATTAAGAAGGAAAAAAAAACAATAGCAAGCAGCTTTTATATGCCAAAGCAAACAAACAAAACCCCATTTCTGCGTATGGTGTTTGGCAAAGCACAAAGAACATCTGATGATGAAATTATCAGATGTGCTGTTATAACTTTTCAAATTTTACATGCCACAACAAACAAATAAAACCCCAAAAAATACGAAACCCAATTTTAGATTTTACATGCCAAAGCAAACAAACAAACCCCCCAAAAAAATATGAAACCCCATTTTAGCGTATGGTGTTCGGCGAAATTCCTGAACAAAAATACTGTATTGTGTTCACTAATGAAGAAGAAGAAGAAGAAGAAGAAGAAGAAGAAGAAGAAGAAGAAGAAGGTCAAGATAAGTACCTGATTCGAGATGGTTGGTTGTAGATCGGAGACCGAATGTTGGTTGCAGAGCTACGATGAGTCGGTTTTTCTCTCCTTCGAAGAAAGTGATGCAAGATCGAGTTTGGGGGTGGGGATCGTTTACGAATCGGTAACTCCGTCGAAAATCAGTCCGCACAATCAATATTGTAGTGACCCGAATCTTTTTCATGTTTTTATTGCAAGTATTAGGGGTATTATAGTCCTTGTGATGTTTTAATGTTTATGTATTTATATCTAATTGGTGTAGTGTGATTAAGACTTAATCAACTTGTAAATGAAAGGATGTCATCACACCATAAACTTTAGGAAGCTCTAGTTTTGGCACCGTTTATCAGAATTGAGTGATTCTTAAACCATTAGAAAGGTATTGGAATCCTCTTTGAAGTTCATGTTTTATGTTTTTCCAGGTTTTGAGTTTAAGCTAGTCAAAAGTGGGTTTTCCGATGTTCTGTCTAACGAAATTGCAGATCAATCCACTTGTGGGCCCAATTAGATAGTTTAAAACTTTGAATTAGGAGTTGTGTTAAACATTGAAGTTGTGTCCCTTCGAAAGACAAATCCAACGCAAGTTGAATCGTCAAAATCCGTTGAATGGGTCAAAAGATATGGCCAAAACAGTGGGAACCGGTAGAGCACCGATCGCTCGGTCCAATGTAGCGATCAATCGGTCCACAACCGATCGCTCGGTCCACAACCGATCGCTCGGTCCAAACTGGCAATTGATCGGTTCAAAACCGATCGATCGGTATCTATCGACTGGTCTAAATTTTTGTATGGGAAAATTTTTCAGAGAGAGTGTTTTCAACCGATCGCTTGGCCAAAAACACCGATCGCTCGGTTGAGAACTGATCGCTTGGTTATAAGCACTGATCGATTGGTCTTTCGTCTTTTCCAGAATTTCTTTAAGGGCTTTTAGGTCTTTTGACCTTCAATCCCTTAGCTTTTAAGGCTTGCTCGAGCCTTGGGACCCCACACACCACCTTTAGTGATATTTTTGGCAAGATAAGAGAGAAAACTGGGGTTTCTAAGAGGGTTTTGCTTGGTGAAGGTGGAGATTGATCTTAGAAGGAGGAGAAAGCTTGGAAATCTTTCCCAAATCATCTTGAGAGCGACTTGGATCCAAGGGAAGGATTCCTGAGGTCGATATACTATCCAAATCAACCCTATTATAATGTTTTGTGAATGTTAATATAATAGAAATAGAAATTAAATATGTTTTTCCCTAATTTTATATGAATTAAGCTATTATGGATGGAAATATGGATTAATAATGTGAATGAAATGTATGGAGGATGGAAAATACTATGGAGGATGGGATGAATGTGTGGATGTAGATTGTATTTGGATTGTATGAATGAATTATGGTTTGATGAAATGTTGGAAATGTGAAAGGGCAATGGATTCATAATTTACGTGTCCTAGGTGTTTGTGAAAATGCTTGAGAGGATAAATACTAATATATTACTATGAAATTGTTAGGAATTGACTATGAATTATGTTAAGAAACATGATAGGATATATATGTTCGTTATTGCTTGTCAAGTTATGCTTAATTATTTGCATGTTAATTGATATTCAGGAAGGTAAGAACTTAGAGGAAAATCTCTCAAGCCGGGAATTCTCTAACTATATGGTATGAGACAGCATAGTGGAGTTTCCATGGTGGGAGATCGGAATCGAAGCAATTACCTACTCAAATGTTAATTATGACACTTAAGCACAAATGCACATGTATGTTAAGATAAGCATCTCACAAGTCACACATGTGGACCACAAGCATAAGTATTGCATACGTTTGTCATTCTGAATAAGCCCAATGAGGGGTCTGAATAAGTGCATGTTCTGAATAAGCTGCTCAAGACTCATAAGCATAAGCATGACATACATATGAACTTCTGAATAAGCATGGCTTGGACATGGTCCGTATCCTCCAAGAGCGGCATGTCAGTTAAGTAATTGCATAGGCATGGTCCGTATCCTCCAGGAACGGCATGTCACTGTATGATCTGAATAAGTGCATAAGCATAAGCATCTCACAAGCATGTGGTCTTATAAGCATAAGCATCTCATAAGTATGATATCTTCTAAGTCTATGGTTTTCATAAGTACACGAGTCAAGGTGATGATATGATGTATGTGAGTACATATTTTTCCGCACTCTGATTATGTTATTAGATATGATTCTAACTAAGTGCAGGAATACTATGTTGTTGGTTGGATTTTATATACATCGAGTACTTTTGTATTCAGCCAGACTTTGTCTTGGCAGGTTTAGAGAAGGAGCACACGGCGGAACCATGGATTGAGAAGGCATACGTCGAGGAAGGAGAAGAAGGTGAGCCTTCCGAGGAGGGAGCCAGGGGCTTTGATAGTTACCCCTATTAGTTTCTGTTTTGTTTTGGTTGAGAAACTTGTAATAGACTTTTAGATGATGTTGCTCAGTAGATTTCTTTATAGTTGAGTATCAGACTATTTTTATTGTGGGTGGTTATGTTGAGCTTAGACTTGAACAGGATGACTTGGTTTTATATATATCGAAATTTTGTTACTCTCATTTTTTGGAGACTCGTGTAGTTGTATGTATGAATTTTAAAGAGGTTAAAGTAATGTGACAATTCCAAAGTCCTATTCTAGCCTTGTAGGATTTTGGGGTCGTTATAAATATAGAGCAACCGATTTCTCCCGTTATAAATCATCCCTTTTGCTGATTTGGTTGAAACTAGTTTTTACCCAAATCAATGGCGCTCAAACTGATTCTGAAAACCCATCCAAACACGATTATGTTACCCGGTTTCGAGGACAGCGATTTTAAGCGATTAAATCGCCCCAAGAAATCTGAACCAAACAGGCTCTTACTAACTGTCTGTTATTGGGAGACATAAGGCCTGTACTAAGTTGCACACACAAACCGGATTCATCAACCTTTGCCTAAGATTCGCACACTTTTTTGAACCCTCAAAAAATCCAATGTATGTGTCATCCTTATCTGATACATGCCCAAAAAAAAAAAAAGAGGTTCAATCAAATTAGTGTGAGTCATCAAATTGGACAGGGGAACTAATAACCTAGGTTGAGTCGTATTGAGTTAATATTGACCAACTAAAGTTAGTAGCACATTTTTTTAACATCCAATTGGACAACTTAAATATCTATAATTAAGTTAATTTTTAGCCATATGTTAGACGAAGGGACTCACATTTTTTTTGTGAGCTCGAAGGAGTGTTACGTGTTGTTTAAGGAGCCAAATCATCTACGGTGATAACCGGATTTGGCAAATCCAGTTATCACCCCTAGAGGTCGCCACGTGTCTCCTTTGACACTCCTTAACTGTGGATAAGATTCATCCACCCATCATTGGTTTTTTTTTTTAAATATTAATTCTTTTTTTAAAATTAAAAATCTGAGGGCAAACAAAGTATGCCCAAGTAGTCTTGGTATTGGTTGATTTGAGGTGTAAAAAGAGTGAAAAACTATCAATAAAGCTTGTTCTGTGTTTAGGTCCATCTCACAACCCTTTGCGGGTTGGTAAGATGTCACCCCCCAAAATACCACATAGGAGTTATGATACTTTGGCGACATGACTTATCCTTAAACATCCTATAAGGAGTATACAAGGCATGCCAAATATTGAAACTAAAAATTTCTTCTATATAAATGTCCTTCCAAGTGTTAACATAAACAAATAACTGAATAAAAACTACAATAAGTATAAAAGGCACAACACTTGAGTTACCAACTCAAGCCCACATGAAAATCCCCAAAAGTAAATCTTAAAATACATGCTTCTCTCACTCAATGCAACCGTAGGGCCACATGTCAAGACCCTTAACATCTGGATGATAATCCCGAGCAAGCTTCTACTCTCCATGAACCGCCTCGATCCAAAGATCCGGAGCACATATATTGTAAGGTGCACTTGCCGACATCAATAGGTATGGCTGAGTATGGAATACTCAGCGAGTACAGGTTACTAGCTAACAGTAGTAATAACATTAATATGCCATGCGTAGTACAGTTCATCATCATATATATATAATCAGAGTGCGGAAGCTAAGACAAAATAACAAATGTAAATCTCGAACATCACGTTTTAAATCATACTTTATGTTCATGCTTTACCCAAAACATATTTCAATTACCTTGTGAGTTCCTTGTGCATCTTATAAATCTTGTGATTTCCTTATACGTCTTATGAGATTCTTCATTTCACTCATCTTATTTGGCTAGCACCCGAATTATGAAATGAACGGACATACTAACATCTTGCCTTGTTTTAACTAATACCCGAACTATGAAATGGACGGACATACTAGCGTCTTGCCTTGTTTTAACTAGTACCCGAACTATGAAATAGACGGACATACTAGCGTCTTGTCTTGTTTTAACTAGTACCCGAACTATGAAATGGACAGACATACTAGCGTCTTGTCTTATCACTTTATTTCCTCTTTCTTATAACTTTTCTTATGATCCTTTTTCTTGTTAATCTTATGATTCATCTTCATACTATCCTCATACATGTGCAAAGTGCTTGTGAGCATCATGGAATAATTGTGAATATCATAGTAATCATCAAAAGCATTTTAAACATTAAATACAGTGCATAGAGTATGTGAGCATCATGGAAATCATAGAAAACATTTAAATTACGAAAAACATTATATAGCATTTCAAACATTTCTATAGACATGTGAGGTTTTAACTAAACATATAGGACATGTTAGCAAATTCATCAAATTGAGAAAAATCGCTAAATCATGTTTTCATAGTCTTAGGTTTACATTTCATACATGCATTTTATCAAACACATAGCATTCGACATTTCTTTCAACTCTTAACTCATATTTTCATAAGTAAGTATTTCATCAAACACCTTGTGTGTATGCATTATGTGTACATTGCCCTTCCCCCATTTTCAATCATATGACAACCATCCACATTCTCCATGACATCCAAATTTGCCTCAACCATCCATACATCTCACACATCCTCAATCATCTAATTTAATTCATACATTTAGGTGAACATGCTTGGTTATAGAAAAAGAACATGCAAGCTTAATCCACATTTCCTTCTATAAACCCTAGGTTATTATTAAGCCAACTAGGAGGGTGTACTAACCTCTTGAGGATCACTCCTAGCTTGAAGAAAACCCTTGAGTAGAAACCCCAAGCTTGAGGAAGGAGACACCATCTTGAGGAGGAAGATCATTCCTTGAAAAGGGTGATCCAAGCTTGATGGGGGAGGATCCCCAACCTTGATTTGAGCTCCCCTCTCTTCAATCCAAACCCCTCTTTGGAAGAATCCCTCATCTTCTCTCTTCTCCTCTCAAATCCCTCTTAGGTTTAGCTTACCCCAAAACCCTCAAATGGCCCTCCAATTTATAGCCCAAGGGGTTAAAAACCTCATTTTCGCGTCTTTAAAAAATTAGAATCGCGCACTGACGATCGATCGTCCAAATTCCAGTAAGCTGTCCAGATTTCTGGGTTCTGGGCGATCGATCATCAGGCTTGGGACGATCGATCATCCAAATTCGAAGAGGGTTTCGATATCTTTCCAAAAATTCGAGAATCACTCGATTCCGATCAGCGGTGACAAAACTATGCCTCCCTGAAGTTGAGGGTATGCAAAGACATTTTTTTTCTTTTCAACTTTGATCATACTTTGATCACTTAGAGTATTTCACACTCTTGTTCTAACACCATTAATCTATTCATAAAGGTCCTTAGGACCCTAACACAATTTCTAACACATCCATGAAAAACAAAAACCTCCATGAACATTAATATCCACGTGGCCCTAACACCATAACACTTAGGGTATTTCATACCCTTGACTTTTAGGCACTTAGAGTATTTTTATAATCCTGTTTTGAGACTCAGTACACTCATGTACAATCCTCACTTCCCTTCCTCAAATCAAGGACCCTGGAAGGCTTTAGGCCTTTACATACACTATGCAAGACATTATTCACTATCCTATTCACATGAACAGTGACTGTGAGATCCGGGGTTCTACAGTAAGAAGTCAATCTTGTTTGGTAAGACGGAATTGGACAAAGAAAAGAGAGTGCTCGACCGGAACAATGGCCAACAAATACCTTAATTACATAGATAACTGCTCCTCTCGGTCGAACCATATGGCTGCTGGAAAGAAAGACGACGTTACCTTCTCGTAGATGGTGTCAGTGAGAGCTACTTTAGTATCCCCCATTGACCTTCTCTTGTAGATAGATACTTCAGTGAGTGGAAACAAGACCAGACTTGCTCTGTAGTACGAGCCTCGTATAGAGCGGTGGAGTCAGGCCCGACCTTTCCTTAAAGAGTTGGAGCTCGAGTTAAATCGGGCCGTCATTACTGAAAGGAATGGAGTAACGCCTTCCAAAAAAAAAAAAAAAAGCCCTTGCTTTTCCCCTGCTCTCCTCTCTGTATAACAATTCTACAAACAACAGCTACAAACTATTAAAAAAAGTTTTTTAATTAAAAAAAAGAATTAATATTTAAAAAAAAACCAAGGATAGGTGGGTGAACCCTAGGGGTGGGTGAATCTTACCCACAGTTAAGGAGTGTCAAAGGAGACACGTGGCGACCTCTAGGGGTGATAACTGGATTTGCCAAATTCGATTATTACCGTAGAGGATTTGACTCCGTCGTTTAAACATGTGACAAATATACTATATATTCATAACCCTAATCTTGTCAGTCATTAATTGTCCCATTAAGGAGAAAAAATTGAGGCTATTTGAGCTAACATTTCCTATATTCCCAAAATATGCCTATAGATTAAAGAAGGGCATTTCTATCTTTTGATTCTTTTTGTGAAACTCCTAACAAATTCCTTTGGCAGAGATATTTTAGAGAGCTCCTGCACTCTCTTGAACTATTATTTTTGTGTAATTCTTAACATATTCTTTCCGTGTGTTGCTTTTTTGGAGAGTGTAGATTAGAAACGGCCTATATTCTAGCAGGCATGCTATTGGTCCATCTTAAAAATGGAAAAAAAAATTAAAAGAAAAAACTTTTCCAAATGCACATGAAATTTAGAGAGAGTCAATGGCAGCTCCCAAATATTCCGTCTATGGCAACTACTTGGGCTAGGATTAATGATGAGGTGATACCTTTTGAATTGGCTTATTTTTTCATTTTTAATGTGACATTACTCTAATTTTAACCCTTAATTATTTAAATTAAAAAATTAGGATTGAGGAGTATACTTGGAGTACCATAGACTAATTCAAATTTAAATATTTTCTTTAATTTTTTATTAAGGCCAACCAATAGCATGCTGAGGCGCCCTTTGAACTGTAATAGAGGGTGATGCTAATACACACTCTTCCTTAGGATTGAGCCATGTTATATGGGCAAGCTGATCTAATGTGAAGGCCGTTCCACATGCAATTACCTCTTCGGGATGGGATGCCCGATAGAGGCACAACACAGTGCACAAACTATATAAGTGTGTTACTACCCAAGTAACTAATGTGCTACCTTAGTACCATATAAGGATCTTTCCTCTCCCCCCAAAGGTTCCTTCTTGGGCGCAAAGACAGGAAACCGGCCTTCGTGGGCCTGGTGAAGCATCATCATGGGCCGAGAGGCGCTCAAATTGGGAATCCGATGGAATCTGGGCAATGGTAAGTCTATAAACCCTTGGGAGGAACCTTGGGTCCCCACACTCCCAAATGAGCTCGACAAAAAGCACTCTATGCCAATGGAACTATGTGGCAGACTTCATTAATTATATAGAAGGTAATTGGCATTGGGATAGGTTGCGACAAAGCTTCAACCATGAGGAGGTCTTAGCGATCACCAAAATGCCATTTAGCATTCATAATGGAAAAGATGAGCTCATTTGGCATTTTGAAAAGAACGGGGTTTTCACTGTTCGGTCGGCTTACCACAGATATCGGGATGCAACCTCCACAAGACAGAGAAGAGGCTAGTTTGGATAATGGCATCCAGTCTAATGGATGGAAAGCCCTTTGGAAACTTCCAATATCAACCAAAATCAGTTGGTTTATCTGACACAGCTTAAAAGATGGCATTCCTACTAATGAAGCACTTCACAAGTGGAAACTGCCTCTTGATCCGTACTGCCACTCCTGTGAAGACCGTGTGGAGTTAGTCCACCATATCATATTCGAATGCCCAGTAGCTCGATGCGTTTGGTGGGGCTCCTCCCTATCACTTCGAGTTGATCAAGGAACTCACAACAGCCTAAGGAGCTGGTGGAACCATTGGATTGCCCATGATATGGAGGAGCAGAGGAGAATCTCATATCTCACCCGATGTGTGACCATTATGTGGAGCTTATGGAAAGCAAGGAATGGGAAAAATTTTCAAACGTCCCCCGTAAACCCAATCCAAATTATCCAACAAGCGGAAGATTTAGCTCAAGAGTGTCTTCAGACTAAAGGAACTCCTGCTCCCAACATCTTACCAAGTTGGATACGAATCAATTCTACTAGGCAGTTTTGGAAACCTCCCTAGTATGGTTGGGTTAGAATGAACTCAGATGGAGCGTATAATCATTTAAGGCAAGTTGCTGGCACAGGTGTTATTGTTCGTAACCATAGAGGCACCATCATTCAAGGGCTCATTCAAGCACTTCCAGGTGGTTCAGCCATGATAATTGAAGCTGCAACCCTTCGAAATGCAATCACGTTAGGAGTCTCGCAAGAATGGAAAAAAGTGGAGTGCGAGTTGGATGTGGAAGCTTTGGTAAAACTTATTCATCAACCTCACATAAAGGGGCCTTCGGCAATTGCAGTAACTTTTAGCAACATAAGAAAAGAAATTCAAAAGATACCTCACCACGTGGTAACTTATCTATCTCGAACCGCCAACACTTTCGCTCACAAGCTTGCTTGCCATAGCCTGGGTTTATGTGCATCTAGAAGTTTCCAACCGCAGTATCTTATGGCATGGCATGGCAATGTAGAAGAATTCTTGTTTCTCAGAGTCCTCAACCTGTTTCTAAGGCTCTAGCTCACTAAAGTTTGTTTGTCTCCCACCAAAAAAAAAAAAGTTGGGTACAAGTCTTAGGGTCCGGTGTGTGTGAGTTGTGTAAAATTACCATTTACAAAAAAAAAAAGAAAAAAAAAGATAGTAGGCGAAGAGCAGACTGATTGCTCCTCACCCTCACAAATCACCTTTAATTGTCCTTGAACTATGGTTAACAAGTTTTATCCTTGTGATTAAAATTATTAAAAAAATTTTTCAAAAAACAAGGTTAGATGTTTCAATTCTAAAGGTTAGTAAATCTTAACCATGATAGTGTGACCTCTTTTAGGGTAGGTTTTAGGCTCGACTTCAATGGGTGACATGATTGTAATATCCACCATGGACCAAGCTTCAAATACTAAGCATTTACCTACAAAACTAGACCAAATACTAACACTACTAATGGGGTTGCAGCCTAACCACATGTGATGTGTACAAAAAAAAACTATATATATATATATAATTTTATTTTCATACATCTAATTCGGGTAGTGACTCAGAATTGCCTTCTCACGAAAGTAAAAACAGGACATAAAAATAAAACAATCAAATCAAAGTGAAAAATTTATATTACAAACAACCTAATTAGTAGAAAATAAAACCAACCATTAATACCTACTCCTTTGCCTTGTTTTTTGGCCCTCACAGGACGCTCACAAGGCAGTTAGGCATGGACTCGCAAGTCTGCGACCTGTAGACTTGGTACTTTTTTTTTGGGATAGGTGTCATGAGTTATCTAGGTTAATAGATGAAGGTTAATTAGGAATTAGGTTAGTACACAAGGTAGACTTTTCAACCGCTACATAGAAATTCGAAATCGAGTTCTTTACCCCTCAAAGAAAATATGTTTAACCACTAGAACCAACCGGATGGACTATTATGGTATGCACTTTTTTTGCACTTACAGTGCATTATTGCGGTATATTGACCACAACAAGTGCTATGCCAAAACTCGGTCTCGAGTCATGTCCTTGATTTGGAAAGTTCATTTAGTTAATGAAGCAAAGCATCCTCTATGGAGTTGTTTGAAGAATACAGTAGCAGTGAATCAGATGCCCTATATGTAAGAGCATGGATGAATCTATTCCTCACCTTTTCATAACGTGTACGTTTACTGGAGATATAGGCCAATCTTAGAGAGAAGGTGAAAATTCCCTTGACAAAACCAAGGGGAATAGAGAAGACTAAGATTGGAAAAGGATGGGCTACAAACCATGGGGTTGATGACCTGTATCATTTGGGCTATTTGGGTATCACTAAATGATCGGGTATTCTCTAACAAAATAGTAGAAACAAAGAATACTTTTTAAAAAGCTTTGCAGCAATATGAAGATTTTAATTCTGCCATGGAAGAACAGAAGATATATCAACTGAATACCAAAGGCCAGTTAAATTTTTTTGCTGATAGTAAGCATATGTCAGATTTTGAGGTCCTTCTTTAGTGTGATGGGACTACCCAAGGGGATGGAGAAGCTGTTGGTGCAGGGGTGGAGATCTTAAATAACTCAGGTAGAAGAATAAAATATCTGATAGTCCCTGTCAGTGGTGGTTCTTCAACACTTGCTGAAGCTAAGGCTATTAAGCTTTGCTTTTCTTTGGTAATTCAATTCAGATGGGAGAAAGTACCAATCCAATCTGATGCTAAGGTTATCATAGATGCTATTAGTCCTAGAAATATTACTTCTATTGCTATAGAAGTCCAAATTCCAGTGCTGAACTGTATAGATTTGTTCCAAATAGAGTTAATTCCTAGATCTAAGATTAGCGGAGCCCATGAGTTGGCCAAAATGGCCTTGTATAAGAGCAGAGTCTATATGCTTTAAAGATACTTTAAAGATAGAATGATGGTGGGAGAGAATCAGTGTGTGATCAAACCCACACAATTTTTGTTTGTAATAAGTAGTACGAGAGTTCAATAAAATGGATTACATTTTGAACCAAAAAAAAAACCAAAACTAATATATAAAAAAAAATCATATTCTGAACCCTACTTGTCTAATTCATTTAAATTATATTTATATCTTGATTTTAAAATTAAAATTTAATATATATAATTATATATTTATGGATAAATTGACTTAGATATTTTGATTTTTGACCTAAAATGGCACCCAATTAATATACAAGGTTAAGGGAATAAACCCGAACACGACCCATCGGTTCAAAACCTCAAGAAAAGCCCGCATGTTAACGGGTCGGTTCAGAGATGTCCACCGACCAATCAAAGCCGGTAACTTCGCAAGAAAACCCGAGGTTCCACGTCAGCGCAACAACGGAGCCAGCAAAGCTTACCCAATCGCGTATTGTTTCGCATCACTTCCTGCTTTCCTATTGGTTGAATTTTCCATGTCAGCATCCTGTTAAACCTCGGCCATGAATCTAGAAACCTCTTTTTAACTGAAAACCGCACTGCCACTCAAACCCTGATTCGGATTTCTCTCTTTTGCAATTCCTTAAAACCACAGATAAACTCCAATCTCTGTGTCTAATCTCTCCTTTTCCGATCTTGGAATTCTGCATCTCTGTAATGGCATCACGAATTCTGACGGGTTTTCTCATCCTCTTTATGATCGGATCATCGAATTCTCTGATTTCAACAAAAGATCTGAATCCTCCAGCTCCTAAGGCTATCTCTGTAAGTAATTCCCTTCGATCAGGTTTATCGCGCTTCGATTCCTTTTAGATCAGGCGTTGAATTTGATTTTACTAATTAATTTTTATATATTTTTTTTCCAATATTCAGGATCTGAAGGAGACGATCGTGAAAGGATTAGGACTTCAAGGAGATGATTTCAAGATTTCAGGTTTCGATCTTAGGGACGCGTTGGTGGGGCATTCTGTAGCCTACGAATTCCATGTCGAAATCGATAACAAGGTTCTTCCTTTTAAGCTCCTTGAGGACGTGAATCGATGGGAATACGTTGATTTGCCCATCTTTCGAACAAAGGATCCGTCAGAATCCGGTGAAGAGAACAGTTTGGTCGAGAACCGAAGATCGGAAGAGCCCGTTTTGCCGGTTTTGGCTCCTTTTCAGTTGGCTGGACCGATGGAGCTCTGGATTCAAGACGCAAACGACATGAGGCTTTCATTACCGGTTCGTCTTCAACCTGTTCTTGCCCTCTATAACTTTTTCTATTTTTTTCAATCTAATTATCCTATCTGCGGAAATTCTAACTTAATCATGTTATGTACAATCAAAATCTCCTAAATTCGTATTTAAATTCGGAAAAGAATAACCTTGATGTTGTAATTGACGAGAAGAATCATAGAAAATTTCTAGGGTTTTGACCAATAATTTTGTTTTTACAGCACGACGTGGACGCGGGCGTATTGAAGAAAGTGATATTAGCAGATGGCGCCGTGGTGACGGTTAAGGGAGCCAAGTCGGTGAGCCTGCGCCAGCCGCTGGACCTCCCACTCCCTCTAAACCGAACCCACAATGGCTTCGCCTCTAGTCTCCTAAGCCTAGCCAATCGGCTCCGCCACGCCTCCCGCACCCAAATGGCTCCACTCCTCTCCCTACGCATCGTGGGCCCCACATCTCTAACCTCCCCTTCTTCACCATCGTCGTCGTCGTCGTCTTCTTCTGATAAGAAGCTGAAGCTGAAGCGTCTAGCACCAGGCCTGGTGGAGCTATCTTCTTTGGTGGAAATCGAAGAAGGGTTTACGACAATGTGGCCTATGGTGTCGATTAACGGGTCGAATGCTAACTTGCGCGGGTTCGAGAGATTGCTCTATTCTGTGCTGGGTGCGAAGGCTAAGGAGGAAGGGTGGTTGAAGTTGGTGAAGGCAGAGGCGTCGGCGCAGACGTTTGTGAAGATGGGGTTTGAGGTGGAGAAGAAGTTGAAGGAAGGAGATGGGGTGGTGTGGGAGGGGATTCCTGCGTGGAGGACGAAGCCCAAGTCGGTGAAGATGCATTTTGAGGTGTTGGGGAAGGTTGAGGGGGATAAGGTTGTGCCTGAGAGGGTTGTGCAGGTTGATCCCATCATTGTGGAGGATAGTGTAGCGCCTAACGTGCTCATGGGGAACATGACTATGTCCAGGACTCCTATTGTTCACGCTCCTTCCAGTTTCTTCACCTTGTGATGTGTTTGCCGACTTGCCCTGTTGGTGGGTCAGGGTTTGTTTTTTTTTGGTGAGATAATTGTAAAGATAGAAATTGTGAAAACATTTTATTTTCCTTATATACAAAAGTATATTTTGGATTTTTTTTTTTCTTTTCTTTTTTGGGTTTGCCACAGACATATGTTCGGGTGAGGGTGAGCCTCACAACCGTCACCCGAGGGAGTTGTTCAGTGGTTCCTGCCTTCCGTTCCACGTTCGGTGTCTCGTGTTCGACTCTGCGGGAAAGGCGGGCCATTGTTTCTTGGGTGCTAGGTGCCTCTTATGGGTAGGCTTAAATATGGACGTCAACCCGGGGCCAATGCCTAGGAGGCCGTGATGCCACCCCGGAGCCCCTTTTTTTTATCAATCAAAAAAAAGAAAAAAAAGAAAAAGAAACCTGACCTCCATCCCAAAAGGAGATACATAGGACTGTCAATGGGTTGGATTCGGATCGGATCTGCCTAAATCCAAATTCGATCTGATTAAGAATCCAACAAATCTAAATCCGATCCGAAATTCATCGGAT
Organism: Tetracentron sinense; assembly: GCA_015143295.1. Classification (NCBI taxonomy): domain Eukaryota; kingdom Viridiplantae; phylum Streptophyta; class Magnoliopsida; order Trochodendrales; family Trochodendraceae; genus Tetracentron; species Tetracentron sinense. Next base: position 22,274,740 of record CM026574.1, read on the forward strand.
CATGAATTAATCGATCCGAATCTGATTATATTTTTAAGATCTGAATCTGAATCCTATTAAGGTTAATTAAAAAAACTTTATTTTAATAATATAAAATCTAATAGTACTTTAATTAATTCTAATTGTTGTTAATTTTTTTAAAATTAATATTTTATGTATAGAAAATTTATGTAATATATTTAAAATGATTAAAAAAAGTTATTCTAGTCGGATTAGATTTTAATCGGATCAGATCACCTTATATCCGGATTCGATCCAATTATAATCGGATTCCACTTATCCGAATCCGATCCGACGCATTAGGGTCCAAAGTCTGGCTAATCGGATCTAGATCCTGATCCGATCCATTGACAACCCTAGAGATACACACTATACTGGAACATGCCCATAGTGTGTCCAAAGAGTATATTCTGATGATAAGTTGGATACACACTACTAGTGGGACAAGCCCATGGTGTGTCCAAAGACTATATTTTGATGATAAGTTATGTATTGCTACTTAATTGAGATAATAACATCACAGGCGGATGGGTGCGATATAATTTTTGTCCGAAACGTGAAGAATACTATTTCAACTCGCAAATATCACAGAAAGTCTTTAATCTGTTTAAAACGAATTCTGAGAGGGCATATAAGCAAAGCAAGGTTTATAATAGCAAATAATTGTCAATTTCAGATCCCATCCGATGTGAGAAATTGAAATTTTTGACCAAAATATTCTCCCCAGATATTCCAAAACTTAGGCCACAAAAAATTGAAAATTTGGCCGTTATCATTGATATAATAATTAATTTCTTAATATATATACATAATGTACATAAAGTTATTATATAGCTTATCTAATTATTAAAGTAATATAATATTTAAAAATTTATTGCTAAATTAAATTACCTTATTAGATTATTAATTCTAAACTATGTTAGTTTAAATAGTTAAGATTATCTTTAAAAATAATATAATTGTTATCGAGTGTTCTAATATTTAGATTTTCTAATTCAAATTGGTTAGTAGAAGTGTTTAAGGGTTTTAAGAATCCTAACTTATTAGCATCCAAATATCCAATTACAATAAAGAATAAATAAATATATTTAAGGTGGTAACTATCGCATCTGTCTATGCACCATTCTTAAATTGCAGACCAGCCACAATTAAAAACACATCTTCTCTTGTCTCCAGCCAAAGACACCAAACCCTGGCCCCATCTTTTGTAGTGGCATTTTACAGCATACAAGCTGACAGAACTTCTTCTCAACTCTCCGTCTCTCTCATAGCAGAAAAATAAACCTTATATGACCCAAAGCAGAGAAATAAAAAACATTGAGAATGAGAATTTTAATGTTGGATTTGAAGTTACAGTTGGTGAAAATTGATAGTGGAGCGAGTTTGGAAGGTGAAAAAAACATTTCTTGAATTTTAAAGATGAATTTCGCTTTAAATCAGCTTAGTTACCAGAGTAAGGGAGAGACCAGAAGAACTTTTCTTGATTTTGATTTTTGGTTTTGAATTCGATTTCTATATTTCCTTGCGTGATGGCACATTGGGTTTAATTTTCACATTTTAATTTGGAAATAGCTCAGAAAATGGGTATACAGACCTGATTCTGTTGGCTATGGTGTTATTCTTGACCATCTAGAAGCAATTGGCGAATGTTGGGATAATCATTGATAATAGAAAGACTTATCATTGGATTTCTCCAGCCCCAGATGGTTTGGGAAGTGGGAATAATGAAAATTAAGTTTGTGCACATTTAAAGCTCTAAAAAGAAAGACAGTTTCACTAACCAAGGAGAAGGTTTTTCATCATAAAGCAAAGACTCAAATTTTAAAAGAATCTCCAATATGAAGCAGAAAGATGAAAGATAAGAGAGAAGAGCTTGCCATTGGCTATATTATCTGTAAATGGCTCCACAAAAGAGAGATTATTTTGGCCTTCAAAACACCTATAATCTCTTTACAGACCACCCCAATCAAAACCAGAATCACAAATAGCAATAAAAATTGTTTCTTTCATTTGGAAAGCCCAGAATGCATTGAAGAACCCTAAACCAAAAGATCATATCCAGCAGGAAAAAAAAAAAGAACACATAAATGCATCCCATTATAAAATAAATCCAAAGCAAAACTAAAATCATTAAAGCAGCAAAAGGAAAACAGATTAAAATCATCCAAAACTATAAAATCTGTTCACTTATGAATCAAAACATTCAAAAAAAAAAAAACCCCCAGAACATGACCAAATTGCTCAAGAAAAAGAACCTCAAACCAAAATTTAAAAATAAAGACGCATTCGTTTCATTTTGTTTCCTTACCTTATATAAATAATTAAAGCTTCTAACCACCACAATTTCTCAAGGAAGCTCCCATGTTCTCCAAATCATAAGAAAAACCTAAATTTCACAATTTCACATCAGAAAGTTAGATTTTTTTCCAAGGAAAGAACTCAAAATTTGCAATTTCTTACCATCAAAGAGTTTTTATTGAAACTCTTCAATTTCTCAAAGAACCACTCGAAATACAGAACGGAGGAGCTCTAAACAGTATTGGAACTTCACCATGGATCTGAATTTGAAGAAATTGTTCAGATCTGAAGTTCTCTTCCAAACTCTCGCTTTTCTCTGTATCTACTGTGTACCTCTGAAAGACTAAAAGGCAGCTCAGGTGCCGTAAAAGAAGAGAGACGAAAGATGAGTCATAATGGGAATGAAGCTAATAGATCTCTGAAGAAAATTCTGAATGTCCCCTGAATCAAACTTGGGTGATGCTGTTCTCTATTTCACAGCATCCATAATGCATTGCACATTTGCGCCCTGAAAATACTGCCTTTAAAATTAACAATCACACCTCATACACCATGGTTTATCTTATTTAAGGAAGGAGATGACGATACTATAACTTATTTTACCCCATTACAGGTACAAAGTATCCTCCACTTAGTTTTCATTTATCAAATGATAAGTTTTTAAAATAACAGAACAAATATATCGGAGGGACATAAAAGGATTAAAACATAAAGATCTAATGACTGATTTTTTTTTTTGAAGGGCGGTTGAATTCTCTTTTGTAATGAGGTATAGACATTATTTGATCTGATTGTAACTTACTAACAAATATAGTTAAGTAATTCACCATTTGACCCTGCACAGTGAAAGCAACCAAACCTATGTTTTATACTAACAGCAACCACGAAAGGTAATTTTTAAAAAAAAGTTAGAGACAGTCAAAGCTTGAGGAGATGACAACCAATTCTAGCACAATTTTTTTTATAGGTGATTCTAGCACAATTTTAAGGAAACTACTTATAATTATTTAATGTAAGAAGCATACCACACAATGTCACTGTATCACATGTAGACCCTAACAACTCAAGAAAAAACCCCTCATAATCAAAGAGGAAAAGTCTTCAGCATGTAGCAGAGATTGACAACCATCATTCAGCCCCAACGAAATGCAGTCACCCAAAGCAGGGAAGCGATAAACCAAGACTAACAGCCTTAATGCAGGTCTGAAGTGAACCCATTTGATTTCTGCAAATTTTACAATTGCTTCTTTTTCTTCTCCATATAAGAGTGGTGTCGCTGGAAAACCAAGACTGACCACACCAGGTGCTGTAAACCAATCTCCGGCCAAAGCGCCTCTGGAGAATACAAGTGGCAGTAGGTAGACTGCCACATAAGAAAATTACTAAGGCGGGTCTCGCCAGAAGTACGGACTAAGATGTCGGGATCAGGGGCAACGGCCATATACATGTGCTTCTCGAGATCACTCAACTTGATGCGGTTCTTCTCCTGATCCGTCTCATCGACTCCAACTCCTTCATTAGAGCAAACTCCATTTGAATTCAAATCTTGAGATTTGCCCTGTTTCTCTTTGTAAGATTCTGCAATAGCGTGCACAATCTCATTGGTGGAAGTATAGGCAACGCAAACTAAGAGCACGGCATTGGTGTTATCAGCAGTTGCCAACATTGCCTTCTCGGCTGCTATTCTGACAGGATCACTCAAAAGTGACAGCTTCCCTACAAAGTACACCCTAACCCCATAACGTCTTAGGATGTTCTCTTCCTTGAGCAGCCCCTCAATCTTCTCCTGCATCAGATCCATCACGTACTTCACTTCATTAGGCTTTCGGTTGAAATTATCAATGCTGAAGGCATAGATTGTTACATACTTCACCCCCAGCTCATAGCAGTACTTGAGCAGGGACATGAGAGCCAAGAACCCAACTCTGTGGCCTCCCCCTTCTTTCAGCTTCCACTTCCTAGCATACCTCCGGTTTCCATCAAGTATGAAGGCAATGTGATTAGGGATGGGACCCACAGATAGAACACTAAAGAGGCATTTTCGCATCAAACTACCTAGAGTCCCTAGCAGTAGGCTTGAAGTACCAGCACCGCCTTTCTCCATTTCGAAACCCTGCATGGCGACTAAATTTGCCGAACAATGGATGGCCTGTTCATGCAACAGCCAACTTCAGAGCATAATCTTATAAACCATAGTTGCACTAATTTCAAATAAAATAGACTAATTTCAGTACCACCACCAACAAATTCCCGCATAGAAACAAATTTGTAAATGCTTGGAAGGAATATATGGCGGCACAGGCACCTGATGATCTGTTTGTAGCCCATTAACTAATATATCAAGATGGTTCAATAGGTATTTATGTGGGTCGCCTCCTGCAAGGGCCATTGCTCAAGAAATCATACTAATAAGGTGGTCTAAGCTATAATTACATCAGTCCAATGTAAGTGTTTCATAGTTTACAAGATTATTGGATGAACTAGGAGATATACACAGCCTAATTAGGTTGTTAACTTGTTTAATCGATTTGCAACTCGTGGAGGTTTTGATGTACTTGGTAAGTATGATATTAACCATTTGAGCAAAAGATACCACTTTGAAACTAAGAAAAAAGAAGGCTGTCTGTAATCATGGAGAAAATTCAACAGTGTTGCAATCATCAACCATAGTGGTTCTGGGGGTTCAGGAATTTTTGTCTAGGAAAAATTTCAGGAAAAATAGGGCAAGATAAGAAAAAAATATATAAAATCAGATTACTAATTATAAAAATTATAAATAAATATATTTCATAAATTAGGTATTTATTCGGAACTTTTTCAAAAAGTAGTGAATAATTTAATGTTTAATTTGCAACTTTTTTTTAAAAGTGGCACCAGGCTTTTTTCCAAAAGTTGTGAATTAATCGTGAAAAAAAGATGGACCAAAAACCTGTTCGATGTGTACAATGCCAAGACCATCATTTGTCTTCCTCTTTAATTAACACAAACTGCTGAGTCTCACGCATGTCAACTTATCATTTAAAAATAATAGATTAAAACTGTTAACTGAAACATTTCATCGAACAGTTGCGAAGCTATATAAATCTAAAAACTTGTAAGCACCTGTGAGACCTAATTGCAAAGCTACATTCCAAAAACTGTATAAATATCACTACCTTGGTGAGCAACAACGAAAAAAATACAAACATAAACAAATCTAATTTAAGGGTTTCTTAGCTTTTCAGAAACTCTAAAAAAAAAATCTAGCAGAAAGATAAAATAAAAAGGCAAAAGATTCTTATGGGGAAGAGGTTACCTCCTGTATCACTGGATTAACGTCGATCTAGAGACCAACCCAAGAACACGAATAGCAAGCAAGATGCTGATGAAAGATGAACAAGAAAACCCGAACGAATATATATATATATAAAGAAAAGTTAAAGCATTCACGTCAATTTTTGTCCTGTCGTGGCCATGGACTCTACCACATCAAGTTAATTCATTATCAAAAAAACAAAAACAAAAAATCACAGTCAATTATTAAATACGTGTAATGCTTTTTCACGTCGCGACAGTTGAACCAGCTGTAACACGTGTCTCACATGGTGTAGGTACTACTGTATTATTGCTCCATCGTGCAATTGATGCTGAAACGCTTGTCCTGCCCGTCCAGTGAAAGTGGCCACAAATTCGGATGGATCCCTCCGGTCCAAAGAGAGTGGACCATAACTTTGGATGTCCCAGCTTGAGATATTGTTATTACATGAGATCATCTCCAGTTGTTACTTAGCGAGGAGACTGTTAGCACCCATTACCATGGTGCCACATACATCATGTACACACCTTTCAAATGTTGTGCATTGACACTAATACATGTAGATATATGTGGCGCCATGAGATTAGGTTCGAGCATTCATAGGAGATGATCCCAATATTACTTTGGTTTGTTAAGTCTCGTACGATTGGCATTACCTATCCTAGTATAGGGACGCAGTCTGAGTTTCACCAGCCACTGTAGGGCTACTTAAAAAAAATATGACTTTTTTAGGGCTGTCAACATATATGAATAATCTCCAGCCAAAAAAAAAAAAAACATATATGAGTAATTTTTCTAGTCGGCAGCCCGAAAAGGACTTTTACCATCTATTTATAATAGATAATGAGATATTTGTATATTCATTTAATAAATATTAGGGTTACATTACACTCAAGTCGAGCTATCTCGTTAGAGTTGATCTCAAGTGGGTATTTCAAGTTTGAGCGGGTAGAGTTATAATTTTAAGCTCGAATATTATATAACAAGCTGAATTTGAGCCAGACTTTTTTTCTTTTTTTTGGCTTGGTCGTAATTATTTATCTACTTGGGTTAGAGGTTACGGGTTAAGGGTTAGTACTGATGGTTAGTGTCAACAATCACATCAAGACTCGAACATGAGTCAAACCTCCCGAAGGGAGATACAAAACAAGTGGGCCAGGCCCATGATTCAGCTCGTTTATGACTCTTCGTTTTATATATTTATATAATGCATAATTTTGTATCTGAAAGTTCACATAAAAGAATGAGATGTCACATTCAAGTAAGAAAAAAAGTTTCTTAGGATTCGCAAGTGGTTGAAAGAAGAAAAACAGTGAGAAAGCAAAAGAAAAGAAAATGGCCTTTCTTTTAGAGTGTTTGGTATGAAAAAAAAAAGTGAAATAAAGTAGATTGGAATTCCTAAGTTGCCCTTATAGATAAATTATTTTTACATAATACGTAATAGATAATATGACATTAGTTTAAGGGTAAAATGGGAATATAAAATGTTTAGTTTCATATTCTTTCAAAATAACCAACTTTTTTTAGTAAAATCTTTATAAGAAAGTGAGAAAAGTAGAAACTAAAGCAAAAACTTGTGGGACCCACGAATTCTTGTAAATTTTTTTTCTTTCAAATATAAGTAAAGAAAAATTAATGCCACATTCAGGTAAGAAAAAAAAAAGTCCCTTTATAAGGTAAAAAAAAGAAAAACAAATGTCATTTATCTTAAATATTTGTACTTTTTCTTTCTATGCTTGTTTTTTCTCACATTGATGTAAGAAAAATTAATGCCACATTAAGTACTATTTAAATTCGAATATTAAATGCACATAAGTGATATCATTCATCAGAAAACATGTTTATGCACATCAAAGAATCTCTTTCTATGCTTGTTTTTTTTTTTTTTTAATGTAATATAAAATCTAATTTTGAATTTAAAATTTTAGTAAACATCAATAGATATCGCCAAAAGAGTACATTTCTCAAAATGGCCAAAAAAAAGCTCCTTTTTATGTTTTTATGTACTATATGGTTTGCCCATTAAGAAAAGTAGGTTGACAGGTGGTGGGTGATTTAAAAGAAAAAAAGAGTATTAAGATGAGATGGATGGTGATAATGCCTTTAGGCTTTTTAATTATTATATTGGGGGAGAGGGGTACATGGTGTAGGCTATTGGTTATGTATATACTAATTGGCCGCACCTCCGATGCATGTGAGAAAGGGGAGGGGGAGAGAGACAAGGAAGAGAGATCCTAGTGAATGACATTTTTGAAAATAATTTAAAGAGGATTTTAGGTATAAAAACATAAGGAACATCTTAGATACAAAAATTGTGAGGGACCCACTGGGTATAGAAACATGACGTAGGGACATTTTGAGAACCCAAAAGCTTTAGGACATTTTGGATATAGAAAAATTGAAGGCATTTTAGATATAAAAAATTAAGGGACATTGTAGAAATAAAGAAAATAAAATATAGGCAAATTTGAAGAGTATTTGAGTTAAAAAAAATAATTAAGGGTATTTTGGATATACAAATTTGACTTAGGGATATTTTGAGAACTAAAAAATATGAGGACATTCTTACTATAAGAAAAAAAATTGAGGGCATTTTGAAAATAAAAAACTTTAGGGACATTTTAGCCAAGAAAATAAAAAATATATATTTTTAATAATAAAAGAACATGATCCAATCGGACCGGTCGAACTGGGAATCGGTCACCCTTCAGTTCGAAGGTCGATCTGGTTATGAAAACATTGCTTTTTATATTAATAAAGGAAAATTTTGAGATTAAATTAAATTTCAATCAACTTTTTAAGTCCCTTGTAATATTTGGTGAAAAAGTACTTATATTATTAAAAGCTAAGAGTAAATGATAGTTTTAAAATTAACTAAAATTTAACTCATATGTCTAAGGGTAGTTTTGGATATAACTAAAATTGAACTCATATGTGTAAGGAAAAATTTGAAATTAATTAAAATTCAATCAACCTTTGAATTAAGGAAATGGTGGTTTTGAAATTAATAAAACTCCAATCAAAGTTTTGAACCCATATGTGTAAGGGTAGTTTTGGAATTAACTAAAATTCAACCCATAACATATGGATAGCTTTGGAATTAACTAAAATTCAACACATATGTGTAAGGATAATTTTGGAATTAACTAAAATTCAATCAAATTTTGAAGTTTGTACCAAGAAAAGGGTAGTTTTGGAATTAACAAAATTCCGATCGGTTTGAACACGCCAATCCTCATTATATTAGTATAGATGAACATGCCATCATGAGGATTTAGGATTAAAAAAAATTGTGAGGGGCTATTTTGGGTATAGAAATTGGACTTTGGGCATTTTAGAATCTAAATAATATTTTAGACATTCTAACTATAAGAAACAAATTGAGGGCATTTTGGGTATAGAAACCTGATTTAAGGACATTATGAGGATAAAAAATTAGAGACATTTTAACAAAGAAAATAGAAAAATATTTTTAATAATAAAAGGATGTGATCCAACTGGATCAGTCGAACGGGGAACCGGTCACCCAACTAGTTCGACGGCCGGTCCGATTATGAAAACATTGCTTTATATGTCAATAAATAGTAGTTTTAGAATTAAATTAAATTTCAATTAACTTTTTAAACCCTATATTTTTTGGAAAAAAATCATTTATTAATAAAATTTAAAATTAATAAAATACAAATTTTGAATTAAACTAAAATTTAATCAAATTTTTTTAGTATTATTCTCTTTATATATTAGCAAACGGTAGTTTTGGAATGAAGCTAAACTTCAAACAACCTTTTAAAGTATCATTGTCTTTATATCGGATAAAGTATAATTTTGAAATTAAATAAAATTCAGTCAAAGTTTTGAACCCATATGTGTAAAGTTTTGGAATTAACTAAAATTTAATTAACATTTGAACCTAAATGAGTAAAGTAAAGGATAATTTTGGATTAATTAAAGCTTATTCAAACATTTTGGATCTAAGATGAGCCAGGGGTAGTTTTGGAATTACATAAAATTCAATCGACGTTTTGATCATGTCAATTTTCGTTATAAGAGGTGCCCAAGAAATTTGGTTACAGATGGGATAGATATAAAAGAAAGTGAGAAAGTGACATAAATAAAGTGGGGTCGAAGAGGAAGAGAAATATTAAGGCCCTGTTTGGTTGCACTTCAGTTTTTTGTTTTTAACAACAAAAATTTGGAAATTTTTACACAAAACATGTTTGGTAGTATTTTGTTTTTAAAAACAAAAATTTGAAAATTTTTACACAAAACATGTTTCTTTGTTTGGTTTTTAAAAATTAGTAGTAAAAATTTTGCAAAATCAAAGTAACAGAAAATTTCTGTTACCTCTGTTTTGGGAAAAAAAAAACAAAAACAGAACCACTATGCACCACCACTCTAACACCAACACCACTTGCTACCCATCACCACCACCCACCACCCATTCACCACCACAACCACTCTACTACCACCAACACCACTCAACCACTACCAACATCACCACCACCACCACAATCACCACCACCACCCATCAGTACCACTCCACCACCAACATCACCACCACCAACATCACAATCACCACAACCACCACCACCACAACCACTCCACCACCAACACCACTCAATCACCACCACCACCCATCATCACCACTCCACCACTCACCATCACCACCACCACCACCTCACTACCACTCACCACCACCACCACCACCACCAACACCACTCAACCACCACCACCACCCATCACCACTCACCACCATCACCACCTCACTACCACTCACCACTACCACCACCACAACCACTCCACCACCAACGCCACCAACACCACTTAACCACCACCACCACTCCACCACCCACCACCACTCACTACCACTCACCACCACCACCACTCCACCACCAACAACACTCCACCACCACCAACATCATCACCAGCACCACCACAATCTCCACCACCGACCACTTCTCACCACCACTGTGGATTGGAATTGCTTACTCATTATTATATTCATCATATTTCCCAAACCTGTTTTTTTGTTTTTTATTTTTTAAAACAAATAACAGTTAGTAATGCTAAATATATTTTATACTTAAAAAATTTGATAGCGGAAACTTATTTATTTTCAGTTTTAAAAACAAAAAACAAAAAACAGAAAAACGGAAGTGTATCCAAAGGGCCCTAGCTTACTTGATTTTTAAACAATCAACTTCATTTGGGCTACCTTTGTTAAGTAAATAGAGGCTCACTTATCTTTGACCATTTTCTCTTGTCCACTCACATTTCCTTGGTTTTCTTTCTTGTCCCACTTCTATGTGCCCACATAAGCCTACTTATCTTTGACCTCGTTCTAGGTCTATATTACCCTTTTTCTCTTCTACCGGCATTGAGGCACTTCTTTAACACATAGAGGCCCTTGCTAGACTCTAATTAGAAGCCCTTCTTTGTTGGTCTGTCAAAGGGCTGAGCCAATGTAGGGCCTAGGTATTATTGTTCCCGACCCTTATTCATTGGGGTGAGACCCTAGTCCTTAGAGGGCCTGAACTGAAAAGACGCCTAAGCTCAAACTCTACCCTCAAGGACTAGGGGTCGGACTAGAGCTGAAAATATATATATATAATATTTTAACAATTTTTTCTACATTGATTGTCAACCTGACATACAACCTTCACCCTTTATTCGAGCTGGTGACCAACAATGCAACTTAAACAACAACACGATAGAATTTTAGTATTGTTAGATTGTTAGTACTAGTACACCCCCAATTGTGACCATTAAATTGTTAATATTTGTACTGCTATATATATATATATATATATATATATATTTAATGAAAAAATCTTACAACTTACAAGTAGTAATATTAAAAGATTTGGAAAGATACTAAAATATTAGTCTATTACACATACACATAGAAAGATCTTAGCCTCTATTAGATTTTTTTAAGGAAATATGTTACAAGATACTATAGTAGAAAGATAATACATTACAATTTTAGTACGTTATACATACACATAGTAAGTGTTAGTCTTTAGGTTTTTAACCTATGATAACACCATTAATTTTGATGATAACACAATAATGCAATGAGATATGTGTTACTAATGTCTCATTTAAAGTGTTTAAAAAAATCAAAGCAAGCCAAGCCGGATCATATTAAAGATATTGAAGATCATACCCAAAGTACAAGTCGGATCATTAAGAAAAAGTAAAATCCAAGAAGATCATCAAGTTGAAGAATGGACATCTCTTAGAAGGTGTAATTGTTTTATATTTTTAGTGAGAGAGTTTAGGACTTATGTAAAGTTCTAAAAGTTTTGGTTGTTTGGATTGCTAAAAAGCCTAGAATAACCATAGGAGCCTAAGACTAAATTAATTAATATTCTAAGACCTTAGGACATCATTTAGAATTACCAAAAACACGATAAAGATGAACCAAAAGACTAATGAATTCATTCACATCATTAAAGTCTATTTAAGATGAGATTTCATAATAAAACAAAAAATCTTGTCGACGAAATTGAATAAGAATTTTAATCTTGTCGACGAAATTAGTCGCGGTGCTATTGTTGTCTAATTCTATCTAAATCTCGTCAACGAATTCATGCGGGAACCAGAATACTCTGTAACAGCTAGTTTTCAATGGTTAGTTTCATTTTGAATGTTCCCCCAACGATCATAAAATCTTTTGGGCTATAAATTGAGATATTTTAAAAAGATTTTAAGAACTCCATATACTTCCAATCATTCACTCCAAAGCTTTGATTTCAAAATCAATTGATTAAACCCTTGAATTCCAAAAAGAGTCTGCATTTGAGCTATTCAACTCAATTCTTTGAGAAACTCTTAGAAAACTTGAAGGTGGTCTATCAGCTTGTTTTAAAAGCAAAATCAGATTGTAAACATTATTATTTTTAGTGTATATGAAAAACAAGAATCGGTGGATTCTTGTCCTTGAAGCGGGGAGCTTTGAAAGGCTGAGTCTTCACCCGTAAGAAGATCGATGAAGTCAAGAGAGGAGATTCTCTTACATTATAACGGTTTGGGTTTCACCCATAAGAAGTCTGAGTGATTGAATAAATCGTGGAAAATCCTCTAGCGGGTATAGCTTGATGTGGGGACGTAGGCGGGAGTGCCGAACCTCGTGAACAAACTCTTTGTGTTTGCATCTCTTTAACTCTACTATTTATTTATTGTTTCGAATGCTTGTATAGAATTCCTAAATTCATTTTCCTTTTAATTTGTATAAATGAAATTCTACTTAAGGAATTAAAAATAATTTTTATTTGTCATAGACCCTATTCATCCCCCCTCTAGGGTCCAAACCTTGGGCACCAGTAAGGCTTAACCTCTTCGGTTATTATAAGTCTTAAATAATTATATTTATGTAAAATATTATATCTAACATTATATAAGGTACAAAAAGAAAGATATTATACTAAAATGTTTGGATGTTATACATGCACACAAGAAGGCTTTAACAACTTAGGTTATTATAAGTCTTAAGTTATTATATTTATCTATATGGTATATCATATAGAATAGAGGGTCGGGCTGGGCTAGGTGCTTACTAAACCCGATCCTCGACTAAGTGGCCCTTCAAAATTAGGTTTGGCTTAGCTCTTGGGCCTTATTAAGGAAAAAAAATCTTTATTTTGCGAGCTTAGAAGGGGCAGGGCAGTCCCCCTTATCAAAGGACCAGATTGATATACTTTTCTCTCTTCATTGTCCTTTACTCATACCGGAAAGTACAATCTCATGGTGGTAGGCACAGCAAGAGATTGGATCATAATCAATTTCGATTGAACTCTCCCTAGTTCAATCGCAACCACAGGTCAACAGTTGTCCCTATTAATTGGTGGTTAAGATTCACTAACCCTTGGAGTTCAACAATATAACCTTGGTTACGGAAAAAAATATTTAACTCTGATTATGAATTTTTAACCCTTAAAGTTAATATTAGAAAGTATTGTAGTAATGAGAATGAGACAGTATATCATTCCTTAGTTATTTCATCAGCCTTCGATTTGCTCTAATCATAATTACTTAGTAAATTGTAAGGTAGGATTATATATTATATCACAAGGTTTGAAATTACCTAAATTTTGGTCATTTCGAACCATAAATCTATAACTAAATTTCCCAAAAATTTTGAATTTTTGAAAAAATTTAGATACAATTATTTTTAAATATTTTAATTATACGAAATTCTCCTCCAAAAATTTTTGAAATTTTCCCTCTAAAATCGTCCGAGATGATTCAAATTTGTACGATTTTTTTTTTGGTTAAGGTAATAACATCACAAGGCAAAGCTACAGTCCTGAGAAAGAAGACCACACACACACAAACACACATCACATAGCACCACCACACACCACACACCTCAACCCAAATAAGCTTCACCCAAACACTCCTCAAAATAGATAACAACCGTTTGAGGCGTGATGAAATTTATAAGGGATAAGACTAAGACCATTGACAAAGTTTTTTGGTTAAGGTAACAACACCACAAGACGAAGCTACAGTCATGAGAAAGAAGACCACACACACACAAACACACACCACACAACTTTATACGAATTATCAATGAAGTTTTTATGATTTTTTAGATGTCTTAAATTGTATACTATATAGTTTATACATATTAATAGAATTTAAAGATTTTCAAAGTGTTAATTATAAACTATATATATTTTATTGTTTTTAAATTATATAAGCCTAATTATTGATAGGCGTGCTAAGCCAGTCAGTCCATTAACACTTAGGGCTGTCAATGAGCCGAGCCAGCTCATGAGCTGGATCGATTCATCTAAAAATGAGCCGAGCTTGAGTTGGGTATTTGAACTCGTTGAGCCGAGCAAAGCTAAATGATTGAGCTCGTTTGGTAATCAAGCTGAACACAAGCAATGAACAGCTCGGCTCGATTAATTATACTATACTACTTATAATACCCTAATAATATTAGTTTTCACATAAAAGTTAAGAAACTTAAATAATTTTTTTGGTTGAGGTATAAAACTTAAAAAAGTAACTTCATCTATTCAAAATTTATAAATTCTCTATATTATGTTCCATCAATTAAACCCACAATTATAACTACATTCAGTTCTTAATTTTTATGTTTTTATTTTGGGAGAATCTGATGAGCATGTTTAACTCTTAGGATTTTGATTTGAATTTTTTTTTGTTAAAATTATGGTAAACGAGCCAATAATAATAGTACAAGCTTGCGAGTCAACTCAAGCTTGATTATATATAGACAAGCGGATCTCAAGCTAGCATTTGAGGGCTCGAGACGAGCTTGAGCCAGCACATATATGTCACGAGCCAAGCTTGAGCAGCACTTGGCTCAACTTGGCTCATTTACACCCCTATTAACACCCCTAGCAGAGAGATTAAGATAAGATTGTCAAGCTGCTAGCACCTTATAGAGCTATCCATGTGCACAGAAGCTCTAGGAGATGAAGCTTCAGCACTAAAAATCTTCGACCTATGAGGGATGATGATGAAGAAGCATGATTTGACCACTAGGGTCTTTGGGCTAGAACCCTGATGGCTACACGAGGTTGAACCCAATACCAAATGGGAGTTTAATGAACGAGCCAGTTTATAGGTACTCCCAAATATACTCCCTAATCCTAACCATCTATTACCAACCACTCAGGTTCAAGATTTGGCTAATTGACTTATTTTGTTTTCTCTAAGACCGCATCAACTCTAATCTTGACCCTTTAATAATTAAATTAAATGGTCAGGATTTGGGAGTACTAGTTCATCATGTTACTTTACCTCCTTCCACATAATGAACTGGTCTGGTCCAGAAGAAAAGAGTCAGTGATGCCTAAAAAAATCGAAGGAATCATCATGAGCTCGTTAATCTGATGCTGAACTCTGCGGAAAATGGTATCCGGATCTGAAACTACTAGAAAACTACTAGAATATATTCGAACATTTCACCTAATCCATACATTCCAAAGAAGGATGGTGATGTTGTTGTGCAAAGTGTCTTTTTTTTTTGTAAAGGATGTCAAGTAACACCTAAACACGCACATAATCAGACCTAAGGTTACCACTAAGGTGCCATAAGAGTAAATCCACTCAATCACTCCAAAAGGGCCTGACTAATGAAGGATGGTTGGACCCTTATACACCCATGAGAAGTCTAGTACCCAACTGATGTGGGACTAAAGCGGACAGTAACACCCAGCCGTTATGTAGATTTTTGCTTTTTTTGGTTAAGGAAATAAAGTAACACTTAAACACACGACCTAATTAGGTTACCGCTAAGGTGCCATAAGGGTAAACCTACTCAATCACTCCAAAAGGGCCTACTTATTAATGAAGATTGTTGTGCAAAATGTCTTGCACTTAGCTTGTTACAGCTTTAGTATTGCCCACAGCTTTAGTATTGCCCACATGGCCCCTCGTTGCATTCAAACTCAACTTTCGTTGTCTGTACATTTTTTTTGCACATGCACACACGTGCGTATAGTGCATACGACTTTTTGGGAATTTCTTAATTGTATTAGGAGTTTACTCATGTTAGATTTTTTACCAGGTATACAATATAATATTTGGTCTACAGTTTTCTATTCTGCACACAAGTTTGCTTGAGAGGCCTTGAGAGAGAACTCTGTATTCTCTTTTACCTTTTACTAGTGAAGAAGATGAGCATTCTATAAACGTAACCCACATCCGATGTGAATAATGTAAATCTGTGTTCTTGTATGTTTCTATTTTCGTATTTGCAAATAATTGTACAACATATGTAACCATTGGCTAATGGGGATCCCAACCAGACAATCCTAGTTTGGGTCGTAGCAATTAGTAATATGAATAGTCACTTACAGCTCCCTCATTTATAAGTCGTAACGACGCGCTAGGCTTGACCGTGGCGGTGGGGCACAGGATGTCTAGAGCTGGTTCTGACCTCCTTGGGTTCTTCTTTTCATCGTTTCAATCTGTTCCAACATCTTCACAACTTCTTTCATGGATGGACGGCTTCTAGGTTCTCGTCTGAGACATTTCAGGGTAAGTCCAGCTACCAGAAATGCACCTTTGGAAGGATATTGGCTCTCCAGCCCTGGGTCCATTATATCTTTTAGCTTGTTTTTATTAGCCAAAAAAGGTTTGGCCCAGTCAATCAAATTATGCTGCCCACTCGGGCGGTTTGTGTCCACCACCCTTAGGCCAGTTAGAATCTCGAGCAACACCACACCAAAGCCATACACGTCGCTCTTTACATATAAATGACCTGTTCAATAAGGGTATATTTGCTATTTACTCATGTGAAACCACCATGAAAAGACTCAAAATTCTCTCAAGTTCTAGCCGGACTCCTTATGACCCTGAGATCACCACGTGCTGGAAACATCAAGTTGTGGGTCAAGTTGGTTCAGCCCTTGCCATCCGAGGATAGGCTTCGGCCTAACCCATTTATCATCCTAATTAAATCATTAAAGAATTCGACTAGTCCCCAGCATTATGACATTACAGATTGATGAACACTAGATTATAAGATTAAGGAAATAAAGGTAGTAGGGAATTAGAAGATTAAGGGTAATACCTGTGGCGACATATTCAGGAGCAGCATACCCATACGTGCCCATAATCCGTGTTGTTACGTGCGAGTCACCACCCGATGGACCCATTTTTGCAAAGCCGAAATCAGACAATTTTGGACTGTAAGACTAAAAAATGACCAAAAGTTAGAGCACATATAAGTATAGTGATAAAGTCGGGGTTAGGGAATAATTCGGCAAAAGTCAAGTTCGGAAAAATTAGAGAAAATTTTAGAAAAATAATCATTTTTCTAATAATTATAAACATATATCCGACAATTTGATTAGATAATATAAAAAAATAAGCAGTTTACTCATCGAACAAAATGAATTATTCGGGATAATTTGACAAATTCGGGAATAATTTAAAAAATTTGCGAATAATTTGGCACGCCTAAAATTCGCAAATAATTTATAATTTTTTCAAAAATTCAGGGAATTATGTGACTGCATATAAGAACTCCAGTTTTCTTTGATTACCATATTTCTTATTCCTCCAATTATAAGTTACACATCATATATAGTGTTTTACCTCATCAAGCAGGATATTTGAGGGCTTGAAATCTCTGTAAATGACTTGCTTCTCCAAAGAGTGCAAGAAATCCAGGCCTCGAGCTGCTCCTATCGCTACCTTGAGCCGTATGTCCCATGGAGGTGGTTGGATATATGAGCCCCCTGCATGATAAGGTAGTATATAGTGAAGCCGATGAACTTGAAAGACCAGACTTTGTGTCTGTATGTGTGATTTTTATAGCTCTCCTTAGTTTTTGTTTAGTTTCTTACTTCTGAAAAGGTGGTTATCCCAGCTTCCTTTCAGCATGAATTCATAAACAAGGAGGAGCTCTTTATCCTCCAAACAGTATCCCAGAAGCTTAACAAGGTTAGGATGAGAAAGCCTTCCTAAGAAATTCACCTCTGACTGCACCCACAAATGATTAAACGAATTAATAAGCGAAATCGACAAGAGACTTAATTACTACATAGAAAAGTAACGTCAAGTATTAAATGAAAAGTGCTATATAAATGTCTACAGATTATGAGAAATCCTTCCCTTCTAAACTTGTTGCTTATGCCGGAAACAAAGCAAACAAGTTCATCTACCATAGTTATGTGGATCATACTTTGATGTGATGTATGTGATTCAGCATCTGCTGCATTAGTTTTCCTTATGTAAAAAGTCAAAATGGCCTACTTGTCCACATTAATGCTAAATTAGTTTGCAAGCCAGTAGGGATTTGAGCTAATTATGTGGATGATATTAAAATGATTCTAATCACATTATGATAAATAAACTATTATGCATTGATTTAGCAGTTCTCTTAATTTCTTTAAATCCCAAATGAAGGTATCTTGAGGGTCCTAGCATTTCAGCAATGTGAATAGATTTAAGAATAATTAAGGAGGAAGAGATCTGTAATCATTCACCAAATGGTTGAAAGTTGAAATATATAAGAGCAAAGAAAAGGAACAAAGCCTATGAAGATACATCTCATCTACCATATATATATACTAATATAATGAGGATGACATGTTTAAAACGTTGATTGGAGTTTTATTGATTCCAAAACTACCTTTCCTTAGTTCAAAGGTTAATTGAATTTTAGTTAATTTCAAAATTGCCCTTACACATATAGGTTAAATTTTATGTAATTCTAATTTCCAAAACGGCCTTTACTCATATGGGTTCAAAAGGTTGATTGAATTTAATGTAATTCCAAGACTGTCCTTACACATATGGGTTGAATTTATTTAATTTCAAAACTGCCCCTACACAAATGGGTTGAATTATGTAATTCTAAAACTGCCCTTACACATGAGTTCAAAAGGTTTATTGAGTTTTAGTTTATTCCAAATAAACCGTTCTTATACATATGGGATGAATTTGATGTAATTCTAAAACTGTCCTTATAGGTTCAAAACGTTAACTAATTTTACTTCATTCTAAAACTACCCTTAACTCATATATAAAGACAAGGTTGATTGAATTTTAGCTTAATTTTAAACTACCAATTTGCTAATATATAAAGAGAATGATATTTTAAAAAGTTAATTGGATTTTACATTTAATTTCATAATTGCCATGTATTAATTTTAGGAGACCTTTTTTTTTACTAAAAATATTGATTGAAATTTAATTTAATTTTGAAACTGCCCTTTATTAATAGATAAAGCAACGTTTTCATAACCGAACCGACTGGATGACAGTTTCTTGATTCGACCGATTTAGTTGGATAATGTCCTTTTATTATTAAAAATATATCATTTATATTTTGGCCAAAATATACCTAAAGTTATTTTATTCTCAGAATACCATTAAGTCAGGTTTCTACACCCAAAATAGCCTTCAATTTTTGTCCCTAGTCAAAATCTCTTGAATACATTTTAGTTCTCAAAATGCTCATAAGTCAAATTTCTATACCCAAAATGCTTCTCACATATTTTTTTATTCAAAATACTACTCAAGTTTGCCTATATTCTATTTTTTTAATTTCTAAAATGTCCTTTAAGTTTCTATACTAAAAATGCCCTCAATTTTTTTAGACCCAACTGGAGATGATCCCATGTCATTCTAAAAGGGGCGTGAGTCATGGTTGTATGTGTTCTTCAACTAACTACATTAATCGGAAAAAGATGAGTTCATTTACTGTTTATTCTTTCTCGGATGGAATTGATTAAATAGAATTACCTGCCACTGTTCTAATCCTTGCAAGCTCTTTTGATTAAATTTCTTGACCGCAATGGTCATCCTAGTACCCATAATTGATGGTGCATAGGTCTTCTCATCGAGCCAACCCTTGAAGACTTTGCCAAAACCTCCCTCTCCGATCACCATATCAGAACTGAAATTTCTGGTAGCATTACTCAGTTCAGTAAAACTGAAAATTTTCAGGTTCGGGGTAGGCAAGATATGCCCATATGGAAACACCTCATCGCCGCTTGCCGCTGAAAACCAACTGGTAGCTGTGCCGCCGCTGCTGCTGCTGTTGCTGCTGCCCGAGGAGATATCGATGTTCCTGGCAAATATGGAATTAACCATCTGAGCAAGAGAAAAAGAATGATGTGCCTGTAACGATAGAGAAAATTCAGGAGTCTTATAATCATCAATTGGCTGTGATTCGATCTCTTATGGCATTATATTTAAAGGGCGTCTCAGAAATTGCCTGGAAGTATTCTTTAGCAGGAAAAATGGTAACATGAGCTGTGGGTTGGAAGCACCTGTAAGAGACGGAGTCATTTCGCCTTCTTAACGTGGACTTGGCTCGTTGGCGTGAAACGACTTTTTCCCGATTTAAACTTCTGCTGTTAGGATTCGGATTCCAAAATTGAAAGTATTGGATGTTGACAAGCCGAGTTGAGCCGAGTTGGGTGTCGCTCGAGTTGCCTCGTGACCTATATATGATGGCTCAGGCTCGACTCAAGCTTGATTCAAACTCTCGCTTGAGCTCAGCTCATCATTTTAGTCTAACCCTAAGTTTTAACTAAAAAAAAGTTCAAATTGAACTTAATAGTCGACCATGCTTATTAGATTCTCCATCCTCCAAACAATCCTCAAAATTGAATATAGTTATTCTCACATATCTAATTAAAAAAAAAACATGATATAGAGAAGCTAAAAAGAGAGTCTATCGATACTCCCAAGTATACTCTCAAATCGTAACCCTTTAATTCAAAGATTTAAGGGTCAAGATTAAAGCAATGTGATTTTAGAAAATGACGAAAAGCCAAGTCAAATCTAATCTTGATTTCTAAATTATTTGAATTAGAGGATTAGGATTCAGAGGTATATTTGGGAGTAGTACTCTTAGACTGATTTATCTAAAAATTTCAACAACAAAGAATAAAAAAAAGATAAAACAATGTAAAATTATAAGATTCTAAGGATATAGATAATATAATTAGTAGTACAGGGGTTAGTGTAGTTGGCTAGCATCTCGGGTTTCCTCTATGTGGTTGTGTGTTCAACTCTCACTCCTCGACTTATCTTGATATTTGTAGGGAAAACTTCGAGTGGGTCGGTGCAGACATCCGAAGGGACTAGTCCTTGCCTCGAAGGATTTGGGATACTCTTTGTTACACAAAAAAAATACAGTAAAATTAATTGAGCCTAGCTAAGCCGCTTGATACTTGTGTCAGGCTCGAGTTTTGAAAAAACAAACAACCACAGTAATTTAGCTTGGCTCGTCCCGACGAGCTCAAATACCCAACTCATTTAGCTCGGTTCATTTAGAGACGAATCGAGTTGGCTCTGGCTCGGCTCATTGATAGCCTTAGCTTGAATGCCGTTATGCCTTACATTAAGCAACCAATTTTGATCTCTTAGGGTAGGGCTGCACATGGGGGCTCTTTCTCCCTAACCATATAGGCCACCTTCAAGGCCATTTGAGAACATCTCTTAGGCCTATTGTTTTCAACTTCATCTTGCCTACTTCTAGTTGGTCGATAGAGGCCCACTTACCTTTGACCCTTTTCTTTTAGCCCACTTCTATTTGAACCATAATAATTCACATTTCAAACGCTCTTTCTTGCCCCACTTCTATTTGGCCCCAGAGGTCTACTTATGTTCTTTTTTCAACTTCTATGTCAATAGTGGCCTTCTTTTTGTTGCACCCACATTGAGGCACTTCTTTGGCACTAGGAGGCCATTACAACTGATCCAATGGTGGCAGGTACTGCAGCAAAATCGAATTTTCAATCCTTACGTGTTTGGGAGGGAATATTAGAAAGTAGTGTAATTATGAAGATGTGTCACATTATATCATTCCTATGTTATCTCATCACAACCCCGGGGTGTAGCCCAGTGGCTGAAGGACAAACCATAAACCGGGAGGTCTCGAGGTCATTTCCTAGGCTTCCCTCAATATTGGTTATATGTGGTGGGGGTATTTCCTATGTAACCCGTGAGACTAATATGGGTTTAGGTACATGATATCCAAATTTATTTTTTTTTTAAAAAAATTATGTCAACACAGTGTTTGTTTGCATTAATCATGTGTACTTAGTAAAATGCAAAATAGTAAAATGCCAGCTAGCTTAGTTGGTAAAGTCCCTTGGCATCATACCAGGACCCTGTGATTGAATCCCACCTATGTTTCTCTAGTAGGGGTTTGCCTAACCTCAGCTTACCTTCCAAAAAAAAAAGATTTGAAAATACCAAAATTTCGGTCATTTTTACCATAAATCCAAAACGAAATTTCCCAAAATTTTGGAATAACGGGCCAAATTTCTTGAAAATTTGAAATAAGGAATAAAATTTTAGAAAAAAAGTTAATTTTTAGGAATCTTTCGATCAACCAAAACTTTCTTCCAAAATATTCCAAATTTTGATGAAATAAAATTGGGTAAATTAACTAACTTCCCCTGAGGTTTGGTGAAATTTCACAAACCTCCCCTCTAGTTTATGAAATTATGCTACCCATCTCTCAATTTTAATTGTCTGTAACACATACTCTCTTCTGTTAGTTTGCCGTTACTTACATGGATGGACTTTGATGATGTCATATTTAAACATTTTAAAATGTCTAACTTACACTTTTTAAAGACAAAGTCAGTTAATACTGAAAATAAATGATAATTGGATTTGGTGAGTATATATTTAAGGTTAATATATATTTTCAAACTAAGGTTAATAGGATCAAAGTCAGGTAAATACTTTCTAAAAATCTAAGGTTAGATAGATGAACTCTAGGGGTGAATGAATCTTAACCATAGTTAGTGGGTATGAAAAAGGTCATGTGGCGGCTTATAGAGACACTTTAATGTGGTTAACATAATTAACCTAAGGTTAATATTTTTTTATTTTTTTTCCTAAAGCCAAGGTTAGATGGATGAATTCTAGGGTCGAGTGAATCTTAACTACAATTAGTGGGTGTTAAAAGGGACATGTGGCCGTTTGTAGAACCCCTTAATTGTGGTTAAGCATAATCAACCTATTTTTTAAAAAAAGAACCAAGGTTAGGTGGAGTGATAGCATGCATTGTTGCACATTATATTGGGTAGTACACGCACACCTCCCAAGCTCACCACATGTCCTCTTCGACATCCATTAACCATGGTTAAGATTTACTCATCCATAAGGTTAAATAATCTGACCTTAGTTTTAAGAAAAAAATTAACCTTGATTATGATTCACTTACTCATGTGATTAATTTTTTAAAGCTATTTTTCTAAAAACTAAGATTAGATTATCTAACCTTAGGAATGAGTGAATCTTGACCACGGTTAATGAATGCCAAAGAGGACATGTGTCAAGCTTGGGAGCCAAACCGAACCACGTCAAGTATATACTATATAATTTACCCAAGCACACCACGCGTCAAGTATGGTAAAGTGTAATTTACCCAATAAAATTTTAGTATTTCGTCCAAAACAATTAAACTTTTTACGAAATATCAATGTCAATAGGGATTTTTTATGACTTCACTGATTTCTTAAAGTATATACTATATAGTTTTGATTATAGTTTATGAGGGTGTTTCTTCACACGTGCGTGTTCCGCTTGTGCGGACCGTGCACGTCTCCCCAACTCACCATGGGTCCATTTAACTGTGGCTAAGAATCACTAGTCCATGGGTTATATTTTTTTTTTCCCTTAAAAACGAAGGATAGATTTGCTAATCCCTTAAAAGGGTCGGTGAATCTTAACCTCAGTTTAGGAAGACAAAAGGGACACGTGGTGAGCTTGAGAGGCGTGCATGCGTGTAAAGAATCTTTCTCGTACTTCATTCAAATTAATAATAGATTTTGAAAGTGTTATTATAAACAGTATATATTGTATAGTTTGTACATTAATGGGTCCGATTATTGATCGGGCAGTGTAACCCAGCCCGAATCCGAGCCTGCCTTTGAGCTCGGCCAGCCCATTAACACCCCTAGACCGAGAGATTCATAAAAATTTGCCAACTTGCTAACACCCTATAGAGCAGTCCATGTGCACAGCAGCTCTGGGAGATGAAGCTTCAGGTCTAAAGCTCCTTGACCTAGGAGGGATGATGATGAAGACGCAATGATTCGACCACTAGGGTCTTTGGGCTAGAACCATGATGGCTGCGCGGGGATTGGACTCTAATGCCAAATAGGAGAATGATGAACTGCTCTGTCCCGAAGAGAAGGGCCAGTGACACCCAAAAGAAATTGAAGGAATCGTCATGAGCTCTTTAATCTGGTGCAGAGCTTTGCAAAGAATGGTACGGGGATATGGGGAATACGAGAATATACTCAGAACATTTCACCTAATCTTTACATTGCAAAGAAGAATAGTGATGTATAGGGGTGGAGCCAGGAATTTTTCATTGGTGGGATCAAAATACATGCATAAAAAAAAGTAATGGATTTGAGAGTATGGAACTTGGGGGTTCAGGGGAAATTTTTTTTTTGGGTACTAATTTTTTTTCCCCAGTTATGCCCTTGAGGTTGCCAAGTGTCCCTATTGATAGCCCTTAACCGTGGTTAAGATTCATGCACCAATCATTGGGTTTTTTTTTTTTTTTTTTATAAAAAATCAAAAAAAAATTTGAACCTTAGTTAAAATTCACTAACTCCTAAGGTTAAAAAATTTTCAATAATTTTTTTTCTAAAAGTCAAGTATAAGTAGGTGAACCCTAAGAGTGGGTGAATTTTAACCATAGTTAAGGAGTGTCACTAGGGACATGTGGTGACCTCAAGGGCATAACTGGACTCTTTTTTTTTTGGCAATCAACTACATCATTTATCTATCTATGTCAGGGTCGGGGGGTTAGATGGGTTAGATCTAAGGCGGTCAAAAAAGCCCACTCAGAAGAGTACCCGGCCCTGCCCAACCCTCCAAAGCCATGCCCTTCCTAGCCCTTGTGCCGGGCAGGGTTCAAAATTCAGAAGCCCTGGTTCTGCTAGGCTGGGCCAGGGTGAGGCCCTGCCCTTAGAAGCCTTGCCCTTCTCCTTATTTGTTACACTATAACTAAGGTTTATAAGCCTACATATATAAGTATATATAATATTTATGAAATTACTCATTTAACCCTTTCAAATGGTTTAATAGTAGGGTTAAATGAGTAATTTCACATGCTTAGCATTATATAACCTCTACTCCTATAGCAAACCCTAACCCTAATCTGAAATCTCAAATCCTCTCTCGTATGCGAACTGCGCCTCCTCCTGCTCTCTTCTCTCTCTCTCAGTCTCAGATCTCTCAAGGGCTCAAGACTCGAGTGCTCTCTTCTCAATTCTCAAGCATATTCGTGTTGCTGTATTCGTGCTCTCTTCTCAAGCACCTCATTTCTCAAGCTTAGAGGAGAGGATCACAGGCTCATGACCATTGCTCAGTGCTCACTATCATGGTTTCCCTAACCCCTTAATAGTTCATACCCTAATCACTAAATTTTTTTAAAACCCTAACCATTTTGATTTGAAAACCCTATTTCTAAATTCTAATATTGTTTGTTTAATTTTTTTTTTAAAATCTAGAAACCCTAAGTATTTTGATTCTAAAACCCTATTTCTATTAATGTTTCAGTTTGTTTAATTCTTTTTCTTTTTAATTCTAGAAAGTAGAAACCTTATTTCCGAAACCTGAGTATTTTGATTCTAAAAACCCTATTTCTAATATTGTTTTAGCTTGTTTAATTCTTTTTTTTAATCTAAAAACTCTATTTCCGAAACCTGAGTATTTTGATTCTAAAAACCCTATTTCTAATATTTTTTCAATTTCTTAATTCTTTTTTTTTTAATCTAGAAACCCTATTTCTGTTATTGTTTGTTTGTTTTTAATTTCATTGTTTTTAAATTCTAGAAACCCTAAGACAAGGGTACTTGACTAGTGTAGAAGTTGTTTAAAATCCAACACTGTAGAAATCTTAGTTTGTTACCGAGATTGAATTCGAACAACTAAACAAAGGGAGTTAGAGTTAGTAGAATTGTCAAAATTAGATATGAATGATAAAGATAATTAAACATAGTATAAATTTTGTTTTATTTTGTTTTATTCTATCATATATGCTTGTCACTAACAAAGAATTTTATTTTTTTTACTTTATCATTACTTTTTTTGTTGCAATACTGGTCCCAAGCCCGGATAAAAGAAGAGTGTATCGATTTCCATGTCAGGTTGACAGTCAGTGTAGAAAAAAAATCGTCATCTCAAATCAGAAAAAAAAATCCGCTCTTTCTTCCGGACCTTTAGCCCTGTCCTGCCTTGAGAGCGGGGCTAGGACTCAATCAATACCGGCCCTTGAAGGGCTGAGGCTAGGCTAGGGTCCTACTCTTATAGAGAAGGGTAGGACTAGGGTTGACCTCTGTCCTGCCCTGACCCTGCCCTTTGACAGCCTTAGTTAGATCTCAATGGTAGGCACTCAATGGCCACACCAGCACTCGAACACGAGTCTGTCTTCCCCAAAGGGAGATACACTACCACTGGGACAAACCCAGGTGTGTGCATCAGTACTGGACTCCAAGGAGTCCAATTACAACTTGCCGAGTATACTTGGTTAGGCACTATATATATGACAAAATTAATTGGGGAAAAGACAAAAAAAATTGAGGGCCACTTATAGTAATTAAATTTTAAAAATTTGTGGGACCCACTGTTTACTTCTTACATAACGAAGGAATTCCAAATATTTTTGGAGAGATAAGATAACCAAGGAATTCCAAGAATTCGAATCATAGCCAATTGTGATTGAATTCAATCACTATGTGGCACACCACCATTAGAAGAGAGCAAAATGGAGAGAAAATTGGAAGGAAAGTGATGAAAAACTCTCGATAGTACATACTATCGAGATCTTGACCGTTGGATCAAACATCCAATGACCCTATGTGTGCACTTACTTTAAATGATGCCCCCAAACTCTCGATAGTACATACTATCGAGATCTTGACTGTTGGATCAAACATCCAATGGCCCTATGTATGCACTTACTTTAAATGACGGCCACACTTAGTGTTTAACACCATTGGATTTCTAATCCACTTGTCTAGCTCTTGATAGTCGGTACTATCAGATTTTTTAATCACTTCCCAAATTGAAATTCAAATTTTTGTGCTCTCCTCAAATTGTGGTGTGCCACATATATGATTGTGATTGAATTCAATCACAATTAACTAAGATTCGAACTTGAATTCCAAATTATTATGTGGAGCCCTCCTGGCTCCGCTCCTTATGAACACCTATTGCTAATGGGGGATCCCCACCGACACTCCTAGTTTTATAAAATTTGACCATCCGTGCTGGGCTTGGCCGTGGCAGTAGGGCAGAGTATACCTAGAGCCAGCCTCAGGTTTTTCTTTGATGGTTTCAATCCGTTCCAAAATCTTCACAACTTCTTTCATGGATGGACGGCTTTTAGGTTCTTGTCGGAGACATTTCAGAGTAAGTTCAGCGGCCTGAAATGCACCTTCGGAAGGATATTGTCCCTTCAGCCGCAAGTCAATTATGTCTTTTACCATTCCTTTATTGCCCAAAAATGGCATGGCCCAGTCCATCAAATTATTCTGCATGCTCGGGCGGTTTAAATCCAGCGCCAGTTGGCCAGTTAGCGTCTCGAGCAACACAACACCGAAGCAATACACGTCGCTCTTCACATCCAAATGACCTGCCCAACAAGGATATATTTGTTATTCACTCAGTTGAAAGACAGCTAAGCTCTGATGTCCTGGACGACCATGAAAATGGTGTCTTGGAACAACAAGATTTAGCATTAGGGTGGAGTTGGGGTCAAGTTGGTTCAGCCCTTGCCATTCGAGGACAGGCATTGGCTTGACCTAGCCCAATCCATTTATCATCCTAGTTAAATCGTTAGAGAATTTCGAACAGTCCCCAAACATTATGACATTATAGATTGATGAACACAAGGAAATGAGAGAAACTTAGTATGGATAATACCTGTGGCAACGTATTCGGGAGCCGCATACACATATGTCAATTGGCCCATTTTTACAAAGCCGAAATCAGACAGTATTGGATTATAAAACTAGAAAAAATCAAAAGATAAAGCACAATAAGAACTCCAGCTTACCTTGATTATAACATATTTCTTATTCCTCCAATTATAAGTTACAAAAATTGTTTTACCTCATCAAGAAGGATATTTGAGGCCTTGAAGTCTCCGTAAATGACTGGCCTCTCCAAAGAGTGCAAGAAATCCAGGCCTCGAGCTGCTCCTATTGCTACCTTGAGTCGTATGTGCCATGGAGGTGATTGCATAGATGAGCCCCCTGGACCATAAGGTAGTATATAGTCAACCCAACGAACTTGAAAGACATTGCATCTATGTGTTTGTTTGATTTTTATAGCTCTCTTTCGTTTTTGTTTAGTTTCTTACTTTCGAAAAGGTGGTTATCCCAGCTTCCGTTCTGTATGAATTCATAAACAAGGAAGCGTTCTTTATCCTCCAAACAGTAACCCAACAGCTTAACAAGGTTAGGATGAGAAAGCCTTCCTAAGAAATTCACCTCTGACTGCACCCACAAATGATTAAGCTAATTAATAAACGAAATCGACAAGAGACTTAATTACTGTATGGAAAAGGAACCCCAAGTATTAAATCTTGTGGCCTTGAGATAAATGAAAACTGCTATATACATGTCTACAGATCACGAGAAATCCATCTCTTCTAAACTTGTTGATTATGCCAGAAAAACGACTCATAGGTTCATCTTTCGACTGCAAAAAACCCAATCCATTAATTATTTGATGAGCGACTACTCGGTAAGTTGAAGATTCTTCTACCATAGTAATGCGGATCATACTTTTGATTTAATGTATGTGATTCAGCATTTTCTATTTTCCTTATGTAAAAAAAGTCAAAATCGTTCACTTGTCCACATAAATGCTAAATTAGTTTGCAAGTTGCTAGGATTTGAACAAACTAGGTAGATAATGTTATGACGATTCTAACCACATTACATCAATAAACTAACATGCATTGATTTAGTAGTTCTCATAGTTTTCTTTAAACCCCATATGAAAGTTTCTTGAGTGGCCTAGCATTTCAGCTATGTTAACAAAAAAAAACCCAAGGGTGAGTGAATATATAAGGATTAGAAAACAACTAGTTTACTAAGGACACTTGCTCGATTGGTACCAGTGGCACAGTGTATATCCCCGTGGGTTTGAGATCCATTCCCTCTATTAGTGTGGAGATTGAATCACAGCCAAGCGTGATTTAACTCGTGGAGATTTTAATCGCACTCATTGGTCAACACATGTCCCTCTTAATCCTTATTAACTGTGATTAAGATTCACTAACCTTTAAGGTTCAATGATCTATCCTTGGATTTTAGGAAACAAAATATTAACCCTAAGGGTTAAAAATTCTTAACAATTGTTAAATATTAAAAAAAAAAATTATTGAGAAACCCAGATTGGATTATTGAATCCTAGGAATAGTAAATCTTTCCATAGTTAATAGGGGTTAAGAGGGACATGTGTTGACCTATGGGTGAAATTGAACACTCCCTCAGGGCTAATATTTTTTTAAAAAAAACCAAGGTTATATTATTTAACCCAAGGGTTAATGAATCTTAACCTACACGTATTGGTCTATGGGTGAAATTGAATTCTCCGCAATCGCAATTGCTGTGATCCTAGTAGGATCAAGTCCCCAGGTTGTGAGTTTTGAAATCTCCACCCGTGCCTAACCTAGAATGGGGCGTGCTAGCGCTACTTTGAGTCAACTCCTATTCTCAGCCTTTACCAACCACTTGATCATTCGGAAATGGTCAAAACAATCTCTCACAAAACAAAAAAACAAGTGATTGGTAGAGGCTAAGAGTAAGGATTGACTTAGAGTAAGGTTAGCATTCTTCAACCTAGAATAGATATTAACCTAATCAGGGTTGCGGCCTAACCGTGTATTTTTCACAGAAAAGAAGGGCACACCGCACACCTGCCTGCTTGTGCCTCTACCTAATGTGTATCCCCATGTGAGTGATGAGTTGTGATGTGGGATTCATTTTCAGACACATTAGTGCCATAGGTACCAATCTGGAGGATGAACTCAAAAGTATCTTGAAATCACAGACGAGAAAAGAAAAGGAACAAAGCTTACGAAGATTCATCTCATCTTCTACCATATCTATATATATACACTAGTGGGTGGCACTCGTGCGATGCAATTGAAGAGAAGGGATGGGTAGAGAGACCGGAAAGAGGGACTTTAGTGAGGGCATTTTAGGAAAAAAATTAATGAATATTTTAGGCATAAAAATTTGAGGGATATTTTGATTAAAAAAAAATTGTGAGAGACACATTATATATAGAACGTAGGGAAATTTTGAAAACTAAAAAGCTTTAGGGGCATTCTGGGTATAACAAAGAAAGGAGGTGGGTGGGAGACATTCTTCTTTTGGATCGTTTTGCTAAGAGAACAAGAAGTCTAGTTACGCCACTGAGGTCTCCATGTGTCTCTTTTAACACTCCTTAACTGTGGTTAAGATTTACCCACTTATCCTTGGTTTTCAATAAAAAATTATGAAAAAAAATTGACCCCAGGAGTTGGTGAATTTTAATTAGTGTTTTTAAAAAATATATTTTTTTCTAAAAACCAATAATAAGTGGGTGAACCGTAGGGGTGAGTGTGAATCTTAACCACAGTTGGAGTCCGGTTAAGCCCTGGAGGTTGTCATGTGTCTCTTTTGACCTCCTTAACTCTGGTTAAGATTCACCTACTCCTAGAATTCACCCACCTATCCTTGGTTTTTATAAAAAATATTAATTTTTTAAAAACGTTGGTTAAATTTCATTAACTCGTAGGGTTAAAATTTGTTTTCATATATTTTTCTAAAAACCAAGGATAACTGGGTGAACCTAGGGGTGGATGAATCTTTGCCACAATTAAAGAATGTTAAAATGACACATGACGACTTCAGTGGTGAGTCGAAGGTGAATATGGCAAAAAATCAAGACGATTTTAACGACATCTATAAGAAGATAAAATAATAGAAGGGGTGGTATTGAAATTTAGTAAATTCAATCAACGTTTTTGTCATTAGTAATATAACCAGTATTGAAATTTAGCAAAAGAAATAATTAACGTTTTTTATTAGTTTTTATCAAAGTTGATATATCGGCAAATTTGGAATTAGTTGAAATTTCTGTCAACGTTTTGAACTAAGGGCATCTCATTATATTAGTAGATATATATATAACAAAAAAGATATAAGCAAAACTACCGTACAAAAATTAATAAAAACAATGAGAAAAAAAAAAGAAAAATAAATCTCAATAGAATAACCATCTCATCAAACACAATAAACATACAAGTAAATTAAACATAAAACACCCCAAATATAAAACATATTTATGAAAAATAAGAAAGAAGTAAAATCAATAAAAAATTTTGACAATAATTCTAAGAGGAGTGATAGGGGTACCCATGAAATCCATTTCCAAACCTAAAGCACCACCTCATTGGTGGATACCCCCTCCGGTGAGTATTTAAGAGGGGAGTATCCACCAATGAGGTGGTCCCTTAGGTTTGGAAATGGATTTCTTGAGTAGGTTAATTATTTTCCAAAAAAAAAATATACAGAAAATAATTGACATTTGTTACCACCAAGTTGCGTCTTTTGGAAGATTTGCAATTGGGCTAGCAAAATCCTAATTCTAAAACTAGTGTGAGTCATGGTTGTACGTGTATTCAACAAACTACATTAATCAGAAGAAGATGTGTTCATTTCTGTTTCTTTGAGTTAAATAGCATTAAACTGAATTACCTGCCACTCTTCCAATCCTTGCAACCTCTCTGGTTTCAATTTCTTGACCGCAATGACCATCCCAGTACCAATATTTGATGGTAAGTAGGTCTCATCAAGGCAACCCTTGAAGAATCTGCCAAAACGTCCCTCTCCAATAACCATATCAGGTTCAAAATTTCTTGCAGCATACTTCAGTTCTGCAAAACTGAAAATTTTCAAGTTCGAAGTAGGCAAGATATGCCCATCTGGAATCGCAAGGCTAACATTTGTCATAGCAAACTGCAGTCCTGGAAAGCTGGGATTTTTCAAGTTGGAAGTAGGCAAGATATGCTCATCTGGAAACACCTCATCGAGGCTTCCGCTTGTTAACGAAAACCGACTGGTAGCAGCGCTGCTGCTGCTGCTCGAGGAGAATTCAACGTACTTGGAAAGTATGATATTAACCATCTGAGCAAGAGATTCCACTTGGAATTAAACTAAGAATGATAGGGAGGACCTGTGGCTTTGGGAGTGAGAGAGGCAGAGAGGGATCAAATGATATAGAGAGAGAGAGAGAGAGAGGTACTGTGGCGATCGGCCGGAGAAGGAAGGAAGCCGGAGAAAGGTAGCTGCGCCGGGGAAGGAGGGAAAGGCTGGACTCAAAACGGTTGCGATCATCGGCTTGGAAAGAAATTCAAGAAAACGCTGGACTTTATATCACCTTAATTTATCTAAAGGACGTCTCAGAAATTGCCCGGATTTTGCAAGGAAAAATGGTAACACGCGCAATTGGGTCGAAAGTTGAAAAAAAAAAGCTGTAGCATCGTGAAGAGACAGAGGGTTTCGGCTTGTTTAATGGGGCAAAAGGTTTACTCCTTGTAGTTACAAGAGTATCCCTCTTGTGGGGGGCAAATAAATGGACAAAAAAAAAAGTCATCTCACCCTAATCCTCTTTTATTTCCCTCCCAATTTTTGACTTCTTCTCAATTAATTTTTTTTTGAATTTTTTTTGTCCATTGATTTGCCACCCACAAGAGGGATACTCTTGCAACTACAAGAGTAAACCTTTTGCAGGAAGAAGTCATTCTATTTTATTTCCATGATTTTGACTTCCCCCCACTTGATATTTCTCTCCCCTTTATCTCAGCATTTTATGGTCATGTGTCAAATAAAGTATGAAGAAGTCAAAATCATGGGCCCAAGAAACGACTTCTCCTACCACTTGTCCCCTATTTTGTGATTGTCCCAGAAGAGTCTTTCTAGCTTCGCCGGAGACAATCCGAGGACTGTTTATTGACCACCAGGCAAACGATTTTTTACCCAAGGAAACTTCTCTGCCGACAGGATTACAAAATGGAAAGCGGACCCAAGGTTAGCTTCTAGCTTAGAAGCTGACCTGTGATCTCACACCCCTTTTTTACCATCCGGTTAAGATTCATTCTTTCTTAACATTAAGCAATCTAACCATAGTTTTTTAAAAAATTGAAAAACAAAATTAATATTTTAAATTTAATTAAGTTTAATCATAATTAAATATGTGTTAAAAAGGATACGGGAGGTTAAAAGCGAACCCAGCAGTCCTTTCTATAAGTCAACACGTGTCCCTATTAATCTTTTAAGGGTCAGGATTCTCTCAAGTTCAACTTGAGAGAATCTCTCAAGTTTGAACCCCTAGACGTTGCCACGTGTCTCTTTTGACACCCCTTAACCATGGGTAAGGTTCACCCACCCCTAGGGTTCACTCAACCATCCTTGGTTTTTTTTTTATATTAATTATTATTTTTTAAATTAAAAAAACTGTTTTTAGAGTTTTTTAATATTAAAAACAGTTTTTTAATTTAAAAAATAATAATTAATATAAAAAAAACCAAGGATGGGTGAATGAACCCATGGTGTGAGTGAACCTTACCATGGTTAAGAGGTGTCAAAGAAGACACGTGGCGACCTGTATGGCTGGACTGTATATCACCTTTATCTAAGGGTGTGTTCGTTTGGAAGGTAAATGGGTGGGAGAAAGTAAAGTAAAGTGAAGTAAAGTAAAGTAAAGTAAAAGAAAAGTTTAGTTTCTTTGGTTTGTTTCGTTTGAGAGAAAAATGTTAAAGGGAAAATATAAATTTTTCCAAAATCACCTCTTCTTCTTTTTAGGAATATAATCATGTAAAAGGATAGAATAGAAATAGTGAGTTTTTACTTCATTTTCTCCCATTTTTCCTTCAAAAAGATGGAATACATTTTAGGTGAAAATGAGAGAAAGTAAAACACTATTGAAAAAGTTAAAGTTTTACTTTCCCTCGAACCGAACAATCACTTTTACCCACTTTCCACTATTTTTCCTCATTTTCCTTCACTTTCACCCCAAAAGAACACACCGTAAAGGACGCCTAAGAAATTGCCTGATTTTAGAAAGAAAAATGGTAACATGCGCAATTGGTTTAAAAGTTAAAACAGCGGTAGCGTGGTACAAGAAATTGCCTGGACGTCGTGTCAAACGACTTTTTACGGAAGGAAACTTCTGCCTGACAGGATTACAAAATTGAGAGACATGAAATTTTCTATGGTTACACACCAAGGGTTTGTCCGTGTATCTCCCTTTGGGGAGTGGGGACTCGTGTTCGATTGAGAGATATGAAATTTTCTACGGTTACACACCATGGGTTTGTCCGTGTATCTCCCTTTGGGGAGTGGGGACTCGTGTTCGAGTCTTTGGTGTGCCTGTTGAAGGGATGCTAACCTTACTGACCCCACACACACACACACGGTTATAATCAGACTCTAAGGAGTCTAATTACACCCTGAACACACCTTTACCTTAAGGGTTTTGTTAACTACTTTGTTGAAGCTGCACGTGGCTTGCACGTGCAAGCCTATTTTTCCCATGTAAATGTGAAACATTGGAGAAAATTAATACAATATCTAAAAATTAAAAATGTGAAACACTGAAGAACACAAATACGCATACAAAAAAAAAACACAAATACAATATCACAACTTAAGATAATGTCCTACCTAACTTTGCCTAACATAGAAGTCCATATCATGTGCTTACTTACTAAGCAAACAACCCGTGCATCAAACGGGATAACATGGAACCTTGAAAAAAATTATAGGAAAATAAAATTGAAAACAAACATTAACAATAAAATTATTCAGTCAACACAAATTTATATCCATCATTGTTCAAATCTTCAGAGTCCAGATGGGCAACAGCGCAACAATCTCGTTGTTGCGCTGTTGCCCCTTCGCGTCTTACAAAGGTAGGCCCCACATTCAATAGTGGTGGACCCCAAATCAAGAAAGGTTGGCCCCATATTTTTGTAAGACATAAAGGGGCAACAACGCAACAACTAGTATTGTTACCATCCGAACTCAAATCTTCATGGTTTTCTAACCAATGGCCGGGATGGAATTTCCTGACAAATT
The DNA here is from genome assembly GCA_015143295.1 of Tetracentron sinense. Taxonomy (NCBI): domain Eukaryota; kingdom Viridiplantae; phylum Streptophyta; class Magnoliopsida; order Trochodendrales; family Trochodendraceae; genus Tetracentron; species Tetracentron sinense. Next base: position 22,309,954 of record CM026574.1, read on the forward strand.
ACCATTATTCAGTTATTTGTTCCACATCAGATAATAATAATATAAAAAGAAAGTACAATAATCACTAAACAACTACAATGCATCCTTAGCTTAGGGTATTCTGGAGTGGTTTAAAGAGTCAAGAGCTAAGAGTCATATTACTTAAAAAGAAAAGAATTAACAATGAATAATACTGGATATATGACAAAGATTGAACTTAAGTTAATAAAACATGTCAAACCCTTGGGAAGCCTTAATTGGACCATCAACACCAATAATTAAATCAATTGTTTAAACAACCCAGTTGTAAAGTATCACAATGTTAAACTCGAGGAAATTTAGTTTCAGCCTCAAGTAGATTAAAAGATAAAAATATTAATAATAATGTTAGGAAAATGAAAGAAGAATGGTGGCTCATAAATTATGAAGGAAATGAGTGGATATGCTTAAACATCAACTTTAAGTGCACATGTGTTACACCCTAACAAATGAGGGGTGTGGTAACACTCATCATAACCAAATTATTTGATGGAGTGTTCTAATTTTGCCTTGTGTGATTTATATCTAAGCTATTGGAGGCGGTGCATCTATTATTTGGTACAAGCACTTTATATCATATCAGTTGGGGGGGGGGGGGGGGGGGGGGGGGATCACCACCCATCCACCAATACCAATTAACCTCACATCTCTGTACGTCTCTCCGAGGACTCAACTTTTTTTTTTTTGGGAGTTTTTGCATATAAGCTGTTGGGTTCTACCACCTTTGCAAATAAGCTGGTCCCAGTTTGCAAATTAACTCATGATTTTGCAACCGTTTGACAAACAACCTCAACCCAAAGTTTCGTTAGACTTCCGTTTGTTATTGTTTGGAAAATGGCCACTATGCCCTTATGTTATTTCATAACCGCACAAAGCCTTTAACTACCCTTGAACTATGGTTAATAAGCTTTAACCCTTGTGAATAAACTATGGTTAATAAGCTTCAAGCCTTTAACAAATCCGATCCGGCGGATCACATCTAGGGTCCAAAGTCCGGGATCGGATCCGGATCCGGATCCGGATCCGATCCATTAACAGCCCTAACTAGAGCCTGTTGCAGTAGAGCAGGCTACATGAGCATTGTGTGGTGTCGGATTTTAGGTTAAGATTTGTTGGGAATTGCGCAACAAATCCACAACATGATAACCGAAATAATAAGAACAGAGAAAACACAAACAAGAACACAAACAAAAAATTTATGTGGTTCGGTTAATGATGCCTACATCCACAAATCCACACCACTTCACTATGCTCATTCACAAAAGCAAACAAGTAATACAAGTTTTTTCTCTTTCAAGGAAAACCTATCTTGGTGTCTACAATAACTTTTTCAAATAAAGAAACCCTAACTCAAGGGTATCTTATATACTAGGTAAGAGATAAGGCGAATCCAGACCTTAAAAGCCCAGGCTAGTGAAATTCAGTCGATCGGAATTGCCCACTCGATCGATCGAAAAAAAAAACCCACTCTCTGGAAATTTCGCCCATACAAAATTCACGCAAGTCAGTCGACCTACTTGCACCTCGATCAACCGACCTTTGTTGAGATCTGTCTCCATCCATAACAATCCCCCACTTGAAGACTGATCACCAAGAGCTCCTCCGCTGTACTTGCTTCATCTATAATGTTACTCTCTCATGAAAGTCGTTGCGAATCACCTTCTTATCTTCAAGTTTGAAAACCAATAGAAACTGAACATGTCTTCAACATTTCTGTAGTAACCGTCTTGGTTAACATGTTTGCGTGGTTTTTGCTTATGTGGATCTTCTCCTGAAATATCAATCCCTTCTATAACAGTGATAAAATAAAATGGTATGGAATGTCGATGTGCTTTGTCTTCGTATAAAATGATGAATTCTTCGCAAGGTGAATTGTACTTTGATTGGCAATTTACAATTCTCTTGCTTCATGCTCAATTAATTCAAGAAAATCTGAGGTCTAATCATTTTTTTTTAATTGCAAGCTTCTGTTGTTGCAATATATTCTGCTTCAATTGTCAAAAGGGAGACTATTTTCTACAACCTTGAGACCCAACTGACTGCTCCCTTGCCCAGGGTGAACACATACCCTATAGTACTCTTCTTGTTATCCATATCCCCTGCTATATCTGAATCAATAAATTATTGCAAACTGATTTTTGAACCTCCATAGTATAGAGTTTTTCTGTAGTACCCCTTAAGTACCTTAGAATCCACTTCACAGTTGCCTAATGCTCTTTTCCTGGGTTGCTCATGAATCTGCTGACAACTCCTACTGCTTGAGCAATGTCAGATTTTGTGCAGGCCATTGCGTACATCAAACTACCAACTACAGATGTATATGGTATCTTGGACTTGTACTCCAATTCTTCCCAAGTTTCAGTGCCCTGTTTTACTAAAAGTTTAAAGTGACTCGTCAAATGAGTGCTAACTGGTTTAGCACCTTCCATGTTGAATCTTTTCAGTATCTTGGCCATAATATGTCTGAAATAGCTTTAATTGTTGATCATGCTTGTCAGATTCTCCCTCCCAAAAAAAATCCTAAAAATTGAACATAGTTACTCTCATGAGATTAAGTACAAAAAATCATTTTTTTTTGGAAGGTAAGGGAAAAAAACATGATATAAAGAACCCAAAAAGAGATAGTCTATGAGTACTTCCAAGTATACTCTCAAATCCTAACCCTTTAATTCAAAGAATTAAGGGTCAAGATTGGAGCTAATGTGATTTTAGAAAATGGTGAAGCCAAATCAATCTAATCTTAATCCTTAATTATTTAAATTAGAGGGTTAGGATTCAGAGGTATATTTAGGAATAGTACTCTCAAACTGATTCATCTAAAAATTTCAACAACAAAGAAAAATAAATAAAAGATAAAGCAAAATAAAATTATAAGAGAACTCTAAGGATAGGGATATTATAAGTAGTACAAGGGTTGGTGTAGTGGGCTAGCATCCCGGATTTCCTCCCTGTGGTTGTCTATTCAACTCCCTCTCTTCGACTTCCCTGGTATCCATAGGAAAAATTTTGAGTGGGTCGGTGCAAACACCTGAAGGGACTAGTGCTTGCCTCAAAGGGTTTAGGACACCCTCCGTTACCCAAAAAAAATGTAGTACAATAAAACTAATTGAGCTTAGCCAAGCCTCTTGATGCTTGTGTTTGACTTGACTTCCAAAAAATAAATGAGCTGAGTCATTTAGCTTGGCTCATCTTGACGACCAACTCACTTAGCTCTGTTCATTTATAGACGAATTGAGTCGGTTCGCAACCTGGCTCGGCTCATTCATAGCCTTAGCTTGAATACCTCTATGCCCCACATTAAGCAACCAATTTTGATCTCTTAGGGTAGAGCTGCACATGGGCCCTTTCTCCCCAATTATATAGGCCACCTTCAAGTCCATTTGAGACCTTCTCTTAGGCCTAATTTTTTCTACTTCATTTTGTCTACTTCTATTTGGTCTATAGGGGCCCACTTATCTTTGACCCTCTTCTTTTAGACCCTCTTCTTTTAGCCCACTTCTATTTCAACCATAATAATTCACTTTTCAAACCTTCTCTTTCATGGCCCACTTCTATTTATCCCCAGATGCCTACTTATTTTTTTCAAATTCTATGTCTATAGTGGCCCTTTTTTTTGTTGCACCCACATTGAGGCACTTCTTTGGCGCTACGAGGCCATTGCTAGACTCATCAGAAGCCCTTATTTACTCTCTTCATCCTCCTTTTATCCATACGATCACATCCAGAAATTACAACTAATCCAATGGCGGCAGGTACAGCAACAAAACCGAATTTTCAATCCTTACATTATATCATCACAAATCCTGGGTTGTAGCCTAGTGGTGGAAGGACGAAATGTAACCTGGAGGGTGGGGCTTGGGGGTATTCCTGCACGTGGGAGTTGGGACTAGTATGAGTCTAAAGGCACAAGATCTCCATGTTTATAAAAAAAAATGTTTTTTTTGGAAGGTACAGCCTTTGATTTGCATTAATCATGTGTACTTAGTAAAATGCAAAATAAGATTAGATATTATAGATTATCTCAAGGTTTGAAAATACAAAAATTTCGGTCATTTGGAACCTTCAATCCAAAACGAAATTTCCCAAAATTTTGGAATAATGGACCAAATTTCTCAAAAATTTGAAATATTGAATGAAATTTTAGAAGAAAAAATTTGATTTTTCGGAATATTCCAATCAACCAAAACGTTCCTCCAAAATATTCCAAAGTTTGATTAAATAAAATTTTAGTATTTCGTCCAAAATAATTCAACTTTTTACGAATTATCAATGGGGATTTTCTTATGATTTTACTGATTTCTTAAAGTATATACTATATACTACATAGTTTTTCTCGTAGCTTATGCATATTAATAATAGATATTGAAAGTGTTAATTATAAACAGTATATATTGTATAGTTTGTACATTAATATGTCCAATTACTGATCGGGTCATATAGCCCAACTCCAGCTGGGCCTGACTTTGAGCTCGGCCGGCCCATTAACACCCCCAGCTAAGAGATCAAGAAATATTTGTCAACATTCTAGCACCCTATAGAGCAGGCCATGTGCACAGAAGCTCTAGGAGATGAAGCTTCAGCTCTAAAGCCCCCTCGATCTAGGAGGGATGATGATGAAGACGCAATGATTCGACTACTAGGGAATTTTGGCTACAACCCCGATGATTGCGCGGGGTTAGACCCAATACCAAATGGGAGAATAATGAACTGCTCTGGTCAAGAAGAGAAGGGCCAGTGACGCCCAAAGAAACTGAAGGAATCGTCAGGAACTTGTTAATAACTCGTTAATCTAATGAAGAGCTCTGCAGAGAATGGTATGCGGATATGGGGAATACCAAAACATACTCAGAACATTTTGATAAAAAATGGATTTTATTGAATAGCTTGATGATTACAATGGCTCTTCCTTACGGATTATATAGAGATTACAAGAGTCTCAATATAGAAACAATATCACATCATAATCAAATCTAATATTAATCAAATCTAAGATTTGATACTAATCTATTTCAAATTCAAATCTACCTAAATATGAGATGAGATACAGTGTATCTCATCTCACTTTATTACACCAATCTGTATTCTCTAAACCTATCTCTAATACCCTCCCGCAATTGCATGATCCTTTGAAGAAGGATCTTGCAATTGTTACAAACAAAAATTTAGCCCGAGATCATTGAGTTTTGTTGAAAAGTCGCCGGAAAATCCAATTGTACATATTGGTGGTCACCGTCAATCTGTGAAATCCATCACTATCGCATCCCGCTCATCTTAGAGTCTGTCGGAGCCGGTTGTCCACTAGAGCAAACTGTCATGATCTCTTCCAATAGCACATAAAGTGAAGTCGGCTAGTGATTTGAAGAAAAAAAAAAAAGGAACTCAAAGGTTTTAATGATAGAAAGATTTCAACTAGAAATGGTCAAGGCTACAACTTTAGGAAAAAAAAAAAAGAAGGTGTTGGCCGGATGGATGACACTGTCGCTCGCCGGAAAAACAAGATTAAAGAAAAGAAAAATTCAAAATAAGGTCCAATCGACCCACTCTGATACTATGATAAAAAATGAATTTTATTGAATAACTTGGATGATTACAATGGCTCTTCCTTACGGATTATACAGAGATTACAAGAGTCTCAATGTAGAAACAATATCACATCATAATCAAATCTAAGATTTGATACTAATCTATTTCAAATTCAAATCTACCTAGATATGAGATGAGATACAGTGTATCTCATCTCACTTTATTATACCATTCTGTATTCTCTAAACCTATCTCTAATACATTTCACCTGATCTTTAAATTCCAAAGATAGGAGTGTGATAGGTAGTGTGGAGCTTGCAAGGATTGAACATCCTTCGTCGCGTTTTATGAATCTACCGATTTTTTTCGGGGAGTAAGGTACTTTGGTACATTCACACTTTCATATGGATGTACCTCAACTCAGCAACTCTGTGGATGTACCTCAACTTGAGGGAACCACATAAATCTAATAGTCTTGTGTGTTATTGTTCTTTAATCTGTTCATTTTGTATCTCAAAGATCCTATTTAGGGTTTATTTCCTAATAGAGTGCTAGCCCCAGACGCACTAACTTAAAAAATTTCCATGGACACAGAGTGGATGCAATACGTGGAATTGCTACCCTATAAAAAGGAGATGATTTGCCACTTGTTCCAACCGCTGTATGTCTTTGGAAGATTGCGACCGGGGCTAGCATTTTCTGTTCCAAAAGAAGTATGGTGATGTACCCATAGACGAACATCGATGGCTAATGGCGATCCCAACCAGGCACGCCCTCCTAGCCTTGGTAGTAGTAATTTGAAATATGAATATTTTGATGGATATATATCGCGATAAAAACACTCTGAAACAAATTATTACAAACATTTCCTGTCGACTGGTGATCTTCTCCGGTTGTAACCGGTTTTGGGCAAAACCGGTTACAAAACTGTGGTCACCACATGTCCCTTTTTATACCTCTTATTGTGGTTAAGATTTGCCTACCCCTAGGGTTCACCTACCTCTCTTTGGTTTATAGAAAAAAATATTTTTAAGAAATTAACCCTAAGAGTTGGAAATTTTTAACCACAATTAAAAAAAAATTATTATTTTTTTCTAAAAACCAAGAATATGTAGATGAACCTTAGGGGTGATTGAATCTTAACCATAGTTAAGATGTGTCAAAAGAGACATGTGGCCACCTCATGGGCGTAACCGGTTTTGGCAAAACCGGTTACAACTGGAGAAGAATACATCCCTTCCTGTCACACAAGGTCTGTGTGCGGAAATGCACACAAAACGGACTCAAAGCCAACTGCATACTTATTGTCTACAATTTTACTCAAAAGCACCACGCAAAAAACAAAGATGGGCATCTATGATTCACCATAACAAGATATGACGATGAAAGCTAGGGGTCCAACAAGGCAACACAAATTCCAACTTGATATCCTACGCGGACAGCAGTGATAATTTTCGGCACTAGTTTTCTTTTTTTTTTCTTCTTTTCACAATGAAAACCAAATGTATATCCAATCAAAGCATAATCCAGAATAAGCACATGACCAAATATACAGTCAAATATGCACAGCTATCCGAGGGAGGAGGGTTAAAAACAGAGAACTAATTGTTTGGACATTGCAATTATTTGATATCCTACATCGGTATTTGCCAGGCAGAAGTTTTCTCGTGGGTGAATCAAGAAACTGCGACAACATTCTGCCCTGTCTGTGGTTCATAAATAGTGTTGGATATTTTAGGACGCTGCGAATATCGAAGCACTGATCTGCCAACAATGTTTTTGATAGGAAGTGGACCCCAATTATGGGAGTCAAAGCTGTTGTTACGATTGTCCCCCATCACAAACACGTAGCCTTCAGGCACAAGCACTGGATCCATACCGTAAGCAAGTGGCTCTAAAATGAAATCTTCATCTTGGATGATACCATTTACCATCAATTTTCCATCACAAACTTCAACAAAGTCTCCTGCCTTGGCCACAATTCTTTTTATAAACACATCGCCTGAACTGTAACCAATTTCCTGCAGGATAGGAGGAGCCTTAAAGATCACTATATCTGCAACATCAGGCTTTCTGAAAAAATATGAAACCTTCTCTGCTAATATGCGGTCACCCACATCGAGAGTCGGATACATAGAATGTGATGGAATTGATCTCCGCTCCGCTAAGCAAGACCGAAACAGCAAGGTAAAGGTCAATGCTGTAAAAACAGCTTTAGCATAGTCCAAACAGGGGATCCATTTCTCTATTTCAAGAGAACAGCTGTTATCCCCATCGCCTGAACTGGGGATCCAATTCTCTATTTCAAGACAATTGTTGTTATCCCCGTCGCCTGAACTCAAATAGCACTCCACAGGCTTTTCTTTGACGGTTTCAATCCGTTCCAAAATCTCCACAACTTCTTTCATGGATGGACGGCTTTCAGGTTTGGTTGTGACACATTTCAGAGCAAGTTCAAATGCCTGTAATGCACCTTCGGAAGGATATTGCCCCTCCAGCCGTGAGTCCATTATGTCTTCTAGATTTCTTTTATTAGCCAAAAATGGCTTGACCCAGTCCACCAAATTATGCTGCCCACTCAAGCTGTTTGCAACCAGCGCCTGTTTGCCAGTTAGCGTCTCAAGCAACACCACACCAAAGCAATACACATCCCTCTTCACAAACAAATGACCTGTTCAATAAGGGTATATTTGTTATTCATTCATTCAGGTGAAAGACAACTAATTAAGCTATGATATCTTGGACCACCATGAAAATGGTATCTAGGAATAACAAGGGTGGGGTTGGGGCCAAGTTGGTTCAGCCCTTGCCATCCGAGGAAAGGCTTTGGCCTAATCTAGCCCGACCCATTTATCTAGTTAAATCATTAAAGAATTTCGACCAGTCCCTAACATTATGACAATACTGGTTGAAGAACACAAGGAAAGGAGAGAAACCTAGTAGGGAATTAGAAGATAAGGGATTACATGAGGCAATGTACTCAGGCGCTGCATACCCAAATGTGCCCATAATCTGTGTTGTTTGAAACGAGTGACCACCTGATGGACCCACTTTTGCCAAGCCCAAACCAGACAATTTTGGGTTGTAAGACTACAAAAAGATCAAAAGTTAAAGCACATATAAGAACTCCAGTATTCCTTCACTAACATATTTCTTATTCCTTCAACTATAAGTTAAAAATCATATAGTGTTTTACCCCATCAAGCAGGATATTTGAGGCCTTGAAGTCTCTGTAAATGACATGCGTCTCCGAAGAGTGCAAGAAATCTAGGCCTCGAGCCGCTCCTATCACTATTTTGAGCCGTATGTCCCATGAAAGTGGTTGTGTTCCCCCTGCACAAGAAGTTAGTATGTAGTGAAACAGATGAACTTAGAAGACACTGAGTCTCTGTGTGTCATTTTTATAGCTCTCCTTAGTTTTTGTTTATTTTCTTACTTTTGAAAAGGTGGTTTTCCAAGCTTCCATTCGGCATGAATTCAAAAACAAGGAGGAGCTCTTTATCCTCCAAACAGTATCCCAACAGCTTAACAAGGTTAGGATGATCAGAAAGCTTTCCTAATAAATTCACCTCTGACTGCACCCACAAATGATTTAAGCGAATTAATAAACGAAATCGACAAGAGACTTAATTAGTCTAAAGAAAGGTAACCCCAAGTATTAATCTTCTGGCCTTAAGATAAATGAAAAGTCTATATACATTTCTATGAGAAATTTTTCTCTTCTAAACTTGTTGCTTATGCCGGAAACAAAACAAATAGGTTCATCTTGTCGCCCGCAAAAATCTCAATCCATTAACACAATGAGCAACTACTTAGAAAGTTGAAGATTCTTCTACCATAGTTATGCCTATCATACTTTGATTTGTTCTATGTGATTCAGCATTTGTGACAAAAACAAAATTCCTTACGTAAAAAGTCAAAATCGCCTACTTTTTCCACATAAATGCTAAATTAGTTTGCAAGTCGCAGGTGTAGAGAAACTGATTTATTGAACAACTTGGATGGATTACAATGACCCTTAGGTAGATGATATTAAAATGATTCTAACCACAATATGATCAATAAACTATTACGCATTGATTTAGCAGTTCTCTTAGTTTTATTTATATATTTCTAGATGAAAGTATGTTGAGTGGCCTAGCATTTTGGCAATGTGAATATATTGAAGATAAGGAGGAAGGGATTTGTAATCATTCACCACATGGTTGAAAGTTGAAATCACAGAGAAGAGAAAGGAATATGAACCAAGCTTATGAAGATCCATCTCATCTACCACATATATATATATATACTAGTTGGCTGTGCACGTGCAAGGTGTTGATTTTTGATTTTAAATTGTTTTAAATTAATAAAAACCGGATCATTAGGATCCGGGGTTTTGATTTTAATCATAGACTAAAACCCCCATTAATTTAATCTTTGTTTAGGTTGGGTGTTTAATCTCTTGAAAGAGAGAAAACACACTTTTAGTGCATTTCTCTTAGTTCTTTAGTCCCACATCGGAAAAGTAAAGAAAATCTAAAGAGTTTATCTACCCCCTTAGTTGCTTAGTTGTCAACAACTAATAGTGAGGTGTAGACTTTGACCCACCAATTCCTTTAGACGGTAACTAGGGTGCGCGAGCTGCGCTCGCAGCGAGCGCGAGTGCACACGCACACGCACGGGCACGGGCTCGGGCTCGGGTGCGGTGCGGTGCGGGCATAGGGCTTTGGGCGCTATGAGGCGCACTTTGTACTTCGCACGTGCGCATCGTCGCGAGTCGCTTGGGTCGCTATTTCTTTTGAGTAAATCTAAGCCGTTGATCTAATCTCAACCGTAGATCTAGGTTGACCTTGATCGGATGATCGGTGTGGTTGATCAGAGCCGTCTCATCAAGTCTCAGGCTAGGTCTGATCTGGACCGTTGGATCTGGGTGTGTGAGATCCGAGGACACACATGGGTGTGTCAGGTGGATCAGATCCATCAGATCTAATGAGTGCCTGGGTCAGTGGGCGCAGGCCCATGCGTGCAAGCCCATGATGGGTTGCTCTGACCAAGGCCTGACCTTGTGTGCCATGTGGCCTGCCTGGTGCAGGAGGGCCTAGCCAGGTGGCTGAGCCCATGCGCATGCAAGGGGACCTGGGTCCTCTATATATAGAGAGGCTTGGGGAGGGTCTGAGAGTGGTTGGAACTCAGACCAGTGAGCCAAACTAGAGCTTGATCTGTGGAGATGAGCCTGATCCGTGGCCAAGACCACGGAGCACAGAGACCAGTGAGCCTGATCTGTGAGCCCAGTCCAGTGAGACACCAGACCAGAGTAGGTGCACCCTGATCCAGTCTACTCCGAGTAGCCATGGTCCATCAGGATGACTCCGTACCAGGGACCTCTTAGGAGGACCCTAACCTGGAGCTCTCCATTAATGGTGGTCCTTGAGCTCGATGGAGAAGATGGTGACCCTGACCCATCATCCAGAGGCCCAGAACCAGACCCAGCAGGTTGTCCAGATCGATCCAGATCCATGGATACCAGGAAATGGACAGTGTGTCCAGCTCCTGATGAGGTTGCAGAATGCCTTCGGGTTTCTCAACCGTCCATACTGTTCAGATGCCCAATCTGGGATTCCAGATTGAGTAGAACAGTGGATCAGTCTGTCATGGACTGAACCATCTTGGTGACCATCCGATTTCGGGTGATCCTACCATATCCACATGATGGACCCAATCAGGGGTATCTTGTGGAATAGGTTAATCTGGACAAGCCTGTTCTTGTACCCAAACATAACCCGAACTAATAAAATTAGATTAAGTATAATCTTGTCACAAAACAGACTTGGATTAAGTTAAAATGGATTAACTTAAAATCTGTAAACAAACGGGACTTAAGACAGAATTGATTCTGGCCAAACCAGAAACAGTTTCTGTGCAGAATTGATTCTAGACATAACTAGATTCTGTAACCAAACAGAATAGGTGCATACCTAAACTGGAATAGGTTAAAACAAGATTAGACCAAATCAGAGTGGACCTCACCCTGTAACCAAACAGACCCTTAAACCCTAAGGGGTAAAATTGTAATTTTGAATTTTGTCCAATTAATTAGATTATCTTTTACTGTAAATCCGATGGGACTTTAGGACATTTGGATAATTAGGCAAACCCTAATTAAATGGATATGCATATATTTATATATTTATTTTGAAGGGCATCCTAAAGGAAGATCAGTACTCTGTCTTCTACCGAGTAGTGCAAACTCGTTGGGAAGACCGGAGAGAATCCGAACTAAGTTGTATCCCGGAGATAGAGCTGTCATATCCCTTGCACATGGGAGGCTTCGACTATCTTCAAGAAAGACTTTCTTGTAGCGCTTCTCAGCGAAGCGATTCTCTACCATAATTAATTAAATAATTAATTGTTTATTTAACTGCATTTATTATCTGTCTGTATTTGCTAAGTGGCTATGTGTGCAGGAATTTAGCCCAATTACACAAACAATTTGAAGATATTGTCTATCTCCATGGTTGCTTTGCAAATACGAGGACTGAACCAGACGGAGCCGATGCCCCGATTTGATGGAAAGAACTTCTACCGCTGGGAGCAGAGGATGAAGTTTTTCTTAAAGCAATCAAAGGTTGATCATGTCCTCACAAAGGAGTGTCCGAAAATTCCAGAAGATCCTGACATCGCTGAAATAGATTTGGATTCGTTACTGCACAAGTGCAAAGGTGGATTGATGATGATGATACGGCTCGGAATCTCATCCTCAACTCACTGTCGGACCAGCTGTATGAACAACACTCAAGGAAGACCAAGCAAGCTAGAGACTTGTGGGAGGTGTTGAGGCTAGTCTACCTAGCAGAGGAGTCTGGAACAAAGAAATTCCACGTTGCCAACTACTTGGAATTTAAGATGGTTGATGGAAAGACCATAATGGAATAGATACAAGAGCTACAGAAGATAGCAGATACAGTCACCTCGGCTGGAATGGTTTTGGATGAAACCTTCCATGTCAACGCTATCATTGCCAAGCTTCCCTCATCCTGGAAGAAGTATCGATCGAAGCTGATGCACAAGAAGGAAGACTGGAATCTTGAAACCCTATTGCACCATGTCAGGGTAGAAGAAGAAAGCATAAAGCGTGACAAGAAGGAGGAGCCGACTGCTAAGGCTCATATGGTTGATTCACATCAATCAAAGAAGTTTCAACCGAGAAAGAAAGAGTTTAAGAGGACAGAGAAGTTTGAGAAGAAGAAGAGTCCGTACAACAACAGGAACAGCAACAACAATAACAATAGCAACAATAATAACACCGGAAATTTCAAGAAGGATGTAGAGTGTTACTTTTGTGGTAAGATGGGGCACTATGCCAAGAACTGTAAGATTAACAAGAGGGAATTTTCAGAAGAAGAGGAAGTTTGTGAAAAAGGAAGAGAAGAGAAACAATGTCAACATGGTGGCAGTGGTGACTGAGGCCAATATGATTGGTGAAGAGTCTGAGTGGTGGATTGACACTGGAGCCACCCGTCACGTCTGCAGTGACAAGAATATGTTCAATTCCTACGAACTAGTGGGGGAAGGAATGAACATGTTTATGGGTAACTCTTCGTCATCAAAGGTCGTAGGAAAGGGAGTGGTGAAGCTGAAGTTTACCTCCGGGAATGTTATTGAACTGAAGGACGTTCTGCACGTGCTTGATATCCGTAAGAACCTTGTCTCGGCAGCCCTGATCGGCAAGCTCGGGTACAAGCTGGTTTTTGAGTCTGACAAGATAGTTGTAACCAAAAATGGGATATTTATCAGGAAGGGATACCTTGTAGCGGGAATGTTCAAGTTCAACACTATGAATGAAACTCCAGTTATTTCTGCTTATATCACTGAGTCCTTTGATCTATGGCATGGTAGGCTAGGTCACATTAATTTCAAGAAAATAAAATCTATGACCAATCAAGGACTGATAGCTAACGCATCCAGTGATAAGCATGAAAAATGTATTGCCTGCAGTAAGTGCAAAATTGTGAGACCTCCATTCAGGGGTGTAGAGAGAGAATCAAAGCTACTCCAGCTTATTCACAGTGATATATATGAAATGACTGGTGTACAGTCAAGAGGAGGGAAAAGATATTTTATCACCTTTATCGACGATGCCTCTCGATACACACATGTTTTCCTCATCCGAACTAAAGACGAAGCATTTGAGAAATTCAAGATTTTCAAATCAGAAGTTGAGAATTTTCAGGAAGCTAGAATCAAGATACTTAGAACTGACAGAGGTGGCGAATATCTTGATTCAGAGTTCGTTAAATTTTGTGAAGATAACGGGATCCGTCATGAGACAACTGCACCGTACACACCACAGCAAAATGGCGTTGCAGAAAGAAAGAACAGAACTCTGACAGAAATGATTAATACCATGCTAACCAGCTCCGGTGCTCCACCAAATCTTTGGGGTGAAGCACTTTTATCAGCCTGTCACATTCTCAACAGAGTTACTCAACGGAAAGCAGAATCAATTCCATATGAATTGTGGAAGGGAAGAAAACCCAACTTACAGTGCCTTAGGGTTTGGGGTTGTCTAGCCCAAGTAAGATTGCCTAACTTGAATAACCCCAAGGTAGGAACCAGAGGTACTGACTGTGTCTTCATTGGCTACTCAATGTCAAGCAAAGCGTATAGATTTCTAAATCTGGAAACTCCAGCACCACACTCGGTTGTGGAAGCTATTAGTGCTGAATTCTTTAAAGCTGTATTCCCATATAAGAGAAGTCAAGAAGTAGTGGGGGACCAACCGGAATCCAGTTCCAAGCGGAAAGAGCCTGAAGACCTAGTTCCTTCTGAACCAAGAAGAAGTACTCGACCAAGAATTCCAAAGGATTATGGCCCTGAATATATTTGTTTGATCGAGAAGGTTCCAACAAGCTACACTGAAGCAATGATGTCTAAAGACGCAGATCTTTGGAAAGAGGCAATGGATGATGAGATGCACTCTATCAACTCTAACAACACTTGGATCTTGGTGGACCTACCTCCTGGAAACAAGACAGTAGGGTGCAAGTGGATCTTCAAGAAGAAATTGAAACAAGATGGATCCATAGAAAAGTTCAAGGCTAGACTGGTTGCGAAGGGCTTCAGACAGCGAATGGGTTTTGATTACTTTGACACCTATGCCCCTGTGGCTAGGTTGACCACCATTAGGATGTTGATTGCGTTGGCCTCAATCAAGGATTTGATCATTCATCAGATGGACGTCAAAACTGCATTCCTGAATGGCAATCTAGAAGAAGAAATATACATGGATCAGCCTGAAGGATATGCTTCGCCAAAGAACGAGAAGAAAGTCTGCAAACTTCTGAAATCATTATATGGATTGAAGCAAGCTCCAAAACAGTGGCATGATAAATTCAGAAATGTCCTTCTAGCTGATGGGTATCAAGTCAACAGTGGTGATATCTGTGTATATAGCAAATTCAGAGACAACTCTGGGGTGATAATTTGCTTATATGTTGACGACATGCTTATATTCGGAACGGATGATCAAAGTGTTGTTAACACAAAGGAGTTCCTATCGTCTAACTTTGATATGAAAGATATGGGCGAAGCAGACGTTATACTTGGAATCAAGATTATTAGGAGCAACGAAGGAATTGCGCTTTCTCAGTCAAGCTACATTGAAAAGATTCTCAGGAGGTTCGATCAATTTGATTGTACTCCGGCTCCTACGCCAGTTGATTCAAGTATTAAACTAATAAAGAATAAAGGCAGAGGTGTTTCTCAACTGGAGTACTCGCAGATAATCGGCAGTCTAATGTATGTGATGCATTGCACAAGGCCGGATATAGCTCAAGCAGTGGGGATGTTATGCAAATATACCAGTAACCCTGGTCGATTGCACTGGGTAGCATTGATCAGAATTCTGAGGTACCTGAAGGGTACATTGTCCTATGCTCTGCACTACGGAAGATCACCCGCCGTGCTTGAAGGTTTTAGTGACGCGACATGGAATTCATGCCCAGACGAATCAAAGTCGGTCACTGCATGGATCTTCTCAATGGGAGGAGGAGCCATCTCCTGTAAGTCCAAGAAGTAGACTTGCATAACTCATTCCACCATGGAATCGGAGTTCATTGCACTATCGTCAGTTGGAGAAGAAGCTGAATGGATCAAGAGTATTCTAGTTGACGTGCCAATCTGGGAGACACCAATGCCAGCAGTCACAATCTATTGTGATAACCAGGCGGCTATGCTCAAAGCATACAGTGAGAACTACAATGGCAAATCCAGACAGATCCGCCTGAAGCACAACCATGTTAGGGGTCTGATTGCTGATGGAAAAATTGCAATCCAGTATGTGAAGTCCAAAGAGAATTTGGCTGACCCCTTGTCCAAGGGCCTTGGCACGGACCTTGTGATGAAGACATCAAGAGAAATGGGACTGAAGCCAGTTGAGCAGTTGAATTAGGTGGAAACCCAACCTGATGAGTCTCTCAGGTTCAATGGGAATAATGAACCTTGTAAGAAACTGCAAATGCACTATAAATGAAATGTCATTTCAAGTTGTGTCCCTTCCTAAGGATGATGTCAATAGTGTAAGTCTATAGACAAGTAGATCTATAGATAATTCTGCGATGAGGTTGAGAATTTAAATGGATTCTCTTAATGAGTAACTATAGGCCTGTAATAGGTTGGAGTGTGCAGAAGCACTCTTGATAGACTCACTTTTGAGTGTCGAAGGCTCGTCACCTTCAATGAGATTCTGGCTAAATCTCTAGAGCTCTCAGTAAGACCGGGGTTAAGGCATGGACGTTAAAGTGCTAAGCTGAATGAGTACACATATCTTCTGAAAGGAATGTGTGTGCGACGAATCCGATTGGTCAATACGAGTTCTGCAATTCAAGGCATAGTCCACTGGGTTCTCTAGCCTTTCTTGATTTGTTTGCACTAAGTGTAGGTTCAAGTTGAAAGACACCTACATCTATGCCCAGGATATTCTTGGATGCTCGAATTTGTTTTACTTAATTCTTAATTACTTTACTAATTTTAAATCAAGTGGGGGATTGTTGATTTTTGATTTTAAATTGTTTTAAATTAACAAAAACCGGATCATTAGGATCCGGGGTTTTGATTTTAATCATAGACTAAAACCCCCATTAATTTAATCTTTGTTTAGGTTGGGTGTTTAATCTCTTGAAAGAGAGAAAACACACTTTTAATACATTTCTCTTAGTTCTTTAGTCCCACATCGGAAAAGTAAAGAAAATCTAAAGAGTTTATTTACTCCCTTAGTTGCTTAGTTGTCAACAACTAATAGTGAGGTGTAGACTTTGACCCACCAATTCCTTTAAACGGTAACTAGGGTGCGCGAGCTGCGCTCGTAGCGAGCGCGAGCGCACACGCACACGCACGAGCCCGGGTGCGGGTGCGGGCATAGGGCTTTGGGCACTATGAGGCGCACTTTGTACTTCGCACGTGTGCATCGTCGCGAGTCGCTTGGGTCGCTATTTCTTTTGAGTAAATCTGAGCCGTTGATCTAATCTCAACCGTAGATCTAGGTTGACCTTGATCGGATGATCGGTGTGGTTGATCAGAGCCGTCTCATCAAGTCTCAGGCTAGGTCTGATCTGGACCGTTGGATCTGGGTGTGTGAGATCCGAGGACACACATGGGTGTGTCAGGTGGATCAGATCTATCAGATCTAATGAGTGCCTGGGTCAGTGGGCGCAGGCCCATGCGTGCAGGCCCATGATGGGTTGCTCTGACCAAGGCCTGACCTTGTGTGCCATGTGGCCTGCCTGGTGCAGGAGGGCCTAGCCAGGTGGCTGAGCCCATGCGCATGCAAGGGGACCTGGGTCCTCTATATATAGAGAGGCTTGGGGAGGGTCTGAGAGTGGTTGGAACTCAGACCAGTGAGCCAGACTAGAGCTTGATCCGTGGAGATGAACCTGATCCGTGGCCTAGACCACGGAGCACAGAGACCAGTGAGCCTGATCCGTGAGCCCAGACCACGGAGCCTACAGTCCAGTGAGCCACCAGACTAGAGTAGGTGCACCCTGGTCCAGTCTACTCCGAGTAGCCATGGTCCATCAGGATGACTCCGTACCAGGGACCTCTTAGGAGGACCCTAACCTGGAGCTCTCCATTAATGGTGGTCCTTGAGCTCGATGGAGAAGATGGTGACCCTGACACATCATCCAGAGGCCCAGAACCCAGAACCAGACCCAGCAGGTTGTCCGGATCGACCCAAATCCATGGATACCAGGAAATAGACAGTGTGTCCAACTCCTGATGAGGTTGCAGAATGCCTTCGGGCTTCTCAACCGTCCATACTGTTCAGATGCCCAATCTGGGATTCCAGATTGAGTAGAACAGTGGATCAGTCTGTCATGGACTGAACCATCTTGGTGACCATCCGATTTCGGGTGATCCTACCATATCCACATGATGGACCCAATCAGGGGTATCTTGTGGAATGGGTTAATCTGGACAAGCCTGTTCTTGTACCCAAACATAACCCGAACTAATAAAATTAGATTAAGTATAATCTTGTCACCAAACAGACTTGGATTAAGTTAAAATGAATTAACTTAAAATCTGTAAACAAACGGGACTTAAGACAGAATTGATTCTGACCAAACCAGAAACAGTTTCTGTGCAGAATTGATTCTGGACAGAACTAGATTCTGTAACCAAATAGAATAGGTGCATACCTAAACTGGAATAGGTTAAAACAGGATTAGACCAAATCAGAGTGGACCTAACCCTGTAACCAAACAGACCCTTAAACCCTAAGGGGTAAAATGGTAATTTTGAATTTTGTCCAATTAATTAGATTATCTTTTACTGTAAATCCGATGGGACTTTAGGACATTTGGATAACTAGGCAAACCCTAATTAAATGGATATGCATATATTTATATATTTATTTTGAAGGGCATCCTAAAAGAAGATCAGTACTCTGTCTTCTACCGAGTAGTGCAAACTCGTTGGGAAGACCGGAGAGAATCCGAACTAAGTTGTATCCCGGAGATAGAGCTGTCATATCCCTTGCACATGGGAGGCTTCGACTATCTTCAAAAAAGACTCTCTTGTAGCGCCTCTCAGCGAAGCGATTCTCTACCATAATTAATTAAATAATTAATTGTTTATTTAACTGTATTTATTATCTGTCTGTATTTGCTAAGTGGCTATGTGTGCAGGAATTTAGCCCAATTACACCAACACAAGGCACGTGCAAATTTAATACAAAAAACAAGTGAATAAGGTATTTTGAGAAATAAAATTTTGTAAGAAATGGTATTATAGAAGATAAATTAATAGGAATGAGTATTATGGGAAATTATTACCCTCTTTTATAATATAGAAGATATATACATCATATGAGGTATTTTAGAAACCAATCAATAGGGGTAGGAAATAAAAATTTATAGAAAAGGTATTATGGGCGAATAAATTAATAAAGACATTTTGGATTAAAACAAATCTAATGAGGGTATTATGGGAAAATTGTAAGAAAGGGTATTATGGGTAAATAAATAAATAAATAGGAATATTTTGAATAAAACAAATCTAATAAGGGTATTATGGGAAAAAAACTTGATTGAACAGCTACTTTTGTCTTTAATTGATATTCAATTTTATAATAAGTAATAGATGTGCACGTGCAAGGCACATGAAAATTTATTACTAAATAACAAGTGAATAAGATATTTTGATAAATAAAATTTTGTTTGAAATGGTATCATAGAAAATAAATTAATAGGGACATTTTGAATAAAACAAATCTAATAAGGGTATTATGGGAAAACTTGTAAGAAAGGGTATTATGGGGAAAAAAATAGGGATATGTTAGAAAAAAACAAATCAAATAAGGGTATTATGGGAAAAAAAAACTTGGTTGACAACTATTTTGTCTTTATTTGATAGTACTCTTTTATAATAAGTAATAAGTAATAAATATATATATAAATGGGAAAAATATAAGCATGACTATCATCCAAAAAATACTAAAATCCATGATGAAAAAAGAAAAGCAAAAAAAAAAAAACCAAGCTCAATAGGAAAACTCATCTCATCAAACACAATAAACATAAAAATAATTTAATTAAACATAAAACAGCCAAAATATAAAACAAAAATGTTAGAAAAATCCAAAAGAAATAAAATCAGTAAAAAAAAATGGAAATAATTCTAAAATGGGTGTGAGTCATGGTTGTATGAGCTATTCAATGAACTGAAGTACAATAATTGGAAAAAGATGTGTTCATTTCTGAATGGAATTCGTCTTTCTTGGATGGAATTAAATAGAAATACCTGACACTCTTCCAATCCTTGAAAGCACTCCTGATTCAATTTCTTGACCGCAATGAACGTCCCAGTACCGATCTTTAATGATATATAGGTCTTCTCATCAAGCCAACCCTTGAAGACTCTGCCAAAACGTCCCTCTCCGATCACCATATCAGTTCTGAAATTTCCAGTTGCTTTCTTCAGTTCAGCAAAACTGAAAATATTCAAGTTCGAGGTAGATCCATTTGGAAACACCTCATCGAAGCTTCCACTTCTTGCCGAATACCAACTGGTAGCAGTGCTGCTGCTGCTGCTGCTGCTTCCCGAGGAAGTTCTGATGTGCTTGGTGAATATGATATTAACCATCTGAGCAAGAGATTCCACTTGGAAACTATATATCTGTAATGATAGAGAAGAGAAATTCACGAGTGTTATAATAATCAATCATATGGGTTCAGGAGTGTTACATATTGTGTGTGTGTGAGAGAGAGAGAGAGAGGGAGGTACCTGTGGCGGTCGGCCGGAGAAGGAAGGAAGCGGGAAGGGGCGCCGGAGAGAAGGTAGCAGCGCCGGAAAAGGATGAAAAGTCTGGACTGAAAATGGTTGCGATAGGGTTTGGTAAGAAATACGAAAAAAGGCTGGACTTTATTTTGTATCCCTTTTTATGGGCCTCGGATTGTCTCTGGGAAGCCAGAAAGCCCTTGTTTAGGGCAACCATAGAACAGGGGACAAGCGGTGGAGGTCAAAATCATGCGTCCCATGATGTTGATTTTGGCTTTTCCACACACTAACCAAATGACTCACAGTGATAAGATGGTGAGATAAAAGAAGGGGAGGGGGGGATATCAAATAGAAAGAAGTCAAAATCATGAAGAGAAAATGAAATGACTTTCCGATTTTTTTATCGCCACATGTCCTATATTTTATTATTGCCCGAGAGGGCTTTATGGCTTCACCGAGACAATCCTAGGCCCTTTTTATGGTGGCATTATCTATAGATGGTCTCCGAAATTGCCTGGAAGTAGGCCTCAGATTGTCTTGACAACCATAGAATAAAGGAACATGTGGCGTTAAAAAGGAAAGAAATTATTTCATCTTTTTCTCATGATTTTGACTTCTCCCTACTTGATATCTCTTCCCCTTATCTCAACACCTTATCGCTATGCGTCATAAAGTGTGTGGAGAAGTCAAAATCGTGGGCTCCATGATTTTGACTTCACCATCACTTATCCCCTATTCTATGGTGGCTTAAGAAGCCCTTTATGGCTTCGCTAGAGACAATCCGAGGCCCTGGAAGTAGTGTCATATAATATGTGAAGAAGTCAAAATCATGGGACCATGATTTTGACTTCTCTACCACTTGTCCCATATTCTATAGTTGCCCTAGACAAGGGGTTTCTGGCTTTGCCAGAGATAATATGAGGCCTTGTAAAGAGACAGACATAGAGTCATTTCGGCTTGTTAACGCGTACTTGGCCCACCAAATGGCTTCTTCCCCAAAGGAAAGGCCTTGGATTGTGTCTCGCAAAGCCAGAAAAGGCTCTCAAGTTCCATAGAATAGGTGACAGTTGGCATAAAACTGGGGAGAAGTTATTTCATTTTCTCCCCATAATTTTGACTTCTCCCCCTTATTCTCACACACTTATCGCCACTTGGGCCATGATTTTGACTTCTCCACCAATTGTTCCCTATTCAATGGAACCCCGAGACAAGCCCTTTCTGGCTTCGTCAGTGACAATCCAAAGCCCAAAGGAAACTTTATGATGATAGGATTACCAAATGAGAAGTGGGCCCACACGCAGTTAGCAAATTTCTTTGATGAAAGTATTGGATGTGGACATGCGTCTCAGAAGGGTTCACCCCCCACCCCGACCCTGACCCCCACCCACGCAGTAAGTCAAATTTCTTCGATGAAAGTATTGGATCTGGACTCGGATGTAGACATGCGTCTCCGAAGAGTTCACCAACCAATTTTGATCTCTTCAACCAAAAAACATTTTAAAAAAAAGTAATATACTTTTTTGCGTTTTAATCTCAACCCCCCCCCCCCCCCCCCCCAAAAAAAAATTGTTTGCTTAAAAACATTTTTCTCAAAATGTAACCACATGTAAGTGAGTTATAAGACTCATAACCATGGTTAATTTTCTTAAATATTTGTTTTTTAAAAGCTAAAGTTAAATTATTATTTAATCGTAAGGATGAGTAAATCATAACCAGGGATGTATTTGAGCCGAGCTTAGCCAAGCTTGGCTAAGTTTGAGCTTGGCTTGAACTTAATTCAAGCTTGAATTTTTGGGCATGGCTTGAACAAGCTTGATCGAGTTCGAGCTCGAGCTCAAACCTTATTCAAGCCGAGTTGAGCTTGGGTCGACTCAAGCTTGATTCATGAAATTATTTTATTTAATTTTAGTTAAAGTGTTTATTAATAAATTATAGGGAAAAGATAGTTTCCCTTTAATTTATGGAATGCTACGTCCTCTTTAATGCCCACTAACTTTGCCTAATACCACTAACTGTGATTAAGATTCATTAACTTCCATCTAACACCTAGGGTTCATCCATATAACCTTAGTTTTTAGAATAATTTAAAAAAAAAAATATTAACCTTAGTTTAGTTAAGTTTAATCATAACTAAAGGGGCTCTTCAAACCGCCACATGTCTCTTTTAACACCCACTAATTGTGGTTAAGATTCACTCACCCTTAGGGTTCATCCATCTAACCTTGGTTTTTATAATAAAAAAATTAAAAATTATTAACCTTAGGTTAGTTAAGTGTAACCATAGTTAAAGAGACTCTATAAGTTGCCATGTGTTCCTTTTAACATCCACGGTTAAGATTCACTCACCCCTATCATCCATCTACCCTTGGTTTTTAGAAAAAAAAAAGTTAATTAATTCTTTAAGTAATAAACCTTAAACAAGGTTAAAAAGAATAAAAGGGAACATGTGGCAAGAGGAGGGTTGTCTACGGTCTGCGTACGGAATGCGGACGTGTATAGTATCAGTCTCCTAAATTATAATACATGAAACAATAGAAAATTAATGCATTCATATACGAAAACAAGATTTTGGAGTAGCCCTTTGGTATAAGTGTAGAGAATTAGATCAGAGTTTCTGCTTCAATTTTTTTTCTTTTTTGTTATTATTATTTCTTAATCTTATTTATCATAAATTAAAAATTATTATAACTTATAGTAAAAAAAGTTTAAAATATTATTTTATATTAATAAAATAACATTACTAAAAATATTGTATATATATATATATATATATATATATATATATATATCGAGCCAAGTAGTCGAGCTCAAGCCATATTGAACCCTAAACAAGCCGAACTTCGAGCCGAGCTGAATCAAATAGGGTCTGGCTGGAGCTTGGCTTGTTTATGCATTCGAGTGCAAATAAAAGCTTGGCTTAATTCGTTCGAGCCTGAATAGTCATCTTGAGCTTGGCTTAAACGAGCCAAGTTGAGCTATCGAGTTAGCTTGGCTTGTGTGCAGCTCGATTTAGTTCGACGGTGATTCCCGCCACCGTCCATCGCTAGTAGAGGATGCTGGTAGAGGGGTTTTGTTTGCTGGAGGGTGGCCGACCTTTTGGCATCGGCAACTGGCTGGATGGTGGCCGGTAGGGGCCCCATCAAAGGGGATTACAATGTACAGTGTTAGGGTTTGTAAAAAACAAAACAAACCTGTTTTCTCGGGTTGGGAAGATGACCCGACCAAGCAGATCCGGATCCAGCCCAAGCCTGAACAAGATAGGTTTTGACTCGACCCGGATATAGTCAAACCTGTTTCAATTGGATCGGATCGAACCGATGCTGAGCCAGACCGAATTGGGTCGCGTAGCCAACCGGACCGCGTCAAGCAGACCACGCGTGAGGCGCAATTCCAGCGTGTGAGGCACAATCCCAATGCGTGAGATGTGCATGACACTCGCATATAGTGTCTTATGCGCGTGTCATGTCTCAGGATACATCTAAGGGGAGTGTCCGACCATTCCTGAGGTTTTTGGGTGTTTTAGTTCCATTTTTTAGGTCTATTTGGACTTTTGAGCACTTTAAAGAACTGTTTTAATGCATGAACATCATTTTCTTATGGCTTTGACATGAAATTAAAGAAAGAACTTGAGACTTTACCCAAAATTAATATCATGAATTAAGCTTTAGATCATCTTATGGGGCTTAGGTTTGATCTGTAAGACAGTTATTTGAATGGACATAACTGAAATATGTTAGATTGTCTTGCCAAAAGGTGATCGTCTTATAAGAGGTTATGGTCATTCAAATTGGAGATTATGATTGCTTTGAGAAGAAGTGGCCGGTAAAGAACTGGAGCTGCTGTTGCAGAGATCGAATAAGCTGAGTTCGTGGTTTGCAAGGTGAAGAATCAGTACCGAGGAACGGTGTGTTTGTACTTCTTTAAATCTTCTCATAGTAAAATTTGTGCTGGAGTAGGTCTCGTGGTTTTTCTCAAAAGGGTTTTCCACATAAAAGTTTTGTATGTTCATGTATGATTGATTGGTTGCAATTGTTTAAAATTAAAATTGGTAGAATCCCCCCCCCCCCCCCCGCCCAAACGCAAATGACTCGTTGAACTAATGAATTTCAATGTTTACTTACCTAGAATGAGGAAACTAATGAATTTTAATGCTTACTTAGCTAGTATGAGGAAAGCAACAATCATCGTTTTCAAGACTAGTTCTTGTCTCTTCTTTCCAAGGCGGCTTGCTCTTTCTCCTACCCTTGTTTGGGATCCAATTCTCCTTTTCAAAACAACAGTCGTTTTCCGCGTCGCCTGAACTGAAATTTTCTCGACAACTTCTTTCATGGATGGACGCATTTTAGGTTTGGTCGCGACACATTTCAGAACAAGTTCAAAAGCCTGTAATGCACCTTCGGAAGGATATTGGCCCTCCAACCGTGAGTCCATTATGTCTTCTAGCTTTCTTTTATTAGCCAAAAATTGCTTGACCCAGATTACCAAATGATGCTGCCTGTTTGAGCAGTTTTCAACCAGAGCGCCTGTTGGCCAGTTAGGATCTCGAGCAACACCACACCAAAGCAATACACATCGCCCTTCACATTCAATTGATCTGTTCAATAAGGGTAAATTGTTATTCATTCAGGTGAACGACAGCTAAGCTATGATATCATGGACAATCTTGAAAGTGGTATCTACGAAGAACAATATTTAGCGTTAGGGTGGAGTTAGGGTCAAGTTGGTTCAGCCCTGGCCATCCGAGGACAGCCGTCGGCCCGACCTAGCTCGACCCATTTATCATCCTAGTTAAATCGTTAAAGAATTTCAACCAGTCCCTAACATTATGATAATATTGGTTGATGAACACAAGGAAAGGAGAGAAAAATACTAGGGAATTAGAAAATAAGGGTGCGTTTGGATTTATGGAATTGGAATTGAGCCAAAGAATTGAATTACATGGAATTAAAACATACTGAATTAAATTCCACGAAATTCAAAATTCTATCGTTTGGATGCACTATTAAATTCCTGGAGAAATGAAACCATTAGACTTCTTTTTTGTTTTTAAATTCTACAGCAGCGTGGATTTATCAAATAAGACCATTTTACTGTGGAATTGAATCTTATAAATTTGTCTTTAAATTCACTGCTTGAATTCTCTATGGAATTAGAAAATCTTAATTCCACCCTATTTATAATGTTTCCCGAACGAATGAAATTAGAATTGTCTCATGGAATTGACAATTCCGTTCTTCAATTCCATAAATCCAAACGCACCCTAAGGGAATTACTTGTAGCAATGTACTCAGGAGCCGCATACCCAAATGTGTGCATAGTCAGTGGGAGCCAAATCATCTCCGGTGATAACCGGATTTGGCAAATCCGGTTATCACCCGTAGAGGTCACCACGTATCTCCTTTGACACCCCTTAACCATGGTTAAGGTTCACCCACCCCTAGGGTTCACTCACCCATTTTTTGGTTTTTTTTTTAAATATTACCTTTTTTAAAAATTAAAAAACTGTTTTTAATATTAAAAAAACTCAAAAAACAGTTTTTTTTTATTTTAAAAAAAGAATTAATATTTTGAAAAAAAACCATAAATGGGTGGGTGAACCTTACCCATGGTTAAGGGCTGTCAAAGGAGACACGTGGCGACCTTTAGGGGTGATAACCAGATTTGCCAAATCCGGTTATCACCCGTATAGGTCACCACATATCTCCTTTGACACCCCTTAACCATGGCTAAGGTTCACTCACCCATTTTTTGGTTTTTTTTTTAATATTACCTTTAAAAAAAATTAAAAAACAGTTTTTAATATTAAAAAAACTCTAAAAACAGTTTTTTTTAATTTTAAAAAAAGAATTAATATTTTGAAAAAGAACCATAAATGGGTGGGTGAACCTTACCCACGGTTAAGGGGTGTCAAAGGAGACACGTGGCGACCTCTAGGGGTGATAACCGGATTTGCCAAATCTGGCTATCACCGTAGAGGATTTGACTCCTAGTCAGTGTTGTTTCAAACGAGTGACCACCCGATGGACCCACTTTTGTCAAGCCCATATTAGGAAATTTTGGATTATAAGACTACAAAAAGATCAAAAGTTAAAGCACATATAAGAACTCCAGTTTTATTTCATGAACATATTTCTTATTCCTCCAATTATAAGTTACAAATTGTATAGTGTTTTTTTTTTTGGATGGTAAATCATGTAGTGTTTTACCCCATCAAGCAGGATATGTGAGGCCTGGAAGTCTCGTTAAATGACTTGCGTATCCGAAGAATGCAAGAAATTCAGTCCTCGAGCGGCTCCTATCACTATTTTGAGCCGTATGTCCCATGAAAGTGGTGGTGACCCCCCTGCACAACAAGTCAGTATATAGTGAACCAGATGAACTTAAAAGACACTGAGTCTCTGTGTGTCATATTTTTATAGATCTCCTTAGTTTTTGTTTAGTTTCTTACTTCTGAAAAGGTGGTTTTCCAAGCGTCCGTTCTGCGTGAATTCAAAAACAAGGAGGAGCTCTTTATCCTCCAAACAGTATCCCAACAGCTTAACAAGGTTAGGATGAGGAAGCTTTCCTAAGAAATTCACCTCTGACTGCACCCACAAATGATTTAAGTGAATCTATAAACGAAATCGAGAAGAGATTTAATAACTGTATAGAAAAGTAACCCCAGGTATTAAATCTTCTGTCCTTAAGATAAATGAAAAGTCTATATCTATAAGAAATCCTTCTCTTCTAAACTTATTGTTTATGCCAGAAACAAAACAAATAGGTTCATTTTCTATTTAATTTGTTTTCTGTGAATCAGCATTGTTTGCAAAAACAAATTCCTTATGTAAAAAGTAAAAATCACTTACTTTTTCTAAAAACTCAAGAAGAGAGTTGAACGTGTGATTCCCAAACCTTGCTTTGGTTCACTGTTTCTCTATTATTTATAACCTATTACAATGTATTACAATGTGTAACCATTTCTTTTGTGTAAGGATTTACAGACTTTGAGATTTACAAGAGAAGAAACAAATTGAAATCTTTCTAAATAGGTTGTTGCTGCCACCTCATGGAGATATATTCATGTCTAAAGAATTTGAAATACTTCCATTTCTAGACCCTATGCCAACTCTTGAGAGCTGGCCAGATCTGTGAGATCTTTGATTTGCTTTCTCTTGAGTATCGGATCCTTGATTGCCGCCATTGTAGCCCCTCAAGCTAATGGTCCGTGATCGGATCATGAGCTTGTCTTTTAACAATTGAAAACGAGCGGAAGTGAGACCTTTGGTAAAAATATCAACCACTTGATCAACGGTGTTGATATATTGCACATCAAGTTCTTTCCGAATGACCTTTTCCCGTACATAATGAAAATCAACTTCAAGATGCTTTGTTCGGGCATGGAAAACAGGATTAGAGGTGAGAGAAATTGAGCTGATATTGTCACACCAGATGAGAGGAGCAGTAGGTAAATAGATGTGCAAATCTTTGAAGAGAAGCCGTAACCAAGAAATTTCAGCAACTGTATGGGCTAGTTGACGATATTCAGACTCCGTGCTAGATCGAGACACAGTGGACTGCTTTTTGGCACTCCATGAGATGTGGTTAATTGAAGCCCAGATAAATGCAATAACCACCTGTGGATCTTCGATCAACCGGATTTCTAGCATAGTCAGCGTCACAATAGGCTTCGAGCTTAAGAGAACCAGGCTGAAACAAAATACCGTGATCGACCATCCCTTTGATATAGCGTAAAATCCGTTTTACCGCAATCCAATGAGTGGTGGAGGGGCGATGCATAAACTGACATACCTGATTGACAACAAATGCAAGATCAGATCATGTTAGAGTGAGGTATTGTAGGGCCCCGACTACACTGCGATATTCAGTTGGATCTTCAAGAGGATCACCGTCAGATGAATCCAACTTCTTGCCACAAATAGATGGAGACGTATATGGCTTTGCGGCAACCATGTGGGTTCGAGTGAGAAGATCTAAGGCATAGGCGGTTTGAGATAGATAAAGGCCCCCTGCAGAAAAGTTAGCCTCGAGGCCGAAAAAATAATGCAGACGACCCAAGTCTTTCATTGCAAAGACTTTTCCAAGGTCGGTAATGAGATGATTAAGAGAGGTCTGTAAGCAATATATCATCAACATATATATCAACAGAAAGAGGGACACTCCATCCTTGTGATAAGTGAAGAGGGAATAATCCGCCTTAGAACCAGAAAAATCCAAGTCTTCAAGATAGTTGGAAAATCTTTGAAACCAAGCCCGTGGCCTGTAGAGAGACTTGTGCAACTTACAAACATGATGAGGGAAAATGGGATCTTCAAACCGCTTGGGTTGCCGCATATAGACATCCTCACCCAACATGCCATGAAGAAAGGCATTTTGGACGTCAAGCTATCGAATGTTCCACTTCTGATGAACAGCAAGAGCAAGAACTGTGCGAATAGTAGTGTGCTTCACCACGGGACTAAATGTTTCAGTGTAGTCCAATCCCTGTTGTTAAAGCCTGTGCTTGTGATTTTTACACTGAATGTCTGGAGCAATGCCGGAATTGTGGTCTAACAATAGTTAACTCCATCACAACCACTCTCTATGGCACTATCTTTGTTGCATGTCGATATGCACCCTCCAACCACATCCTCATCTCTGGTGATGGAAAATGGACATAGCATTGCTCTTGTGATAATACATGAGTGAAATCCTCTCTGCCCAATCATTAAGCCTGTTATGATCCAAAGGCATCTGGTCCATCCAGGTTGCAGAACTTCTAGGTCCTACTTGGTTGCAATAATCTACATGGCAGCTTCTCAATTTAGGCTATCAAAATTTAGTTAAAGCAATAACACATGTATGGTGTTGGCATGCAATTTTTTTTTGGATTTTGAGAGTAAGGTTAACATTCCCCATTATTACTAATTAAACCACAACCTGGGAGGTCCATGTGGCATCTTGGGAGGGATTTTAGGGGATTTAGTAACACGCTTTGTTCGCTACGAGTAAGGAAACAATACTTGTAGAGCAGTGATAGGCGAACCCATAAAATCCATTTAGAAACCTAAGACTGGACCTCATTGATGAGTATTTAAGAGGGGGGTGCTGGACCAATGAAGTCCAGCCTTAGGTTTCTAAATAGATTTCATGGGTACGTTAACTATTTCTCTTACCTGTATAGTGCATCTCCCACCGAGTTCCAAAGGGACGCGTCTCTTCACCTCGCATCCGTCCAGATTGTGAGTTCCCCAAATCAACTTCCTCTTCCGCTCGGGAGTATTTTTTTCAGATCAAACTTCCTTACCTCTACTTTTATATCCTCCGAACTCTCCATATTACACTTCTTTACATATGTTATCAAATGACACCATCCCAACAAATGTGTCTATAACTTCCTAGATGAGTTTTGCCAGGACCTTACCTTTGAAGAGTAATTTTAGGACAATTTTTTTATGAATATCTAAAGGGGACGCAACTCTTGGGTTCCTGCCTTTTGGGTGATTTGGATGGGGACTCAATGCTCGGTTTTGATGCAGGTGTTAGTGAGGACACATCTCTTCACATGGCAGTTTGATGGATGTTGGATCTATATAAACACACTCCTCTCTCTTCCTCTCTAGAGCTGTAAGCCTTATCATCTATCAACAAACAGCACATATTTTTACTCAATCACGCGGGATGTCTCTATTTTTATGGGGACGGATGGCCCACTATGATGAGCAATATGAACAACGCTTGTGTAAAAGGATTTGTGTTGGAGAGATCTCAACTTGAGAACGTCTCTACTGTATGCATTATATTTATAAACAATTGAACATACAGTGCATTACAATAAGAATAGAAATAAGAATATTATTTCATGTATACAAGGAAACCCAATATTGGAGGTTGTTGATAAAGGATATCTCTTCAATTAGAGTGATCCTTGCGGATATGAGGAGCCCCATATGGCATGTGCCAACTGTAGGAGATCTTGTTGCTAATACACCTCCGCAAGGTGATGACACAGGTGACATCAACTTGGATTGAAGTAATCGAAAGCGTGGGCCATTAAGGCCTTTAGTGAAAATATCAGTTGGTTGCTCGGAAGTGGGCACAAAATTAATTTCCAAGTCCCCTTGAATAACCCGTTCTCAAACGAAGTGATAATCAATTTCTATATGCCTTGTACGAGCATGAAAAATAGGATTAGCCACCATGTAAGTAGCACTCACATTGCCGCAAAATAATTTAATTGGTGAGGAAAGATGAATGCCCAAATCATGAAGTATATAATAAAGCTAGATGGTGTCGGCTGTAGTAACGGCTAAAGCAAGGTATTTGGCTTTGGCACTAGAACGAGAGACCGTTTTCTGTTTCTTGCTACACCAAGAAACTAAATTGGGACCAAGAAAGGTACAATAACCCGTTGTGGAGTGGCAATCATCATATTGCCAGCCCAATTAGCATCAAAAAATGATGTAAGAGCAAAACTGGAACAAGGATGAATAGTCAAACCACGACCTAAAGTGCCTTTGATGTAGCGGAGTATACGTTTAGCAGCAATCAAATGATGTGTCGTTGGCTTGTGCATGAATTGACATGCTTGGTTGACCGCATATGTAAGATCCGGACGTGTGAGGGTGAGATATTGAAGAGCACCAACAAGTTGACGATATGAAGTAGGATCCACAAGGGGAGTACCCTCATTAATCGGCATCTTGGAGCGGATAGCAACCGATGTAGAACACGGTTTCGCACCTTGCATATCATGCTTGGTCAGCAAATTAAGAGAATACTTATTTTGTGTGAGGATCAATCCTGAGCCACAGTGAGTGACCTCCATGCCAAGAAAGAAATGTAGGTTGCCCAAGTCCTTCATATGAAAGGTGGAACCAAGTGTAGTGATGAAAGATCGAATGTGGTCCTCGTACAACAAGAGAACCATAATCCCAACAGCACTTTGGTGAATAAACATAGAACTATCTGCTTGACTACAACTGAAGAAGAAAGGTGCTAAACTTTTGAAACCACGCTCGATGGGCTTGCTTGAGCCCGTAAAGAGCCTTATGTAGGCGACACACATGATTGGGAAAAGCATTATCAACAAATCTAGGAGGTTGTACCATAAAGACCTCCTCTTGGAGAACACCATGAAAAAATGCATTACTAACATCAAGTCAGCGAATGACCCAATTTTTTGAAACTGCTATTGAGAGAACAAGGCGAATGGTTGTTGGCTTGACTACCGGGCAAAACGTTTCATCGAAGTCTACTCCATGTTGTTGGTTAAAACCTTTGGCAACAAGGCGGGCTTTGTAGCGTTCAAGAGAACCATCAGCCCGTTGCTTAACCTTGTAAACCCATTTGCAGTCAACAACATTTATACCTGGGCTAATTAGAACAAGCGACCATGTTTGGTTGCAGAGGAGTGCATTGAATTCCTCA
Source organism: Tetracentron sinense (assembly GCA_015143295.1). Classification (NCBI taxonomy): domain Eukaryota; kingdom Viridiplantae; phylum Streptophyta; class Magnoliopsida; order Trochodendrales; family Trochodendraceae; genus Tetracentron; species Tetracentron sinense. The sequence continues at coordinate 22,341,661 of CM026574.1, forward strand.
ACCATTACTGCATGCCAAGGAGGAAGTTTGTTAGCTTGAGAGAAGCATGTAGGTTCAACTAGGCCGGGTGTTACCCGAGTGAAGAGGCCAGTAGAAAGCCATGCTTTGGGAGTGAGTGTACTGTCCTTGCTTCAAGTATTGTATGGATGACCTGGAACAGCAGAGGTGGTGCCGGTCTGCATAGGTGGGATGGGATACTCACTAAGATCAACCATTGGATCAATTGGACCGGTTGTTGGTGGTGTACGACCAGCTAATGATCCTTGAGAGGAAGGAAGCGAGTTGTGTTGCTGGAAGCTTGGTGTTGTAGTCGAGTGATCATGATCACCTTGATGGGGTGGAGGTGATGAGATGGAAGCAAGTGGAGTGGAGGACATGTGATGGACAACATTAGTTGAAGTGGAGCTTGACACTTGAGAAGGAACCGTTGGTGTAGCCAACACACCTTGATGAAAGGAATTGATTGGTGGCATTGAAATGGTGCTTGGCAGAACTGTAACTGGTGAGGAAGGTGGCACATTGTTCATGGTCCTGCAAGTAAATACCAAATGGAAAAGAATGTTCAATAAAGAGTACATGTCGCGAAATATACACCCGACCCGTTAGAGTATCAAGGCACCGGTATCCCTTATGGCAATGACTGTAGCTGATGAAGATACACTTAGCTGACTTGGGACTGAGCTTGTCATGTCGTACAGACCCGAGGAATGGGTAGCATTCACATCCAAAAATTCGAAGGAATTTATAATCCGGTTTATGCCCAAAAATGATTTCAAATGGGGATTTACTCTTGAGGATTGGTGATGGCATCACGTTGGTAAGAAATATTGCAGTGGTGAAGGCCTCAAGCCAATAAGGTTTGGGCAACCCACTTTGGGAGAGAAGAGCATTTCCCGTTTCCACTAAATGTCTATGTTTCCGTTCAACCAGGCCATTCTGTTCTAGGGTATAAGGACACGACTTGCGATGTAGAATGCCATGCGAGTTCAAGAATTTGGAAAAGGCAAGACTCACAAACTCACCACCCCCATCACTTTGGAAGATCTTAATCTTGGAGTCCAATAAATTTTCCACATGTCGTTTAAAATTCTCAAAACATCGAAGACTATCGGATTTGCGTCACATAGGGTAGAGCCATGTGAAGCGGCTATAGTCATCAACAAACAAAATATAATAGCAGTACCCAAAGTTGGAGGCAATTGGTGCGGGGCCCTAAACATCACAGTGAATGATGTGCAAGGGAGATGAGGCATAGTGAGTGGTTGATTTGAATGGAAAACGGTGGCTCTTAAATAAATGACAGTCAGAGATTTATTCAATGAAAAATAGACATCGTTATTTTTAAGTAAACATTGCATAATAGAAGAAGATGGATGTCCTAGCCGACGGTGCCAATCTTCAAAGGATGTGGATGCCTAAAGCTGTGCACCTAGAACCTTTCTGCATGAGAATCGGGTATAGATCACAATCAATCGGTCCTTCGAGTACTACCTTCCCCATATGAAGATCCTTTATTGAGTAGCGCCATGGATAAAAAGTAAAAGAGCAATGATTATCTCTTGTTAGTGCAGCCACTGAAACTAAATTCCTCTTAATATCAGGCACTAAAAGAACCGAAGCAAGGTTCAAAATAGAATTTGGAGTGGAGATAGAGGAGTTACCAACTCGTGAGATCGGTATCTCATTACCATTGCCAACCATAACCCAATCTTGGCCTGAGTAGTTTGTTATGTGATTAAGAACAGAAGGATTTGACATCATATGGTTAGTAGCACCAGTATCAGCATACCAATATTGATCATAAGGCTATGATATAGACATTGCAGCAAATGATTGGAGCAAAGAGTCATCTTGGTACACATGATTAAAGCATTGTCAGCATTGAAGTGTCGAGTGACCTAGTTGAAGACAAATTTGGCAAGCAAGAGTGTGACGTGTAGGACCTCAAAAAGAGTCATCAGGTCCAGAGCCAAGAATCCCACGGAATTGACCACGATCAGTAGAGAAGGAACCTCGGCGATTTGAGTGGCCATGATTGCCACAGTGAGAGTGGCGACCACCACGACCCAGAAATTTTGTTGTCTAGGCCTGGTGTTTACCAAAATAACATCTGCGGTAGCAAGTTCCTGGAACTGAAGAAGGCGTTGTTCTTGAACAAGGAGACGAGAGCGCAACTCTGAAAAGGAGATCGGTTCAACGCGATTGGAGATTGCTGTGGTAAATGATTCATATTCAAAAGGTAGACCACCCAAAGCATGCAAGACCAGTTCACGATCGGGAACTTTATCTTCGGTGACTGCAAGAGCATCAGCCAGTTTCTTCAGCTCATTCAAGTATTCAAAAATAAAGGAGGACCCTTTGCAGAGGGTTTGAAGTTGGAGACGTAGCTGCATAGTCCGTGCTTGGGACTGTTGCGTGAATGAGAGTGCAAGAGAATCCCAAATGGCCTTGGAGCTTACGAGACCAACTGTTTGCTCCAAGACTGATTCAGTGAGTGTTGGATTAATGCAACTTGTGACGTATTGGTCACCACGATGCCAAGATAAATAGGCTTGATTTGGATCGCCCTTGTCGAGATGGGTAGGTGGGACAGGTAAGTTTCCATCGATGTATCCAATGAGGTCTTGAGATATGAAAATGGGAAGAAGTTAATTCTTCCACAAGAGATAGTTGGTCTCATTCAGTTTAACAGACACAAACTGAACAATGTTAGAGATCTGAAAATGAATAGAGGGGGATGGCTGTGATGGTTGTTGAGAAATCTGAGAAGATGAGATAGGGGAACTTGCAGCAGTAGAGGCCATGACAGACTACAAAGGAGAGAGAAGTGCTCACTGAAAAAGAAGAAGAAGAAAAATTTAAACCCAAGCTCTTGATACCATGTAAAAGGATTTGTGTTGGAGAGTTCTCAACTTGAGAACGTCTCTACTGTATGCATTGTATTTATAAACAATTGAGCATACAATGCCTTACAATAAGAATATTATTTCATGTATACAAGGAAACCCAATATTGGAGGTTGCTGATAAAGGATATCTCTTCAATTAGAGTGATCCTTGCGGATATGAGGAGCCCCATCTGGCATGTGACCAATTGTAGGAGATCTTGTTGCTAATAGCTTGATTGATGACATTCATCGTTTTCTGCTCTTTCTTAATCCACTACTCCTCTCTCTCTCCAAAACCATATTTTATTCTTTTCCTCTGCCGGTCTAAAGAAACCGAGGGGAAATAGTTTGCTCATCGGTTTCATCACGGATACGTTTCTTTGAAGGTTGCTGCTTCCCTATCTCTGTCGTTTATATATGATATGCTTCCATTTTGTAACAAGTTTGTTGGGAGCATCATTTATACGCAATTAATGTTGTCAACATTAAACGTTTAATGTTGGGACTGTAGTTGCAGAGTCTTGCCATTCACTCCATGCTATGTGCCTATGTACTGCTACTTTTGCTCACATGTACTCTAATTTGTTATCCGATCGCATTGGTTGATTTATTAGTGTTTGTTTTCAGTTATATGATTGACGCATCATGCAAGAATGTGTGTAATATCATTCTCTCATTGTAATTTTTTTTGTATTATTCTATACTGTTAGGTAGGATTTTGGGTCTTGCATTCCATTGTATATAAAGATATTAAATTCATTATAGAATTCAATTGAGAATGCAATTGAAACTGCGACACCAAAGGAGGGGACAGCCTAGGTGGAGGACAAACTCGCTAAGTATGAATAGTGTTAATAATGTTGCGGAATATTGATCTTACGCTATCTACTCTCATGTATTCTACTCTCACCTAAAAAATCAAGTAATTAATTTTTTGATTCATGTAGCCTACCAAGTAAATTTTTTGGTTTTGGTTTAAATTTTAATGATAGGTGAATATGTTCATGTTATGAATTACTTTGTTTTGTTTTTTTGCGTTTTATGTTATATTAATTTTTTTTTCTCATTTTTACTTATGTTTTTTATTCATTGTAAATTCTTTCATCTGCTCCCATCTTATATCTTATAGTTTTCATCTTTATCATTTCCGCGCATCGCACGGGTCACTTTCTAGTTCCCGTAAAACAAGGTGGGAAACGATGCCATCTTTTCTTTTATAATTTATAAATATAATAAGAGTTGCGCGGGCGCCCACAGCCTGCCACTTGTCTATTTTTAAATCTTTTTTAACCATGATTAAATTTATTTACATGAGGTTAATATATATTATTTAAATAAAAACCAAGGTTAGATGGATGAACCCTAGGGGTGGGTGAATCTTAACCACAGTTAATGAGTGTTAACTAACTTGAGGTTATTTTTCTAAAAACCAATGTTAGATGGATGAACCCTAAGGATAAATGAATCTTAACCACAGTTAATGAGTGTTAACTAATTGTGAACGCATAAATTTACCGCCTTTCCTCCCCTCTCAACTCTAAGTGTCGAGATAAGGTCCGAGAGTAGAGGAATAACGCTAAATTTATTCTAAGAGTCGCCACCTACTTAGAGGAAGTAGGATCCCGAGATAATCCAAATAAGGGGGTCTATGGTCCAGAGTAGTCTAGGTAAGAGATCCCTTTAGGTCCTGGGGAAGGGGTTAGGCACCCCAGGACCTCCATCCAATGATGGTAACCTACTCATTAGGTCCAAATTAAACATTTAAAAAAATCACTTAACATTTCCTAAAACAATTATTAATTTTGCTAATCGAGTACAAATCAAAATGGGGTGTAAAAAGTTTATTTTTGGTTGGGGTCGAACCCTGATTGGGCTGCCTACTTATCCGGTTAGTCGGAATCAGACCCTCATAGTAGTTCGGGGGTCCGTGACTGTTTTTATACTCGTTTCGGAGTGTGGTCACTTCCAACTCGTGTTTGAGTTGGGGAGGGGAAATGGAATTGAGATTTATGAATCTCATTCCGGGAGATAGTCGCGTGGCTAGGTGCTCGTGGTGGAGCTCTAGGGGGCGTTCACTTATTAGGGTAAATTTCTTTCAGATTTTTTGGATTTTTGTTATTTTGTATTTTTTATTTTTTTGTATTTTTTAACTTTGGCAAGTTTAACTAGTTAAGGCTATCCTAAGTGCCCAAGGTAGGCAAAAGGAAAATAAAGTCTAAATGATTTTAATTATCTTAAAGGCAAAGAGCAGGGCGGATCGAGCGGCCTTAAACCAAAAGAGGCTATGGTTTAAATACGGACCCTGCTCTAGGTCCCAAGGGAGGATAGACCAGTACCTTTAATTTATTTTAATCTTTTTATTTTTTATTTTTTTGTAAGACTAAACTAACGGGGTAGGCCAATTATTTAGGGTTAAAGAAAAACTACCTAAATGCCCAATGTAGGCAAAATAGGAAAATAAAACGTGGCCTAACCTTATTGCACACACATGGACAATAAATTGAAATAAATAAATAAAAGATTATACCTGACCAGAAGTGGCGTGAAGGTGATGGGGGCTGCTCCAAAATGATAGATCCTCTCTATCTCTCTAAAAAATAAATATCCACAGAACAATGGATCCAATAGAAAAAAACAACGAGAGATAGAGAGCCGGTTATGTTTCTACCTCCGAAAACACAGAGTGATAAATCTGAAAATAATGAAGGCAACCAATAGTCACAGAACTATTATACAAGTGACAACCAAAAAACAGTAAAAGAGCCTGGTGATTATTCAGGTCAGAAAACAACGTTGCTCACGTAAATGAGAGGAATCTCAAAAAAACGTGATCTAGATATTACTATTAGGAATACACAGGATTAATATGAATCAAGATAGATCAAGAACTATCAAGAACTAAATCTACATCTCAGAGAAGACTGGATCGAGAGACCAAGTAGAGATTTGAAGATGGATTCAGTGGAGATTTGAAGATGGATTCAGAGAAAACAGACCTGAAAATTTGGGAGGCCGGAGATAGAAGATGATCCTGGGATATACAGTACGAGCTGGCTCGAATGGTGACTGCTCAGGTGAACCAAAATTGACGTCAACATACATGAACTGGATCTATATAATAAGACAAAGAAAAACCAGATCCAAAATTCCAGATCCAGCCGAATTAAATCAAGATAGAAAGGAGATAGAAGAGAGAAATTACCAATTGAGAGGTACAGACTTCGGCCGGAGTTGGATAGAACCTGTAACTTGCCGGAGAGAAGATCGGAATGGAGCCAATAGAAGGGATAAACAGAGGCGAAATAACTTCCCCTACCACAATATTAGATCTCAGAAAATCAGAAAGGGGTAAATAAAAAGAAAGAAAATAGAAACAAGAAAAAAAACCAGAGAAGAAACTTGAGGGATCAAGCAGATCTAGATCTCGATCTAGAAATTCTAGATCTAGATCTAGAAATTACTGATCAGGGAATAAAATCAGTCGGCATAAACCGAAATCAAGGAGAAAGAAGAATGAGAGATACCTTGGGCGCGACTCCGAGTTCACTGGTGACACTAGTTCGCCGGTTGGTTCAGGTACGGTGAAGCCTATTGATCGGGCCCTCGTCAGCAAGAGAGAGTAGAACGGGAGAGGGAGAGAGAGTGGGGGAGCTGCATAACTACCGAAATGGTCTGGATGATGGTGGGGGAACTCGAGATCCAAGGATCTAACTGAGCTCGAGATGTTGTCGCCGGAGATGGTGATCAAAGCCCGCCGGAAGGAATGACCGCCATAGATGGTGAAGAAGATAACTGGTCTGCACCCGCCGAAGAAATCATGGTTTAGGCATGATGGTGAGCCTGCCGCCGGACTAACGCTGCCTTGGAAGAGAGATGGAGGCTTGGTGATCTACTGTTTTTACCGAAGGAAAAGAAGAGAGAGGAGGGAAATCGGGAAGGAGAGAAGACTCCCTGGCTGGAACCGAGTGAGGTTTTGATTTTTTTGTTTTTTTAACCCTATCTTATTCTTTATATATGAAACAGTGATGGGCCTTGGTGGATGGATTTAGGATTATGGGCCTTGAGCCTTTAGGGTATAAACCCTTGAAACCCTTGAGGGCTAGGCTTGGTTGCATTTGGGCTTGTATAGTTTTTATCCAATGGGTTCAAGATATGGGCTTGGATATATGGGTTTGTGGTTTAGGTGACTCTGAATGATGGATCCCTCTCTCTCAACTCCTCTCCTCTCTACTGTAAAAAGAAAATAATAATATCAAAATAAGGTAAAATTGAGTTAAGTAAATAATAATAATAATAATAAAATAAATAACTAAAAAGGTAAACGAGATTTTAAGGGTGTAAAAATGGGGTGTTTACACTAATTTAAGATTATTTTTCTAAAAATCAAGGTTAGATTGATGAACCCTAGGGATGAAGGAGTCTTAACCAGAATTTATAAAAGTTAAAAGGGATACATGGCATCCCGTGGATGCGTAGCGGAACGCATATGCACAAACATTCATTCTCCATATCTCTACAATTATAATGAGAGAGGTAGAGGTACAAAAGTAGCTTGAATCTTTAAACAATGACAAGAAAATCTTATAGCTTATTCCTACATGAGTTAATTTAAAAAAGGGTATCAATGTAATTTTTAAAAATAACTACCTACAACCCCAGGGCCAGCGCCTGTCCATTAAGCCATCAAAGCCCATGCTTTAGGCCCCACAAAAATGAAGGCCCCAAAGCATGGGCTTTGATGGCTTTATGAACCTGATTTAGTGAAAAGAAACCCTAAAAAGGCCCAATTAAAAAAAAGGCTCCATTTATAGTGAGTCCAATAAAAAAAAAAGCCCCATTTAAAATTCTCACTTTAGGTCTCCAAATGGCTTGGGCCGGCCCTGTTCAACCCCTTCTAAAAGCCACAATCCCTTCATATCTTTGTATCTTTTGTCTTCTTTGTCTTTTTTGTTTTGTTTTTGTTTTAGGGTTCTATCTTCTTTATCTTCTCTCTTCTTTTACTCCACTTACCGCCAAACCTGCTTCAACCACCTTAACTTCCCCCAATCACGCCTCAACCACCTTCACTCCCATACCCCTCTTTCTCCTCTCTCTCTACATCTTCCCCCAGAGAGAAATTGCTAGATTCGTCATTTTTCCATAGAAGGCGAAACAACCATGGAAAGGGAAAGGGGGTGAAAGGTAAAGGAGAGAGAATCTTGAACTCAGCGTAAGAGGGGGCTTGAGTATTACAGAACCGGGCAGCAAACAACACAGTGATGCCATTAAACTCTATTTTAGAAGACCTATGAGTCGATCAAAGGGCTCTTCTGATCTTTCCTATAAAGAAAAACAATTTGAAGTGGAGGGAGAAGGAACTAAACATAATTCTGTCTCATCATCTTCTAGACAGATTTGCTTTGAACTCTCCAATGAGCATCCTATGGTCCAACCTGGATTGGTGATGATCAGTAGGTATCTGTTTGCTAACTTAGCGGATTTCCAAACAACAAACGGGTCTCTCCATCCCCATTTACTTGATAATCTTTGCTTATCTCCAAGATTACGCTCGCGTGAGTCCGTCCAAACTAGTGGTAAGTACCTTTTATTTATCTTCTTTTAAACGCATCCCCTTTTTTTTTTTGATACATTAGTTTTAATATTGAATACAATAAGATGTGAGTTTTAATAGGCCTATTATCAAATCATTTGTTGAATTTTCATGAAATCAAATAAGCAAAGAAATAAACAAATTAAAAAAAAAAAAAAACCAATGGCAGGATGCTACTGTCATGTTGGTGGTAATCTTGCAAGCGGTAAGATTTCGAGTTTTAATAGGCATTTTGTTAATTCTTTCTTCATTTTTTATTAAATAAGCAAAGAAATGAAGGAAGAAAACTTTACAGTGGCTGGCTGGATGTTAATGTCGTGTTGGAGAAGACGGGGACATGGTTAGAAGACGAACATGATAAGTTAGGGTTTGAAATAAGTAAATGGCAAAGCGATGTTTGTGTTGAACTTGGATGAGTTAGGATTTAAAATAAGTAAATGACAAAGTCATTGGCAAAGTCATGTGTGTTGCACTTGGATGAGTTAGGGTTTGAAATAAGTAAAGGGCAAAGTCATTGACAGTGTGTGTTGGCCTATTTTGTGTGTGTTTAAATGATTAGTTTTTAAACCAAAAAAAGAAATAATTAAATGGCAAAGCTGATTTAAAGGCTTTGTATTTCTCTTCATATTTGTCTCTTTATATTAGTTGGATTGGGAAATAATCGATTTTTAGGACCATTCGAGTGTTATGCCAATGTCTAATTAATAATTTAGCATTATCAAATGTTGTTAATTAAGATTGATTCACCCTATGGTTCATCCAACTAACCTTGGTTTTAGGAAAAACTAAAAAATGTATATTGCCCTTGGATTTGTTAAGATTAACCAAAGTTAAAGAGTGTGCTTCTATATGGAATGTTGCCCTCAACTGCCCTTCAACCATGGCCCTTGAACTATGGTTATATTAACCTTAGGTTTATTTAGACCCTTTTGGCTTTTTCCTTCAATAGTGTTTTTGGAAATATATTTAATCCGAGATCCTTTTGGTCTTTTTTTCCAAATAATGATTTTCACACCGAATGGATTATGAATTTGTGGATTCAAATTCCCTAATATACTTTTTTTTTTCTATTAGATGTCATTCTAACAACTTTTTTGAAATTACTTAGGATTAAACCAAGATACACTAGCATATCATCCAAACAAAATTTGAGATATTTTGTTATATTACAATTAACATGTTTCAAATTAATCTTTTTCATTATATCATTGCAATTATAAGGATTGTTCACTCACGTGCATTCCACTAGTATATATATATATGAGTGTAGCAGTAAAAACATAAAAAAAACAATAACAATACTTCTAGGTTAATGGTTACAGAGAGAATGCAAAGATGGGGAAATATAGTCCGGTTCAAAATGCAGTAGAGTGGAGAGAGAGAGAAAAAAAAGGAGTAGAGGTGAGGAATTGTGATATAAGGAGTTTTAGTTAGTTAGTTATGATTGCAATTACTTTAATGCCCCTTGTTAAACGCTTTCATGTCACAATATGATACCAGTGTTGTCAGAGCTAGACCGGGCATCGAACCGGTAGAGTGGCCGGTTCTTGGTTCCACCGGTTCAGTTTGACTGTGTACTTTTTGCAAGAAATAAATTAAAAAAACATTTTTTCCCTTAATTCTTTTCGGTTCCTAACCGATTACCACCGATTCTACTGGTTTTGATTGGTTCTATCCGATTCTTAAAGAAGCCCAATTTTGAGGGTTTTGGGAATCGACGAGGGGGTTAGTTCTCAGTTCCACTAGTTCGATCGGCCGGTCCGATCCGGTTCTGACAACAAGGTATGATAACATAGGCTCATTAGTAATATTAAGAAAAATCAAATAACTTTTTTTAACCATGTTTCTCTCATTATAATAATAGAAATATAGTTTGAAGATTTCCTATGTTGGGATCTCTTTAACATATAATAGGACTTTTTCATTATACTAAATATAATATACAATTATATAGTATATTCAATATCTTTACTATTATAATGCGAGAGGGCCTGATTTTTTCGAAATTCCTAAATTACCCTTATGTAAAACAAAACCTTGATTTAATATTTTATTTTAATTCTCAAACTACTCCTTGCTCATTTCTATTTAAAGAATACAATCATAGACAATCACGATTGAACTCGGGGAGAGTTCAATCGCACCTGAGGGTTAACATGTGTCCCTTTTAACTCTTATTAACTGTGGTTAACTTCTTCCCCTCCCTCTCAGGTGCATCCCACGTGCCACGTAATAATAACAATATATTTTCATCTTATATTACTCTTTTTTATTTTTTTCAAGGCTCAGGATCCTCTTGAGTTCAACTCGAGAGAATCTCTCAAGTTGGAACCCCTAGAGGTTGCCACGTGTCTCCTTTGACATCCCTTAACCATGGGTAAGGTTCACCCACCCCTAGGGTTCACTCACCCATCCTTGGTTTTTTTTTTTTATATTAATTATTATTTTTTAAATTAAAAAAATATTTTTAATATTAAAAAACTCTAAAAACAGTTTTTTTAATTTAAAAAATAATAATTAATAAAAAAAAAAAAACCAAGGATGGGTTAGTGAACCCTAGGGGTGGATGAACCTTACCCATGGTTAAGGGGTGTCAAAAAGAGACACGTGGCGACCTCTGGGGGTTTCAACTCGAGAGATTCTCTCGAGTTCAAATTCTCTCGAGTTGAACTCGAGAGAATCCTGTGCCTTTTTCAAATGTCTTGCACGTGCTGCCTCCGCTAGTTAACAAGCCCTTCAGAGCGGGTAAAGCTGGTACAAAACCCTTACATACAAAGAAAGAAAATGAAAATAAATAACGGCAAAGAAAAGAAAATGCAAAAATGGCGAGGCCGAGCCGTCCTCACCCTTGGTCCTACTCCTACCCCATGAGCCGGCGCTTCCTGAACCTCTGAGTCAGCTGGAGAACCTTCCCGTTCAGCTTCGAGCTGCCTCCTTGTTCCATACCCCTTGATGCTGGGGATCTTTTCTTTTTCTTATCCTCCTCTGCTACAAACAGAGGATTATTCGAGTTCAGATTACCATTGCCGATGCAAAAATTCCTGTTACTCTCTCCATAATTCACAATTTCACCGGATTCAAGCTTGAACGTATGCTGAGTACTATTTCTCACGCTGCTGGCATTGGAGAAATTCAATTCTCTAGTGAGGAAGGTCTCTGTCTGTGTCTGCTGGTGGATATGGATCGAGCTAGGGTTTTCAGCTAGACTACTTGAGCTAGGGTTTCCGAAGTGAATTGGCTTCGAAATCTCTTGACCGTTGGTGGTAGAAGAAGCTGGAGATCTATATACAGAGTCCTTAATTTCTATACTGTTGAAATTAAAGAAAAGCCTAACCTTGTTCATCAGCTCCGAGCTCTGAAATATCAATTCAGTTGACCCTACTTCAACAACACCATACGCTGATGGTATACAAACCATCGTCTGTAATCCATACATCTGAGCTTGCTTCGCTCGCTCACAAGATGAACTCAAAAGCTTCTCGCTTCCGGCGATCCACACCGGAGACGAAGCAAGGAACGCCTTACCTGGAAGTCCACAGCCGTTGATGAACGACTGCGTCATCGAAACCAGAAAGAACCACTCGGTCGTCAGTAACCTCCTCATCAATATAATCATCTGCAGGAGCCGGACCTCCGGAGATCAACGAACAGAGCTCTCGGAGCACCTTTTTCCGATGTTCTTGTTCAGCCGCCAACGTCGGACTCATTTTCCGATTCATCTTATCTTCTTCTCCTTTATAGAATCCATCGCCCCATCCAAGGATAGAAGCACCGGAGATATCGGAGGAGGATTGCCAGAAAATACCGTAAGTCCAGATCTCAGAAGCGCCTTCAATTAGGATTTGGAGACGTTGCTGTAGGGTATATGGATTGAAGATCGCCGGCGTCTGAGATTGGTTTAGGGTTTTCGAGGTATCGTTTGAAAACGCCTCATCGAGGCTTCCACTTGTTGCCGTAAACCAACTGGTAGCATTACTGCTGCTGCTGCTCGAGGAGAATTCGACGTTCTTGGAAAGTATGATATTAACCATCTTGAGCAAGAGATTATTCCACTTGGAAACTAGGAGAAGAGAATGCTTTCTGTAATGATAGAGAAAATTCAAGAGTGTTATAATCATCAATGATAGTGGATCGAGTACTGGTTCTAGGCAATAGCCTACTCAAGAGATGGGCCAAAAACCTGTTCATTCCTCGTCAAGTGAGAGAGAAGAGATAGGGGGGAGGTACCTGTCTCGGTCGGCCGGAGAAGGAAGCGGCGCCGGAGAAGGAGGGAAAGGCTGGACTGAAAATGGTTACGATCATGGGCTTGGAAGTTGGAAAGAAATACAAAGAAAGGCTAGGGTAAAACGATTCGTTAACGCGTGCCCGTTGTCGTCATTTCACCTTGTTAAGGCGTGACCGTCGGCGTCAAACGATTCCCAAAAAAATCAAAGAAGATTTAATTTTATATATGATTTTATTGAGTATAGTTTATGAGGCAGGACTCTTTTTGTGTGCATGTTCCCACTTCGGCAGAACGCACACGCCTCCCCAACTTACCATTATCCCTTTTGTAGTTAAGATCCATTAATTCAAAGGTTATATGATTTATTAGTCCATTAAGGGTTCGTTGGTTGGGCGAGAAACTGAGAAAAAGTAAGAAGGAAAGTGAGTTTTCTTACCTTTTTTTTTTTTTTTGTATTTGGTGTGCAAGGAACATACTTTTATTTTTTTGAGACAGTTTGGCATGTGCAACATGTCGCACATATCTGTGTGCCCCTTTTTTGTGCAGTAAAAAGCACATAATATTACTAAAGATAATATCAGGAATACATTCTAAGGTTCATCAATGGTAAACAAAGGCGAAAGTGAAAGGGTAAAAATTTCAAAAAACAGAGGTAGATAAAAAAAATAATACCCCAACTGTGGTTGCACATTATGTAGCAAAATGTCTTCCCACGGGTCTCCCCTAACGCCCTGTGGATGCCCAATCAGATACTAGTCTGTGTGCCCCTTATTGAAACATGACATGTGTCTCTTAAATCTTCCAACCCATTTTATTGAGATTGACGTTAGCACCTTCCATCCAACTAGACCAACTCGTTCCTAAAAGACCAAAAAGGAAACTTAGTATAAATAATAATTAGGATAAAGCTTCTGAGACCCCCTTAGGGCCAAGACCACCGAGACCATTCTCTAAGAGTTGTTTCAAGCCATCCCAGCTTACGTCATGAGTTGTTTCAAGTTGCCTCTTACTTTGTGTCAAGAGATAAATTCTGTAATTGCCAAATTTTGGTGGGGACAAGATAATAGTGTAAGCACCCAATTTTTACACCCCTTGCCGACCTTGGTTAAGCCCCTTAACCACGGTTAATCCCCAGCCTAGACCCTTAACCCTAGGTATAGCCCTAGCCTAACCCTAGGTCTTAACCCTAGTTAAGCCTAACCCTAGCTTAGCCCTAGCCTAGCTCTACCCTAGTCTAGCCCTAGCCAAGCCCTGGGTCCCTAGGGCTCAAGCCCTTAACCCCTTAGAGCATCAAGCCTCGGCCTGGGCCCAAGCCTAGGCCCATACAATTCAAACAACACCCACTCGAGTTCGTGCATGCCTGGGCCGTGAGCCTGATGGGCAATACCCCTGAATGTCGGTAATGGGATTACCAACACCCTGGTTTCTTCAATCAGCAGCACGCCACCCCCTGCAGGGTTCAGGCACGCCCTGCACCTACTCCTCCGGCTTGCAGGCGACCACTCCAACCTCTTGGGCATCCACCCACCCTAGTCCAAATCCCTGGGGTGTCCCCATGGGACTCCCCTATAAATACCGAGTTCCCCCATGGCCAAAACCACTCCTCACCTCCACATCCGAATCCTTGCCCGAGTTCAGTCCCCTCACGCCCTTAGGCCACTTCTAGAAGCTCCCTGAGCATCCCCTTTAAGCCCCAGTAGCTTCCCATCACCTTGTAGCAGCATCACCAGGTGCCACCCACCGAGCTCCACCATTGTTCGTGGCTCCACCACCAGTCACGAGTCACCACCGGTCACCAGTACTCCAACAGAGTAGGGCTACCCCCTACCCCATTATTCCACTTGCTTTAATAGCCATGTGAGCCCCTGGTCCGATCCAGGGGACTTTTTTTCTTCGTTTTGCAGGTTCACCCCCAAGTGGGGAGGACTCTCCCACCTCCCTAGGTGTGGGGAGCCTCCCTCAGGGCACATGATCAACTCATTAGATTTCTATAGGCCCCTAATATCTTAGGGAAGTCCCTGGTTCACTCCCAGCAGTAGCCATTGAGGTAAATCAAAAAAAAAATCAGGGTATCGGTAATATCAGTGCCGATACCCCGTGCAGTGGGATTTCAAAGCCTGTGGGGCCCACCTGAGGCCTTTTCAGGCTAAACCAAAATAGGGTTTTGTTCATCTTGAACCCCCCTACAACTTCCATGAAGACACTCAGACTCGGAGGTGGCTTTAACTGGGGTTAAAAAAACCATATTTGAAAACTGCCCAGAATTTCTGCACTCCCAGTGCCGACATTCATCATTTTATGTACAAGCCAATTAGGCCACTTCACCAGGCTATAGAGTCCACACCAGGCAACCCCTAAGGCCCAAATCAGGCCCAATGGACTCCCCTCATCCCAGGCTTCAATTTGATATATCGTGGGCCCCACAACTCATTGCCTAACCCGAGTTATGGGATTTCAAAAATTGAGAAAAACCATGCATACTGTCAGTGATTCCATTACTGACAGTGTGCATTTTTGACTTTTGGGCCCATTTAAGTGGGCCCATACCTCTTGGGGGCCCACCACAGACCCTGCCTTGACCCCTGGGACCCAGCCTAGACTTGTCCTTGCCATCCTTGGCTCAACCAAGGGTTAAACTAACCCCGGTTAAAATTTAATTACGGTTAGTTAGCTTAACCACCTTGGAAAAATCCTAAAAATTGGGAAAAGTCACAATTAGCATTTTTAACATTGTAGAATGCTTTACCTTGGTTAATTCAACTAAGCATGGTTAAATCCATACCTTAACCATGGTTAGCCCAATTAACTCGGGTAATTTTGGGGAAAATCCCTCCAAACTCATAAACAACCATCTAAATTCCATAAAACTGAGTTTGGACCTTAACCCCAGGCCTATCAGGCCAAGCCTACCGGGCTTAACCCTAGGCCTATCGGGCCGATCCAAGCCTACCGAGCTTAATCCTAGGCCTATCGGGCCGATCCAAGCCTACCGGGCTTAACCCTAGGCATACCGGGCCGATCCAAGCCTACCGGGCTTAACCCTACCCTACCGGGCCAAATCCAAGCCTACCGGGCTTAACCCTAGGCCTACCGGGCCGAACCAAGCCTACCGGGCTTAACCCTAGGCCTATCGGGCCAAACCCTAGTCTACCGGACTCCCTCTCGGCCTACCGGGCCCAATCAACTAAGCACTTGACCAATTCGGTCAACTCAACCCTAGTCTACCGGACTAGACCCTAAGCCACCCTTGGTGCTTACATAACACTCCCCTCGCCTCGGCACGGGCTCATGCGCCAGAACTATACTCGGTCTGATCTCACCCCAATGTGAGTACGTAGGCAGCCCAACTCGGACCCGACCCTTGTTTAGCTTTCCTCTTCTTGGGTTAGTATAAACTAAATCAACGACATTTAACTAAAACTTGACTTCAATTGGCTTAAACCTAGGAAGTAGGGAACCATTGTAAAACGGAAGTGCCGGGGTGCCTAACACCTTTCCTGGGCTTAGCCGAACCGCTTACCTAAAACTCTAAGCAGACCAAGACCTTATCCATTGAATGAGACTTATCCCTACCGAATAAATAAGTGATGACTCTAAACATAAAATCAACTGACCACCTCGCCAGGACAACATCCATCTTCCCCTTATGAACGAGGACCTGAAATCCTTGTCCACAAATAGCCAAAGGAAGATTCATTGGGTTAAGTGGACCACAATGTGCACCAACAAAGGGGAGGAAGGTGGGAGTTTCCGCGATTTATTTTCGTTCAATATTGCCTTTCTTGCCAAACAAGGATGGAACCTGGTCAAAATCCCAAATTCCACTTGGGGCCGATTAGCCAAGAGTATTTATTTTCCGAATTAATCATTTATGATGGCCAAGCTGGGAGCTCGACTGTTGTGGTCATGGAGGAGCGTTTTAGCAGGTCGGTCTCCAGCTTTGTGCCTCCTCGTCTACCCACTTGAGAGCCTTCTCGGATTCTGATTGGGCTGGGTGCCCTGATGATCACCACTCTACTAGCTGATATTGTATCTTCCTTGGCCCGAATCTCATTTCTTGGAGTGCTAGAAAACAAAAGACTGTTTCCTGCTCCAGCACAGAGGCTTAGCTATTACAACGGCTGAACTTATTTGGATACAGTCTCTCCTTAGTGAGCTTGGCATTTCTTCTGCATTGCCTCCTACATTGTGGTGTGACCGTGTGACAACCTTGGGGCAACTTACCTTACTGCCAACCCCATCTTCTATGCACGCACCAAACATATCGAAATTGATTACCATTCGTGAAAATGTTGCTAAAAAGGGACTTGATGTCTGGTTCATATCCTCCAAGGATCAAGTTGCAGATGTCTTCACAAAAGGCTTGAGTGCTACACGTTTTGATTACCTTCACGACAAGTTGACCGTTCACAATGACCCGCTCAACTTGCGGGGGCATATGGAATCATGTCACCATGCCAAGGTGGACACAATCCATGATCCCATCAAGAGACCTAGTCAATAGGATCTCTTGCATCTCTAATTCCTTATATGCAATTTTGTATTTTAGAAAGTATCCATTGTAACACTGTTGCCATTTGTACACATCCTCGAAAAGAGGAAATTGCTTTGAGTTTGGATATAAATATACACCTAACCTAACCGATCAAGGTAAGGTAAATTAACCTAAATCATATCTTCACACTATTCAACTAACTACAATTGGAAAAAAGATGTGTTCATTTCTGTTTCTTCTTTCTTGGATGGAATTAAATAGAATTACCTGCCACTGTTCCAATCCTTGCAAGCTCTCTTGATGCAATCTCTTGACCGCAATGACCATCCCATTACCGATCTTTGAGGGTATATAGGTCTTCTCATCAAGCCAACCCTTGAAGACTTTGCCAAAACCTCCGTCCCCGATCACCATATCATGTCTGAAATTTCTGGTAGCATTCTTCAGTTCAGCAAAACTGAAAATTTTCAAGTTCGGGATAGCATTGCTCATCGAGCATTCCTCATCGAGGCTACCGCTTTCTGTCGAAAACCAACTGGTAGCAATGCTGCTGCGCGAGAAGGTTTTGAAGTACTTGGTGAATATGATATTAACCATCTGAACAAGAGCTTCCACTTGGAAACTAAGAGAATAGAATGCTGTCTGTAATGATAGAGAAAATTCAAGAGTGTTATAATCATCAATCATAGTGGTTCTAAGCAATAGCTTATCCAAGAGATGGGTCAAAGACCGGTTCAGTCCACATCAATTTGCTAAAGGCATGTTCTACAATGCCAAGACCATCATTTGACTTCTTCTTTATTTAGTTTTTTATTCATACACACTGCTGAATTTCATTCATATCAAATTATCATTTAAAAATAATAGATCAAAATTGTTAATTGAAGAAATTCATCAACAGTCCTGAGGAAATACAATATTTTAAAATTATAATCACATGTGAGACCCTATTACAAAGCTACATTCCCAAAATTGTCTAAATATCACAATACCTTGGAATTTCAAAGATGAACAACAAAAAATAAATAAATAAACTTAAGGGTTCTTAGCTTCTCAAACACTCTCCAGGCATTGTCTACTGCTTAGTACACTTAAAACTCGGAAAAAGGTAATTTTTTTTTCCAATATATATATATGAATTAAATTACCAATAATGTAATTTTAAACAAATTTATTCAGAGTCCAATGGCTATGAGATTCATATTAAATCAATTAAGAAAATTCTTAATCATTTAATCGCCTATAATTGAGTAAATCGAACAGCAAGTCATAAAGCAATTAGTCAATTAGATAATTGAGGGGAACATAAATTACATAAAATAAAGCACATGTGATTTAACTGCATAAAAGAATTAGCTAAACAATAAAAGAATAAATACTTCTAATGGAAAAAAAGGAATTTAGAGAGAGAGAGCAGAGAGAGGGAGCAGAGAGAGAAAGCGGAAGGGGATTACTGTGTGTGTGTGTGTGTGTGAGAGAGAGAGAGAGGGAGGGGTACCTGTGGCAGTCAGCCGGAAAAGGAGGAAATGGCTTGAGTCTGGACTCAAAATGGTTTTTGCGATCTGGACTTTGTATCACCTTTTTTTCTTTCTCAAAGTCGTCTAAGAAATTGCCTGGAAATACAAAGAGACGGAGTATTCGGCCCGTTAGCCCCAACCCGACTTTTTTCCGAAGGAAATGCGATTACTGTACAAAATAAATTGAAAGGGGGAACGGTGATTTAAAACTCTGTAGATACTATAGAGAGTTTGAGCCGCCCGATTGAAAATCTAACCCCGCCAAACATTAAGTGGGCCACCATTTAATACATGTGTGCTCGGAGCCGTTATTTTCAATCCGGCAGCCCATCTCTCGAAAGTACTATCATCAAGGGTTTTAACTTGATTGAGGCTCGATTTAGCCCGAGCACGGCTCGGCTTGATTATATATATATTTTTAAATATTATTTATATATATTATTGTTATTATATATATATAAATAATATAAAATATTCTAATATTTTTGAAAAGTATTTAAGCTCAGCTTGAGTTTGAATCAATTGGCTTGACTTGAGCTTGAATCAATTCGACCCAGCCATGCTTCAAGCCTAGAATAAACCCATTCAAGCCGAGTCGAGCAAGGACTTGAATACACCCCTAGTTTTAACTTGGGATCAGATTTGATCTAGCCCTCGCCACACCAAAATGGTCTAGCCCACTCCCTTTTAACTACCCTTTTAACTTTGGTTGAAATTTTTTAACTCATAGGGTTGAATTTTTTTTAAAAATAAGGTAGATGGTTGAACCCTAAAGGTGAGTGAATCTTAATCACAATTAATTAGTGTTAAAGGGGGCACATGGCGGCTTGTAGAGCATGGGCCAAAAGGATTCGGTATGGTGAGGGCCAGACCAAATCTCATTCCTTTTAACTCACTTTCCAATTATTGAAAGTAATGGATGTTACACACCAGGGCTTTGTCCCAGTGGTAGTGTATCCCCTGCTTTGGGGGGGAGATACTGGATTCCATTCCCGAGAGGGTTTGTATTTACTCTCCACCCGTCCACTAATTGAACAGATACTAACACCTAACCGGCGTTGCGGCCTAAATGTATATCTTGTACCCAAAAAAAAAAAAAGTAATGGATGTTGACTTGGGATTCGGGAGTGGCTTGAATGCCGCTCCACCTTGAACTATGGTTAAAAAAATTGACCACCTCCTTTGGTTAATTTTTTAAAAATATTTTTTTCTAAAAACCAAGGGTAGATGTGTGAACCCTAGGGGTGACTGAATCTTAACCACAGTTAATTAGAGTAAAAAGGGGACACATGGCCCCAAAAAGGGGGGATGAGATGGTAACTCACCTCTCAGTCCGAGGATGTGACTATTTTCCTTTTGACCTAAAGAGCAATGATTAGTGGACCTGGGATGTCCTCTACTTTCCAAAAAACGAAAGTTTCCTAAGACAAATATATTTTTTTAAATTAATGACACAAGCGAGTGAATTATAATTAAGGTTTAAAATATTTTTTCTTAAAACCAAGTTTATATAATCTATCTATTACTATAAGTCAGGCCTTGTATAGTCCCATCTTGGGACAATCCTTGTGTGATATGATGTTATTATGACAGGGTAAGGTGATGAAATGGTCCATCGGATGGATAATGTTCCACACTTGAATGATATATCCTCGGACTTGGTCCACGGGCGTGAGGCCCAACCGATTCAATTAATTAAGCGAGACTTGGATTAATTGGAGATTTCCTACAGTTAGAAAACCTAATAATTCCTTTTTTTTTTGTCTTCCCCCCCCTAATTCCTCTCCCAAAAATAACTCCTCCACCTCCTTCCCATTCGTCTCCTACCTTTCCAATAGATTAAATTCCCCTCTTCATTTACTCTCTCAATCCCTTGTCTTCCAAGAAACCCTCCCTCTTTCCCTAATTCCTCTCCCTAGATAACTCTCCCATCTCTTCCCCATTCGTCTTCTACCTCTCCAATGGATTGAAGAAAATGATGCGGCTCTACTTCTTTTCAACCTCTTTTCTTCTTCCTTCCATCCATTTTGGAGAGCGGCATCTCTCTCAGGATTCTTATTTGGTATTATCTCATTAACTGTAAATCATACCATGTGCATTTTGCTCGCCACCTCTAACATGGTACACCACATATCTTCTTTTGCTTGATATGAAATCAATTGCTAAGGTCTCCTGTTTCTTTTTTTTTTCTTTTTTTTTATATCAATAACACCTTTTTTTAAACGAGAAAAACGCGTACACGTACACGAAAGAAAAAAAAAACAACCAAACAAACAAGTATAGAGTTTACAAGCAAGTAAACTCAACAACAGCTAAACCCACTAACAACCTCCTCTCCCCTCCTACAACTCCCAAAAACTACAGCAAAAGATTGGGATTAACCTCCATTGGACAAAGAACCCTTGCCCACTCCAAGATAGTCAAACGAATGCGACTACATAATCGAGGTACTGTGGAGGACACATCTTCAAATGCTTGCCCATTTCTCTCTTTCCACAAAAGCCAAGAAATTATCCCAAGAAGGACACCTCTTAAACGTGCTATTTCAACACTTGTCTTGCTACCTATTACGAAATGCTGTATTCATTGTTAGCATTTACTCACATATCAGTCTCCACTTTCATTTCTTTCAGAATTGTTTTTGACGTTTCTGTTGTACAGTTATACTTGATTTGTGCATGTATAAATAAACATAAAAGGCTTTTGAGTAACATCCAATCAAGGCCACTATCACTGTTGACATATACGTTCAGACTTGTGCTTTTTACAGTATTGTGAGTAATTTCAATTGCACGGAATTTCTCTGATGAGGTTCATTTTCATAGTAGGGTCTTCTTCCAATGTGTGTCGTGAATGTGTCTTTTCACAAATGCAAGAACTTATGACCCTCCAGTGGCACGGTCCTTGAGAATTTGCAGCGAGTTGCTTACAAGAGCTTTTAATTAGCCAGTATTGTTAAAAGGGAAATGACTTACTGCCGCATTAGACAATGTAGTCTAATGTGCAGTTCTCATTGCCCCCCCCCCCTTTTTTTTTTTCTTTTTTTCTTCCTTTTGCATTGGTCCATTCCCCTATTTTTATCTCATATCAACTATTATTAAGATTCACTCATTGCAAGGGTTAAGCAACCTAACCTTTTTTTAAAAAAAATATTAACTTTAATTTTCTTAAGCTTATTGCTCTTCTTCTTTAGCTTGCTCAATTTGTTTTTTCTTTTGAATTAAAAGATTATTTATGCATTTATTGATGCACATTCTATGGAATATATATATATATATATATATATATATATATATATATATATATATATATATAAGTTTTCTTAAAATGATTTTTAATATCAATTTTCAGGTTTACAAAGCATTATTAGAGAAAACCAAATCTACCCCAGGAGCTAAGGTGGAGAGCAAGAGGTTTTGTGTATCTGTAAACTACCATTGTGTTGATGAATTGGTAAAAATCAAACCCATTTATTTATTA
The DNA here is from genome assembly GCA_015143295.1 of Tetracentron sinense. Classification (NCBI taxonomy): domain Eukaryota; kingdom Viridiplantae; phylum Streptophyta; class Magnoliopsida; order Trochodendrales; family Trochodendraceae; genus Tetracentron; species Tetracentron sinense. The sequence goes on from CM026574.1 coordinate 22,363,855, forward strand.
AAATCCGTATTCATTTACCTACTAATTATTTTGGGAAGAAGATGTACCAAAAAAATTGACAAGATGCATGAATTTACAGAGATGAAATGCACACTAAAAGGGACATCTTCAGGAAGTCGTCTTGAAGAACAGTTTGAAATTAAGCGGTAGAGTTGTGGCAACAGCGGTTCAAGCATCCTTCGACTGAACATAAAATAAGTTGAACTTCTATCTTTAATCTTTATGGATAAATGTTGGTAAGGCAATTAGTTGTTACAAATAATATTAAAGTTTTTCTGATTTAATGGGATTATATATAATAATATAATTATGGGAAATAGTTAATGTACCCATAAAATCCATTTACAAACCTAAGGCTAATCTCATTTAATTATTTTTTTGGTACAACAGTTAGTTTATGAGAGTATAGCAATAATAAATGACAATATCTTCATGGAAGGGCCGGGTAAAAACATAACTGCAGTTTCAATTCCATTCTTACCAAGAGATATAACATTGTTAAAAAATCTATTAGTGTTGATGAAAAATAATATATAGACCGTAGTGAATGATCATGGAAGAGGTTTATGCATTGGATTCAATCAAGTTTTGGAAGCACCCATGCAAGGGCTCCTGATGGGGGATGCCTATAAGGCTATATTCTACAATTACCCTTCCACGAATGTGTTGGCATGCTAAGAAGTCCCCATACAATTTTAGGTAGCCCAATTAATCATTGCTCCGTGTTTGGTTAGTGGAATAATGTAGCAAATCGGAGTAATCTATCCATCCGCCAGCCATGTATGTGATATAACAACAAATATTGGCCAGAACTGGTTTGCATTCATACACTTATCAAACCATCAAACCAGTATTCGTACTTCACCATTTTTGAAAAATTAATAACTGGTTTGTGTCCATTCTATTCTTCATCATTCTTCTTACAACATCCATAAAGAAAAAGCTTTCTTTGAAATTAAATTGTTAATTATGCTTTTTTCCTTTTTGGCATTTTTGTGCTAGCACAAGCTTCATACTTCACAAATGTAATTAATCCATTTATATCTATGGGGTTGTTTGTTACTAAAAAAACAAAGTAAAAAAAATATTCATTAATTTGCATGACTGAGTACAGGGTTCCTTATTGGTTTGGTTTGGGTTGGGTTTGTGGACTCTATGCCTTCAAAATTGACCCAAGCATCTTAACTATGCTTTGCATTTAAGGATATCCTAATTTTACTTGTACTGTAAATTTGTTTTAACCTTTTTTTTCTATCACTCGTCTTTTTAATTTCATCTATTTTTTGTCTAGTGTATCGCACGGGATGTTTGCTAGTTTAATCTTAGGGGTGAGTGAATCTTAATTACAATTAGTGAGTGTCAAGAGAACACATGGCGAGTTAAAAAAAAAAGGTGTGTACATACTTCCTGACAAAATGCGTGTATACTATCACCTCCTTAAACACTTTTTCACATCATCGAGCAAAGAGGCTATGCCCGAGTGAGGAGTGCTAGTGCCAGACGCACTAAATCAATTTTTTTTCACATATGCATTGTGGGTGCAACACATGGTGATGCTACCCAATAACAGAGAGAGATGGCCTGAAATTTGTTACCACCACCTTGCATTTAAGGAAGCCTGAGATTGGGGTAACATTTTTGTGCCTGAGTATGATACTTGGCATCTACCAAAGGAAATAGGAAATCCGTTGCCTTAATTTTCGGGCTTTTTCTAAGCTCCAATAAGTTGTTGAGAATTTGACTGTCAAAAGGGGGGACTCATTGGATGAAGTGGGCCTTGACCATAGAATCAAGGGTCTCTCTTATTGGGGCCTTTTTCGTGTGTAAAGCCCTAAAGGGAAAAGGACTCGGCTATATGACCCAAACCTTTGATTCAGAAATCACAATATGTGGGGCCACCTCTACTATACCTAACATGCATGAACAATTACGATCATCACTGGGACTTGGTAGACAGTGTTTACTCATTTAATTTGCTTCAATAATCAAAACCCTTGTCTGCATTATAACTTTTATTATGTCAACTTAATTATTATGTTGAGATTTGAACTTCTCGTTTAATCCCTAAACAATTTAGATTTTGGAAACTATGAATCATAGAAATCACACAGCAAATAGAAAAATTACAGAGAATAAAATAGAAATGAAGGACAAAGATATACGAGGTTTGGAAACGTGCCTACGTTCTCGGGAGCCACACCAATTCACTATATTGAAGATACTTAATACACAATTTTTTTCTCTCTCAGAATTACAGCCACTTCTCACACTTGTTAACCTAAAAAATATGCACACTGCTATATGTTTAGAGTAAAAATTGTAAGGCCAAAAATACCCTTGACAGGGGGACTCGCCCCCTGCCACCCCCCTGGGCAATCTGCTGAATGTTGTCTACATTCCCAACAATCTCCCACTTGGAGATACCAAAGCAACAATGAACTATATAGTCTCAACCAAAGCGAATGTAGTGATTTCACCCCTCCTGGTATGGCTCCGGCAATTCATCTCCTCAAGCATGAAGGTCAACTGAAGTTGAACACAACTTCAATTTCTCAATGGTGACTGACTTGGTCAACATATCTATTGGATTTTTACTTCCCAAAATCTTCTCTAGTAATAACTCCCCATTCTCTAAAAGCGAGTGAATAAAATGGTACTGCAAATCAATATGCTTCGTTCTGGCATTCGAATACTGGATTCTTCGCAAGTTGTATAGCACTCTCGCTGTCACTAAAAAGAACACTGTTTTCCTACTTTAGACCTAATTCCTTCAAAAAAAATTCAACCAAATCATCTCCTTGGTAGCCTCTGTCATAGCTACATACTCAGCTTCTGTCATGGATAATGTCACTATCTTTTGTAAACGTGAGACCCAGTTCATTGCTGTCCCAAAGCATAGATATAACATGTGGTATTTCGCCTTGTATCACGATCACCGGCGAATTGAGCATCCACATTTCCTCACAACACCAAATCTTTCCTCCCAAAGCACAGTGGTAAATCTGTGGTACCTCTCAAATATCTCAGTATCCACTTACTCCTTCTCAATGTTGTTTCCTGGGATCGCTAATATACCTGCTCACAACTCCCACTGCATGGGCTATATTCGGTCTCGTACAAACCATCGCATACATTAGGCTACCAATGACTGAGGCATAAGGAACCTTAGCCATGTACTCCATCTCTACATCATCTCTACATCTATCTTGGGAGACTGTTCCTCAGAAAGTTTAAAGTGACTTCCTAAAGGCGTGCCAACTGCTTTGGTATTTTGCATATTGAACCTCTAGAGAACTCGTTCCATATACTCAATTTGACTCAACTTCAAAGTGGCCTGAGTCCTGTGCCTGTTGATCCTCATCCCAAGCATCTGCTAGGCTGCACCCAGATCCTTCATTGCAAACTCTCTTACCAAATGTTGTTTTATCTTGTTTATCTCTTATAAACAAGATCCCACTATAAGCATATAATCAACATAGAGTAATAAAATAATGTAACTTGACTCAAACCTCTTGAAGTAGCAACAGTGATTTACATTGCACCTTTCATAGCTATAGCGCATAAACTCTTCTTGAGTCTACACACCATCTCTTCCTTGCCTTCTTTAATAAAACCAACAGATTATTTCATATAGATTTCTTCATCTAAGTCACCATGAAGAAAAATAGTTTTAATATCTAACTGCTCAAGGTAGAGATTCTCAGTAGCTACCAAACTCAATACCACTCTGATAGTGGTCATCTTCACAACTGGGGAAAATATCTCTATATAATCGACTCATCCCTTATGTTAGAAGCCTTTCATAACCAATCTGGCTTTGTACCTCTTACTGTCATCACTCTCTTGCTTAACTCGATAGACCTACTTGTTATGCAAAGCTTTCTTCCCTGCAGGGAGCCTAGCCAACTCCCAAGTCTTATTAGAGTGGAGAGAATTCATCTCTTCCTACATCGCATGCTCATACTTAACTGACTCACTGACTTGCAAAGCCTCATCATAACCATCTGGTTCCTTAACGGTCTGTCAAAAGCAAGTAATAAAGTGACGAAATGTATCTATGATTAGGTTTGGATACTCTGAATGACCTCCTCAACTCTCTGGTAGTTTTGCTAGACTCTACCTTTGACACTGTCCCCTCTGAAACTGTCTCATCTGCCTGGCCAGAACTAGTCTCAACCCTATTGTCATCTAGAAGTTCCTCCAACTCCAAATACTTAGATGCGTCTCCATCCTTAGTGGTACTCCCACTGTTCTCCTTGCTGTCCCTATCTTTATACAGTACCCTTTCATCAAATACAACATCTCTGCTCCTGATAATCTTCCTGTTCTTGTCATCCCAAAAACGATAACCGAACTCATCAATGTCGAACCAGATGAATGACACTTCTGTGACTTAGTATCTAGTTTTTCCCTGAGATGTCACTAATATGAACATAAAACACGCAACAAAAATCCTAAAATGTGAGAGATTTACCTCTTTACCACTCCAAACCTCTTCCGGTATCCCAAAGTTGAATAGAACTAATGGCCCATGATTAACCAAGTAAGCTGTTGTATTTACTGCATCTGCCCAAAAATACTTTGGCAACCCTGTATGTAACTACATGCCTCTAGTACGCTCAGTCAAAGTCATGTTCATCATTTCTGCAATACCATTATGTTGCAGTGCGCCTGGAAGTGTCCTCTCTAAACGAATCTCATTTAGAGCACAGACCTTCTTGAACTCCCCTAGCTCATACTCTCCACTGTTATCTGATCTCAAACACTTTACTTTCAAATCTGTCTCATTCTCAAACATGAATTTCCACTTCTTGAAGATCTCAAACACTTCTAACTTGTGCTTCATGAAGTACACTCATACCTTCCTCGAGTGATCGTTGATAAATGTAACAAAATACGTCAAGCCACCAAGATAAGACAAAATAGTTGGACCCCATACATCTCTATGGACAAGCTCTAGCTTGCAAGCCTTAGGAGGCTTGCCACATTTCTAAAAGTTAACCCTCTTCTCTTTCCCAAAGATACAATCTTCACACATGTCAATACCCACTGACTAGATGCCTGGTAACTTTCCCTGCAATTGCGGAACCTTCATTCTCTTCTCGCTCATGTGTCTCAACCTACTGTGCCACAGATTTGAACTCACCTTGTCATCTGCAATTGCGAGGAGGTCACTCACATGTGAAGTCAAGTAAAGAGTATCATTCTTCCTATCATGAGCAATCACCATAATACCATTGGAAACTTTCCACGTATCTCTTATGAATGTTGAGATATAACCTGTTGTTCCAAGCTGCCCAATCGAAACAAGATTCCTCTTCAATTTCGGAATGTGTCTGATATCTCTCAAACACCACTTGAATTCATGCGTCTCAATCTGCACATTGTCTCTTCCCATAATACTACAAGGTGCATCATCTCCCAAGTATACTTTCCCAAAGTCACCTAGTACATACTTCTGCATGACCTCTTTGTTAGCAGTCGCGTGGAATGAGGCACTTGAATCAATCACTCATGACTCGGTGTTACTGTCCATAGCAAGGATAAGTGTATCATGCACAATATAAGCTTCCTGCTCATTTTTATCCTTCTTTGGCGCTTTGCAGGTTGGCATGTGGCCCATCTGACCATAATTTCAGCATTCACCTTTAATAGGTCTCACTCCAGATTGTGACCTATTTCCCTTCCAGGATTTCAATCGTTTCCTGTTCAAGACTAAGGGCTGAACTTGAACAACTTGAAGTTTCTCTTGATTTTCTTCTGAACTTCTCAGTCAAAATCAAACTCACAACCTTACTCAGTTTCAACTTCTCCTTCCCAGCCGAGTTACTAATCATAGTCACACTTCCCTACCAACTCTTTGGCAACTGAGATAGGATTAACAGAATTTGAACCTCGTCGTCAAACGTAATACAAACCGAGGTATGCTAATATACTATCGTGTTGAATTTATTGAGATGTAACATGAAGGAGCATTCTTTTGTCATCTTGAGGTTCTAAAGTTTTTTCACAAGATGTACCTTATTCGCAGCCGACGGTTGCTCATACATCTTTGCTAGTTCTGCCATGAGATCCACCGTCATCTTCTCCTTCATTATTGTGGGCTGCAATTTTCGCGAGCAATAATCGAACCTGTCTGATTGCCTTACTGTCAAGGATATCCCAATAATCTTTATCAATCTCGTCATTTTTCTTTCCCTTATCTTAACCTAATAGCGGCCGGTAAGATCTTTCTGATACAGATAGTCCTCTATCCGCGTCATCCAGAAAGTGAAATCTGAACCATTGAATTTCTCAATTTTCGATTTACCTTCTTCTAAACTCATAGCTCTCACTAAAATCCTAGACTGCTCGAACAAACTTCGATCTGCAAATCTGTCGACCACCCTCTGCGTAACCTACGCTCTGATACCAGTTGTTGGGATCTGAACTTTGCGTTTAATCCATAAACCGTTTGGATCTTGGAAGCTATGAATCATAGAAATTACACAACAAATAGAAAAATTGCAGAGAGTAAAATAGAGACAAAAGACAAAGATATACGAGGTTCAGCAATGTGCCTACATCCTCGGGAGCCACACCAAATCACTATATTGAAGATACAGAGTACACATACACTACAAAAATATAAGCTTTTTGCGGAAATTTTTTAACGGCGTTTAATAATAAACGCCTGTAAAGGCATTAAAACACGGCGTTTCCTCAAAAACGCCACCGAAGAGGTGGCGGAGAACTCTATCACGGCGTTTTATAAAAAAATACCGTAGTTGATAGACTCTATTACGGCGTTTTTTTAAAAAGATGCCGCCGAAGACATGGCGGGAAATCGAATGGGAGTCACGGCATGGCAAACACGGCGCCACTTAAGGGCATTTTACGGCACTTTTTAGAAAACGCCGTCAAAGGCCCAGTATTTGACATTTTAGGGCCCGACCCTTTCCCTCTTCTGTTTCCCTCCACATTTTCGCTCCCTTTCCCCCTTCCCTCTTCGCTTTAAGGCTCCTAACTCCGGCCACCTTCTCCGGCTCCCTTGCTCCACCTCTGGCTCCTCTGCTCCCATCTCCGGCCATCTTCTCCGGCTCCCCTGCTCCGCCGCCGGGAACGATAGCTCCTGTTGTAGCCAGTACGCCTCTACTGCCATTTCTACACGGGTTTTCTCTACCACAAGTCTCACTGATCGGAGATCAACCGTATTTCTGGAAAAACTGTAAGTGAGCAAAAACATTTAAACTGTAGACGATGATGCTGTCAAGGTTTTTTCCTCTTTTCTATTACGATGTATTTAATTTTGGAGTCTCATTTGAAACCCTAATTTCTTAGATCATCTCTGGAGTTGCAGGAGCTCGATGAAATGAAGAAATGGTTGAAGGAGATGGAAGAGGAAGCAGCTACTCTTCGTGAAATGCAGGCCAAAGTCGAGAAGGAAATGAGTACTGTACAAGGTTTGCTTTTGTTCTCCTTTTTTTTTTTTTTTTTTATATATATGTATATCTTTGGTCTTTGGTTTTTAGGGTTTTGGATCTTCTATGCTGTTTCATGCTATCCACTGTTGTATGTAGAATTTCAGGTGGAGACATCTGTTGCTTTTACTTGATTTTATATTATATTTATTTATTGTTCTTCAATTTTAGCTAACTGCACCTTTTGTTTGATTAAATTGATGATGTAGAGTTTTCCAAGCCTTAAATTTTGTCATTTGACTGGATAGACAAGATAATCGTTCCTTTTGAAGTTATTTTAAGCCATATTTGGTTTTTGATGTACAATAGCTCCCTAATAACTAATAATTGCCATGTTAGAGAGTACAATAAGCGTAGATAAAGCTGTGGTACCAATTGGAAACAAGACTGTAGAGTTGATGGCAAGGGAAAAACATGGATAAAAATAGAGAAAGAAAAACAACAAAAAAGAAATATTTACATGGTTTAGTACACAAAGAAAATGTAAGAATTCTCACTATGAGGAGATTACAAGTACATGAGTTCCACCCATTGGAAGTCCCTGACTTGTCTTCACCCGTGGACGTAGTATCTCAAGTGACAAATAATGTAAATAGTCTTGTATAGTTTATCTTTCTTTCTATTTCTCCATGTTTCTCATGTTGCCATCTACCATACGGTCACGTTTCAACACATTAATTGGTATTAAAAAATTATAGATTTCCTACAGGGCCATAAAAAGGAAGTCTGATTCCATTGTTTTTCTTCGATTCGGTTACCCACAATGATAGATTTCCCAGAAATACACTTAATATGAGCCATCCTTAGTGTACAGTACAAGTTCTGATTTAGATCTTCACCATTTTCTTGTTTGTTTGTTATTTTGCATTTGTTGGGTACATAGAGAAATCCCCTTTTGCTATTAGGGTTTCTTCTCAACCAACTGTGCGTAGAGAGAAAGTCTGATTCCATTTCTGTTTTGATTTTGGAATCGGCCAGACAACCGTAGAGATGGTATCCACAGATGAAGGGGCTTGGTTCTCCAAAAATCCCCCATTTGTCTACTAATTCCATCTCACATTCTATACGAATCTCAACTCGTTTCTTTGATCTTGTTTCATAGTTTAATATTCTCTGTTTTATCATGAGCTATGTAACCTGATCTAGATCTCGAGATGAGCTTTGATGGGTTTAAGTTGTTTGAATCAACAAATGTATTGTTATGATCTTTACTGATATACTTGAACCAAAATAAATTTTTTTACTGGTATAGGATTTTGTTTTAGGGTTTTTCTTGCTCGAGCCCCACCAAGAGTAGAACTTACCATAAACTGTTTTTTAGGAAATTTGATTCATTATTGCTTGCAATTTGCAAATGAGCAGTGGATTTCTCGTGCTTGCTTTTGATTTTTTTTCTCTCTTATTTCTATGGGCATGAATCTTTTTTTGTTTATTTAGTTTTTCCTCTTCAGGAATTTCTCTATCTGCAACTGCAAGTTTCGTGTACGTTTTGAGCATTTGGGTTACCCATTCCTTGTTTCTGCAATTCCATAATAAAACCCATGTAGATCAATGGGTTATCTTTTGTTTTTATTTATAAATTAATGATTTTTTTTTGCTTTCTGGCCTTTTTTTTCTATATTTTCTTTTTCTCTGAAAACTTTTTTTTTTGCATTAGGACCCTTTCTTACTCTGTCATTGACTGGTATTTTGGGGTCTTTCAGTTTTGAGATTTTCCATTGAAAATCGGAGCTTTAGATGGGTATTTCTGCTAACAGAAAGAAAAAGGTTCCCTTTCCAGAATAGGATCTGCTTTCCATCCACAGAGTAAAATCCTGACAAAATTATCTCTATAATGTTTGAATCATGCTTGATGTGTTGTGTTGGCACTTAGGGGTTAGGGGTTGATTTTAGGTTTAGATATGATGATTTAAGAATTTCCATATATTTTAGGTTAATGCTTATGGTTAAACTCCATGAAATCTAAAGTATTTAGCAGAAACAGTGAATTTTTGCATCTTAAATCAAAACTTTCGTACTCTTAAAATTCTGAAACTTGAGGTTTCCATAATTTGTTAGGTCAGGATGACAATAGTTTGTGGGGTTAATTACTTAAGATTATTTTAAGAAGTTTTTACATGTTGTCAGATTATTTCAAGAAATCTCTGCGCTGCCCCTGCTCATGCTCTCGTGTGCTCTCCGGTATAGTTTAATATAAACAGCCCAAGCGTTTCATCTGTCTGCATCATCCTCTCTCGGTAATTTCCATTCCTATCTGTTTTCTCACTTTTTTTTTCTTTTTTTAAAAAAAATATTATATCTGTTAATTTTTTTTCCTGATGAGGATTAGTGGTTTAATGCTTTTGTTTTTATTGTCTACTATTTATTTAGTTATTGTGTTTTTGATTGTTAATGGATTTTTTTATAGCTTTGAGTTCTTGCCAATTATCTGATTTTTTTTTTTACTATGTTTTCATTTAGAAATTTGTAGTTTCTAAGTGGAATAGGAACTTATACATGTCATAGGTTCATGTTTTTTGGTTTTGAATCTGTTCCATTTTTTTTTTCTATGATTCCTTTTTTTCGTTTCCTTGTTTTTTGCTGTTATGAGTCATTTATTCACTACAAAAATATAGGCCGATATCTCTCGTAAACCAAGGTCTTGGGAGCCAGAGATTGTCCATACTCGTCTCTCTCTCTCTTTGTTTATATCTCCAGTCAAATGGGTCTGCTCTGGTAATGGCGGTTTTGCTGAAAACAACTTTTTATTTGGGATTATCAGGTGTTTTTGAAGGTTTGAGAGGGAGAGAGAGAGGTTTTCTTTGCGTTTTTTGAAGTGGGGTTTTCTTACCCAAAGAAAAAACGAAGTGGGGTTCTTCTGAATTTGTGGGTTTGGGTTTTGGAAATAAAGTTTATGAAGCTGGGATCGAAGCCGGATGCGTTTCAAGCTGATGGCAATTCTATCAGGTCAGAGTTCATTTTCTCAAATCTGTCTCTATCAATTTTAGCTTGTTTTGGTTTCATTTTTCTTATACTTCGTATGATTTTTGATTTTTATTTTTATGATCTATTCTCTGTCTTTGCTCTGTTTCTGGACTGGATTTTAGTGGGGTTAGTTTCAAATGCAGATAATTACTAGTTGTTCTGGTTTAAAATGTTTTTACAACTGAAAAGAAATATTTTGATGGGTTTTCCCTCTAAATTCTATAATTTTCTTAGGAAAATAAATGTGGTTGTAATAACTGTGTTAGTCTACTGTTAGGTAATGATACTTCATTATCCATTAGTCTATTATAGATGTTCTACAACTTGGATGGCTAAAAATAAAAAGATGTTGGGGAATAAAATCTCTCACCTTTAGATCCATTCAAGAGGTGGTCCTGCTACTTAACTGTCCTGATTAATGAGTTGGTTTGGTGGTCCAAATGTGCATAAGTTGATGTAAGGAGAATTTTTATGATCATCCCGGGTACCAAACACCCCCGCTGGGTTATTCGATCCACGGACTCACCTTGGATGTTCTTGTACACCAAAATTTTATTTTGATGATTTTTTCCTATAAATTTTGTAATTTTTTTTTAGAAAGAAAAGGTAGTAGTTATCAACCCAAAAAAGAAGTTAGTTTACTGTCAGGTGATGATACCATTAGTTTATTGTAGATGATCTATAACTTGGAAAAATCATCAGTTGAGTTGGATGTTGGCATAAGATCTCTTAAATCTAACATGAGATATTTTTTAAAAAAAGTTCTACAAACCCTTAAAATAACAAGAGCACATTAACTGTATGGCAGTGATCTTGCTGCAATATTGAACATTTTCTTGTAAATGGTTTTTTTATTATCACGGACCTCTCACATAGCCGACCCTTAAACTAGTGTTTTTTAACCAAAGAAATATAGCAAACTAGTGCTCCTCGCTCTCACATAGCTGACCCTTAAACTCCCATGAACTCCAGTTGATGTTTTTTAACCCTTTATTTATTTATTTTTCTAAAAACCAAGGGTAATAGGTGAACCCTAAGGGTGGATGAATCTTAACCACGGTTAAATGGGGTTAGCAAGGGGAAATCGAATTTCTGCTTTGAATTTTCTCCTTGTCTTAAATCTAACATGAGAAAATTCAAAGCTCCATTTCATGTCACACACGGAAATATCTCACAATAAAGCTTTGAATTTCTGCTTTGAATTCAATGGAAATATCTCATGTCACACACGGAACCAATAAAGCTTGGACACCCAAAAAATGTCAAAGCTCGATAAAGGATCAGCTCGATACCCACCCCTAGCTACTTAGGGTGGAGCCAAAAATTTCTGCTTTGATTTTTGTTCTTGATTATTTGTTGTTATATAAGTTTTTAGATGATTTAATTTCTCTGCGTTATTTATTGGTTTAAAGATCATGTTGTCTGTGATGTGAACAAATTCGGATATTGTCATGATGTTGTGTTTGAAACTAGCTTTAGAAGTTCTTATAGATTTTGGGAAAGCACATTCATTCTATTAGTGAGAATTTTAGCGTTTTCTTCACTGTCACTGAGATGGTTAGTTACATGATATCCTTTCAACCAAAAATTTTTTTTAGTAATGTACAGAACAAAATTCCTTATTGTAAGAATATGAAAGGATCTTTAAAGCTTATTGCAAGAATATGAAAGCTTATTGGAACCTGACATGTCTGTGGGTTGATTTTCTAATTGCTTAATGATTTTCTAATTATCTTATAAGGCCCTAATCACTGTTTAAAGACCACAATAAGTACAAAAATACGATAAGCTTAGGGGGCTTTAATAAGATAATATGAGTGGGTCCCACAATTTCAAAATTTAATAAGATGATAACATGTGGAGAGAGACAATAAATGACACCATACACCAACATGAAGCTAGTAGAAGTTTGCGAGGGGTGCCATGTGGATACCCACTGGTATGATAGATAGCAGAGTAGCGCATATTAGAGGCTGTTGAAAATTCGGTCCTCTATACGGCCCATGGGCCTTAAAAAAAAAGTCATCCTATATATGGGCTTAGGAATATTAGAAGGCCTAAAATATGTCAGTGGCGTAGTGGTTATAGACCCCTGTACGGTGTAGCAGTATATCCGAAGAGGTAGTCCGGAAGGCAAGTTCGTTGTGTATTTGTAGTAGAAACTAGAAAGAGGGTGTTGTTCGTACGTTTAGTTTCAGCCACCCAAAGAGAGAAACTTCATTTTCCCTATCCCTCTCCAAAACAAAAGTTGAATTCCATTTCATCGTCATCTGATCATTGGCCGATATCCTAAATACCAATTCTGACAACTTTAATGCTACTCATGAATTCCATATTGATAGGATCAGCTATATATATACATGGTAAGAGGAAAGGATCAAAGGAGTGCTTCTTTACCAGTACCTGCATCAAGAGATTCTTCCACTCCACCATCACAACCCAACTACCTTCAGTTCACCTTAAACCCACTACTGTCAGACAGATGATCACTCCTTTCAACTCCTAACCGCGTGTCTCAATACCAATATATATATATATACCTATATGAGATAATGTTTTTTTTTTTTTTGGTATCGATGAATAATGTTCACAGGTCACGAGAAAACCCTTTTCTTGGGATCCGCGCAATAAAAATACAAAATAGAATATATTCAGTGTAACATTATACAAATAATAGATTGTACATACCATCTTTATCTCCGTGGTTGGATCCACACCCCGATTTGATGGTTCAGAAAAACTTATTCTGTAAATTTTTTTGTGAACTGTGAACAACTTTTTTGTTTGTGTAATTATCTTTTTTATTTGATTTTTTTAGGAGAAATGAGCTTTATATTAAGCGGTGTATTAAGGTAATTTACTGGATTGTATAAGCTTCGTCTCGAATTAAGGTAGAAAGTGGAGTAATGTTGCCCAAATAAGAAAGAATTGTGCAAAACTGCAAATGATTGTTAAATTATTTTTTTTAATGACTATATTGACCCTAATCCGGACTGCATTTTGAAGAAATCGGGACAATTGAGGGGTGTCTGCCTGGGTAATGTAGAAGAACTCGGTGGTGTACGGCATAAGCTTTGCCGTTGACCGTAGAAATGGAAGTAATCAGATTGGTGCAAAATGCAAATGACAAGTTAGCCTTTTACCGGTTTTACTGGTTACGGTTATAATTGGATTTCTTTGGGGTTAACTGGCGAGGAAGCTCAGGGATCCAGCACATTCTCCTGTGCACGAAACAATAAGTATTTTAAAATAAGTATTTTAAAATACTTATTGTAAGAGTTTCAGAGTATAACACTGTCGTGGGTTCTCTAACTGCTCAGCGAAGGTTTCAGCTCCGATTAATTCTTACCAAATGATTTTGTATTCTCTTACTAAGTTTTAAATTTTGTCTCCTTAATTGTTTCCCCTTTTTGTTTAGACATTTTTGCTGAGAGATGTCTACGATGATATGTTGCTCGATGGAATCCAGCCCTCGCGAGATATATTTCATTCGCTTATTGTCGGGACGATGAAAAGAGCTCACTTACAAGATGCCTTCTTCTTCAAAGACGAGATGAAAGCAATGGGTATGGCACCAGATGTAAGTTCTATTATTTGATTGAGATTATGGTGACAATACATTTTAACCTTCTTCTTTTTTTAGTTAAAAAAAGTTTTAAACGCGTATAAAATGGAGTAAGCGTTTAAAACGTATTTTAAAGTTTAAAACGGCAAACTCCTTTAAAATGGAGTTTAAAACGGCGACCCCTTCTAAAAGTTTTAAATGCGTTTTAAACGGGTGCTTTGTGACTACGCTTCTTTCTTATTTGCTTTTGTTCTTTTCTCTTTACTGGTACTTGGTTGAATTGTTCTTACCTTCTATTTACATGATTGCAATCCTCTATCATATAACACTTTATTTGCAGACCTTAGGAGAGACCAAATTCCATTTGTTAAATAATTCAAGCTTATTGAAGTCTTTGGACATTTGGTTTTGTTCTTTTTTCTTTTTTTAAAAGTCAATTCATAGCAAAAATTCTTGATGAGCTTGATAGATGTCATTATTGTGCATTTTAACTATAGTTCTATTTACATGTTGAAAACTAACATAACTAGAGACTCAACCCGATTGATAATATCTATAATGGCTGCATCAACAACACTTAGGTTGTGTTAAAATACACGCGTTAGAAGAAACGACATCGAAAACCAAGGCCCGGTTATGATTTGGTGTGGTGTGCGATTAGTGATAAGTTTGCATGCATGTTATTGATTGAACATTATTTGTTTTTTTTCTTCTTTGCATATTAATTATGAAATCTGTAAATTTTATTATTTCAATATTCTACTAAATAATTTTATTTAATTGTCTTTGTAGGAGGGAGCAGGCAACACACATCTGTCGAGTTTTAGGGGTGCATGAGGGAACTAGCGAGATGAAGATAGTTAGATTTACGATTTATTGACACTTTTTATGGACATGTGTGTTGTATTATTACATTATGATGGACACGTGTGATTTGATGTATTTATTTTATATTGATTATAGATTTTCATGTAGAAAATTTCTTTTTATATATAATGTCATTATGGGTACAGTTTTGTTTATTTTATATTGTTGAAGTACAGAACAGGGAAACAAATATTTATATTGTTGACAGGTACAAGTACAAAACAGGGGAAAAAATTTGTGAAAAAATAAATTTTATTTTTTTTAATTCATGACTATTCGCGGCGTTTGGTCAACGCCGTCATTGGTACTCGTCTCAAAAATGCCGTAATAGGCTAAAGTTTTTTACGGCATTTCTAAAAATGCTGTTAAAGGTAGGCCTATAGCGGCATTTCTAAAAACGCCGCCAAAAGCTAGTTTATAACGGCATTTTGAAAAACGCCGTAAAAAGTTAGTCTATGATGGCATTTTTAAAAACGCCGTAAAAGGTTAGTCTATGACGGCGTTCCTAGAACGCCGCCAAGATAAATGCCGTCTTTACCTTTCCCGACATAAGCAATAACGGCGTTTGCTTTGAAACGCCGTGATTGCCTATAACGGCGTTTTTTGGATTTTTGACGGCGATTTAAAAACGCCGTAAAAGGTCTTAAATTTTGTAGTGATATTTTTTTCCTCTCTCAGAATTACGGTTACTTCTCACTTTTGTTAACCTAAAAAATATGCACACTGCTATATGTTTAGGGTAAAAATGTAAGGCCGAAAATACCCTTGACAGAGGAGCTCCGCCCCCCTTGCCACCCCCGGGCAATCTGCTGAAGGTTGTCTACATTCCCAACACTTTCGTGTGTAAAGCCCTAAAGGGAAAGAGACTCGACTATATGACCCAAACCTTTGATTCAGAAATCACAATATGTGGGGCCACCTCTACTATACCTAACATGCATGAACAATTACGATCATCACTGGAACTTGATAGACAGTGTTTACTCATTATTTAATTTACTTCAAATAATTAAAATCCTTGTCTCCATTATAACTTTTATTATGCCAACTTAATTATTATGTCCCTTTATTATTATTATTTATTTATTTTAATTATATGAACGGTTTTTGTTAGTATAATATAAGGTGGAGTTTGGTAACACTGGTCTAATAAGCTCTAAATAGGTAGAGCTTATTTGAAAATTGTGTTTAGTTGGACTTTAGATTATTAAGTTAAAGGTTAATTGGATGTCTACATCAGCTGAGCCGAGCCTCTATGCTTGTGTTCGGCTTGACTTCCAAAAAACAAAGGAGCTCAATCATTTAGCTTGGCTCATCCCAACGAGCTCAAATACCCAACTCAATTAGTTCGGTTCATTTAGAGATGAATTGAGTCGGCTCGCAAGCTGGCTCGGCTTATTGATATCCTTAACTAGAATGCCACTATGCCCCTGCTCTACCCATGCTCCCACCCTCTTGATAATAGAAAAAGGAAAAGAATTCAAAGTTGAGGGGGGGCTTCAGACCCCCTTGGCCCCATGTGGCCCCTGGGCACAGCAGCAAAACAATTTTTTTTTATGGTTAACTCAACTACACCACAAGGTGATAGCTGAAGGCAAGATAAAGGAAACACACACCCTAAGCACTCACACACACAACCACACTTGCAACCCAACATAAGCGTCACCCAAGAACTCCTCAAAACGGGTACCAACCATTTGAGGCGTGATGACACTTATGTGGGAAGCAAGCTCGGCTTACACAGCCGATGTGGGACTAAACACAACACCCGAAGCTTAGGTTTGGGGTGTGTGTTTCCTTTGTCTTCAGCTATCGCCTTGTGGTGTAGTTGAGTTAACCAAAAAATAACTACACCACAAGGTAGCTAAAGGCAAGATAAAGGAAACACAAAACCGAATTTTCAGTCGTCACGTGTTTGAGAGGGGATATTAGAAAGTAAAGTAATAATGAAAATGAGACTCATTATCATTCCTATGTTATCCCATCACACCCTTTGATTTGCATTAATCATGCGTACTTAGTAAAATGCAAAATAAGATTAGATATTAAAGATTATCTCAAGGTTTGCCAAAATTTCGGACATTTTGAACATAAAAACAAAACGAAATTTCCCAAAATTTTGGAAATTCGGGCCAAATTTATCGAAAATTTGAATGAAATTTTAGAAAGAAAAAAAAGTTGATTTTTTGGAATATTTCAATCAGCCAAAACATTCCTCCAAAATATTCGAAAGTTTGATGAAATAATATTTTTAGTATTTCGTCCAAAATAATCCAACTTTTTACGAATTATCAATGAGGATTTTCTTATGAATTTACTGATTTCCTAAAGTATATACTATATAGTTTATGGGAGCATGATTCTTTACTGTGTTCGCACACCTCCCCGACTCACCATGTGTCCCTTAAATTGTTGTTAAGATTCACTAACCCATGGGTTATATTTTTTTTTCCTAAAAACCAAGGATAGATTTACTAACCCTAAAAGGTAGTCAAAATGAACACGTGGCAAGCTGAGGAGGTGTGCGCACGTGTAAAGAATCTTTCTAGTAGTTTATGTATATAAATAATAGATTTTGAAAGTGTTAATTATTTTATTTTTTTTTGGTGTCAAAAAGTGTTAATTATAAACAGTATATATTGTATAGTTTACAATATTAGGGCCGATCATTGATCGGATCATATAACTCAGACCGAGCAAGGCCTGCCTTTGGGCTCGGCCGGCCCATTAACACTCCTAGTTTTTTGTGGTTAACTCAACTACACCACAAGGTCATTGCTGAAGGCAAGACAAAGGAAACATACACACCCCCAAACACTCATGTTAGTATTGTTCAAATTTTGCACAAAATGAGATCGATCGCCCAAGATGGGCGATCAATCGCCGACAGTGGAGATCGATTGCCCAAGAAAAGCGGGATTTTACGGTTTTTTCCGTTTTCCTGAGTTTCCCCTTGTATAAAGTAACTTTGTATTAGGGTTTGAGAACCAAGGGATTCGTAGAACTGAACCCAAACTATTTCTTTGAGATGGAGATATTGTTTGAGAGGTGAGACGCTGTTTCTCTTTGCTTTGATTATTAGTGAAGAAGATATTCTTTCTGTGGATGTAGCTTAGTTGGGTGAACCACGTATATCTTGTATTCTTATGTGTGTTTCTGTTTGCATTCTTTATATATCTTTAATTTTCACCACAAATTGGTATCAAAGCCAGGTTATTATATCCAAATTTAAGCATTGCTTGGACTTGGTTAACATTCGATGAGATAGATGGAACTCCACACCCTTGAGGAAGGGTATAAAGGCATCTTTGAAGATGCAGTTATCCTTCACCAGAGGCAGAGCAGAATTGAAGCCAAGGTGGAGTGTTAGTTTTGTTCAAATTCTGCACAAAGGGAAATCGATCGCCCAAGATGGGTGATCGATCAACGATAGTGAAGATCGATCGCCCTCTTGGGCAATCGATCGCCGGAAGCGGGATTTTGCGGTTTTTTCCATTTTCCCGAGTTTTCCGTTATATAAAGCAACTTTGTATTAGGGTTTGAGAACCAAGGGGTTCGTAAAACTGAAGCCAAACTATTTCTTTGAAAGGGAGATATTGTTGAGAGGCGAGATGTTGTTTTTCTTTGCTTTGATTATTAGTGAAGAAGGTACTTTCTCCATGGACGTAGCCCAGTTCGGTGAACCACGTATATCTTGTGTTCCTGTGTGTGTTTCTATTTGCATTCTTTAGGTATCTTTTCACCACAACTCACAGACACACACAAATTAAGAAAATTTTGTCAACTTGCTAGCACCCTATAGAGCAGTCGAGCAGTCCATGTGCACAGAAACTCTGGAAGATGAAGCTTCAGCTCTAAAGCCCCGTTCGACCTAGGAGGTTTGAATGATGATGAAGACGCAATGATTTGACCACTAGGGGTCTTTGGGCTAAAACCCTGATGGTTGTGCGGGGGTTGGACGCAATACCAAATGGGAGAATAATAAACTGCTCTGGGCCAGAAGATAAGGGAAAGTGATGCCCAAAGAAACTGAAGGAATCGTCATGAGCTCGTTAATTTGATGCAGAGCTGTGCAGAGAATGGCATGCGGATATGGGGAATACCAACATTTCATGAAATTTGTACATTCCAAAGAGAGGAGTGGGCTAGCATTTCTGTTCCAAAAGAAGAATGGTGATGTACCCATAGACGAACATCTATGACTAATGGGGATCCCAACCAGGCACTCCTAGTTTTGGTAGTAGCAATTAGATATATGAATATTTTGATGGATATATATATATCACGGTAAAAACACTCTCAAACAAATTATTACAAACATTTCCTTTCACACAAGGTCTGTGTGCTGAAATGCGCACACAAAACAGACTCATAGCCAACTGTATACTTGTTGTCTACAATTTTACTCAAAAGCACTTCGCAAAAAAAAAAGATGGGCAGCTATGATTCACCATAACAAGATATGACAAAGAAGCTAGATGTAGAGGTCGAACAAGACAGCACACATCACACATAGGTGGATGCCTTAGGTTTTGAAATGGAATCCATGGATAAGATAACTTGTATTACCTTAATTGGATCTCCTAAGAGAACAGCAGTGATAGTTTTCAACACTAGTTTTAGTGTCTTCCGACTCAGCTTTGTCTTTCTACGGTCTGCGATCCAATTCTCTATTTCAAGAGAACAGTTGTTATCCCCATCGCCTGAACTGAAATAGCACTCCACAGGCTTTTCTTTGATGGTTTCAATCCATTCCAAAGTCTCCACAACTTCTTTCATGGATGGACGGCTTTTAGGTTCGGTTGCGACACATTTCAGAGCAAGTCCAAATGCCTGTAATGCACCTTCAGAAGGATACTGCCCCTCCAGCCGTGAGTCCATTACTTCTTCTAGCTTTCCTTTATTAGCCCAAAATGGCTTGACCCAGTCCACCAAATTATGCTGCCCACTCAAGCCGTTTTCAATCAGCGCCTTTGTGCCAGTCAGCGTCTCGAGCAACACCACACCAAACAAATACACGTCCAAATGACCTGTTCAATAAGGGCATATTTGTTATTTGTTATTCATTCAGGTGAAAGACAGCTAAGCTATGATATCTTGGACCACCATGAAAATGGTATCTAGGAATAACAAAGGTGGAGTTGGGGCCAAGTTGGTTCAGCCCTTGCCATCCGAGGAAAGGCTTCGGACCCTTTTATCATCCTAGTTAAATCATTAAAGAATTTCGACCAGTCCCTAACATTATGACAATACTGGTTGATGAACACAAGGAAAGGGAATTAGAAGATAAGGGAATTACTTGTGGCAATGTACTCAGGCGCCGCAGACCCAAATGTGCCCATAATCTGTGTTGTTTCAAACGAGTGACCACCCGATGGACCCACTTTTGCCAAGCCCAAATTAGACAATTTTGGATTATAAGACTACAAAAAGATCAAAAGTTAAAGCACATATAAGAACTCCAGTTTTCCTTCACTAACATATTTCTTGTTCCTCCAACTATAAGTTAAAAATCATAGTGTCTTACCCCATCAAGCAGGATATTTGAGGCCTTGAAGTCTCTGTAAATGACTTGCGTCTCTGAAGAATGCAAGAAATTTAGGCCTCGAGCCGCTCCTATCACTATTTTGAGCCGTATGTCCCATGAAAGTGGTGGTGACCCCACTGAACAAACAAGTTAGTATATAGTGAACCAGATGAACTTAAAAGACACTGAGTCTCTGTGTGTCATATTTTTATAGATCTCCTTAGTTTTTGTTTAGTTTCTTACTTCTGAAAAGGTGGGTTTCCAAGCTTCCGTTCCGCATGAATTCAAAAACAAGGAGGAGCTCGTTATCCTCCAAACAGTATCCCAACAGCTTAACAAGGTTAGGATGAGAAAGCTTTCCTAAGAAATTCACCTCTGACTGCACCCAAAAATGATTTAAGTGAATTTATAAACGAAATCGAGAAGAGACTTAATAACTGTATACAAAAGTAACCCCAAGTATTAAATCTTCTATCCTTAAGATAAATGAAAAGTCTATATCTACGAGAAATCCTTCTCTTCTAACTTGCCAGAAACAAAGCAAATAGGTTCACTTTTTCGCCCGCAAAAATCTCAATCCATTAACACAATGAGCAACTAATTAGAAAGTTGAAGTTCTTCTACCATAGTTATGACTATCATACTTTGATTTAATTTGTTGTCTCTGAATCAGCATTTTTCGCAAAAACAAATTCCTTAAGTAAAAAGTAAAAATCACTTACTTTTTCCACATAAATGCTAAATTAGATTGCAAGTTGCGGGTCACCAAATTAGGTAGATAATGTTAAAATGATTCTAACCAGATTACAAACAATAAACTAATAGACTATATGTATGATAATGATATGCACCATATCATTACCATTACCACAATGGGAAGGATTTGAATTTAGAATGAGATTGGGATTGAGATTTGACTAGAATTTGATTAGCATTACATTAAGATTGATTTGATTTAGTTTCTACATTTATCTATATACTATTATCTATTTAAACCCTAGTTAGGTCTTTTTGTAATAATCTTGAGATTTCAATAATATCAATTTCTCTATATGGTATCAGAATAGGTGATCCGCCACTTGTTTTGATATTTGCTTGATTACGCCTTTCCGGCGGGTGGCCTTACGGCCACCCGTCCGTTTTGAGTCGTCCTTCTCTTTCTTTAGTCTTGTATGTTTCACCAACATCTTTGTTTTCTTGATCCCGTCCTCTGGTCTTGATAGATGAGACCATATCTATAGCTTTTTCAAAGTTTCATATTATCATATTTAGCTTCTTCACGGTTTCAATGCAAAGGTCCCCAAATCATTGCTAGTCCACTCTGACGCACAGTCCAAAGGCATTAAAGCACTTGCTGACTATATCTAAGCTGGGTGTTTATTCTGATGCTGGAATTTTTGTTGGTGTTTCGTGAGAAAACAAAATATAAGGTTTTATTTGGTTTGTCCCTCTTTTTGTAATTTAATGGGTTTTTGAGTCCTATTGTCTTATCCTCTTCTAGGTTTTATTCTTTGACCTTTTCAATTCAAGGTCTCTAGTGTGGTGGCGTGGTTAACGCTTTTTTCTCCTTCAGTTAAGATTTCCTATTAGGTCTATTTAATAGCCTCTTCAGTTTCAGCTTTTTAGAAGATAAGAAAAACAACAGAGTTTCTTAAAAGTTTTGAAACGTTTTTTATAGAGGCAAAACGGAACCACTGTTTTACTCTAATGTTATCTCTGAGTTTTGGGCTGCCAGTTATACGAGTTCAGTAAGCCTCTATTACATATGTATGCACGTTTGATAGAGAAGTTGTTGTTGTACCCTGGAGTCCGAGCACCATTGCACCCTATTGCATCAGAAAATTCCTGAGGGGGCAAAATCGGATTAAGGGCAGTGTTTACATACCTCAACAAATTCCGATAAGTTTGTCTGTCTTTTACTGTTTCAGCTTATTCAATTATATTATAGGATTCTACAGATATGCTCTTGGTTTTTAGAATCTACTACTGATTTTATATAAGAAGAAAATCTGGTACTGTTATTATTTGTGAGCTGCTGCTTTGGATGTTCTTTGTTTTCCTTTCAGTCTTTATTCTTCAAGTATTACAATATGATTGAAGACAACAATCTTAATCTGATTATATCATCCTTGCTAGGAATTATGGAATCAATGAGGATTAGTGGAAATGAATCTGTTAGGGTTGAACTTTTTAATGGGGCTAACTACAAACGTTGGCAACAAAAAATTATGTTCTACCTTGAAACTATTAATGTTGCCCACGTGCTGCATGAACCTCCTCAATTTGAAGATTTACTGGAACCTGCAAGATCTCATCTCGAAAGGTCATGGACTAGGACAGATTATCTCTGCAAAAATCATATACTTAATGCTATGACAAATGATTTATATGATGTCTATTGCAATTATGATCATGCATCTGAAGTTTGGGAAGCTCTGAAAAAGAAGTATGTAACTGAAGAAGCGGGAAATAAAAAATATGCGGTTGGGAAATTTTTGGAATACAATATGATTGATGATAAATCAATCATATCCCAAGTTCATGATTATCAATTAATTGTGAACGAAATTATTAAGGAAGGGATGAAAATAGATGAAGCTTTTCAAGCTACAGCTTTGATTGAAAAGCTTCCACCTTCTTGGAAAGAATATAAAAATTCTTTGAAGCATAAAAAGAAGGATCTATCACTAGAGTATTTGATTGTTCACATTCGAATTGAAGACAACAATCGAACTAGGGATAAATATGAAAAGGGCAAAGAGATGTACTCTAAGGCCAACCTAGCTGAAGGCTGTTCTGGAAAATCCAACAACCAGAACTTTGAAAAAAGAAACTCCAATAAACCTTCCAACAGACTCAAAAGGAATTTTAGCAAGACCTTCAAGCAGAAGGGTGAATGTTTTGTTTGCGGGAAACCTGGTCATCATGCATCTAAGTGTAGATACAGGAAGGACAAGGACAAGAATTATGCAGGACATCGAGCTCACCTAGCTGAAAAAGACATAATTGCAGCGGTTGTCACTGAAGTCAACCTAGTTTGTAAGGCTAATGATTGGATAGTGGACACGGGGGCCACTAAACACATCTGCAACGACAGAGGGGCATTTTCTTCTTACACACCAGTTGGAGATGGAGAACGAGTATTCATGGGAAACTCAATCTCTTCACCCGTCGTTGGCAAAGGAAAAGTGCAGTTGAAGCTGTCTTCCGGGAAGATTCTTGAATTGAGTGATGTCCTTCATGTCCCAGAGATTAGAAGGAATTTAATTTCGGCATCTCTTTTGAACAAAGCGGGTCTTAAGCTTGTTTTTGAGTCTGACAAGTTAGTGTTAACTCGTCATGGGAACTTTGTTGGGAAAGGATATTGTTGTGAGGATCTCTTTATTTTAAATGTAATCGAAAATGAAATGAATAAAGCTTCCTCTTCTTCTGCTTACATACTTGAGTCATTAGAATTTTGGCATAGTAGATTAGGTCATGTAAATGTTTCCTATATAAAGAGAATGAAGCAATTGGGCCTAATACCAGATTTTTCAAATACAAAATTTGAAAAAATGTGAATGTTGCATAGAATCAAAATTCTCTAAAAAGCCCTTTAAATCTGTAGAAAGAGAATCAATACTTCTAGGCTTGATTCATAGTGATTTAGGAGATTTAAAAAATACTATGACTAGAGGGGGTAAAAGGTATTACATTACCTTTGTTGATGATTACTCTAGGTATACTAGAGTCTTCTTATTAAGGAGTAAAGACGAAGCTTTAGACATGTTTATTCTAGGCTTGATTCACACCTCTTTAGTGAATTCTGTGAATCTTATGGAATTATTCATGAAAGAACTGCTCCATATACTCCTGAACAAAATGGAATAGCAGAAAGAAAAAATAGAACACTAAAAGAAATGATGAATGCTATGTTAGGGAGTTCAGGTTTAACCTCAAACCTGTGGGGGGAGGCTATTCTTTCCGCTTGTCATATACAAAATAGAATTCCCCATAAGAAAACTGGTAAAACTCCATATGAGATGTGGAGAAACCTTAAACCAAATTTGAAATACCTCAAAGTGTGGGGGTGTTTGGCTAAAGTTGAAATACCAGTATTTAAGAGAACTAAAATAGGTCCTAAAACTTGTGATTGCGTATTCATAGGATATGCAGAAAATAGTGTTGCATATAGGTTCTTAATAATTAAATCAGAAAATAATTCATTAGAACCCAATACTATAATTGAAGCTAAGGATGCTGAATTCTTAGAACATGTCTTTCCTCTTATGAAAAAAATTTCTGATCTAAGTTTTGATCAACTTAGTATTGATCCTAGTCATTTATCACATGACCAAGAAGAGGAAATAGTAGAACCTCTAGAAGTTAGACGTAGTAAAAGAGCTAGAATTGAGTCCAGCTTTGGACCAGACTTTGTTACATCATTTCTTGTTGAAGATGATCCTTCAACTTTCAAGGAGGCCTTATCCTCTTCAGATGTGGCTTTCTGGAAAGAGGCTATAAATGAAGAACTAGCATCATTAATTTCTAATCAGACTTGGGAATTAGTAGATCTCCCTCATGGTTTTAAAACCATAGGATGTAAATGGATTTTTAAAAAGAAATTAAAAACTGATGGGTCGATAGATAAATTTTAGGCTAGATTAGTGGCCAAGGGTTTCAGACAAAAGGAAGGTGAGGATTTCTTTGATACTTACTCTCCTGTAACCAGAATTTCTACTATCCGTGTTTTAATAGCTATGGCATCCATATATAATCTAGTAGTCCATCAAATGGACGTGAAAACAGTCTTTCTAAATGGTGATTTGGAAGAGGAAATATATATGGATCAACCAGAGGGATATAAAATTTCTGGTAAAGATAATAAAGTTTGTAAACTTTTGAAATCCTTATATGGGCTAAAGCAAGCGCCAAACAATGGCATGAAAAATTTGATAAGATCTTAATAAGTAATGGTTATTCTGTAAATGATTCTGATAGATGTGTGTATCATAAATTTATAAATAATGTTGGTGTTATTATATGTCTATATGTAGATGACATGTTAATTTTGGGAACCAATTTGAGAGAAGTTATTTCTTCGAAGGATTTCCTATCCTCTCAATTCGATATGAAAGATTTGGGAGAAGCAGATGTAATTTTGGGAATTAAAATTTTTAAAACATCTGAGGGACTTGTGTTATCACAATCTCATTATGTAGAGAAAATTCTTAAGAAATATCAACAATTTGATAGCATTCCTCTGAGAACCCCTTATGACTCTAGTATACATTTAAAGAAGAACAGAGGTGAAAGTATATCATAATTAGATTACTCTAGAGTCATAGGAAGTTTGATGTTCTTAATGAACTGTACCCGGCCAAACATTGCATATGTAGTGGGTAGATTGAGTAGATATACTCATAATCCTGGTTGTGATCATTGGATCGCCCTGGTTAGAGTTCTTAAATATCTTAAGGGAACTATTCATTTGGGGCTACATTATGTAGGATATCCAGCTGTACTTGAAGGGTATACTGATGCTAAGTGGATCTCAGATTCAGATGAGACTAAATCAACGAGTGGATATGTATTCACTCTTGGAGGTGCAGCAGTCTCTTGGAAATCATCCAAGCAGACATGCACGGCTCGATCCACTATGGAATCCGAGTTTATTGCCTTAGAAAAGGCAGGTGTGGAAGCCGAATGGCTAAGGAATATGTTGACAGATATACCTTTGTGGACCAAACTGGTTCCTAGCATTTCAATGCATTGTGACTACCAAGCTGCTATAGCTCGAGCTAAAAATAAAACATACAATGAGAAAAGTAGGCATATACGCCTAAGACATAATATTGTGAAGCAGCAGATTGGAGACGGAGTCATTGCTTTAGACTTCGTAAGATCAGAAAAGAACTTGGCAGACCCACTAACAAAAGGGCTAGCAAGAACGTTAGTGGATGAAACATCGAGGGGGATGGGGCTTAAGCCTATTACATAAATGGAAGTGATGGTAACCCAACCTATGTGAATGGAGATCCCAGGAAGTAGGTTCAATGGGTAAAAACAAGTCACTGGACTATTCACTGAGAGCACTATCAATTTGATAGCTCCTCCCTATGGTGTAGATAGTGCTAATTGTAACCGTGTGAGGATGAGTAATAACTCTTAATGAGTCCATATCCTTTGTCAGCACCCTATTTTTACACCCCCTTAACCGTGGTTAATTAATTTAGCTATGGTCCAAACTCTAGATCAACCCTAGTTCCAAACCCTAGGTAAACCCTTAACCATAGGACTAAACCCTAGTTAAGACCCTAGTTAACCCTAAGCTTAACCCTAGGTAGTCCTAAACCCAAACCCTAGGTAGCCCTAGCCTAACCTTAATAAGCCTTAGGTATACCCAAGGCCCAAGCCCATTTGACCAAACTTATACCTAGACAACTCAATCAAACCCAATTACCTAATTTTATTACCCAACCCAAGTAGTCAAGCCCAAATACCCAATCACCCTATTGTCTAAGCCAAAGCCTATTTCCATAGCCCAAGCCCAAATGTCATAGTCAAAGTCCAATAATCATAACCCATGACCCATCTACTAATAACCCATGATCCATAAGACCTAATCCACATATCCATATCCACCTACCCTATATCCTACAACCCATACCCATATAACCCATAGTTCACTCAACCCACCAACTCTCTTACACCTCTCTTACATCAACCCATACCTATATAACTCATAGTTCACTCAACCCACCTACTCTCTTACACCTCTCTTACACCCTATATCCTACAACCCATACCCATATAACCCATAGTTCACTCAACCCACCAACTCTCTTACACTCTCTTACACTCCTTACAATACTCAATCTATCAACTCACCTTACAACACTCAAGTCTTTACCCACTAGCTCCTTTTATCCCCCATGTAAAAGACACAACCCAACCTCTTAGTTTTCTTATAAATACCAATCCCTTAGCCCCTTAGATCCATCCCTCAAGACCCCTAGAAGGTTCCCACCCACTTGTGTTTCTCTTGAGTTTGAAGAAGGGAGAAGAAACTAAGGTTTAGAGTTTGGAAAGAATTCTAAGACTATAAGCTTAGAGTTCTTCACTAACTCTCTTCCTTTGTGGATTCTAAAACCTTACCACTTGGAGCATTGAAGGAGAATTCTTGGAGGAGTAGGCACTCATCCTTTCATTTTCTCTTATTTCTTATCTTTTTTTTATTTGGTTCTCTCTTCTTGATCTCTCATTTCTCAAGCATAGTTGGGCCTCTCTACACCAATCTAATGGTGTAGAGGGACCCCATATCAAAGGCAAGGAGATGCTCCTTTTTTCTTTTCCTTTCCATGTACATATTTTCTTCTTTTTTATGTACCCACAAGTGTGGATATGGGTAGGCCCATAGAGAGTGGAAGCTAAAGCTATACCTCTCTTTTTCATTTTGTTTTCTTTTGAGATTCTAGTCCTCTTTCTAGAATTTTTTGTGAAAGCTCATCCCCTCCCTAACATTCTTTAGAGCAACATTACATCATTAATAATGGTGTAAATGAACCACCTTAAAAGGGAGAGGATGAGTTTTCATTTTCTTTCATTTCTTTATTTTTCCTTCATGTTCTATGTTGAATGGGTAGGTGATGGTTTAAAGACTTAAAATAAATGATAGTTTAAGGACTTAAAGAGGACATTCTTAAAAATGTCTCATACCAAAGACAAAGACAATGATATTTGATCTATTATCAACACCAATTCAACAAAATAGGTGTTGGCAATAGACCATTTACATTCATAAGGCACATCCCCTCTTTATGTCTTAAACTATAATCTTTTAGCCAAACTCTTGGATTAAATGTGACTTTAGCTAAGTTTTTCAAAACCCTACCCATATGAAAATCCAAAAAAAACATGATAAAAGCTCAAAATACCAAAAACATAATAAAATCTCAAAATACCAAAAACATGCAAATATAACCAAAATACCAAAAACATTCAAATATCTCCAAAATCCCAAAAAATATAAAAATACAAAAAACCAAAAAGAGACTTGTAGGACCTCTTTAGCTTTGGTTAGCTCACCTAACCATAGTTAAATCTCCTCTAACCGCGGTTAGACTTAACACTTGTGCACTTGACCTCCCCGGTCAACTAAACCATAGCCTTCTAGGCTAGACCCTTTGACCACCCTATGCACACACACACTTCCCCCTAGCCTCGGCACGGGCTCATGTGCCAGAACTACGCTCGGTCTGATCTCACCATGTGAGTACGTAGGCAACCCAACTCGGGTTCGACCCTAGCCATCTAGCTTTCTATTTTTCTTGGATTAGCAGTCACTTAAAAACTTTGGACATTCTAATTAAACTTTGAGATTATAATTGGCTTAAGTTTAGGGAGTAGGTAACCGTTATAAAACGGAGGTCTTGGGGTGCCTAATACCTTCCCCAGGACTTAATCGAACCGCTTACCCTAACTCTGTAAAGACCATTTGCCTTATCCAAACAAACAAATACCCGGGACCTATCCCTAAGAATGAATAGGTGGCGACTCAAGTCAAAACATATAATTGTGAAAGTGGGTAGGAAGATCCCATGCTCACATCCTTTATAGGTGGTGTGTCTAGTTACAGTATACACTTGATGGATTCACCTATGTGAGTGTAGAAGTGGGGCCGCTTCTTATGAGAATATAGGCAAATTCTCTAGAGCACTCATTAACATCCAGGTAAGGCGCATGGCTGAAATGTGCCAAACCGATAGAACTCGTCTGGTTATCTAGAATTGAATGTGTGTGGCTATTTCAACCGACTTACAACAAAGGTATTTGGTTCAAGATATACAATCTCACCATTTACCTGTAGGTCCTGTTTAGTCTTCACTATGTATTGATTCAAATCCTTTGGATATCAATACTTATGCATTTTGTTCTAATTCTTTGCCCAACCTTTTTATTTTTGTTTTTGTGGGGGATTGTTGGTGTTTCGTGAGAAAACAAAATATAAGGTTTTATTTGGTTTGTCCCTCTTTTTG
Source organism: Tetracentron sinense (assembly GCA_015143295.1). Taxonomy (NCBI): domain Eukaryota; kingdom Viridiplantae; phylum Streptophyta; class Magnoliopsida; order Trochodendrales; family Trochodendraceae; genus Tetracentron; species Tetracentron sinense. The sequence continues at coordinate 22,393,255 of CM026574.1, forward strand.
TAATTTAATGGGTTTTTGAGTCCTATTGTCTTATCCTCTTCTAGGTTTTATTCTTTGACCTTTTCAATTCAAGGTCTCTAGTGTGGTGGCGTGGTTAATGTTTTTTTCTCCTTCAGTTAAGATTTCCTATTAGGTCTATTTAATAGTCTCTTCAGTTTCAGCTTTTTAGAAGATAAGAAAAGCAACAGAGTTTCTTAAAAGTTTTGAAACGTTTTTTACAGAGGCAAAACGGAACCACTGTTTTACTCTAATGTTATCTCTGAGTTTTGGGCTGCCAGTTATACGAGTTCAGTAAGCCTCTATTACATACGTATGCACGTTTGATAGAGAAGTTGTTGTTGTACCCTGGAGTCCGAGCGCCATTGCACCCTATTGCATCAGAAAATTCCTGAGGGGGCAAAATCGGATTAAGGGCAGTGTTTACACACCTCAACAAATTCCGATAAGTTTGTCTGTCTTTTACTGTTTCAGCTTATTCAATTATATTATAGGATTCTACAGATATGCTCTTGGTATTTAGAATCTAATACTGATTTTATATAAGAAGAAAATCTGGTACTGTTATTATTTGTGAGCTGCTGCTTTGGATGTTCTTTGTTTCCCTTTCAGTCTTTATTCTTCAAGTATTGCAACATTGAAGACAACAATTTTTACATGTTAATTTTGACCTGGGTCACTTGAGCACAAAAATGATGATACAGAACTTGTTGCTTCTTGGGGTGTAGATTATTAGAAGTACGATAATTGTTTCAATTTGGGAGATCAAACCTGAGAAACACTATCCACCAAGCTCTAAATGCAATATTGGTCCACGGGGCTATGAATAATGGAATAGGGTATGGAGGTGATGTTCAAAGGATAAAAGATGAGGTGTGTTCTTAGTGAAGATGGTGGAAGGGGTTCGCCACAATCTCATTGTCATTTAAAAAAAAAACTGATGTTGATTGTGTTAAAAGAGAGAGAGAGAGCAAGACCCTTTTTTTTTTTAAGCCCATACAGGCACATGATATATCATGACCAGTGACTCCTTTGGCAAGCCCAAAGCAAAGATCATCATATCCACTTTTCAAGCCCAATGAGACCCTTTTTGAAGACCCGTGACCCCTTTGACGAGACCATAGGCAAGATCGCGGATGTCGGATTTGGCCCAAAGAGGCCCATTTCATTGCCCAAGAGGTAATTCAACCCATTGAGGCCTTGACCCTTTGAGGTCCACTCATTTCATTGACCGATCATGGTCTAGCCCATTGAAGCTCATATTATTCTCTCTCTATTTAACACATCAACAATAGTGGCGATTGTCAACTCTTATCTGCAACGACATTGGAATGACTAACAAGCTACCATATCTGATCGGGTATCAAACATACATATTTTCAAATCTACATGAGTTTGAGAGGGAGTAATAGAGTATATGTATGATAATGATATGCACCATACCATTACCATTACCATAATCGGAAGGATTTGAATTTAGAATGAGATTGGGATTGAGATTTGACTAGAATTTGATTAGCATTATATTATGATTGATTTGATTTAGTTTCTACATTTATCTATATACTATTATCTATTTAAACCCAAGTTGGGTCTCTTTGTAATCATCTTAAGATTTCAATAATATCAGTTTCTCTATATAAACAATTACATAATGATTTAGTGATTCTCTTAGTTTTCTTTAGATCCCAGATGAAAGTATCTTAAGGGGCCTAGCATTACGGCAATGTGAATGGATTGAAGAATAAGGAGGAAGGGATCTGTAATAATTCACCAAATGGTTGAAAGTTAAAATCACAGACAACAGATATGAAAATGAACAAAGCTTATGAAGATCCATCTCATCTACCATTTATATATTTTTTTTTAAAGGATAAATAAATAAGCATGACTACCATACAAAAAATATTAGAAACTATAATGGGGCAAAAAAAAAAAAAGGAAAAGCAGAAAAGAAAAATCAAGAAGCTCAATAGAAAAACTGATCTCATCAAACAAAATAAACATAAAAATATATTAATTAAACATAAAACACCCAAATATAAAACAAAAATGTTAGAAAAATCCAAAATAAATAAAAAAATGGTAATAATTCTAAAATGGGTGTGAGTCATGGTTGTATGTGCTATTCAACTAACTACAATAATTGGAAAAAAGATGTGTTCATTTCTGTATCTTCTTTCTTGAATGGAATTAATTAAATTGATTTACCTGCCACTCTCTCAATCCTTGCCTGCTCTCTGAATGCAATTTCTTGACTGCAATGACTATTCCAGTACCGATCCTTGATGGTTCATAGGTCTTCTCATCGAGCCAACCCTTGAAGACGGCGCCAAAACCTCCCTCTCCGATCACCATATCAGGACTGAAATTTCTGGTTGCTTTCTTCAGTTCAGCAAAACTGAAAATTTTCAAGTTCGAGGTGGGCAAGATAGGCCCATTTGGAAACACCTCATCTAGGCTTCCACTTTGTGCCGAATACCAACTGGTAGCAGTGCTGCTGCTGCTGCTTCTGCTCGGGGAGGTTATATAACACTTGGAGAGTATGATATTAACCATCTGAGCAAGAGATTCCACTTGGAAACTAAGAGAAAAAAGGCTCTCTGTAATGATAGAGAAGAAATTCAGGAGTGTTATCATCAATCATAGTGGTTCAGGAGTGTCACACACTGAGAGGGAGAGATAGATAGGGAGGTGGTACCTGTCGCGGTGGGCCGGAGAAGGAAGGAAGCTGGAAGGGGTGCCGGAGAGATGGTAGCTGCAATGGAAAAGGAGGAAAAGTCTGGATTGAAAATGGTAGCGATCATCGGCATTATCAATAGGTCGTCTCAGAAATTTCCTGGAAGTATTATTTATTCTTTAACCTGCGAAAAACGGTAACATGCTGCGTGGAATTTTGCTGATGATGGGAATAGATAGAATTACAAAATGACGAGTGGCCCAGACGCCTTAAATCAAATTTCCTTGAAAAGTATTGGTTGTTGACTTGAAAAGTATTGAAAAGCTATCTACTGTTTTTGCGTTTTGATCTTTCGGGAAATGCTTTTGAGACCGCATAGACCACCGAGGCGCGTACGCGGGATTTCAGGTGGGGCCCACCATGTGATGCGGTCTCAGTGGCAGTCCTAATCTTAATCTTTGACCCCCCAGTCCTAATCTTAATCTTTGACCACCGAGGCGTGTGCGCGGGATTTCAGGTGGGCCCACCATGTGATGCGGTCTCAATGGCAGTCCTAATCTTTGACCCCCCCAAAGTGAATTATAACCATGGTTAACTTTCTTAATATTAAAAAAAAAAACAAATGTTAAATTATTTAACCTTAACCTTATGGGTGAGTAAATCTTAACCACAATTAATTGGTGGCAAAGATGATATTTGGCGAGGTGGGGATGTGTGCGCGTACTAACTACCCAATGGAACACGTACGTACATGCTATCACCTCACCTCCTTAGTTAAACATCTTACCATGACGTTGGGCAAAGAGGCTAGTATAATACTCAGAATGGGATTTGGTCTAACCGTCTCCAACCAAAACAGCCTGCCCATGCTCTATCATTGGTTCCCTTTAAACACCCATTGAACTATGATTAATTTTTACTCACATTTAGGGTTCATACATCTAACGTTGGCTTTTAGAAAAATAAAAATTTACTAGGAGTTAAAATTGCTTAACAGTTTTAAAAGGATAGTTAAAGAGGCACTAAGAGTTAGCAAGATGGCACCTCGTTGCCTTATTTTTGGGCATTTTCTAAGCTCCATTAAGTTATTTTTTTATTTTTTTGGTTGCCAGCAACATTACGAAAACAAGAGTATTGGAAAGGAAAATAGTTAACGTACCAGGCCAGTGAAAGAGGGGCAACATCCTGAAGGTCTCGAGATCGACGAAGAGTGGTGGTGGCCACCCAATGAGCAAGTCGATTTTGATTCCTGGGAGCATAAAAGAATGAGCAATTAGCGGGTTGGATCTAATGATGCAGGTCAGCTAAGAGCATATGAACTTCAACAGGAAAAAGGTCGCTCGGGTGCATTGAGTGATTGGAAGAGAGAGAGGGGATCAGATTCAATATGGACCTATTGATGGCTATTCGAAGTCCCGGAGTAAGAGTACAGCCATATACAGGGCCTTGGCCTCTGCCATAATAGGCGATGAACAACGGAAAATAATCTGCCTTGAAAGATAAGAGAGAGCCCATATGATCTCGAGCAACAACGGCAACTGCACCAGAAGTCGAGTCTTCACGGATGACACCATCACAATTGATCTTCACAGTACCAACATATATGGAGATCGAATCACAGCCAATCGTGATTGAACTCTCAAGGAGAATTCAATCGCATCCACAGGTCAACATGTGTCCTTTTTGACCCCTATTAACCATGATTAAGATTTTTTTTTTTAAACCTCTCAGAAGGAGAGGGGGGTTTGGCGGACCCCTACCAAGGGGGGGGGCATAAACCTTACCCTACAAAGACTCACAAATTAGGGGGGGACATAAAACCTTACCTCTAACAAACAAACAAAAAATGAGGGGACAAAAAACCTTACCCCTGACAAACAAAAACAAATAGTGAGGGGGACATAAAACCTTACCCCTAAAAAACAAAACCTAACAAAATTCAATCTCTATTAACCAATCTAACATTGCCTAAACTAGCTTGATCAAGAGAAATAAGGGATATGAGACGATGAGGACTAAACTGATTAGGGAAAATTTCACCTGAAGTTTGAAAAGTACATCCTGGATTAGCAAGAAATTATGCAACCATGTTGACTTTCCTAAAGTTGTGATTAATAAAGGAGCATATGTGAATCACTTGATGGATCTTTTTATTCTAATACCACACCTACCAAGGATGATTAGAATTACCCTTCCAAGTTTCAACTAATGATTTAGCATCAAATTCAACATCCACTTGAAGGTATCCAAGCCTTTGACACAAAAGAAGACCATCCAAAAGAGCTCGGGATTCTACAATATAATTAGTGCAATTCCCATAAAAAGCATAAAAGCAAGCTAGCATACTTCCATCATGGTCTCGAATAATACCACCTCCTCCAGCTATTCCCGGATTACATTTAGAAGCACCATCTACATTCAGTTTGATTCTATCCTGAGAAGGCCGAATCCATTTGATGTAAGAAATAGTAGTTCTTTGATGATCACGAGGAGACACAATATTGATGATGGAAAGATCCAATGATTTTCCGGTCGGTAAGGATCTCATTTCAACCATCCATTTCTTAATTCATGTCTTAATCACATCAACAGAGTTTTGTGCATTTTTAAACCTACGAGAGCATCTTTTTTTCCAAATCTCTCATATGATTATAAGCGGAAGCACCATAAAAACTGCATTATGACTCCTGTCTGAAGCTCTAAATCGTCTCTTAATTGAGCATTGAATATTATCACTGGAATAAGGAAAAATTGAACATAAATTACCAAAGTATCTCCATAACACACCTGCAATATCACTTGAAAATAAGAAATGAGATAAAGTTTCAATATTACCTTGAACACAACAAGAACAATAGCTTGCTAATGAAATACCAACAGATTGAACCTTAAAGTCAATAGGAACAGCTCCATTCATTACTTTCCAATCAAAAATTTGGATTTTTTTTGAAATAATATTATTCCAAACATACCTAGTCCAATCTTTTGGAAGAGTAGAATATCGAATAGAGTTCCAAGCAGATTTAACTGAAAACTTACCTTTAGGCCAGAGATTCCATATGAATGTATCTTCTAATTCAGAAGTAAAAAATCCTGCATTTCTAATATCAGTCTCAATGTAAGCAGGAAGATAATCAGAAACAAAACTAAATCTCATCCCCCATTAACATCAAGCATATCAGAGATAACAGGAAAAGTATGAGGAATGTTAGAAGAATTAACTATAAAAGGAGCATCTTCATACCAACAATCTAACCATAAATTAATTTTAGTACCATTACCAATTAAAGCAGCCGAATTCCAAATCACATCTTTACAAAATTTGCTAATTTTTATCCAAGTTGTAGATGAATCAAAGCGATATGAAGTATACCAAATGTGAGTAAATTGGAATTTAGATTTAAAGAATTTAGTTCAAAGATTTTCAGATTGATAAAGTTTCCAAGCATATTTCATTCGCAAAGTAGAAGAAAAATCATGCATTTTCCTAATGCCTAGACCACCTTCTAATGAGGGAAGGACACAAGTATTCCAATTAATCCAATGACGCTTTTTAGAATCAATCCTATTATTCCAAAAAAATTTAGCCATGGATCTATCAATAATGTTACAAATAGCTTTCGAAACATGGATCCCAGCTAAAAGGTTAGTAGGCATAGAAGACAAAACATGCTTAATAAGAATAAGCCTACCTCTCGCAGATAAGAACTTGTCTTTTTAACCCTCTATCTTTTTAAGAATTTTATCAATTAAAGGATTAAAAAAGTAATTTTTAAGACGACCTTTATAAATGGGGACACCAAGATAATTAAATGAAAAATTCTTATTAGGAATACCCACCCAATGAAATATAGCATTACTTCTAGCCCTAGAAATTTTGGAGGAACAATAAAAAGTGCTTTTAGTACGGTTGATTAACTGACCCGAAGAAGCCTCATATGATGAGATAAAATCAAATATTTTTTTAATGTTATGCTTTCTACCATTGCAAAAAATTAAGGTAGCATCTGCGAAAAGAAGAAGAGAAATAGGCATACCATATCTCCCTAATTTGTAATTCTGAGAGAGACTCTCAGAGATAGATTTTAAGCCCCTGCTAAGAACTTCTTTAGCTAAAATAAAAAGAGCAGGTCGAAGACCCCGAGAACTCTGAAAAAAACCTTGAAGACTTCCATGAATAAAGATAGAGAAAGATTGATTAAAAAAACAGCCATGAATCAATCTAGTAACTGCATAATTAAAATCCATTTTTTGAAGAACTACAATAATGAAATTCCATTACATTCGATCATATGTTTTAGCCCAAAGTCAAAAAATTACAGAATGGAGGTAATCGGATTACCTCCATTTCAGTAAACTTTTAACCCTAATTTGTAGGGTTGTAACTGGAGTTAGGGAACACCCCTGGATAAAGTGAAGGCATGGTTAGAAAGCTGGAGTGCAAGCTTTCTAATGGGCTTAGTCTCAAGCCCAGAAGGGGTCACGTGTGGGCCCCATAGGAGCCCAAAGTTAATCAAAAAATAAGACTGTAATGTCGGCAGTCTGACTGCCGACAGCATGAACAGCAGCTTAACCAAACTTTGAGGCCTTGCTAACCTTGGTTAGGCATGGCCCCTGGACTTAAAAATTTATAGGGAGGTAGGTGGATGTAAGGGCTTTCAAATGAGCCTGGGATGGACCCCAGGACACAAGGCATGTGGGCCCCACTGGGGCCCAAAGTCACTGTAAAACAAATCCCTAAATGTCAGTAAAGGGACTCGCGACAAAAAGACAGTCTGGGTATTAGGCCTTGCTAACTAGGGTTAGACCTTGAGTTAAGGTCTAAAAATTGGTAGGGGGTAGCCAAGGGTCCGAGGTAGCTAACCCTGGCCCTAGAATTGACCAGGGTTCCACCTAACCAAGGTTAGAGGGCGAGTTACAGGGAGAACACGAAGGGTCGGTAATCCCATTACCGACCACTAGCAGTTTTTTGAAAAAAATGAATTTTCCCCTACTGTCCTTGAACCAGCAGGGGTCTGAGGGTTCCCTCATGGACTGAGGGACCCCCAGACCCTAAGGGGTGATGGCATGCATTGATAAAATGGGTGTTGCACCCGTGGATCCGCCTCAAGAGTTCACCACACATCTATGGAAGACCAGGGGGGGGCTATGTCCTTGGCATTGGAGGCTATTGTAATGCAAGAAAGAAGAAATTGACCTCCTGGAATAGGACCAGAGGGTCCTTACAGTGCTGAACAAGAAGAGTTACAGGAGGGGAAGGGTGTTATCCTCACACAGCGGCTGTGATGGCAATGGTGACAGCTGGTGGTGCCTGAGCTGAGCTAGGGGACCTAGGTAGGCCTTGGGGGAGTCCCAGGGGTTTGCTAGTGGAGGCTATGGTGGGTGGAGGTGGCCTGAGGTCGTGAGGAAGGCTAGGAGCAATTTGGCAGGGGTTTGAGATGGAGAAGTTGCGCCCAGAATGCATGGGGGAGCTTAGTTATTTATAAAAGAGGTGGGAGAACCCTCAGAGGCATTTCTGGCATTTAGAGGAGCGTGGGGGACCAATGGGGGAGGTCCCAAGTGGCCAGGGTAGTGACCTGTACGCGTATTGCAGAAATTCACAGGGTGGCGGCACTTGGATTACCGCCACCCTCAAAACTTTATTTTTTGAGGGTGTCGGCAATCCAACTGCCGACACCTTGGTTTTTATCTAGTTTGGGCCAGACCCATTCTCACCTAGGCTGAAAGCATGGGTTTTTTCCATTTTGGGCACTTTCCCACCTCTTTTTGAACTAGTGTTTGTGAGCCCCACCCATGTGGACCTCTAGGGTTGTGGTGGGCCCTTGCTTAGGCCCCCAAAGGCTTGGGCTTTAGGTTTGTGTAGATTTGGACTAGGTAGATGGGCCTTGAGCCCGTGAGGGCTTGTCCTAGGTTTTGGGCTAGGGTTTAGCTAGGGCTAGGTCTAGGGTATGGTCTAGGGCTCTCCTAGGGTTTGTCTAGGGTTACACTAGGGTTTAAGGTATTCCTAAGGATAATGGGCTTTGAGTCCAAGGTTGAGGTCCTGGGATTTTAGGGTTCTAGGGTTTGTCCTAGGGGTTTAGGGTTTTAGGGTTTGTCCTAGGGGTTTAGGGTTTTCCTAGGGCTAGCAAGGATTCTATAGGGGACTCCACTAGGGTATGACAGGGGACTCCATTGGGGAATAGGGTTTTGACAGGGTGTAAAAAATTGAGTGCTTACACCGGGGATTTTCTATAATATCCTGAACCATCTCTTGAGTGAGATTAATATTATCAATAATATTTCACCCCTTAACGAAACCACTTTGTTCTTCAGAGATTAAATTAGGCAAAAGTTTACCAATTCTATCAGCCAATAAACATTGAATGATTTTATAAAGAAAATTGCAAAGACTAATAAGTCTAAAATCAGAAAATGATAGAGGAGAACTGCATTTAGGAATTAAAGTTATAGCAGTAGCATTAATAGCTTTAGTAATATCTGCATAGACAAAAAAAAGAGTTAATAGCACTCAAGAGATCATCTTTAATAATGTTCCAACAAGAATTATAGAAGTGCCCCGAAAATCCATCCAACCCAGAAGCACTATCAGCAGACATACTAAAAACTACTTTTTTAATCTCTTCTAAGGAATGGGAAATAGATATAGAATTATTATCATCTTCCGAAATAAGACTAGGAATATGGTTAATCAAGTTTGGATCAATAATACAATTAGAAGATGATAATAAGCTTTTAAAATAAGAAATAGCAGCATTACCAATATCCTCTCTCGATTCCAACACATTACCTTGGGAATCTTGAATCCGATCAATACAATTTCTACCCCTTCTGGAATTAGAAATCATATGGAAAAATTTAGTATTATTATCCCTTTCTTTAAGCCATTTAATACGAAATTTTTGCCGCCAGAAAATCTTTTCTTACAATAGAAAAGTTTGAAGCTCATCTTTAAGATTATTAAAGATATCCGCCTTTCCAGGATCCCAAGAATTTTGAATATCTTCCTCAAAATTACTAATTTGATTTTCAATGTCCTTAATCTTTTGAAATATATTGCCAAAGGCATTCTTATTCCAGCTTTTTAAAGAAATCTTTAGTCTTTTAAAATTTAGAAAAATGGCCATAAGAGGATCAACATATATAGGAGTATCCCAAGACTCAGAAACAATTTGAAAAAAATCAGGACGATGAATCCACATTTTTTGAAATTTAAAAGGACACCTATTATTCTCCTTACCAAAAACAAAAAGAAGGGGAGAATGGTCTGAAGTTAACCTAATAAGGTGAGAAACAGAAGAAAGGGGATAATTTAGGCTCTAATTAGAACTGAGAAGGACTCGATCTAAACGAGCATATATTCTATTAGAACCAGTCTGATTATTACACCATATGAATTTATTTCCATTGAACCTAGAATCCATCATACCCAAATCATTAATGATATTATTAAAATCAGTAAGAGATTCTATATTAGCATCCCTCCCTCCTAATTTTTCATCAGAACTAGATATAGCATTAAAATCTCCCTCAATAAAAAAAGGGCCTACATAGGAAGAAAAACATATATTAAGATCCATCCAAAGAGATAAGCGCTCCCTACTAGTACATTTAGCATATATGAAAATACATCTTGTGGAAGAAATACAAGTAGAAGAGACATCAATAATAATCATTTGATCAGATGAAGAAACAAAAGAAACTTGAAGATGATTTTTCCAAAACAGCCAAATCTTAGGATGAGATAAATGGGGGTCTAGATGTTTATCCATATTAATAAAAGAACAAACTTCCTGGATAGAGTCAATATTCTTTTTGGGTTCCATAATAGCAGTAAACAAAATATTATTACAAGAAATTAATTGTTTGAGTCTAGACTTAGAAGCTAAGTTACCAATCCCTCTGATATTCCAGAGGAGAAAATTACTCATTAATAACAATATTAGAATCAGAAACCAACGATAAAACAACAGATCTAGAATGAGTTATTCTATCAGAAGCTAACATTACTTTATTATTTTTTGATTTGATCTTAGGTATTGAAAGTTGGTATTTAGAAAATAGCTCTGACTTAAGTAATTTTTGAGAAAAAATTATTTCTTCTTTCTTAAAAGATTCCATATTGTTAAATAAATACGGATTTAAATCATCATGATATTCTAGAGTTTGTGAGTAATCTTTCAAAACATTTCCGGTAAAGGAGGTATCATGATGATTTAAAGGGCTTTCTATATTTTTAATCAATTTCATCCACATACGATAATGAGGAGTAAGTTGAAACCTAGATCGATTTTTTGTCTCCTCGTTACGGTAAAGACCTCTAAGTTCAGAACTAGATAGAATAGATTGGTTATTTAAAATTGTTCCAGTTTTTGGAGTTTCCACCAAAGAATTTTCGTATGGTATTGTATGATCCAAAAAGCATTAAGTGTTCATATTACCTGAGCTAATCCATTCCTCATCCGAATCCTCAATTTGAACATTAAACTCCATACCTTTTGAATGAGATTGATTATCAAAATCTCCAATGTTATTAGAAGAATCTAATAACCCAGAATTTTTCTCAGGCTAACTCAAGAAAATTATCCTTACCATTAGCAGAAATCAAAATAGGAACTAAGCTGGAAAATTCTGGTTCAGAATTACCTTTTATTGCTGGTAACTACCTTTGGAGGGAATAAATCTTCAGCTGCTCCATCCCTTGAATGCACTTTGCAACCTATAATCTCATCCATTATTGGCGAGGAAGAATCAACAATTTTCTAGGGCATATTCTTCGAATCCAGTACTGTTTTGGAAGCTGATCTTACTTCTCTATCATGTCTATCCTCCATATTTTGATCTATAACAATGGGTGTAATAATATTCTGCTGATCCTGAATGGTTTTCGAAGAAGTATCATTGGGGGCAGATTGCTTTACCACCCAGATCTTAGAGTTTTTATTTGGTTCTTCTTCTTCCTCTTTTCTATTTTCAGCGATTCTAGTTTTTTCTTTACTCTTACCCGCTGAACAATTATGCAAACTATGTCCAAGCTTCTTGCACTTCTTACAAAACAAAAAAGTTTTTTCGTATTCTATTGCTTGCCATCTCCCATGATCTCCAGTACCCAACCAAAATCTTTCCGGGTTTTGCTTAAGAAGATCTACTTCTATGCATACTCTAGCAACACTTGGTCTGGAAAAATATTGAGTTGCACCATCCAATTTCAGCACCTTACCGATGATACTCCCTATAGATCTAATGGCTGAGTCATTGAATAAATGAAGATGTAGATTCGGGAAACTCGCCCATATCAGAACTATAGACGGTTCTACTCCAGAAACAAAGGAAGGAGTCCACTTAAAAAATCTGAACAAGAAACCATTGATGTAGATCACTTCTTTGATCCAGATCATTAGGTAATTTTCTTATGAAGAAAACCTAAAAAGAAGATGATGCGAGTCCAAGATTCCCACTGAAAATGCAAGACGAACACCAGTAGATTTCCTCATAAAAATTTTGATAACATCTAGAGATGGATGCCCATAGGAACACTTTGCAACCAAAGTTAATCGGTGAGGTGCAGCAAGAAGCTTTGTTTCATCTTCTGAAAAGAAAAGTGCCGATTCTCCCTTGTAAGTTGCAGGCTGTTTGATCGGTATGATAGCTTGATGAGAACCAGCAACGCTGCCTTGCCTTCCTACAATAGCAGCGAAAGAGAGAGGGGGGTGATCAGGTGGCCATGAGGATGATCCCCCCTCCAAGCTGCTGGAAACCCTAGGGTTTTCCATGGAGATTGTTTGAAAACTTTCCAATTTTAAGTGATAAAGAGCACCTAATAAAATCCTATTCAATTTTTTCGATTCCAAGCATTCTGCGGTATTTGTCCCAACTATTTGCCATGATTAAGATTCACTAAGCTTTAGGTTCAATAATCTAACCTTGGTTTTTAGAATTTTTTTTTAAAAAATTAACCCTAGGGTTAAAATTTTTGACACTAAGGTTTATTTTTTAAAAATACTTTTTAAGAAGCCAAGGTTAAATTGTTGAATCCTAAGGATTAGAGAATCTTATCCACAGTTAATAGGGGCTAAAAAGGACACATGTTGACCTATGGATGCGATTGAATATGCGATTGAACTCTCCCTATATTCAATCGCGATTGGCTGTGATTCGATCTCACCAACATGAGGAGGGACTCAAGAAAGAGTTTTTTTGGCACAAAGGCTGAGGGTAATGAGGAGTGGCCAAGGCAAGGATCTCAAAGGCATAGACTTGCACATAATTAATAGAGGAGTGCTAGCCCTACTCTCAGCTCTTTCCTACTTTCAAGGTGAACCAACCACCAATTCAAATGCTTTGTTAAAGTATTGCAATCACTGAAAAAGTGTGTACTTTAACAGAGCATTTGGACAGGTAGTTGGTTCAGCTTGAGAATAGAAAAGACCTGAGAGTAGGGCTAGCATTCCTCTAATTAATAACCTGTTGAGGGGTATAATTAAGTAGTACCAGAGAATATTTTTGGATTGCGGGCCTTCCATAAATGCCATGTCGTAGAGCACAATTGGACTATAATGAAGTCCTTCTCTAGGTGAGAGTGAAGAAATGAGATTTCGAGAGCCACCAAACTTCAAAGCGCCAGACATTGGGAGAGCAAAAGTGAATAGTAAGGGGGGAACCTAACCCTGAGCAAGTCACATACTAGAAGGCAAAGTTCCACAATTTAATTTGCATTACCACACATAAGGCAGAAGGCTTCGGGAATGATGTGGCGAGAAGTAAGGTTTCAACCCACTGAGAGAGCATTGGAGCAACACTTCCAAATACAAAATTAGAGTTTTCTAAGAACAGCAATTTTCCATAAATTAAACTAATATTACCTCATTAAGAGAATTCAACTCTAGCAAATGCTAGAGATTTAGCAATCTATACCCAGAAAAAACTAAAACAACAATAAGAGGAGAGGAGACTAGGTAAAGAATATTCGAGAGTTGGGACTAGCACCAGTGTGTGCAGAGTGATGGTGGGACGTCCATCAGGCTTGAATATATATAATTGTTGTTCTTCCCTTTCGTTTTTTTATTTGATTTAGATTTTCTCATTTTTCTAAAATAGAAACATCAATATAGCACAGTTCTTCTTTCCAATTCAAGAGAGCTTCATTTTTTTATGCTCAAATTTCATTCATCCATATCTTGCTAAGATTCTCTACTCATGTGTACGTGAGAGAATCTTTTTTCCATCTTTTTGAATTTTCTTTAATAGTTGATTTCCATGAAAGATCCTTACTCTAATTTCCTGCATAAATAATACAAAATACTTAGAATTCAAATCTATAGATGGGGGAACAAGTTCAGAATAGAGGCTTTAAATCATTGATTCAGACTAGAAATGGTGATAATTAAAGGTTACATAATAACTAGTTTGGAGTGTACTTTTGCACACTCATCAAACCCGAAGAGAATGTTGAGGTCAGATAGATTGATCAAGGTGCAAGTCTTGGTGTGATCATGGTCGTTGATGTTGACAGCTGTCTTTATGCATGTTCTAACCGATTTTTACCCTTATAAAAGTCACCCCTTCTCAGGGCCTTAGGTTTTCCCCCCGGGGATCTGAGAAGCATAACCGTCATTTAGGAAATTTGCATGGATGGGGTGGGCGTTAATGTTTAGGATCGGGATGCTTCGAGTTCTGTGTACATTTAATGTGAAGAAGCTGACTTTCATCATTATTGTCGATGGCATTGGCTGCTGACATTTCGTTTATCTTTGTTTTGATGATCTTGTCCTTACAAGTGTTGTGTACGGTCCTGTTTGAAGGGTCTTCTGGTTTTTTGCTCTTACTCCGAATGCTTATAAAAGGCATGGAATGCTCCTTTGAGATTTTTCAAATTGTATTGTCATCCTTGCTTCTTCGACTTTCACCCCTGCTCTCTCCTCCAATGTTCTTCATTTTTGGTGAACCCCCAGGGATCATCACCGGCTATCACTATCACTGCCTAGCCCAATTTTCTATTATCCAGTCTGGCATCACTGGAACGTTTCTCATAAATCGAACTGATAGGTTTCCAGAGAACCAGTTTTGGTCGACTAGGAAGGCATACTTGCAATACCCATACCCTGCGCCATTGTTAAAGCCTGCGCTTGTGATTTTTACACTGAATGTCTGGAGCGATGCCGGAATTGTGGTCTGGCAATAGCTAACTCCATCGCAACCACTCTCTGTGGCACTATCTTCGTTGCGCGTCGATATGCACCCTCCAACCACATCCCCATCTCTAGTGGTGGAAAATGGACATAGCGTTGCTCTTGTGGTAATACAGGAGTGAAATAATCTCCGCCCAATGATTAAGCCTGTTATGATCCAAAGGCATCTAGTCCATCCAGGTTGTAGAACTTCTAGGTCCTACTTGGCTGCAATAATCTACATGGCAGCTTCTCAATTTAGGCTATCAAATTTTAGTTAAAGCAATAACACATGTATAGTGTTGGCATGCAATTTTTTTTTTTGGATTTTGAGAGTAAGGTTAACATTCCCCCCATTACTAATAATTAAATCATAGCCTGGGAGGTCCACGTGGCGTCTTGGGAGGGATTTTAGGGGATTTGGGAACACCCTTTGTTCGCTACGGGTAAGGAAACAATACATGTATAGCGCATCTCCCACCAAGTTTCAAAGGGACACGTCTCTCCACCTTGCATCCGTCCAAATCATGAGTTCCCCAAATCAACTTTCCTCTTCCGCTTGGGAGTTTTTTTTTTCAGATCAAACTTCCTTACCTCTACTTTTATATCCTCCACTCTCCATATTACACTTCTTTACATATGTTATCAAACGGCACCATCCCAACAAATGTGTCTACACCTTCCATGGACAGATGAGTTTTGCCGGGACCTTATCTTTGAAGAGTAATTTTAGGATGATTTTTTCATGAATATCTAAAGGGGACGCAACTCTTCGGTTACTGCCTTTTGGGTGTTTTGGACAGGGACTCAATGCTCGGTTTTGATGGGGGTGTTGGTGAGGACACGACTCTTCATATGGTAGTTTGATGGACACACCTCTTCAAATACAATCGACATGCCTGTTTGATCTATATGAGCACACTCCTCTCTCTTCCTCTCTAGGGCTGTAAGCCTTATCATCTATCAACAAACAACACATATGTTTACTCAATCACACGGGATGCCTCTATTTTTATGGGGACGGATGGCCCACTATGATGAGCAATATGAAAGACGCTTGATTGATGACATTCATCGTTCTCTGGCTGTTTCTTAATCCACGGTTCCTCTCTCTCTCCAAAATCTTAATTTTTTTTTCTTCTTTTCCTCTGCTGGTTTAAAGGAACAGAGGGGAAATAGTTTGCTCATCGGTTTCATCACGGATACGTTTCTTTGAAGGCTGTTGCTTCCGTATCTCTGTCTTTTATATATCTTTGATATGTTTCCATTTGTAACAAGTTGGTTGGGAGCATCATTTATACGCAATTAATGTTGTCAACATTAAACGTTGGGACTGTAGTTGCAAAGTCTTGTCATTCACTCCATGCTATCTGCCTATGCACTGCTACTTTTGCTCACATGTACTCTAATTTCTTATCCCATCAGATCGCATTGGTTGGTTTATTAGTATTTGTTTTCAGTTATGTGATTTACGCATCATGCAAGAATGTGTGTGATATCATTCTCTCATTGTAAATTTTTTTTAATTATTCTATGTTATTAGGTAGGATTTTGGGTCTTGCATTCCATTGTATATCAAGATATTAAATTGGTTATAGAAATCAATTGAGAATGCAATTGAAAGTGCAACATCAAAGGAAGGGGACAGCCTAGGTTGAGGACAAACTCACTAAGTATGAATAGTGGTAATAATGCTGCAGAATATTGATCTTACGCTATCCCTACTCTCATGTATTCTACTCTCATCTAAAAAATCAAGTAAGTAATTTTTTGATTCATGTAGTTTACAAAGTAAATTTTTTGGTTTTGGTTTAAATTTTAACGATATGTGAATATGTTAATGTTATGAATTACTTTGTTTTGTTCTTTTGCGTTTTATGTTATATTCATTTTTTTTCTCATTTATACTTAAGTTTTTTATTCATAATAAATTCTTTCATCTGCTCCCATCTTATTACTTATAGTTTTCATCTTTATCATTTCTGTGCATCGGGTCACTTTCTAGTTTCCCGTAAAACAAGGTGGGAAACGATGTAATCTTTTCTTTTATAATTTATAAATATAATAAGAGTTGCGTGGACGCGTTCCGCTAGGGCGGAACGTATGCGCTCCCACAGCCCACCACTTATCTATTTTTTAATCTGTTTTAACCATAATTAAATTTATTAACTTGATGTTGATATATATTATTTAAATAAAAACCAAGGTTAGATGGATGAACCCTAGCAGTGGGTGAATCTTAACCACAGTTAATGAGTGTTAACTAACTTGAGGTTATTTTTCTAAAAACCAATGTTAGATGGAAGAACCTAAGGATAAGTAAATTTAACCACAGTTAATGAGTGTTAACTAATTTGAGATTATTTTTCTAAAAATTAAGGTGAGATGGATGAACCCTACGGATGAAGGAGTCTTAACCACAGTTTATAAAAGTTAAAAGGGATACATGGCATCCCGTGGACATGTAGCGGAAAGCATATGCACAAACAATCATTCTCCATATCGTTACTATTATAATTGGAGAGGCAGGCGTAATTTGAATTTCTGAAATTCCTAAACTACCCTTATATATAACAAAACTTTAATTTAATGTTTTACTTTTATTCCCAAATTATCCTCGTCTATCTATTTAAAGAATAAAATCACAGTCAATCGCAATTAAATTGGGGGAGAGTTCAATCGCACCCGCGGGTTAACACGTATCCCTTTTAACTCCTATTAACTGTGGTTAACCCCTTCCTCTCGCTCTCACGTGCATCGCACGTGCCACCCGCTAGTAGTAATATAATAATAAGGATAATGATAAGACTAATAAAATTTGGAACAGGCAGCCCGCCGAAGGGAGAGGTTGCTTCACCAAACCTTGCCGACAATTGATTGGAGGACTTTTCAAGTATCATGTGTGGCAAAGCTCATTTTATAAACTAATTCACCCTAGACCAGCTTTTTAAATTACAATTAGATGTGTTCGTTTTGGCGTCATGATTGGGTGATTCTGATGTGTTATAAATCAATGAACGGTTAAGATGGAAGAATCGGTGATCCTACATTATCTCCAAAAATTTTATGTGAAAAATGCTTGGTGAGACCGTTAAGAGCCGAGACCACCCCGAGACCGTGCATGTTATGCGAGGGACTCAAAAAAAATTTCAATCCAGTTTTTTTTTTAATTATTATTATTGCACGGTCTCCGGGTGGACTCAAATTATGCACCCTCCAACCACACTACCATCTCGGGGTTGTAATGATACATGCGGAGATATTAGCATTCCTTACCCGTTTGGTATCAGGGAGGGTTGTCAACAAAGATTTATCATTAAATATTAGAGAAATGCTGGTGAGACCGCAAAGGGCCGAGACCACACTGAGACCATGCATTTTATTGGAACCGTTTTTTTTTTTAATCTTTTTAAGTACCATGCATCACATGCACGGTATGGGTGTGGTCTCGGCCCTTTGCAGTCTCATAATCAATTCTCTAAATATTACTTGCAACCAGTCTTTCGAACCTCCCAGGCCCGCCTTATACACTAGCATGAATCTGGAGGTGCTAAGAATTTCATTGGCGTCAGACACAGTGAAGGTTTACAGTCCCGTAATTTCAAACTGTAATGACTCGATCGGCAGTGTTGGACACTGGGATGATTATGGATCTAAGTGGAAGCCCCTTCTCCTTCTGAAGAACTTATAACAAATTCACGGCCATAGGTTGCAATAATCTTGCTTCCATCACCAGAGATGGGATGTGGTTGGAGCGGGGATGTGGTTGGAGGGTGCATATCGACGTGGAATGAAGATAGTGCCACAGAGAGTGGATGCGATGGAGTTAGCTGTTGCCAGACCACAATTCTTTCATCACTCCAGACATTTAGTGTAAAGATCACAAGCGCAGGCCTTAACAATGGAGCAGGATATGGGTATTGCAAGTATGTCTTCCTGGTCGACCAAACCTAGTTCTATCAGTTTGATTCATGAGAAACGTTCCAGTGATGCTGTACTGGATGATAGCAAATTGGGCTAGACAGTGACAGTGATAGACGAAACGCCCCGCCTGCCTTTTATAAGCATTCGAGTAAGGATGAAAAGACAAGAAGACCCATCAATCTGACCATACACAACATACACTTGTAAGGACAAGATCATCAAAACAAAGATAGACAAAACGCCAGCCGCCAATCCCATCGACAATAATGATGAAAGCCAGCTCCATCCCATACCCTAAACGACGGTTATACTTCTCAGATCCTCAGGAAAAACCCAAGGCCTTGAGAAGAGGAACATTTGTAAGGATAAAAATCGGTAAAAACATGCATAAGGACAGTTGTCAGCATCAACGACCATGGTCACATCAAGACTTGCCCCTTGATCAATCTATAAAGACATGTCCTGGAATGCACACCTCGACTCAATCCACAGCTCGGAGACTCCGTAGCAAAAACGCAGCTAGGTCATTGAGTTATTTACGTAACATTATGGATCAAGCTGATCCTAAAGATCCTAAAACCTATCAAGGCAATTTTCTTAACCAATAGGAAACTCTATCCATCGCCTCACTTGCAGGATCTTGCATGAATAGAAAGACTTCTATTTCATAGACAAACAAAAATAGAAAGGGATTGGCGAACCCTAATCGGGTTCCTATAAATGCAGAGAGAGAAGAGGCAGAGAAGAGGATCCGCATTCCCCACACTCAAACACATATTGAGCATTCATTCCTCTAAACCCTAAAAGTCATTGTTTCTTTTTTTTCCTCTCTATCCCCTTTCATCATCCACTTATTGAGTTGATCGCTGAAGTGTATTTGCAAGTCATCCCACCTACTTATTCCGGAGGATCAAAGTTGCAGCAGTTGTTCGGAAGCCTACACATGGTATCAAGGTTCTTTCAACTAGTATTTTTCCCCACAGTAGCAATTAGAAATTTGAATACATACTTGCAGTTGCCTCATTTATAAGTTGGAACATCGCGCTAGATGGACTGTATGGTGTTAACGTGGCAGTGCGCACCTTTCAAGCACTGTTAGAAAATTTCTAGTTTCTTTAATCCTTGACAAATCAAGGACATGCATAATGTGGAAAACAAATGACGATAATAAGAAATAATTTGGATTTACACGATTGGGTAGACACGCACTTCAGTGGAGTCATTTTAATGAAACCTACCTTGCTCTGGTTGGTATAGATGGGTTCAGTGTCCTGTGCCAGTGCCATCATACTTCGGATGAAGTGGAGAACGATGATGCATTGGGTGTTGGCCATGGCGGTGGGGCACAAGATGCATAGAGCTAGTTCTGGTTAGATCTGTATTCGAGCTGAGCCAAACCGCTTGAGCTTGGTTTGAACATGTTCGAGTTCGGCTTGAGCTTTATTCAAGTTCGAATGTTAAGGCTTGAGCGTGCCTTGAACAAGCTTGGTCGAGCTTGAGCTCACTTCGATCTTGAACTTGATTCAAGCTTAATCGAGCTCAGGTTCACTCAAGCTTGATTTGAATTTCAGGGTTATTTTAATGAATTTTTACATGATTTAAAAAATATTAAATTAAAATATAAGAAACTGCATGAAATTAATCTAATCATATATCAAAATTAGACTAGACGTAGAGAGTTGGGGGAGATTTTTGTTTTTAAATTCTCAACTTTATTTTGTTATTATTACCTCTACTTATTAATTACTATTGCATAATATTATAAACAACATTAACAAAATGTTACACAAGCCGATCTAAGGCCAAATCGAGCCCTAACGAGCCAAGCCAACTCCTTGCGTGTCAAGGAGTGAGGAATGATACAACCCTATGGGGGGGCAAATTAAGAGGACTGACATGGCAGCTGAGGTGTGACGTGGCAAGGGGTGCAAGCTTGCCAAAAACGTGGAGAGCTAATTGGGTTTAGTAGCTTCTAAATTATAAGATTTGCTTGATTGTTATTGTTTTAGTTTGAATAATGTCCTCCAATCAAGGAGTTAGTTTCTTAGAAAGGAGGCATTTGATTAAGTAGTAGAGTAGTATCTAAATTTTGGAGATTAGTTGCTAAAGTTGTGGGATGCCACAATTACAAGTGTAACTTCAAATTAAGTTTGGAACCAAGCACAAAATTTCCAACGTCTTGTGATTATTCATAAGAGAGGCATGTCCATCCTCTAATTCGAGCACAAATTCCACCATAAAAAAGGGTAAAATCGTATAATAGGACCCAATACCGAATGGGTGTATAATGAATTGGTCTGGTCTAGACGAGAAGGGCCAGTGACGCCCAAAGAAACTGCAGGAATCGTCACAAGCTCGTTAGTCTGATCCAGAACTCTACGGAGAATGGTATGCGGGTCTAGGAAATACCATAATATACTCAAACTTTAACCTAATCTTTACATTTCCAAAGAAGGATGGTGATGCACCCATAGATGAACATCTATGGCTAATGGGGATCCCAACAAGACACCTAGTGTTGGTTACTTGCGGCTGCCTCACTTATAAGTCGTAACAACGCGTTGAGTTTGACCGTGGCACTAGGGCACAGGGTACCTAGGGTATCCATCCAAATAAACCTAAGTCAAGAATCTTCATGAAGATAAAGAAGCCCCCGAGCGATCCCTTCTATGATTTTGAAACACCCTTCCCAACCCAATTGTGCACGTTTTATTCCATCTAGGTATCCATCCAAATAAACGATCAAGGTTGGGCTCAACTGGGTTAGCAAGTAATTGTTAAAGTAAGCAACAACATGAAAAAGGAATTTACTACATTAGATGCGGATCATGTATATTAACGAGTGTTTAAGATGCAAGTTCTTGTACTTTTCCCAATCATACTAAGACAGAAATAGAATTCAAAGTAGGAGAAATGAGACCAAACCAAATATGAAGTGATCAAGACTTGCATTCGGCACAAACTCGTAGATAAGTAGCCTTTCGTCTCTTTCCAAGCAGAAACCTAGAAGCCTAACAAGATTCCTGTGTTGAAGCTGGGCTACTTGTGGGCATGGGAATTTCCCCCGACCCACATGGAAATGGTTTGACAAAAGAGTCGCCACCTATTCATTATTAAGGATAGGTCCCGGACAAGCAAATTGGTTGGATAAGGCAAATGGTCTATCAGAATTCGGGTAAGCGGTTCGATTAAGCCGTGGGAAAGGTGTTATGCACCCCAGGACCCCCGTTTTATAACAGTTACCTACTTCCTAAATTTAAGCCAATTTAATCTCAAATGTTAATTAAATTATTCAAGTTTTTAAAAGATTGCTAATCCAAGAAATAGAGAAAGTTAGATGGCTAGGGTCGAACCCAAGTTGGGTTGCCTACGTACTCACCGGGGTGAAATCAGACCGAGTATAGTTCTGGCATATGAGCCCGTGCCAAGGCTAAGTGTGGTGTGTGTGTGCATATGTGGTCAAGGGTCTAGCCGTAGGGTTAGGATTTAGTTGACCGGGTTGGTCAAGTGTGCAAGGATTGAATCTAACTGTAGTTAGAGGGGTGTAACTAGGATTAGGGGCTAACTGGGGGTGTCTAGTGGGTCTCTTTTTGGATTTTTCATGTTTTTTGTGATTTTATATGAGATAGGGATATGTACAAGCTAACCATGGTTAACTAATCAAGGTTGAGTGAACCATGGTTAGGGACCAACTATGGTCAAGAGGAGACTATCCCATCAATGTTTTTGGTCTTTCTGAGTTTTCATGTTTTTTTGGATTTTGTGATTTTATGTGCAATTTTGCAAGCAAGTAAGCTTAACTAGAGTTAAAAATTAACCAGGGTTAAACTAACCCCAGTTAGAGTAAGGTCAAGGGTCTCAGTGGGCCTGGCAGGGACACAAGGCCTCAGTAGGCCTCGGTTTGGGTCTGGGTTTGTGTGCAAGGCTTCTGTTTCAAACAAAACAGGGAGTGTCGCTAATTGCTTTGCCGACACTCCCAATATAGTGCATATTGGGGGTGTCGGTAAACCAAGTAGCGATACTCCTTGTTTTCTTAGAACAGTAGGTTTGTAAGCCAAAAGGGGGATCCTGGATGATGCCATGTGACCAGTTGGATCCATAAGAGTATCTAGGGATTATGCCAAGTGGACTTGGTTTAAATGAGGCCCATAACAGGCCTGATATCCATGATATAAAGAACTTCAGGATGTCGGAAATGAAATTACTGACATTCTGCACCATTTCTATCTCTGCTCATATTAACCCCAGTTAAGCTAACCCTAGGAGCTTGAAAAGCTCCGGAGTGATAGAGGAAGGTCTCAAGCATCCAACTTAGGCCCTGGAATGGACCAGGGCCTCCCCACATGCTAGCAAAAGCTTCTGCAAAAAGAAGGTTCAAAGTGGCGGTAATTATTCTACCGCCACGGTCAAATTTTCCAAAAAACGCAAGGTCCACCACTGGGACTGTTCCATATCACTTCCAGGGGGTTCCTCATAGACTGAGGACCCCCCATAATCCAGTGGAGGTGGAGTGGTGACCTATAGAGGTGTGTGTGAAGTATGGGAGGATTGTGGGGTTCCCCTTGCCTATGGGTGTTTTGGACGGGGACTCAATGCTCGGTTTTGATGGGGGTGGTCCCTATCCTGATGGTGAGCTAATACCCCTAGAGTTGACTAGGGGTTTACAAAGGGCCAGAAATAAAAAAGAAAAGAGGGGTAGGGGTGGTCCCTACCCTGCCGGATCGTCTGCCCAGGCAATGGAGGAGGTTTTCTGTGGTGGTTATTGCTGCAAGTGGGTGCTAGGCTTCTAGTTTTGGAGGGATTTGAGAGGTATGAGGATGTTGGGACTTTGAAAAACTTCAGGGGTTCCCTGTGGTGGTTATGGCTTGGCTTTTACAGTGGAGGAGGTTTGGTTTTATAGGGGAAGAAGGTAGGGACTCAAGGAGAATTAGGACAAGTGTTGGTGAGGTTGCAGCAGCGTGGGGAGGCCTTCTGGAGGTGATCAAGCACATGGGGAGGCAGCATGGAGGTCTAGAGTGGTAGGTGGCGCAAATGGAGGTGGCTGCTGGTTTGCAAACACACAATCAGAGATGGCGGTAATTGTTTTACCGCCACCAACAAATTAGGCCTGAAAGACACTGTCGGTAGATAGACTACCGACACTCTGGATTTTGAATTTCTACAAGGCCAGGCCCTCCTGCTGGGTTAGATATGGGTCTTGGGCCCATGTTTGGGCCCAAGGCTTGCTACCTACGGGTTTTAGATCCTAAGGTCTTGGATCTACCTAGGGCTTGGGCTAGGGCTAGCTAGGGCTTCCTAGGGTTTGAGCTAGGGTTTAGGCATAGGTTAACTATGGTTAAGGTTTACCTATGGTTTGGACCTATGGATTGACTTGGTTGACCTAGGGTTTATACTATGGTTGACCTAGGGTTTAGGATTGGACTAACCATGGTTAAGTTAATTAACCACGGTTAAGGGGGTGTAAAAATGAGGTGCTGACACTACTAACACAACCTCATTCTTAAATTCCATATCACCATGTCCAGAATTTCCAGAGTCTCTTCACAGCTATTGCTTGTCCATTCGAAAGACTACCCTGAAGATATATAAGAATACACTTATAAAAACTCTTTAATTTCATGCAAAGTGTCAGTAAAATCACCTTCAAGATAATCCAAAATTTGAATCCAAATTCCAACATATTTTGACACATAAACTTTGTTCTTTATGTATGAGAAAATTTGTATTACCTTGTAAACTTTATTCTTCGATCGTTTCAATCTGTTCCAAAGTCTCCAACACTTCTTTCATGGATGGGCGACTTTAAGGGTTGGGTGCGAGACATTTCAGGGGAAGTTGAGCTGCCTGTAATGCACCTTTGAAAGGATATTAGCCCTCCAACCCTGAGTCCATTATGTCTTTTAGCCTTCTTTTATTAGCCAAAAATGACTTGGTGTCCACCAAATTTTGCCCGCTCCGGCGGTTTAGATCCATCACCCGTAGGCTAGTTAGCATCTCGAGCAACACCACACCCCCAAACTTTTATCTTATGTTGCAGGGACTACCATGGTTCAATTAGTAGAGGATGTGCTCAAAAGTCGGGACCAGATGTTAAAGCTTCTCAAAGAACACCTCTCATTAGCCCAAGAACATATGAAGAAGAATGCGGATCTACATCGAACTCACAGGGAATTCCAAGTAGGAGATTGGGTCTATTTGAGACTTCAACCATATCGTCAGCACTCCATCGCCATGAGATGAGTGCTCAAATTATCTCCCAGATTTTATGGACCCTACAAAGTATTGCAACGAATCGGAACGGTTGCATATAAGTTAGACCTTCCCGATGGGTCACGCATACATCCTGTTTTCCATGCTTCATGTCTAAAGAAGAAAATTGGGGACCACGTGCAAGTTCTACCTACTCTCCCACCGATCACAAAAGATGGAGTTCTCCTACCAAATCTAGAAGCAATCTTAAATCGACACATGATCAAGAAAGGCGATCGGGAGATCACAGAAGTGTTGATTAAATGGCAAGGCGCTATTGTAGAGGATGCCACATGGGAGCAATTTGACCGGTTGATGGACAAGTTCCCTAATGCCAACCTCGAGGACAAGGTTACTCAAAGGGTGGAGGAGTGATACGTGTATTTCTTAACTACGTGCAGGGACAGTTCCAAGTAGATGGTGTACGTGTGATATGGGGAAGTTAAGTTAGGATATGTGTAAGTCAATTTCCTTCTTTTATGGGAGTCTTGGGAGTTACTTATGTCATGGGTTAGTAGGAAGTTAAGAGTCAATTAAGAGTCATGTAGGAAGTCAGAAACGTGTGGGAGTCTATGCATATATATCATGTTTTCCTTTGAATTAATAATTGAAAAGTATTATCTGTTTATGAAATTAGGAGGTGGCTACCCTCGAAGCTAGCCGAGTTTCCAGCTTTTGATTCAAAGATTGCTAATTCTAAAAAGAGACGTAACAGAAGGTTGCTTCTTCCCTATCTCTGTCTTTTATATATCTTTGATATGTTTCCATTTTGTAACAAGTTTGTTGGGAGCATCATTTATACAGAATTAATGTTGTCAACATTAAACGTGGGACTGTAGTTGCAGAGTCTTGCCATTCACTCCATGCTATGTGCCTATGTACTGCTACTTTTGCTCACATGGACTCCAATTTCTTATCCGATCACATTGGTTGGTTTATTAGTGTTTATTTTCAGTTATGTGATTTACGCATCATGCAAGAATGTGTGTAATATCATTCTCTCATTGTAATTTTTTTTTTTTTATTATTCTATGATGTTAGGCAAGATTTTGGGTCTTACATTCCATTGTATATCAAGATATTAAATTCGTTATAGAATTCAATTGAGAATGCAATTGAAAGTGCGACACCAAAGGAGGGGGACGGCCTAGGTGGAGGACAAACTCGCTGAATTATGAATAGTGGTAATAATATTGCGGAATATTGATCTTACGCTATCCCTACTCTCATGTATTCTACTCCCATCTAAAAAATCAAGTAAGTAATTTTTTGATTCGTGTAGCCTACCAAGTAATTTTTTTGGTTTTGGTTTAAATTTTAACGATAGGTGAATATGTTCATGTTATGAATTACTTTGTTTTGTTTTTTTGCGTTTTATGTTATATTCATATTTTTTTCTCATTTATACTTATTTTTTTTATTCATTGTAAATTCTTTCATCTGATCCCATCTTATTACTTATAGTTTCATCTTTATCATTTTTGTGCATCGCACGGGTCACTTTCTAGTTTCCTGTAAAACAAGGTGGGAAATGATGCCATCTTTTCTTTTATAATTTATAAATATAATAAGGGTTGCGAGGACGCGTTCCGTTGGGCGAAACACATGCACACCCACAGCCCGCCACTTGTCTATTTTTTAATCTTTTTTAACCATGATTAAATTTATTAACATGAGGTTAATATATATTGTTTAAATAAAAACCAGGGTTAGATGGATGAACCCTAGGGGTGAGTGAATCTTAACCATAGTTTATGACTGTTAACTAACTTGATGTTATTTTCTAAAAAAACCAATGTTGGATGGATGAACCCTAAGGATAAGTGAATTTTAACCACAATTAATGAGTGTTAACTAATATGAGATTATTTTTCTAAAAATCAAGGTTAGATGGATGAACTCTAGGGATGAAGGAGTTTTAACCATAGTTTATAAAAGTTAAAAGGGATACATGGCATCCCGTGGACGCGTAGCGGAACGCATATGCGCAAACAATCATTCTCCATATAGTAGAGACTCCGTGCGATGCACGGGTGTAAATAAAATAAAAATATCTACATCTCTCTCTATCCCTCTTATCACAATCTCTTAAAATTTCTCTTTACATTCTTTCTCTATCATTCTTATCTCTCTCTTTATCCCTTATCATAATCCACTAAAATCTCTCTCTACATTCTCTGTCTATCTTTATCTCTATCTCTCTTATCACAATCTCCTAAAATCTTTTTAATAATTTTTGAATTGTGAAGAAAATATATGTATCTCTTAAAATCTCTCCAATAGTTTTTGAATTGAGAGAGAGACGTGTGTGAGAGAAAGAGTTAACGGTTGAGATTTTAAAAAGAGTGTCATGTGACATCCTTATAATAGAATTTATAGGATTCCTGGAATTGAAGATTGAAGAGTAAAGAGAGGTGTTGGGTAGCCACTTATTTGTTGGGGGGTTAGGTGTCACTTATTTCTTTATATTATTGATAATAATAAGGATAACGACAAGACTAATAAAATTTGGAACAGGTAACCGCTAATCTATTCACTTCCACGCCGAAGGGAGAGGTTGCTTCACCAAACCTTGCTGACAATCGACATGGACTTGGAGGACTTTTCAAGTATCATGTGTGGCAAAGCTCATATTATAAACTAATTCCCCATAGACCAGCTTTTTAAATTACAATTAGATGTGTTCGTTTTGGCATCATGATTGGGTAATTCTGATGTTTTATAAATCAATGAGCGGTTAAGATGGAAGAATCGGCGAACCTACATTCTCTCCACAAATCTTATGTGAAAAATGCTTAGTGAGACCGTTAAGAGCCGAGACCGTGCATGTTATGCAAGGGACTCATTATTTTTCAATCCAGTTTTTTTTTTTTTTCTATTATTGCACGGTCTCGGGGTGGACTCAAATTATGCACCCTCCTACCTCACTACCATCTCGGGGTTGTAATGATACATGTAGGAACATTAGCATTCCCTACCCGTTTGGCTTCAGAGAGGGTTGTCACCAAGATTTATCATTAAATATTAGAGAATTAATGCTACTGAAACCGCAAAGGACCAAGACCATGCATGTGATGCATGGAACTCAACTTTTATTGGATACGTTTATTTTTTTCCTTTTGGAGTCCCATGCATCACATGCACGGTATCAGTGTAGTGTGGTCTCGACCCTTTGCAGTCTCACAAGCATTTCTCTAAATATTACTTGCAACCAGTCTTTCGAACCTCCCAGACCGGGCTTATACACTAGCATGAATCTGGAGGTGCTAAGAATTTCGTTGGTGTTAGGCACAGTGAAGGTTTGAAGTCCCGTAATTTCAAACTATAATGACTCGATCGGCAGTGTTGGACATTGGGATGATTATGGATCTAAGTGGAAGCCCCTTCTCCTTCTCAAGAACTTATAACAAATTCACGGCCATAGGTTGCAATAATCCTTCTTCCATCACCAGAGATGGGATGTGGTTGGAGGGGCGATATGGTTGGAGGGTGCATATCGACGTGCAATGAAGATAGTGCCACAGAGAGTGGATGCGATGGAGTTAGTTGTTGCCAGACCACAATTCCTTCATCGCTCCAGACATTCAGTGTAAAGATCACAAGTGCATGCCTTAACAATGGCGCAGGATATGTGTATTGCAAGTATGCCTTCCTGGTCGACCAAACCTGGTTCTCTGGCAACCTATCAGTTCGATTTATTTTTCCTTATGAGAAACGTTCCAGTGATGCTGGACTGGACGATAACAAATTGGGCTAGACAGTGACAGTGATAGCCGGTGATTATCGATGGGGCTAGACAGTACAGTTTGAAGATTCTCAGAGGAGCATCCCCTGCGCCTTCTATAAGCATTCGAGTAAGGGCGAAAAGACTAGAAGACCCTTCAATCTGGCTATACACATCATACACTTGTAAGGACAAGATCATCAAAACAAAGATACACGAAATGCCAGCCAACAATCCCATCGACAATAATGTTGAAAGCCAGCTCCATCACATTAAATGTACACAAAGTGTCCTTGAGCCTGGACATTAAGGCACACCCCATCCATGCAAATACCCTAAACAACGATTATCCTTCTCAGATCCTCAGGGAAAACCCAAGGCCCTGAGAAGGGGAGCATTTATAGGGGTAAAAATCGGTAAAAACATGCATAAGGATAGTAGTTAGCATCAACAACCATGATCACATCAAGACTTGCGCCTTGATCAATCTATCCGACCTCAACATTCACTTTGGGTCTGAGGCGAAAGACGTGCCATGGAATGCACACCCCCGACTCAATCAACAGCTCGAATACTCCGTAGCAAAAACGCATCTAAGTCATTGAGTTATTTACTTAACATTATGGATCAACCTGATCCTAAAGATCCTAAAACCGATCAAGGCAATTTCCTTAACGAAGAGGAAACTCTATCCATCACCTCACTGGCAGGATCTTGCGTGAATAGAATCTATTCACATAGACAAACAAAAATAGAAAGGTAATTGGCGAACCCTAATCAGGTTCCTATAAAAGCAGAGAGAGAGGAGGCGGAGAAGAGGATCCACATTCCCCACACACAAACACATATTGAGCATTCATTCATCTAAACCCTAAAAGTCATTGTTTCTGTTTTTTTTCCTCTCTATCCCCCTTCATCATCCACTTATTGAGTTGATCGCCAAAGTGTATTTGCAAGTCATCCTACTTACTTATTCCAGAGGATCAAAGTTGCAGCAGTTGTTCGGAGGCTTATACATGGTATCAAGGTCCGTTCAGCTAGTATTTTTCCCCCACAGTAGCAATTAGAAATATGAATACATACTTGCAGTTGCTTCATTCATAAGTCGGAACATTGCGCTAGATGGACTGTATGGTGTTAACATGGTAGTGCGCACTTTTCAAGAACTGTTAGAAAAATTTTAGTTCCTTAAATCCTTGACAAATCAAGGACATGGATAATGTGAAAAACAAATGACGATAATAAGAAATAATTTGGATTCACACGATTGGGTAGACACGCACTTCAGTGGAGCCATTTTAATGAAACCTACCTTCCTTTGGTTGGTATTGATGGGTTCAGAGTCCTGTGCTAGTGCCATCATGCTTCGGATGAAGTGGAGAACGATGATGCATTGGGTGTTGGCCATGGCGGTGGGGCACAAGATGCATAGAGCTGGTTCTGGTTAGATCTTTATTCGAGCTAAGCCTAACCGCTTTAGCTTGGTTTGAACATGTTCGAGTTCAGCTTGAGCTTTATTCAAGCTCGAATGTTAAGGCTTGAGCGTGCCTTGAACAAGCTTGGTCGAGCTTGAGCTCACTTCGATCTTGAACTTGATTCAAGCTGAATCAAGCTCAGGTTCACTCAAGCTTGATTTGGATTTCAGGGTTATTTTAATGAATTTTTACATGATTTAAAAAATATTAAATTAAAAATATAAGAAACCACATAAAATTAATCTAATTGTATATCAAAATTAGACTAGTG
Source organism: Tetracentron sinense (assembly GCA_015143295.1). Taxonomy (NCBI): domain Eukaryota; kingdom Viridiplantae; phylum Streptophyta; class Magnoliopsida; order Trochodendrales; family Trochodendraceae; genus Tetracentron; species Tetracentron sinense. The sequence goes on from CM026574.1 coordinate 22,423,739, forward strand.
TCCTCACTTCAGAAGTAGAGAGTTGGGGGAGCTTTTTGATTTTAAATTCTCAACTTTATTTTGTTATTATTACCTCTACTTATTAATTACTATTGCATAATATTGTAAACAACATTAACAAAATGTTACACGAGCCGATCTAAGGTCAAATCGAGCCCTAATGAGCCAAGCCAACTCCTTGCGTGTCAAGGAGTGAGGAAAGATACAACCCTATTGGGGGGGGAATTAAGAGGACTGACATGGCAGCTGAGGTGCGACGTGGCAATGGGTGCAAGCTTGCCAAAAACGTGGAGAGCTAATTGGGTTTAGTAACTTCTAAATTATTAGATTTGCTTGGTTGTTATTGTTTTAGTTTGAATAATGTCCTCCAATCAAGGAGTTAGTTTCTTAGAAAGGAGACATTTGATTAAGTAGTAGAGTAGTTTCTAAATTTTGGAGATTATTTGCTAAAGTTGTGGGATGCAACAATTATAAATGTCACTTCAAATTAAGTTTGGAATCAAGCAGAAGATTTCCAAGGTCTTGTGATTATTCATAAGAGAGGCATGTCCATCCTCTAATTCGGGCACAAATTCCACCATAAACAAAAGGGCAGAATCGTATCATTGGACCCAATACCGAATGGGTGTATAATGAATTGGTCTGTTCTAGAAGAGAAGGGCCAGTGACGCCCAAAGAAACTGCAGGAATCATCACAAGCTCATTAGTCTGATGCAGAACTCTACGGAGAATGGTATGCTGGTCTAGGAAATACCATAATATACACGAACTTTAACCTAATCTTTACATTTCCAAAGAAGGATGGTGATGCACCCATAGATGAACATCTATGGCTAATGGGTATCCCAACAAGACAGTCCTAGTTTTGGTTACTTGCAGCTGCCTCATTTATAAGTCGTAACAACGCGTTGGGTTTGACCGTGGCGGTAGGGCACAGGGTGCCTAGAATTGGCTCTGGCCTCCTTGGGTTTTTCTTTGATCGTTTCAATCTGTTCCAAAGTCTCCAACACTTCTTTCATGGATGGACGGCTTCTAGGGTTGGGTGCGAGACATTTCACGGAAAGTTCAGCTGCCCGTAATGCACCTTTGAAAGGATATTGGCCCTCCAGCCGTGGGTCCTTTATGCATTTTAGCTTTCTTTTATTAGCCAAATATGGCTTGGCCCAGTCCATCAAATTATGCTGCCCGCTTGGGCGCTTTCTATCCATCGCCCGTAGGCCAGTTAGCATCTCGAGCAACACCACACCAAAGCCATACACGTCGCTCTTCACATACAAATGACCTGTTCAATGTGGGTATATTTGTTATTCACTGGGTGAAAAACAGCTAAGCCATGATATCTTGGACCATCATGAAAATGGTATCTAGGAACAACAAGATTTAGCATTAAGTGGTGTTAGGTCAAGTTGGTTCAGCCCTTGCCATTCGAGGTCAAGCTTCAGCCCGACCCATGTATCATCCAAGTCAAATCGTTAAGAATTTAAACAACACCCTAAACATTATGACATTATAAATTGATGAACACAAGGAAATGAGAGAAACCTAGTAGGCAATTAGAAGATAAGTCAGGGTAAAACTTGAGGCGACGTATTCAGGAGCTGCATACCCATGTGTGCCCATAACCCGTGTTGTTATGTGTGAGTCACCTCCCGATGGACCCAATTTTGCCAAGCTGAAATCAGACAATTTTGGATTAAAAGACTAGAAAAAGACCAAAAGTTAAGGTACTAACATATTTCTTATTCCTGCAATTATAAGTTACAAATCATATAGTGTTTTACCTCATCAAGCAGGATATTTGCGGGCTTGAAGTCTCTGTAAATGACTTGCCTCTCCAAAGAGTGCAAGAAATCCAGGCCTTGAGCGGCTCCTATCACTACCTTGAGCCGTATGTCCCATGGAGGTGGTTGTATAGATGACCCCCCTGCAAGATAAGGTAGTACTATATAGTGAACATGATGAACTTGAAAGACACTTTGTGTCTGTGTGTGTTATTTTTATAGCTCCCCTTAGTTTTTGTTTAGTTTCTCACTTCCGAAAAGGTGTTATCCCAGCTTCCTTTCTGCATGAATTCATAAACAAGGAGGAGCTCTTTATCCTCCAAACAGTATCCCAACAGCTTAACGAGGTTAGGATGATAAAGCCTTCCTAAGAAATTCACCTCTGACTGCACCCACAAATGATTAAGCGACTTAATAAACAAAATCCACAAGAAACTTAATTACTGCAAAGAAAAGGAACCCCAAGTATTAAATCTTCTGGCCTAGAAATCCTTCTCTTCTAAACTTGTTGCTTATGTCAGAAACAAAACACACTGGTTCATCTTTTCCGAGTATAAAAAAATCCAAATCCATTAATTCGAAGAGCAACTACTTAGAAAGTTGAAGATTCTTCTACCAGATCAGATCATACTTTTATTTGATGTATCAACCCTGAAGGGGTGGACCAGTGTCCAGTGGTTCCTAGCATGGGCAGAGCTGGGGCTATGGCCCCTCAAAATTTTTGAAAATTTAATATTATGTATGTATAATTTTTTTTTTAAAGACACAATATCTAAATTTTGTATATGGTGCCCCCCCTCCCCCAAAACAAATTGTAAATTCTAAGGGTGAGTGAATCTTAACCATAGTTAATGGAGCTAAAAAGCCCCATATCCGATCTCATTAATTTTCTTAATATACATAGTTCAGGTCTCCCAAGAAAAAATTCTTGAGCCCAACCGGGATTTTTACCGTATTAAGACCCCTTTTTTTTAAAAGCCTGAAAACTAGCTCCATTTTTGAAGTGTTATTTTTTTCAGCTTAGTCACATGTGAAGCTCCCAAGCATGTAAAAGAGGTCGTAAGAAAGTCTAAAATACCCCTAAACATTTCGAATAAATACACTCCACAGTGATTGAGTGATTTTTCAGAATTAAGAGCAGAAAAAGAAGAAGAAAGAAAGAAACTTTCCTCCTCACTCTCCACTTTTGATTTCTTTTTCGATCTCTCTAAGTACACCAAACCGAAACGTTAAAATGATCTGTCTATGTTGAATAAAGAAGGGGCAAAGTGAAAAAGAAATAAGAGGAGAAAGAACAGATAAAGAAAAGGAAGATGTTTGGCCTTTGCTCGCAAAAATCAAAAAAAATTCTCAGAAAAATTAAAAAGCTTGCCGGAAAATGGACATAAAAACATACTTAGATATTGTTTCTGAAAAAAAAAAAAAATCGAAAAAAAAACAAAAAATTCGAAAAAAAATAATAATTTTGAATTCAAAAAAAAAAAATTTGAATTTGAAAAAAAAATGAGCAAAATTTTTTATTTTTGCGAGCAAAAGTCAAACATCTTCCTTTTATTTCTTTGTTCTTCATCCTCTTATTTCTTTTTCATTTTGGCCCTTCTTTATTCAACATAGACAGGTCATTTTAACGTTTCGGTTTAATATACTTGGAGATCGAAAAAAAAATCGAAAGTGGAGAGCGAGGAGGAAAGCTTTTCTTCTTCTTCTTCTTTTCTTTTCTTTCTTTTTTCTTCTTCTTCTTCTCTTAATTCTGAAAAATCACTCAATCACCCTGAAGTATATTCATTCGAAGTGGTCAGAGGTATTTTGGACTTTCGTATGACACGATTTGATTTGGAACTTCACCCAAAAGTAAGCTGGTTTTCAGGCTTTTTCAAAAAACGGGTCTTAAAACAATAAAAATCCCAGCCCAGCCCCCGGTTCCAGGATTTATGTCTCATGAAGCCGAAGGTCCAGTTTCGACTTCTCACAAACGAGATTTTCCAGGACTTTTCTGGTATGGCGGGTTGCGGCCCTCAGGGATTAGTCCTAACCCGAAGGGTTTGGGACACCCTGAATTACCAAAAAAAAAATTTAAAAATCCAAATCCATTACTTTTTTGTTTTTTGGTTGAAATGATAAAATGTAACTAACACGCAATCTGTAAAAACACACACAATTGAATAACAATAAGTTGAAATACCTGCCACTCTTCCAGTCCTTGCCAGCTATCTGGATCCAATTTCTTGACGGCAATGACCATCCCAGTACCGATATTTGATGGTGCATAGGTCTTCTCATCAAGCCAACCCTTGAAGACCTTGCCAAAAGCTCCCTTTCCGATCACCATATCAGGACTGAAATTGCTGGTAGCATTGTACAGTTGTGCAAAAGTGAAAATTTTCAAGTTGGAAGTAGGTAAGATATGCCCATTTGGAAACGCCTTATCGAGGCTTCCGTTTGTTGCCGAAAACCAACTGGTAGCAGTGCTGCTGCTACTGCTGCTGCTGCCGGAGGAGATTTCCATGTACTTGGTTATTATGATATTAACCATCTGAGCAAGAGATTTCACTTGGAAACTATAATAAGAGAAAAAAATGCTGTCTGTAATATTGATAGAGAAAAATCAAAGACTGTTACAATCATCAATCATAACACTCCAAATGAAGGTAGCCGGAAGGGGAAAGAGATAGATAGGGAGGTACCTGTCGCCGTCGGCCGGAGAAGGAAGAAACCGGAATGGACGCCGGAGGAGGAGTGAAAGGCTGGTCTCAAAATGCAGGAGTGTTATCATCACCTTACGGCCTTGGCTTGCGTCTGTCGAAGCCAGAAAGGGCTTATTTCGGGGTTCCATAGAATAGGTGACATGTGGTGGAGAAGTCAAAATCATGGGGCCATGATTTTGACTTCTCCATACACAAATGGACATGTGGCGATAAGTGTGTGAGAATAAGGGGGAGAGATATCAAATGGGGAGAAGTCAAAAATCATGGGGAGAAAACAAATGACTTCTCCCCATTTTCTGCCAGCTGCCGCACAAGGAACCCCGAGAGCCGTTTCTGGCTTCGCCAGACACAATCCGAGGCCTCACCTTACACACCCCTTATGGCATAATCTAAAAAGTCGTCTCGGAAATTGCCTAGATATTTTTTTGTTTTTCGTTTTTTTGGTTAACGAAATTGCCTGGATTTAGCCAGGTAAAGTCCGCGTTGGAACAATTTCTGGGTTTTAGCCAGAAATTTCCTCGAATTTAGCGAGAATGCTACTGAGGGCAAGGATTTAGGAAGCACGGATACGGAAACGGGATACAGGTACAATACGATATGGATACAGTGATAGGATAAAACCTAAAAAAATAGGATACAGGTATAGCTAGGATACGTCTGTAATTTTTTTAAAAATAATAATAATACTATATTTTATATTATAATTACAAAATAACCATTGGTTCAGTTCTATTTATGTATAAAAAAAATGTCATACCATGCAAAAGTCAAAGAAATAAGGCCATCTCATCATCCACTAAGCAAAAAAGAAAGTTATTCTATCATCCACCAAGCAAAATATAAAAAAAAAAAAATATTCATGGAAAAACAAAAGAGATAGGGTCACACCCTTAAGTCTCCAAAAAAATTTAAAAATAATAATAATATTCATAACCGTATCCCGATGTATCCATGCCGTATTGGAGCCGTATCCGAATTAAAAAATATATTTTTAATTAACAAGATACGTTTCAGTAGTATCCCATACGTATCCCACAGTATTGGAGGTGTGTCTGTATCCGATACGTATCGTATACAGGTATGAAGCTTACTTTGAAGTATCTGTGCTTCCTAGGCAAAGATATTATTTTTTTTTGGTTTGAGATATACAAACTCCCATCCTCTCGGAAATGGATTCTTGTACCTCACCCCAAAGCAAGACTCTACCACTGGGCCAAAGCCCCGTTGTGTAGGCAAGGATCTGACTTGGCTTATTTAATCTTTTCTACTGTCACATTAGTGAGATTGCATACTTTTGGTGTGCTCATCTTGACTGTTGGTTTAATGGGCTTTAAAAAGAGGAAAAGTTAATTGGCTTTAATTTTTGGGCTTTTTCTAAGTTCCATTATTATTATTATTATTATTTTAAACTAAATTTTAGAAAGCCACCCAATAGGTTGTTTGAGTCTTCGGCCCCTGAAAAGGGTGGACTTTTTTTTATGAAGAGGGCATTGACTATAGAATCAATGGCCTCTCTGATTGGGGCCCTTTGTGTGTAAAGCCCAAAAAGGAAAGAGGACTCACAATATGACCCATATCTTTGATTTAGACAATCTCAATATGTAGGGGCCATAGTTAGTAAATTTACATATTATACGTGAATTATGCACGAATAATATTTATAACGAATCATGGGCATAATTTATCTATATTAATCAAAGCTAAGTAAACATTTGTGAATTTTTTAAGTAAGACGAATTATACGCGAATTATTCACGAATCGTTCATGACTTATTCGTAAATAATATATATATATATATATACAAACCCATAAGATAAATCACAAATGCTCTTTCTTCCTTCTTGCATGCACATGTAACTTTTTTTTTTTTTCTTTTTCTCAATCTCTAACCTTAGTCCATATCTCATTGGTCACAACATCATTAATAATCGTCAGCCACCACTCATGAAGTACTCATTAGTCATTACTTAATCCTCTCATTTTTTTCTCGATCTCTTTCTCCCTAAGTCTCAAATCCTAACTATTTCACAATCGTCACTTGTCACAATGGCACAACCAACTGCCAACAGTTGAAGACCAAGTATCCGACTTTATAGTATTGTCAACACCAATAATTACCACTCTTTCTTCCAAGAGCGACTATCTCTCACTCTTAATCTCCCATCTCCCTTCCAAGTTCGATTCTCTCTCTAATTCTCCCATTGCAGTTCTTATTTTCATTTTCTGTAATATGAGGTAAAGATTTAATGCATTCTCTTAGAAATTTTATTTATGTAATTATATATATTTAGACGATTTTTTCAACAAATTCTTGAGTATTGGCCCGAATTATACTTGAATTAATTCTTTACCGTACTTTTGACGTCTTATGTTTTTTTTGCCGAATTTTTAATCGAACTATTGAATGTAAATTCCGAATTATACTCGAATAATTTCCATATCAAATTTTTACTGTACACCAAATTGCTAACTATGGTTGGGCCACCTCTACTATACCTAAAATGCATGAACAATTACAATCATCAATGGGGACTTGGTAATATTCAACAAATGTTAATGAAGTTGCTTCAAATAATCAAAATCATTTTCTCCGTTAAATTTTTTCCATGCCAACTTAATTATTATGTTCTTTTTTTGCTTAGTAGTTTGTTATAGTTTAAAGATATACTTTTCGAACCTGTTTTCGGATTAATTTAAGTGATTTAATCAGTTATTACCGATTTCATGATTATTTGCAACCATTAATCATGTTTTGTTCGGATATAATAATCGCTTATGATGAAATCGATTCCATTAAAACCCGATGTCAACACAATCGGTTGTATGGGTGATTATGGATGCTGAACACAATCGATTTCATCATACTGAATGTGCGGGGTGATTTTGATGGAACTTTCGTTTTGTAAAGGAGATCCCCAAACTCTCATATCTGGCATCAGTTGAAGGGTTTGCCAGGGAGAACATCGAAAGGAGAAAGGGAGAAGACCGTGAGTTGCGACCAATGGAGAAGACGCCGCCCCTAAATTAAACAAGGATTAAAGCAATGTCCTTCCACTTCCACCGCCCCTGAAGATTCTCTACTATAAAACCTTATCTAACTTGCATAGAGGCAATTTTCAGGGTTTCGTAATTCGATTATTAAATCTAAATGCAATGCATTGATAAAAAAGGGACCTCAATCAAGCTCTTGGAGGTTCTCCGGGAAGAGAAGGCGCCTAAAGATATCTCTCATAGGCTTTCCTTTGATACAGTTAAAGTTGGCTTAGAGAATTTCTATTTGATCATCAAACAAGGAGTTAAAAAGATCGCTCAATGACGCAAGTCTCACCCCTTTTTACATCTCCTCATCAGTTAAAATCAATGCACTGTCTCAACCCAATATAAGGAGTCAGATGACATACCCTAAAAAGGTCTATGGGGATGCTATATGAACAAGAAGGTTAGTCATAATGTTTTTATTTTCCCAATTTTATTGAGCTAGTGGTGGATAATTTTGTATAAGCAACAACTGAATTGGAATACCATTCAATGGCTAATGCCACCAAACCGAAAAAAGAGTTGTGATGGTCAAATGAACCAGATTCACTTCTGTATGACCCCAACCGTCCACTGGTTTTCCCCCACCCTATTTAGGTTATTGGTTGGGTCCGAGTTGAGGGTATGAAACCTGGTTGAAATTACCCAAACCCATTTCCACCTCTGGTCTTGTGATATATATGAAGAGGGATAGATGCCACCACCATTTGATGGATCCCTCTTGAAATATGGGCATCCGATCCACAGAGCTTATGCACAGATGTATTATCTTCTCATCACAAAGGATTGATAGTTTTTTTTTTTTGGGATGGTAAGCTCGGGTACAAAGGATTGGGAGTTGCTCTATGTAATTTCAGATTCTGTGCAAGATTCCAAGGCTAAAGTAAAAGATCAGGTCCTAACAAAGCTACAACCCCAAAGCTAGGGAGTAAGAGTTTTTTTTTTGGAAAGAAGGGAGTAAGAGTTGCTAGCTACAATAGAATTCTGACATATAGTATAGCATGGCCTCCTGGTAGAAGAGATTAGATCACAGCGAATTGCAATTGAATTCTCTTGAATTCAGTTGCAAGTGGCTGTGATCTAATCTCCTGGTGGAAATTTGAAATTGCAAGCAGGATCTTCCCCATAAACATAGGCAGGGTCTTCCCCATCACCGATTATTAGAGTAATCTTCCAACATAACATGAATGATATAATGGAGGAATGAATAAGACACCAAATACTTTTGTATGCATCATGTGGATGCATAATAACAGTCATTTTTTTTTAATATGTCACTTTTATGGATTGTAACTATTGCCTTCAAGTAAAGTATTTGTCTAACTTTTCAGCAATGGATAACATTTTCAGAATTTAAGAACAGTAATCATTTTTATATTTCATGATAAACCAAATGCAATTATTTTACACATAATTGATTGTTTACAAATAATCGATTATAGATAGGATACTATCCAAACAAGATTATTCATAATAACAATGCTTATTTACAACAACGCTTATTTATGACAGCGCTTGTTGTACAACAATTTGCAACTTGATTCTATGCACAAATATCTAATAGAGGCCGAATAACACCTGCTTAGTTTTGATATGGGTGTGAATTGAGTTTGAGCAATAGCCTCTATGGTAGAATTAGTCAAAGAGATGAGGCGATGATTTAGGTTGTGGCCGATGTTCGGGGATTGGAATATGCGGAACCAAATCGTCCATGACCTTCTCGGTGCCTGTGTTAAAGGCCAGTATCTCGTATACAAAGTGGTCATATGTATGGATTTAACGGCTATATACAAGAAATCTACAAACGATTTGCTTCCGAAATATGCTTCTCTTGGTATTTATTTACTTGGTCATGTTATTTTTATTTAAATATCAAACATTTCTGAATGTCAAATAATTAACCTTAGCAAAGTCTCGATTTGGCCTGAATTACAAATCATATAATTTTAATGATTCAAAGTTATATTACTTGAAACAAGTTATTTTACTACTTGAGTAAGGAAAAGTCTCTAACCGGATAAACAAAGAACAGACTGAAGGACTACTTCAAATCTTATATTTGTATATGAAGGTATTAATTTTTGTAGCTTCTTATATTGTTCCCTACTGCAATCAAGTTTGATAAAATAAAATGTTAGTATTTTGTCCTAAATAATTCAACATTTTACGAATTATCAATGAGGATTTTCTTATGATTTTACAGATTTCTTAAAGTATATACCATCTAGTTTATGCGATGTGATTCTTTATGCGTACCTATTCCCCGCTGGGGCGGAACGTGCACGCCTCCCCAACTCACCACTTGTCCCTTTAAACAGTGGCTAAGATTCACTAACCCATGGGTTTTATTTTTTTTCCTAAAAATCAAGGATAGATTTGATTACCTTAAGGGTCAATGAATCTTAACCACAGTTAAGGGAGTCAAAAGGGACACATGGTGAGCTGGGGAAGTGTGCGTGTAAAGAATTTTTCTCGTAGTTTATGCATATTAATAATAGATTTTGAAAGTGTTATTATAAACAGTATATATTGTATAATTTGTACATTAATGGGCTCGATTATTGATCGGGCAGTATAACCCAGCCTGATCAGAACCGAACTCTGAGCTCGGCCACCCCATTAACACCCCTAGACTGAGAGATTAAGAAAATTTTGCTAACTTGCTAGCACCCTATAGAGCAGTCCATGTGCACAGAAGCTCTGGGAGATGAAGCTTCAGGCACTAAAGCGGATGATGATGATGATGAAGCAATGATTCGACCACTAGGGGACTTTGGGCTAGAACCCTGAGGGCTGCACGGGGTTGGATCCAATACCAAATGGGAGAATAATGAAGTGCTTTGGTCCAGAAGAGAAGGGCCAGTGACGCCTTAAGAAACTGAAGGATTCGTCATGAGCTTGTTAATCTGATGCAGAGCTCTGTGGAGAATGGTATGCGGATCAGGAGAATACCAGAATATACTCAGAACATTTCACTTCATCTTTACATTCTAAAGAAGGTTAGTGATGTACCCATAGATGAACATCTATGGCTAACGGGGATCCCAACCAGACACTCCCAGTTTTGGTAGTAGCAATTAGTATAAGTCGTACCATCGCCCAGTATGCCTAGAGCTGGTTCTGGCCTCCTCAGGATCTTCTGTGATCATTTCAATTCGTTCCAAAATCTCCACAACTTCTTTCATGGATGGACGGCTTTTAGGTTCGGTTGCAACACATTTCCGAACAAGTTCAACTGCCTGTAACGCACCTTTGGAAGGATATTGGCCATCCAGCCGTGAGTCCATTATGTGTTTTAGCTTTCTTTTATTAGCCCAAAATGGCTTCGCCCAATCCACCAAACGATGCTGCCCGCTCGGGCGGTTTCTATCCACCGCCCGTAGGCCAGTTAGAATCTCGAGCAACACCACACCAAAGCCATACACGTCGCTCTTCACATACAACCGACCTGTTCAGTAAGGGTATATTTTTGTTATTCACTCGGGTGAAAGACAGCTAAGCTATGATATCTTGGACCACTATGAAAATGGTGTCAGGGAACACATTAGGGTGGAGTTGGGGTCAAGTTGGTTCAGCCCTTGCCATCCGAGGACAGGCTTCGGCCTGACCTAACCCAACCCATTTATCATCCTAGTTATGTTGTTCAAAGAATTTCGACCAGTCCCCTACATTATCACATTGTAGATTGATGAACACAAGGAGAGAGAAACCTAGTAAGGAATTAGAAGATAAGGATAATACCTGTGGCGACGTATTCAGGAGCCGCATACCCATATATGCCCATAACCTGTGTTGATACGTGCGAGTCACCACCCGATGGACCCAATTTTGCCAAGCCAAAACCAGATAGTTTTGGATTATAAGACTAGAAAAGACCAAAAGTTAGAGCACATATAAGAACTCCAGTTTTCCTTGATTAACATATTTCTTATTCCTCCAATTATAAGTTACAAATCATAAAGTGTTTTACCCCATCAAGCAGGATATTTGAGGCAGTGATGCCTCTGTGAATGACTTGCTTCTCTGACGAGTGCAAGAAATCCAGGCCTCGAGCCGCTCCTATTGCTACCTTGAGCCGTATGTCCCACGGAGGTGGTTGGATCGATGACTCCCCTGCATGATAAGGTAGTATATACTACATAGCAAACCCGATGAACTTGAAAGAGACTCTGTGTCTGTGTGTGCGATTTTTATAGTTCTCCTTAGTTTTTGTTTAGTTTCTTACTTCTAAAAAGGTGGTTATCCCAGCTTCCTTTCTGCACGAATTCATAAACAAGGAGGAGCTCTGTACCGTTAGAACAGTATCCCAATAGCTTAACAAGGTTAGGATGAGAAAGCCTTCCTAAGAAAGTCACCTCTGACTGCACCCACAAATGATTAAGCGAATTAATAAATAAAATCGACAAGAGACTTATTTACACCCCAAGCATTAAATCTTCTGGCTTTAAGATAAATGAAAAGGGCTATATAAATGTCTACAGATCACAAGAAATACTTCTCTTCTAAACTTGTTGCTTATGCGAGAAACAAAACAAATAGGTTCATTTCTTTTACCACAAAAATCTAAATGCATTAACACAATGAGTAAATACTTAGAAAGTTGAAGATTCTTCTACCATAGTTATGCATATTATAGTTTTGATGTATGTGATTCAGCATTTGCTGCAATTTATTTTTCCCTTGAGTAAAAAGTCAAAATTGCCTATTATTTCCACATAAATGCTAAATTAGATAGCAAGTCGCAGGGATTTCATCAAATTAGGTAGATAATGTTAAAATGATTCTAACCATGTTACAGTCAATAAACCATTACATATTGATTTACTGATTCTCTTTGTTTCCTTTAAATCCCACATGAAAGTATCTTGAGGGGCCCTAACATTTCGGCAATGTGAATGGATTGAAGAATAAGGAGGAAGGGATCTGAATTCATTCATCACATAGTTGAAAGTTGAAATCACAGACAAGAGAAAGGAAAATGAACAAAGTTAATGAAGATCCATCTCATCTACTATATATGTAATAATAATATAAAAGGCATAACTACCATACACAAATATTAAAAACTATGATGAAAAAAAAAAAAAGGAAAAACAGAAAAGAAAAGAAAAGACAAAGACAAAAGAAAAATCAAGCTAAATAGAAAAACTCATCTCATCAAACACAATAAATATACAAATAAATATTAACAGAAATGCTAGCCCTAGTCGCGTTCTTCCCTAGATGCAAGGTGGTGGCAACAAGTGTCAAACCATCTCCATGTTATAGGGTAACACCACCACATGTCGCACCACCCACTATGTGTCTTTGGAAAAAATATGACGTATTGTGTCTAGGGCTAGCACTCCTCATAAATTAATTAAAATATAAAACAAAAATGTTAGAAAAATCTGAAAGAAATATAACCAACAAAAAAATTGTAATAATTCTAAAAATGGGTGTGAGTCATGGTTGTATGTGCTATTCAACTAACTACAATAATTGGAAAAAGATGTGTTCATTTCTGTTTCTTCAATCTTGGGAGGGAATTAAATTGATTTACCTGCCACTCTGGCAATCCTTTAAAGCCCTCTGGATTCAATTTCTTGACCGCAATGACTGTTCCAGTACCGGTCCTTGATGGTGCATAGGTCTTCTCATCGAGCCAACCCTTGAAGACTTTGCCAAAACCTCCCTCTCCGATCACCGAATCAGGTCTGAAATTTCTGGTAGCATTCTTCAGTTCAGCAAAACTGAAAATTTTCAAGTTCGGAGTAGCATTCCTCATCAAGCATTCCTCATCGAGGTTATGGCTTTCTGCCGAAAACCAACTGGTAGCAGTGCTGCTGCTGCTGCTGCTGCTGCTCGAGAAGGTTTTGAAGTACTTGGTGAATATGATATTAACCATCTGAGCATGAGATTCCACTTGGAAACTAAGTGAAAAGAATGCTGTCTGTAATGACAGAGAAAATTCAAGAGTGTTATAATAATCAATCATAGTGGTTTTTCTGGGCAATAGCCCATCCAAGAGATGGGCCAAAAACCTGTTCAGTCCACATCGATCCGCTAAAGGCTTGTTCTACAATGTGAAGACCATCATTTGCCTGCCTCTTGATTTAGTCTGAATCTATCATTTAAAAATAATATATCGCAACTGTAAATTGAAGCATTTCATCGGACAGTTATGAGGGAATAAAAAAAAAAAAATTTAATTATAAGTACATGTGAGACCCTATTACAAACCCTATATTTCGAAAATTGTCTAAATATCACGACCAAAATTTAAGGGTTCTTAGCTTCTCGGAAACTCTCCAAGCTTTGCCTAGTACACTTAAAACTCGGAAAAATATAATTTGTTTCCAATATATATATATATATATGAATTAAATTATCAAATATGGTACTTTTGGACAAAATGATTCAGAGTCCTAAGGATATCAGATTCAAATTAAATCAATTAAGAAATTTCTTAATCATTTAATTGCCAATAATTGAGTAAAGCAAACAGCAAGTCACAAAGCAATTAGTCAATTAGACAACTTGGGGAGCAAAAATTACATTAAAAAAAGTACATGTGATTTAATTGCATAATATAATTAGCTAAACAATAAAAAAATAAAATATTACTACTGAAAAAAAAAAGGAGTTTAGAAAGAGAGAGAGGGGAGCAGAGAACAAGAAAGGGGGAGGGGATTACTCAGAGAGAGAGAGAGAGAGATAGTGAGGTACCTGTGGCGGTCGGCCGGAGAAGGAAGGAAGCCGGAAGGGGCGCCGGAGAGAAGGTAGCTGCACCGGACAAGGAGGGAAAGGACTGAAAATGGTTGCAATCATGGGCTTGCAAAAGAAATACATGAAAAGGCTGGAATTTATATCTCCTTAGCATTATTATCTGTATAGGTCGTCTCAGAAATTGCCTGGAAGTATTCTTAAGAACAATGCTTAGCGAGCCAATGGGCACGTCCATGTCCCTTTTAACACCTTTTTTTACGTTAAGTTTAACTAAATTTTTTGACACCTTTTTAATCCTGGTTAAGTTTAACTAAATTTTTTTTAAGAGAAAACTTAGCTAAATTAAAATTAAGATTTTATCCCTTTAAACACCTTTTTTTACGTTAAGTTCAACTAATTTTTTTAACACCTTTTTAATCCTGGTTAAGTTTAACTAAATTTTTTTTTATGAGAAAGCTTAGCTAAATTAAAATTAAGAATTTTGCTCTTTTTTTTTTCGTTTTGAAAACTCTATTGGATTGCTTAACCCTAAGGGTGAGTGAATCTTAACCACACAATAGGTGAGTATTTAAAATTGGGGTGTGTGCCAATGAGTAACGGCCATTCCATTGTAAAATGAGAAGCCCGGTATGTTAACTATTTTTCTATTCTTAATTCTTTTAGCATGGAAAATAGTAGCATGCTTTTTTTTTTCTTTTTTTTGCCCCTTTTGGAGGAGTGGTAGCACCAATGGGAAAACTCCAAAATTATCTCCATACACAAGAGAGCAAGAGTAGGTGCAACACGTAGATATATTTTTTATTTGAACCTAATAAAAAAAACATGTCAAGAACGGAAATTTGTGCTGGACTACAAAATTGAAAGATATGAAATTTTCTACTGTTATAATCGGACTCCAAGCAATCCTGTTTTAATCCATAAGTTAACACGTGTTTCTTTTAATATCGTTTCATTGTAGTTAAGATTCACTTAATCTTTTTTTTTTTTTTTTTGGAGACCCGGGTGTCCCCAACCCTTCGGGTCAGGACTAATCCCCGGGGGTGTGACGTGAGCCTGCAACCCACCCCACCAAGGTAAGTCCAGAAAACTGTGTGGGGCTAGCCCCAAAGGGGGAGTGAGGAATGGAGCCCAAGACCTCCCACTTGGGGAGTGACCTAGGAACCATCGGTCCACCCCTTCGGGGTTAAATTCACTTAGTCTTTAAGGTTCAACATTCTAATCTTGATTTTTTTTAAAAAAAATTAAATTAGAATTAAAAAAAGAAGACCGTCGGTAAAGTATTTTAAGTCAAATTGAAGGGATTGACTTGAATGCCACTAGACCCCACGCAAAACAACCAATTGTGGACTTTTTAGCAAATTACTTTCTTAGAGTAGCACTTCAATACCCCTAGTGTATGGAAAGCTTAAGTATCTTAGAATTGTGGCGTTCATCGGGCCACGATTCTAATTGGTTACCGGCAGTAACATGTCACAAGAACAATTTGAAAAATTGAAGAATCATGCAAAAATTAAGGGATAAGTGTCTTCATAAAAATATATCCAAACTGTTCATCTTTTGATTGGACAGTTCAGATCTAAGGGTATTATATGTTTAAATACCTTATGGGTATTGAAAAAAAATCCTATCAGTTTAAATACCAAGTGAGCTTTGCTTCACGGTAATGCAGCGCAGCTCCCTTTTTATACCATAGCGTTGGTAATCTTGTGTCTGCGAGTTCTGTAAGACCCCTTTTATACCATTGCCTTTGTAATCTTTGTGTGTGAATTGTGTAGGATTATTAATCAACAAAAAAAGTTAAACGGGTATACTTTCCCTTTGGTGTGGACGATCTGTACTACTACCCAATTTGTCTAACATCGGGTAGCTATGACTAGCTTTGTCCTTACTTAAAGCTCTACCCTCTTAGGAGTCAGGCCCTTTTAGTGAAAAGGGTTGGGTTCAGTTTTCTGTGATGCATGTGTGTGAGTTGTGTAGGATTATTAATCAACCAAAAATAATATTGTAATAATGAAAAAATATATTATAAGATTTGTCCTCATCTGTCTGTAATTACAAAAGAGTCATTATCATAGTGTGAAAAGGGGAGCTCTGCTCAACCTTGAAGAGCTCCAACTCAAAATTAACATCTTATTTTAATCTGTCTTTGAGTTTTCTTAGAAACATAAGGTTTCTAAAAAAGAATTAATCACATGAGTCTTTGAATCATTACTATAACTAAGGTTTTTTTTTTTTTTTCATATATATATTTTTTTAAATTAAGGGCTTTCACCTAAAAGGGTACGCTTTGCATTTTTATTACTTAAAAAGGGTAATTTTTTTAACATATTTATCAAAAAAGACATGCTTTGCATTTTTATCACTTAAAAGGGTCTGTTAGCTATGCATATAAAACCAAAACACTAATAAGGATAATATTGAAATACACACCCTGTGTGGTAAAATTTTTCAAACCATGCCTTTTTAGGTGCGATCGTATATCACCTAATGGAATGCGTACATGCAGGATATTGCCTTCTTGGTTAAACACCTTTCCACATGGTTGGGCAAGGGCAAGGGCAAGGGCAAAGAGGGTATGCCCGATCTGCCAAAAGAAATAGTAATTCTATTGCCTTAAGTTTTGGGCTTTTTCTAAGGGAAAGTGATTAAACACTCTCCATAGTACCTACTATCGAGAGCTGTGAGGTCCGATTGAAATTCAACGGCTCAAATGCGCGAATGCATGAAATTGTGGGGCCCACTTAATGTTTAGATATGTTGGATTGACAATCGGACGGTGTAGCTCTCAATAATACCTACTATATACTGGAAATTCCTATATCGAGAACTGTTCAAGCAGCTCTTTTCAATGCGTTTTTTCGACAAATAATTTCTTATTCCAAAAAAAACCTTGCTATATACTGGAAATCACGCATGAACCTTCGAAAGCCTCTTCTATCACTTCCACGCGTTGCTTCCGACAGGCAACACAGTAGCCTCATGTGAGATTGAAATCCAGTCTTCACCTGTGCCATTGCTCGTGTGCTTCGGCATAGTACTCTCCCAAATCTCTCACCAAACTCAAGGATAGGCTAGACGAGTTTCTGTATTTCAATCAGAACCCAAGATTTTGCTCCAACGGTAATTTCTCTCTCTCTCAAAACCCCTAATTCTAGTTTCCAAATACATTTATTGAGAGTGAATCTCTGTAATCTGAATCCAGTTTTCTTCTTTTACCTACTCTATAGAAACTCCAATCAAGGCGATTGTGCTCAACCGTTTATGGGTTGGAGAAGGATTCAAACCAAATGACCACACAAGGTATGGGTATGGCCCTTTCTGTCTTTGATTTTCTTCGTTTGTGATATGTCATTGAGTTTTTTTTTTCTTACTTAGATGACGAAGTGAAGGATTTGGGGGTTAAAGCTGCATTATCTATGCTCGAATTCAACAAGAGTTAGTCTTTTTTGCCTTGTTCTTTGAAGAAGAAGATTTTAAAAAAAGAAACGGTTTTAATGGTGATTTAGTGATTTTTTTTATAATTACTTAGTGTCGTTCTAAATCAGAATTATTGTTAAATTTCTGAAATTTGAGCTTCAATCTGGGGAAATCTCACCACTGTTGCCAAACAGTTTTCGGTATGTGCCGACTTGTAGTGAGTACCATGGTTTAAAATTTTGTTGAAATTTCGCGAAATTTCGGTTTTGGACAACCCCACCGATATCGAAATTGAGTTTATTTCGGAAATCAGATTTCGGTCGAAATTTCGGGTGAAATTTTGGATTTCGAAAATTTCGGAATTTCGGCCGAAATCTGATTTTTTTTCTTTTTAAATATTTTTTTTAATTATTTTTAATTAAAATTCCGAAATATTTTGAAATATTCCAAAATATCTCGAAATTTTTACTGAAATTTCGTGAAATTTTGAAAAATTTATATATTAATTTTAAAAATAAAATAATATATATATATATATATATATATATATATATAATTAATATTATATAAAAATATATAAAAAATAAAAATTTCGAAATATTTCGAAATTTCGGAATATTTCGGCAAAATTTCGGATCAAATTTCGGAATAATATTTTATTATTAAATACGATTTCGGTGAGATTTCGGCCGAAATTTCGAAATTTTGGAAAATTTCGTTTCAAATGGGACATCCTAAAAATCGACCGAAATTTCGAAATTTTAAACCTTGGTGAGTACTCCATGGAAGCATACAAGAGATATGAAGTCATGAAAGGCACAATCTTGACAGCTTGGCATCTCTGTCACTGCAATCCCCTTGGTAAATCTCTGTTCTTTTCTTCTGTATATCAATCCAAACGAGTTTTTTTTTTAAATCTTCCTTATAACATTGTTCAAATTAAAATTCCAAATATTTTCTCTACATAGGCTTGTGCATTATCTTCTTCCCACGCGTCCATAAGCAACACAACATCTACATGCTTGAACCACCACCTGTTCCCTCGCCCAAAAAACCACCATATCACCGATACCTTCTCTGATTTCAACTGCCTCGCCTATTCTTCTCAGTTTATCATGCTTGATACCTTCTCTGATTTCTACTGCTTCGCTTATTCTTCTTTCTCAGTTTATCATGTGAAATTGCTTTGCATGTATTTGAATTCTAGAATTGATCATAACCGTGTTTCCGATTAGGTTTTCATATTAATTTTTCTTTTGGAATTTTGACTTTCAATTGCCTTCGAATTGGTTTTGAATCTTTGATTCATTCATCTCGGTTCGAATAGTGTTTTAGATCTCTATAGATTCTTGTCAGTTTTGATCATAAGGCGGAAATGGTACTGTTTTATTTTCCCATTTCAATATTGCAAATGATTCTTCTATGAGGATGAAGAGATTATTTTTTGTAATTTTTTTAAGTTTGATTTAATTCTCTGAGAAAAAAGTTATTAACTTGATGGGAATGGATTTCATAAGATGAGCAACTCAGATTGCTTTCTTGTTAATTTTGAGATTTTTTTTTAATGTCAAATTAACGGTCTTCAGAAAGCAAAGTTTTGTAAGTTATCCGTTTTCAAAAAGTAGTGTTCATGTGATAGACATAAATGCGCAGAAGCAATATTTGATATTAGGTATTTTTTGGTGTAAATCTCTCAATGCTTCCATGTTTCTAACATATTAC
Organism: Tetracentron sinense; assembly: GCA_015143295.1. Classification (NCBI taxonomy): domain Eukaryota; kingdom Viridiplantae; phylum Streptophyta; class Magnoliopsida; order Trochodendrales; family Trochodendraceae; genus Tetracentron; species Tetracentron sinense. The sequence goes on from CM026574.1 coordinate 22,443,109, forward strand.
CGAGGCAGTAAAAACAATTTCATTTCAGCTGTTGCTTGAATTGGATTCTACTTTTTGGGTGGTTTTGCATTTCCTTGTGGTTGCCATTTTTTTATTCACCTTTCTGGGTAAGTGTCCTTTCTCTTAATGTTTTCATCCATGCATTCTTATCAAATCTGCGGCCTTAAAGTAACATCAGTTGCAGAGGAGATGAAGAATCAAATACAGCAAGAGCTACACATGCCTGGGCTGGATAACTGATATACTTTAAAGCCTCAATTCCCATAGCTGGACCGATCGTGTTTGTAATGCCAGCACTCCATAACTCCACCAGGGAGCACCACCAGCACTACTTCTTGGCCAGAGCTTAATCATTGTTTAATAAGCAACATAAATCCAAAGTGTAAAGAGTAGCTTCTTCATTTCATGTCTGCTAAAACTAGCATCCCCATAAAGGGGATAAAAACAAACATATAAAATGAAAAATGATATCTAACAAATATAAGAAACAAGAAAAACTCACTTATAAATGACCAGATTAAACAAACTACATTTTGTGCTAGGTTCAAAAATGAAAGATGTTTGAACTGTTTGCCATCAGGGCCAAATCGTTTGGTGGACCTGAAAACAAGACATGGTCATATTAGATACTAAGCTAAGCTACATCTTTTATCAACCAACCACATAGGGGTTTCATAATTTGATCAAATTTGAACTCCAACATTTAATAGTCTTTTCTTGATTTGAATCCTATCATCTTCTTAATAGTCCCGTTTTTTTTTTTTTTTACATTTATACTTGTATGTTGCTACTGGTAGTATGAATTTGATGATTTATTAATTAGTTTATGCAAAATCTTTCACTTTCTGTAGAATATCTTTACCTTCCATTTTTATCATTTATATAACTTTTACTTGTAACTGAAGTGATAAAATCTTATTTGAGTTTTTTCCCCTTCAAGTTGTTTATTGTTTGAATTTCATTTTCTTCTTCTTCTTCTTCTTCCAATTATTTTCCATATAGTTCAAATAAATGTCCACCAAGGAATATCATTTGTTACATAAAATTGCTTGATGGAATCCGAAAAGATACTATCTCTATAATTGCTATGATAGAACCCCTTATAATATTATTTTCAATTTTCAGCTTCAATAATTAAAAATTATGATAATGAAAACATAGGCAAAAGCAGAGGGGCATGAAAAGAGAGCAACACAACTGAGCAAAACAATAATATTTGGAGCACATATGTATGGAAGGGTGCACAAGCGCCTCCAGCTCTTAACCATTTATTCTTAGAGCATAGCAAATTCGTGCAATCCACTCCACACACTTAGATACTATATTTTCTCATAATGATTTTTTGTTTTGCAGCCTCCATTGAGATCCCCACTTCTCTATTTTTGCTCTTTGGCTTATTGGCACCACCATTAATTTTCAGAGCATATGTTCACAGTTCTCAAAGTCTACTCCAAACCTCACCCTCTTTGGATTCTACTTCTTATTGGTTGTGGAGGCTATAAGTGAGTTTAGTGAGTTTCTCAAACTTTTTTCTCCTCATTTGTGGTTTTGATTCTTTGGGTTGATTATGAGCTCTATAAATTTTTTATAATCACGCGAGTAGTTAGCTATTTGATTTTGTTGCTAAATAATCAGAATTTTCTTCCTTAACTGAATCATCAATGTTGGGTATCTCTTAGAGTCGTGAAAATTATTGGACTTTGAGAAATGAGGTTAAGATTATTTTATTTTCTTTTGCAGTTTTCATATGTGGTGAGAGCATATGAATTTGATAATGGTGCAAGGGAATGGAGAATGTAGAATTTGTTTGCAAGAGTATTTTCAAGTAAAAATCTAACCAAGTAGAGCAAAACATTCTTAATTTTTCATAATAGTTCATAAAGTGATGCAAAGGCTTCCGATTTGAAAATTAGGATGGGCTTTAAAAAAAAAATTATACTTATTGTTTTTTTCCACTACTTGAATTTTTGTGTAGCAATTACATTGTAGTTAACTCACCTAGATGGGAAAAAATCCTGACAATTATAGTTGTAATAATAAATATTTTTTGGGTGAAGCAATGCGTTGTATATTTTATTTCTTCGTGGAGTTATATGTATAAAGTAGTTAATATTGAAAATTCCTGAAAAATTAAGATTTTTGTGTGCTTTTTCATGTTCAGATAATTATATTGGGTACTATATATTTACATGAACTAAAATTTGGGTATGCTGAATTCCTTCTCCTATCATTTTGTACTTTAAAAAAAATTAGTAGGATCTTTGTTCTTATTAGTGATTGCACCTATATTTAGATACTCCCTTTAATGATGAGCATCACTAAAATATTTGAAATGCTTTAATTTTGGATGGTATGCTTGTTAATTTTGTGCAATTTTCTATTGCTTATTCTTTTCCCCGTTCAAATTGTTATGGTCATTTCCTAGGTCAAATTGTTGTGCTCAATCTACTATCAGCATTATTTGAAGTAACATAAAGTATCAACTATCATCAATTCTTGCCGAGCAACATTAGAAAAAAATTTATAGTCATTAATTTACGAATAGAATTTGCTGATGTGATGTGTATAGCTTCAGTGTGATATTATGCTATCTTGCATGTGCCTTGGAGTAGGAGGTACCCGATGCAAGTATTCGGAGCCGTTGGGTTTCAAAATAGATGCCTCGAGATCCTACAAGAGGTTGATCAAATGGTTGTAGGGATAATAAGTTCTTGGCAGAGGTATGTCATCAACTTCAATTTGTTCTTGAAGTGAACATAATGATCCTACTGTGTTCCAATATAAAATTGAAAGCAATGTAATTCTTGGAGTTGTACTCAATTTCCATTCCGTGTGAATTGGAATCCTCTCTACTGTTTGATCTTGAACTAAACTTTTCAATAGACTGCATTCTTGTAAAGAGATCAGGTTAAGGCCCTGTTTGGGTCGGGTTGTCAATTTTGTTCTGGCAGTGCTTCATTATTACACTTGGATTCACTTAGGTACCACTTAAAAGATGTGGTTCGTGATGGTGGGATTCCATTTAACAAGGCCTACTGGATGAAAGCATTAGAGTACCATGGCACATTGATCTATATGTTTGCCTACTGGATGACCATGACACATTGATCTATATGTTTGTTTACTATCACTACATGGATGAGCTTTGTATGAAAATACATTTATGTAAATGTGATTGGCTCTTATGCTTTTGAAATGATGTTTCACCAGGCTGCAAAAACTTGGGAAACAGGTGTACTTTAAAAACATGGAAAGGTGATGTTTACTACATTAGATTGTAGAATAGTTGGAGCTCACAAAAAGGGGAAGTAAATTACTTTGAGATATAGTGTGTGATGTGACTTTACCATTTACCATTTTTTTTTTGGCTTTCATATAGATATAATATGTTTTGTTTCTACCAACGGTATAAGAGAATTGTCGATTTCTATTGTTCCTAAGTACAGACCAAATCTTTCTTTGTTTAATTTTGCTTTTTTTATTTTTAACATCAGTTCTTACTACAACTTGTTGTTCGACTGCACGTGCCTTGCACGTGCCCAACTTAACTAGTACCAATAAAAAAGACAAGATCTTTTCTAGTTCAGTGCACATAATTAAGACGTTAGTTTGCATTCACAAATTTGATATGCCTAAGGATGTGTGTGACACCTTTGGATTGGTGCTGGCGATCTCCTCGCCAGCACCAACTTGAGAAGAGCATGAGATTATCTTTGGCAGATGCCATAAAAAGGTCTCCTACTTCTACACATCATCTGACATGTGGCGATAAAGGGAGAAGTCATTCCATTTCCTCCCATGTTTTTGACATCTCACTTGAAATCTCTCTTTTTATCGCCACATGTCAGATGATGATTGGTACCCAAACCTTTTTCTGGCATCTATTAGAGACAATCCCATGCCCGAAGATGCTAAGTAAAAAAAATGGTTCTCTCTAATTGGACATTTTTTTTTACCCTCCCAAACAAAAAAAAAAAGGTATCTGTTGGGTCCCTTCATGTGTAAAGCCCTTAAGGAAATAGACTTGATCATATGACCCATATCTTCGATTCAGAAATCTGAATATGTGAGGCCACCTCTACTTACACATAACGTGCATGAACAATTACAATCATCGTGGGACCTAGAAGTCAGTCTTTACGCATAATCAACAAAAGTTGTAATTTGCTTCAAATAATCAAAATCCTTGTCCCCATTAAAACTTCTATTATACGAAAAATGATTAAAAACTCTTGGTAGTACCTACTAACAGCTGGACCGTTGGATTGAAAATCCAATGGCGCCAAGACGCAATTGCTTTAAATAGTGGGCTTTTAAATCACTTCCTTAATTATTATGTTCATTTTTTTCAATTTTTTTTGTTACTCATTTGTTTGGTCAAATATATATTTTATTATTGTTTATTTTAATTATCTGTGTGAGGGGAAAAATAACCGGAAAGACACGCATCAGCAGCAGCTCCTTCCACGCTCTGGTTTACTGGTAGAAGGTTGGAGCGGAGGGTGTGGCACCCTGACCTGTACTCCGATCGTAAAGTCAGTAGGTGTAGAAGATGATGAACAGTAAACACAAGAACAGTCACTGAAAGTTACGCAAGGCACTGGAAGCACTGAAAACGTGTATTCTCAGGTTTCGATCAATGAACAAGTGTCTTGTGCACTAAAAATCACGGGGTTTTTATAGGGCAAGATCGGTATGGCCATCGATGACCATGGATGGCCATAGGTGTCCATACCACGTGTCTTTGCACTCATTGCCAAATATCTTACACATATCTGCCGTCGGTTGCATCACACGTGAGAGCCTCCTATAAGTCCAATCGGACGGGATCGGACGGTACGCAGAAGTGACCAGCATTAAATGCCAAGACAGTGCTTTCGGCACGAAACGGCGCGTTCGGCACGCCTGTCGGAATTATGGATCGCCTCCTGATCACTTCCTCCTACGAGTCGGTCTCGCTGTTGAGTTGAGCTCGGTTACGGCGTAGATGCCTTAAAACACAGCACGACATCATTGTCGGTGAGACAACGGACTTGTTGTTCGCGTAACGACAAAGACGCTGTCAAAGCCACAGCAGAAACGTTGTTCTGCAAGAGAACAAGGACGTCGTAATGCGCACAACGGGATCGTTGTGCATCAAACAACGTGTGACCCCTCTATTTTAAGCACGTGACCCCAACTCGTGTCCACGTGTCACTTTCGTGAACAAAACGACGAAAACGAGCTCGTTCTCCAACGCTGAGTTGATTTTACGAATTTTATCCGTTACAATTTGCCCCTTTATGATGCTCGGAACGTAGTTCGAAGCGTCATAAACGGACAAAAAGATCATACCTGGCACTGCTCCGGAAGACGAAACGTTGCGTGCTTTAAACGCTCATTGAGAAGGTCGGCCGTTCACGCCAGCTGGTTACGCGTGCGAACTGTCACGTCTCTTTAATGCGGACAGGCTGTCATCATCGCCGATTTGAATTTCGAAAACGCTTTAATGACTCTGACGGTTACTCTCTTTGGTGAAAAGACGATCTTGCCACTGCTCTTCTTTCCGTTGATACAGGTGTACGGCTCAGATGAAGGGTAGTGGCGTACTTTCACAAACCTGAGACGCTTATAAAATCCCATCGAATCCTCCTTCTCTTTCACCCTGTTTCTTCAAGCACTGTTACTCTGCCGAATTCTCTTCTCAACCGAAAGTTCATCTTCCTCAAGCTCTCAACAATCCCTCTGAGTTGTCTTCGGTTTGGTACGCCCTTCACCCCTTTCTCTTATTATTTCTTACTGTTTCTCCCTTTTTCTTTTCTCTGGTTCTTGGAGTGATTCTGCTCTGCGTACACTTCATTGCTCTGTTCACTACTCTTGTCCCTCTTCACTGTTTCTTCCAATCACCATGGCTGCCATCGTTCCCGTAGAACCCGCTAGGTTAGAGGAAGTTAGAGGCCCTACCGATGATGAGGCCAGTTGCACAGGTAGCGCACCTCATGGTGCCTACATTGAAAAATCCTCAGCTCTGCGCCAGCACCAGTTGACACATCTGAACCGTTACAGGGAACATTTCAACTTCCCTTCCAACGTCAATCTCCACTTCAAGCGAGATGATGCTATCATAGATAGGCGCTCTGCCTGTACCGTTGTCTATCTCTCCCAGCTTGAGGCTGGCCTCCGCTTCCCTCTTCATCCCATCTTGGATGAAGTTCTGTCTACCCTGCAACTCGCACCGGGACAAATGCACCCGAGCTTCTACAAATACATGTCCATAATGATCAAATTCATCAAGGATGGATACCCAATAGAGGCTAGGCACCTATTCCACTTCTGCCATGCTGTCAGATGCCGAGGCAATGACGATGGTTTGTTCTCCTACTATTCGTGGAACAAGAAACCTCGATATCCAGAGCTCGTCTCAGGCATTCTCGATAGAGAAAGAAAATGGAAAGCCACTCATTTCTTTGTCTCGGGCGGCTGGAAGGCAGAGAATTCCACGGTTCCCAACGTCTTCCGAACGGAAGCAGGTATACCACTATAGTCCTCCGTTGTCCGTTGTGCACCATTGTCCTGACTCTGTTCTCGTTGTACATTGTATGCTCTCGTCCTGCTAACTCTTGTTGTACTCATCTCGCTTTCCTGTATGCAGCTGACGCAAAAAAGTTCTCATACAAGAAGTTGGCCCCAGAAGAAGAAGGCCTCCTAACCGGTATCTACCGTGCTCGAGGTGGGGAATACATCCGGTGGAAACCACTACAGCCTGACACGCGGGTCTCTTCCAGCACTCCAGCAACTGCTCAACAACAACCACAACAACAGCAACAGCGACAAGGTGCTTCCACTTCTGCACCTTCACCAGCAACTAACCCAGCCGAAGAAGAAGAAGAAGAAGGTATGGCTGGCACAGATCCACCTCCACTAAGCAGGAAGCCGAGGTCTGCTCGCCCTGCGGTTCAGCCGCCACCACCGCCACCACCGCCGAAGAAGAAGAGGAACCCCCCTTCTAAGGGTACAACGACTGCTGACCCGAAGAGAAAGATGCCCACCCAGGCCGAGTACGAGGCCAGAAAGAAAGCAAAGGCGGACAAGCGCCTGGAGAAAGAGAACGCAGCCATTGCTGCTCCCCCCTCCACCTCTGCCGTTCCCCCAACAAGTCCAGGAGCAGAGGTGACAACGGCAGTGCCCGAGGCCAGCTCGGCAACTGGCCCCTCTCGAGCTGCAACTGCCCCAGCCAGCACGAGCTCCGCTGTCGTTGCCTTGGCCGCAACGGAAGCTGGCACAACGAGTCTCCCAGCTCGTATGTTGCTGTCCTTCGTTCCAGACTGGTCGTCGGACTTCTCTAAGTTCGGGGTACCGACCGTGAACGACTCGGTGAAGAGTTCGGAGAAGGCCGCCCGAGCTCTGACTCACGCGATGAGGTTGCCTCGAGACGTCGCTGAGGTCGGCGAACTCCACCTGTCCGACCTGTCCTACGCCGCCTGCCAGTCGGTGGCGATAGTAAGTTTCTCCCTTCCTCTTCTCCTTACTCTACTGCTGAAACATTACTTTTCGTTGCGCTAACGCCCGGACACTTCCTTGCAGATGAACGCGCTCGTGCAAGAGCTCTGTGATCGTAGCCAGTATAGGTACAATCACCTGCGGGACGGGATCAGCTACTGGAAAGATAGGACAGAGACATTGGAGCAGACTCTCGTTGAAGAGAGACTCAAGGCAGACTTTGATCTGTCTCAAGCCAAGGCTGACACTGTTCGTGCTGAGGTAAGGTTAAACACTGCCACCAAGGTACGGGGAAAAGGCTGAGGCTGAGGCACGATCAGCAAAGGAGGCCGAGAAGAAGGCCAAGCAGGAGGTGGAGAACGCTGTTATACGCATCAGCGAACTAGAGCATGTCTCCCAAGCTTTGGGCAGACAGCTGGAGGAAACCGAGGCAGCCAGGACAGCACTGACAGAGGAGCTCGAGGAGGCCAAGAAAACTCAAGAGGACACCGAGAGGTCCGTGACCCTGAGACTGCAGCAACATTATCAGTCTCAGCTGGACACGCTCTTGGATGAGGATCGGGCTGAGACTGAGAAGGAGGTTCTTGAATCACTCCGCCAACAAGGCCGCCTGAAGGAAGACAATGAAGAGGACGCCACCACGTTCTCCGAGCTTCAGAGCAAGGAATTGATCGAGCTTGACAACGAGCCCGAGGCGCAAGGCGTCGAGCAGCCTCATTTTCTTGAAGGTCCTGCACCCCTCTCTGCTGAGCCACACTCCAAGCCAACTGCTCCTGAAGTTCCTGCTGCTGCCGATGAAGCTCCTCCAGTGGAAACCCCAACTGCTGAAGCCTCTACTCCTGCCCCTGCTGCAACAACGATAGATGCTGATCCTGAGCTCGTCTGACCTGCTGCTCCTTTGATCCCCTGCTCCTCTTTATGTTTCTGTTTCTCTTTTTTGACGATGTAAATTCTTCTTTTTCTCTCTTATAGGAGTTTATCACTGTAATTGCCCAGAAATGGGCCTTTGATATGAATAGATCGCTCATTTTTCTTATGTTTGTACTTCTTTTCACCTCGTAGCATAGTACAACGCATGCACACAGAATAAGAAAAAACACAACATGAGTAGTTGAATGATTTTTCACAGTCCACTGTACCGATGTTAATGCGGTACTTCGCTATGTGAATGTTTGAATACTCGTGAAAATTATAACTGTTGCACACTAAATAAACTATTTTGATCAAAGCACTACGAGTAGAACACTATGAGTAGAGCGCTACGATCAAAGCATAACGAACAAGCACTACGAATAGAGCACTACGAATAGAGCACTATGAGCTAACACTACGAGCAAGCACCACGAGCGTTCACTATGAGCGTTCACTATGATCAAGCACCACGAGCGAAGCACTACAAAAAATCACTTATGAACAAGCACTACGAGCAAGCACTGATCCAGATACATCATTCGCGTAGTTCACTGTGAATACAATCTGACAAATAAAATTCCTAGGACGAACGCAATGTAACTCAGTTCCGAAGCACATGCTCAGAGGATGTCATTAGGATAAGTCACTAGATTTGCTCAGATGACATCCTTATATAAGCCACTCGTGTTCGTTATGAGTACGTTGTTCAGTCAAAACTTTATTTGAATTACTTGCAAAACATTCACAATATTACACTGATGAACCAGACAGAGATTAGTGTAGACAACTAGCAGGCACATAATATTGCAAATCACATGTTGAAATATGAGCACTATGATTATGTAAAATCACTGAAAAACTTGTAAGCACAACGATGCACGTAAATAGCATAACACAGATTCTATTGAAAGAATTGCCTCAGATTCATGATGTTTCAAGATTTTGAGATGAGGTTACCTTGCAAGTCTTTCAAGTAGCAGACTCTAGGACTTCCCAATCGCTCTACGATATAAGGCCCTTCCCAGTTAGGTCCCAACTTGCCACTGTTAAGCTCTCTTGTGTTCTGAAACACTCTTCGGAGGACGAGATCACCGACCTGCAGCACTCTCCGTCGTACTTTCTTGTTGTAGGCTCTCCTCAATCGTTGCTGATACCTCCTCATCTGAATGCTGGCATCTTCTCGCTTCTCTTCTAGCAGATCAAGATGAATGACCATAAGCTCTGTGTTCTGATCTTTCTCTCCATCCTTCTTCTTGTTGTGCCAAGAACGCACTGTAGACAAACTGATCTCTGTAGGAATGACAGCCTCCATGCCATACACTAGAGAGAATGGAGTTTCATTGGTAGGGCTCCTTGGAGTCGTTCTGTACCCCCACAAAACGTTGTGCAGCTCGGTGGTCCACTTCTCCTTCGAATCTTCAGTCTTCTCTTCAAGGCATTGAGAATATTCTTGTTGGCTGCCTCGGTCAAGCCATTCCCCTGAGGATAATATGGGGAAGAGAAGACATGCTTGATCTTCAGCTCGCTACAAAAGTCGGCAATCAATCGTCCTGAGAACTGCTTCCCGTTGTCAGTAATGATAGATTGCGGTATGCCAAATCTGCAGATGATGTGCTCCCACAAGAATTTTTTCACCTCTTGTTCTCTGATACGTGCAAGGGAAACAGCTTCAATCCACCGTGCGAAGTAGTCAGTTGCCACTAGAAGGAAGATCAGATTCCCTGGAGCCCTAGGGAAAGGCCCTACAATATCAAGTCCCCACCGCGCAAATGGCCAAGGCTGTGATACAGTGCTGAGCTCTTGAGCTGGAGCATGAATCAAACGAGCAAACCGCTGGCACTGGCTGCACCTCTTCACATACTTCTGAGCATCAGCCTGCATGTAAGGCCAGAAGTAACCTTGCCCCAGAGCTCGATGGGCAATGGTTCTCCCGCCTGAATGAATGCCACATATACCTTCATGCAGCTCGGCAAGTATTCTCTCCACGTCTGCAGGATGAACACACTTCAGCAAAGGCCCACCAAAAGATTTCTTGAACAACTCTCCTTGCACCAAGGTATAGCGAGATGCCTTGAACTGAATACGCCTCGACTCCTTCACGCTGATAGGGAGAACTCTGTCCTTCAGATAAGCCACCAACTCTGTCATCCAGCTCGGCATTGGATTGACAAAGAACACTTCTCGCTGTGCCTGAAGAGTTATTGAAGGATACTCTTGGAACTCCATCAGAATAGCCTTAGGCTCGTCAGCCTGCACCATGGAAGCTAGATACGCCAAAGCGTCAGCATGCCTGTTCTCATCTCTTCGGGTGTGCCTGATCTCCACAACGGTGAATGCTTCACACAACGAACGAACGAGAGTAGCATACTGCTTCATCCGATCGTCCTTGCAATCATAAACACCATTCACCTGATTCACCACGAGCTGTGAATCACAAAACACTCTCAGCGTGGAGATCTGTAACTCCCGTGCACTCTCCAACCCAAGGAGTAAGGCTTCGTACTCAGCTTCGTTGTTGGAGGCAGTGAACCCAAGACGCGACATCTTCTGCACTTTGATGTTCTCCGGACTTATAAGCACAACGCCCAATCCCGAACCACTGAAATTGGAAGATCCGTCCACGTACAACAGCCAACCGTTCCACTCTGACGACTCAGCTCCCTTCACAACGGCATCTCCGTTGTCAACTTCAATTAGGAGCTCCCGAAGATCAACAACCATGTCCTCTGCCTCCTCCTCCACAAGGAAATCCGAGAGAAAACCTGCCATTGCTTGCCCCTTCTCTGAACTCCTAGCCCGATACTGAATATCGAACTCACTCAGAGCTACTGCCCACTTTGACATCCTCCCCGCCAGCTCGGGTCGTCCCAGCACGACTTTCAAAGGATACGTTGTAATGACAACGATAGAATGAGCATGAAAGTAAGGACGAAGCTTCTCCGCAGAAAAGACAAGAGCCAGGCACACCTTCTCGAGCTTGCTATAATTGCACTCCGCCTTGAGAAATGTTTTGCTGATGAAATAGACAGGCTTCTCCACGCCATCACAGCTCCTCACCAGGACGGATCCAAGGGTTTGCTCTGAAACAGACAAATAGAGATATAAGATTTCACCTGGCTCTGGCACCGAAAGGATAGGAGCTGAGCCTAAATACTCCTTCAAGGCAAGGAAAGCTCGGGAACACTCTGGAGTCCACGCAAAAATGGAGTCCTTCCTCAGCAACTCGAACAGAGGTTTGCAACGATCGGATGACTTGGAAATAAACCGGTTGAGCGCAACAATCCGGCCTGTCAGCTTCTGGATCTCCTTCTTCGACTTAGGCTCTGGCATGTCCAGCAAAGCACGGATTTGAGCTGGATTAGCCTCAATCCCCCGCTGGCTCACAGGTAACCCAAAAATTTCTCTGAGGTAACTCCGAAGGTTGCACTTCTCTGGGTTGATCTTCAGATTGAAAGATCGCAGCACAGAGAAAGGCCCAGCAAGGTCTGCCACCAGAGAACCTCGTACTCGACTCTTCACAACGATATCGTCGATGTACACTTCAACCGTCTTGCCAAGGAGTGACCCGAACATGAGATTCATCAGACGTTGATAGGTGGCACCTGCATTCTTCAAGCCAAAAGGCATCACCCGATAACAGAAACAGCCTCGTTCTGTTATGAAGGTGGTCTTCTCTCGATCTGCTTCCGCCAGGAGGATCTGGTTATAGCCCAAATAACCATCCATGAAGGATAACATCTCGTGGCCAGCAGTGGCGTTGATGAGCCTGTCTATCCTTGGCATGGGAAAAAAGTCCTTGGGGCAAGCCTTATTGACACCAGTGAAGTCAATACAAACTCTCACCTTCCCGTTCTTCTTAGGCACAGCCACAACATTGGCTATCCAATCAGGGTACTGCACCTCCTGAATGAACCCGAACTGGATCAGCTTGTCAATCTCCTCGTTCACTGCATCATGATAAGCTGGAGCAAGCCTCCGAGGTTTCTGCTTCACTGGAGGGATAGCAGGATCAGCATTGAGGTGATGGCAGATAACACTCGGATCGATGCCAGTCATGTCTTTGTGAGACCATGCAAAAACATCAAGATTCTGCCTAAGAAAACTCAGCAACTCGAGCTCTTCCTCCGTTGTCAAACTCGTCCCGACCTGCAACACCTTTGGCTCTTCTTCCGTCCCCAAATTGACAGCTTTCGTGGGCTCAACGGAAGGTCTGCACAACGATGTCTCCGAGCTCTCTTCCACAACGGGAGCTACCTGTAACTGCTACGAAGGCACAACGGAAACAGGAAAGTCGCACTTCTACGATGCCAACTGATCACCTCTGATCTCCTGGGGCCCGTCCTGCGTTGGGTACTTCAACACCTGGTAGTACGAGGACGGAACAGCCTTCATCTCATGGGTCCACCAACGACCCAAGATGGCATTGTACGGTGATGGCGCGTCCAGGACGGAAAACCTGGTCTGAAGGACAACGGGTCCGGCCACAACGGGCAAGACAACGTCGCCTACAGGCTTCATCGAGCTGCCATCAAATCCGAACAGGGGAGTCTGAGCAGGGATGAGGACCGAAGGATCCAGCTTCATCTGAGTGAAAGCATGAAGGTACAAGATGTCTGCTCCGCTCCCTGAATCCACGAGCACTCTCTTGATGTTGAAGTCTCCTATTCTCATGGTGAGAACAAGAGCATCATAGTGAGGTCGGATCACTCCTGCCAGATCACGATCAGTGAAGGTGAGTGCCTGCTCAACGCTTCTGCTAGGCACTTGCACCTGGCACACTGCAGCCTCATGAGACAGCTTCCTGGCCTTCGCCCTGAAGTTCCTCTCCACATCAGTTTCGGGAGTTTGCACGCGGCAAATGACATTGATCGTGCCCAAGGAAGCTCCTCCACTGGTACTGGGATTATTGGCGGGTTCCCCTCCACGAGATTGGGACACCAGCTCCCTGGTACGCTCCGCACCGCCATTGTCAGAAGCAAGATACTCTCCCAAGTACCCCTCCTGAACAAGCCTCTCCAGGTACTCCCTCAGAATACGGCATCGGTTGGTGAGATGACCACGGCACTTGTGATAATGACAGTACTCATGCACCCGTGGCCCCGATGTAATATCCTGCACCGCCCTCACCGGCCACTCGAAGTATGGCTGATCCTCCATCGACCTCATGATGGTCGCTGGGCTGACTGTGAAATTGATGCGCGGTGTTTGATCTGCAAAAGATCGCCTCTCATTAGGCTGCACGCCTCTCTCATGCTGTACTTGAGGCTGCACTTGGCGTGGCTGATACTGCTGCCTCGCTTGATGTTGATCATTAGGACGCCTCTCCGTCCTACTCTATTGCTGATTAAAATTTCTTTCCAGCAGGCGCCGATCCGGCTGATCCGCTGGGTCACATACACAACTCTCTCCCTTTGCTTCCTTGGTGGCGAGTCCTCAGATGATGAAGACTCGTACCTCTGCTTCTTCTCCTTCCTCTTCGATGATCGGTGTGTCCTCTCCACGACATCCACCACTCTCGCTCTGGGCCTTCGGCACTGAGACAACGGATACGTCATCCTCGTACCTCCCGTACTTGGTGGCACGTACCATCAACTCGTCCATCTTGACAGGATAGTCAAGAGCTAAGGACTTGTAGAGCTCGGAATGCTTGGGGATGGCATTCTTGAAAGCAGCGATGCAGCTCGCTTCGTCAACCTTGTCAATGTTGTGGACTTCATCGGTGAAACGCGAAATGAAGTCCTTCAAGGATTCGGCCGGCTTCATCCTCAAAGAGGAGAGAGTATCCGCACCTGCCTTCTTCTTCTTATTGATGATGAAGCGATCAATAAAGGCCGACCTGAGCTCTGAGAAGTTGCTGATGGAACCAGGAGGCAAGTTCCGAAACCACTTCGATGCTGCCCCAGACAGGCTGTTGGGGAAAGCCTTGCAATACAGGTCATCATCCGGATTACGAACAGCCATCGCGTGTTTGAAGTCAAACAAATGCTCCTCCGGGTCCGTCTTTCCAGTGTACATGGGGAAGATCGGAGTTATGAACTTGGAAGAAGTATAGGACTGGTTGATGGCGTCCGTGAAAGGAGAGTTCTCAACGTTGTCCTTGCTGACTGAGCAAAGTGGTCAGGAATCCCTCCCTTCATGCTCTTAACACGAGCACCGATCAAGGCCTCCACCTCCTTGGCAGTTACCCAAGTCTTCTGGGTGTCTGCGCCTCCAGTACCCACTCTCAGGTCTTCTCTCCTGCCCCTTCTCTGAAATCCACACGATCAGAAGGAATGCTCTGCTCTGCCCGAACCTGAGGCTGCCTTACATCCCCTTCAATAGGATGAAGCACAAACTGGTTTCACGGTTCTCCGGGGCAGAAGGAGAAGAGGAGAAGTCAAACTGACGTCTCAAGGAAGGCCTCTGCAGTGGCACTTCATCCACCTCGAGCCTGCTATGCTCGAACGCCTCCAGCCTCGCTTGCATCAATGTGCTGCCTGGTGATTTGATCCAGAGCAGACTGCTGCACTTGCAGCATCGTCAAGATGCGATCTGAAACAGAGAGCTCAGCAGGGGGAGGCACGGTCCTCTCTGGTTGCCCAGACGAAGGACTGACTCCAGGAATGTGCACGACAGAAGGTATGAAAGAAGTGGCCTGAGGGGTTTGATCCTCATGCCCGAACACTACTGACTGATCAGCCATGATCGCAAAGAGCAAAGGGGGGTCCGTTTATAGTTCCCAACAGACGGCGCCAATTTTGTGAGGGGAAAAATAACCGGAAAGACACGCGTCAGCAGCAGTTCCTTCCACGCTCTGGTTTACTGGTAGAAGGTTGGAGCGGAGGGTGTGGCACCCTGACCTGTACTCCGATGGTAAAGTCAGTAGGTGTAGAAGATGATGAACAGTAAACACAAGAACAGTCACTAAAAGTTACGCAAGGCACTGGGAAGCACTGAAAACGGTATTCTCAGGTTTCGATCAATGAACAAGTGTCCTGTGCACTAAAATCACGGGGTTTTTTATAGGGCAAGATCGGTATGGCCATCGATGACCATGGATGGCCATAGGTGTCCATACCACGTGTCTTTGCACTCATTGCCAAATATCTTACACATATCTGCCGCCGGTGCATCACACGTGAGAGCCTCCTATAAGTCCAATCGGACGGGAATTCGGACGGTTCGCAGAAGTGACAGCATTAAATGCCAAGACAGTGCTTTCGGCACGAAACGGCGCGTTCGGCACGCCTGTCGGAATTATGGATCGCCTCCTAATCACTTCCTCCTACGAGTCGGTCTCGCTGTTGAGTTGAGCTCGGTTACGGCGTAGATGCCTTAAAACACAGCACGGACATCGTTGTCGGTGAGACAACGGACTCGTTGTTCGCGTAACGACAAAGACGTTGTCTTGAGTACAACGTTCACGTTTGTGCTTCAGACAACGAGCACGTTGTCAAAGCCACAGCGGAAACGTTGTTCTGCAAGAGAACAAGGACGTCGTAATGCGCACAACGGGATCGTTGTGCATCAGACAACGTGTGACCCCTCTATTTTAAGCACGTGACCCCAACTCGTGTCCACGTGTCACTTTCGTGAACAAAACGACGAAAATGAGCTCGTTCTCCAACGCTGAGTGATTTTACGAATTTTATCCGTTACAATCTGAACAAGTTTTGTTAGTATAATCAAAATGGAGGAATTAGTGGGACATGACTATAGAATGCATTTCAACATTCACTAGCTTAGAATGAATGCTTAGAGTGAATGCTTGCAAGCAGGGGCGAAGCCAAGATTCTCTTGTAGGGGGGCTAACAATGGGTTCGGGGGCATAGCCCCTGGAATTTTTTTTGGGGCCAAGTTCATGAGACATCGTCGCTGTTTGTGTTCATTTTGTAAAGAAAATCTTTTTTTCTCAAAAATTCAAGGGGAGCTAGAGCTCCCCGCCTCCGGCTCCGCCCCTTTCCAGGCTACACCTTTATATTGCTATAGTAAAAAAAAAATTCAAAATTTTAGGATGGGGTTGAAGCCCCCCCTGGCCCCATGTGGCTCCGCCAGTGCTTGCAAGAGCCTTTTGCAGCAGAGCGACTAGAGGAGCATTGTCTAGTGTCGGATTTTGGATTAGGGTTGGCACACATCTTCCAAAAACATGACAACTTATGATTAAGATGTAAGTTTGTGTTCAAGGAGAGTCATTGCCTATTATGTCCGATAGCAACCCAGGAGTTCAAAATAGATGAACCTAGAGGCAATAACGCTAATGGACGTGAAGAACTGCCCACTACGGAAGAGGACTTAGCTCTTATATGCCTAGCCCCTATGGATGTGAGTAACGTTAGCTACGGAATGAGCGCTATTTATCATTCTCAATGAATTCTCCAAAGTAAGGCTTCCTATTTACTCCCTGAGGCTTAGCACAGGTGAGCTATCCTCCTGCTGATCTTCGACCCTTGGGAGCCTCTTCAGACGATGACCTACAACCGTCAACTCGGGTAGGGTGAATCCAAGCTCCCAACTCTGGTCGGCTAAGTGGGGAATACATATCCCTCTCCTCCATCTAGTTCTGTGATGGGGGAAGGTCAACAGCTAAACTCGAATCCCTCTCCTTTTTTGGAGTCTTTCTTCGAATCCCTTGAACCGGAGAGGGTTGGTCGAACAATAGAACATTGAAAGCCCTATATATACAAGAGGAGCGCACTTCTTCTTTCTCTTCATTCTAAATAATACCCTCAGGGGGGGGGGGTAACTTGGCGAATCGAACCGGGGAAATCAAGGGCACTCAACTGCGGTAGCATTCGGCAATCAACCCCCTCCATAAGCCCCTCTTTACTCAATAAGGCCCCTCTCTATTGAAAAAGGACACTCGATCGAGCAAACGGAGGCTTGCTTGAAATCCGGCAGTGAGCTGAGCAATCTTTCTTTTTTTCAAGTTTCGGTCAGGAAAGACAAAAAAGACGGTGCACCCATTGACGAATAGTATATCCTCTCGATTTTTTTGGGTGGGAGCAATAGTAGTGGCTAGGCCTTTCTTAATGAAAGGGTCGAGAGGATAAATATATCGATCTCGACGGATTCCGATTACCAAGCTTTGAACCTCAATCACTCAATTCAGGTTATTCCATGATATCGGGGAGCCACTTTAAAAACTAACTTAAGGTTATTCCTAATTGATTTTGGCCCACTTTTGGGCATCTCACTTGAAATCCAATGCATTCTTTTCGATAAAATACGGTACACTGAACACCAACCCAATCACGAATGGATAGAATGAAAAAAACTACAACTACGTAGATTCTCTAGCGACTACAGCCATACTGATTGGCTCGCGACTACGTACTATTGATGGCTCTCTTCGAAGTGGAGATGGATGCTTCGGGTATGGTGATTGGTGCTGAGGAGGGAAAGTCGGTTGCATTTTTCAGTGTGAAGCTAAAAGAGGCAAGGAAGAGTTTGTCTTCTTCTGACAAAGACAAGCTTTGTATGGATGGGTGTTTGAAGCATTGGAGGCATTACTTGTAAAATCCTGAAAGAAATTTCAAGTTAATACCTTGTTATATAGGGTTAAAATAGTCTTTCAATATATCATTGTGAGTGCTTAAGTATAACTAAGGGTGTAGGGTGTTTAAAATACATAAAAATGATGAAAAATGGAAAAAAGCAGTGCGACGATTGATCCAACTAAGTGGGCGATCACCATAAAATCTGGGAAACAACAGTAAGGGGCGATCGATCCCCCAACTGGGCGATCAATCTCTCTCACATTTTCAGCATTTTAAAAAGACGCGATTTTTAGGGTTGTAACCCCCTCCCCTATAAATAGTACCCCCAAATTCGAGGGTTTTTAGGGTTTTAAGGTTCTAAACCTAATTTTGGGGAAAAAGAAGGGAAAACTTAGGGTTCTAAGTAGATTCTTGCTAAGGAAAGAAGGATTTACTTGGAGAAGGGAGATTTAAGCTTGAAGATTTCTGAAGGAGAGGTTTCAAGCATTTGGGTCATGATAGAAAGCTCTATCAAGGTAAATATGACTTCCTCTCTATCAATATCATGAATCATTGATATTTTTAAGTTTACAAACTAAGATCCTATGTTAGAATAAGATTAAGTATTAGTTATTGTAGAAATGTCTATCCATTTATGTTTTTGTTCATTACTGTGATATATTGAAGTGAAGGTGTTTGATAAAATATGGAGGAAGGAAATGATTGAAGTTGTGTAGTGGAATGAGGAGGATGGGATGTATGCTTGGATTGAAATAGTGAATGGGTTGTATTGTGGAGTTATGGATGAATTCTTGTGTAATGTTTTGTGTGAAATGACGGGTTCAGTGTACAAATGATGATTTAAGATTAAAATTGTTCTATGTTAAAATACATTTAATGCTTGAATCATTAAGATCTTCACATTGAGATAACATGGTTATACTTGTTTAATTGATGAAAACATAGAAATGCTATATCATGATTATAGATGAATGTTATTGAGTATTACACGAAGTAGTTCATTGTCGGTGAAATAAGCCTTAAATTACGATCTTGTGGGCCTAGGTCTTTTATCATGGTGGTGTACAACGCTATGATGGATAACTAGGGTATTTGATTGATAATTTAAGGTATTATTTGACCAAGAGTTTGTCACTCTTGAATTATGAATGTTGTTGGAAATGCATGTAGTGATGTATTGTAGAGTAGATAAACCTTTGAATTTAAATATTGTGGGTCTTATTTTTTTATCATGATGGCTATGGGACGAATGATTGATCATCGAAGGTACAAAGGTTGTAAATCTAAAGTGTTATTTAATTGAAAACTATGTCACCTTTCACTCACATTTATGATTGTTGAACAAGCATGATAAAAGCTCGAATATGAACAATGAAAAATAAGCAAAATGTATATGAAATTGCATGTTGAGTTTCCTTACTTGAGTACCATCAGTCTAAGATCAAGGAATACGTATAAGAAAGCAAATGAATCATAAGTAATTCTGGAATTACCGGAGTAAAGTGTTATGGATAGTACTCGGTATGTAGAGTATAGTAATCTCTTTCACCTATATAGTGAAGAGTTATTTTAAGTTAATAATATTAATTATGCATGCAATGATGTAAACATAAAAACAGAAAACGGATAATGACTCATGAAGGAAAGGAAATTAAGCAGCGCAAGATAAGATAAGGTAAGATAAGAATAAGATAAGATAAAAAAAAAAATAATAATGATGTATCAATTATGATGTTTCCCACTCTGACTTAGGTATATTTTATTGTCCAAATGTCATATTGTTATGAAATTCTATTATTAACTTGCTTATACTGACAACTGTGTTATCCATGATGATTATGCCATATAGTGTTTCTGATATTGCTAGTGAGGATTTCATATGCATCGAGCCGCTTGTTGCTCAGTTGATATGTTTTCATATCGACAGGTTTAGTTTCGGAAGTAGCAAAAGAGCCTTTGGTGGAAGAAGACTACAGAGTGGAAGAACAAGGTGATGCTATAGAAGAGGAGCAAGGGACTTAGACCTCTTTCCCTATTGTTAGACTTTAGCTTTGGCATCAAAAGTGGTAATAGATATTGGAAGTGATACGGGGTTTCGTTTTGATGACTCTTAAGATTTCTTCTATGTTGAGAATTATGTTTTGGAAGATTATGACATTTGAACTCGGTTGTTAGATAGTTATTTTGATATATATATATATATATGTTTTGGAAGAAAATTTTCAGGTTCAGTTTTAGTATTACCTTGCATGCGTACAGGTTAATTAAGGATAAGCAGTGTAACGAGCCTAAAGTCTCATTTTAGCCTAGATAAGATTTTGGGGCATTACAATTACCAACTTCCGAAGGATTTGTCGTGTACATGGAGCATCAGACTCGAAGGTGTCTTCAGACGCAGACACCCTTTCTAGTCCCTTCACGAAGTTTTACTCACTGCTGGAAAAGCGGAATCCCAACATCCAAGCTTTTGTCTGTCAACTCGCCTCTGACTTTGAGCTTGGTCCCTTTCCACCTAGTTTTGATGAACCACCCACGCAAACCATGAGGATTGATTGGTTTTTCTACGATGATTCAGCTCCCGTACATGTGCGAGTAGTGGACTTAACCTGCCAATTGTAACCTTCACCGGAAGTGGCTTACCGCACTAGCTTACTGTGCGAGCAAGTGGAGTTATTCGCCTCTGACTTAAAAGCACCGGCCAGAGTGAACAGATTTTAGGAGTGATGAGGGGAGTTTCATATTGGATTGGAAGTTAGAATGGAATGCCCGATGAAGGTGGTTAGAACATATCTTGTCTGGCTACGGACAAGGAGAGGGATTTTAAGGCTAAGGGTGGAAGCCACTCGACTTCTCGTCGCGTCCCCAAACCAAAAAGCCTTCAAAATGCTAGAACGCCCTTACTATAAAAGCTAGAGAGCTATGACATCAATTTTCCACAACATGATGCATATCTCCATAATCAAAAAAATGGATCAACCAGTTAAAGCCTGTTTTTTAGCCACTAGAGCGGCTCGGGTGATGCGGGATACCTTTAGCATTACAGGAGAATCTCCTATACCCCACTCCCATCAATGGGATCACAACAAAGACCATCCATTTATAGATAGCTGGGTGATGGGTCTCGAAGAGATTATATCGGTAAAATATGGAGGGGCTTATCATCAATTGAAGGACATTGATACTCGGCGAAGAGTAGTTCACTGGGGCCTATGATTATCAATGAAAGAACGCCAACAGTGATGATTGATCTATCCATGCTGGCTACGTACGCAATTTTCTATGCTGCTTAAGGGATATTTCCTCTTTCAAGCGAACTATCACTTTCTAAACCGGGCCGAATGATTTAAACCGTAACGTATTCAGGTCATACACCTGGCCTCTATGGTAGGATTAGTTAAAGAGACTTTATAGGCGATGGTTTATGATGTGGTGGATGTCCGGCTAAACCAAATCATCTATGGCCTTCCCAGTGTTAAAAGACCGGTATCTCTGGTACATGGTCTTGTATGGATTTAACGACTGTACAAGAGATCCTGACCATTGACATAGGGAAGGCCACAAACGATTTGTTTCAGAAATATGCTTCACTTAGTATTTATTTTAATTGAATCATTTGTTATTTTTACTTGAATAAAATGAATCTCAGGCAATTGACCTTCATGGCTTGGCCGCAATTCAAGTACTCCTCGTCATAGTCATAGTTGATATCTTCCTAAACTGAATAAGTTATTGCTGAATGTTGGTGCCATACCGCTCTTGGTATATACATATGGGTGAAGGTTTGGGCCTCTAATAGACCAAGGATTGGGTCTCTAATGGGCCAAAGATGAGCCTCTAATGGGCAAAGGATAGGGAGCCTCTATGGGCTTAATGAAGATAGCCAGACCTAAAAGTGGGCTTAGGTAGGCCTAAAAAATACGTTTCTATGGACTTGCAATAGGGACTCTGGGGCCAGGAAAAATATGCCTCTATATGGCATGGGTCTCAAGGTATGCTAAAAAGGGCTTCTATGGGCCCTACTGTGTTGACTTGCTCAACTTCATTTGTTTTTCCCTTCCTTAAATCGTGGGCCTAGTGTGTTGACTCGCTCAACTTCATTTTTTACCTTCCTTAATTCGTAATACCGCAACGAGAAACAATGGAGGTGAAAGCACACTTAAGAGGAGAGAGTACATATTGCTGGGATGTTAAAGGATATGGCAGCATCCGGAGAAGCTGCTAGCAGCAACTTATATTTCATTCGAGGACATGTTGGTGCCAATCAAAGAGAGCAAATTCAGAAAAAATCTTGTTGGAGAGGTCTTCAATAAATAAATAAAAAAGAGAGAAAATTATGGATTGTAGGAGTATAGAGGATGCCAATTTTTATTTTTTAAGAGAAAGTATTACACCTGACGGGAGGTCATGAGTTAAGGATAATCTCAACTATTATCCTAATATAATCATATCTAAAATTGTGTTATACACTAGGAATGATATAATGTATCTCTTCACTTTATTATAATAGATACTGATTCCCTAATAATGGTTATGCGGGATGGAATGAACTGCTCTGGTCCAAAGGAGAAGGGCCAGTGACTCCCAAAGAAACTAAAGCAATCGTCAAGAGCTCGTTAATCTGACGCTACGCTTTGCAACACCACAACCAATCCATACATACATGTCACACTTTGCATATGAATGCCTCCTCAAGGAGGGCTACAAATCTCTTATTTCACCGCTGGCAAAAGGCTATGAATGTAACTTGCAATTTGGTGGTGACAGTGAATAACTGTGCCGAAGCAATGTTTGCCCCATTGGTACTTGGTAGTGTGTGCACGGTCGCTTGATCCAGAGGCAAGGGTGGAGCCAGAAATTTTTCATTGGGGGCCAAAATATATGTATAAAAAATTAAGGATTTGAAGGTATGAAACTTGGGGGTTCAGGCATAGCCCCTGAGAAAAAAAATTTTGATGTAATTTTTTTTTTGAGAATTTTTTTCCCAATTATACCCTTGAGGTCGCCATGTATCCCTATTGATATCCCTTAACTATGGTTAAGATTCACCCACCTATCCTTGGTTTTTTAAAAAGATATCAAATTTTTTTTCAAACCTTAGTAAAAATTCACGAACTCCTGAGGTTTAAAAATTTTCAATATTTTTAAAACCAAGGATAAATTTAAAATTTTTCAATATTTTATTGTAAAACCAAGGATAAGTAGGTGAACCCTAAGAGTGGTTGAATTTTAACAATAGTTAAGGAGTGTCAATATCAATGACCAGACCCTAGGAAGCACGGATATGGATACGGGATATGGGTACGATACGATACCGATACAGCGATACGGTAAAACCTAAAAAAATAAGATACGGATACGATCAGGATACATCTGTAATTTAAAAAATAATAATAATAATACTATATTTTGTATTATAATTACAAAATAACCATTGGTCCAGTTCTGTTTATGTATAAAAAAGACCATTTCCATGAAAAGCAAAAGAAATAGGGTCATCTCATCATCCATTAAACAAAAAAGAAAGTCATCCTATTATCCATTAAGCAAAATATAAAGAAGACCATGTCCATGCAAAAACAAAAGAGATAGGGTCACACCCCTGGGTCTCCCAAAAAAAAATAAAAAATTCATGGGCATATCCCAGCGTATCGGAGCCGTATCCCTGTTGTATCCGTAATAAAAACTTTGTTTTAAATTAACAAGATACGTTTGAGCCGTATCCGTACGTATCCTGCCATATCGGAGGTGTATCGATATCCGATACGTATCCGATACGGGTACAATTACCTATTTGAAGTATTCGTGCTTCCTAGATCGGACTCCATTGGGGGGCCAAAAAATTTGAGGGGCCCACTATTTAATATCACCCTAAGTAGGAATTACAAAAATTTTGGGGGGCTGTAGAGAGGGTATGATTGTTAAATATCCACCCTTCCCTTAACCTAGAACAAATACTAACCTTGCTAACTGGAGTTGCTGCCTAACCGTATGATTTCAAACCGAAAAAAGTGAAAACTATGCATTTTCAAACACTTGTAGAAAAACTGTACTTTCACATTACTCCTCTGATTGTTTCGATGTAAAATAGGAGAAAACAAATGAATTTTGTGGAAGATATTATTTTCAGCATATATTTTCTTTAGAACAATTGACATTTTCCATGAAATTAATTTATTTTCTCCTATTTTACATGGAAACAACCGGACAAATGGAACCTATAAGGCTATAACACAACCATCTGTTTGATACAGGTCACTCTACGACTACGAGCATGAAACCATCATTGAGATAACGTAACAGAAAATGGTGATAATAAGAATTTATTTACATGCACATGATGGGTGGACACGCACATCTATCAAGCTAACTTGTTCTGGTTGGATATTGATGATTCAGGATCATGTCCAATGCCGTCATGTTTCAGGTGAAGTAGAGAATCAAAGCTAACTTGCTCTGGTTGGATATTGATGGTTCCGGATCATGTGCCAATGCCATCATGTTTTCAGGTGAAGTAGAGAACGACGTGTTGGCCGTGGGCGGTGGGGGCACAGATGAGTAGAGGCAGTCCCCGTTAGATCTGTATTCGAGCCGAGCCCGGCCAAGTTTGGGCTTGGTTGGAACATGTTCGAGTTTGGCATGAACCTTGATTCAAGCTCAAATGTTGAAGCCTGGGCTTGGCTTGAATAAGCTTGGTCGAGCTCGAGCTCAATTCAAGCTTGAATTTGTTTCAAGTCGGATCAGAATCGAGCTCAAATTCGCTCAAGCTTGATTGGAATTTTAAAGTTACTTTAATCAATTTCAAATTGTTAAAAAATTAATATTAAGTTAAATTCTAAGAAACTACATAAAATTATATATAAAGATCAGATTTGAGGATAGTCCTCACTTCAGAAGCAGAGTTAAGTGAGAGGATTTTATGTTTTTAAGTTCTCAACATTTTTTGTTATTATTACCTCTATTTAAATTAAAAAGTATTATTACATATTATTGTAAACAATATTACCACAATGTTATGCGAGCTGATCTCAGACCACACTCAGCTTCAAACGAGTCAAGCCGAATCAAATAGGGTCTGGCTCAAGCTTGGCTTGGTCATTTGAGTGTAAAATTCACTTAAACACTAGCTTAAGCTTGGCTTGAAAGAGGAGCTCACGAGCCAGCTAGGCTTGAATGCAGACCCAGTTCTGGCCTACTTGGGTTATTCTTTGAAGTTTTCAATCCGATCCAAAATCTCCACAACTTCTTTCATAGACGGACGGCTTCTAGGATCTCGTTCGAGACATTTCAGAGCAAGTTCAGCCGCCTGAAACGCACCGTTGAAAGGATATTGGCCCTCCAGCCATGAGTCCATTATGTCTTTTAGCTTTCTTTTATTAGCCAAAAATGGCTTTGCCCAGTCCACCAAATTACGTTTCCCGCTCAGTCGGTTTGTATCCAGCACCCGTCGGCCAGTTAGCATTTCGAGCAACACCACACCAAAGCCATACACGTCGCTCTCCACATACAAATGCCCTGTTCAATAAGGGTATATATATTTGTTATTAATTCAGGTGAAAGACAGCTATGCTATGATATCTTGGAGTACCACCATGAAAATGGTGCATTAGAACAAGAAGATTTAGCATTAGGGTGAAGCTGGGGTCAAGTTGGTTCAGCCCTTGGCATCCGAGGTCAGGCTTCAGACTGACCTAGCCCGACCCATTTATCATCTTAGTCAAATACTAGTCCCCAACATTATGACATTATAGATTGATGAACACAAGGAAATGGGAGAAACCTAGTAGGAAATTCAAAAATTAGTTGGGGAATTATTACCTGTGGCGATGTATTCAAGATCCACATACCCATAGGTAGCCATAAGGCCCATAAGCGAAGTTGTTACATGCGAGTCACCACCCGATGAACACATTTTTGCCAAGCCAGAATCAGACAATTTTGGATTGTAAGACTACATAAAGACCAAAAGTTAAAGCACGTATAAGAACTCCGGTTTTCCTTAATTGACATATTTCTTATTCCTCGAATTATAAGTTGTAAAATCATAGTGTTTTACCCCATCAAGCAGGATATTTGAGGGATTGAAGCCTCTGAAAATGACTTGCCTCTCCGAAGTGTGCAAGAAAGCCAGGCCTCGAGCCGCTCCTATCGCTACTTTGAGCCGTATGTCCCATGGAGGTGGTTGGCTATATGACGCCCCTGCAAGATAAGGTAGCATTAGTGAACCTGATGAACTTGAAAGACAATTCTTGTTTGTGTTTGTGATTTTTATAGCTCCCATTTGTTTTGTTGAATCTAATTTTAAATGCTTTAAATTTTGGTGCATTTGGTTTTGAAAATTGTGTTCTAGTCCCTAAAATTCTTTTGCCTTATTTCTAAATGATCCCTAAATTTAAATAGTGTATTTTGGGTTGGAGTGACTTGAAGCGTGTCTCTTCGTGAGACAAGCTCATTCACTTGTGTGTTTTCCTTCGGAAGTTTAGGTCCTATATCATACTAATAGTAGAAGACTTCAAGTTAATAAAGCTTTTGAAGCTTTAATAGATTGTAATTAAGTAGCTCTTGTGGTGTATAGTCATCTCTTTTCCTCTCTACACATATCTTCGACACACAGATCACAGGCAATGGGCACTACGAGGCGCACTTTGCACATGCGTTGAGTGACTCTTCTTTTGTTTGATCAAATCTCAACCGTCCATTAGGTGGACCTTAATCGTGCGCTCGGAGCCACGTGTCTATCCGTGGAGTTGTGTGACACCCATGCAGATCTAACCAACCAAGTGGATTGTGGATTTGGAACCCAAATCCACAAGTTCATGTGGGCAATTGGGTGAATTGTACCCAATTGGTTCAATGAACCTAGCCTATGGGTAGTTACGGTGGTTGGGCCCATCGAATGAGTGTCATACCCTTGGGTTAATAACACTAGGTGAATTAGCGATCCCAAAAACACTGCCATATTAGAACCAGAAGTCAGATAGCCAAAAACAAAATAATGTCCCATCCAAATGAAGAAGAGAGACCCATGCCGAATCAAGGAAGAACAAGACTTCCAAATTTAGTCTAACCAAGAGAAGGTCAAACCAATAGCCCAGCTCGTTCGTGATTACAGTTGGCACCAATTCACCTAGTGTACACTGCCATATTCGACCTGGTTAATCAGACCAGTGCTACTTGTAGCCCAGTCATGGTGGAAGCCCGAAGAGTTAGCCTATGAATAGTTAAACGATTGGCCCAGTCTCGAATAGACCAATCTAACCGGTTAGTTCTCGGGATTGAACTAACCTGACTAATCATGAGATAGAATAATCAGACCACCTAAGTCAATCCTAAATGGACCCCTCTAACAGAACCAAACTAACCAGTTAGTCCTCAGACTGAACCAACCTGACTGATCAAATTAAGATAGTCCAACCGGACCAACCAATTGGACCAATCTGTATGGACGGGGTCCATGTACCGTTATGATACAAATTTCAATTAAATGGTTGGTTTAATTAAACAATGTGTTTAATTATTGGACTGAACCGTGAAATGTTTTTAGACCAAAATCTTGCTTAAAAATTTTGAATAATTAATTAAAAATAAATTTGAATTTTCACAGACTTATTAATTGTAGGGACTAATAAAATTAATGGACTTTAAATTAATTATCCCGGGCATTTCTAAAAAGAGGTTTGATATTCATTATTCGTCGAAAGTTCAAGCTCGTAGGGATTGATCGGTTGAATCTGAGTTGAGTTTTATCCCAGAGATAAGTCTTGATTTTCTCTTACACATGGAAGGCTTCAAGTATCTTCAAGAAAGATTCGCTTCCGAGCGTCTCTCAACTTGCGTGATTCGTTTTTATATATGTTTATATATTATTGTTGTTCAATTATTCAATTGTCTAACTTTACAGGGATTTAGTAAGTAAAACTAATAATTTCTTACTTCTAAAAGGTGATCATCCCAGCTTCCTTTCTGCATGAATTCATAAACAAGGAGAACCTTTTTATCCTCCAAACAATATCCCAACAACTTAACAAGGTTAGGATGAGAAAGCCTTCCTAAGAAATTCACCTCTGACTGCACCCACAAATGATTAAGTGAATTAATAAGCAAAATCGACAATAGACTTACTTTATGTATAGAAAAGTAACCCCAAGTATTAAATCTTGTGGTCTTGAGATAAATGAAAAGTGCTATATACATGTCCACAGATCACGAGAATCCTTCTCTTCTAAACTTGTGCTTATGCTAATAACAAAACACATAAATTCATTTTTCTAACAGCAAAAATCTAATCCATTAATTCGATTAGCAACTAATCAGAAAATTGAAGCTTCTTCAATCATAGTTATGCGAGCCATACTTTGATTTGATGTGTGTGATTCAGCATTTGCTGCATTTTTTTCCCTTATGTAAAAAGTTAAATTCGCCTACTTGTCTACATGAATATGCTAAATTAGTTTGAAAGTCGTAGGGATTTGAACAAATTAGGTAGATAATGTTAAAATGATTATAATTGCCATATTACGATCCATAAACTATTACACATTGATTTAGCAATTCACTTCATTTTTTTTAAATCCTAGATGAAAGTATCTTGAGGGGCCTAGCATTTCGGCATTGTGAATGTATTGAAGAATAAAGAGGAAGAGATCTGTAATCATTCAGCACATAGTTGAAACTTGAAATCACTGACAAGAGAAATAAAAGGAACAAAGCTTATGAAGATTCATAATGCAGGAGCAAAAATGAGCCGATGAGAAAAATTAAATCAGACCTTTTGCTTGGTATTCATTATTCAAAATAGGGCTTAGAATAATTCGGACCCTTAAATATAATGGTTCTGCATTCCAACCAATCCACATCTATTGGGCTTGGCCTCGCAGCCAACCTCCAGGTGAATCCAAGAGAAGAAAAATGAGAAAAAGACAAAGCCTTATTCAAGTTCTACAAGAGTCCGAAGACCCGGGAGGACGAAAAGTCAAAGTAAAGATTTTCAAGAGTGGAACCACATGGACACACCCTAGTCTAACCAGTCCGAGTGCAAGCAAGGGGACCACCTCCTAGTACTGTGACACCCTATGGCCCCATTCGGATCATTATTCTAGTTTGATTTTTATTAGGGCTCTTAGGTTATTTTCCTTATAAATAGGCATGTAGTTCATTGAACAATAAAAGAAGATTATTATTGAAGAAATTTATGCAGAGAATTCCCCTCCAAGCTTTTTAATATTGAATTAGAAGAGAAGTTTACTTCTTATAATCTTTTAGAAGGGGTCTTTGATTTCTCCTCCAAGCTTTTTACTATTGAATTAGAAGAGAAGTTTACTTCTTATAATCTTTTAGAAGGGATCTTTGATTCTCCTGGAATAATATTCATTGTTCTTCACTTCGACCATCCCTGAGATTATTGAGGATTAAATTGAAAAGTTAGTTTTTTTTTAGTTTGGGAATCAACTAAACCTTAACTACCCCTGGGTTATACATAGTTTTGGTATATTAAAGTGTGGTTTCGCCACAATGTTCTCACAATGTGGAAGATCCTACAGTTATAAGTTGACAAAATGAGAGAGGGATGAACAGTTGATATATCAAGAGATGGTTCTACGTAAAGGTAGGATGAAAGAGCGGGAAGATGATTGGTATATACGAGCACAACAAGTCAATGAAAAGCCAATTATTCGTAGACCTACGGTCATTTCTCAAATTCAGGTAGATGGTAAAAGATGCAATCAAAACAGCTCCTGCAATTATTAAGGTGGAGCAAATTTTGACAGTGTCAAAAGAAGTTGTAATGGAAGAATGATTTCAAACAATATTCTTTACACCAATGTTGGGGTGTGGAAAACAAGTTGTTAAGCTGATTATTGATCTAGGCGGCGGTATAAAATTCTTTGATGATGAGCTTGTTGACAAATTTAATATGAAAATGCATAAACACACGAAGTCCTACAAGGCCCCGTGGGTTAATGGTGGCTCCTATCCCGTAAAAAAATAATGTTTGATCAATTTCTTAATTGAGAATCGATATTTTGACTCAGTATGGTGTGATGAAGTTCCGATGACATTTGCTCGTATTTTACTAGAACGGACATGGATCTATGCCAAGAAAGCATGGCATCATAATGAAACTCACAAGTTATTTTCATGGATGCTGCAAATTAATGTGATAAACAATTGCAAATCTGGATCAAAATTCTAGATCTAATCAAAGTGAGATGAAGCTGGATAAGGTTGAAATTTCTATTGTTGATCAGCCTCCACATCCATTAGTTTTGGGACCTACTCCAGATGCACAGAGGACACTATCGAGGAACTAAAACAACCAAAACAAATTATTGATGTCCAGGCACGTCAATTAGTTCCAGAATTTGTTCATAATCCGTTAATTCTACAGGAGAAGCTTGAACCATTGATTGAGCCAACTATAAGAGTTAAGGAGGATGAGACAATGTTTAAGACTAAAATTTCAGCAAGTGTTGAAACGGAAGTTTACTTTAAAGAGGCTGACAAAGTGGACCAGTTCAAAGATATTGAAATTACACAGGTAGAATACATTGATTTTGTCATCCCTGACAAATACACTGTTGAAATTAAGAAGTTGGAAGCGCGCAAGTTCAAATTTGCAGCCTCTATACCACATCAGGTTATGAAATGAAGATTTACCTAAGAATTGTGCAGAAAATTGGTGGAAAGAGATTTTCAGTACAACCGAACATTAAAAATTCGAGGTCACGTTCTTTCCAATAATGGAAGATTAATGCAGAAGCAAAAGCAAGCCAAGAGAAAAAAATCAGATCTTTAATTGGTCTTGATTATTCAAAAAAAGGACTTAAAATAATTTAGACCTTTAATACAATAGGCTCACATTCCACCAACCCACATCTATTGGGCTTGGCATTCATGTGAATTCAAGAGAAGAAATGTAATTCCCTGACCTAAATATGGACCAAGAAGGTCCATGACCCAAAAGCTCATTTCCTTAAGCATTTATTTAGGGTAAATAATATTTATGTAGTTGATTTAATATTGGTAAAAAAAAATTAAAATTGGTGAGCCCCTTAAAGAGCCAAACCATGGGGATGTCCCCATCTTTATAGCATGGGGTGGGAGTGCCACCTAAGTTTTGAACACTCCTCAACCCTTAAATCTCATCCTTTTATAAATTTTAACTTCTAGAGACTAATCTTGGACACTCAACACTTCATGGTGAGTTGTGAAGTGTAGGTGTTTCTGGATGATGATGACACAAGCCAAATAGAGGAATTATCATGAGTCTGTTTACGGGAGAGAAAAAAAGAGGGAGACTTAGATTAGAATTAGTGTGAGAGTGACATGTGGCTCAGATGAGGAAAAAAATGTGAACAAGGTAACCCATCATGGGACGTTGGGAAGGAAACCTATAAGCCTTGTTTTTTAGAATTTTTTATCTTTTAGACTCATTTCTCTCTCCTCGTCACACATCTTTTTCATCTCCGTTTTCTTTAATCCATACTAATTTTTTTGCAAACTAACTGAAGCTAATTGAAACACCATAAAATGAAGAACAAGCTCCAGGAGAAGATCAAGGAGCCCAGATTTAAAGATCAGTGAGACCAAACCAAACAAATTCTCAAGAAAATCCATGTAGCTTTCCATTCCTTCGGGTATAATTAATTGATATGTGATGATCTTGTTTTTGAAAATTTATGGATGGCATGTTGTCTGAAATTTTCTAGGACTTACTAGCGTACGGTGATTTTTTAGTTATTTATATTATTGTTCCAAGTTCCTGAAAATTGATAGCAACAGATGCCATATGTATTTATAAAAAATATGATATACAATGATTGTTATATTATCAATAGCATGTCATGCATGATTGATGCATTTATGGATGGCATGTTGTCTGAAATTTTCTAGGACTTTACTAGCGTACGGTGATTTTTTAGTTATTTATATTATTGTTCCAAGTTCCTGGAAATTGATAGCAACAGATGTCATGTGTATTTATAAAAAATATGATATACAATGATTGTTATATTGTCAATAGCATGTCATGCATGATTGATGCATTAATGACAGTCACATGCCATTGTTTTTTTTATCGATAAATAGCAAATATATATAATAGCAAAAAAGAATTACAAGCAGAGCTCAGGGTTCACCAAAAATAAACCAAGAGACAAAGAGAAAAGAAAATGCCAATGCAGATAAAATAAGAACTGTCACCCTGAAGGGATCCCCACGATGTAACCAAAAAGTCAAACTCGATCCTAAATCTGGGAATGGTCAAGGATGTGTCCTCAAATACCTTCATGTTCCTTTCCTTCCAGAAGACCCAAGTTATCGCCCCTGGGAGGAAAGTCCAAACATTGTCTGCTGGACCAGGAAAAGACGTGGAAGCCAACAAAATAAGAAGCTCCAAAATGATCGGAGAAAGATCCAAGAGATACGAAGGTGAATAGGAAATAGAACCACACCTCTCTTGCAACTAGGCAATGCAATAATAAGTGATCCATGACAAGTCACATGCCATTGTTGAGAGCCCCTAAAATGAAGAGCAAGCCATGATCGTGGATCTTTGGGTGAAATACCCTAAAACCCTCGAGGAAGATCTCTTGCCTGGGGTAGTCAATTTGAACAAATACTAAAATCGATTATGGCAGCAAGACCGAGCTGGTGCGAAAATCGAGCTATTGTATCTTGCATGACTCATTATGCTGATTTATTCTCTATTATGCATTTACATATTGCATATCTTCTTTTATTGTGAATTGATTATGAGAAAGGGAGTATTAATTTTTCCTACTTGGCTTCATGGCTCATTCGGCGTTTCATGACAATATTTTAGGTCTAGAGTAGTCCATTCTGGACCACATGGATCAACATTAGTCTAAGCAATCCAACCACAAGCAAGGGGACCACCTCTCAAGTGGTGCGGCATCCCTATGGCCCCATTCGGATCATTTGGTTATGGGGATATGTCAAATCACCTTCTTAGTGGTAATTTGGTAATTTTTTGGGGGGTTTGGATTTCCAAAACTTTCAGCAATTGGTAATTGTTTTACTCTCCTATTAGAGTTAGGAAGTTCATAGAAACAAGTCATGTTGACTTATTCTATAATTAATAGAGTTAGAAATGCTATTAGGACAATTAGCTTCCTTATTCTAGTTTATTTCTAATTAGGGATTTAAGCTTTCGTTCCTTATAAATAGGCTTGTAGTTCATTAACATAGAAGAAGATTGTTAGTGAAGAAATTTCTGCTGAGAATTTCCCTCCAAACTTTCTTATGTTGAATTAGAAGAGAAGTTTATTTCGTATTATCATTAGGAAGAGGTCGTTGATTTCTCCTAAAACAATATTCATTGTTCTTCATTTTATCCATTAATTGAGGTCGTTTTATTCGTTTCTTTATCCTTCTCATTCTCGTCTAGTTATTTATAGCTAACTATAGTTGATCACATTAATTTATCAGTAATTAAGTTTTGCCCGTTTAGAAGGTTTATTCCACAACCCTAGAATACTGAGTGTTAAATTGAAAAGTTAGTTGTTTCTAGTTCGGGAATCAACTAAACCTTAAACTTCGCTTGGGCAACATTGGTCCATCTCATCTACCATATATGAAAACAAAATGAAAAAAATAAGCATAACTACCATACAAAAAATACTAAAAAATATGATGAAAAAGTAAAAGGAAAGGCAGATAAGAAAAATCAAGCTCAATAGGAAAACTTATCTCACCAAACACAAAAAACTTACAAATAAATTAGTTAAACATAACACACCCAAAAGATAAAAACAAAAATGTTAGAAGAATCCAAAAGAAATAAAATCAATCAAAAAATGGTAATAATTCTAAAATGGGTGTGAGTCATGGTTGTATGTGCTATTCAACTAACTATATTAATTAATTAGAAAAAGATGTGTTCATTTATGTTACTTCATTCTTGGATGGAATTAAATTGAGTTACCTGCCACTGTTCCAATCCTACTAAGCTCTCTTGATTCAATATCTTGACCGCAACGGCCATCCCAATACCGATCTTTGATGGTGCATAGGTCGTCTCATCAATCCAACCCTTGAACACTCTGTTAAAACCTCCCCCTCTCCCCACACGAGTTCCAAAATTTCCGGTAGCATTCTTAAGTTCTGCAAAAGTGAAAATTTTCAAGTTCGAAGTAGGTAAGATATGCCCATTTGGAAACGCCTCATCGAGGCTTCTGCTTGTTGCCGAAAACCAACTGGTAAAAGTGCTGTTGTTGCTGCTGCTGCTGCCTGAGGAGAATTCGATGTACTTGGCATATATGATATTAACCATCTGAGCAAGAGATTCCACTTGGAGACTAAGGGAAAAGATGGTTGTCTTAATGATACAGAAAATGCAGGAGTGTTATAAACTTATAATCATCAATCATAGTGGTGAAGAGTTGGGCAAAAAACCTGTTCAGTCCACATCAATTCGCTAAAGTCATGTTCTACAATGCCAAGTCCATCATTTGTCTTCCTCTATATTTAGTTTTGAATTAAGATAAATTGCTGAGTTTCATGCATAGCAAC
The DNA here is from genome assembly GCA_015143295.1 of Tetracentron sinense. Classification (NCBI taxonomy): domain Eukaryota; kingdom Viridiplantae; phylum Streptophyta; class Magnoliopsida; order Trochodendrales; family Trochodendraceae; genus Tetracentron; species Tetracentron sinense. The sequence goes on from CM026574.1 coordinate 22,477,506, forward strand.
TTATCATTTAAAAATAATAGATCAAACTGTTAACTGACGCATTTCGTCGAACAGTTGTGAGGATATACCAAATTAAAAATTATAAGCACATGTGAGACCCTATTACAAAGCTCCATTCCAAAATTTTTCTAAATATCACTACCTTGGAATATCAAAGATGAGCAACAAAAAATTATAAAAGTTTAAAATAAAGATAATATAAGGGTTCTTAGCTTCTCAGAAACTCTCCAAGCTTTGCCTAGTACAATTAAAACTCTGAAAAATATAATAGTTTTCAATATTTTGTTATATTTATTAATATATATAAATTAAATTATCAATAGTGTAATTTCAGACAAATTGATTCAAAACCCTATGGTTATGAGATTCGTATTAAATCAGGGTGGTGATAGGAGCACCGCACTATTTGATGATTGCACTTTGTACTTTCAATTCTCAACATGTTTAATAGCCGCATGGCCCGCACGCTAACCCTTATCCTCCAGGCCGTTTCCGTCTGGTTAAGTAGCTTTGATACTAAACCGGCCGGCGAATGATAACCTCTTGCTCGTGTAAATCATGATCATGTTTTTTTTTTTCATAAGAGCTCATTGTACGCATATTTTGCAATGAAAGCTATGTCAGCCTTCCTATGTTATCCTACAATCTTAGTTGTGAATGCAATATTTTATATAACACAGCCAAGCTCACAAAGTGTCTTGTAAGTTGCAAATCTATTTTATTTGTATATGGGAGTTCTGTAGCACTCTCTCAAGTATGTAGCACATTATTTGTGTTATTGATATTTAATTTTATAGAAATGTATTGATACACAATTAATTGCACATAAAGAAAAACTTATCTCATTCAATTAATTTGGCAAGAGTCTGCCATTTTCTCTTTTTTTTTTGAGGTGCTTCATTTTGCTACTTTTCAGCCTACCATTGTGATTGGTGTGTAGTTAAAAATTTTAGAATTTTTTTTTTAATTTTTGGTCTGTACTAATAATTTTATGAATTTAATGGTGTGTAGTCATTAATTTTCAATAACGTGATTCATTCATCCAATAGTAGGATGAGCCTAACAGCACCCAAAATCAATTAAGAAATTCTTAATCATTTAATCGCCTAACATTGAATAAATCAAACAACAAGTCACAAAGCAATTAGTTAGAAACAGAAATAAAGCACATGTGTTTTAATTGCATAATAAAATTAGTTAAACAATAAAAGAAAACTATTACTAATGGGAAATTAAAAAAAATAAACAAATAAAAAAAGAGTTTAAAGAGAGAGAGAGGGAGCAGGGGGAAGGGAATTACCGAGAGAGAGAGAGAGAATGGGAGATACAGAGAGGGATCAAGTAAGAGAGAGGGCATGAAGGGAGCAAAGAGAGAGAGAGAGAGAGGGACAAAAGAGATAGATAGGCAGGTACCTGACGTGCCACGGCCAGCCGGAGAAGGAAGGAAGTTGGAAGATATGCCGGAGAAGTATCTACTAACATCTTTCTTTATCTTCTTTACTATTATAATGCGAGAGGCAAGCGTAGCCTGATTTTTCAAAATTCCCAAACCACCCTTATATCAAACAAAACTTCGTCTTTACTATTATAATGCGAGAGGCAAACGTAACCTGATTTTTCAAAATTCCCAAACTACCCTTATGTAAAACAAAACTTTGATTTAATATTATACTTTAATTCCCATACCTCTTGCTCATCTATCAATATAAAGAATAGAATCACAGCCAATCGCGATTCAACTCGGGGAGAGTTGAATCACACCTGCTGGTTAACACGTGTCCCTTTTAACTCCTACTAACTGTGGTTAACTCATTTCCCTCGCTCTCATGTGTATCGCGCGTGCCACCTGCTAGTATAAAAAGAATATTTTTGAATTCCGAAAAAGCCCTTTCGATATTTGATTCACTTGTTCATATTTCAAAGATGTCCTACATATCAAGCCAAAAAAGATCCGCACATCGCGCCCAACATTTAAACAACAAAAATTTCCTCTCTTTATTTTGTTTTTAAAAAATGTTTGCCGACTTGTGAAATCTATCCTCTTGTTTTAACTTTTATTGGTGGGCCCACATGAAATCTATCCTCTTGTTTTAACTTTTGTGGGTGGGGTCCATATAAATAAAAGGAGAATAACCATGGACTACTTTGTTCACCACTTTAAAATTCCAAAACTATCCTTTCTTCTATAACATAATTGCACTTTAATGATTGTAGTACACCACCTGGCACCTGACGAAGAATTACTCTTTGTGGTGGGCCCCACTGTATTTTCCTCCATCCAGGCATATACCTATCTCCGCACATTGCCACGCTAAGCTTCAAATTGAAATTCTCTACTACATCTTCTCTTCTCTTTCTCAAACCGTCTCCATCCCTCACTATCCTTTTTTCTATAACATAAAGGGAAATGCTTTTGAGACCGCCAAAGGGCCGAGACCACCGAGACCGTGCATCCCTGCACGGGATTTCAGGTGGGGCCTACCATGTGAACGTGGGCCCCACCTGAAATCCCGTGCAGGGATGCACGGTCTCGGTGGTCTCGGCCCTTTTGCGGTCTCAGTAGCAAAGTCCTAACATAACACACTTTCGTGATTGTAATACACCACCTGGCACCTGACGAAGAATTACTCTTTGTGGTGGGCCCCACTGTATTGTCCTCCATCCACGCATATACCTATCTCCGCATGTTGCCACGCTAAGCTTCAAATTTGAAATTCTCCACTACATCTTCTCTCCTCCTTCTCAAACTGTCCCTCCATCCCTCACTATCCTTTCTTCTATAACATAAACGCACTTTCGTGATTGTAATACACCACTTGGCACCTGACAAAGAATTACTCTTTGTGGTGGGCCCCATTGTATTGTCCTCCATCCACGCGTCCCTATCTCCGCACGTTGCCTTGCTAAGCTTCAAATTTGAAATTCTCCATGCATCTTCTCTCCTCCTCAAACCGTCCCTCCATCCCTCACATTCGCACTTCGCAAAGGTCAACAGCAGCGACAACTTAAGTCACCATTTTTGTATTCCGAAAATACCCTCCAAAAGCCAACTTCATCTTTTTCTAATGTTGAAACTACCCGTTTTTTTTTGTTAATTTCTTCTCATCGAACAGATAACCCTATCCAGAAAGAATTTATGTTTGCTTCTCCCATTCTCCTTCTCCTACTTCAGGCTTCAACCTTTGTTGCTCACCGCCTCACAGGTCTCATGCTCTCCCACATTATCACGTGTCGGGTATGACACAGTAGGATCCCAAAAGAGAGTGATAATCATAAACCTTACATTCTCCAGTCTGCACATTTAGATTCAGAGCTCTCTCGTGTGTGTTTCAGGTACCATATCTTCTTTTCTAATTTATTCTCCTCATCTACAATTTTCGATTTGTGTTCCCAACAGAGTTAGTAATTCGGTGTACGGTAAAAATTCGGTACTAGAATTATTCGTGTATAATCCGAAATAGCTATTTAATAATTCGTTTAAAAATTCGGCCAGAAAAACGCAAGACGTCAAAAATGCGGTACGAGAATAATTCGAGTATAATTCGGATAAATACTCAAAAATCCGTTCACAAATTCGGCTAAACCTATAAAAATATATGTATAAAACTACCTTTTACCTAGACATTATATAATCAAATAAATAAAAATAAGTGACCTACATATATAAATAATCAAATAAATCTCACCCATGGGTTAAATAATATTCTTTTTAACCTTATTAATTGTGGTTAAAATTCATTAATCTTGGGATTTAACAACGTAACCTTGTTTTTTAGAAAAAAATTTGATTGAGCACATAAGATTAATATTTTCTTTTAAAAATAAGGTTTAAAAGAGACACACAGTAATCTATAAGTGCGATTGAACTTCGGTAATCTATGGGTGCGATTGAACTTGGGGAGAGTTCAATCACACTGTGATCCAATTTCACTGTGATCAAATCTGAAGATTAAAACATGTGGCATGATGAAAGGCTCAAGTGGCAACAACAAAAAGTTTGACTTCCATCTAAAACCATACCCACTGAACTCAGTGAACTTACATGCTTTCCTTTTGTACGGTTGAGTAAGTGGATTTATTATGAAGAACACTCTTTGGTTTTTACCCTGTCACCGCGATAGTACTTTGAACTCATTGTTATTTTCTGTTATTAATAACAAATTCGTTTAATAATCGTGTAAGAGTCGCGAATAATTCGGATGCTTTGAATCTTTACCGTACAAATCCGTATCATTGAATCGACCGGCCGAACGATTCGTTTAAGTATTACACGTTCAATTCATGATTAATTTGCGAATTATTCGCGATTTTACTAATTATGGTTCCCAATCGTCTTTGAAAAAACAAATCAATAGAATGTTAACAAAGAATAAAAAAGGATTTACGCTAAAAAAATTTAAATTTACAAAAAAATTCATTTCTGTGTTTCCTTCTCTCCAGATTCGGATCTAGACATCTCACGTATGTTCCAGGTATGAAATTCTTCTTTATCCATTTATTTTTTTCATATGCCGCAATTCACGTTTACCAATAGGTTTTCATAAGCTCTCAAAATCCAACCCAAGTATAGATTATTAAAAAACGAATTGATTTATGCGCACCTATCCCTCCCTCCCCTAACGGGACATGGTATTTTTCTACTATTTTGGGTGAAAAGTTCAGGACATTAGTTGAACCTTTACCCTATGTTTGGTTGTCGAGAAAATAAGTAAAAACATGAAAAAGAAAAGAAAATTGGATAAAACACAACTAAAAATTGTATTAGAAATCCAAATTTTTTTTTTTTTTTCTATGTTTTCACCTATTCTCTCAACAACCAAACATAGCATTAGTGTTATAGAGCGATAACCATGGGGGTGAATTTGACCCTGTAGCAATAAAGAACATAGGCCCTTGGTATTCTTATTTATTTTTAATGTTTTATTATTTTATTGTTCGACTATGTGTCATAGCTAAATTTATGTTCATGTCCTTAAGCTTTAATAAATTTACGTCCCGTATTTGTTTACTGCTTTTATATCGGACAAAGTGTCAATACATTTTTTTTTTAAATTCAATAGTGGTTGACGACAATACAGAGAAGGGCCATATAATTGTAACGAGCATTGGTGGTAGAAATAGCCAGCCAAAGCAGGTAAACCTAAAAGATGTCATTCCTTTTGGGCTTACTTTTATGACCTTATAGTGTGCCGAGGAGGGTTGCCATTTTTACATTAATGTAATGATTTTTCTTATCTTGCCTAATATCATTATTGCAAATAGTATATCGCAATTCAATTTAACTTGCTAATAATTGCAGACCATTCTAATAGGATTCAGGAGCTGCAACGAGACCCTCTCCCTTCTATTCTAAACTGACGATGCATCACCAACCCTCTTACTCTTACCCAACGCCTCTTCATGGGCATAGGATCAATATGCTGTCGAAGGCTATCTATCTATTCCAAAAATAAACTTTGATGATGGGATCATGAATGTGTTCTTGAAGACTGAATACAAGCAATCGCCTTCTCATCCTCTTTATTGCATTCTATGTGCCTATGATCGTTAACTCCAACTTTGGATTCAATTTCAATCAAGAAAACCCATTAAGGTAAAGATAACTGCTACCCACATCATCTACTCTCTGATTCCCCAAATGGGTCTCCCATTTTGTATCTATTTTCCTATTTAACAGTTTTTAGGGCAAATTTCACTATTTGTTAAATGAGTTTTTTCAGAGGAAACATTTGTACTTAATTTTTATTTTCTTTTATTTATACAAGTTACTCAGTTATTTCTCTAATGTGTATACCTTTTACCCATGATGGTTTACAATGTTTTGTACATATATTTTTCCTATTTTTTCCTGTTCAGCTTGCTATTCTCTTAGAAGAAATGTGGGTTTTAATAAGTGGCTCATGCTGCGAAAAAAAACAATTTTCTAGGTAATTGACCTTGGAAGCTTTGTTATTACGGAAATTGATATGGAAAGGTGTGATTTTGTAGGGCGATTATGTTCATTGCGCGGTTGTGTCGAGCTTGTGGAAGTTGGGTTTCTTGATGGTACACCTTTTGCGACACTATTTTGGTTATTGCCAAGAAGAACTGGGGTATGCTTAAATTGGGATTAGTACTTGTAGCCAGGTTGTCTCTCGCCCTAAACTCAGTAAGAACTCTAATAACAAAAATGTTGTGGTAAAGCTCCAGTGTAACATTTTTATTTTGTTTACATCTCTATTTATAGCCATTTTTTTAAATTTATTTTTGTAAAAATAATGAGATTTGCTGTATGTAATATTAGATTGTTTGCGGGTGTTTGTGGTTTGAACAAACAAAAAAACATCTCTTTCCTAACCTCTCCTTTGTCATTTTTCCTTGCTTGATATATTGGTGATGATTATAGATTGAAATTTTGTTCTCATAATTACTATAATAGCTACTAGCGGGTGGCACGTGCGATGCATGTGAGAGCGAGGGAAAGAGTTAACAATAGTTAGAGTTAAAAGGGACACGTGTTAACCCGTGGGTGCGATTGAACTCTCCCCCAGTTCAATCGCGATTGACTGTGATTCTATTCTTTAAATAGATAGATGAGGGTAGTTTGGGAATGAAAGTAAAACATTAAATTAATGTTTTGTTTTATATAAGGGTAGTTTAGGAATTTCAAAAAATTCAGTCTACTCCTGCTTCTCCCATTATAATAGTAAAGATTAGAACAATAATTTTTTTTTTTTGTACATCCAACAATTAACTAATTAAGAATAACTCTGCACATGCCTTGCACGTGTCGGGTCAACTAGTTTTTTTAAGGCTTAGGATCCTCTCGAGTTCAACCTGGGAGACTCTCTCTAGTTTGAACCCCTAGAGGTCGTCACGTGCCTCCTTTGACACCCCTTAACCATGGGTAAGGTTCACCCACCCCTAGGGTTCACCCACCCATCCTTGGTTATTTTTTATATATTAATTATTATTTTTTAAATTAAAAAAAACTGTTTTTAGAGTTTTTTAATATTAAAAACAATTTTTAATTAAACAAAAAGAATTAATATTTTTAAAAAAAACTAAGGATGGATGGGTGAACCTTAGGGGTGGGTGAACCTTACCCATGATTAAGGGGTGTCAAAGGAAACACGTGGTGACCTCTAGGGGTTCAAACCAGAGAGAGTCTCCCCGGTTTGAACTCAAGAGGATCCTGAGCCTTTTTTTAATAAGTCTAGAAAATTGGTAACATGCGCATTGGGTCGAAAATTTAAAGTTGAAACCCCTGTTCTACCCATAAAAAAGTCAAAACCAGCTGCAGGACCTTCAGAAAAAAATCCGCTCCTCGCTCGATGGAGTGAAGACTGGCGTCTTGCCCCCTGAAACGCCAAAACGTGAATTTTTTTACTTCCCTTTAATTGTGGTTAAGATTCTCTATGACCCTTAGGGTTGATAATTTTAGCCTTAGTTTTTGAAAAAATATAATTAAAAAATTAACTACAATTAAAAAGATTTAACCAAAGCTAACGTGATACGTGTTGGCAATGAGGGCTTTCCTCGCCTATGCCTCATTCCACCCAGTGAGGAGCGGATATAAACTGTGGACTGAAATGGTTACCGACCAATGCCGACCATCGTGAAGATTCGGATAGGTTCTGTCATTGTTTTCCAACAATTAGACAAATACCCCTAAACCTTATCATAGAAAAGGTTCGTGCTATTCAAGTTAGGCTGAGAGCAACCCAAGCATACAGAAGGCCTACGCAGACCAGCACTGACGTGATCTTGAGTTTTAAGTTAGCAATAGAGTTTTTCTTCGGATATCACCTTGGAAGGGTGTGGTTCATTTTGAAAAATATGGGAAGCCAAAGTCCACGCCCTTATGAGATTTTAGAGCAAGTGGGCGCAGTTGCTTATAGACTAGCTTTACCTCCAGAGTTGTCAAAAATCCACGATGTTTTTCATGTTTCAACTTTCCATAAGTATATTCCAGACCCCTCGCATGTTTTGGTGACTCAGGCAGTCAGACTGAGAGAGGACTTGTCATATGAGAAGGCACCAATTGCTATCCAAGATCGTCGAGACCAGGTTATGCACAATAAAACAATTCACTTAGTCAAAGTGTTATGGCGAAATTATTCAATAGAAGAAGCTACTTAGAAGCGCGAGGATGATATGAGAGCATGATACCCTAGTCTTTTTCATGTCTTAGGTATGTGAATTTCGAGGACGAAATTCTTTTAAGGGGAGAAGATTTGTAACGCCCGAACCCAGGAAACAGGGGTAATTTTGACATTTTCTGCATTTAAAGTAAGGATATGGTTTTATTTTAAAATTTTATGAAATTAATCTTTTGAAAATATACCTAAAATCTTTAATTTTTCAATAATGCTCTTGGACCACAAGAGAGGCCTTAAAAACATAAAGAGGACAGTTTGCTCATTTCATTTTTTTAGGAGAAACTAATAAGAGAACGTGAGTTCTCTCACTTTCCTTCTTTCTCTTTGCTTCTTCTCTCTTCCTCCCATTTCCTCATTATTTAGGAGGAACTAAGAAGAGAACATAAGTTCTCTTCTCTTTCTCTCACTTTCCTTCTTTCTCTTTGCTTCTTCTCTCTTCCTCCCATTTCCCTCTTGCCCTCCAAGAACCAATCACCATCGCCGTCCTGTCAGCCAGCCACAGTCTCACCGCCAGCCAACTGCAGTTTTGTCGTCGGCCAGCCCTAGTTTGGGCCAAAACGTACCCCAAAACCCTCTTTAAACCCTAAGATTTCATGGTTTTCTCTTATCAAAGGCTAGTGTTTGGGGGGGAACTTTTGGAAGCCAAAGGACACCAATTATTGGTAACTATCATCAACCCAAAGTTATTATCTTCATTCTTGAGAAATTTTGGTTAGTATAAGAAAAGTTTGATTTTCATGATATGGGTATGGATTAATTGCATTTCTTGCATCTAAATCTTTCCTTAGGGTGTTGTGATGATTGAGAAATTGTTTTATTTTGAAGTAAAGGATTGTGACATTGAAAATGGGTTAAATAGTATTTATGTTAAAGCCATAATTTAGGGCTTTATTAGATGCTTTATTAAATGGGTTAAATAGCATTTTTCTTCTCTAGGATTTGCCTATATAGTTTTGATGTAGCTAATCGTCAATGTCCAACACACCGGACTAAATACGAGCTCATTGGGTTATGTACAATATGCTCAATAAGGATTTCACTACTCTTCTAGAGTAATTTATATTGAGTTGATACTTGTCAAACCGAACTTGAAAACCAATGCTGGTATTTATCGATGGAATGGTTTTATCAAGAAGTTTATTTTCTATAAAAAAGGAATATAATCATTAATATTATTACTAACGGATGTCACATGTGATGCACATGAGAGCGAGGGGAAGGAGTTAACCACAGTTAGTAGGAGTTAAAAGGGACACGTGTTAACCCACAGGTGCGATTCAATTCTCCTCGAGTTGAATCGCGATTGGCTGTGATTCTATTCTTTATATAAATAGATGAGCAAGGGGTAGTTTGGGAATTAAAGTATAACATTAAATCAAAGTTTTGTTTTATATAAGGATAGTTTGAAAATTTTGAAAAATCAGGTTACGCTTGCCTCTAGGGATAGCAATATGACGCGCCCCGCCCCTATAGGGGCGGTTTTTTTTCAAATAAATCAGGGGCAGGGCAGGGCGGGGCGAGGACGACTCGACTCGATTTTGGGGCTGGGGCAGTTTTAGTATACCCTGCTCCGGTGCCCCGCCTCGCCCTGGAACCACTTTAATATATATATATATATATATATATTTAAAAAAAGGCAATAGGGGTAGGGCGAGGCCGGGGTGGGGATTTTATAAGCGGGGCGGAGCTGGTTTCACCATATATAAGCCCCGATTGGGGGTGGGGCGGCTTTATAATCGGAGCGAGGCTGGGGAGGCAGAAAACCGCCCTGCCCCGCCCCATTGCCATTCCTACTTGCCTCTCGCATTATAATAGTAAAGAAAGAAGATGAACAAGGGGTAGTTTGGGAATTAAAGTATAACATTAAATCAAAGTTTTGTTTTATATAAGGGTAGTTTGAGAATTTTGAAAATACCTCTCGCATTATAATAGTAAAGATTTCTTTTAAGGAATTTCTAAAATAGTTTTGAAAGTCCAAGTTTGACTAAAAGTATCAAAGAGAAAGGGTTCTCAATATAAGCTAGAGATTAAAGACAGTATAAGATATTGTCCCGTAAGCTTATAACAATATTTGATGTGGAGGGACGCATCTGTAAACAAATCTTGTAATAGAAATACATGCAAGTAATTCTCTAATTTCGGGAGGTTAGTCACATTGTGTTAATGGACGACATTATGATAAGTGGAAGTCTAGGGACATAGATAAAATTATATGATCCTAATGGTATTATAGGAAAGTGTTTCCTAGTAGAAAGGCTTTAACCAAAAATGTTAAGCACTTGGCCCCACAACCGAAAATAGGAGATCTCTTTAAATCTCACACACTAGGACCTTCTTAAAGCTTTTTAAGTTAATTATTAATTAAATTAATTAATTTCTCTATGTATATCACTATATGGTATAGTAAAACTCTAATAGGTGAAATCACATAAGATGTGATTAACCATATGGGTAAGACCCATAAGGGATTTTGATGAAGATCAAAACTTGACCAACAAGGGTTTAGAACCCTATATGGGGCGTGTGGAAGTGGGGCCCACCTAGGGTGGGATGCCCACTTCATGAAGGATACTTATCTATTAGTTAGTTAGGTGATCTTATCTCCTAATAGTTAGAGATTAGATTGCTTGGTTGTTAATTAAAGATTCCCTATTAAATAGGGATTGCTTTAGTTTGTTACGAATGATTCTTTAATAAATAAGGATTGGATTTGTTTGTTACTAATGATTCTCTATTAAGTAGGGTATTAGTAGGTTACTAATTGCTTCTCCTAATAAATAAGAATGGATAAGGTTGGTTTCTCATTAAGATAAATCCTAATTAATTGTGAATTATTATTAAGGAATTTTTTTTAGGGAATTCTAATTTGATTAGGATAAGGGAGAAGAGTCTTAGATTGCAAGCAAGCAATCCAAGGAATCTATAAATAGGGTGGGACGTCCACCCCTTTGGCACATTCTCTCTCCAACGTTTTTCCCTCTCCCTCTCCAATAATTCACGCCCCCTCTCCCTCCTTTGGTACTTGTAAGGTCATCTCTCTCATTCTTCACTCTTAATTTTAGTTTGGATCTTAAATAATAGCATAACTAATCTTGTTAATTAGGAAATGATCTTAAATTCAAGAAAAGAATAAAAGATCATAGAGCTTGAATTGGAAGGGTCATTAATTTCCATTAGAGAAAAGCTTTAGAGGAAAAAGAAGGCTTGTGTGAATCGGGAATGAGACTTTTCACTTGCAAAGTTTTGCGGGTAGCATTCTATCCTTTCAAACCGTGGAATAGACTTATCAATTTCAAAGTCGCAAAGGTGATTGCTATTTTATCCTTCATTGAATAAAAATCAATTAGAACTATAGTCAAATCTTGGGATTCGATGTATGCCCCCCAAGAACTGTTTTTCTAAAATTAAAAAGAGACATACTTTCAGTATATGCATAGAAACTAGCACCGGAGCCAAGCTTATAATAAAATAAATGAGATTTGTGCTGGATTTGGGAATGAATCTCATATCCATGGGAAAGTTGGATGATGAAGGATACATTACCATCTTTGGATATGCAAGGTGGAAAGTCCTTAAAGGTGCACTTGTGATAGCGATAGGCAACAAGTGTGAAACTTTATAATACATGAAGGGGCGTTCATGTAAGGAGGAGCTAAATGCTACAATCGAAAGTACTATGATGGACCTATGTCATAAGAGGCATGGCCACATAAGCGAGAAGGGAATGAGATCTTGGCAAAGAAGAATCTCCTTTCAAAAATCAAAGGTACGCATTTCAATTCATCCGATGACTGTTTAATTGGAAAGCAACATAGGGTTTCTTGCGTAAGGAATAATTCTAAACAAACTCTAAGTATCTTTAATAGAGTTTATTCCGATATGTGCAATCCTATGAAAACCATTACGGCAGGTGGTGCCTCTTATTTTATAACCTTTATTGATGATGCATCTAGAAAGGTTTGGGCATACACTGTGAAAAACAAGAATGAAGTATTTAACATCTTTAAATGGTTTCATGTTTCAGTTGAAAGGGAAACAGGAAAATTTTTGAAGTGTTTGAGGACGGATAATAAGGGTGAATACATCTCTAAAGCATTTGAAGAGTATTGTGAGAAGCATGGGATAAGGCATGAGAAGACCACTCTACGTATTCCTCAACAAAATGGCATTGCCGAGCGCATAAACCGGACTATAGTGGAAAAAGTTCGATACTTGTTGTCCTATATTGTTTTGGAGAGAAGCAATGAGAACGTCATGTTACTTGATCAATTTGTCTCCATCGGCGCCATTGCAAGGAGTGGTCCCGGAACAAATTTGGAGAGGGAAAGATGTTAGTTACAAGCACTTACGAGTGTTTGGATGCAAAGCCTTTGCTCATGTTCCCAAAGAATTGAGATCCAAGTTGAATGATAAGGTCGTGCCTTATATTTTCTTAGGTTATGCGGATGAAGAGTTTGGTTATAGGTTATGAAATCCAAGTGATGGAGAGTTGCATAGAAGCCGAGATGTGGTCTTTAGAGAGGACCAAACTATTAAAGACTTTGATGAGTTTATCCGGCAAAAGGTTGTTGGTGAGCGGGTAGAACGAGCTATAACCATTCCCCATGAGCATCATAATGTTAGTGATGCAAGCATTCCTAATGAACAAGATGGGGGAAATGAAGAGCAACATAAAGAGGAAGAACCACATGGTGAAGATGAGCCCAAGCATGTCCATGATGTTGAAGACCATGAAAATGAGGGGAAGCAACCTCCTCTTGATGAGCCGGCTATGTTAGAGCCAAGAGGGAGTACAAGGGTACCTAAGCTATCAACTAGGTATCCTAGTCCCGAGTATGTGATGATAACGGATTGTGGTGAATCGGAAAGCATTGAAAAAGCCCAAGTTGATACTCATAAGGACGAGTGGAGTAAAGCTATGAAAGATGAGATGGATTCCTTGCATAAGAATGACACTTATGAGTTGGTGAAAAGGCCAAATGGTAAAACACTATTGAAGACAAAATGAGTCTATAAGTTGAAAGATGAAAATGGGAAAAAACGCTATAAGACAAGGTTGGTTGGAAAAGGCTACAGGTAGAAAAAGGGTATTGATTTTGATGAAAATTTTTCACCCGTAGTGAAGATGTCGTCAATTCGTATGGTGTTGGGTCTTGTAGCGAGCTTGAATCTAGAGTTAGAGCAAGGGCACATGATTTGCAAGTTAAAGAAAAGTTTGTATGGGTTGAAGCAATCACCAAGGCAATGATATAAGGAGTTCGACTCATTCATGGTAGACCACGACTACTATAGATCTTTGGCGGATCATTGTGTGTACACTAAGAAGTTCTTCGAATGTAATTTCATTATTCTTTGTCTTTATGTAAATGATATGTTGATTGTTGGGCAAGACATGCACATGATTAACAAGTTGAAGAAAGATTTGAACAAGTTTTGGGAATGCAAATTTCCCATGATAGAGCAGCTAAAAAGTTATGGTTGTCACAAGAGAAGTACATTGAGAAGTTGTTGGATTGCTTCAAGATGAGTAATTCAAAGTTAGTTGCAACACCTCTTGCAAGACACTTTAAGTTGAGCTCTAGTCAGAGCCCTTCAAATGAGAAGGAGAAAAAAGAAATGGAAGATATTCCTTACGCATCGGCATTGGGGAGCTTGATGTATGCAATGGTTTGTACAAGGCCCGTAATTGCACATGCAATTGGCGTTGTGAGCAGATTTCTTTCCAATCTTGGAAAAGAGCATTGGATTGCAGTAAAGTGGATTCTCAAGTATCTTAGAGGTACTTTCAAGATGTGTTTGTGTTTTGGAAATGATAAACCAAAGATAATGGGATTCACAGATGCATATTTGGGAGGAGATGTGAATTCAAGGAAGTCCACATCAGGCTACTTGTTCACGTTTGCAGGGAGAGCAGTTTCTTAGAAATCTAGATTGCAAAAATGTATTTCACTCTCTACTACTCGGGCTGAATATATTGCAGCCACCAAGGCATGTAAAGAGATATTGTGGATAAAAAATATCATCAAAGATTTGGGCATCAAACAAGAGGAGTTTGTGGTTAATTGTGATAGTCAGAGTGCTATACACTTAGCCAATAATCCAGCGTTTCGCTCTAGGACAAAGCACATTGAATTGCGTTATCATTGGATATGAGATGTGTTAGAGTCAGGGTTGTTGGTGCAGAAAAAAATTCATACAGATAGAAATCCATCGGATATGATGACGAAAGCCTTACCAAAAGACAAAGTTGAGTTTTGTCAAGCCCTAATGGGACTTGATGGGTGAAAATTGAATTTGGGTTGAATTGCTATGCAAGGTTGTGGCCTCCCTTTATGAGTCTAGAGGGGGAGATTGTTGGGTATGAGGGCCCATACTTATGTGGGCCCATAATCATGAGATTGGGAAACTTGTTTACACATGTGGAAATCTCCACATGTGTGTTGGGGTTTAAAAGATATTCATCCTCATATCTTCTTAGAATGCTAAGAGAGTTAGAGAAAAAAAAAAAGATTGTAGAGAATCTTGTGTGAGATAACTCTTGAGAGATATTTGTATTTTCCTCTTTCACAAAGAGAGAACTAGAAAGGGTTTTGTACACATGAGAAGAAATTCTTCAAGCTAAGCTTGGGAAGATTGTAATCCTCCTTTTCTTGCATAGTGGATTTTCTTTCGACAGCCCCGTGGTTTTTCCCACTCACATTAAGTGAGTTTTCCTCGTAAAATTGGTTTGTGTTCTTTTACTCTATCTAGTTGTTTATTTCATTTTATATTATGCTTATTTGATTGTGTGGGTTAGTTTACACAAATAGTGCATTCCTAGTGTTTGATAAAATTTCTAAGTGATTCACAGAGAAGGGAAGATTTCCGCATCTCCCCAACACTTTGGGCTAGAACCCCGATGGCTGTGCCCCAATACCAAATGGGAGAATAATAAACTGCTCTGGTTCATAGGAGAAGACAAGCTAGGGCAAGTGACACCCAAAGAAACTGAAGGAATTGTCATGAGCTCGTTAATCTGATGCAGAGCTCCGCGGAGAATGGTAGGTATTCGGATCTGGGGAATACCAGAATATACTCGGAACATTTAACAAAATCATTACATTCAAAGAAGGATGGTGATGTACCCATAGATGAACATCTATGGCTATGGCGGACACTCATATAGTTTTATAAGTTGTCACCATGCGTGCTGGGCTTGGTCGTGGCAGTAGGGCACAGGATGCCTAGAGCTGGATCTGGCTGGCCACCTCAGGCTTATCTTTGATGGTTTCAATCTGTTCCAAAATCTGCACAACTTCTTTCATGGATGGACGGTTTTGAGGTTTTTGTTCGAGACACTTCAGAGTAAGTACAGCTGCCTGAAATGCACCTTCAGCAGGATATTGACCCTCCAACCGTGCGTCCATTACGCCGTTTAGCATTGTTCTATTGGCCAAAAATTGCGTGGTCCAGTCCTCCATCAGTTTGCCAGTTAGCGTTCTGAACAACACAACACCAAAGCCATACACGTCGCTCTTCACGTCCAAATGACCTGTCCAATAAGTATATATTTGTTATTCACTCTGTAGAAAGACAGCTAAGCTATGATGTCCCGGACGACCATGAAAATTGAGTCTTATAACAACAAGATATAGCATTAGGGCGGGTGGAGTTGGGGTCGAGTTGGTTCAGCCCCTGCCATCCGGGGACAGGCTTTGGCTTGACCTAGCCCAATCCATTTATCATCCTAGTTAAATCGTTAAGAATTTTGACCAATCCCCAACATTATGACATTATAGATTGATGATGAACATAAGGAGAGAGAAACTTAGTAGGGAATTAGAAGATCAGGGTAATACCTGGGGCAAAGTATTCGGAAGCCACATACTCATACATCAATGGACCCATTTTTAAAAAGCCGAAATCAGACAATGTTGGATTGTAAAACTAGAAAAGATCAAAAGTTAAAAGCACATATAAGATCTCCAGTTTTCCTTGATTAACATATTTCTTATTCCTCCAATTACAAGTTACAAATAGCGTTTTACCTCATCAAGAAGGATATTTGAGGCCCTGAAGTCTCCGTAAATGACTGGCGTCTCCAAAGAGTGCAAGAAATCCAGGCCTCGAGCTGCTCCTATCGCTACCTTGAGTCGTATGTGCCACGGAGGTGATCGGATAAATGACTCCCCTAGACCATAAGGTAGTAACATAGTCAACCCGGTGAACTTGAAAGACACTGCATCTACGGTGTGATTATTATAGCTCTCTTCAGTTTTTGTTTAGTTTCTTACTTCCGAAAAGGGGGTCATTCCGAAGGAAATCATCCCAGCTTCTTTTCTGCATGCATTCATAAACCAGGAGGAGCTCTCTATCCTCCAAACAGTAACCCAACAACTTAAGAAGGTTAGGATGAGAAATCCTTCCTAATAAATTCACCTCTGACTGCACCCACAAATGATTAAGCGAATTAATAAACGAAATCCACAAGAGACTTATTTAACCTATGGAAAAGGAACCCCAAGTATTGAATCTTGTGGCTTTGAGATAAATGAAAAGTGCTATATACATGTCTACAGATCACGAGAAATCCGTCTCTTTTAAGTTTTAAACTTGTTGCTTATGCCAGAAAAAAGATACATAGGATTACCATTCGACTGCAAAAACCCTAGTCCATTAAATTAATTCAATGAGCAACTACTCAGCAAGTTGAAGATTCTTCTACCATAGTAATGCTTATCATACTTTGATTTGATGTATGCGATTCAGCATTTTCATTTTTCCTTATGTAAAAAAGTCAAAATCGCCCACTTGTCCGCATAAATGCTAAATTAGTTTCCAAGTTGAAGGGATTTGAACAAATTAGGTATTGACAATGTTAAAATGATTCTAACCACATTACGATCAATAAATTATTATGCATTGATTTAGTGATTCTGCTATGTGCCTTTTATTTATAATTAGTTATTTAGAGATAAGATAGGAATGGTGGATTGTGGGTAGTTACAGGATTGTGGGTAGTGGGAAGTTATATACGGTTACATGTATTCATTATAAATATGTATTCTCGTCAATGAATGAAAAAAGAAAGAATAAATTAACTTAGTGTTTTGCACTTATGGAGTTCGATCTACACTCGAAGTAGATCCCTTATGGAGGTCTTGACTCTCTCGAATGAGTCACTTTCTCCTAACCTTATCATTTTATTTGTTTATTTTTATTTAGATACGTATCATTTGATATCAAAGCCGCGTTCCCGGGCTGAACATAGATCAATGAAGAGATTGCTATGAAGGTTGAAGGTTGGAGGAAAACTCCCTCAAAGCGGCTTTTAGGAGGAAGACCCCCTCGAAGCGGTCACCTTCTTCCATTAATGACGTTAATTTCATTTGTATAAATATTAAACCTTAAGGACAAGGTTTTCGTAAGGGGAATAGTCTGTTATGTGTCTTTTAATTTGTTTATAATTAGTTATTTAAAGATAAGATAGGAATGGTGGGTTGTGGGTAATTATAAGATTGTGGGTAGTGAGAAGTTATATCCAATTACATGTATTCATTATAAATATGTATTATCTTCAATGAATGAAAAAAAAAATTAATTAACTTATTGCTATGCACTTATGGAGTTTGATCTACACTCAAAAAAGAGGTCTTGACTCCCTCAAATGAGTCACTTTCTCCTCTCCTTCTCTTTTTATTTGTTTATTTTTATTTAAGTACATATCATATTCTCATAGTTTTCTTTAAACCCCAGATGAAATTATCTTGAGAGGCAGCAATGTTAATGGATTGAAAAACGAGGAAGATCGAGATCTGTAATCATTCACCAAATGGTTAAAAATTGAAATCAGATGAGAAAAGGAAAGGAACAAAGCTTATGAAGATCCATCTCATCTATGATCTACAATATATAAGAAAAAAAATATAAGCATAACTACCGTACAAAAAATACTAAAAACTATTGAAGGAAAAAAAGTAAAAGAAAAAGCAGGTAAGAAAAAACAAAAGAAAAATCAGCTCAATAGAAAAACCCATCTCATCCAAGATTTAAAATTTCAAAATTTCGGTCGATTTCTGATGTCCCATTTGAAACAAAATTTTCCAAAATTTCGGTCTAAATTTCAGCCGACATCTCACTGAAATCGTATTTAATAATAAAATATTATTCCAAAATTTTGCCGAAATATTCCGAAATTTCGGGTCCGAAATATTCCGAAATTTTTATTTTTTATATAATATTAATTATATATATATTATTTTATTTTTAAAATTAATATATAAATTTTTTGAAATTTCAGTAAAAATTTTGAAATATTTCAAAATTTTAATTAAAAATTAATTTTAAAAAATTATTTAAAAATAAAAAATCAGATTTCGACAGAAATTCCAAAATTTTACCCGAAATTTTTGAAATTTCGGCTGAAATCTGATTTCCGAAATAAACTCAACTCAATTTCGGTATTGGTGGGGTTGTCCGAAACTGAAATTTCGCGAAATTTTAAATCATGATCTCATCAAACACAATAAACATAAAAAAATAAATTAAACATAAAACACCCAAAATATAAAACAAAAATGTTGGAAAATTCCGAAAGAGATAAAATCAATTTTAAAAAAACGGAAATTATTCTAAAATTAGTATGAGTCATGGATGTATGTGTATTCAACAAACTACATTAATTGAAAAAAAATATGTTCATTTCTGTTTCTTCTTTTACTTGAATAGCATTAAATTGAATTACCTGCCACTCTTCAAATTCTTGCAAGCTCAATGGTTTCAATTCATGGACCGCAATGGCCATCCCGGTACCGATATTTGATGGTGATAATAAGTCGTAGGTGTCCTCATCAAGGATATAACCCTTGAAGAATCTGCCAAAACGTCCCTCTCTAAAAACCAAATCATGTCTAAAATTTCTGGTAGCATACTTCAGTTCTGTAAAACTGAAAATTTTCAAGTTCGAAGTAGGCAAATTTAGCCAATTTGGAAACGCAGGTCTAAAATTTCTTGTAGCATACTTCGGTTCTGCAAAACTGGAATTTTTCAAGTTGGAAGTAGGCAAGATATGCCCATCTGGAAACGCCTCATCGAGGCTTCCGCTTGTTGCCGAAAACCAAATGGAAGCAGTGCTGCAGCTGCTGCCGCTGCTCGAGGAGAATTCGACGTACTTGGAAAGTATGTTATTAACCATCTGAAAAAGAGATTTCACTTGGAAACTTAGAGAAAAATATGATAGGGAGGTACCTGTGGTTTTGAGAATGAGAGAGGCAGAGAGGGATCAAATGAGAGAGAGGAGATAGGGAGGTACCTGTGGCGATCGGCCGGAGAAGGAAGGAAGCCGGAAGGGGCGCCGGAAAGAAGGTAGCTGCGCCGGAGAAGAAGGGAAAGGCTTGGAAAGAAATACAAGAAAAGGCTAGCTGGACTTTATATGGCCTTTATCTAAAGGACGTCTCAGAAATTGCCTGGATTTTGCAAAGGAAAAATGGTACCATGCGCAATTGGGTCGAAAGTTCAAACCATCTGTAGCATCGTGAAGAGACGGAGTGGTTTCGAAGGAAACTTCTGCCGACCGGATTACAAAATTGAGAGAAATGAAATTTTCTACGGTTACGCCCGCAGGTCAACACGTATCCCTTTTATATATATGTTAAAAGGAAAGAGTAGTGATTGGGACGAGCATGGGATTCCATCCGCAAATCCAAGGCGGGGATGCCTTAGATTTGCAAATGAAATCAATGAGTGTGTTAATTATTTCCGAAAAAGAAACACATCATCTCTACAATCACACCTTTAGGGTTTTGTTAACTATTAGGGTTCAACCAATTATCCCAAAAAAAAAAAAAAAAAAATCATCTAACCTTAAAGGAATACGTTCAACCATCTAAATATTGGTTTTTACAAAAAATGAAAATATAAAAAATAAAAACATTAACGAGTTAAAGCTATTAACTAAAGTTAAAAAGCTTTTGTCTCGTAAACGAACTCCAAAAATCCATTATCCCAGTAGAGGATTCCAAGTCTCCATTAAGTTGATGAGCCGAGCAAACTTGTGGGCACCCCTACACTCCACAGGACCAGATATCATTGGCCACGGATTGTCTCTGGCAGAAAGGGGTTGTCTCGGGTATCCATAGAATAGATGATATGTGGTGGTGAAGTCAAAATCATGGCCCATGATTTTGATTTCTCCGTACATAATGAGACATGTGACAATAAATGTGTGGAAAAAAAAAAAGATATATCAAATGAAGGAAAAGTCAAAATAATAGGAGAAAATAAAATGACTTTTCTCTTCTTTTTTTTCATGCCAACCGCCACACAGTGAATGGACACCGGAGACCATTTTCTGGCTTGGCAGAGACAATCTGAGGCCGATATCATTTACCTACGTTTGTAGAGTCAGCCGTCATAAGTTAGCTGGGGCAGCTAATAGTGCTTGTTTGATATTTTTCATATTTTAATATCTCATGGGATATTAAAATAACCTTTGTTCAATTTTTTTTTTACTTTAACTTTTATATATATATATATATAAATAAAGAGAGGTGTGAGGGAGACACACTAGGGTAGGGCGGCACGGAAGCATGTCGTCTGTGTTTTTTGGTATGGCTATCCCTGTGTTCTTAGCATTCAAAGGCCAAGATCTCATGATGCCAAGATCTCTTATCAAGAGATCTTAGCATTTGAATGCTAAGAACACAGGGATAGCCACACCAAAAAACACAGACGATATGCTTCCGTGCGGCACATAGCAGTGTCATGTCCTTGCACTTGAATTATGCAATTGTTCTCGAACTACCCACCTTTTTATTTATTTCCATGGTGTTTGCTTCTGGTTAAGAATACAAGTAGATGTGGGGTTAGCATAGAAAGGAAAAAAGACAGCTTGGCCCTTGAAGCTTCTTTTCTTATATTTGGGCAATGCACAGAACAACCTTATTTTTCTTATCTTTTTCCAGGACTGTTTTAGGTTCGGGTGGCCCATAGCATCCTTTGCACTCCTGCTCATAGCCTAGCCCGTGCGGATATGGAGCTTCTCTGCACATCTCCATATGGGGGCTGCAATCTCAGTGCAAATAATGCCCAATAGTGCAACACATAAAGCTTAGTTTCTTTCTCTTTTTTTTTTAGGACTGTTTTGGATTAAGTCCTGCTCTATACCCCTCTGGTTTTTTTTTAGACCCAGTTAGTATAACAATTTTTAGTCCAGAAGTTTTGCTCTCCATGCCTAGCAAGAGTGGGCTGTTATCCCTTTACAACTTAGTATGTTTGCACATGAAATTCTAGGTAGTGCTATGATTACACCCCATTTCTATGCTGCCAATCTAGCATGTGCTCACTCCCAAGCCTCCTGGACCTCACATTAGGCCCAAAAAACCCTTGAACAACTCAGCTCCTATCGCTTTGTCTTGGTCCAGCAAAGTAATGCACAAGATAGGACAATATGTATTTCCCCATTCTTTAGCTGTTGGTCCTACTGGGTCTAGACCCAATGCCATCTTTTGCTCCCGAGGCATTTTTGGACCTAGACTAGACCGATTAATTTGACTCACGTTAACCTTAAACTTAACTAGGGTAAATACTTAACCCTAGTTGAACTTGCCCTTGCTATAGATGCTCTGCAAGAAGCCTAACCCATTACTAAAAAACCCAAAAACATTATAAAACCACAAAAAAAAAATCAAATATACAAAAATCACTAAAAAAATATGTCTTGTTTAGCATGCTTGCTTAATAACTACTATGGCTTAATTCTGACAGGTAAGTAGGCAGCCCTAACGGGTTCAACTCACCTAGGATTAGTTTCCAATTTTTTTTCACTTAATCATGCTTTATTTTCTTAATTAGCTTAATTAGTATAATTAAATAACACACTTAAGTTCCATTTAAATTTCTTTTTTAATTAACTTAGACATAGAGAGTAGGTTACCATCTCCGAATGGGAGCCCTAGGGTGCCTAACACCTTCCCTGAAGCTTAAAAGAATTACTTACCTAAAATCTCATTTTGGATCTTAGGCCTTATTCATTGTATATTTGGGATCCTATTTTCTCCTAATTAAATAGGTGACAACTCTTATTTTAGGCGTTTAGCGTCGTTCCTCCGTAGGACCCAGCCCTGGAAGGAAAGGCGATAAATTTTCTTGCTCACACCCTAGATGCTTAGGATTCACATATTACACTCACTTCACATAGAGAGTTCTAGTCTTAGTTCTTAAAGTTTAGAAGCACATTGGTGAAGAGAATCTATTATTTTAGTTGGTATTTATGTGCTTACATTGTAAATTTCTTGAGGTAAAGCAACTCTATAGTTGTCTTTACTCACTCTTAGTTTCCACACACTTGAAGAAACAAATGGAAGGGTTGAGCCAAATCTTGATGCCTTAACCTCCCATATCCATATATTTCTCCCACTAAAATTTATCACCACTCCGATGGAACAAACTTGCACACTTGTTACTTGTTTGCACTCCATCTCACTTTGTTTCCACACACTTATCATTTCTCACCTCACACACAAGTAGTGGCACTTGTCCATCTTTTTTTCCAAGTCAATCCTTGCGGGTTCGACCATGGGTTTCCCATGATTTTATTACTTGCACTACACTACACTTTGACTACCCTAGTAACACTCACAAACATGTTATACTAAACTTTGATGCATCATGAGTCAAGCTTGAGCCAATTCGGCTTGAATCAAGTTTGAGCTCAAAAGGAACACAAGTTCAATAAAGTTTTGATAGAAACAGGTAACCAAGTAGTTTCTCTAGAACATTGAGATTGGAGAAAATCAAGTCGAAAAGTGTAGCACCAACTTCAAATTATCATTATTTGTGATCCTACCACATGGCCCACGTATTCAAAACGTGCAGAACGATGACTACAAGACCTCCAACGGGGCAACTAAGAGAAATCCATGGTTGATTATCAAGCTAAAAAAAAGACCATTATAAGGTCAAATCATATTCTAAAAAACTAAACACTTTGTATTTTTTAGTAAGTATTCACTTAGATGTATTTTCAGGATTTTTTAGTAAGTTTGTTTTAAAATACATTAATTTAACAATTGAATGTTAAAATAAGAATTTTGAGATGTTTTACTATTTTTTGGCAAGCTTGACTATTTTGAAAAAAAAAAATAGGGTTTTGAATGTATTTAAGCTACTGCTTAGAGAAGTTTCACAGTTTTGTGGCGAATACATAATTTTGTTTTTCTTTATAAATTATTCTCTATTTTTCTTGTGTATTCAAGGTTGGTTCTTGGAGGGAAACAATGATCTCCTCTTATTTCGATGTCACGTTTTAGTCTACGTCAATTTGTTAAAACCAAACTCAAGCCTGAACATTCAAGCTTAAGCATGTTCAGTGATGCCCAAAGAAACTGAAGGAATTGTCATGTGCTTGTTAATCTGATTTAGAGCTTTGTGGAGAATGGTATGCGGATCAGAATCAAATCATCTGTGTTGTTCATTGTGGTCTTCCATGTGGCCATGAGTATCTGAAGGCCAAGATCACTTGTCATGTATGGACAGCACAACTGTAAACAAATTTACATGTAATCTTGGCTTTTAAATACCCTGGTCATAGGGAAGGCCACAATGTACAGCACAGGCGACCTGGGGCATAGCAGTATATACTCTCGGGAAAACTACCTAAATGACCCTATGGTCTTTTCCGAGTACGTAAGTAACCTTTGAAAATTCAACTTAACGTTTTTAAACCCACACATGTGATGAAAACAATTACAGTTATTGAAACTTTATTTGCTTTGGACCCATATGCTCCTAAATCTACTGGTTGCCATATAAGCCTCGTTCTCCTTCCTGATCTCGTACAAAGTGTTTAATCCTTTGTAAACTTTGAGAGAAGCTCAACTGACTAAACTAGACCCTTAACTGTTGTCTATTGGTCTTTCTTCATTTCCATATAAATTTCATTTTAGTCAGTCGAGCTTCTCTCAAAGTTTGGTCTTCTAGGGTTCCTGTTTTGAATCTTCTCATACTGCAACTAGGGTTTCCAAAATATAAACAGAAATAAGACCGATTAGCACTGTAAACTACAGTTTGATTTCTCATTTTTCTTTTTCCTTGGCATTAAATTATGATTTTTTATAATTCATGAAGAGGGAAGTGGGGGAATGGAGTCTGCCTCTATGGTTTATTTTGAGCTGACATGCTTTTTGATTGGTAACCTTCGACGAGTAGGTAATTTCAAGATGTGGATTCATAGCTATAATGAGTTCTTGCAGAGTTCATATTTTTGGGGGGTTAAGCTTTAATTTAATATTAGAAAAGCTCAAATACTAAGTTGTGAAATAGTTTGAAGGCCACTGGGCACAAGTCCTTACTGTTGGAATATATGATTAAACTCAAACTCGAGTCATGGGCATGGGCATAAAATGCAGCATATACACTGTTTCTTGAATACCATAGCCACTGCATTTAACACTGTCCAGGGTTGTTTTTCTGCAACTTTCTAGTCTCACTCACTTCGGACTGATATTTCAAGGCGGGATTGGTACTGGAAGTACCATTGTGTTGGAGACTACTCTTCTCTTATTTGATGAATACCTACGTAGTACTTGATCATGACTGTGGCTTGAGAAAATAATATATTATTTAATGAAAAAAATAAAAAAGAAAGCACCTACCTATACATTCTTGATTATGATTTGAGAATCTGACCAATTTGATTCACTAATTACTTTGATTTTTAACCTAATATTTAGGGGCATATGAGTCCAAAGAAAATAGAATTTCTTTAAAAAAGTTAAGTTGAATTATCAAAGGTGGAACCAAAAAATAATAATAATAATCAAAGGTCACATTAGTGCTAGGGAAAGACCATAGGGTCATTTAGGTAGTTTTTCCAATACTCTCAGAGCATTTCACCTAATCCTTAGATTCCAAAGAAGGATGATGAAATACCCGTAGATGAACATCTATGGCTAATGGGGATCCTAACCAGGCAACTTTAGTTTTGGTAGTAGCAATTAGTAATATGAATACTTAATTACTTGCAGCTGCCTCATTTATAAGTCTAAACAACCGTGGCGGTAGGCTGTATGTTGCCCTGTCCAGCGACTTCTATTGGGGGGCTATAGGGCTATTAGCATCTCGAGCAACTCCACAACCAATCCACACATACATGTCACAGTTTGCAGATCAAATGCCTTCTCAAGTAATAAAGCATAAAACTATCTTATTTAGCGGCTGGCAAAAGGCTACTTTTAGTGAAACTTGCAATGTGGTGGTGACAGTAAATAACTGCGCATTTTTCAGGCACTCGGATAAAGAAAAATTTTAGTTTCACATTACAACAGAATAATCTATTTGATACAGGTCACTCTACGAGCGTGAAACCATGTCAAAACAAAGGATATAATGGAATGAAAAATGATGCTAATAATAAATAATTTTCATGCACTTGATTGGGTGTATAGGCACTTCAAAGGAGCAATGTGTATCAAAGCTACCTTGTTCTGGTTGGGTATTGATGGGTTCGGGATCCTGTGGTAGTGCCATCATGATTCGGGTAAAGTGGACAACTATGATGCATTGGGTGTTGGCCTTGGCGGCATGGCACATGATGCCTATAGCTGGTTCTGGCTTCTGTAGGTTTCGCTTTGATTTTTTCTATCCGTTCCAAAATCTCCAACACTTCTTCAATGGATGGACGGCTTTTAGGTTCTGTTATGAGACATTTCAGCCACCTGTAACGCACCTTTGGAAGGATATTGGCCCTCCAGCCGTGAGTCCATTATGTCTTTTAGCCTTCTTTTATTAGCCAAAAATGGCTTGGCCCAGTCCACCAAATTATGCTGCCCGCTCGCCCGTAGGCCAGTTAGCATCTCAACCAACACCACACCAAAGCCATACACATCGCTCTTCACATACAAATGACCTGTTCAATAAGGGTATATTTGTTATTCACTCAGGTTAAAGACAGCTAAAAGCTATGATATCTTGGACCACCATGAAAATGGAGTCTAGGAACAACAAGATTTAGCATTAGGGTATAGTTGGGGTCAAGTTGGTTCAGCCCTTGCCATCCGAGGACAGGCTTCGGCCTAACCCAATAGTCATCCTAGTTAAATTGTTAAACAATTTCGACCAGTCCCCAACATTATGACATTATAGATTGAAGAACACAAGATAATGAGAGAAAACTAGTAGGGAATTAGAAGAAAAGTCAAGGTAATACCTGTGGCGAGGTATTCAGGAGCTGCATACCCATACGTTCCCACAACCCATGTTTATACATGCGAGTCACAACCCGATGGACCCATTTTTGCCAACCCGAAATCAGACAATTTTGGGATATATGACTACATAAACACCAAAAGTAAAACCACATATAAGAACTTCAGTTTTTCTTCATTAACATATTTTTTATTCCTCCAATTATAAGTTACAAATCATATAGTGTTTTACCCCATCAAGCAGGATATTTGAGGTCTTGAAGTCTCTGTAAATGATTTGGCTCTCCGTAGAGTGCAAGAAAGACAGGCCTCGAGCCGCTCCTATCGCTATCTTGAGCCGAATGTCCCATGGAAGTGGTTGGTTAGATGACACCCCTACACGATGAAGTAGTATATATAGTAAATCCGATGAACTTTAAAGATACTTTTGTCTATTTGTGATTTTTATAGCTCTCCTTAGTTTTTGTTAGTTTCTTACTTCTGAAAAGGTGGTTTTCCCAGATTCCTTTCGGCATGAATTCATAAACAAGGAGGAGCTCTTTATCCTCCTGACAGTATCCCAACAGCTTAATAAGATTAGGATGAGAAAGTCTTCCTAAGAAATTCACCTCTGACTGCAACCACAAATGACTAAGTGAATTAATAAATGAAATCGACAAGAGACTTAATAACTGCACAGTAAAGGAATCTCAAGTATTAAATCTTCTGGCCCCAATATAAATAAAAAGTGCTATATGCATCATGGGTTTAAAAGCTCGCCGAAACCGATACGTATCAGTCGATACATATTGGTTTCGGTTGTACCCGATACTCAAAACCACACCTTTACTCATTTTTCTAGAAAAAAGGTAAGACTCGGCCGAAACCATTATGTATCAGCTGAATCCTACGATATGTAACGGTTTCGGGCGTAGGACTCGCCCAAATAATATATTTTTAAAAAAATTACTAACGTTTATATTAAAAACGACCATATATGTGTTGTTTCTGTCTTTTTAGTATAAACGAGCATAAAATTATATATTTTTTTTAAAATGACGGTTGTTTATAGTAAAAACGACCAAAAAAATTCAAAAAAAAAAACAGCCGACAGTATCGCCCGAAACCGATGGTTTTGGTCGAGACCATTATGGTCCCCAAAACCGAGTTTTTAATATTTGATATACAAGTTCATTTTTTCGCTACAAAAATCTCAATCCATTA
The DNA here is from genome assembly GCA_015143295.1 of Tetracentron sinense. Taxonomy (NCBI): domain Eukaryota; kingdom Viridiplantae; phylum Streptophyta; class Magnoliopsida; order Trochodendrales; family Trochodendraceae; genus Tetracentron; species Tetracentron sinense. The sequence goes on from CM026574.1 coordinate 22,505,032, forward strand.
ATTCGATGAGCAATTACTCAGAAAATTGAAGACTCTTCTAGCACAGTTATGTGGACCATACTTTGATGTGATTCAACATTTGCTCCACTTTTTTTGTTATTTAAAAAGTCAAAATCCCCTACTTTGTCCACACAAATGTCAAAATTAATTTACAAGTAGCAGGGATTTCATCAAATTAGGAAGATAATGTTAAAATGATTCTAACCATGCTTTAGAATCTTGTTATTTCTTCCTTACATATTTTTTTATTTTTTTTTCTATTTATTATGATTTTTTTCTTTAAGCAAAAAAAAAAAAAAACCGTAAAGGCCGAAACCATTACAGTACAGCGTTACGTAACGGTTTCGGCCGTGTCCATTACGGTATTCGAAACCGCTTTTTTGAACCTTGATTCTAACCACGTTACGATCAATAAGCAAACCGAGAAATGAATTATGTCATCCTACTCTTAGCGAACCAGATTCACTCTAGAGTGGTGAATTGCGCATCGCTAACCTGAATTTAAATCGAACAAACCGACGAACCAAGTGACATTGGTAGAAAGTAAAACCCTATATGGAAGAGCAAAGAAAAAGAGGAAGAAGGGAAGAAAAAAAGAAGAAAAAAAATTAAGGGAAAAGATTAGGGGCTGATTCTCATTTCTGTTATTTATATCATTAATAACATAGGATTAAAATAATGCCCTTAATGACATGATAAGGTGAATCTAATATCTCAATAGTTGAAATCACATACAAGAGAAAAGAAAAGGAACAAAGCTTAAGAAGATCCATTTCATCTATCATATATATATATTAAAAAAGAAAAAAAATGAAAGCATAACTACCATACAAAAAATACTAAAAACTATGATGGAAAAAAAAAGGAAAACCAGATAAGAAAAAACAAAAGAGAAATCAAGCTCAATAGAAAAACCCATCTCATCAAACACAATAAACATACAAATAAATAAATTAAACATAAAACAACCAAAATAAAAAACAAAAAATTGTTAGAATTATCAAAAAGAAATCAAATTTAAAAATGGTAATAATTCTAAAATGGGTGTGCTATTCAACTAACTACAATAATTGGAAAAAGATGTGTTCATTTCTGTTTCTTCAATCTTGGAGGGAATTAAATTGATTTACCTGCCACTCTCGCAATCCTTGCAAGTTCTCTGGATTCAATTTCTTGACCGCAATGACTGTTCCAGTACCGATCCTTGATGGTGCATAGGTCTTCTCATCAAGCCAACCCTTGAAGACTCTGCCAAAACCTCCCTCTCCGATCACCAAATCAGGTCTAAAATTTGTGGTTGCTTTCTTCAGCTCTGCAAGACTGAAACTTCTCAAGTTTGGGGAAGGCAAGATATGCCCCTTTGGAAATGCCTCATTGTGGCTTCCGCTTGCTGCCGAAAACCGACTGCTAGCAGTGCTACTGCCTGTGCCTGTGGAGGTTTTGAAGTACTTGGAAAGTTTGAAATTAACCATTTGAGCAAGCGATTCCAATTGGAAACTAATAAAAAAAGAAGGCTGTCCGTAACAATAGAGAAAATTCAAGTGTTATAATCATCAATCACAGTTAGTCAATTGCATAACAGTTAGTCATTGCCTTGTGGTATGATTGGGTTTACCAAAAAAAAAAAAATTTGCATAACTTCGAAAAACAGAAATTATTGATGGGCCTCGAGCCCCAATCTAACCCCAAAAAAAACCCAGAAATTATTGAATAGATACAGAAATAAAGAAATAGACATGTAATTTAATTGCATAATATTATTAGCTAAACAATAAAAAAAAATACTAATGAGAAACTTATATTTAAAAAAAAGAGCTTAAAGAGAGAAGGAGCTGAGAAAGAAAAGGGAAGGGGATTACTGATATAGAGGTAGGGAGAGAGAGAGGTACCTGTCGCTGTAGGCCGGAGAAGGAAGGAAGTCAGAAGGTGCCCCTGAGAGATGGTAGTTGCGGAGAAGGAGGGAAAGGTTCCAGTCCAAATTCCACCATAATTCCCCACCACCCCTTTTATGAGATCGAATCACAGCCAAATGCGATTGAACTCGGGGAGAGTTCAATCACATCCCACATGTCAACTCGTGTCCCTTTTAATCCCTATTTAACCATGGTTAAAATTCAGTAACTCTTAGGTTCAACAATTTACATTTGTTTTTTTTAAAACAATTTAACCCTAGGGTTAAGAAATTCTAACCTTAAGGTTAATAATTTAAAATATATATATATATATATATATATATATATATATATATATAGTTAGTTGTGCACGTGCAAGGCACGTGCAAACTTAATGATTAAGAAGCTATATATTTTCGATATTAAATTATTATTGCGGGACATGCTGGGAATAAAAAAATCATGAGGTCAATTATGAGAATATATTTTAGTATCAAATTCATATTAGGGACGTGTTCGGAATAAAAGAAAATCATGAAAGGTATTTTAAGAGAGATATTTTGGGTATCCAACTTAAGGGATTAAAAAATCATGAGGGGTGTTTTCAGTATTAAATTCTTGTTACAGTACGGGACATGTTTGAATAAAACCAAATCATAGAGATATTTTTGGTATTAAATTTAGAATTATAAAATTATGAAGGGTATTATGGGGAATAGTATTTTTGGTATCAATTCTTTGTTAATTAAGGATGTGTTGGGAATAATTAATGGAGTATTTTTGGTATCAAATTATTGGCAAGGGATGTTTTTGGAGTAAAAAGAACAATGAGGGTATTTATGGTGTCCAACTCTTAGTTGAACTTTGGCATTTTGTGATTGTGCTGGTGAACCTGTGTGTGATTGAACTCTCCCTCAGTTCAATCACGATAGGCTGTTATTTGATCTCTTGAGGAAGTCGGTGCATGGGAACAAGGGTTTTATGGGGAATGAGTTAAATGATAAAGGGTATAATGGGAATAAAGTCTTGGTTGAACGAATTGAAACTGTCCTCTTTTATAAAAGGTTATATATATATATATATATATATATAAAACAAGGTTAGATTATTTAACCCAACGTTTTGTTTTGTTTTGTTTTTTTTTTTTTTTTTTTGGTAATCGTAGGGTGTTCGCAGCCAAGACTCTGACTAATCCCCACGAGTCACCAGAGGGCCCCCACCTTAGGCAAACAAGCAACGCAAGTGCATCCAGAGTCCATCGTAGGACCTCCAGGTCTACGATTCATCCCACGACCACTGGGCACCACTAAGCTACACTGAGAACCGACTAGGTTGTCAGTAATCAAAATGTATTCAAAATCAACATAACCATCTGATCGGTTCAATCAGGAAATGAAGGTTAAAAACTGGTAGAACCGGCCATGAAAAGAGAGAAAATGAAAAAGAAAATATTTTTTTATTAATAAAAAGACACGATCGAACTGAGAATCGGCCACCCGTCCGGTTTTAACAATGTTGCTTGTAATGGAACATCTAACTCTTCTTCCTATGCAACAATAAAACGAAAGAAAATTAGGAAAGAAAAAGAGATAGTGATTAGTGAGTGAAATTGGATAGAAAAAATGATTTTATTTTTTTTACTTTATTCTTTAAATATGAAAAAGAGGTGTGTTTGGGGTTTTTTTTTTTTTTTTTTGCTGATTTTATTGATAAAAATTTATTAAAATAATTTCTTTTTTGATAACTTTGCTTGGCTAATAACGTCGTGCGAAAAAACGCGATTTTAGGGCTACAAGATAATATGAGAAACAAATTTGAAAGATTCAAAACATATAGCACAAAATATATGTGGTTCACCCTAATAGGGCTACAATATCCACGGGTGAAGACAATCAAAAAATTTTACTATACAAAGATTCATGTTATACTCTCAAATATTGAAACTCCTCTCTCTAACTACAAAAGCCACAAAGATTTACCATGAGCTCGCTCTTCTTCCTAAAAGTTTCTCGCTCTCCCAAGAACAACAACTCTTCATAAGAATTACCGGGGCTCCCATGAGAGCAACCCACTCTCCCTCGAAGCCCTAAACACTCACATCTTTATCTTATCTAATAAACTTAAACCCTAGATCTATTTATAAATATAAAATCCAATCCTAAACAAACTATGATTTTCCCGAAATCTAATCCTAACAGATAACTCCATATAATAAAGTCTTATGCAAAATAGAATTCTAAGGCAAATCTTAACAAATTAGTGATTTAAGCAATTTTATAAAATCATTACCATTTTAAGTGGGATTACCTTAAACAGGTCGAACCTGTGTATGATTTGATTTATAATCAGAGTGATATAGAAACCCGACTATCTCATCCTCTTCCCTCGTCATACTAGTTACTATTCGTCAAAATCGAAACCCATCTAGTGAGTGACATCGATCTTCCACTCTCTAATATGTTCATTGCATTCTTCCACACATTCCTCCCTTGCCCTTCATGCACATTACGCCTCCAAAAACCCTCATAGAAATCTTAGTTGGAGTAGCTCTTCTGTAGTCTGTAGCCAGAAACTCATCAAAGTCTATAGCTTCAGCAACATTTTGGTGACTCTCTCTCTCTCAAAAGTTTGAGTAATAAAGGAAGAAGAAAAGAAGAAGAACTTCAGAAGGAAAAGAGTTTGTGCCGAGCAACGAGAGTTGATGACAACTCCAGCAATGGCGGCAGGCTTAAGCCATTGTTGCAGCCACGGCTAGGTTAGGGTGCACGAGTATGTTTAGGGAGAACCGGAGAAGAGAAAAAGAGGGTTAATAGAGGATTTATGTGGTATTTGTTTTATCTCTTTGCTATGGTTGTAGATCTTTTTTAAGGTGTAAAAGAGAAATCTCATGTGGGCCTAGGTTCGCCAATAGTTGTTGTATTTTTATGGAGTTATTAGGACCCACACGGTCGAATTAATTTTTTAAGATATTGGATTAATGAAACTATTAATAAAAAAAAGTTAGGGTTTGTCTTTTTTCTTTTTTTTGGTAGAGAGATATATCATTCAACAAGGACTAATTACAGACCGGGACCCCTAGACAAAGAGAAGGAGGCCCCCAATTGCAACACAAAAGACTAACAAAACGAACTAAATTGTCATTTAGCGTCTGTTGCACATAGAGATGAGCCAAGGAGTTTGCCTCGCGATGGATGAAGTTGAAAGACAAGGTTCCGCATCTAGATTTTAGAGAGTAGATGTCCACTAAGAGAGTCTAGATTTCCCCAAGCCCATGCAGAGACTGATTGTTGAGAATGTCTATAATTGCCTTAGCATCTGACTCAAGGATAACTCTATTCCATCTCTGATTTAAAACCAATTGCAATCCTACCCTGATTGCTTCAGCTTCGGCTCTTAAGGGATGAGCCTCCCTCAAGGGGTTTGTGATAGAATGCTAAAACTTCCCCATCCTGAGACCTTGCAATCGCCGCAGCACCTGCTGCATTGAGATTTGGAATAGCCGCTTCGTCTACATTGATCTTGACACAATCTTAATTCGGTGGTTGCCACTTAATATTTTTTGGGTTGTCCTGAGGGTAGTCATTTAATTTGGGTATTCGCAGATCTCCTATATCTCCTGAGTATTGCTGGATGCGATGTAAGGTTGAGGTGAGGTTTGGTTGTCCTCCCTCAAACAAGAACTCGTTACGAGATTTCCAAATATACAATAGAATGACACCCAATTTTGCACCCAATAGAAAGTAATCCGCTTTAAATTCCGGTAATCTAATCCAATGTTGCCACCATTGGGCAAAGGAAAATCTTAGAGAGATTGAACTGACTAACAAGAGTGAGGATCCAAACCAAACGGACCTAGCAAAAGGACAGACCAACAAAAGATGAGTTACTGTTTCATCCTCCCCTTGACAAAAGGAACATCGAGCATCCACCACCATGTTCCTCACTTGGAGATTAGACGCCACTACCAAGGCAAGCTCTCCAGATGAAAACCTGCAATTTAGGGGGAAGAGGCAATTTCCAAATAACTTTCCATGACAAAGTGTCGGCAATAGACGGACCCCGACTAGAAGAAGCTCGAAGAGAGGCTGAGATTTGGTGAGCTAAGTGAGCTGCCGATCGAACCTCAAACTTACCAGATCGAGTATAATGTCAACCAGCTTATCGGAGGATGTCTGGATGCTCACTGGGATTTTTCGAATAGCCTGAACAGAAGAAGGGTGGAAATGCCGTTGAAGTTCATCTATATTCCAAGCTCCCTCTGAGTGCCGAATGAGATGAGAGACCATAATGTTGGGTGAGGGGGCCCCTTGAATGGGAATGGCCTTGAACTGAGGCAAAGAGGGGATCCAAGGATCTCTAAAAGCATGAACAATATCACCTGAACCTATCCTCCAGCGAGTGCCTTTTTCCAGAATTGTCTGCTCCTCCAGAACCTTTCCATGAAGGAAGTGCGAGGAAAGTAGATAGCTTTGAAGATACGAACCCAAAGGGCAATGGGTTGAGAGATAATTCACCAATCTTGTTTCGCCAACAATCCCAAATTGAAATCTTGAAGGTCACAAAAACCCAAATCTCCCCGATCTTTAGGAAAGCATATCTTCTGCCAGCTAACCCAGTACTGAATGGTTCTTTCTTTTGTGTGGTTCCATAAAAAACAAACCACTGTCGAGTTAACTTCCTTTAGCCAACAGACCGGTAATTTAAAGCAACTCATGGTATAAGTCAGAATGTCTTGAACCACCGCCCGGATGAGAACCCTCCAACTAGCTTGAGAAAACAATGAAGCAGACCAACCTTGCATCCGCTGCTCCATTCGATGCTTGATCTTCGCAAAGGCCTACCATTTTGATCTGCCCAACTCCACAAGTAGGCCTAAATATTTGTCTAGAGGTAGAAGATGTCGGATATGACTATAATACGATAGAACCGAGGAGGGGTATTCGTGCTAAATGATATGTCTGACTTATTGTAGTTAACCAATTGCCCTAAAGCTTGACCATAAGAAGCTAAAATATCCATTAAGTTCTCGGTTCATCCATGTTGGCTTTGAGGAAAATAAGACAATCGTCTACAAAAAGCGGATGCGAGAGAGAAAGCGCTGATCGAGCCACTTTTATACCACTGATCTGTCTTGCAATGTGAGCTTTCTGCAACATACATGAAAGAGCTTCAGCGCAAATGATAAATAAGTACGGGGAAAGCGGATCACCTTGCCGAAGACCCCTAGATGGGGTGATGAAACCCTTTGGCTCACCATTGAGCATGATTGCGTAAGTGACTGTGGTGATACATTGCTTGATGAGGTGAATCCACTTGTCACAAAAGCCTAGTTTCCCCATGAGAGCAAAAAGAAATGACCATTCCACACGGTCATAGACTCGGTTCATGTCAAGCTTGATGGCCGCATAGCGATTAGAACCCTTTATCATTATTGAGTGAGAAACTCCAAGAGTAAGTCGGCTTTCATATTTCTATCAATAGGACCACCCCTAGACTATCCCAAACATACTCTAAACAAGGCAGGGAGAGGCCATCCCCCCCCCCCCCCCACCCCCCAAATTTTTTTTTTTTAATACCTTTATGTTGTGGTATGAAAAAATGAGCCCCTCGAATTTTTTTTAATGTTCTTAGTACACTTGCCCCCCCCAAAAAAATTTTTGTCATATATATAGTGGGCCCCCAATGGAGTCCGGTTACGCCCTTTAAGTCGCCACATATTCCTATTGATATCCCTTAATTATAGTTATCCACTCTTAGGATTCACCTACTTTTTCTTGGTTTTTAGACAAAAATAATAAATCTTTTTTAACCTTAGGAGTTAGTGAATTTTAACTAGGGTTTGAAAAAAAATTGATATTATTTTTAAAAAATTAGAGATAGATGGGTGAATGTACACGTGGCGACCTCAAGGACACTACTGGAAAAAAATTCTCAAATCTATTAATTTGTTTTTATACATGTATTCCACCACCCCCCCGTAATGAAAAATTCCCGGCTCCGCCCCTGACCCTAAAATTGTCATATATTTAACATGTTTATTGTGACAAATATAACTTAAACAATACCATTTTCAAACCATAGATAATCCCTCTCGCACACTCTCTCTCTATATATTATATAAATAGGGATCTAGAGACACATGAAAAAGAATACATATATTTACGCGCGTACAAAACCATTTGATTGAGAGATCCAACAACTACCATCACGCCACCCTCTTATGTGTAGAAGGACATTTAATGAAATTTGATTTTTTTTTTTTTTTTTTTTTTATGTGGTGTCACGGTGGTTCATTGGATTCCTGATCGTATGGTTGTGTGAATATATGTGTCTCTTGATCCCTTCCCTCTATATATATAAGCAAATATGGTCATACATGTCTTTCGTACATGTTAATTCAAATTAGTGAATATTATATTCTTTATTCATATGATTTTTATTTTTTATTCAACAAATTCGATTGATTTTTATTTATTTGTTTTCAAAGTGAACATGTTTAATGGTTGGCAGATGAACAATGCCACCTAGTAAAAGAAGGAACCAAGAAATTGCTTGGAAATATTTTTAGCCTAGAAATATGTCAACATACACATTGAGTCCAAAGTTGAAACCCCATGTAGGACTGAAATGGCCACCGACCATATTGAATAAATGGTGCATTCCTTGTTTTCTTTTTGACATTGGTTCCAGAAATTTGAAGAGCTCACAAGAAGCAGAAATCCAAGGCATAGGCAAAACAAATTCCAATGCCCTTTGATGGCCCAAGCATTATATCTCCCCCCTCCCCCCTCCAACACACACACACACAATTTTTTTTTTGGTTTTGGTTTATAAGATATGTCAGGATCGGACATGATCTGATTTTGAATTGTGACCCCTCTAATAATGGCTGCTCGGGGGGTTGGACCCACCACCAATGAGATTATAATGAACTGCTCTGGTTCAGAAACGAAGGGCTAGTGATGCCCAAAGAAACTGAAGGAATCGTCATAATCTGATGCAGAGCTCTGTGGAGAATGGTATGCGGATGTAGGGAATACCAGAATATACTCACAGAGCATTTCACTTAATCCATACATTCGAAAGAAGGATGGTGATGTACAAGTAGATGAATATCTATGGCTATGGGGATCCCAACCAGGCACTCCCAGTTTTGGCAGTACCAATTAGTAATACGAATAGTTACTCCAGCTGCCTCGTTCATAAGTCGAAACAACGCGCTGGGCTGTACAGTTTTAACCGTGGCGGTGGGCTGTACAATGGGCAAAGCTGGTTCTGGACTTGATGTCTTCAATCTTCTTCATGGATGAATTTTTCTTGAAGGAATTGTAATTAATGCACGTTTGAAAAGTAGATAGTATCATAGCCAATCACGATTAAACTTGGGGAGAGTTCAACACATGTCCCTTTTAATCATGGTTAAGATTCACTAACCATTATGGTTCAACAATCTAACCTTGGTTTTATGCTTCCTAACAGTCATAGAAATGGCTACACCCTGTGAACCAAATTACGGCTATTAGCATCTCGTGCAACACCACTCTTTATGGATGAATGACCGCTCAGGGAGGGTGTCAAATTAATCTCTTGTTTTGCCACTGGCAAAAGGCTACAGAGTGAAGCTTGCAATGTGGTGGTGACAGTTAATAACTGCACGGACATTTTTCAAGCACTGCTATAAAAATTCTGGTTTCACATTAAAACACAATCATCTGTTTGATACAATTCACTCTACGAGCATAACCATGCCAAAACAAGGAGATAATAGAACAAAAAATGATGATAATAAGAAATAATTTGCATTCACATGATTGGGCATACACACACAACAGTACTGGAGCCATTTGTACTAAAGCTACCTTGCTCTGGTTGGGTATTGATGGAGTACTGGAGCCATTTGTACTAAAGCTACCTTGCTCTGGTTGGGTATTGATGGGTTCGGGGTCCTGTGCCAGTGCCGTCATGCTTTGGATGAAGTGGAGAACGATGATGCATAGGGTGTTGGCCGTGGCGGTGGGGCATAGGATGCGTAGAGCTGGTTCTAGTCTCCTTGGGTCTTTCTTTCGTGTTTAAAATCTGTTCCAAAATCTCCAACACTTCTTTCATGGATGGACGGGTTTTAGGTTCTGGTCCCAGACATTTCAGAGTCAGTTCAGCTGCCTGAAATGCACCTTTGGAAGGATACTGGCCCTCCAGCCGTGAGTCCATTATGTCTTTTAGCTTTCTTTTATGAGACAAAAATGGCTTGGCCCAATCCACCAAATTATGCTGTCCGCTCGGGCGGTTTGGATCCAGCGCCCGTAGGCCAGTTAGCATTTCCAGTAACACCACACCAAAGCCATACACGTCGCTCTTCACATACAAATGACCTGTTCAGCAAGGGTATATCTGTTATTCATACTGGTGAAATGACTGCTAAGCTTTGATTTCTTGGACCATCATGAAAATGGTGTCTTGGAACAAGAAGATTTAGCATTAGGGTGGAGTTACGTCAAGTTGGTTCAGCCCTTGCCATCCGAGGTCAGGCTTTACCCTGACCTAGCCCAATCCATGTATTATTCAAGCCAAATCGTTAAGAATTTAAACCAGTCCCCAACATTGTGACACTATAAATTGATGAACACAAGGAAATGAGAGAAACCTAGTAGGGAATTAGAAGATAAGTCCGGGTATTACCTGTGGCAACGTATTCAGGAGCTGCATACCCATGTGTGCCCATAACCCGTGTTGTTACGTGCGAATCACCACCCGATGGGCCCATTTTTGCCAAGCCAAAATCAGACAATTTTGGATTATAAGACTACATAAACACCAAAAGTTAAAGAACATATAAGAACTCCAGTTTTCCTTAAAAACATATTTCTTATTCATCCAATAATAAGTTACAAATTGTATAGTGTTTTACCCCATCAAGCAGGATATTTGACGCCTTGAAGTCTCTGTAAATGACTTGCCTCTCCGAAGAGTGCAAGAAAGCCAGGCCTCGAGCCGCTCCTATCGCTATCCTGAGCCGTATTTCCCATGGAAGTGGTTGTGACCCCCCTGCACAACAGGGTAGTATATAGTGAACCCGATGAACTTAAAAGACACCCTGTGTCTGTGTGATTTTTATAGCTCTCCATAGTTTTTGACTTTTTGTTTAGCTTCTTACTTCTGAAAAGGTGGTTTTCCAAGCTTCCTTTTTGCATGAATTCATAGACAAGGAGGAGCTCTCTTTCCTCCAAACAGTATCCCAACAGCTTAACAAGGTTGGGATGAGACAGCCTTCCTAAGAAATTCACCTCTGACTGCACCCACAAATGAATAAGCGAATTAATAAACGAAAATTGCATAGAAAAGTGCTATATACATGTCTACAGATCACAAGAAATTCTTCCTTCTAAACATGTTGCTTATGCCATAAACAACACACAGACGTTCCATTAACTCGATGAGCAACTACTCAGAAAACTGAAGATTCTTCTACCATAGTTATGCGGATCCTACTTTGATTCAATGTATGCGATTCAGCATTTGCTGCATTTTTTGTTTACTAATGTAACAAGTTAAAATCCCTTACTCTCTGTCCGCATTAATGCTAAATTAGTTTGTAAGTAATAAGGATTTCATCAAATTAGGTAGATATTGTTAAAAATGATTCTGACCACATTACATTAACTAAACTGTTAAATATGCTATTCTCTTAGTTTTCTTTAAATCCCAAATGAAACTATCTTGGCGTACCTAGCATTTCAGAAATGTGAATAAACTGAAGAATAAGGAGGAAGAAATCTGTAATCATATTCTTCAATTCATTCACCACATAGCTGAAAATTGAAATCACAGACGAGAAAAGAAAAGGAACAGAGTTTATGAAAATCCATCTCATCTACCACTAAAAAAAAACATAACTACCATATAAAAAATTACTATAAGAAAGAAAAAAAAGGAAAAGCAGATAAGAAAGCTCAATAGAAAAGCCCATTTCATCAAACACAATAAACAAACAAATTAATTAATTAAACATAAAACACCCATAATATAAAACAAAAATGTAAGAAAAATCCAAAAGAAATCAAATTAAAAAATGGTCATAATTCTAGAATGGATGTGAGTCATGGTTATATGTGCTATTCAACTAACTACATTAATTGGAAAAATATGTGTTCATTTCTGTTTCTTCTTCACATGGATTGAATTTAATTGAATTACCTGCCATTCTTCCAATCCCTGCAAGCTCTCTGGATTCAATTTCTTGACAGCAATGACCATGCCAGCACTGATCTTTGACGATGCGTAGATCTTCTCATCGAGCCAACCCTTGTAGACTTTGCCAAAACCTCCCTCTCCGAGCAACGTATCAGGTTTAAAATTTCTGGTTGCAATTTTCAGTTCTGCAAAACTGAAAATTTTCAAATTCGGGGTAGGTAAGATATGCCCATTTGGAAACGGCTCATCGAGGCTTCCGCTTGCTGCCGAAAACCGACTGTTAGCAGTGTTGCTACTGCTGCCCGAAATACCAACTTCGTGGCTGTTGGTCTTCGATGTCCCTGTAGAATCACAGGCCGAAATTGAACTTAAAACATGGGGTTTTGTATACAATTATTTGAAATAACTGTATCTCTTACTGGACTAGAGAAAAGATTATTTTTCCTGAATTAGGAAAAAAAATACCCTAAAAATCCATATGAGATTATGGAGAGTTCATGGATTTCTAGAGGCAAAAGAGGACTTCTGCAAGAAAAAGAACCTCTGAGAAATTATAGAAAATTACCAGTAAAACAATTAATGGAAACATGGTGCTTTTATAGTATGCACTAAATAGGAAAAACCCCAGATGAAATCATAGATTTTTGATTTCATTACGAAAACAGTAATTCCATAACAAAGATCGGACGAATAAAACCCATATGGGAAAAAGAAAAAAGTAACCGAATATGATAAAGACTTAGAACAGTATTTTCCTTCAACTTTCTGGGGGACCTCATACCTGAAGTGGAAGGTATTGGGGTATTTGAACTTCAATTAAATAGGGAAAAAACAAAACCAGATGAAATCATAGATTTTTAACGAGATTTCATTGTAAAAACAGGAATTCCAGAAAACCCATCTAGGAAAAAGGGAAAATAACCGAAAATACAAAGACCCAGAAGAGCATTTTTCTTCAATTTTCTGGGGTACCCTCATACCTGAAGTGGAAGGAATTTGGGTACTTGGGCTTTGATTATCAACTGGAGTTCTCCAACAATTCCCCATACGGATCTCTGAATCACTTCGAGTTTATGTAGCCAGAGAGATGGACATGGATTTCTTGTATCCTGGTTTCAGAGAAATGGGAGAAGAGAAGAGAAGAGGAAGGAAGACTGCGAAGATTCAACTTTTGATAGCTGAGTCTTCGGCAGTTTTTCTTCTTTTCTTTTTTCCTTTGATCCAGTTACCTTCTTTTCTCTGTTTTTGCTTCTCTTTTATACGTACTTGTTTTTTACTTCTCGTAAAAATAAACAAAAAGAAAAAAGTTGAATATATGGAAGAGAAGTCGAAATTTAACATTGAAATTCAAAGTCAACGGCCGTATTATAAAGACAGGCACCTACACAGTACCATTTAAAGGGAAATAATCACCTCCTCGGTCGGTGACGCGAGGAGGTGCGTCTCGGGTCCCTTTTCAATGCCATTTGTCCCTCTTTTAACTAACTGTGATTAAGATTCATTCGTCCCTAAGATTCACCCATCTATTCTTAGTTCTTAGAATATAAAATAATGTTATTTTAACCACGAGAGTTAAAAAAATTAACTAGAGTTCATAAGAGTTGAGTTAGCTTTGTGAGAACTATAGCTCCCATTTAAAACTCTAAAAAGTTTTGAGTCGTGATATGCGCCGAGCTCTGCTTGAACGCGTTGAAGCGGAACTCCTCTATTCCATTAAACTGATGGCAGTTTTGTAATTATAAGAATAAAATTACCATTGTTTTTTCTCGTAATTATGGAACGGCCTTCGAGCTTTGTATTGAAATGGGGAGCTCTACTTCACGCGTTAAAACAGAGCTCCAACTCATATTTCAATAGTAAAATTTTCAAAACAATCATTTGAATTGTAAGAAGACGGATCCACTCATGTAAATGACTGTCAGGCACTTGCGAGACATTTTAGCTTCGGAAAATAATCACCTCCTCAGTCGGTGACGCGAGGAGGGGCATCTTGGCTCCAATTTTCTAGCCACGTGTCCTCCTTTAAACCCCATTTAACTGTAGTTCAGATTCTAGATACTTTGGTTTTAAAAAAATAAAATAAAATAATTTAATTAAAGGATTAAAGAAACTAACCCGTATTAATAGAAGTTGAAGGATCGACTATGTGATAGTGAGGAGCAATAGTTTGCTCCTCGCCAATAGAGCGAACAGGATTGGATACCCGTTTTAAGGGGTAACAACCGGTGGAAGTTTCAATCTGGATGTTAAGCTTGAACCCAGGCACATCAATTTCTCAATCCAAATGAGTGGATAAAATCTTCCATCCAAATACCTTGGTAGCGGAGGCAGGGAGAACCAGCGCTCCTGCTGACATAGAAACATCTCTTTCCATCGGAAAGTCTATTTTCTCCCCAACCAATTACCTATTGCTCTTTAGCTTTTATCAATTTTAGAATATAATCACCTCTTCGATGGTGGAGCTAAGGAAGGCGTCTTGTCCCACATTTTTTACCATGTATTTATTTTTAATTCTCTTTAGTTGTGATTAAAATTTATTAACACTTAGAATTAAAATATCTAACACTGATTTTTTTAAAAGTAATCACAAGGGCAGGTGAAAGGAGTTTTTTGAAATCCCTCGAGGAGTGGATTATTACTCTTTTTTAAATCCTTAAAGATCACTAAGGTGAAGGGGCAAAAATCAGGCATAAAATATCTAAATGGGTCGAAATTGGACATGTTAAGAGTACAATTTTTATTCCAAAAAAAAAAACTTCTAAATTTTCTCAATATTCCCATAAGTTTTGGGAGACTGTTTGGGGTGTGCAACATGACACACAGATCCTGTGTGCCCCTTACTAAATGATGTCATGTGTCCCTAATATCATAATACTCATCTTAATGCGATTGACACCGGCTCCTTCCGTCCAAGTTGTTGGTTAAACTCAAAAAGGTAACTTGTCATTAAAAGTCAAAAATAGGAAAGTTGCAGCAGTACCTCCTCTTCTCTCTTTTTTCCTCTTTCTTCTCTCTTCCCCTCTTTTATTTTTTCCATAAAAATAAAGTTGCAGAGCACTCTTCCCCTCTTCTAAAGTTGTAGAGCATTAAGATGTGCTTGGGTTTCAAGAATTTTTTCAAAATTAATATACACAGAATACTACCAGTGACACTAAGACTCACCAACTTGAGACAATTTTCTCAACTATCACAGAAATAGTGGGATTAGCCATTTCATATTCTTGAAAAGTGACTCCTATATGTTGGGAACGTGTGTGTAAGCCTAAAGAAGAAGGTGGTTTGGCTATCCGAAGACTTAAAGAGTGGAATATTGCTGCATTACTTCGATTGACATGGGAAGTTGCGTCTAGAAAACGCAGCTTGTGGGTGGATTGGGTGTTTGGTAATCTGTTAAAAAGAAAACATTTCTGGACCATCAAAGTCCCAGCTAACTGCTCGTGGGCATGGCGTAAGATCTTGCAAAGTCGTGATGTAGCTAAAGGTTTTATTACTCATATTATTGGTGATGGATGTAAAACCTCTCTTTGGTTTGACCCTTGGCACCCAAAGGGTATTCTCCATGATATTTATGGGATGAGACTACATTCTGGATTGCCGTGTGCAACGAAGGTTTCTTCTCTTATTAGGGAAGGTCAATGGCATCGGCCTGTGTCAAGATCTGCAGCTCTCTCTGAGGTATGGGCAGCGCTTCCTCCTAAACAACCTCGGTTGCAAATGGAAGACGATAAGGTCATTTGGAAACCTGATGTGACTGGTCTCTTTTCTCTCAAGTCTGCTTGGAATGCTATAAGAGAAGTGAAGCAGCGAGTATTATGGGGCAAACTTTGTTGGTTCAACATGAATATTCCTAGGCACAGTTTGATAGCGTGGTTAATTTGGTCAGAAGCTCTCCAAACTCAAGACATCCTGTTACGCCATAATATCCTGAATTCCTCACGGTGTCTCTTTTGTTGGTCAGGTCCTGAAGGGCTAGATCATTTGTTTTTCGATTGTCATTTCTGTCGGAAAGTTTGGAGAGCCATTCTTGATTGGTGTGGCTTGGGAAACCATAGGATTCTTGCATGGGCTGAGGAGAAGAAATGGATCAGTGACACCTTCCAAGGCTCTAATCTGATTCAATCAGTTCGAAAGGTAGCCCTTAATGCAACCCTTTATCATATATGGATGGAAAGAAACAAAAGAATCTTCAAAAATCAATTCATAGACCCAAAATCATTGTCTGACTCGATAATACATGTTACGAGAGTTTGGTTCTCCTCTGCTCGACAGAGTGTAGAGGACTCAGATAAGCACAGATCCTTGTTGGCGAATTGGGGAATTGATGCAGCCTTTGTCAGGGCTCCGATACAAGTGTGCTCTTGGTGCAAACCTCCGGAGGGATGGTGGGCCTTAAATACAGATGGGTCCCTTCATGAAAATGCAGCTGGACTAGGTGGGATTCTACGGGACCATAGGGGTGAACTCTGTGTGGCCTTTGCTGAAGGTTGCGGGAGAGATGCTATTGATGCATTGGAGCTCAGAGCGCTCATTCAAGGGCTTCAGATGGCCAAAGGCTTTGGGGCATCCAAGCTTTGGGTGTATGCAGACTCAACGTGGGTGGTCGACTACTTGAATGGCCTAATTACTCCACCATGGCGTTGGAGTGCTGAGCTTCGGGTGGCTAAAGAACTAGTGAATGACTTTGTCGACGGCAATATTCGACATGTTTGGCGTGAAGCTAATCGAGCGGCCGATTCTCTTGCAAGACTACCTGTAGATACATCTCGTGCAGTTTTTCCTCCCCTCTGCCTTCCTCTTGTGCTCCAATCTATCCTTTGTGAAGATCGGGCTGGGAAATTGTATACGAGATTGTAAGATAGTTTGGGTTCTTAATATATCTAGTCGGGGTCTGCCTAACCCCAGCTTAACTTCCAAAAAAAAAAAATAGACACCCCTCTCATTATACATGGTTCTTGGTTTTCAAAATTTTCTCCTTCAAATTTTCAGAACCCTTTGCATTGTCACTGAGCCTAAGAATCTGAACCTGTGAAAGACTTATCCTAGAGGAAAATCCCTAGAGTATGCACCTTCGTAGGCTCACCATGACTGATCCCACTATTCCTGTGGCTGTGATACAGGAAAGATGGAGTTAAAACATTTTGGCTTTTAATAACAAGTTTCCTTTTTGGGTTTGAATGACTTGGATGGTTAAGATAGGTATTATGATTTTGGAGACACATGGCATCATCTAGTAAGGGGCACACATGATCTGTGTGCCATGGTGCACACCCCAAACGGTCTCAAGTTTTGGAGACGTAGTCTACTAAGTCCCTCTCAATCTCTATCTTTGATTTGTTTTTACTTTTTAATCTTTTGAACGAGTCTTACCTTATTGACCCGACTCTTATATCTCTCTTCTATTTCACCTTTTTAATTTTTTAATTTTTTACATGGATTTCAAGATGGGTCCCATATATTGACTTTATCTTTTGGTTGTCGAAATACGGATAAGCCTAGTGGTGTAAGCAAATACAGATATTATTCGTATTTAATTAGTATCTAAATCCATTTATATGAATAATTATCTAACTAGATATTTGGCGGAATGAATTCAAATAATACTTTTAATATCCGTTTATGGTCATATACGAATTCGGATATTGATATATTTGATTCAATAAATATTTAACCGGTTATATTACATATTATTATATATAAATAATATATTATAAGTTTGTAAAAGTTTTTAAAAATAATAGAAAAAATTTAAATATTATCCAAATATTTTAATCGAAATCGGATACCAATATCATATTTCTCTATCCCTCGGATAGCTAATTAGATTCAAATAGTCAAATATATAATCGGATACGAATTCGAATATACCACTATCCGCTCCCCGTTCCGTTTACAACTCTAATTAGCCGCAACCCAGTTAGTGGTGGTTAGCAATTGTTAAGGGGTTAGATGCGGGATAAATATAATGGGCCTATTAACTACCTCATTGTAGCAATCGTTAAGGGGTTAAAGAACCAGACTTAGATGCGGGCTAAATATAATGGCCTATTAATGACCTCACTGTCACCCGAGATAATAGAACTCTTGACATCCTACATTTGGATATACACCGGCACAAGCCAGCCGATGTCCTTTATTTTGACTTGGTAACTCATACAATTCGTAAATAGATATCTTTTATTTAAGATAAAAAGAAAATAATTACTTTCCAAAAAAAGTTAAAAGAAAATAAACATAAAATAATAGACATCCCTTATTATTAAAAAATTATTTATTGAATAATTATTAAATTAACAATATATTACATTTAATTAATTATAGTATTGTTATTAAATTTATGTTTATATTTTATTTTTAAAGTTGTTATTTTAATAAAATAACAAAAAAAATTGCACTCCATGGATAGCAAGGGCTTCATGCTAGTCAGGGGCGGAGCCGGGGCCATGGCCCTCCAAATTTTTTGGAAATCTTTATTGATGGAGTATGAATAGTGGGCCCCTCAATAATTTTTTTTTTTTTTAGTATACATGCCCCCCCCCCCCCCCCCCCCCCCCCAATTTTTGTCCTATATAATATAGTGCCCCCCCTCCCAATTTTTTGTCATATATATAGTGGGCCCCCAATGGAATCTCCTTATGCCCTTGAGGTTGCCACATGTCCCTATTGACACTCCCTTAACT
The DNA here is from genome assembly GCA_015143295.1 of Tetracentron sinense. Lineage (NCBI taxonomy): Eukaryota > Viridiplantae > Streptophyta > Magnoliopsida > Trochodendrales > Trochodendraceae > Tetracentron > Tetracentron sinense. The sequence goes on from CM026574.1 coordinate 22,523,789, forward strand.
ATGGTTAAAATTCATCCAATCTCAAGATTCACCTACTTATCATTGGTTTTTAGAAAAAAATATTTAAATAATTTTAACCTTAGGAGTTAGTGAATTTTAAACTAGGGTCCAAAAAAAATTTTTGATATTTTTTTTAAAACTAAGGATAGGTGGGTGAATCTTAACCACAATTAAGGGGTAATGGGGTATTAATAGGGACACATGGCGACCTCAAATGCATTACTGGGAAAAAAATTCTCCAAAAAAATAAACTACCCCAAAAAAAATTTTCTCGGAGGGCTACGCCCCCAAACCTCCAAATTCCATACCCTCAAATCAAAATTTTCTTTTTTAATTACCCAATTGTCATTCATTCAGACTTTGTTTGATATTTTTTTATAAAATAATATCTTTAGCATTTTTTAGTATTTTATTTATTTTGAGAATTATTTGGTCAATAACTAAAAAAACTAAGAAGTATGATGACCCCGTCATATTTTGGTGTAATTTTTAGTATTTTTTGTTATGTCCAATTATGTTGAGCTTAATATAGTAAAAAGATGAAAAGCCCCCTCTGGGGCTAGGGTTTATGCACTCCCATGTAAATCTATACCAAGTTTATTGAAATTTTTTACACTTTAAACAAGTCATCTTTTAAAAAAAAAATCTTTCATTCATGAAATTTAGGAGTACCCATTTGGTTTAAAAAATTTTGATTTCCACCACTAATTTACCAATCACAGGTGATCATGACAATCTTCCTCATGTCACCTACAAAAAATATAGAAAAATACTACAAAAAATATATAAAAAATACTTAACGTACATGTGGTTTTTATTTTGTAATGAAATGGCTAGTCCTCATTGATCCACACCCCAATTTTTAATACTCATCAACTGTGGTTAAAATTCACTCACCCTTAGAATTAAGCAATCCCACCATGAATTTTTTTTTTTTTTTTTAAGAGACAAAATCTTAACTTTAATTTATTTAAGCTTAATCAGGGTTAAAAAGGTGTTAAAAGAGGGACATAAGGACAAATGGTAAGATAGGAAATGGACCCAAGGTCCGCTTATCACTACTCAAAAATGCAATAGGTGTTCCATGACTCCCATTAACACAAAAATGTAATTAGGTCAAGGTTAACTCTAGATGAAAATTTTTTAACACTAAAAATTAGTACTGATCGGACTAGTGTTTTAAAAAAATCAAACAAAAAGTTGAGAATTCGAGCACATATTGCATTTTTAATTTTGTGAGTGTTAGAGGATAATCCTCTGGCACTTGGCAGAGGAAACAGTCTCTTTCCTAATGGCTTATTTCTATTACTTGACAAAAAAATTATTTTATTTTGGTAGGTTACATCATTTAACCAGAGATAAGTCTACGTGGAATAAAAAAATCAGCCTAAGTCAACTACAGCCTCTCTTCTCGGTAAGATTTCACAACATAAAGGTCACAAGCACCGGATCAATAATAAACTGCTGTAGCCATCTGAATTTGATATAAATATTGCCCATTAGAAAAGTGACCAAGGTGACCTCATTACATTTAAAAAAAAAGTTTTTTACGTTTTCGATGCCCCAAAATTAATTCAATGGGGGGAGGGGGGAATACTTAACTTTTTTTTGTTGATAATCTAATGCTGTTTTGGAAGTGGGATATTTAGCTTATTATGAGAACAAAAAATCATATTATTTTCTTTTTATATATATATTAGCTTATGTTTTATGAATCGGAAACGTCTTCTAAAAATGCAACAAAGCACAGTCCAAATCAATTCTTGTTGTTCTACCTAAAAAAAAATCAACTCTTGTCTCAAAGGGGACATGCTTATCTCATGCAAGAGTATTTCATTTAAATACCTTCTCCCACACGGCTACACCTAAAAAAATAATAAGTAAATTTCTAATTGACAAGCTAATACATATCACCCTTTCCTTTCCTTTTCTTTTCTTTTCTTCTTTTTTTTTTTTTTTTTTTTTTAAATGTAAGGAAAGATTTCATTCCAAAACAACAAAACCATTCCTCAATGAGGTACACCCAACTCTTGTTATCTTCTCCCAACCCCTCCCACTTGCAGAGGACAAATCTAGGGGTATCCTTAGCATCCTAATACTCCACGCAAGACCTTCCTGGGCTGCACTGTGGGCCTCCGAGTTTGCTTCCCTACGCACATGTTAATACTTCACTGTATTACTAAGCTCGGCCATTTTCTGAATATCCTCCAAGATCATTCCGATCTCCCAATGAGGCATAGTAGATCTACCTTGGAGAAAGTCAATGACTTCTTTCAAATCTGATTCAATAATCACTTGTTTCCAGCCATGAGCAATTGTTACCTGCAACCCCAACCGGATTGCTTCTGCCTCCGCCTGCCTAATGCTGCCCGTCCTCATAGGTTTACTTGATCTAAGAAAAATTTCCCCTCTCTTAGTCCTAGCAACCATTCCGACGCCCGCCGTCACACCTAATGATAAAACGGACCCATTTACATTCAACTTGATCCAGCCATACTATGGAGGAGCCCACACCAACCTCAGAGCGATACACTCTTGATTCTTCCTCTTTAGAGGGGCATAGACCTCCTCTATAAACTTCTCCAGCTTATAAATGATATTAATAGGATCCGAGATAACACCTCGAAATACAACTTCATTACGTAGTTTCCACCCTAGTCGTTTGGGTGGTAGAAAGTATATTATGCCGGACTTGTGCCAAAAATAAATAATAATTAGTGAATTTTTTTCATATGAGGAGTTCTCCCCATGGTCCAATATTTAAGTGAATTTTAGTTATTTGATGAAATATTACTTAGGTGGACTCAAGTTCTAGTCATTTGGGATGAGTATGACGGTTGATATGTACTCACTAATTAAAATAGATACTAACCAAATTAATTGAGGTTGCGCCCTAATCATGTGACATGTACCCCCAATAAAATTTCATTTGCCCCAATAAAATTTCATTTAAGGAGTTCTCCTATGATACAAAATTTAAGTATATTTTAATTATTTGACGTGATACTTGGAGAAGAAATGAATATGGAACCAAAGAAACTAAATTACAAACACTAGAAACACAATTTCAACCTTTATTATATAAAGTTAATGAATAAAGTAGAGTCATGGCTTCCCCGCCTAAGAATTTCCATAAATTCTCATTTTATTATTATTTTTTAATTATATTATTAATTTATATTCTTAAACGTGAGACTCGGATGCCCCTTTCATACGGAACCCGAGTGGGCCTTGTCAAAGCAACTTGTCACCTTTCAAAAGAGTCAATAAGCTTAATTAGTCGGTATTAATGACTTGGTCTTACTTCAACTCTTTTGTTTTTGGTAATCGGTCTTACTCAGCTCGTCAAGGATTTTACCAAAAAAACAAAAAAAAACTCGTCCAGGATAATTTCGTAATGTCAGGCTTTAAATATAGCTGATCTACCTGAACGTGTATCAAGTATCAACCACCAATTACTATATTACTATACATTTGGTAGGCAGTGCTAAATCCGACCGTTGGGCAATAATACATAGCTTATGCATGGCCGTTTAGAGCATTTGACGTGTTGAAAGTTGTCGATTCGTTTGATTTTGACCCATTTCAAACTCTTATAATTACGTTTTGAATCACTACTATACTTATTATTATATGAAGACTCTAAGGAAGTGGACGTCTCGAGTTCGAATCTCATCTCCTTGTTGGTCACCTCTTAGGATTTATCCTGACTTGATTTATGCTGACTTTCTTAGTTGTTGGTCACCTCCTAGGGTTTACGGTTTACCCATTTATCATTAGATTTTAGAAAAAAAACATTAATTCTATTTTTAAATATTTTAATACTAAAGCAACCTTAAAAATATGTTTTAAATATTTTAAAACAATTTAATATTTATAAAGAAAAAAAATCAAGGATGGGTGGGTGATCTTAATCACAATTAAAGAGTGTCAAAGAGACACATGGTGACCTCAAGGGGTGATAACCGGATTTGCCAAATCCGATTATCACTGTAGAGGACTTGATCATTTTTTTTAAATATTGATATTCTAGAGCCTAGACTTTGAAAAAGTCAATTGTCAGACAATCAAAATTATTTTGTATTTTTTCTTTTTCGTTTTTTACTTTATACTAGTCAAAAGTTGAATATGGAGATAAGCATTTTTTTTTTTTGGATTGGGAAGGTAATATGGAGATAAGCATACTTGACCCATTGACATCCGCCACATATAAATCACTGCCTCTTTGATAGGTGTGTTATCGAGCCGCCGAACCGAGTAATGGTATGTACAAGCTTGTTTATTAAGTAAATGAGTTCGAAAATCAAGCTTGAGCTTGGTTTATTTATTAAATAAACAAGCTCGAGCTTTAACACATCAGCTCGAGCCGAGTTCGAATAGTTCGTGAGTAACTTGATTCATTAGATATAGCTATTTATTAGGTTTAAATTTTACTTTCTTATCCTTCTGTAGGTAAAAATTACATTACCTAAAATTGTAGGAAACGTGTATGGTTGTATAGGATATTCAAATACATTATATATTATTAATCTTTACCAGTATGCAATAAATATACTTAATCTTAAAATTTAAATGAAGTAAATATATTTAGACATTTTAGTAGTTTAATTATATATATAATCAAACCGAGCTTTGAACGAGTCAATTATGGGTTTGTTCTGGCTTGACTCGTTAACTAAACGAGCTCGAAAATCAAGCTTGAGCTTGACTTGTTTACTAAATAAACGAACGAACTTAAGCTTTTAACGAGTCAAGTTCGAGCTGTTCACGAGCACCTTTGTTTGATAACCACCCCTACTCATTAACTACTTCTATATAGAGAACAACCATAGACAATAACTTTCCTCAAACACCTTAAACCTTTACCATAAGTTGTCTTTCAGAAGAGGTAAGAATTCTAACCTACAATCAAACACCACACAATGCTTCACTGCAGCCACTCTACTTAAAAGACTCTTGCAGCATATCATGATAGGCTAAACCTAAATAACCAAAGTGCAGAGCGGGAGAGCATCAATTTTCAATTTAGGATTGGGTCGAGAGCGCCTCCGGAACGCCGATATATATATACTTACAAAATTAATAAAATAATTTAAATATTTATGTGATAATAAACAAGATGCCACCAAAGCAGAGTTTTGGAAGTATAAGAGTTTTCTTTTATCTCAACCATAAAAAAGTTCAAGAGATTGAATAGTTTAAAGGATCATTTGAATTCCATATACTCAATGGTACAGATCTAGCTTAAAGGATCATTTGAATTTTTTCTATTCAATGGTACATAAGGTTCAGATCTCTTTGCATTTGTATGTATTGATTCGGTAGTTAAAGTAAGTCTTGGAAAATGAGTTTGGACTCTTTGGAGAGAAAAAAGGTAAAAAAGAAAAGAAAGTTACTAATAAATAATGTGAAAAGACAAGATAGAAAGTGAAAAGAAATTGACTTGTCATTAAGGGTAAAAATGTAAGATCAAAACACTTACTTTCATCTTCTTCTGCCTTCGTCTTCCTCCCTCTTTCCTAAACATTTACAGTGTGAAATGGTTTTACTGAAACGTGAAACAGTTTTACTAAAATTTGCTTTAGTCGAATCTATATTAAGTGAAATCGTGCTCTGCGAAATCGGAATCCGCTCTCTTATGGCGAATCCGCTCTCAAACCATGAGAGCGAGGTTTGAGAGCCGAAGTGAGTAGTAGTATACACGGTTTGGGTTACTAAGGGCCAAACACACACGTTTCACCAAAAGAACTTATCTCTTTGAAAGGGAGGAGCCTTAAATGGGACAAGTGAATGGTGAAATGCATATTATACACACTCATCCATTTTAAATTATGAAATTAACTATGAATAGGATCTCTGGTTGAAGAGTCTTCAACCGGAGCAACCTCAAAATATGCTCATGACAGCAATAGTTTGGAAATTACAATAAAAATTAAGGGTATTTCTATCACCTAAAATTTTCTAATTCCAAAACTATATTATCTCAACCATAAGCATATTTTGGGTTGCTCGAGTTGGCCCTTCAACAGGAGCTCCTATTCCTAGTTGATTTCTTAAAATTATATTGCAAAAACCTCTTTCTATATACAGCATGGTAGGTAGATAATTAAAATAAAGAATAATAAGAATAAATATAACGTTGAACTAGCAAATGTCCAACTATAATAAATAAATAAAATAAGAACATAAATAATGAAATTGGCATAATAAAATTTTAAATAGAAACAAAGATGTCGATTTTTTTTTTCTTTTGGTAACAACAAAGATGTCGAATATTTGAAGCAAATTATAACTTTTGATGGTTGTGACTACCAAGACAAGCCTGCTGTGATCATTGAAATTGCTCAGTAGAGGTGGTCCCACCACATATCGAGCTTTCAGAAGTCTTTTCACTTTTGGACTTTACACCCAAAAGGCCCCAATCAGAGACACCCTTGATTCTACGGTCAAGGCCAGCTTCATGAGAAAAAGTCCCCCCTTTTGACGGTCAAAGGCTCAACAACCTAATAGAGCTTAGAAAAAGCCCAAATATTAAAGCCCATTAACTTTTCCTCTCTTTACAGATCCTACTTTCCCTTTTTGCTGTAGTTAGGCTTATGAATTGCAAATCAAGAACCCCTGTTTGTGATTTACATGGGCCCGCCACATACGACGCATTTGCTGTACAAGTCAACAGGATCTAGTGCAACTTTTGCTACCATTCCTGAGTATGTCCCCACCATTTAATCCAACGACTATACCAAAAATGGCCTTGGATTGTCTCTGGCGAAGCCGAAAGGGCTCTCGTGTTCCATACATTGTGCAACAGTTGGCATAAAAATGGGGAGAAGTCATTTCATTTTCTCCTCATAACTTTGACTTCTCCCCATTTGATATCTCTCCCCCTTATTCTCACACACTTATCACCACATGTCTTATTATGAGTGGAAAAGTCAAAAGTAATGGCCCCATGATTTTGACTTCTCCACCCCTTGTCCCCTATTTTATGGAACCCCGAGACAAACCTTTTCTGGCTTCGCCAAAGACAATCCGAGGCCACCAAAAATATTCGAAAAAAAAAAAGCCATGATTGTTTAGACCAGGGTCCAACCATTAAGGCTATGGAACCCAATGGGCATCTGTTAAATCCACTATTTTCTTCACGATTCCTGCTAATGACTTGTTTGCATTAGTAGTATAATCTAGTTAAACAAGACATTAGTGGGAATTTCGAGTAAAAACAGGATCAACAGAATACTTATTCGGGTCTAAAACCTTATTTTTTGGATCCTGAGGGTCACAAATTTATTTTTTTTTTTGTATGACCCCTATGTAGCACATCCTAGGCGATTAGAAGAACATATATAGACAGGACTGTTGTTACGGTACATGAGCGTAGTATATCAATCACCGCATGCACTCTCCGAGTCAAATCCCTTGCCCTTTTTGACCCTGCAGGATTCATCCCGACTTTCCTGATTTGCTGATTATGTAGTATAGAGGGATTTGCACCGCCCGAGCGACTTAGTCGGATGCTCTGAGAGACCCATACCCTCCTTGTACACAAAAATAAATAAATAAATAAATGATTGGGAGGCAACATCTTGTGTTAATAAGGAGGGGGATCAAGTCAGCAGACGGATCCTTGGGAAAAAAGTCATTTGACGACCAACGGGACAAGTACGCGTTAATAAGACAGAAATCACTCCGTCACTTCACGACCATTCCAGTCCTACAGGTCCTTTCAACTTCCGCGTCTGTTAACCAATTTTCGTGGCTAAAAATATTTCCAGGCAATTTCTTGGTGCCTTGATTTACTGGGTGCCATTGTTCATCTGCCAGCTATTATACCCTCCGTGTTTGACTTTGACTACATATATAAGGTCCCACACAAGAGACGTCCTTTTACGACATAGACTCCAGCAATTAATTTAGATTTTGCCGTAATGGGTGGGGGTGTAAGGTGACCTCAAGTCCAGCGTTTTCTCCGATTATCACGTCCATTTGAATCATTGACCACCGATTTTGAAGAGGACTGGTGCTGTAGCCGCCTTCCGATTGTCTCTGGTGGACGCCTAAGGTGGGCGCTCAGGCATCCACACACCATTCAACATGTGGCGACAAAAAGGGGAGATATATCAAGTGGGGAGAAGTCAAAAATATGGAGAGATTGAAATGACTTCTTCTCCCCCTTTTTATCACATTACAGATGGTGTGTGGATTCCCAAGCGCCTACCTTGGGCGTCCGCCAGAGGTAATCCGATGCCACTGTAGCATGTATAGGCACATTTATGAAAGGAAAAAAGGGGTTAGTATCAGGTAAAGGTAAAGAGAGCCGTTAAATAAGCCTAAGAACATCGTGTATATGTTCCAAATATTTGGAGTTGGCTATATGAATCATGTTCTGTAATTTTGTTCTATTAAAAGTCATAATTTCGTGGGCAGAACTGTCAACATATTCATATTCTAACCGATTCATATGACTCTTATATAACTAGCTGGCTCATGAACAATTTTGCACACTTGCTCTCAAATATGAAGCTATTTTTTCCAAAAACGGTAGAAAGAGAAATTCATTTCATTTTCTAAAAACGCATATTGCACATTAAAATGCAACATGCCAAAGTTTCTTTCTTTCTCTATCAGTTAATTCTCTTTTTTTTCTAAGTACTCAGCACCCCTCTTACCAGTACCCGTACTCAGCACCCCTCTTACCAGTACCCAATCTTTCGACCTTCACCAAGTACAGAGCACCAGACCACCCAGGATCGGCTTTCTCCTGATTTCATCAAGCATACCAACACACATATAAATATGAAATATACACATTCTTTTTACATGTATATATTAAATTAGATGGCGGATTAGGTTTCAACAAGGCAAGCAACAGACCTGCAAGAACAAGCCAGGGAAAAAGTGCACCAGTTAGGATACAGATCTGATCAAGAAAAAGCCAAATCATGGATGCTGTTATACAAATTGACAACATGGCCCATCTGCATACACAAGTACATGCAGACATACCTATACACATGGTTACATGTTTTGCGCACACAAATAAAATTGGGGAACACATTACCAAGTCCTTCTCTTAGTATTAGAAATAGTATAGAAACTAGAAAGTAGTCACCCATGGTGTTTCTATTATGCTGGTGCAATCAGTTTCCTTATGTGAAGATCGTTCAAAGACTGTCAATGGTGAAATTCACGGTGTTGGAAGCTTGGAACCAGCAACAATATTCATATGGTAGCTCATAATTTTCCAATGCCTCAATACTGGCATTTTGGTGGGAAGTTAGTATGGCTTTGATTTCATTTAACGGGTAAAACAAGTGTTTAAAAGGAATAACATGATCTATATAGAATAAGGGAGTACACAAGAGAAGACAAAGATCAATAGAATGAAGGAAGCTGAAACCTTATAGTTGACCTTGCATTGGACAATATCCCTTTAGTCAAAGCAAGTCAACTAACAGAAGGTCAACCAAAGCACATAGACCAACAGACTGTAAAGCCTAAAAAGAGAGAATTATTATTTTCGGTTTACTTGCGAGATGTGTGCAAAAACGAATAAAGAAAATCTAAGAGAAAGAGAGAGGAAAGAAAAAAAAAAACAGGTCATCAACCACCCAAAAAGGGTCGAGGAGCGGTTTTTGAACATGTGTTTTTTCTAAATAGTTTTTCTTCTTCCCTAATATTTCTGCAGAGTTTCTGCAATAGAAGAAAACTAAACAAAAAAAAAGAGAAAATTTGAAACAAGATTCAAGGAACGGAAAAAAGAAGCCTTTTTTGTCCTGCAATGGTAGCACACAATGTATGCATGCATGCCAGCATAGAGGTACAAAGCAACCCTTCTTACCTTCTGCTTTCAGCCAACAGCAATGAGACTAGATTCTTTTGTTTCCTCCAGTAGTGGTAAGATTCTAGTAACCAATTGATGCTAAAATCCGGATATAAATTACTTGGTGCCTCCAGTGATCAAAGCTCTCTAAAAATTGTACCTCATAACTTTTAAACAGATGTAGAAATCTTTCTAGCACCAGGTTCTTGAGAAAACATACTCCTGTCTCGTTGTGAAGGTGATAATGGCGGGGGACTACGGGTCCCACCAGTATGGGCTTCTGGGTTGTAATGTTGAGAAGCCAAGTATTCGAGCGCTACAACAACATCACTTATGAGTGGACGGAAATTCGGCTGCTCTTGAAGACACATCACAGTAATGGCAATTGCATGGTGCAAACTGCGGACAGGAAAGCGACCTTGCAGCAAGGGATCAGCCAATTGAACAAACTTCCTCCGGTCCTTGAAAAAGGGACGAGACTGCAATGAAAGGAGAAAAAATCTAGAAGTTAACAAGTAGTTTGGAGGTACTTAGATGCTGAAAGGATTTTTCGTTATATAAATAACTCTGACAGATTGTTAATTCTTGTTCACCAGATTTATTTAAATTTCTTGGACTCGTGGCTTACTTTAATAACCCCATGAAGGTTTGAGCCTAACTGGCCCAGTCTTGGTTTGACCAACCCTAGGCTTCTGGTTGAGTAAGTGTAAGTCAAGTAACTGGTTAGGAAAACATCAAATATCAAACAATTAGAAACTCAATCTGCTCAAATTTTCAGAAAGATGGCAATGTTGCCTAGTTCAAGAGATGTCCAAGAAACAATCAGAGCGACGAGATTGATTGCCTTCAAATTTTTCCAGGAAGGTTCTAGAGAACAGCATGTACTGGGAAACAAAACTAGAAATAGTAACCAAACATAGAAAATACTTGTCTTGCTACATAATGCAATAGAGATGCCAAATCATTAAGGTCAGAGAAATGGACACTCATGTGTAAATGTTAAGGGAAAATGATAAAGAAAATGCATGACGGTGTGAGCACCACACAAATTGGTCATGCATTTTCTACCTGGCCCATGTCCAATCAGTGGGACACATATTGAACAGGCTATGAGCCAAAACCATACCAACTGGGCAACCTTACTGTCAGATGATGTCTTCCTGGCCTTCTAACCATATTTTTTTAGCTGTCAGTTTTATCTTCTACATTGGACTATATCAAGGGTATGGCCTTTTTCCAGATTTTTATCCACCCAGATAAGTTCAATTTCCATGGGTTGTATGGTCCATAATTTTTAATAAGGAGGGGGGAGGATAATATTGAAGGCACACTAACCAATTGTAAGTTATAGGCATTATAATAACCAAACATTAAAAAAACTAAGACAAAAAACAACAACATGATAACTCACCCAAGAAATTAGATTCTGCTCTCCTTGAACCTTATTAGAGCTGATAGCCTTCCGCCCTGTGATTAACTCCAACAAAACCACGCCAAAACTATAGATATCGGATTTGAGAGTCAGCTTACCACTCATGGCGTACTCTGGGGCACAGTAACCATATGTTCCCATCACCCTTGTTGAAACATGAGTGTTGTCACCAACAGGTCCCAGTTTAGCAAGTCCAAAATCAGAGAGCTTGGGATTAAAGTCATTGTCCAACAATATATTTGCAGATTTTAAGTCACGGTAAATAACAGGTGGATTTGCTTTGCAATGAAGATACTCGAGACCCCGAGCAGCACCAACAGCAATCTTCATACGGGTGTTCCACTCCAGTGTCTCCTTGTCTGGGTCCAGATCTGAAAATAGAAGCAAAGGTGGAGCTTCAGTTACGAAATATACTAAAGCAAGAGTGTGTTCAGATCCAAATTTGGGAGGATTTTCCCATATTTTCAGAGATCTCATACTCTACCCATACATGTGTTTTTCCTTGAGAATGACTTACTTACCAAGGAACAAAGTTACACTCTAACCCTCCTTTCTTCAGTTTAGGAAGTTTAAGCAGAAAGGATACTAAAACAAAAAGCGTATACAAGACCATAAAATCTGCTTGAAAGCTACTTCAATCTCTCTGATGCAGATGTGGGTTTTGTTTAAAAAGGCAAGCCATTTTAGAGGCAAGTAGACCACCGAAGTAGTTCCTGTGCAATTTTTTTTGGGGGCTAATTCCTGTGCAATTAATTACAACAATCTCTGATCCTCCAGAGCTTGAGAACAATTTGCAAAGGATATTACATGGATCAGATTATAGCAAATTAGCAATTACAACATAAAATGACGAGAACTGTCCCCAAGTCGTGTTATTGCTAAGAATCAATCAGTCCAAGTAGAAGTAAAAAAAGTATCAAAAAAGAATCAGGCCTGTGCCCATAAGATACTATTTGCGGCAACACTTTGAAAATGTGTTTCATAAATAGAGCAAAATTAGCAGCAGCTATTCTTTTATAAAGGATCAAGAAAGACTCCTGAAATGACAGCCTTTCCAGACCAAGAATCTGAAGATTTAAGAGAGGAAGTCAAAAATCAAAATCTAAAGGAACCAAAAACTTAACACAGCAAAACAGGTTGTTGATCTTCAGATCCTGTAAAAGTTATGACGCATTCCACTTTTAGAGAGCAAAATTTTCAGTCTAAGTATTTGACTGGGAAGCAGTCATAAGCATTAGGAAGCCATTTCCACTAGCTACAAGCACTATTTCTACATTCTTCGCTATATTTAAAGGTTTTGGTCCTCAACAGCCAACATTAAAATTATAAGGCTTAGTGTTAACTGTTGGGCACGGAAGCGGTGATGCTATCAATGGGTATTCACGAGAAAATATGACAAAGAGACAATACACAAGATATATAATGGTTCACCCAATCCAGGGCTACATCCACTCTAGAAATGGTCCAGATATACTTCCACTAATTAAAGAGAAGATTACAAGAGAGAAGATAAACAAAAATACACACACTCAAGAACTCTACCACAACCCTTGAAAGGCTCTCACACAACCTACAATTCTTTATTCACTTTCTTAACCCAAATCTGACCTAAACTCGAATCCTTTTAGGACAAAGACAACACAAAACCCAAACCCTTCAACACCGAACCAATATTCTCCACCATGAGAGCACACCGAGATAAAGCTGTGAGAAACTCTCTTCTCTTGAGAGCTAACAAAGGTTTTCCATGGGAGATTTCCCGTTCTCCATGGAAGCCCAACCCACACCTCACATCTTGCTTTCTCTCTGTCTTAAGGTTCTTACTCTCTGGGTTATCTCTATAAGCCTCCACCATAGGCTTATTTATAGCCACAAAACAATCTCACTCTAATTAGAACTTTCCCAAAACTCATCTCTATAAAAGAGGCAACTTCCTATTTCAAAATAAGAGTCTCCAAAACCCAACTCAAAATCCAACTGTCTAAAACGCGTCGACCACCGATCGATCGGCCATGCTTGGCCGATCGATCGCCCATGTTGGGTTTGCTCTAATTCAAGCCAAAATCCCCACAAATCTCCACCTTGGGGAGAATCCCGCAAACACCCTTCAATGTGTCATCTCGCTTTCAGTAATATAAAATTTTCTTTAAATCTTATGCAAACTCCACCGGCTTCGCAGGAAAAACTCCACCTCGAACAACGGCTTCAAACATGTCATTAATCTCATAACCCCGACAGCCTTGCAAATCTCAAATCTGCAATCCCAAAACTCGAACACAAGCTCTGACACCAATTTGTTGGACGCGGAAGCGGTGATTCTATCAATGGGTATTCACGAGAAAATATGACAAAGGGACAATACACAAGATATATAGTGGTTCACCCAATCCAGGGCTACGTCCACTATAGAAACGGTCCACATATACTTCCACTAATTAAAAAGAAGATTACAAGAGAGAAGATAAACAAAAATACACACACTCAAGGACTCTACCATAACCCTTGAAAGGCTCTTACACAACCCACAATTCTTTGTTTACTCTCTCAACCCAAATCACAAAACCCGAACCTTCAAAACCGAACCAATACTCTCCACCATGAGAGCACACCGAGATAAAGCCGTGAGAATACTCTCCTCTCTTAAAAGATAACAAAGGTTTTCCATGGGAGATTTCCCGTTCTCCATGGAAGCCCAACCCACACCTCACATCTTGCTTTCTCTCCCTCTTAAGGTTCTTACTATCTGGGTTATCTCTATAAGCCTCCACCATAGGCTTATTTATAGCCACAAAACAATCTCACTCTAATTAAGACTTTCCCAAAACTCATCTCCATAAAAGAGGCAACTTATTATTTCAAAATTGGAGTCTCCAAAACGCAACTCAAAATCCAGCCGTCTAAAACGCGTCGACCACCGATCGATCGACCATGCTTGGCCGATCAATCGCCCATGTTGGGTTTGCTCTAATTCGAGCCAAAATCCCCACATTAACAACAAAATTTAAGGTAGTTTAATCATTATTAAGTAAAACTTATGGTGCTTTGATGGACTTTTGCATTGAGATTTATTACTGTTTGGGTTTTTTCGTTCCTATTAATAGCTATTATGGAAGCATTGAAAGGAAAATTATTTGAATTTACTAAATAAAATATGCCATGAGGCTTTTAATTACTCGGAAAATTTTTGCACGTAGAAACCCTTGCAGGAGGGTTTACCTAGTTTCCCTCTAACAAAACTCACCTTCGATTGATTGGCTTTTCATCTCTTGCTAGGATTTATTTCCCCTAGAATACAAGCTGTTAATTGCAAACAATTTTAATTACACAATGCCCCAAATATCATCATAAAGACTAGTCTAGTACTTCACAAGAAATCCTTTAGGTTAAAACTTGATACCAAGTTATATCACAGTGCTGGCACATCCATCACTGGCTACAACTAGAAAGTTCCCTCGAACTAAGGGAATAAACCCATATGCAAGTGGCTAGTGCATGCGATCCACATCATTACTAGCATGCACACATTGAGATAAGCTAATTGAGACAAAGCCAGAGGATTCTCGTTTAAGAGTTCCACCATCGGGCCTCACATTGACTTTGCTCTGAAACCGGCCCCTAGTGGCATACCGAAGTAGGACGCCAAAAAATGGCAAACCCTACAACCCAAACAAATGGCCAACTCATCCAAAAACGTTATCTACCCAACACCAAACATCTCACTCATATGAACGTTAACATTTAGCCCCGAACCACTTCAAAATGTCTCAAGAGACATCTAAGATATCCCAACTACAAGTGAGTAGTATCACACAGGACTACAATGTAATTAGAAAATTGAAGGTGAGATACAATCAAACCATCCAAGCCTACAGAGAAACCTTGGTTTACTGATTAACCAGCTCAAAGCCTTGGACCTTGGTGACAATGATAAAAGAAAAGGGAGATAGCCAGTCAGCTTCTTAGGCCAACAAACTCCTAAAATAGTCATCAAACAACCATTAACAAAGATCAAAAAGGAGACCATAGCATAACAAGTTTGCATCTAACCCTAGCCATCAAACAACCATTAAGAAGGATTGAAAAAGGAGACCAAAGCATAGCAGGCTTTCATCATGTTGAATATTGTTTGGTCTCTATTGTACTTTTATGGTATAGTAGACCTTTGGGTGTTAGTATGATAGAATGTATGTAATAATGGCATGCTTGTAATATTTATTTCTAGAGGTTAAGTACATAATCTAATGCGAGAGAAGGGTTAAGCTCTCTATTCTTTCTCTTCTTCTTCTTTCTCCTCTTCTCCTTCTTTCTTCTTTCAAAACTTAAGCCTAAACCAAACTAATCAAGTCAACTTAGTATCAGAGCATCTCAAGATTTAAGGGGGCGTATGGCTAAGGTATGAATGACCTAGTTTTTTCTCTCATTTAATGAGCCTTGATGTGTAGGGACTTGTGGTATTGATTTCAGAATTTTTTGAGGCATGGAGATGGGGGTTTTGTGAAGTTAGTTGGTTGGGTTTGATGCGTATAGGAATTCCGAAATATTTGTGGTCACTGTGGGCTATGAAAATCTCACCGTCCATTGCCCAAGTGTGTGTGCAATGGCACACACCTGATCTCAATCTCTCGGAGAGACGGTTTGGGTTCACGCGTGCCTATGGCACACGCAGTACCTTTAGCTGTCAGCATTAAATGCTGATGGCTAGCACCATGTTACCCAGCTAAGCAAGAGTAGGGTTGATCCGTGAGGATAAACCTCACGGATCCACCCTAAGTGGTAGCTCCCAAAAAAGGTTGACACATATTCATCCGTGAGGGTTAAAACCTCACGAATCCAACCTTAAAGTGTTGGCCTCCAAAAGGCTAACACATATCCATCCGTGAGAAACAAAACCTCACGGATCCAATATTTAGTGTTAGCCTTCATGAGGCTGACACATGTTTATCCGTGAGGACCAAAACCTCACGGATCCAACCTTCAGTATTGGCCTTCATTAGGCTAACACGTGACATGTCCGTGAGGACAAAACCTCATGGATCACATGGATCATATTTAGTATCAGTTTCTAAGAGACTGACACGTGTCCAACCGTGAGGACCAAAACCTCACGGATCCAACTTTGGTGTTAGCCTCTGAGAGGTTGACATCTGTCCCAACCGTGAGGATAAAACCCCCACGGATCATATTTGGTGTCAGCCTTCATGAGACTGACACGTGTTCATATGTGAGGACAAAACCTCACGGATCCAACTTGGAGTGTCAGTCTCCGAGAGACTGACACGAGTCCAATTCTTGAGGACAAGTCCTCACGAATCAAATATAATATTCTGGATCTAACCCAGACCACAGGCATCACCTAGTGATCCGTGGTTGAGACCTATGGTCTCATATTGTGATCCGTGGTTGAGACCTGTGGTCTCACCTTGTGATCCGTGGTTGAAACCTGTGGTCTCACCTTGTGGTCCGTGGTTGAGACCTATGGTCTCACCTTGTAATCCATGGTTGAGACTTATGGTCTCACCCTGGTCCATGGATTGACCTAGGTCAGTCTATCCTAGCTTACAATCAGTATTTGACTGTCATGGGACAGAGAATCCTTGATAAAAAAGGATTCTCTGTCAAGCTATGGGAAATCTCAAGATAAGAATCCCCTCTTTTAAAATATCATGGAATGCCACATGGCACCCCATGATTACTTTATGATTAGGACTAAATCATTTATCCTAGGAAATGATGAGATTAAATATCCTCATTTCGAATAGTACTAGGATTCTCCTCAAAAAGAGGAAACCTGGTACAAGAGTCCTCAAAAGAAGAGGATTCTCTTGAGCTTGAGGACTCTCCCAGATAAGGGAAAGCCGTAAGCTGGCATCCTCTAAGAGGAGAGCCTTTTTTGACTTTCCTAAAATAAGGGAGTCAAAGAGGGAATCCAAAAAAATGGATTCTCTCTAAAACTCATAAAATGTGTGTTTTTCACCAAAAAAAAACGAACACACGAAGATACAGAAGGAAGAAAGAAAAAAACTCTCTCCTCCCTTTTAAGCAGTAGCAAAAAAAACAAGCAAGCAACTGAAGAAGAAGACTCCCTTAACATGGAGAATATGAGGTGAGCCCTTAAACATGGCCACCATTCTTTTTCTTTATTTGAAAAGACCTCAATGAGACACTTGTAACGCCTACATGGGATCTGGGCAACCCCATTGAATAAATAAAAATATATTTATTTAAATATTTGTTCTTCTTTTATTCTTCATCTTAATCAGAGGTTCTTCCCCAATAAAGGGAAGGTAATTTAACAGTCTGAGTTTACTCAGATTGGAAGGATAGTCCCCCACAATAAACTCTATACAATAACGGAGGAAATTTGAAAGCAAAGAACAAATTTTGCGCTCACAGTCACATGTTGATTGGTGGAGTATTGATGCTCCGATGAGGATTTTACTCCTCTCTAGTTATCATGAAAATGTATTTTTTGGCTTGTTTAGCAAAAAATTTCAATGGCAATGTACATGGGAGGTGGTATTTGATCTCTCATGAAGGTGGTGTGTTAGTCGGGTGCCTCCTAAGTGTTTGAGGAAAGTTGTATGAAAGTGAAAAGTGTTCCATGAAGATGATGTGCAAGTTGAGTGTCCTCCAAGTGTTTGAGGAATGTTGTGTGAAGTTGGAAATGTTGTTTGGGCCCTCTAACTGTTTGAGAAAAGATGTGTGAAAGGGAAAAAAGTCCCTCATTCTAGCCATTAGTTAATTGATGATTCTTCCCTTCCTATTGCTTTAATGAAAGGTGTTCGTTCTTGTGCTCAACTTATCTCTAATTCTCTCATATTCTGCTTTATCTCATTCGTATCGCTCATTTGTCTTGTCGTTGTCTTCTGTATCAATTCTTCGTAGTATGACAGATGTTCTATCTCAGCCAAAGTGGTGAGAGACAATGGAAGAGGAGATGCGGGCTCTTGAAAAGAGTGGCACTTGGGATGTTATTAAGCTTCCTAGGTACAAAGCAAGGCTTGTTGCTAAAAGATACACCCAAGCTCATGGTATAGACTACCAGGAGACCTTCGCCTCATAGCCAAGATGAACTTTATAAGAGTGTTGTTGTCTCTTGTTGTCAACCAAGATTGACCCTATGTCTTCCTACATAGTGACTTGGAAGAAGAAGTGTACATCACACCTCCTCTTCCTCTTGGATTTATAAGTTCATCGGCCAAGGAAAAAATGTGCAAGTTAAAGAAGACATTGTATGGCCTAAAGCAATATCTTAGAGCCTGATTTGAGAAATTTTGCACTCCCATGTTAAAGAATGGCTACAAGCAAACCACACCCTATTTATCAAACATTCCAACCAGAAAGTTATTATCCTTATTGTGTATGTGGATGATATTGTGGTGACCAGGAATAATTATGATGAAATGGGAAAGTCAAAGAGCAAGTTGGCAGCAAAATTTGAAATCAAGGATTTGGGTTGTCTGAACTAAAGTACTTCCTACGGATGGAAGTTGTCATATCAAATGAAGATATCTTTACCTCTCAGAGAAAGTATGTGCTTAACTTACTTGAGGAGACGCGGATACTGGGGTGTAAACCCAGTGACACCCATATTGATGTGAACCAAAAGCTCAGTGGGAGACAGTGAGGAACGTCTTTCAAATTTAAGGAGGTATCATAGACTTGTAGGGCGCCTAATTCAATTCTCTTTGACCAGGCCAAACATTGCATACATTGTCAATGTTATCAGCCAGTTTATGCACGTACCGACCTCAGGACATCTAGAGGCAATGTGCAATATCCACTCAGGTATCTCAAGTCCACCCCTGCGAAAGGATTGATGTATGTTAGTCATGGCAACTTAAGCCAAATGTCACCCACCTTAAGTCTAGAGATATAATTAGCTCTCCTACCATTAGCAATTTTGAGAGAGAAAAAAAAGGTATGTTTTTGTCAACTTCTTTGAGCCACTTAACTCCAGATTTTTGTGTCTAACTGATTTCCTCACTAATTAACAAGTCATGCAATTCCTTTTTCAAAACTTTTCTTCTCTTTAATAAAGTCCCCTTTAAGGCACTAAACTCTTTGTTATCTATTTTTTCAATATCCTCTAGGATTTTCACCTTCTTGATCGAAATGTTTACAAGAAACTCCAAGGTCCATCTTTTGATTCTTTGCTTTAAAGCTTTAACTTGAAACCAAAGAGCATGCCAGTTAAATCCTTAAATTTAGTCTCCTTCCAAGCCGCCTCCACAACATTCAAAAAAAAATTAGGGCATTCAACGTCTCAACCACATGCTCTGAAATCTAAAAGGGGTTGGACTACTTATCGAATTGACTATCCCCAGCATGATGGGTGTGTCGTTAGAAATTAGCCAAGGGAGAACTGAATAAGACATGGGCGAGAAATAATCCTCCCACACATCGCAATATAATAATCTATCAAGTCTACTCAAGGTATCTTGAACATTTGACCAAGTACATTGAGCTCCACGCAGCAGACTATCTATCACAATTTGTCTATCCATGAATTCCCCCAAAGTCTCTCCTTTTGTGATTTATCCTACACCCTACTTTCTTTTAAAAAGAAAAATGTACCATATTAAAATCCCTCCAAGACACCAAGGGTGGCCCCATCTAACCCCACAAAGACCCAAAATCATCTTGAATATTGCAACACAAGATGAATACAAAGAAGGCCCCTTTTTCCGACTCCATAACTCCAACCACTTTTTAATTCCAGATTATCAAGATACACCAATGGAAGGGAAAGCTACCCACTCTAATAAAGAGGCTTTTGAATCTCAAGATCCCTCCAAGACACCAAGGGTGGCCCCATCTAACCCCACAAAGACCCAAAATCATCTTGAATATTGCAACACAAGATGAACACAAAGAAGGCCCCTTTTTCCGACTCCATAACTCCAACCACTTTTTAATTCCAGATTATCAAGATACACCAATGGAAGGGAAAGCTACCCACTCTAATAAAGAGGCTTTTGAATCTCAAGATGCAAAACCCAATGCTGAGCCTTGAACAAGAAAAGGGAGAAGAACGAATGAAAATATTTAAGAGTCTTTGTGAACTTACTAATCGTATTCTATTGTAGGACAGTAGGAGAGGCTTGTAAGTGAAGTAATAGTCCAAGTAAAACCAAGTGTTCTCGTTTTTTGGGAAATATTGTGAAGCAAAAGAAACTCATTTTTTAATGGTTTCACAGTCTTTTAGGTGAGTGCTGATTTCTTACATGCCCAACCGTAAAAGTTTCCCCTCTTTCGTACTAAAATCCACAATTCCCTTCCCTAACCCTAAAGAACCCATCCCCCCCTCTTTGTTTTCCTAAAACCCACAATTCCCATAGTATTTTTGCTTTCTCTGCATAAATGCCTATAAAGGGAGACCTCAAACAAGTGAGGCACTTTTAATGGATGAAACATAAATGGGGGAATTCTAATATAACACGAGGCATGAGACTGTGAAGGAACTGATCAGTTAGAAATCTCAGAATATGAACATTAAAAAAAAAAAATTGCATTTTATGAAATAGACTTACCAAACAGATGGTCTTCCAAGCTTCCCATTGACATGTACTCATAAACCAAGAGCCTTTGATCTCCATCAGTGCAGTATCCAATCAAGTTGACAAGATTAGGATGATGTAGAAGGCTTAACATGAGAACCTCCACAATGTATTCCTGATTCCCCTGAAGGCCATTCAGATCAAGTTGTTTGATTGCAACAATCTGCTCAGAGATATCCAAAGCTTTAATGAAATCCATGGATCAGTAATATTCCAAAATATAATCAACTAATTTAACATGAAACAACATAATGAGAGTCTACAGGGAAAGTAATGACCCAGTTTTCTTTTAGAATAAATAATTCAAAGGCATAAATGAAGAAAAAAATTCCTTATATGGAAAATCAGTTTCTATCATCAATTCTTCCCTGGTAAAAACTTTGGACAAGAAAAGGAGAAGGGGGGAATCAAAACATGTCTAACCACTTGCCTGGCCGGTTTCTAGGCACCCTTTATAAACCTTTCCAAAACCCCCTTCCCCGATCAAATTAGTAGCCTTAAAATTCCTTGTCGCAGTTGCCAGTTCACGAAATGTGATGCTACGTGCACCACTACGTTTCGGACTGTTGCTATCCTTGCCTTTACCATCCAAAGGCTCTTTTCCCCTGCCATGTTCTGCATAAACAATCAGAAATTCAACAAACTGCAACAAAATGAGAAACTCAAAAACATTCTCCAATTAAAATTCAAAGCTAATACAAAAGCAGAATTCCAGTAAAAATAAGTCTTTCCCCTCCCACTTACTACAAATTCAAAGCAAAATTCCAGTAAAGACAACAAAGAACAAGAACATTGTATCGAAAGCTCAGAAGATTCAAGACAAGAACGAGAAATGGAGTAATTGAGATAGAGGGAGAGAGAAACCTGAAGAATCCACAGAACAGCTAGAACTAGATGGAATGCCATTACTGTCTTCAATCTTCCCGACGTCCTTACGTTTGGGACTTATACAAGAAAAACAACTCATCCTTATAACAGAGGATTACGCGAGAATCGAAACAAACCCTATTTCTAACACTAAACAATCTCAAACTCTACCAACACTCAAAATACAGAAAATGCAGCTTCATTCTCCTCTGCAAATCAGTGAACGATCAAGAAACGAAACCAAAGTTAGAAACTCTGAGATCTTAAACGCAAAAATCCAAAAAAAAATCATAATAAAATATGGGAATAAAAACAAAAATTGGAGGATAAATTTTACTAGAAATGCTGAAAAATGCTGAAAATATGAAATTAAATAATTTTTATAAAATACATGAATTCAAGGAAATCTTAACAGAAAAGCCCTAAAATCGCTGGGTTTGAGATTTGGGTGGCGAAAGGATGGGTTTCTGATATTTTCAGCGGCATTTTTAGCTCCACTATCTGCGGCGGTTGTGTCGGTCTCTCTCTCTCTCTCTCTCTTAAAAAGAATTGATGATTGCTGGGAAAATGGAGGTCGCTCTCCATCTTTCTCTCTCTATCTCTATCTTATTTTCGTTGAACATTTAAACGTTTCGGTGGGAGATGTTTAAAAGTATGTTTACTGCACTTTGCATTTCTGTATTTGACTTTTTTTAACCCCAGTTTAAGTATGAACCGGAGCTAGGTTTCACGCGTTGAAGTGGTAGTGGTACTTCCCTTTTCCAGCAGTAATTATGGGAGAAAATTACGCTACAAAAATGTCACTCTCTTTTCTTATAATTACACAAATACCACTCTATTTTCTCATTATTACAAAACTGTCATAGCCGAAAAGGTTAGGGAAAAAACTAAAACAACTCCGATTAGGCCTTTTAAAAAAACTTTTTAACAACGGTGTCCTGCCGGCCCTACCTTTGGGATAGGGTTGTAGCCTTAGTAACCCAAACCGTCTACCTTAGTATATGTTCTCCCTCTCCTCTCACGGTTTAAGAGTGTAATCGCATCAAGAGAGTAATTTTTTATTTTAGAGAGCGCGATCTCTTATTTTAAAGTGTAGTATTTGAACAAATGGGACAGAACTTCTTTCTTTTATGGCGGCCATTTTCACCACATGTAAATTTATAACTATGAAGAAGAAGAAACAAACGGATTTCAAAATTTTATATTCATAAAAGGTAAAAGACATTTCAGCCTTTTGTACAATAAGGCAGTAGTGTCAGGCAACTCGGGCCTCTTTTCAACATTTTTGAGGTTATTTATTTTTTTATATTTTAATGTTTACTTTATTGGAGAGATGAGATCAAATTCACATATTCAAGTCAATTGCAATTGAACCTCTCCCTAAGTTCAATCACACCGAGAGGTCAATAAATGTCCTTTTAAATTTTATTAATTGTGGTTAAAATTAATTAATTCTTAAGATTAAATAATATAACCTTGATTTAAAAATAAAAATACTAAAGTATTATTTATATATGTCGGCAATCCGGAGGCACTCTCGACCATATCCTAAATTGAAGGCACTCTCGACCCTATCTTAAATTGAAACTTACGCTTTCACGCTCCCGCTCCCGCTCTACTTACTTAGGTTATGGCCTAGTCAATTCAGGTTCTTGAAAGATTAGGGCAGAGTTAAGGTATTGCCCTTAAAAGTAAGGGGAAGGATTTGGACTGATCCCTACTCCAGCATGCACTTTGAGTACCTTAAAAGTAAGGGGAAGGATTAGGACTGATCCCTACTCCAGCATGCACTTTGAGTACCCTACACTAACTCTAACCCCTTAATATTCGAATCCTAATTCCTTGAAATACTAACCCTAACATTGTGATTATCCCTAACACTTTCATTACAATCATAGTTTGTTGTCAAGATAGCTTTTATTTTATCTAGTTTTATTATTATACTTGTTTTACTTTATTTTTATATTTTAAATAATTTCAATTGAATTACCCATTGTGTTGGCATTCAATGTGAAAAAAAAAATCATTATCTTGAATGAGAACGCTTTTTTTTTCCTCGACCCTGCCCTATCCTAGCACTTATAAGTAAGGGCGGGGTTAGGGTTGACTCCTGCCTTGCCCCAACCCTGCCTTTTGACAGCCTTAGCTCCGGCTCATTTTTAACCTCTTAAACCCCACCGGAATTTTCATATTGTAA
The DNA here is from genome assembly GCA_015143295.1 of Tetracentron sinense. Lineage (NCBI taxonomy): Eukaryota > Viridiplantae > Streptophyta > Magnoliopsida > Trochodendrales > Trochodendraceae > Tetracentron > Tetracentron sinense. Next base: position 22,547,665 of record CM026574.1, read on the forward strand.
TAAACTGCCTTAACAACAATTGGTAGTCGAATATATATGGTTAGGCCGCAACTCATCTAAGATTGGTTAGTAGTAATTAATGGGTTAAAAAGTCAAGCCCAACTTAGAATGGGATAAATATCGTTAACCTATCAACCAACTATCACACTGTTCTCGAGGGAATTGAACCATCAACAACCCACAAGGGAGATATTCAAGCTGCCACTGGTAGAAGCCAGCCGGTCTTCCCCTCCCATTGATAATGACAGATTTATGTCATTCACGCGTTTAGCATAGTAAGTGTGTGGGGTCTCTCTCACTCTCATTACAATGCCAAGGTTATTTTAGACATGTTGTGCTTCCATTCTTTGGTTGCTTAGAAAATTAAGATAAGTAGTCAGATTAATTAAAACATTTGGAACAAAACAAATACATAATTACATGAATTAGAGATAAGTTAAATCATTTTTCAATCCTTAAGAGAAACTATTAGATCACAGAGGATTAATTCCCTTAATTAAGCAATGATATTTGAGAATTGACTTGTCGATGATCCTTCCATTAGAAGGCTACCATCATCAGCTCTACTCTATTTTCTATTCAAAATTAAGCACAGAAGATTAATTTAAGCCTTCCACTTGACTCTCTTTTTGTCTTGAGTTTGGCGGATTTCCCAAAGTTTAGTTTTTGGAACCAAATCCTTGTCCAGTTATATCGTTGAGGTCACCACGTGTCCCTTTTAACACCCATTAACTATGGTTAAGGTTCACTCACTCCTAAGGTTCACCCACTTATCTTTGATTTTTAGGGAAAAAAAATATCAACCAACATTAAGGGGTGTCAAAAGGGACAAGTGGTGACCTCAACTGCGTAACCGGACTCCCTCAAGTTGATTATAACCGTAGAGGATTTGGTTCTTAGATTTTTTGCTATGAAAGGACGGGAAGCCAACTTGGATGAATAAAGCCAGTGTATGGTCTCACGGATAAGTTAGCCCATGGGCCCATGTCCGGCTTAAGCATGGTCTTCTGAGTCGAGATCAAAATTCTCAAGCATGGGCCCTACGTACTGACGAGGAGCTATAGATTGCTCCTCGTTTAATTTTTTTTTAACCTTGTAGTTAAATTTTTTTATCTTTTTTTCTAAAAACCAAGTATAGATGGGTGAATTCTAGGGGTGTGTTTGTTTGGCGAGAAAATGGGTGAAAGATAAGAAAAAAAAAATGAAAAGAAATTTAAATTTTCTTTCAAAATAACCATCAATTGAGGGAGGAAGCTTTTGGAAAAAAAAATTTACTTTTTAAAGTACAAGAAAATAAAAGACCTTAATTGCAAACCAAACATAAGTAAGTATAAGAAAATTCATTTTTCTTTTACCCTATGTTTGGTTGCTGAGAAAATAAGTACAAATATGGAAAAGAAAAGAAAATTAGACAAAACACAATTAAACTTTGCATTAGAATTCCAAAATTTTCCTTTCTTTTCCATATTTTCACCTATTTTCTCGACAATCAAACATAGCATTATGCTATGTTTGGTTGTTGAGAGAATAGGTGAAAACATGGAAAAGAAAAGAGAATTTTGGAAAAGAGAATTTTGGATTTCTAATACAATTTTTAGTTGTGCTTTGTCAAATTTTCTTTTCTTTTCCATGTTTTCACTTATTTTCTCGACAACCAAACATAGGGTTATTGTCTCTCACTTTCTCATCAATGATCAAATATATCTTAGGAGTGAGTGAATCTTAATTAAAGTTGGGTTTAAAAGAGGACACGTGGCATGAAAGAGGAGCCGAGACGCTCTCCTCACGTCACCTCCCGAGAGGTTCCCTACCAGAAACAACAACTACGCAGACTGTGGGCCCCACGAGATCAAACCGTTACGATTCCTCGCACAAATAGAAAGCTGGTTTAGACTTTAGAGTCTAATACATCAATTTTTACCATTTTTATTCTTATCCTCCATGATGAGTAGAGTAGGACCAAATTCGTGAACCCAAGATAGGCATGAACCCAGCCATGCCTGGCTGGAACACCTGTTTTCCAGTCAAAATATAAAACTACTTGAGCTTGGTTTTTGTGTGATAAATGGTGGGTGGGGGGGGGGGAGCCCGGATTCTCTGGCAGGGGGGCTAACAATGGAGTTTGGCCCCGAATTTTTTTTTTAAAGCCAAGTTCATAGATCATCATGTTTGTTTGTGTCGGTTTGTAAAGAACATATTTTTCTCAAAAGTTTACAGAGGTTAGAGCCCCCGTCCTGCCAGTTCCACACCTCAACCAGACTACGACTACTAAATTAAAAAAATTCTAAAATTTCAGGGGGGCCAGCTTGAGCCCCCTTCTTGCCAGCTCCACACTCTCCCAGGCTATTAATTCAAAATATTTATTTTTTTTCCTAAAATTTCAGGGGGGCTTCAGCCCCAGAGGCCCCATATGGCTCCTCCCCTGGGGTGAGGATAGGAAAGAGAAATGGGCCAGTGCCAGCCCAAGATGCCAAAACCATAGCCCAGTGCATCCTAAGCTGGGACTAAAAAACGATGCTTAAGATCACAAATATTCAAATTGTCGTCGTCGATCCTCTCCAAGGCTTCTAAGAAACCATCTGGACTAGAGTTTCATCGCTTGAATTGATGGTTAGGACTAGGGTTAAGACTAGGAATCAATGGCGGAGCTAGGATCCTCTTGCAGGGCTGATAATAGGGGTTCGAGGCAGGATTTTTTTTTTGAGAGCCAAGTTCATGGGCCATCGTGTTTGTTTATGTCCGTTTGTAAAGAATATATTTTTTCTCAAAAGTTTGGGGGGTTAAAGCCCCGTCTTCCTCAGCTCCGCCCTTCTCTTAGGTATTAATACTATATTTCTTCCCGAAATTTTAGGGGGGCTTCAGCCCCTGACCCCATGTGGCTCCGCCCCTACTAAGAATGATAGGTTTTCAAAGATTAGAATTCGAATAAGGGTTAAAGTTTGGAGGCGTACTACCCCCTACTCTTATTAGCCAAAAACCAACATTTGTTAAAGCAATGTGTAAGTGTTGGTTTTTGATGAAAACAATGAGAGGTGCTGGTTTTTGGATGAGAGTAGGGCTAGTACAAACTCCATTGTTTTTGTCTGAGATTTCATTTTTGGAAATTAGAAAGGAAGGTCGTCCTTTTGGTACGCTCCAGATTTACAAAGCTTATAAAGCTTTACAGCTTTTAAAGCTTTATTCTTTCTTTAACCAACTTCTAAAATCCCTCTGGCTACAATAAAAGAGCAAGTTCGAAAGCTTCATCAAGGTGGTGGGTTTGCGGAGCTGAACGCCCCCTGGGATCTCACCATTTTTTCCCGCCTCCAAAAACTCAAACCAAAATGATTTAGGCAGATCCGAAGTGAGATTCGTTAATCGGTCAAATTGAGTCTAAAATTCTAACAAAGTGGATGTTTCTCAAAGCCAAGCTAGCGCACCCGTCGGGTTGGATTGCTCTTCGTTCCTCAAATCTCGAAATAGAGCCTCGGTGAATTGGGTCCAACACACCGCACCAAAGCTTTGCACCACCCAATAATACCATGGCACTGCATCACCTCTAAATGAATCATGGACAACTCAAATCATTTCTTGATCGGAAATATTGTTGTCAACCTTATACTGTTCATCCCGAAAGACCCACCCATATGGATCTTGGCCATCAAAAACCGTGGAAATTCAATGGCCTTGAATCTATTGGATGTTTCTTGCTTAAGTTTTTTCATCTATTATCACATGGCTTTCACATCCACCTCCAAAATCTTGAAACGAGTCTCATCAGCCATGGCTCTAATTCCAATTGATATGGTCCCAGATTTACAAAGTTGATTAAACAGATATATAGGATGAAAAAGTTTGATGAGAGAGATCTTCCACCTAACACTTATGTTTATTCATCATTACATATTTTCACATGCCTTGCATCTTTAAAGTTTTATTCTCTCCTAATCAATGCCTATAATCTCTCTAGCTACGGATTACAATAAAAAAAAAAGTCCTATTAATAAGTAAAAACAATTTAAATAACGAAACTAAAAAATAACAAGAATTAAAAACCTATACCTCATCTAAAAATATCACATCATCAACACCCATTGCAAATGGATTGAATTACTTTTCTTTTTCTTCTTCCTCCTCTCCACTCCCTTATCCAATGGAGGCGTTCCTCTCTCTCTCTCTCTCTCTCTACAATCAGGGGTCTTTTTCTTTCTTTTTTTCTTTTTTTTCATGGTTTGTGATGTTTTAGGGGAGGGAATGCCCATATTATTCCGTCACAATCTCGATATAAGCAGTTATAAGTGATTTAATAGGTTTCAAGAATTCAAACCAAGCATTCCCATATGCTCCGGTTAGAACAAGCCTGGTTATGCTGGATAGGAACACTTGTCTCAAACGTAGTTAATTTGCTTGTTTTTTTATTAATTTTTTGTGGTATGTTTTTCTTCTAAAAAGCCGTTAGAGTTAGCACTAACATTAAGAAGTTAATGCTGCAAACTAAAGTCAAAGAGATAGGTGTCGCTTGTGTGTTATAACCAAACTCGTTCTTACAGGTTATAAGCATGCAACTTGAGGTGACAAACCCCGTGGACGCCTAAGCAGTAGCCTAAGGCGTTCAAGGCTTCGCTTGATGAACTCGTTATGGGAGAAATCTCTCCCAATATAATATTTATATATGATGCGTTGTTTTTTAATAAGAAGTTCTGCAATTCATATAAATTGCAAAATCTTCATTATCAACAAGCACTTTGAGGTAATTATAGGAATAATAAAAAAAAATTTCAAGTGTTGGGAATAAAAAGAAAAAAAATAGTCTACAATAACTGACAAAATGGAGAGAAAGAGAGGAATAATGGGGGATAAAAAATATTTTTTTAAAAAAAACTAGCTACAACATACAATGACAACGAATGGGAGAGAGCGTGTCTGAGAGTAGGACTGAATTAAAAAACAGAAAAATAGTTCGGCAGTCAATGTGAGTACCGAACAAGAGAGAGGGAGAGAGAAAGAGGTTGTAACTTCTCTTATTTATTTTCTTCCTTCTTCTCTTTGTTACCAAGAAATGTAATAAAAAAATACATCATAAATAAAATATATATAATTATGAGACAAACTTATTTAAATTGTAAAAGCCCTTTTTTAAGATAGATTTATGAGAATTTTGGGGGGCTAGAGAAAATTTGTGGTATTTAAAGGTCTTTTGTTGTTATTGGATTACCTAGGCCTAGCTATATGTCTGGTCATCTAGGCAATGTCTGTAACAACCATGCAAAAAGACAGAGGAGACTATATGGTCCACCCACAAATAAAGGAAGAGAAAGACTAATTGGTCCACCAATTGAGCGAGAGAGTGTATGTTAGCATGAGAAAAATATATTTGATACGGTATAATCTATTTTTTCTTCTTCTTCTATTTATAAACCTTTTTTTGTTGGATATACAAATCTTAACATATATTACGGTAAAAGACACGAAAAGCATATAAACTAGCATGTTTTTTTTGTTGACTAAACTATCATCTTTAAATAATATAATTTTTTATATCCTTAAACAATAAGGGATAAGTACCGTTTAGTCACCCTAAGTCAAAAATTTCACTTAAAATGGCATGGTTTGAAAAGTTTTACCAAATAGGGTATGTATCCTAATATTACCCTTACTAGTGTTTGGTTTTATATGTATAGCTAAGGGGTAAATATGTCAAAAACACACCCTTGTAGGTAGTAAAAATGCAAAGCGTGCAATTTTTTATAAATATGTCAAAAGCATGCCTTTTTCGGTAACAAAAATAAAAAGCATGCCCATTTAGGTGAAACGCCTAAACAATAATAATATTACGTATATCAAAATTATAATAATGGTCGCCTAGGTGGCCAGGCGCATGAGCCTACCAGAGAGGTGAACCATGGTCGTAGATATTCAACTTCTTAGTAACTTTTTCTAAAATCCTAATGGAGAATGCCAACTGTAGATGCGGAGACCCTAAGACGCCCCAAATTTTGACAAATCGACAAACGCATGAGAAGGGGGTCCACGCCCTAGGTATTTGTCTTTTTGTCAAGAAAGAGGTGCCGCCCGCCTTTATGGCTAAGCAAAATCCAACCCTAATTGGGTTAACCACTCCCCACCACCACCAACAAAAAATAATAATAATAATGCAAGAGCCGACATGGAAACACATTTCATATACAATCGAATTGGGGTCCATCTACTTAGACCCCGCACAAGAGTATAAAGGCAAGGAGTGGTTTTGATGTGAAAAACTATGTCTTAGAGAGAATTCTGAGACTCTAAACCGACATGCAATAGACCCATGTATATCTCTAAATATTCAAAGAGTCTTATCTTTTCAGATATAAAAAAGTAAACAAAGTTCTTATTTTGTTCAGAGAGATGTTTGCGAGTGTCAACTTCATTCTATCATAACTGCTGCTGCCATTCTAGTTTGTATCGAACTGCTTTCTATCCTCTTTGGTTCCACCTGTCTTCATGGAATATTCGTTGGGCCAACTTGAATTTTTGAAGTTTGAATGAACTAATCAGATTAAAAAGCTATCTGGGTGTCTCAGATTTGCCAGTCTCATAGCATTTTCTCTTGTTTCTGTAAGTTTTTCTTATTTGGATTCAGTGGAAGAAGAAAATCATGTGTATTGCTGTGTTTATGTGGCAAGCCCACCCAGTCTACCCATTTCTTCTCTTGCTCAACAGAGATGAATATCATGACAGGTGGGTTTGATTTTAGTTGGGTTATTCTATTTTATTAGAATTTGTGTGATTTCATGGAGTTTAGTAATCTTTTTTGTGGGATTATTTAAAGGCCTACAAAGCCAGTTTCATGGTGGGAAGGTTGTGAGATATTGGGTGGGAGGGATGGGGTTGCAGGAGGGACATGGTTGGCTTGTACAAGAGAAGGAAGGTTGGCTTTTCTCACAAACGTTTTGGAACTTCATCCCTTCCTTGAAGCAAAAAGCAGAGGAGACCTGCCAGTTCGTTTCCTGGAGGTATTTTTGATTCAATATCTCCATCTTTTTGTTGTATTGGTTTAGGTTAATACCCATTAAACTTTATTTCGAAGTGATTATTATCTATTGGGTTTGGGTACTTAGTCTAATGTGATCACTACTCATGAATTTTTTGTTTTTATTTTTTTTTTGGGTTGGGGATGTGATCATAAAAATCACCTAAACTGATACATATCAGTTTCGGTGAAGTCCTATATGACATTTATATTGAGACACTATTTATTAAGGAATTGATATGCTCGTCTGAAGCCAATACTTATTGGTAGGACTCGTCCAATGTTGGTGTAATCAAAATCAACATCCAATACGTATCAGTTTCGGTAGAACTCCTTCGACACCTCGCTTATAAAAGCCTGTTACAATAAATAGCATCTGATACATATTGGTAAGACTCGGCCGATAGGTATTAGTTTTGGATGATGTTTTGAATTGAAGTTTTTTTTAGAACTACTTTATATGTATCATCTGACACGTATCGGTATCGGTGATACGTAATAGTTTTGGTTGAAACCATTATGTACCCCAAAACCCATATTTTAATCTTGTGATTGATATCTTATACTGTTTATAATTTGATTAGTAAATATCTTTTTTTTAAGTTTTTGAAGTCCATATTGATCCCTTTTAATTTTAATATGGTTAATCCCATGTCTTAATACATCATGTGATCGTAGTTTCTGTTACTTTTAGTGTGATTTAATTTTGGCCATCAATTTTTGGTTGAATTGCCCTAACTGGTCTTTTTCATTGGCTCATTCATTAACATTTTATTTTCTTTTAATTAAACCTTGACTCCATGCTTCATTTTTAATTTTATTTCATTATTATTGCCAACCCAAGTACCTGGGATAAGGCATGAATGAGGAGGTTGATGATGATTTCGTAATTATTGAATGAAATTCCGGCTTTAGTTTGTGTTCAGAATTTGATCATTACATTCCCTCATTTGTTGCATTACAACTTATTTCCTCTGCAACAGATGATTTTGTTTGATAAGTCTTGGGTGGTTGGATTATTTCTTTCTACTTTTCTTTAATCATTTGTCGTCGTTGTTTTTCTATGGGTACAGAGCAGGAAGAGTCCTATGGAGTTCGCAGACGAACTGATGAAGGAAGCACATCAGTATAATGGGTTTAACCTGATATTAACTGACATTTGCTCCAAAACCATGGTCTATGTCTCCAACAGGCCAAAAGGGCGGCCCATTTCCATTCAAGAGGTTTCACCTGGTATTCATGTGCTCTCAAATGCAAGGCTGGACTCCCCCTGGCATAAGGTAATAAAGTATATTATACTCCTTAAATTCGTAGAAAGTTGGGGCATGGTGGATCTCAGTAAAAAAAAAAAAAAAACTGTAAATGGTAATAGATTAGATTAATGCAAGGAATAAATGAGCACAGCACGGCCATATGGCTGAATAAGTAGACAAAACATCAAGCCAGGCAAAGTATAAAAACAAGCAACATGAATTCGCAAGCCGTCAGTAACAAAAATGACTACAAAGTAACAAAGAATAGCGTCGTGTCTGCAGACCCCAGGTGAATGGATACCCAGGTCAATAAAATCTTTGGGTAATAAAATTGAATCCTCTTCATCGGCAGAAATGTCCCATCAAAACCCTCATCAGTAAAAAAATTAGCTGCCCAATTGTAATTCCATTCATAAAGGGTCTTATAGTTCTCTCTGAATTTAGAATGAGAAGCTGAAATGTACAAAATATAATACTGACCCATTTTAGTATCTTCCATTATACCAGTACAAAAAATCAATGTCTTCTCTCGTAGTGATGTAAGTAAAATACTCATCCATCTTGTTATTTCTGAACAGAAGAATTGTTATGTCCTGTCTGTTGTGCTGTTGTTTGTTATATTATTTCTCATGGTGTATTGAGGGTGGGAGTCCTTTTTGAAACATGGGATTGGTGGTGATACCATACTGCCCATACTCTGCTTCTAGAGCTGGTTTTTACTCCATAGTAAGATGAACCCACCAGAAAACTGAGGCTAATTGCCTTTAGACAGGAATCCTGGTAATACCATACTGGCCATACTCTGCTTCTAGACCTGATTTTTACTCCATAGTAAGATGAACCCACCAGAAAACTGAGGCTAATGGCCTTTAGACAGGAATCCTTGTGATACCATACAGTCCCGAATCAGCTTCTAGATTTGGTTTTTACTCCATAATAAGATGTACCAACAAGAAAAAATAGCTAATGGTCTTAGACAGGAACCCTTTTGATGTTTTAACACCATACAGTCTCAACTCTGTTTCTAGAGATTATTTTTACTCCATAAGAAGCTTTAAAGTAAAAACTAAGGCTAATTGCTTAACATGTATTTCTCATGATTTAATTCTTCCAGCTTCAACGCCTTCCAACCTGGTGTCTTTACTTTGTACACTCCAATACACACACACACACACACATATATATATAGTTTTTCTTTTTAGCACTTTCTAATGTCAAATATTCAGGTAGAGTTAAGCTGCACCTTCACAGAATTCAACACACACTCGTATCCATGTTTCCTTGGGATAACCAGTGAAGTGTACATTGGAGGAATTTCAAGGGTCAGTCTAATAGTTGGAAGTAGAGTGGCCTTGGCTCAATATCTTAGAAACACAATCGATCAGTTATTATTTTTCTGTGGTTGATTCAATCAATATATGTTATTATTTAGCCATCTTTCTTTTTGTTCATCTGAGGTTCCAATAGCACTGAGTAAATTGAATTCACTCTCTTTGCAGGCTGAGCGCTTGGTCCAGAGTTTCAAGGAACTACTTGGTAAACATGGCAAAGGTGAAGTCCCCATAAAAGAGATGGTTGAAAAATTGATGAGGGACACGGTTAAAGCCGATAAAAACAGGTTACCCCATATTTGTTCTCCTGAGTGGGAATTCGAATTAAGCTCTATATTTGTTGAAGCAGACACTCCACTGGTAAATTTTATTACTTATATTCTCTCTCTATTCTCTGTGCCCATGAATTATTTTAAACTTATCTCTGATGGATAGGGAAGTTACGGCACTAGAAGCACTGCTGCGTTGTCTGTGAGAGCAAGTGGAGAAGTAAGCTTTTATGAAAATTATCTCGAGAAGGAAATGTGGAAGGAGAAAACTATGAAGTACCAGATACAGAATGTTAAAGTAGATGGAGCTGGCAAGCTTATAGCTCAATCCACCTTACCTGCCTAATAAAACACAATTGATCATTTCAAGCAACCGCTGTTGGGCTTCCGCGGCTAAGATTTTGTTTCCACCTATCTATCTATATAATTTAGAAGCACTCATAGGATTGGATCGGAGAATGCAGTATCTCCTGTACTCTGTATTATCTTTCTTATAAAGCATTGTGGATTTTGTGATAGCAAGGATTTCCCTTTTCAAGGGGGCGTTTAACAATTCTTATTTGATCTAATAAGATCAATTTAGATTAGATCTAGAAAATAAGAGTTGTTTATCTTAGGCCTTGTTTTACAATAATCTGTTTTTGTAAAATCTACCTTTCTGAAAGAAAGAGAAAAAGCTCTTATGTTTATTATTTGTTTGGAAAAACATATAAATAAGCACTTATTTGAGGGGCAATTGCAATTGGAGGGATAAAATAGACATTTAAAAAAAATATTAAGGACATAAAAGATATTTTCAAAAAGTATTAAGGACATAAAAGTCTGTTTCAAGTTAATCAAATGCGCATGTGTAAATAAACCTCTACCCGCTTTAACACAAAAAGCTCTGAAAGAAAAAGTAACCTTGAGGCTTGAAGTTACTTATTATATCATATGTAAAATCTCTTAAGCTAAAATATTTAGGAGTTGGATTCCACATACACCAAACAATCTTATTTTGAAGTAAGGTCTTATTTTTTTTATAAAAAAAAAAGGTAAATAAGCTCTAAATTTTAGAGTTACCAAATGCTCCTCTAGTATTGTCTAAACGATTAAATTTTTGGTTTTGGTATTTTTCGAGTCCAAAAGATGGCTCAGTAATTGGATGGTTGGGATGAAAACTATGTATGCCACATATAAGAAATCCCATGCTTCCTTAGAATAAGCCTAGAGTGTCAGTTCAGGAACGAGTACTCAAAACAGAAACAGACTACATTTCTCAAAGTTAAAAAATCAAAACCGCGCCAAACTTCCATTACAGTTGATCTCAAGTTCCTCAAAGTTAAAAAATCAAAAACCGCATCAAACTTCCATTACAGTTGATCTCAAGTTCCTCACAGGCAGTATGAGATCATGGCAGTCTGGTCGGAATGATCCGCCGCTATGTGATTGAATTATTTGGTTGACACACATTATTCCGTTGCTAACACCTAACACACCCATTTCATTGTTACTGCCAAAGTATTCAAAATCCAAATCAATCAGAGAATGCAAACAAATCCAAGCAAAGCTAATAATCTCAGACATCAACCATTTCCGTGATCTACTCAGCGAATACTGTATTGAACTTCTACTCAAGGTGTGCAGATTTATATCTCTTGTTCGGTTAAACCCCACAAAATAAATGCTTCAGTCGGGTGAGAAACCAAACCAGTTCACTCTATCAGTGGTGGTTTGAGGTTGTTCAAATCTCAATTTGATGCAAATTCATGGATTGGTCATCTATCTTGGGCTAGAGAGAGATGAATTTACAGGGAGTTCTCTTGCCAATGTGTACTTTAAAATTGGTGGCAGTCTTTATGATGCTTGTCAAGTCTCTAATGGGTTGTTTAAAAGAGATTCTCACATGGAACGTTATGATTTCTGAGTTTGCTCAGGATGGTGATCATAGAGAAGTTGTCAAATTATTTTCTGAAATGCAAGTTGATGATGGGTTGTAACCGAATGATTTTACATGTACAAGTTTACTGAAGTGCTGTTGTTTAAGAGAGGTGGAGCAAATCCATGGCCTTGTTTTGAAATTTGGAATTGAATTCGATGTTGTTGTGGACTTGTGGGCAGTGCTCTAGTGAATTTGTATGGGAAATGTAGTATTATGGATTCAGATCAAAGTGCTCTCAATTTGATGGTGCGAAAGGAAAGTTTTGTTTGGAGTTCGATAATTTCTGGTTATGCGAGAAAAGGCAGTGGAGAGGAACCTGTTAATCTGTTCAAAGATACGAGTAGCGGCCTAGAGAACGCATAAAACTGATCAGCATGCCCTGTCAAGTACTTTAAAAGCTTGCTTTGAGATGAGAGGGATAGAAACATGAATTCAAATCCATACCCAGATAATAAAAAATGGGTACCAGAAAAATTGTTTCAAAGCGAGTGTTCTTTCAAGTCTTTATAAAGATTTTAATGAAATTGGTGAGGCAGAAGATGTATTTAGAAGGATTCCTGATAGAGACATAGTGGCTTGGAATTCTATGATCATGGGTTATGCTCAGATGGAGGAGGGATCTGCTCTCTCCTGCATCAAAATCTACCGTGAACTTCGGCAAACTACAGTATTGAGACACTCTAGCTGCAGTTCTAAAGTCTTGTCAAAGTAAGTCAGATTTAGACAGAGGTATTCAGATCCATAATGAGATTATGAAGTCAAGACAAAGTTGTGACACTCTTGTTGGAAATGCATTGATAAACATGTACTCATAAGTGGGGGACAGTAGACGATGCTTATAGAGCTATGGTTGACATGTTTCACAGAGACGAAATCTCTTGGAGTTCTATCATTAGAAATAATGCACAGAACGTGGTCAAATCACAAGCTTTAAGGCTTTGCAAAAAGATGTTGACTACAGAGATCCAAAAAGATGTTTAATACAGAGATCCATCTGAACCGGTTTAGACTCCCGTAATGCATTGCAGCTTGCTGAGGCCTTACAGCTACGGATTATGAAATAAGTCTGGTTTTGATAGAGATGTGTATATCGGGAGCTCCATGACAAACATGTATGCTAAATGTGGAAACATGGAGGGCTCCGTCTTGCTTTCGATGTACAACGAGATACAAATGAAGTAACAATCAATGCTCTGATCTTAGGATTTGCAGAGTCAAGAGATGGAGATCATTAACATAATTCCCAACTAAATCACGTTCTTAGCTGTTCTATCAGCTTGTAGCCATGTGGGTCTAATATAGGAAAGTGTATTAATTTGATGTATCAGAAGTATGGTATTGAGCAGGAGTCTGAGCTTCTTGCTTGGTTGATGTATGATTGTATTCACTATTCAGTCATGCTGGAAGGCTTGAGGAGGCACAGCAAATGACCATATCATAAACAACAATGTCGGTGTTTTTGAATGGAGAATGTTTTTAAGTGATTGTAGGAACTACGGGAATGCAATGATTGGAGAGCAATCAGCAACTAAGGGTGATGGAATTGGAGCCCAATAATCACACTTCTAATGTTACTGATATCTTTACTCGGGTGACGGAAGATGGGAAAAGGCTTCAAAATTAGGGCAGAGAATGGCAGACATTGGAGGCAAGAAGGATCCAGAAAGTAGCCAGTTGATCCTTAGAAATGAGGTTCATGAGTTTATGTTGGGGGTTTTACATAACCCAGAAATCGAAGAGATTTTGAAAACTAAGCAAAGCAAATCAACTGATGAAGACCGTTGACTCCTGACATGCCATTGTAGATGGTTTATGTTGATACAATTTAAAGATACCTCATAGATGGTGTACTTATCCACACCCTTCAGTTTGTAAGCAACCTATTTGATGTGAGACAGACCAAAAATAATAACAAAAGATTGCCTTAACCACAGAACTGGCATAATCATTCACGTATACCAATCTGTCCATCCTCTTTAATTGCCTCAGTTATTTGTATGATGATAGTCATGTTTATTATGATGCAAGAAATATGATATTACAGTCGTAAACTTTCTAATGCCAGCCCATGAACTGCAAACCTGGGATGGTGGGGTAGATAATCCAAGAATCATTATAATTAGACCACCCTGAGCCATCTGAATCTTAGCTTCCAGATTTTATTGTTAGGATGGTTTTATTGTAACTATATTTTCATCTATCGTTTTGTTATTATCGGTATATTTTCAACAATCGTTGAGGTTCTTCCAGCTGAATTATCCACATAAGAGGAATGATGGAACCTTCCGTGATGGGAAACTATCCTGTGAGACTTCGAAAATTGTCATTCATCTTGATTGGGTGTGTTTACTTTAGACAAAAAATAGACATTCTGTGGCATATGAATCTGAAGTTAACAGCTCTGATCTGTTAAGTCAAGTAAACATTCAGGAGAAAGATATATCTCATTATATTTTGTATGAATAAAACAAGGAACATGAACATTGCTAGACTAACAATTCATGGAATGCTTAACTGACCCGATTTTTTTTTTCTTCCATTTGCAACAATAGAGAGCTTGTCTGCTTATCCAACTTGAACCCTGCCATCTCCACCTCCTTACAAACATCCTTGCACTTGGCCAACCTCCCAGATCCCGCATAAATCTTGATCAAATCCCGGTATATGTCATATGTTGGAGTGAATCCCGCCTCGTTAAGTCTCGAAAAATATCTTACAGCCCTCGAGAGATCGTTCAAAGCAACACATAGCTTTATCACCACACCATAAGCTGGAAGATCAAGGAGAGAGTTGGCTCCCTCCATTTCCCAAAGCAAGGCCAATGCTTCCCTGTACTTCTTCTCGCAATACCGGCTGTGAATCATAGTAGTGTACATAACCACACCTGGATCATGCCCGGATTCCTTAAACCAGTTAAAAAGACTCTCCACAATGTCGAATTTCCCAAGCCTTATACAAACTTTCATGACTGATGTACAATCCTGTTGGTTCAGTTTCAGGTCCTCTCTTTCTCCGAGCTCACCCAGCAAGGCCAATACAAGCTCATATTTATCCGGGTTCTTCCCAAGCTCTAATATCAGCTTAGCATGAAGACTGGGGTCCAACGTTCGCTTCTTGTCCTTGGCAACCAAAAGAAGCTTCCGAGCAAGATTCAAACTGCCCCCTCTAATGAATCCCCTCACTGTTGCCTCAATCACACTCCGGTTGGCAGAACTTGTTAACTTCTCAAAGTCGAATGGCATTTTCAACCCGCGGGTCCTCGCTAGAATCTCGACAGTCGAAGCGAGAATCCGATCATCAGGGTAGAGTTGGGGCTGTTTCTGAGCCCAACAGAAGGTCTGTAGAGCTCTATCAGGAAGACCCATGTGACCCAGTTCCCGGATTGTTAACGAAAGTGACCCCTTTCGAAGGAATCTAGCCCACCTATTGAGAATTGCAGACACATCTTTCTCTAAAGGAAGGCTTTTGATCTCTCTGGCTAGATCAATAAGGAAATCAGGATTCTTGTATACTCTAGTAGACAAAGACGACCTGGATGAGGCCACAACTGGAGAGGCCCTCCTCACATGTTCTTTAGAAGTCGGAAGTCCCAACGGTCGAATTTTATAAGGAAGAGGGAGCGGAAGAGGCCTTTTCCTATACAGATTTCCTGGTTTCTGAGGAATTCTCCCCTGGAAAAGAGACGAAATTGCTTCAATCTCATCCGGGCTCCACACCAAATCTTCTTCTTTTACATCACCATCATCAAGATCAGAACTGTAATCAGATAATTCAGGTCTCTCACTGTTATTCAAATCCCTTTGAGATGGGTCTGTGAAATCGTCTTTCTTGCGTAAGAATGTGTTAACTCTTGGATCTGCTGGAAGCTTCTTGCGTCGAGGGTATCGAAGATTCTTGGGTGTTTTCCGGTGTGAATGTCCAGTATTTGATCGAGCCAGTGCTGTAATCCTAGCAGGATTTGATAAATTCTCAGCAAAGGAAGTTCTAGGGAAGAATTTGAGTCCAGAAATTCGCATTTCTGGGTTTGAATATAGACTGCAGGACAGTTGAACAGAACCCATTTATTGGAATTCCGTGGGGGAGATTCTGAGCTTGTGCCGGAGACGAGAAACGGGACAGTTACCTGAAGCCAGTAGAAAGAAATCTGTGTCCCCACTGAGGAATTTCATCAAACACCTGTTCTACAACTCATCGAAAGGAAAATCATTCAAACAGGATAATTACCTGCAATAGGTCCTTTCGCAGTTCGCATCGCTCATTGCTCTCACAAAGCCCCTGATTAAAAAAAAATGAGCCCTGAGAAGTTCCTAGCTGACCGCAGTGTCCCCGTGTCCCTTCTAACCCTTTTTAACCATGGTTAAGCTTAACTAATTTATGATTATTTTATTTCTACAAACATAAAAACTAAGGTTGGATGAATGAATTAGGGGGGTGAGTAAATCTTAACCACATGAGTGGTCAAAAGGAGGGCACCCGAATTTAACCCTTCTTGTTAATTTTTTTAATTACTTATTTTAAAAACTAATCAATCTATAATATAAAGAAATAAGTGTCACCTAACTCCTAACAAATAAGTGTCACCTAACCCCTTCTCTTTGCTCTCCATTCTTTAATCCTACGAATCCTGTGAATTCTATTTTAAGGATGTCAGTGACACCCTTTTTAAAATCTCAACCGTTAAACTTTTTTTCTCACACACGTTTCCCTTTCAATTCAAAAACTATTGGAGAGATTTTAGGGGATTAATACGTTTTCTTCACATTTCAAAAATTGGGATTATGATAAAGGATAAAAAGAGAGATAAGAAGGATAGAGACAGAATGTAAAGAAATTTTAAGAAATTGTGATAAGATGGATAAAGAGAGATGTAGAGATTTTTATTTTATTCACACCGGTGCATCGCACGAGTCTCTACTAGTCTATAATATAAAGAAATAAGTGTCACCTAACCTCCAACAAATAAATGTCACCTAACCCCCTCTCTTTGCTCTCTGATCTTCAATCCCAACAATCCTATGAGTTCTATCGTAGAAGTGTCATGTGGCTTCTCTCTTTAATTTTCACTGTTCTTCTATTATGTTAAACAAAACCACCTCCAACCTCTTCCTAAATTTTCTCATACATCTCTATCTCCCCAAACAATACACGATCTACTCAAGTCTCTCACACCCATCTTCCTAAATTTTCTCTCATATCTTTATCTCTATCTATCTCTAAACAATACTCACGTTTTACCACAAGAAACCTCCTCCACAAACAACATATGTTCCATAAATTTGGCCAGTCAACCTATTTGCCAAAAGGTTATCTTAGAAGAAATTTACAAGTCTTTGATCCATGTCTCTTTTTGATTTTTTTTGGTCGATGTCTCTTCTTAATTGAATAAAGAAACTTGTTTGTTTAACTATGTTCCTTAGATTATCTTTAAGCTCTTTAAACATAATTTACAATGGGAGGGACCCTAGAAAATCTACACAACTTGAGGTTGTAGCGTTGTCATGACGGGGGAGCAGGCTGTGACCAACGCTGCCAAAATCCGTTATGCAGAAAATCTGCACAACCCCCAACAACTAATAAACAGATGAGAATCAAGACAAGCCAACCACGTATACCCTAAAACCAGACAATAAAACAAATCAAATACTATAGTTAAGATTTACTCACCTTAAGGTTAAATAATCTAACCTTAGTTTTTATAAAAAATACTCAATTTTTTAACCGTGAATATAATTCACTCGTTCATGTGATTAATTTTTTTTCTAAAAATCAAAGTTAAATTATTCTAACTAATTAAATATTATTTGTAATTCAATGAGTTAGACTTATTATCCCGTGCATCGCACGGGGTCTTTGCTAGTGCTTTATAATTAAAAGGGGACATGTGACAAAAAAGAGAAGGTAGGGAGCAACCAGCGAGGAGTAGCGGCACTTCCAAACGAGAGGGTTCTGTGGGTGCATTGGCAACAAGAGGGTTCTGTGTGTGCATTGGCCTTGTGCCGTGGGAGGGTGAGTGTGTTTGTTTAGTGTTGGGTGTGTTTGTATGTTAAGAGTGTTATCCCCAATCGCATTTACTCCAAAATTTTCCCAAGACGCAAGAGTAAGCATACCACGTGGAGATGTTTGATATTTTAATACATTAAAAATATAATAAACAGTAAAAGTTTGATATTTGTAGCCACCAAGTTGTGCCTTTGGAAGACTTGCGATTAGGGGTATCAAAATTCTTGTATGTTAGCAGAAAAAAAAATATATATAAAGTGTCACCTAAGCCTCTCTCTTTGCTCTCCAATCTTCGATCTCATGAATCCTACAAGTTCCTGTTTTAAGGATGTCACGTGGCACCCTTCTTTAATTTCAACTGTTAACTATTTCTCTCATACACGTCTCTCTCTCAATTCAAAAACTATTTGAGGGATTTTAGGGGATTGTGGTCCTCTATTTTCTTACACGGATAAGGGTGTGTAGAGACATGTCTCTCCCCCACTTTTCTCTCTCTATCCTCACATATTAAGTCTCCTCATTTTCTGTTTGACCTCAAAAAATCTCTCATTATCTTTTCCTAAATTTTCTCTCATACATCTCATTTTCCTATTTTTTTTCTCTCTCAAATGACACGACTCCTCCTAATATTTTCCAATAGTCCTGTCACATTTATTTCAACTATATTTTTAGTTATTCTCTTTTCATTTTTCTTTGTACTCTCGTGCATCGCACGGAGGCTTTGCTAATGTGTGGCACGTGCAATGCACATGCCACATGAGAGAGGAAGGAAAGAGAGACGGAGGAGAGTGACTCTGGTGAGAGTATTTTGGGAAAAAAATTAAGGAATATTGAGTATTGAAACTTGAGAGAAATTTTGGATTAAAATAATTGTGAGAGACACGTTGGTTATAGAAATATGACGTATGGACATGATATATGACGTTTGGACACTTTGAGAACTAAAAAGCTTTAGGATCATTTTGGGTATAACAAAGAAAGGAGCCTTGACGAAACGTTCTTCTTTCGAAGCGTTTTGCGAAGAGAGTGAGGAGTCCGGTTAGGCCACTAAGGTCGTCATGTGTTCCTTTTAACACTCCTTAACAATGGTTCAGATTCACCCACACCTAGGGTTCATCCATTTACCCTTGTTTTTATTTTTTGTAAAAAAAATATGAAAAAAAAAATTAACCTTAGAAGTTAGTGAATTTTAACCAGGATTTTAAAAATTTTAATATTTTTTTCTAATTACAAAAGATAAGTGAGTGAACCTTAGGGGTGGGTGAATCTTAACCACAGTTGGAGTCCGATTACACCTTGTTGTTATGTGTCTCTTTGTAGTTAAGATTCACCCACCCCTAAGGTTCACTCACCTATCTTTGGTTTTTAGGAAAAAATATTAATTTTTTTTAACTCGTAAGGTTAATTTTTTTTTTTTCTACAAATCAAGGATAAGTGGGTGAATCCCAAGGGTGGGTGAATCTTAACCCTAGTTAAAGAGTGTCAAAAGTGACACATAGCGACCTCAGTGGCGTAACCGGAGTCCAAGGTGTCCGGTTATAATCGTAGAAAATTTCAAGTCTACTATTTTATAAAAACCAAGGATATGTGAGTGAACCCTAGGGGTGGGTGAATCTTAATCATAGTTAGAGTATTAAATGGGACACATGGCAACCTCAGTGGCTTAACCGGATTTCAAGGAATCCGGTTATAACCTTAGAGTATTTCAAGTAGGGATAGTATGAGAATTAAGCAAAATATATAAGAGGTAGTATGAGAATTAAATAAAATATTCAATAAGCTTTCATATTAGTATGGATTATTAGACTTTAACAAAAGTCAGCCTACATTTTTAACTAAGGAATTCTCATTATATTAGTAATAGATAAATTGATAGATAGGATTTTGCTAGCTCCAGTTACAAATCTTCCAAAGATGCAATTGGGGCCATGCAAATGTCAAACATTCTTTCAATTTGCTTTTTAAACCATTAAAATAATAAAACACCTCAAAGTAGTAGGCCCATCTTATGTCTATGGAAGATTTTGGAGTAAATGCGATTGGGGCTATCAATCCTTCTAGATAGATATGCCCTTCCAAACTCTGACTATGGTGGCAACATTTTTTTCTTTTTTTTGGGTGTACGGTGCAACACTTTTGGTTGCTATCCCTTTTAACATGTTAAGAAAGCAATTTTTTTAAATGAGTTAATTATGATTTCAACCGGTTCTAAAGATATAATGGAAAGGTCAGCGAGTAGCACACCACGCATTAGACTGTAGCCTAATGCTATGGCCACATGTCCCTTTTAACACTCCTTTAACTATGGTTAAGCTTGAGAATCTTTTTTAAAAACAAGGTTAGATTACTCAACCTTAGGAGTGAGTGATCTTAACTACTAATGTGTGGTAAAAAAGGGGGTATGGACTATGGACCAATGAGGACTGCGGCAGTAAGTTAAGCATTTCCCAAATGGGAAAAAAGTACACGTCACCATGTTGAGAGAAAGGTTCCGGTTTACATTTGGCAAAATTTCGGTAGACCAAATCCGATCCCAGCAAGCAGCAGAGCCATTGATGGCGGCTTTAGCAGCCTTGAACCCAACCCAGCCCAGCCCAGCCCGCTAAATGCTTTGCCCAAGCTATCCTTACCTTAGACTGGGATCGGGTAAACCTAAGGCTGGCCCAACCCAATGTGCAGACCCAAATGCAGCCTGTCCAGATCAAGGAATAGAAATAGAAAGTGCCCCCCCCACACAAGCACATGGACACTTAAAAAGGCAAAACAAAGTTAGAGAGAGCAATCTCGTCTATGACTCTAGATGCACTTCCACCTATACACCAGGGTGGTGGACCTGCCAGTCGTTTGGATGAAAAAGCCAAGCCAAGCCAAGCCAAGCCAAGCCAGCAGCCCAATGAAACCCTTGTCCAGCTCCAAACCTCAGAGTTGCCATGCAAGCAAAACACAACCATACACAGAGTCCCATAAACAAGATATCTCATTCTAATTAGTTTTCAATATTTCTAAAAGAAAATTCAAAAATACTTGACTGTATACCTCAAGCAAGAAAACCCAACTACCCCAATAACCTATGAAAAGATGGGTATAACTGGCCCAGGCCCTACCCGAAACAGCCAGTAGAGATACCAAATATTTACCACAAAGTCGTTATAGAAAATATGCCCACAACACCATGTCACTGCCTTGATCTCGATTCTGCCCGCCTCGCCTCATCTGGCGTCGAAGGGAACAATTCAACATACCGTGACCCAATCATCATCTTGTCCTTGCACATTGCTTTCTTAGCCTCGACATCCGAGGCAAACTCCACATAAGCCTCACCAGTAGCTTTCCCATCTGGACGACATGCGATGTGTATGCTGTCTTCTGTCAGCATGAACTCGCCAAAGAAGTCCACGATCTCAGACTTGGTCACAGAGAAGGGAAGACCTCGGAGTTTTAGAATCTCAGTGTAGTCCATTTCTTCCTTGTCTATGGACCTCTTCGATCGAGACGGAGGGGGACTGCCATGGTATTCCTTATCATAAATCCCTTCGTAGTTCACCTCAGCAGCTACTGCGTGGTAGTAGTCTTGCTTCTTGCACCTAAAGACTTCCACATACCTCCGCCCCATGTTCTGACGATCCCTTTGTAGGGCAAACTCAGCCTGCATAGGACCTGCAAAGACAACAAATGCCTCACCCGAGAACCGCCCATTTTTGTTGGCCAGCAGGACATCCACAATGTCTAGTCCAGCAAAGAACTTGAAGATATCAATATCGGTACAGTTGAACGGGAGCCCCCTGAGACGGACTACTGGAAAGGTAGGATGAAACCCGCCACCATAGTTGTAAGCCTGGAAGCCACTCGCACCGCTGCTCACTGCGAAGTAGGGATTTGATTCGATCATTCTTTGTCTCTTTGAGCCGACCTCGTACCCGTCCGAACCCCCCCCGCTTCCCAACATTGCCCTTCAATTATTCAGCCCCAAAAGAAAGAAAAACATCCCCCACACTCAACCCAGTTAATAAAACCAGACCCAACCCACGGTTTCCTGACACCTAGTGTCGTTTTTATGCAATTTTAAAAGGCATATCTAATACTTTATCATACCTAGGAAATACAGACACCTAATAACCTTATAAGGGAACAACGAAGTAGAAAATACAGCATGATATGGCATCCAACGCCTAATAGCGTGGCCTCAACTCACTACTTGCAAGGCTGCAAATTTTTATCCAGATTGTCCAATCAAGAGCTCCTCTATGAACCACAGCCAAAAACAAATACACCCAACTGACAGTCTTAACCATCAAAGCAAGGTTACTCTTTGGCCTATAGCATCCACCGGGAGGCCTATTGATTGGGCAAACCTAATTTATGTGCATAAATGCCAATTGATATACAGAGAGTTAAGGTCACACCATTGGTGAAGGTATAGACAAATCACGCCATATTTTCTCAATTTACCATTCCGTAAATTGCAAGGTAGAGCATACAATTCATAGAAGAAAGGAGAATATACAAAAATAAATAACATATAATGAAAGCAAAAAAGGAATTGAGACACATGGCTACACTTCCACAAACCAACCCACGAAAGCAATATCACATCTACTTTGTCAAATTAATAATAAATGAGATAATAAAACTCTCTACAGATTCACAAAATAAAAAATTAGTGTGCTGGTTTTTAATTAGGCAAATAAAAGATTAAAAAGCCCAGACAAGCCTATCTCGATCTCAATGGAATATTTCATAATTGCTAAAAGATGGAAAAATAAAAGTCGATATTTGTTACATGTCTCACACTTAAAATGGACTATTATCCTTTAATTAGTACCTGCCAACAATTTTTCTTCTACCAATATATCTAGTTTCCAAAGAAAAATAAAAGTCGATACTCGTCACATGTCTCACACTTAAAATGGACTATTTTTTTTAGATCAATAATTCATCTTATTAAGATGAAAGAAAAAAGAAACATACAAGAAAAAGACCAAAAGGCTGTTGTAAACGCGACCCCGGCCAACTAAACTACTGACAAACCCACCCCCCCGGGAATGACTAAGCTAGTATAACATGTCCTGAATGTCCTCCCGGGTATAGCGCAACCCTACCCACTCCATAAGTACCAATCTAATGATGGCACAAATCTAGGTCACCGACGACGAAGCATCTTCGAAAACTTTTCGGTTTCTCTCTTTCCAAAGAGACTAAGAGACAAGCCCCCGGAAGAGCTCCCCAAACCTCCTTCCAAACTCCCTCTCCTCTATCCCTTGACCAACATTCAAGGAGATTGCAAAACGAAGAAAGGAACACCCAAATCATCCTCATGCGAGATAAGTAGAAATTCCACACCTCCACCGCTACAGGGCAATGTAAAAGAAGGTGATCCACTGTCTCCTCCGCTTGGAGGCACATGTAACATCTATTCGCCATGCTCTATGCTACAAATGGTCTCCAGTTAAGATCTTGCCCAATGATGTTGTCCAAAGGAAAAAAGACACTTTGGAAGGTATTCCGGGGTTCCACACCACTCTATGCGGGTACGGTCCCCCCGCTGAAGGAAGCAGAGACTGAAACAAGAGTCTAATGGAGAAACACCCTTGGCTACTCCTGGACCATATCCTTCTATCCCTTATCTAAGGGGAAAGGGGCGCCGATGAAAGGCATTCCAAGAGTTTCGATAAATCACTGATTTCCCAATCGTTGAGGTCCTTCTGCATCCGTGGACACCAAACTACTCCATCTCGACCTCTCGTAGAAATCCTCCACTACACCATCCCTATCGGAAGAGATAACAAAAAGATTGTCAAAATCGTCCTTTAGACGGGTGGATCCCGACCATATGTCCTTCCAAAATCTGATCTCCCCTCTTCCCGCTCTGAAACTAAAGAAAGGCACTACCAAACCTGCATTAGCCATGATGCCCTTCCACCACCCCAAACCATGAGATCCCCTCACCTCCCGAGGGATCCAACTAGACAACGCCCCATTCTTGGCAACTATCACAGCCCTCCACAAACTTTCCCTATCCTCTCCAAACCGCCACAACCACTTCCCTAGCAATGCCTTATTCATTATAATGAGTGGCTTGATGCTCAAACCTCCCTCTTCCTTAGGCCTGCATAACTGGGACCATGCTACTAAGTGGTACTTCGCTTGGTCTTCTCTGCCGTTCCATAAAAAGTCCCTATGCATCCTTTCTATGGAGTAGGCCACTGGGCGGAGAATGGTGAGAGACTGACATAAAGTAAGTTGGCAGGCTTTGCAAAGTGCTCCGAATCAGAGTCAATTTCCCCCCTTTCGATAGGTAGGATGCCCTCCATCCTGACAGACACCGAGCAATGCGATCTAACACTGTATTCCACATAGCTTTTGCGTTATATTTCGCCCCCAGAGGCAATCCTAGATACATTGTAGGGAGAGACCCCACTCCACAACCTAGGCAAAAGGCGAGGTGACTCAGGATGTTTACCTCCCCCACCTTCATGATCTCCAATGGCTAGATTAACTCTTAAGCCCGACACCGCCTCAAAGCATCTGAGGATACATCTGATATTTAGATCCCTTCTCAAAGCCCGGCAAATTATGAGAGTATCATCCACAAACTGGAGGTGAGAAACCCTCATCCCATTCTGACCGATCTTAAAACCTTCGAAAAAGGTTCCCTCTGCTGAAGACAGCATTCTTCCCAAAGCTTCTGAAACGAGAACAAAAAGGAAGTGAGAGATAGGATTCCCTTACCTCAATCTCCGGGAGGTCAGGAAGTACCCCGCAGAACTGCCATTGATCAGAATAGAAAAGAACACTGACGAAATACAATTCCGCACCCAAAGCCTCCACCTCCTTCCGAATCTCATTCTACTTAGAATGTAATCAACGAAGTCCCAACTAACATGATCATAAGCCTTCTCCAAATCAACCTTGCATAGCATTCCCGGCTCTTTTGCTCGCACCCTGGAGTCTAAAATCTCATTTGCCACTAGAATCCCATCTAAAATTTGGCGTCCACCTACAAACGCACTATGTTGAGGGGAGATAAGAGATGTAATTACTTTCTTGATGCGAGAAGCTAGCACTTGAGAGAGGATCTTGTACGAGATATTGACAAGGCTAATGGGCCGATAGTCTTTTAGCTCCACCGCTCCATCCTTTTTAGGGATCAAAGCAAGGAAGGTATTATTCAAAATTCTATCGAAACTCCCTCTGTCAAAGAACTCCTTCATCACTTCCATTAGTACCTGCCAACAATTTTTCTTCTACCAATAAATCTAGTTTCCAACTCCTAAACCCAACGAACCTTGCACTCTTGACCATCAATCTTCTTCTACCAATATAGTTAGTTTCCAATTCCTAAACGCAATGAACCTTGCACTACATGGCGTTTTCACATGCTAAAGTCAAGAAAAAATTGTGCCAATTGCCTTGAATACAACAAAAGAAGCTATGATCATCAATTTCTATCGCACTGGTATTGGATGAATCAATGACATGTTTCCTAAACTTAAGTCCAAATAAGATATTTTCTATTAATTAGAACAAGATTACGTGTTTAGGACGAAAGTGATTGACCACAGGTACTCAAAAAAACATGATGACCAATGATGGGAGCTGTGCGTGCGTGTAAATGTGTATATATTATGCTTGGTCCCATCACAGCGCCACCACCACTTGGAAAGATATTATTGGATGGTGATTGACACATATCCTCTGATGGACATCCTTTTACTCGCTTGACAGTACTGTGGACTCAACATTAAGAGAATTCTTAATCTTATACATATATCTATCTAATACAAATAGCATCACACCAATATTTTTTATGTGAAGATGATGAAAAAATTCTTAGTACCTTACAAAGCCTCCCATGTCATTCCTTGGAACATAAGGGAAAAAACTTTTGACCCAAGAAAAGCTAAAAAATTATTGATAACTGGTCTTTAAACAATAGATGAAAAGCCCAAGAAAACTAGTAATTTAAAATTGAGTACAAAGAAGACGCATCAGCAATGCAAACTTGTCAACAAGTGAACTTACCTCAAGTTCAGAGATCAAGTGTAAGACATCATATGCATAAATAGAAAACCCAAGAGACGGTAAGTCAGTAACACAGAAACAGATAAATCCAATAGCTAAGAAGAAGAAGACAATATAACTTGAAAACAAAATACTTGAAGAAACGCAAAAAATAATAATAATAAGAAGGCCTAGACAACCCCCTTGCCTAGTAAGAACACCTAGCATCTTAGATATGGCTCAGGAAGGTGTTGTTAACCTTGGCCTAGTTTTGAACTTTTAGGTTATATTATAGTGAATATAAATACTTTACAAAGCTCACAATATATGCATATGTATATGTAAAAATATAACCCTCCTCCATGCGTTGAAGAAGTGGCTTAATCATTACTACTCAGAATGCGAAGAGCACTTCCCCTTGTGAATGTTGCATATTACGCCACTCAATTCTACTATCTTCTCCTCCGGTTCTTACATTAATAGAAGAGAACTATTTAAATTTTCTGAATTAGAAATAGTGAAACTTTCTTAGTTACTAATAATAACAATTCAATAAAAGAAGTAATATATATATATATGCTTAGGTGTACCCTGCACAATGCTTAGTCATTGAAGCACCTAGGAACCGTTATTTCCAGCTAGTCATATGGTTCATTTACTGCACTGCTTCAAACTTATTGTTCATCTCCCTCCATTTGATTGGATAATATCCATTGGACATGGATTCGATGCATAGATTTCTTCCCCATTTAGTCTAACAAAGTTTCCCACAGAATTCTTCTGTACTTGTGGCTGTGAGCACTGAAACTTACTAAGAAAACCTTATTTATGATAGAGAAAACTGAGGGCCTAAAAATAGCTTCGGTATTTTCTCATAATGTGTCCCCCGAACGATGCCCAAATATCTCAAAAGTGAAACTCACATACATGTTGAGCGAAGAACTGCATCGAACAGACAAGGAAAATAAGTTTTAACACAACACTGATGAACAAGGCAATGTTTTCTCATCTCAAAACCCTAACTCTTGAAACCCCAAGAATCATGGGGCAAACTCTGCTGATTCAACATGAATAACCCTAGGCACGTTTGATAGTGTGGTTAATTTGGTCAGAGGCTCTCCAAACTCAAGATGTCATGATGCACCATAATATTCTGAATTCCTCAAGGTGCGTCTTCTGTTGGTCTGCTCCCGAAGGGTTAGATCATTTGTATTTCGGTCACCCTTTCTCTCACCAGGTTTGGAAAGTCATTCTCGATTGGTGCGGGCTGAGAAATTGTAGAATTCTTGGATGGGAAGAGAAGGAATGGATTATCAACAATTTTCAAGGTTCCAATCTGATCCATTCAGTTAGAAAGGTGGCCCTTAATGCAACCCTTGATCATATCTAGATGGAAAGAAACAAAAGAATTTTCAAAAACCAATGCATGGACCCAATATCACTGTCCATCTTGATAAGAAAGGATACAAGAGGTCGTTTCTCCTATGCTAGACAGAGTGTGGAGGACTCGGATAGGAACAGATCTTTTTTGGCCGATTGTGGTATAGAGAGAGTCTTTGTCAAGACTCTGGAAAAAGTGTGCTCTTGGTGCAAACCATGGTGGGCCTTAAATAAGGATGGATCATGGATCTCTTTGCAATAATGCAGCTAGCTTAGGTGGGATCCTACGGGACCATAGGGGTGAGCTATGCGTGGCCTTTGCTGAAGTTTGTGGGAGGGAAGGAATGGAAAAATTGGAGCTAAGAGTGATCATTAAAGGGCTGCAGAGGACCAAATGTTTTGGGGAATCCAAATTGTGTGTATGCTGACTCAAAGTGGGTGGTTAACTGCTTGAATGACCTGCTAAATCTTCCTTGGCGTTGGAGTGCTGAGTGTCAGGTAGCTAAAGATCTAGTACGTGATTTTGTAGGATGCAACATCCGGCATTTATGCCGTGAAGCCGTGAATCCAACCGAGCAGCCAATTCCCTTGCTAGAGTATAGACTGTGTAGATATTTCTCGTGTAGATTTTCCTCCTCTGCCCTTGCCTCTTGTGACCCAATCTTACCTTTCTGAAGATCATACAAGAGAATATAAGAGCGTTTGTTTTTTTTATATCTGGTCGGGGCCTACCTAACCCCAACTTACCATCCAAAAAAAAGGGAGATAGAAAGAACAACCATGTCCCTCATAATCAAAAACAAATATATATATTGGTAGCAGTGTAGTCAAAGTGTCCCGGTGATGGGGGTCCTTAGGTGAAGCAATGCCTAGGCACCCAAAATTTATGCTTTTCGTTTATATTATATAAGATTTAGTGAGTGCCCACCTAGATTATGATTTAGGTGATTGGCGAGGCAGTAGCCTAGGCATTCCCTAGGCAATATTTGGACTACACTACTAGGTAGAAGAAATATTGTATTAAGATTGAAAACTAGACTAAGTGATATGAGGGGTGAAATTCTCACATTATGATATCTCTTGATGCCACCTCCCCGAGTGCTTGAAAAGGGATTTGGGCCATTGTCGAGGTGGTCTAGTACTTGTAGTGCCGAAGTGCTTGTTTTGCCAAGCAATTCGTCATTGCATTTAGGAGCGAATATCCCCCATTATAGCTTGAACTTCAATGGGACAAGCTCCGTGAGGTGAAAATAGTCCTGATATAAGGATCTATGAGACAGATTTGAAAGATTAGTGTTGGCCATTGTGTTATAGGCAAGATGGATCGGGGAGGAGGTCAAGTTTTGGTCTGACGTATGGTGTGGCCCCAATACTCTCCAACAGGACTTTCATTCCCTTTATCTGATTTCTCTAGACCGGCACGAGGTGGTGGCATCCTTTTTTAAGAGGAGGGGTGAGTCTATTGTTTGGATTCCTAGATTTAGGAGAGCTTTGCAAAACTGGGAAGTGAGCTCGTTTATTAATTTGAGGGGCGCTTAGAGTCCGTAAAACCCAATCCTAACGCTAGGGACACTCGTGTGTGGTTCAGGGACAACGAAGGTCAGTTTACTAATAAATCCTTCTTGTGGGCTTGAAGAGATTTTCCTTAATTGGCTTTTCCTAGTAAAGTGGTGCGGCAGTCAAGCTTGTCATCCAAGGTATCTTTTTTTTCTTTAGACAACTTTTCTCGATAAAATCTTGACAGTAGATCACCTTCAAAGCAGAGGTTGGAATTATCCAAACAGATGTGCTATGTGCCTTGTAGCGGCAAAATCAGTTGATCATTTATTTTTGCACTGCCCTTTTGCGTTTACACTCTGGAGATTCTTTCTACCTCATTTTGGAGTGGCATGGGTTGTTCCCTATTCCTTCCAGAGCTTCTTATCTTGCCGACAGTCAGGCTTGTTGGGTCTCCGTACAGATCATTTTTGGGCGCTACTTCTAGGGGCAGTCACATGGTCCATTTGGAAAGAGCGCAACCGGAAAACTTTTGAGGATTCCTCTTTATCAAGTGGAAGAGTGACCAAGCGAGCATGCTCTCTCATTGGAGCCTGGGCTTCAGCTAAAGGATGGGGGGAGATTGAGTTTCCTTTCTAAAGAGAGGGTCTTAGTGGTAGCTTTTTGCTTTTTGACTCTTTATTACTGTGTAATTGGGATAGTTTTTCCTTTTTTGTAATTTGGTTCACGCTTTGCGAATCTGTCTTTGTCCTTCTCACTATTTTAATAGTATGGTTTGCATTGCTTATCAAAAAAAAAAGGATCCCCATTCCTAGGCTTCCATGATGATGGCACTGCCAAATTTGACTCTTGTTGTGCATGTCGTGCAAAATGTCAAGATACTCCTTGTAGAATCCCTTGCTACCACAACATCAGCTCCAAGCTGCAAAGTATCCATCCACCAGAAGGTTTTGTCGGCTTGTCGCAGTTTATCTTAACTAGACATGAAGTTGGCGGAGTCTAATTGACAGCCAAAGCCCAAAGGTTGCTGGAGGAAAGAACGTGACTGGTCTAGAAGTTGTTGTTGGGCTGCTAGAATTTCCTCTGCATATATATGATTCTTTTGCACTATAACCACTGGATGGGGCTATTGCTGGGAGAAGATTTTGAGATTCTGACTTTTTCATATTTGCCATAGGATGGTGGTTGCGTGTGTCAAGAGAACTTCGGCATTGGGGTAGGACTGAAAGTGAGTTAGCTGGTCGTGACTAAGCGACTTGAGGCGAGAGACCCCATTAATGCCTGAGACGGGAACCTGAGCGCCTGAGGCATTGCCTAATGAACTCCTTTGTAGTAAAAATCCCCCCCCCCCTCCCCCTCCCCCTAATATTAGATCTATGTATACTGCGTTTCTTTGAATAAGGGGCCCTATAATTCATATAAAATTCAAAAAATATATACAATGACTATCAAAATAGGAGAGAGAGAAAGGTCAGAGAGAAAAGGGGGAGAGTTTAAGAATGAATACAAAACAAATAAATAGCCTAACAATCAATGTGACTGCCCAACAGGGGAGAGGGGGGGGAGGCTGGATTTCTTACTCTCTTTTCTCCTTCTCGATTATGCTTAAGAAAGGTAATAAAAAAGCATATAATAAGTCAAATATATAATTGTGGGGCCTACACTTATTTAAATTATAAAAGATTTAAAATGGGTTTATGAGAGCTTTGATGGTCCTAGAGGAAATTTGGGGCATTAAAGGACTTTTTTGTTATTGGGCCGCACGACGGCATGAGCCCAATTGTATGTTTGGTCGCTTAGGCAATGCCTTCAACAACCATGCAAAATACAAAGGGGGCCATATGGCCCACCCACAAATAGAGAGAGAAAGAGAGACCAATTGGTCCACCAATTGAGCGAAAGAGAGGGTAGGTTAACATGGGCGAAACATACTTAATACTATATGATTTCTTTTTCATTCTATCTGCAAACATTTTTTGTTGTTATATATACAAATTTTAACATATTATCCAGTAAAAGACATGAGAAGCATATAAAATAGCATGTTTTCATTGTTGACCAAACTACCATATTCAAATAAAATGATTTTTTATACTCAAACCATATTAATATTACATAAATCAAATTTTTAATCATGACCACCTAGGCGGCCAATCGCCTAAGCCCAATAGAGCAATTGGTATCCTAGGCGACGCCTTTAACAACTATACCACAAAGCATCAAAGTGTGTGCTCAAGCTTCTCCTCATGCTTATTGCAGAGTGGACAAGTAGCGTCATCGATAATATGTTGATATACCAAATTGGCCCCCACTAACAAAGTAACAATGAGTTAACACAACATTTCCAAATAAATAATTAAGTTTTGGGGGCACCAGAAGCGTACATATAAATGTAAATAGATGTCCAAACGGTCAGGGGAAATGTGTAAGATGTTTTCGCTCAACTAGTGGCCTCATTGCAAAAGATCCCTTTGTAAACATGATAGGCAAATTTGTCTTTTGGGAGGAAGTGCCAAATCAAACTGTCACAAAAAAAAATCCCTTGGCTAGCGACTGGAGAGAATCTTAGCAACCTCGTAGGGAGTGAACACTAACAATGGCTGTAGCAACGCCTAATCCCAGGATTTAGTGAGAGGGTCTATCAATTCACTAATGAGTTGCAGTGTGCAGAAATGAAACTGACAATAGAAAGGGTGAAACTCTGGTAGGCACGGGATCCAAGGACGGTCCAAACATTGATGGATTTCCCAATGCCAACTAACTAACGCAAACCTCTTAGCCAAGACCTTACATCCTTCAAGGAGGCTTTGTCATGCCCAATAGGGTTGATGCCCTAATGAGGCTTGCAAAAAGTCACATGCAGGATAATATATAGCTTTCAGTAACCTACCCCAAGGCAATGGGGCTTCTGTGACTAATCTCCAACATTTCTTGATGAGTATTTCCCTATTGAAACGAACTAAAGAACAAAACCCCAGTTTGCTTTGCACAAGTTATTCCAGCTTAGCCATAATGTCCTCTTCTCATTGTTTTTTTGTCCCACCAAAACTTATGGATGCTAGTCTCCATCGCATCGAGTAAACTACATGGTAGCTTAAAGCATGCGAGAGATGGAGATGAGAGGCTTACTTACAATCTTACAGAGATGAGATGAGATGAGATGAGATAAGAGATAAATTAAGTTAAAGTTAGGTTAAGTTTAATTTATAGTGGGGGTTGATGAAATTACCACCATATTGACTACCCCCCAATTGTTATCGTTAAATTGTTAGATTAGTACCGTTAGATTAACAAAAATGTTACAATATATAGTAGTAACATTAGAAGATTCTGGAAATAGGCTACAATATTAGTCTGTTTCACATACACTAATACATGGTAAGTCCTAGACTATGTTAGATTTCTTTTAAAAGGAAAAACGTTACAACTTCAAAGAGATTCTGGAAAAAGGCTACCCTGCAACATTAGTCTATTACACATGCATGCATTAAGTCTTCGCCTCTTAGGTTATTATAAGTCTCAAGTTATTATATATAATATAATATAATATATGGTACAACATATAGAGTGGAGGGTCAAGCCAAACCGACAGCCAAGCTGGGTCCTTATCGGGCCCGACCCTCAAGTAAGAGGGCCTTTCAAAATTAGGCCCGTCTCGACCCTAGGGCCTTAAGGGAAAAAAATCTCTATTTTTGCAGACTTCAAATGGTCAGGTTAGGATGGGACCCCTCATCAAAGCACTGGATTGACAACCCTACCTTCTCGAACCATGACCCAAATTTCATTCAACCCACTCCTTAAACCACAAAACCAGCCCTACACCCTTCAATCTCAACGCCACCAACAACTCACTGTCACCAACACATACCATTAAGCGCAATCGATTGATCCTATGTTTCAGTTCATACATGTGGCCACCTACCCCTAGCCCTAATAAGGAAGACTCAGCTCACTATCCACCTGGTTCCCCCATTCTCTCTTCACCATTGTATGATGTTATTCAAATTACCGTTTACACCAGATGCTGCTCATAAAAGGGTTTGGTAGGCTGTCCCTCAACAGCCCCACCCTTAACCATGTCATTCCTTAGTTGGAACTGTCAGGGCCTAGGGTCGAACCTTGCAGTTCGGACACTCAAGCACCTAATGCGAGCACACCAACCCATTTAGTGTTCCTAATGGAAACTAAACTCCTTCAATCCAAAGTCTCAAGTATACAGAAGAAATTCCTCTTCATAGTTGATCCAGTAGGGCTCTTAGGCAGTGTAGTCAAAGCGTCCGACGACACCTAGGCGATAGAGGGTTCCATAGGCGAGGCGATGCCTAGGTGACAAAAATTTATTTAATTTGTTTATATATATAATATTACATAAGAATTAATGAGTGCCAGCTAAGATCATGATCTAGGTGATGGGGGTCCTGGATAGGTGAGGCGGTGACCTAGGCGATATTTTGACTACACTGCTCTTAGGTGGGCTAATAGTGTTCTGGTCCAACACAAGCACTCTTAGATATTAATGAATACCTTCACCCATATAAGAAATCGGGGGCAACCCATTCCCAACTTCAAGGATATCGGAATTTCATCAACTCATGCCACCACCTTCATCAGGGATTCCAATGCCCTGGATACATGGAGTAATCATCACCCATCCCGAACACCCCAACAACATTTATGGAAAATAGACCGAGCCTTGGGAAACAAATCTTGGTTGATACATTTCGACAACTTCCTTATCACTCACCTCATGGTTGTTACTTGGGTCCAACCATTCACCCCTCCATGCACCTAAAACTTCTTTGCAGCAAAAGAAACGACTGTTCCGGTTCGGAGCAATGTGGGTGGATCATCTGAATTATCATGATTCATGACACACTCTCCTTTAGTAGGCACCAACCCATGCAAGGATCCTCTCTACCAAGTGTTATGATGCGGCTTAAGTCTTACCGAGATATGTTAAAGCAGTGGAACCAGGCCCACTTTGGGCGCATTCAGAGTTTTATTTCCTAACTAGTCTCCCAACTTGATCACCTTGCTCACGCTCCTCCAACCTCGTTCAATACTCAACAGGGCAATGTTTTGGCCATCAAACTTAACAAGGTCTTGCAACTCAAATTACTTATTTAGGCCCAATAATCCCAAATATTTTGTCTTCACCACGGCAATTAAAAAAATGAAGTACTTCCACAAATCCACCATTCACTGGTGAATGGATATACAATTGGAACCAAGCCCACTTTGGGCACCTTCAGAGTTTTATTTCCTAATTAGTCTTTCAACTTGAACACCTTGCTCAAGCTCCTCCAACCTCGTTCACTACTCAACAGAGCAAGGTTTTGGCCATCAAACTTAACAAGGTCTTGCAACCCAAAGAACTTTTTTAGGCCCAAAAATCCCTAATATCTTTTCATCACCACAGCAATAAAAATACGAAGTACTTCCACACATCCACCATTGCATGATAACTAGGATTGTTAATCTGGCCATTTGATGAAGGGGGTCGGCCCAGCTCTTCAAAGCCCACAAAATAAAGGGTTTTTTCCTCCTTAAGGCCCTAGGGCCGAGTTAGGCCTAATTTTGAAAGACCCTCTTACTTGAGATTCGGGCTTGATAAACCCTCAACCCAGGCACCGTCCTGATTCAGCTCTCCACTTTATATGTTATACCATATATAATATTATATATAATATAATAACTTAAGACTTAAAATAACTTAAGAGGCTAAGACTTAATGTTTATATGTGTAATAGACAAATATTGTAATGTAGTCTAACATTGTAGTGTAATCTCATTAAAGAATTTTCTAGTAATTGTAACGTTTTTCCTTTTTTTTAATTTAATAGAAGTTAAGACTCACTGTGTATGTGAAACAGACTAATAGTAGTCTTTTTCCATAATCTTTTAATGTTACTACTTCTAAGTTATGAAGTTTTTTTTAATCTAACAGTACTAATCTAACAAACTAACGGTAACAATTGGGGTTGTGGTGGTAATTTCACCAACCCTCACTATAAATTAAACCTAACCTAATTTCTCTCTCATCTCATCTTGTCTCTCTCAAGTCTCATCCCTATAAGACTATAAGCATCTCTCATTTCCATTTCTCGCAAGCTCATAAATCCTCACACTTAATCTCTCGCAAGCTCACAATGCCTCTCACTTAATCTATCACAAGATTGATTGCATCTCTGTATGCACGCCTCTGTCATTTTGCTTTTTGAGTTGCATTGTTGGTCCCAAACCCGAATAACGGAGGAGAGTTGTATGTCAAGTTGGCAACCAATGTAGAAAAAAATCGTTAAAACATTATATGTTTTTTTGTTCTTACGTTCCTAACTTGGCCCTGGCTCTGGCCCTTGAGGGTAGGGCTAGGGCCTCACCACAGTGAATGATGGTCAATCCTCGTAAGACCAAGGCCCTACCCTAGTCCCGGCTCTTTGACAATCCTAGCTAAGGGGTTAGGGTGCTATGTGGGGGATGTTAGAGGTTTATGTAGGGCTGATCACAAAGGTGCTCGTAAACAGATGTTCATTGACTTCATTCCTTTAACAAATGAATTGAGATTGAACATGATTTTTAGCTTGATTAATAAACGAGCAAAGCTCAAGCACACATGTGCTCGACTCAATAAATACTCAACTTGTTAGTCACTAAATGGGCATGGTTAATGGTTTTGGGGATAAGAGCACATATATTTGTGAAAGGGTAAGTCTTTTCAATGTCTGTCTTTTCTATTAAAAATTACATTTTCATTAATTATTTTATTATTATTGAAAGGTTAAGTAAATTAGTATTTTAATTTTACGCCAATCGAAGCCATTGGTACATTTTCCCACATTAGAGAAACAATTATCATCACCATATTTATTGAAAGGAAAAGTTTTTCAACGTTTGCCTTTTCCAAAAAAAATACAATTTCATTAATTATTTTTTAATGTTGTACTAATGCTATTTAAAATACTTTTACTTTTCCACCTATCGAAGTCATTAATACGATTTCCCACGTAAGAGAAACAACTAACAAGATACAAGAAAGGACGTCTTTTATAAGAATTCTAAAGCCAAACTCAAGTATAAAGAAATTTTGACGAGCCAAGCTTGAACAAAAGTTTTAAAGCTCGAGCGAATTTTGAACATATGTATAATATAACGAGCCAAGCTTAAACACCCTATTACTCGACTTGGTTTGATAGTACCCCTAGGTTTACGGAAAGAACAGACTATATTTGATGGGGAGCTCGTGGAGCTACACCAATATGGGTAGATGTTGGAAATGAATCTAATGTTATAAGCAATCTGGTCTCTATTTTTGAAGCAGCCAAGGGTTGCCCATAAAGCTCCATGGGCCATTGGCAATAAATCGTTCCATATCCATCTCGTGGTGGAAGGTGAAGAGAATTCTGCCATCTAGAAGTTCCATCGAGGAAACGCCTAGGATGCTTCACCATTAGGGCTGTAAAATGGGAGGACCAGGGCAAAGCCTATGTCTTACCAAGTGAGGCCCTCACCTACAAGGGTCTGGCCCTATCTTGGTACTAGCCCTCGGAGCGCTTGAACTGGTTAGGCGCAATCCCTACCCTCAAGGGTTATGGCCAGGTCAAACCAGGGGCAAAGCCTAAAGAAGAGACAAAAATCATAAACCGCCACCGAACGCCAACCTGAAATCATTTCTCCTCCTTTATCCAATATTGGGACCAGAGAAGCAACGCAAACAGCAACACGACAGAATTTTTATTTTTACTTTTGTTACTTAGTAGCAAAGTAGAATATTTTTCTTAAGTTCATACTAGTATAATATACAATAAATTATTATGCATTTACTATTCTTTTGTAATTAAATTATATATAATATACACAATATTGTTGTGATAGTAGTAGTGCGTGTGTATCCCCTATTGGGGTGATCGGGGTTTCACTCCCATTAGGTGTGACGGTTAAAATGCCAACCTGGTGGTGCCGTTGTTCAGATTTAGGGCAGGTCAAGGGAATGAATTGAGATTTTGAAAGGATTTGTGGTACGGCTCTTCTGCGCTGCGTGATGATTTTGGTTCTTTATTTTTGTTCGACAATGACAAGAAGGCAGTAGTAAGTGATTATGTGGAGAGGAGGGGAGAGGAGGTGGTATGGTGTCCTTCCTTAAGGCGTGTTTTAAATGATTGTGAGATTGAGGAGTTGTCTCGGTTGTTGGCTCGTTTAAGTTCCATTCGCTTAAGCTCCGAGATTAGGGATTGCAGAGTTTGGCCCGGCAGCAAGAGCGGAAACTTCTTAGTAAAATCTCTCTATCAGTACTTGAGCCCAGTCCACTTGAGTTTTTTCCCTCAACAAGTAGTGTGGAACCCCGGAATACCCTCTAAGGTCTCATTTTTTCTCTGGAATGCAACATTGAACAAAATTCTCACTTGTGACCATCTGCAGCATCGAGGGTGGAAGATGGTCAACCAATGTTTCATGTGTTTAGAAGCAGAATAGTCAGTAGATCATTTGCTCCTTCATTGTCCCTATGTGGCCAAAATCTGGGGTTTCTTTTTGTCTCGCTTGGGTATGGTTTGGGTCTTCCCCTCATCTTTTCTAGCATTTTTGGCGAGTTGGTTCCGGCCAAGCAAGAAGGTGGCTTGGGAGGTTATTTGGGCAGTTTTGCCGGGAGCCATATCATGGATGCCTTGGCAGGAAATGAACCTCAAAGTCTTTGAGGATTCTTCAATCTCTCAGTCCCGATTGTGTGCTAGGATGCGGGTGGTCGTGTTGAAGTGGGCGGAATTATGTGCCGATGAGGATGATTTTCGGGCTTTGTTGGGTTAATTCAGTTGGGGTCGAGGGTCCTTGTCTAGGAGGCAGGATTTCGTTTGTGCGTTTAGGTGCTTTCGAGTTTACTTTCTTATAAACTCTGTATTTGCACCTCCGTTTTAGCTTGTATCCTTGTTTTTTTCAATATATTTTGGCTTTTACTGATCAAAAAAAAAAAGAGTATCATGTATATAAAATATACTATATTTTCGTGTGTTTTAGGATTTTAGCAATATGTTTTTTCTTTCTATATATTTAATTTTGACACAGTACTAACATAATTACATAACGCATGTATATATCAGTATATCCATAGTGTCTAGGAAACGCCTAGGCGATACTCGATAGGGGGTTTCCGAGGCGAGGCGATGCCTAAGCGATCAACAAAAAAAAAAATTGTTTGCATTATATAAGATTTAGTGACTGCCTACCTAAATCATGATCTAAGTGATATAGATCTTATGAACGAAATATATATATATAAATCTTACTAAATGTTAAATAAGTCATAGTACTAAGGCATAATACTAGTATATATCTAAATTTTGCACAGTTCTAACATAAAGGAATTTTGACACAATACTAACATAAGAGTGTAACCGTGTAAAATATATATATAACTAATTTATGTATATTATAAAAATTAAATATAATTATAATTCTATACATGTATATAATAGAGCATGTGGAGGGGTTTTGAAAACTCAGCATTATCAGACTTGCGGGCCTTGTAGAACAAAAAAAATCTCTAAAATCAACACCTACGTACGGAACTAGGGTTTATGCAATGACCTACACACTTTCAGCTCATTCCATAATTGCTAAACTAGGGTTAGAGTTTATACTAGAGCAAAACATCATCAGCAAATAAAACCCTAAAGATTCTAAAGTCTTGAATACAATTCCAGTTTAAAACAATGAAATACATATTTAAAAGAAGATTCACGCATAGATAACAGAATATGAAGATACCAAAGAAAGATCATAGAACAGATTTTTCAACTTACCCTCTCGATCCGTACATGGCGTCGAGACTTCGTAGACTTTTATCGATTCTCTGAGAGAATATGTAGATTCGAACCGTGAAAGATGAACAGGGAGAAACCCTAACCAGGCTTGCTCTGAGGAAAAATAGAAAAGCCCTAATGAGGTTCAAGGTTGCGTCGCTGCGCTCGTCCGCCTCCTATATATTTAAAGTTGTAAGGAGGTTTAAATGAAATTACTGAAAAATCCTCATCCATAAGGGGAGAGGAAGAAGGAAACCTTTGATCTGCGGATGGCATTCTAGATATTTGACACGACAGTTTTCCAAAGCAGCACCACCACGTCACGGGTCAAACCGAGGATGACGTTGGATAACCTGTAATATAAATACACGTCATTTTTTATTTTATTTTTTCTATATTTTTTGGGGTTCATCATTTATCAAGTTTAGGGCTACACTCAAGCCAATTAGGGCTACACTCAAGTCAAGCTAGCTCCCCTCGACTCAACTGTGCTACTCAAGCTCAAGCTCAACCAAATCAAGTCAATCTTGTTATTTGAACTGAATGTTGAATGTTTAAACAAGACAAGCTCAAGTCAGATCTTGTTTGATTCGGCTAAGCTAATTTAGGACTCGATTTAGCTTGAGCTCAACTTAGTTCAAAATACATACATGATATATATATATATATATATATATGAGTTCTGAGAAGCAGACAACAGGGCCCGCTTCTAAGTTGACTGCAATGTCTCATGTCTCTTATAACACCCCTTTAACTAAGGTTAAGCTTAACCAAACTAAAGTTAATAATTTTGTTTTTTTTTCTAAAAAAACATTGTTAGACTACTTAACTTGAGGGGTGAGTGAATTTTAGCCGTAATTGATGGGTGGTAAAAAGAGAGTGTGGACCAATGAAATGACGGGGTCAACTTAGAAGCTAACCCTCCGGTCCATTTTCCTATATATATCTACAATATTTTTTATAACGTTATTTATATTAATACAAATTAATATTTTACATTTTCTTTATTATAAATTATAATAAATAAATTTAAGAGATAAAAACAAAAAAAAAATGTTAATAATTTAAAGGTGAAACTTTGATCTAACTCTCTACTATTTAGATTGAAGGACTACTCCCAAATCTTATTTTCGTAGATGAATGTATTAATTTTGTATTTTATTGTATTTATTAATAAATGTTTTTATTAAAATTATGTAAAATTAACCAAAACAATTTCGTGAATAGAGCTTAAGCCAACCCGAGCTCAACTCGGTTGAATAAAGTTTGAGCTTGAAAGGAGCTCGAGCTCAATCAAGCTTGTTCAAGCCAAGCTCAAGCCTAATCATTTGGGCTCAAATCAAGCTCAAGCCGAGCTCAAGTATGTTTAAGTGAATCTCAAACCTGGCTAAGCTTAGCTCCCTATCAAGCTTAATAGGTTGGCTAGGAGCTGGATTAGGTTAAAACACTTGGTGGACTTCTCGACCGCCATGAAAACTGAATCCTCAAGGGGATACGACCTACCACTGGAGCAAATAAGGAAGGTGTCGAAAATACACATCATAGACTAATTTGTACCTTTATTGGAAACCCCTATGGTATAGTGATGCAACTGTTCTATATGTTCTTCTAAAATCAACCTCCAAACACTAGGAAAAAAAGGGTTCCTATTATCGCGACTTCGTCTATGGCTGCTAATACCGTGCTTCCTCACCCTGCTTCGTGCTAGGGTTTATTCCCACCCTGCTCTCTTGCGCTAGGGTTTCTTTCCTCCTTGCTTCGAGCTAGGGGTTCTTCCCCTGCTCTCTTGAGCTATGGTTTCCTCCTACAATAAATCGTCATCTTCCTCTCTCCCTTAGTTATTACCCTACATGTTTGTGATTTTAGACCGAATGTGTTTGGCTAAATACCCCCAATAAAGCCTCAGTCTCCTTGGGCATCGATGTCATTTTGTCTAAGTGGGAAGCCACTGCAAACCATGGCTCTATCGTGCGAAACTAGAAGGACTACCTTTGGCAATTCAGTTTCAGCCACACAATCTCAATCTCCAGTATTCTGATCGTCATTGAACAATGTGCATCAAAGAAGGAGCGGACGAGTACCCTCTTCTGGAATTGTTAAGGTGTCAAGGTGTCAGTAAATCATTAACAATTTAACATCTAAAAGGCATGATTCGTAATTACTCCCCATATTTTGTTTTCTTATTAGAAAATAAAGCATCTCAAAATAGAATGGAGTCTCTTAAAAACGTTTTGCAATATGATTCATTGGCAGTGGTCGATCCAACGGATTTATCGGGGGTGGTATTGCTGTTTTTTGGAAAGATGAATATTCAGTTTAGCTAATTCAAGCCAATGCAAATGAGGTAAATTTGATTGTGCAATCTCGTCCATGTATAGATTTTTGGAAAATGACTTGTATTTTAGGGCCACCATGTCGATGGTGGTCGGGCCCAACAGTAGGTTGATCTAGCAAGTAGGGGTAGTCATAATGATTTACCATGGCTGTGTTTTGGTGATTTTATCAATATCACCATCCCTTCAAAAAAAAAGGAGGTTTAGAATTTTTCAATTGGAAAGCTAAACGATTCCTTTCCACGATAAACAGATGTAAACTTATGAACGAGGGATTCACATGTTACAAGTTTACTTTGAACAATAAAGAGTTGATGGTGCTAATGTTCAAGAAGATTAGACCGGGCTAGTGTTTATCAAAGGTGCTTGGGGCACTTATCAGAGAGGCTCAAAAGTCTATTTTGTTTGTAATATTTTGACAGAATGTAAATGGAGGCTGCAACGATTGAATAGATTACAATTTTGGGCACTTGACATATGAGATTGGAAAAGTCAGAGATGAGATTGATAAGGAGTAATAAAAACCATTTACAACTGATAAAAAGTTGAAGCTTGATGAATTCATTCATTAATATTAAGAGCTCTTGTCATGTCAGGAATATGTGAGCCAAAAAAAGCTAGGCTAAATTGGCTTCGAAATACATCATTTTTTCAAGCTACAACGATTAGTAAAATGACTTATAATAGAATCTGCAGAACAAATCTTAATTCAAGAGTTTGGATTTTTTTGTTCGAAGTCAATAAAGGAGAGCATACAAAATAATTTTATGGAGCTTTTCAAATCAAGTGATCCTCCCCATTTATCGATTACTGATGCAATGAATCTAGGCTTTTGGACGATTAGAAAGTGATGTTGGATTCAAACTTATCTTTCAACAAAATTGAGGAAGCAGTTTTTGAGTTAGGTCCAATGAAAGCTACATGGCTAGATAGAATGTCGGACAATTTTTTCCATACTTGTTGGAAGGTGGTGGTCTAGGACATTAAAGATGCAATTATGGAGTTTTTGGTGACATGTAATATGGTTCATCAATTCATTCGAACCTTCATTGTTTTTATTCCAAAAGGGCCAAATTCCAAATCCGTTGATCAATTCATACCAATCAGTTTATCCAATTTTATTTACCAGGTAATGACAAAGGTTCTCACTATCGATTAAAGAGAGTTTTGGGATCTCTTATCAATGAGTGTCAAAGTGTCTTTGACTCCTCAAGTTTGCCCATATTTCATCTTCTTTATTTCTATCCCTCAATTTTTTCTAAAATACCCTCAATTTTTTTATACCCAAAATGCCCTTAAAGCTTTGGGTTCTCAAAATGTCTCTACATCATGTTTCTATATCCAATGTGTCTCTCACAAATTTTTCACCTAAAATGTTTCTCAAGTTTTATACCCAAAATATTCTTTAAATTCTTCCTAAAGTGTCCCTCACTAGGATCCTCATCTCTGTCTCTCTCCCCCCTCCCTTCTCTCATGTTCTGACATGCATCGCACGTGCTACCCACTAGTATATACGTAACCAAATCCTCTACGGTGGTAACTAGGTTTGGAAAATCCGGTTATGCCCCTAGGTCACCACGTGTCCCTTTTGACACCCCTTAACCGTGTTTAATATTCACCCACCCTTAGGGTTTTCTCACCCATCCTTGGTTAGAAAAAAAATATTATAAATATTATAATATTTACATTTTTTTAGAAAAATAATTAATATTTTTTTTCTAAAAACGAAGGATGGATAGGTGAACCCTAAGGGTGGATGAATCTTAACCACAGTTAAGGAGTGTCAAAAGAGACAGTTGGCAACCTCATGGGCATAACCGAAGTTGCCTACTCCGGTTCTCACCGTAGAGATTTGGTTCTATATATACACCTAATTTTCTAAAAAATATCAATATATTCCTAAATTGATTTTTTTTTCAAGTTAGGGGTATCTCAGCAAGTGCCAAAATAATCCCCTAACCCCCATGAGACCCACACCACAAGCCCCATGAGGCGTTAAGAGAGGAACTTGAACAACTGACCTCCGAGTTTATGGTTCGACGACCATTGAGCTACCCCTCGTGGGTGTCTAAAATGATTAAATCTCCCTCATAACAGGTACAAAAGTCTTTATAAAAAATCTAATCTACATTAATTTACCAGAAAAAGGCTTAACGGAGAGAATTTTGAATTTTCTGAAATGGGGTCAATCTACGAAGAATTGGAATTATCTACCGTTTAACCGAATTTAAGAGCTCTTTTAACTCTAGTTAACAACTTAAAACCCAGTTTTTCTTGTTTTTTGG
Organism: Tetracentron sinense; assembly: GCA_015143295.1. Classification (NCBI taxonomy): domain Eukaryota; kingdom Viridiplantae; phylum Streptophyta; class Magnoliopsida; order Trochodendrales; family Trochodendraceae; genus Tetracentron; species Tetracentron sinense. The sequence goes on from CM026574.1 coordinate 22,590,720, forward strand.
GCTCTTTTTTTTTTCACTGGACTCGCCTCTAGAATTGGTAATCCTAAAGGACTCAATGAAATTTCACCCTTTTCCAACTCTGGGTAATGAGTTAAAGACCATGAGGGGCGTTTTGAAGAGGTTTTGTTCTCGTCTAAAGAAGCCATCTCCTTCCTCCTCCTCCTCCTCCTTCAGCTTTACAGGTTACATCATCTCTTCCTCTCTTTCCTTTTTTGTACACAGTATACACCTCACAACACCCATCTTTACCCATTGAATAGCACCTAAAACCCATCGCAAACACACATCTACTTCCTCTGTCAAAAACAGCCCAAACAATCCAGTTTGAAAGATGGCGAGGGATGGTCTTCCTAGCGATCTTATGATTGAAATACTATCTCGACTTACTGTGAAGACCCTCTCCAAGTTCAGGTGCGTTTGCAAAGCATGGCTTGTTTTAATCTCTGACCCTCTTCTCCTCCGGTTGCACTCTCATCGATCTAGCCAGAAACCTCTTCTCTGTTTCTCATCACTTTCATCCAAAACGGATTCCCTTACCACTCTTAACCTATCTTGTATGGACATGGAGGGGAATGTCAAATGTGATTCATAGATTCCATAAGAGGGCTGATTTTTGTTCCCTCGACATGTTGCCGTCTCGCTTCGAACTGGTTTGTCTCTTTGAACACAATCAAATCTATGTGTGTAATCCCACTACACAGGAATTTATAACTATATCAGAACCTCTTCCGCCGAAGATTTGTCATCTTGATTATGTCGGTTTTGGATACATTCCCTCTACTAAGGAATACAAAGTAGTTCGAATATTTTCCCGTTACTGGGAACTTCCACCTTTCCATGTAGGATGTGATGTCTTGACTCTGGGCAGCAGCTCTTGGAGGGTAGTAAAGGACCCCCCATCCAACGTTAGTACCCAGCGTCCGGCATTCGTCGACGGAGCTATTCACTGGACGATTAATCCTGATATTCCTTCCTATAGTGATGACGAGACTGAATAATTCGGAGTAGTCCCATATCCTGATGCTATATTGGCGTTCGATGTCGATACTGAAGAATTCAGACCGGTTCCACATCCTGAAAATTTATACGATCCTCTAGAGACTGATGATATTGGCTTGGTTGAGTTAGGGGGGTTACTATTGTTAGAAAAATTGACTCAATAAGGGATTTACCGTATGTTGATGAACCCGACAAAGAAACCCAGAGTGCGACTTGTTTGACCCGGAAGGAAAAGTTTTTTTTGACCCGTATTATTGACCCAAATGGATATGGGTTTTGGGCTTAGGTGTCAGTTGGTGTTTCAATAACTGAATTTTCTATCCTTTTTTTTTGTGTCTCTTTGGGAAAGTTATCTCTGTTCGAACAGACAGAGTGGAATCTATGTAATAGACTCCAATTCATTCATTCTAGTAATCGGTTTTTCCTATTTTGAAGAATTTTTGCATCTCTCTCTCTCTATCATTGATGTTTGAGTACAAACAGTAGTCGAGTTCGTTAAGTTTTGAAGATTGGAGTACTATTTCTTCTTAACTATAATCTGTTCTATATTGGGAGACGAATACTCATCAACCTTGAGTACTGGGAGAGAGTAAATTCGTCTTAAGGAAACTATGATACATAGGACTCAGATTTTCCATTCATTTTCATTATTTTACTGTTTTGTAAATTCTGTGAGTTCTTAATGTTTTAGTTTTTAATACTTTCATTAATTATATTCTAAATAATTTAGAACAACAATTATGCCTGGCAGTAGTTGTACATGGTAAAAGGGACATGAACATATGGATGTTGACGGATTACAAGAATCATGTATGGGTGAAAGAATACAGCATTAATCTGAATTCCATTGATCCTTACAAGAAGCTTGGGGATTTCACCGCGAGAGACATTCGAGGTGGGAAAATCTTGATCGAATCGTATATGGTGAGGCTCGATTACTACAGTGTACAAAGCAAAAGTTTCAAGAGATATGAAATTGATAAGATGATTAGATGTCATCGTGAGTTTAGTTTTTATGTGGAGAGTTTCCTCTCATTAGGAAGTAAAAAGTAGGTATTAGCACTAGCACTAACACAAGATTCATGTGTGGAATTTAAGCATACCAACCAGAGATTCTTTTTTAGGAACAATCCTGAAGATACTGGTATTGGATCATAAATAGAATTTTTTTTTTCATATTTTGGATTTTGGTGTCAACTATAGGAATGGAACTTAAGAGAGAATTCTGTTTTGATTACTGTATTGAACTCTTCTTATATTTGGGAAGCGAAAATTGTCCCATTGGTTGTGCGTTTACAACACTGTTGGTCTGGATCCAATCCCGAGAGGGTGCGATGGATATATCCACCTGTCCCACTAACTTAAGCAGATACTAACACACTAATTGGGTTGCGGCCTAACCGTATATCATTACAAAAACAAAAACAAAAAACACTTATGGCACCCAATTTATGCACCCTGAGCCAGAAGACTTAATTTGTGTGCTTATTGGAGAGTCACCATAATTTCCTTAAAAAGTATATCTATTTTTTTTTAAAATATCAAAATACCCCTAAAAATTAAAATATCCCTCCCATAGTCCCATTGGATACAAAAGTATTTAGAAAAACAAAAATGTAATTTACATATGCTTTGTAAAAACAGAGTCAATTTACCAATACTTCTTAAAGGATTAAAGAGGAAGGTGTTTAATTGTGAAAAATAAGTATTTACAAGCACGCGTCTTAGTAGACAGTGCAATCTTAGGGCAACTCAAGACTGTTCGTGTTTGGGCGGGATTTTAGGCATCAAAAAATTTGGGACGCCCTAACATCCCGGCTATTTACTCATCCGATGAAAGGCTTTCCTCTTTGAGTAAAATAAAGTGAATCAGATTTAATAATTTGTATGGTTCACTCAAAATAACATATGTTTCAGGTTATTGTACTTTAATTAATTAATTTATGTGGTTTATGTCAAATAACACGATTCTAAAATAAATTATACGGAATCAACAAGTAGAGCAGAGGGACACAAAAAGCATCCCAAAAAATTGGGCACCCTAGAATCCCCCACATCCTTGTGTTCGGTCTTGGGTTACACTATTGACCTGCTTGTCTCAGAAGCTTTATCCCTTCTCTTTTCTTTTCTCCCCTGTCGTTGGATACTTGGACTCCGCCTCTAGAGTAGAGAATTCTGCAAGGACTATATTTACCTTGATTCAATTCTATAACAGGTGGTTATGACTTATGAGAGGCATTTAGAGACTTTTGTTGTTTTTGGAGAAATGAGCCAGAAAAAAAATAGATGACAGCAGCATACTGTCGTCCTCTTGATCAACCCATTCGTCGATGGAGCTATTCACTGGACGATTGACCCTTAAATTGCTTCCGCTAGTTACTAACATTGAGAGGATTCCCCCTGTCCAAAACTTGATTGAATCTTTTTATAATTCAAAAACTACTATTTGCTCTTATTTCATCTTTTCTTCATGAGACTTCCCCCCTTAAAAATATAAGAGCAGTGATAGGCATACCTGGGATATCTATATACAAACCTAAGGTTGGACCTCATTGGTCCATGCCTCCTTTTTAAATACTCATCACTTAGGTTTGTAAATAGATATATTTCCCAAAACATAACGAATTTTTTCAGAATTCTCAAATCACCCTTATCATAATCATTATATAAGACAAACGATTGATTGAATGCTTGCTTAATTTCCACACTATCCCTCATTCTATTAAGCTTGAAATTTTCTACAGTTATAACATATAACAGGACTGCATGCCATGAGTCCCTTTTAACACTCTTTAATTGTGATTAAGATTCATTCACCCCTAAGGTTCACCCAATGTTATCAGAACCGGCTTGGTCATCGAACCGACTGAGTGACTGGTTCCCAGTTTGACCGGTTAGACCATGTCCCTTTTATTAAAAAAATATTTCCCCCATTTTGACTCAGTTATGGTCGGTTCTCAACCGGTTCTCGCTCTGTTTTACCATTAGTTCCCAGTTCAACCGGCCGGTTCTTCCGATTTTAACAAAAATTGCTGGTTCTTAAAGAGTACCGGTTTTGAGGGTTTTGGGAACCAGCAAGGAGACCGGTTCCCGATTCCACCCACCAGCCGGTCCGGTTCTAACAACATTGGGTTCACCTACTTATCCTTGAATTTTAGAAGAAAAAAAAATTACCCTAGTAATTAGTGAATTTGAACTAGGATTTAAAATAAATAAATAATTTTTTCTAAAAGCCAAGGTGGGTGAACTCTAGGTTAAGGGGTGTCAAAAGAGACATATGGCAACCTCAAGAACATAATTAAACTCCAACCATGGTTAAGATTCACCCATCCCTAGGGTTCACCCACTTATTCACTGTTTTTAGAAAAAAAATATATATTAATTTTTTTTAACTCTAGTTAAAATTCACTAACTCTAAGGGTTCACACACTTATTATTGGGTGAACCCTAGGGGTGGGCGAATCTTAATCACAGTTAAGGAGTGTTAAAAGGGACACATGGCGACCTCAGTGGCGTAACTGGACTCCTCACTCTTTTGGCAAAACACTCCGAAAGAATAACGTCTCACCAAGGCCCCACCCGCCCCCTTTCTTTGTTATACCAAAAATGTTTCTAAAGCTTTTTAGTTCTTAAAATGTCCATATGTTATATTTCTATAAGTAATGTGGCCCTCACAATTTTTTTATATCGAAAGTGTCCCTCAAGTTTCTATACTCAACTCAAAATATTCCTTTTTTTTTTTTCGAAATGCCCTCACTAGGGTCCCTCTTCCCAATCTCTCTCCCCTTCTTCTCTCTCTCTCACGTGCATCGCGTGCCACCCACTAGTTTATTATGATATTCTTGATGTACATCACTACATCTCATATTGTTCGGTCATCTAATCAATTATCAGAATGATGTTACTATGATGTTACTGAAGTTCAACACATAGTCCTAGAGTGTTTATTAAGGCTCCGTTCTTTTGGTGGAACTTTTAAAAGTCCGGAACATTAATATTTTTGGAACAAGAGGCAAGTGTCTAGGAGGAGAGGGGAGAAGGTTTCTAACTCTTTTACACAATGGTATCTCAGTTTTATCGGGTTCAGTTTAATTAGAAGTTCCACATGAATGAAACTTAAGACATCTTAAATTTTTGGTAGAACTTGAAAGTTCCATATTTATAAAACTTATGCACTCTATGGAATAATATAGTTCTAGACATTAAGTAAAATTAGACATGAAACTATGAAAGTTCTAGACTTTGAAAGTTCTACCAAAAGAACGGACCCTAATTGAAAGGCTTGAGGTTACGAATGCAAGTTGGAACTATTCCCTCTAAAACCTTCCACATGAAGTTCAACACAACCATTTCGATAACGGAAATGAGAAACAGACCGTGCGGACGATCTCATTACTCCACGCTCTCCTTTTTAACATCTATTAAATGTGGTTAAGATTCACTCACTTCTAGGATTCGTTTACCCAACTTTAGTTTTTAGGAAAAAAATTTTAAAATTTAATCATAATTTAATTAAACTTAACCATGGTTAAAAAGGGTTAAAAGAGACAAAGGACAATGCGATCAACTAGAAAGATTACCTCGTGGTCCCCTTCTCAAGAGTCAGGACTCTTTCGATAATATGCGTATTAAGAGCATTTTGGGAAAACTCATATAGAGCGACAAGAGTATCTACGTCTGACGCTCTTGTGTGTATGATTTGGAATTTTCTACGGTTATAACCAGACTTCTTAGAGTCTCAGTATATCCACACCCACGGGTCAACACATGTCTCTTTTAATATTCCTTAATTGTGACTAAGATTCACTAACCACTAACTACTAACCCTAAAGTTGTGTTGGGTTAGGGTGCATGTGGGGGAAGTGAAAGAACGTGAGGGAAATCACAAAGATCACTCTATTCGGCACACGAGAAAACCCAAGTTTCTAGAGAAAAAGGATTCTCAACAATGTCAACATTTCTCTTACTTGCACCTATTTGAGATTCCGATAGTTTGGTGGAATAGTGAGAGAAAAGAAACTAGAAGATTTCTTTTACCACTCTACCCCTCTCTACATGGACCGGATGAGTTCAATAGCACCCCACCATACAGTCTACACCACTGTTTTCAGAACCGATCGAAGGACCGGTTCCCGGTTCGAACCGATTCTCTGGGAAACCTGCAAAAAAACCCCAATTTGAACCATTTTGAACCCCTCAGGTTCATTTTTAAGCACCAAAAACCTATTTTCAACTGTTCTTTTGCACTAAAAATGCATGTAGAACAATAATACTGTATCAATAATAGTTTCTGAGCTAAAAACTACAACCCGGATACACTAAAAGACTTTAAGAAGTAGGAAGTAAGAAATTCAAGTCATAGAGTCATACACATAACAATATAATTTGACAATCATCATAAAGTCATTAACCAATATGAAAAATAGAGCTATAGTATCATCAACTACGGCACTACGCTATCCAATTCAAGTTTTTAAATATCAATTACAAACATCCAATCCAACACAACTAATGGTCTCTTCAAGACTTCAACATAACCAAGTGTTGTCATCATCATCTTGAGTCGGTTCTTGAGCCTCATCTTCATCATCATCCTGACCTCCTTGACTTGAGATGCCAAATATGCCTAAATTTACCGGGGTTTCGTCTGTTTTATTTATCGCATCTTCATGATCCTCTTTACATACATTGCACAAAATAAATAAATAAATAAATAATTAATAACCAAGTGCATTATTGATTATACAAAATTCATAAGTAATAAAAAATTAAAAATTGAGTAATTCACTAATGTAAAGTTGCAAACACTAAATATCTTTCCCTTCTCGTGCACAATGGCGTTGCCTTTCAGTTCTTGGTACTGCAGAATCAACAAAAATATCATAAGTGTCAAGTGTAAGAGGTTCTTCATCATCAACTATAACTCAATCTTCTGTGACAACAATCTGATCAATGTCTATAGAATCAATATTTCTTTCTATTTATTTCCCTACAAGTAAGCAAAATGATAAATTAGAAAAGTAAACATGCACACTAAACTTTATAATTTATATTATACTATCATACTAGTATCATCATAACTTTGTTTCAGTCATAAATGGCAGTGCACATTTATAAGGTCATTAAGTCGCTGGTGCTCCAATCTATTCATTTTCATTTGGAATCGTACATCATGTGAAACTTTTTTACATGATTCAACATGCCTTTAACACTAACTAATTGTTGTTTCATTCTATTTGTACCTCCTCCTTTAAACACCTTTTAACAACAAAGGCACGTGTATTTTTTTTTCCCATCTCTGGGATCTCTGCCCTCACTAACATACCCCCTACACAATATCATTTTTTCATCTCATATAAGCCGCTGAGGTCCATGTGGATTGTTGCCCGAATGAAGATATACTTGATACTTCTACTATGTCAGATTCTCAAATCTCAAGATTCTCAACACAAATACATAAACACTGCAATATAAATTATATCATTCATAAATGAAAATTTATACATTCATTATCTAATAATATAGTAAACAAAAATAACCTACAATCTACATCATCAAGACATCAACCCATTACTCATCTTTTAAACTATTTAGTATTTATCATGGGATAAAATATTAAGATTTAAAATCATAAAACAAGACCATTATTAAAATAAAAAAAAAACTACAATCTGCATTCACCATGTAACCTATTAAAATCCCCAAATCTAACCTATTAAAATTTAAATATATAAAAGAAAACTATTAATCAAGAAAATAGAGAAAAAAATAGTAAACAAAATTTAATCAATAGAATCTACATTCACCATCTATAATCTAAATGGTCCATCTATTATTTATTTAAGATGCAAAAAAGAGAGAAAAATTAGTATGAAACATTATCTTAAGTAGATTAGCCTTTTGAAGCAACCCTTTGTCTCTTTCTCTTCTTTAAAATTTAAAAGCATAAAAGAAACCATTAATCAATTTAAAAAATAGTAAAAAAAATGTCAAAACCATCCGAAAATTAAATGATCCATATTTTATTTATTTAAGGTGAAAAAAAGAAAGGAAAATTAGCATGAAATATTACCTTTGCTAGATTAGCCTCTTGAAGCAACCCTTTGTCCCTTCCTCTTCTTTATAAACCCCCAAACTCTACTTTTTTATTGTTGGAATATGTAGAGATCAAGAGTTTAAAAATGGAGAGATCTCAAGCTTGAAGATGAAGAGATCCCGAGCTCTCCCTATTTGGATGTAGAGATCAAGAGCTTGAAAATCCCCAAAATCTAAATCTTATCTAAAGTTTCTTATCCAAGAAGTCAAAAACCCTTATTTGAAAACCCCCCAAATCTAATTTATTTTTTCCTTTTATACCTAAGGCAAACAAAAACCTAATTTTTTAGTCTTTTTTTAGTTTTTTCCGGGCATTTGGTTGACCAAAATGGCGGGAAAATTTTAAGGGCACCGGGAACTGCTTAAATCGACAGAACCGGCCGGTTATGAAAACTAGTCACTGGTTTTCGGTTCAATTGGCCGGTTCCCACGGTTCGCTCTAAATCGCTCGGTTCTTAAAACTTCCCGGTTCTGGGTTTTGGGAACCAGTTAGGGGACCGGTTCCCAGTTCTACCGATTCGATCGGCCGGTCTAGTTCTGACAACACTGGTCCACACCCACATGTCTATATAGGTCCATTTAATCCATATTAACTATGGTTAAATTTTACTAACCCTTCGGTTTAATTATATAACCTTGGTTTTAAAAATATATTTAACTATGGCTAATAATTTTTTATCCTTAAGATTAATACTTTTTAAATATTTTTAGTTAAAAAACCAAGATTATATTATTGAACCCGTAAGCATTATTTTGGAAAAGCTTACTTTCATTAATTAACTTAATTGTATTTAATTAGTGATACAATTATTAGGTTCATGTACATATGTTTAACATTATGTATATGGGCAATTTTGGAAAAGCTTACTTTCCATACAATTTTTTCATTCAACTTTCTTCTAAATCAAATACCAAAAATAAAAGAAAATGACCGTTTTCCCTAACATTTTTCTCTCAAACCAAACACACAAGAGAAACTATACTTTTCTTTTCTTTTACTTTAATTTACTTTCTTTTATCTCATTCATTTACCTTCTAACCGAACACACCCTCTAGTGCGTTCGTTTGACGAGAAAGAAAAGAAAAGAAAAGAAAAGAAATAAAGAAAAGAGAGGGAAAAAAATTAATTAATTTTCTCGCAAAATAACCACCGAAGATGGATGAAGTTTTTGGGAGAAAGTTTGTCACTATTGAGCAAGTACAAGAAAATGAAAGTGTGTTTCTTGTAAACCAAACACAAGAAAAGTGTAAGAAAATACACTTTTCTTTTCATTTCCCTCACTTTCTTGCCAACAAACACACAAGGGTTCAATCTCTAATCTTGAGTTTTAGAAAAAATATTTTAAAAAAACACATACAAAGGGGATTGCTTAGAGAAACTATAACAGAAACATAAAGAAGAAAAACTAAAATCTATACTAACAAAAAATAATAAAACATAAATGTTTTTTAGCCTTTACAAACAACTATCTATGATAATTATAGTCTATATACCTTATGAATGTGATTTTAAGATGGGTGGTTTACAGTAGGATGGCTTGGGATCGATCATCTCATGATTCTCAACTACCCAGCATTAGTTAAAGCGAAAATCATTTTCCAAAACACCCATTATGAGTGTAATAATAGCAGCAATTACACATTGATTAATAATATATTAATAAAAAAAAAAAACTTTCAATTCTATACAACGGAACAAGATATGCAGATCAGCAATAATCTTGTTATAAAGTGGTAGCTGATGAAGTTCTTGGTGATCCCTGTTTGCTCACTACAGTAGGTAGAAAAATCTAATGGAGCCAAGGCTCATATCGAATGACTATTGAGTATTGAATTCCCAACAATCCAAGCTTATGAACCCTAGCTATCTTCTCTCTAGATTTACGCATGTTCATGAAAACAGAAACACAATTAAGAAAACTGTAACTTCTTATATATATATATGTCTGAATTTATTAGCAGATTTCGCAGTGAGAGAATGATAACTGAATTCAAAATCTTTGCAACTAAAAGCGAACATTAATGTTTACCTAGTTGAATCATCGAACTCACTCAAATAAATGAAATCAAAGCAATTTTAGTAAGGTTAGAGTTCAGATTAAAGTCAGGAAAAACATGAAAAAATTAGGTTCAGAAATCGCAAATTTCAAATCATTGTACACCTTAGAGAAATTAATCTCGCTGAAATTAACAAATATTAGGTTATTTTACTGGTATGATGAGGATTCGAGATAAAGAACGCACCGATTTTGTGGGAGCAGATGAGAAAAATCATCAGATCAAGTCCTTCTGTGTTCGTGGTTGATCCAAAAAAACTCATTGAGATTTCTAAGGTTTCAGGTTTAAAAGAGTATTGGCTCTTGCCCGACGCTTTTCCCAGAAAACAATTTCCCGAATTTAAAAGGGAAGTCATTTCCCTAAAATAATGTTCATTTTCTAGAAAATGATTTCCTTAAAAAATATTTTCTTTACGGACAAACAAACTAAAATAATATTTTTCAAGAAATTCATTTGTTTTCCTCTATTTTACGTGCAAACAAATGGAACCTAAAGCTAAAAGCTAAAGGCTCAAGATTCTCTCAAGTTCAACTTGAGAGAATCTCTCAAGTTTGAACCCCTAGAGGTCGCCACATATCTCCTTTGACACCCCTTAACCATGGGTAAGGTTCACCTACCCCATGAGTTCACTCACCCATCCTTGGTTTTTTTTTTTTATATTAATTATTAATTTTTAAATTAAAAAACTGTTTTTAATATCAAAAAACTCTAAAAACAGTTTTTTTAATTTACAAAATAATAGTGACCAAAAAAAATAAAATAATAATTAATATTAAAAAAAACTAAGGATGGGTGAGTGAACCCTAGGGGTGGGTGAACCTTACCCATGGTTAAGGGGTGTCAAAAGAGACACGTGGTGATCTCTAGGGGTTAAAACTTGAGAGATTCTCTCAAGTTGAACTTGAGACAATCCTGACCCAAAGCTAAAAAGAGTCGCTTAAAAAACAAAAACTTTAAAAAGGCATTTGTGTTATAACCGTAGGGGATTCCAAGTCTTTGAGTACCAAAGCCCCTACCTAGGTACGTGGCACATTATGGAGTCGATTTTCAAAAAAAAACCTTTAAAAAGACATTTATGTTATGGCACAGGATTCTCTCGAGTTGAACTCGAGAGAATCTCTCGGGTTGAACTCGAGAGAATCTTTCGAGTTCGAACCCTTAGAGGTCGCCACGTGTCTCCTTTGACACCTCTTAACCATAGGTAAGGTTCACCCACCCCTAGGGTTCACCCACCGATCTTTGGTTTTTTTTTCTAATATTAATTATTATTTTTTAAATTAAAAAACTGTTTTTAGAGTTTTTTTAATATTAAAAAAAAATTTTAATTTTAAAAAAAGAATTAGTATTAAAAAAAAAACTAAGGATGGATGGGTAAACCCTAGGGGTGGGTGAACCTTACCCATGGTTAAGGGGTATCAAAAGAGACACGTGGCGACCTCTAGGGGTTAGAACTCGAGAGATCCTCTCGAGTTGAGCCTTGTGTTATGGCCGTAGAGGATTCCAATTTCCAAGTCTGTGTTTTTACGAAAATCCCTACGGAGGTACGTGGCACATTACAGAGGAACAGCAGCTTCTTCCTTCCAAGACCAAATCCTCTGCGGCAAATCCGGTTATCACTTCTGAGGTCACCACATGTACTGGGTTAAGATTCACTAACACCAGTCATTGTTTTTTTTAAAAGATATTAATTTTTTTAATATTTTAATATTAAAAAAACCTTAAAATATAGTATTTTAATATTTAAAAAAAATTTAATATTTTTTTTCTAAAAACTAAAGATAAGTGGGTGAACACCCCTTGAATCTTAACCACAGTTAAGGGTTCTCAAAAGGGACACATGGCGATCTCAGGGGTGATAACCGGATTTTCCAAATCCGGTTATCGCCGTAGAGGATTTAGTTTCCTTTCTTCCTCTCTCCCTCGAAACACCTTAGTTCATCTGGTTTTCAAACCTTAAACACTCATGCGATCTGCCACATATAGCGTGCACTTCAGAGAACCCTAATGGCGTTTCGAACCCAACAATTTCTAGGGTTTCTCGCGTTCCTCAACCGAACCAGGTACCCTTCACTCCCTCTAGCTTCGCCATTTCTATTGTCTCCGTTTTCAACACTAGAACACTCAGCAAACGCTTTGAGTCGCGAACAATCAGATAACCATATCAAACACCAGTCTAATCTCGATGAACGATTTGTTTTGGATGAACTTTCTGATCTGTTATCAATTAGTCCTAAAACCTCAAACTACCACCGATTTACAGAGGGATCTTTGGAGAAACGGATGGAAATTAGGTCAGTTGATGGTTTTTTATCACCCGATGATAAATTGCGAGGGATTTTCCTTCAGAAACTCAGAGGTAAAGCTGCAATTGAATCTGCCCTAGCAACCACTGGTGTGGATTTAACTGTAGAGGTTCTTGCTAAAGTAGTGAATAGAGGGAATTTAGGTGGGGAAGCAATTTTCACTTTTTTTAATTGGGCGATCAAGCAGCCCAATATACCAAAAGACCTTCAAACTTACAATGTAGTTCTTAAAGCATTGGGCAGAAGAAAATTCTTCAATTTTATGGAAGAAGTCTTCCATGAAATGAGTAAGCAAGGAATAGAACATAGTTCCGAAACCCTGTCGATTGTAATGGACAGCTTCATTAGGGCTCGTCGAGTGTCGAAAGCAGTCCAACTGTTTGGAAAATTAGAAGAGTTTGGATGCATATGCAATACTGAATCTTTTAATGTGCTTTTAAGGTGTTTAAGCCAGCGATCCCACATTGGCACAGCAAATTCATTCTTTAATGCGATGAAAGGGAAGATACCCTTTAATAATACGACGTATAATCTTATCATTAGTGGGTGGTCAAAATTAGGCAGAGTTAGTGAAGTTGAGAGGAGTTTGAAAGCAATGGTGGCAGATGGATTAAGTCCTGATTGCTTGACTTATGCTAATCTTCTTGAGGGTTTAGGCAGAGCTGGTAGAGTTGATGATGCCGTTGTGGTCTTTGAGAAGATGGAGGAGAAAGGTTGTGTGCCGGAAACTGTCACTTACAATGCAATGATTTCTAATTTTGTTTCGGTGGGAGATTTAGATGAAGGTATGAAGTATTATGCGAGTATGTTAGGCAAAAGCTGCACACCGGGTATAGATACTTATACCATATTGATTGGAAATTTTCTCAAGGTACGGAGAGTGGCTGATGCACTCGAAATGTTTGATGAGATGCTAGGCAGAGGGATCCTTCCCCCGACAGGGACAATTACGTCCTTTATTGAACCTTTGTGTAACTATGGTCCACCCCATGCAGCAATCATGATTTACAAAAAAGCAAGGAAAGTAGGGTGTAGAATATCATTGAATGCTTATAAGCTTTTGCTCATGCGGCTGTCTAGATTTGGTAAATGTGGGATGGTGTTGAAGGTATGGGATGAGATGCAAGAAAGTGGTTATTCTTCTGATACAGAGGTTTACGAGTATGTCATTAATGGGCTTTGCAATATAGGACAGCTCGAAAATGCTGTACTTGTCATGGAGGAGTCTTTGCATAAAGGATTTTGCCCTAGCAAGTTTATATACAGCAAATTGAATAACAAGCTACTGAATGCAAATAAAACAGAGAGGGCTTACAAGCTTTTTCTGAAGGTTAAAGGTGCTCGTAGCAGTGAAAATGCACGGAGATTTTGGCGTGCTAATGGCTGGCATTTTTGAGTTTGTATGTTCAACAGCTGAAGAGTTCAGAGACCTTCAATTCCCTTCTGCCTCTCCTTTTATAGCAGGTTCTTTATTTGCCTTGTTGCTTGTGAAAGTTTGCGATACATTTCAGCAAAATAAGAAGCAATAATTTCGCACTATCTTATCTAGAACAACAACTTTACTACTGCTGTTATATGTTATTATGTTATTGGCAGTCTAGTCAAAACGTCCAGGTCAAGGTTTAATAAAGCGGTTTCAGGTTCTGTAACAGTCAAGGTTGAAACCATCACGTAATTCCGTTACTGTCTGAAAACATAACGTACGGTCCTTTTTCCGAAATAAAAAAATCCAAAAAATGAAACTTTTGAAAAACGAATAAAATTGTCACAAACAAGATTTAATGATGAAATGCATAATCAAGCATAAATATGAAAATTATCAAGTTTAACTGACACAAATCACCTGAAATGTTGATTCACATCAATACTTTGCACGTTCAAATAGAGAATTACAAAAAGGCTTAACAAACGTTAACTAACAAAAGAAGCAAAGTTCAAACAATGAATTAATTAAAAACATATAATTTTTTAGAATTTGCATACTTGTTATGAGATTAGGGAGGATGGCATTTTCCTTGATAGCATGTCTTCCCTGTCATTTTGAATATTGGGCCTCCATTAGGGATGGGGTGCATGGGTCTATTAGAGTTAGCTTTTAGTGCAGATCATACCACCATCTATAGAGGTGATGTTCCAGATCTTAGTAAACTTTGCCCACTATTTCTCTTTCTCTATCTTTACCTTTGAGTTAACTATTAGTGAAATAGACTTTCTTATATACAACTTTTTCTTTTAATGAATTGATTTTACCAATAAAAAAAGTTATGTATTTCTTTTTTATTGCCTAGATTCACTCCCATGCGAATTGGCTTATGTATTTTATATCTTTCGTCTTGTAATATAGTGATTGCTTTACCAATGAAAAAACACGCAATTGTTACCAAATATGCAAAGTAATAATAATAACAACAATAAAAAAGAAAAAAAATTAAAAGAAAAAAAAAAAAAGGCCAAGTCAGCACTAATCCATGGATTCCAAGAAATCAATGAATTTATGTATATATCTACCTAACATTCACTAAATAATATGATTGAACAAAAAAAAGAGAAAATACCCAAATAGAAGAGCCCCAACTTGTTTTTTTTTTTCAAGATTCTATAGTCATGGTTCGAAATATCCTCGATATTTTCGATATATCTCCGATATTGCGGGGGTGTCAAATATCCCTTACATGTAGTATTTTTTTTACCAAATATTCATATATATATATATATATATTCTCAATATTTCCGATATATCTTTTATAAGTTAGGGATATTTCGTCCAGGGAAATATCGACCAAAGATGAGGGACTTGGAAGATTTTAAAAGAGTTTGAGAGATTTTTAAAAAAAATTTCTTAGGAAATCACCAACATTTACCTACACTTGTTATTTAGAGTTGAAGTGCAACCCAGTGACCTTTGACAAAATTTTCCTAAAGATAAGATTTTTTTTTCAAATTAGAATGAGGTTTTGCATAATTAGTGTATCATTATCTCTAAACTAGTTCATGTGCATTCAATTTGATGCATTTATACTAGATTTCTAAGTTCAAAATTCAAATTTCTTATTATAGGGAGGTAAAATTAGGGGAAACTCAATTTAACTTCATGTGATTCTGATTGTAGTTCTTGGGGTGAGTTGGATCATGGATGTATTATGTATGGAACTCTTAGTGTATATTTTTATTGTTATGATTGATTAAGAGATGAATGAAACATTTTATGTAAGTTATATCAATATTAGTCAATCATACATTGTCGGGCCCGCGCAAATCATTGCCCTAATTCTCATTGCATTTTTTATGTACATTGCTGTTTTTTCTAAAATATTTTTCAATTCTCAAATATATATTAACATCTATTTAACATTTCTGAAGTTTTATTGAAATTTTTCGTATTTTTCTCATCATCTCCCAAATTTTCCCTCGACATGCGTTATGTTCCCCACAAAACGATATATCCCGCAATATATATATTTTTCAAGGTGCGACATATCTCGTGATATCGACATTCAAAACCTTGTAACTACAGTTTGAAGCTTTGATTCAAAGATTCAACCTTCAATCTTTGTTTTTGATCAACAAAAACAAAAAATAACCTCAGTTTTTAGATATAGATGGAAAAACCTTATAATCATATGTCATAAACTAATAATGGTCATTGTATAAATGATTTGGCTACTATAAGATTATAACTATACAGTCTCTACTGAAAACATTATGTAAATACTGTTATGTAGTGGTTTCAATGAGTCTTTTAACCATGGTCGAGGCGGCGCCTAGGCTTCAGGTGAGGCATTGGCAATGCCTAGGCAACCAAATTGTACTTTATTAATGAAAATTACATATATGACTTAAAATTAGAAATAAAGCATACATAAGACCAAAATGTTACTACAAAAGTAAAGAGCATAATATGGAGAAAACGAGAGGAGAAAAAGAGAATGATAGCAAAGATTAGGGGCTGATTCCCCTTATAATTTATTCTACTTATAAAAGAAGATCATAATGCCCTTACTTACATAATATGGTGTATTTACATCTATACTAATAATATTTCTCAACACTCTCCCTCAAGCTGTGCATAGATATCTATCATGCCCAGTTTGCTAAGATTGATGTTAAGGTTGTCTTAACAACACCTTTAGTGAGAATATCAGCAAAAAAATAAATAATAAATGCATTGTCTTCCTGCTTTGATATCAAGTAGAAAGATAAACCCTAGATAAAAAGTGGAAGTAGAGAATGAGAGAAAAGATTAGGGGTAAATTCCCTTTTTTTTAAAATTATTTACACTACTTATAAAGAAATATTACAATAATGCCGTTACTAATGTTATAGTTGTATCTACACCCATACTAATAATATATCTCAACAATAACATTTAACAAGAAGATCAGAGTGAACCAAAACCTGAAAGTCCAAAGTAAGGAGACAAGCTACTAAAAAACAAAGACTCTAAACTATAAAATAGATTATTTTCAAATCATTATAGAAAGACCTGCATACTCTGGGAAAAAGATATCTTTCCAATACATGTGATGCTTAACCTTCTTTTCAGATTTTGTTACATTATTTTCAAATCATTATAGAAAGACCTGCATACTCTGGGGAAAATATATCTTTCCAATACATGTTATGCTTAACCTTCTTTTCAGATTTTGTTCTAAGTTCTAACATATAAACATCCTTGATTGTTATCATTGGACTGGGTACATGTGGTCTGCTGGAGATGGTTGTTTATCAGGGAGATCCAATGAGAATCCCTCCCTATATAGCCAAGGGCCAATAAAAGTGCAATTCATCTTGCCACCAACCCAGTATTCCATGAAACACTATTTGGATGAATCGTGTTGCCTAGGCAACTTATTCTTTTGTGTATCTAGAAAGAGCAATTGTGTTTCAAATAGCTGTTCTAGTGATATGATTCTTTTCTCTATAAATTTTTTTTTGGGTATAGAAGCTTCACTGAACAAAAAACGAAGAGGAAACAAACAGAATGACTATAGTAAGATTTGTCCACTCTGTGATACATTCTTTTTCAAATGCAGGTGTATACAATGTTAATAAAAATGAGTTGTCTGCATAAGTTTAAGAATGGCTGACGTCCGTCTTACCAGTGCGAGATATACCTACGTACACAATGACCACAAAGACCCTTTTCTAGCAATTGACACACACCATATTGCCGTCCGAAAGAGTATTGCAAAGATTTTCCTAATATACCTCTCCATTCTTCTCTTGCTGACAAACACCTTCTATGTCTTACTGGTAAGGGTAGTTAATTGTCTGTCTTTGCTGCAATTTTTTCTTCACCCTTTTTGCATTACAAGGTAAATTAGTTGGGGCAAATTGAACTAACTAATTTTTTCTTTACCCTTCTTACATTTCAAATACCATTTTCCTTTGGAATGGAATGTCTAACATGGTAACCTTACGAATAACAGGAAACATCAAGTACCATTTTCCTTTGGAGCATTCTTTTGGGTGCCTTCCTTGTCAAATCATTACATTGGAAGCCCGTTGAGAGAGGTGAGAAGCTGCGAAACATGGCTTTTCATGGCTGAAGATCTTTGTGTTTCTTGGTGTGGGATATATATATATATACACAAATTAAAGTACAAGCAAATTTCAAGTTTTCTTAAATTCCATTATTACATGATTTTTCTAGACAATATTGCCCTTTATAACTTTTATATTCCCTGGGACCCACTATTGATGAGAATGGACTTTTGTGCTAAGTTAGGTTCATAAAAAATACCACTTCTACTATTATGTGGGACCCATGGGAAACTGATATTCGTATTGGGTCCCACTATAATAAAATCTGATACTACTTGGACTCTCTTCCTTATATCACCCAATTTATACAGCATAATTAGTAACTTTGATTATTAAATCAAATCAATGTTTAGGTATTTGGAAGTTCTACTATAAGTAACTACTTAATTTGTTTAGAAAATTATATAATCATAATTATTGGTATTATTTGGGACCTATAAATTTATGATAATATACTTACGCATGTTACTAATTTAGAATTTAAAAAATCCTAAAACTCTTTATAGTATGTTCACTTTTTGCTGTTTTTTAGAAAATTTTAACTTTTAGTTAGTTAGTTCACTGAGTTTTAGTAATTTTAATAACTTTATTAGTTATTAATTAAATAATTTAAATAGCAAAAACTTAGAGTTTTTATATTGAGAATTTTAAAATTGTGAAACTCTATAATCTCAGTTTTAAGAAAGTTTCTGTTTCACAAAAAATTAAGGGTATTTTATATTTTATCAGTTAAATAATAATGAAATAAAAATATTTAATTTAGAATTTCAAAATATAAATCATTATAAAATAATTTTGAAGATAGTACCTTTTTACTATTAGTGCAGCAATAATATAGAAATATTTTGTCATGTGCAAAGCACATACACTTTTACTAGTGTGTGTGTGTATGTTGTAGTGGCTATAGCTGATGCTCATTGTAACAAAATCGGGGTTCGGGAATAATTCGGCAGAAGTCAAGTTCGGAAAAAATCAGGAAAATTCAGGAAAAAATCGGGAAAATTCAGAAAAAATAAAAAATAAATTAATAAATATAAAAATATACCGAACAATTTTATTTAAAAATATACAAAATAAGTAGTTTTTTTGCCAAGTTTGAGAAAATAATTCGGAAAATTCGGGAATAATCTGGAAAATTTGCGGATAATTCACTAATAATTCGGAAATCCAATAATTCGCGAATAATTCGGCAAAGAAAAAATGCGCTAATAATTCGCGAGTTTTTGAAAAAAGTGGAGTTTTTTGTTACAAAGTTGATGATGAGCCATCCAATATCTGTATGTGAGAGCCATTAACAATATTCATCTATGTTTCGTTTTGTACCTTTATTTTGTTTTCTTGCCAATTATAGAACATTTGCGGCAGATTTTTTTTTAGAGGTTTAAAGTTCTATTATTCTTTTAATGATGCTTGAACTCATGGTAGGGAAATTCATAAATTTTACCCCCCCCCCTCTCATTGAAGCATGTGATTCATAGTCAGATGAGTTTATCAGGGTGTCTTGGTTTACTACCTTTACCATGCTAAGCCCATTCAAGAAATGAAAAAAATATATATATATACAACCTGAAAAAAAGTGTAAACTAATATGTAAAATTAAGAAATAAATACCTAGAAGTATGTTAGAACAATATAGATAGCTAAGAAATGAATGAAAGTTAAAACATTTATGATTTAAAAATATTTTTCTGGTTTAATTAGACAAGATCCTGGTCATGTGTTTGAATTTAAGCATTCAAAACATTGTAAATATATGAATTCATTATTTTTTTCCGAATCTATTACACTAGATTAGAAATAAGTGCTCAAATGAACCATTATTTATCTTAGTAAAAAAATTGATTACTCTATTCTCAAGCAAGTTTAAAATATTTAGCAACTAAATAAATTGATAATAAAAGAAGCCCTGGTATTCCTAACAAAATCAATTTTAATAAACTCAACATTGTCCCGGATGGCATTTTCTACATGAAGGCTAAATTATTGCATTCTGAACTTGAGAGAAGATTGAACAAAAGTCAACATGAGCCAGCCACTTAGCTAACGCCTTTCTCTTATTGTTTTATATTAATTCTATGTAAAATTAGTCGTGCTGATTAGGAAGTGTACGAACTGACTGATTTTCTTCTAAACTGAAGTTACTATTTACTAAAGCTGTGAAGGATTATTTACTAAAACATGCAAGTATGAATATATTATTAATTGATTTTTGAAATTATCTGTTTTTAATAGACAACAAAGGAAATTTATTAATATTTAATACAAACCAAAGGAAAATTCAAAAAAGTCAAGCAGAAAGGGCAACAAGACCAAAAAGGAAGAAGAGAATACAAGACTAGACGTCATGATCCCAAAAACTGAATACAAAACCAAAATAAAATGGAGCCCACAAGTAGGTAATTGCTTCCTGAAATTATCGGCCGTCAAATCTTTTCAAGTTTCGAAAGAATAATTAGTTTTTTAAATCACTCTAACCTTTTTCTTTTTGGGAATCCGTGTGCCAAGACTTTTCTAACTCATTTATCTTAAGAGCTTCTGTGTTATGAAATTAAAACTCATTTTAATTTTTGAATCGTATTGCTGCATGAATGAATGGCACCTCGAGTTTATTGTTTTGTCTAGGTTAGTATTTGGATGTCATTTCTCCACTGGTGTTAAAATAATGAAACTGGAAAACATAAAGCTAGATGAGTTTATATTGAGCTAGTTTTACTGTCTTCTGAATCTCTGCTCTCTATTCATTTAATGAGATTAATCTTTTTTATTTTCCAATTCTTAGATAGCTTAGATGCCACTGATCTATTTCGAGAAAGCATTCTTATGGTCCTATCATTTTATTTTGTGTTCGAATACACAGAATCTGTTGTGGTTATGCCAGCATTTGGAGTGCAACTTGAAACTCCATATGGGAGGTACTTCTTTTATCACACCTGATAATTTTTTTCATTTCTAAAGAGAATGAACAAGATATCATTGTTTCAAAAGTAAGTTTGTACTCTCCACCCCAGCTTAACATCCAAAAAAAAAAAGTTTGTACTCTCCTGGGGAAAGTATATTCTGAATATTATTTCTGCTTAGGTCAAATTTAAGTTAGGAAGTACTGGTTTGAACCACAGAGGACTATCATAAGAGTGGCCACCTAAGAGATCAGTTCATAAGAAGGCCACTAACAGATTGTTTGCTTTTTTTTGTTTTTAACCAAAAAAAAAATAGCTGGATATGCTACTTTGCTTACCCTTCATCCCTTAACTCATGAAACTATACAGGTTTATACTTTTGTATGGATTCGCTCATACTTCTTACTTTCAACGACTGTATGGGAATATATTTTTCTCAATTCCAAGATTACTTTACTGAAAACGGGCTTACAAATAGTATGTTATATAGGTGTTTGGACTGTACTATGCCAGTTCTCAGAAAAAAGAAACGAAAAAAGAAAATTTGGAGTCTTGAAATTGTTTTGCTTATGTGATTTATGATGGGCCTTTGTTTGATATGCTAAAAATTGAATTGAGTATTCACTCCTTTTTTTCCTTTCCAAATTCTTTTCTAAGTCTATTTGATGTATATTTAGATTTAAATTAAAATTTCGAAAACAGAACCTCCATAAACTAATATACCTTTTCTTCTTCTTCTGGTAAGTTACTTATTTTCACTCATTTGGCGAGATAGGAAATTTGTGGTCGGAAGTAAACTTGGTGATTTTGAAGCCACAAAAGGTTACTCCAGCTTGGCTGGGGGTTAAAAGAGGTAATTGTGTGTGTATGGAGAGTCACGGATAGGGATAGCAATAGGCCGGGTTAATCATGTAACCCGCCCCGCTCCGCCCCGCTCCGCCCCGCCCCTTTTGGGACAGGTTTGGAATTTTCATAAACGGGGTAGGGGCGGGGATGGGAAGGGAACGGATTTGGGAGATTCATAAGTGAGATAGGGGGGGGGGGGGCAGGGATGGGTAAACCCGACTTGGGTTCGGGCCGGGGATGGATTTAAGTCGTCTCGACCTGTTTATAATATAAATGCATATTTTACCCTTAGATTAATCCTAAAATTACTTTAATATCTTAAACTAATCCTAAAATTACCTTAACGGGACGGGGACAGGGCTAAGAAGGGTCTTGATAAACGGGGATGGGGCCTGCCCCGACCTGGGATTGGGACAGGAACGGGGTAGGAGTCTTCCCATTAGGGGTGGGGCAGGGCAGGGCAGGGCAGGGCAGGGTTGGGGGCGCCCAACCCGCCCTAGTGCCATTCTTAGTCACTAATTCTTTACTGTCACTAGAAGTATGGGGTAGGGATTTAGGATTATGGTTGAAGTAAGTGACTCAGTGAGGCATTTAGATGGTGCTTGGTATTTGAAGCTTCTATATACCAAGTGGCAAGTGTGCCAAGCTTCTATATGCCAAGTGGCAACCTTTTATATTCATCCCCTCTTAGACAGGCTTATGGCAACCACTTCCTTCTAGCATCTAATAAGAAGGCTTCGGTGGCCGACTATTTAGATTGGAGAGATGGGGCATTTGTTTGGACCCCTAAACTGAGGCGTAATTACTCCATGGGGAGGTTCAGTACTTTTTGAGGTTACTATCTCAAATCCAGCAGGTTATCCCAATCTCTTTCGTTAGGGATAGTTGGGTTTGGTTTTCTGACAAGGGGTGGTTCTCAATGAGGTATTTTTTACTTTCATTGTAAATTGAGTCTAGTCTACCTTTTCCTGATCAGGATGTGTGGTACCATTCGGTACCTTCTAAGGTATATTTTTTCTTGTGGACAAAGGGTTTAGATAAAATCTTAACATGCGATTATCTCATGCATAGAGGATGTGTCTGGCTAACAGATGTTTCATGTGTCTTTTAGTAGAGGCATTTGTGGATCACTAATTACTACATTGTCCGGTAGCACGGGAGGTTTGGTCATATTTCATTTCCCACCTTCGCATCCCTTTAATCTTTCCCCGATCATTTCAGAGCTTCTTATCTTGTTGTCTTTCAATGTCGTTTCTTTATCCTGCGGGAGTAGTTTGTCCTTCCCTTCCGGGGGCGATAGCTTGGGCCCTTTAGAAGGAGAGGATCAGAGGAATAGTTGGGTGTTTGAGGACACCTCCTTGATCATTCCCTAGATCCAGGATCGGGCTCGACTTCTGGTTTCAGCTTGGTGGTCTGTAAGGGGAAATGGTGGGGACACTTGGGGGAATATCTTTGCTTTGTAGTCTTCTGATGTAGCTGGGGTGGGTCCTTAGTCCTTGTTTTCTCTTTGTTTTTTGCTCTTGGTTTACTTTTTGTGAACCTTTCTATATATTTCTAGTTCTCTTTTATATATAAACTAAAAAAAAGTGTGCCAATTTCTTGTAGAGTTGCTCTTTGTCCCTGTGCTGTTTAATTTTCCAAATTTGCATATTACATATAGGCTGGTGACATAAGGTGAACACCTCTTCCTCATTGTGCTCATGTCTGAAGTTCAGGGATTATCTTTTGTGCAATCTGGTTGTCTGGGTGATGCTGAAACTCATTGTGAGTTTCATAGATGTCGGTGTATGGCCCCTTGTTGACAAAGAAGATGTATTATAGTGAAAAGAATTCTTCCCCTTCAGAAATTGTATGAAGTGTAAAATGAACATTGCATCCTGAAATTTGGTGGTAATGGAGCCACTATATTAGTGGCTAGCCCTTGGCTAACAAAAAGATGATTGTTGTGTTGGTTTACCATGTGTGTTACTGTGGCTTTGCTTGTTAACTGTAAACCGTTGGATGCATCTTATAATCGTCATTTGATTTGTTGAATACTGTAAATTCAACAAGACAGAGAATGACAGTGCTATAACCACATCATTTATATACTTTCTGCTGTGTTATTTTGGTATTCTTAATATGATCTTGTTTTCCTAGTATAGTGGGAGAATTATTCGCCGCTTTGTTCCTATTGGCAAGATTTTGAAACCTGTGCTGAATGAGTGTGTCACCCCAGTTACTTGTTACTGGAGCCTGGCTTTAATTATACACGGGGAAGAAGAACTGATGTTAGTTTTCAAGGTAAAGTTCTCCTAGTTTCGAGCCCTTCATAACTGGCCACATTGGGGGATCATAATTGGCAAATTCGTAGGTTCAATTCCTGCGGCATTTTGGGAATCGGTCTGATTCTATCTCTGTCTGTTCGTTTTGAAGAAAGGAAGGATCCCAAAGAATCGATCTTTCTATTAGCTGTTGAATCTCTCTTTGATTGCCCAAGAGACATGTCAGAGCCAGGGCATCCCAATCGGATTGAATGGGATGACAGTTCTTCATTCCGAATATGTAAAATTAGAATTTTGAACAAATGTCACAGCGCAGTATTGTTGATTTTGGTATCTTTACTCGCTCATTTCATTGTGCAGGAATTACGTCCGCCCGTGAAAATGTTGGTTCCCATCTGGAAGGCCTTGTGTGCTGCCACTGATAGTAAAGAAGCACAGATATAGTTATGGAAGATGGTCAGTAGTGTCCCCTCTTTTTGGTTCAAAATCTGTGATTTAGCATAGAACAAACCGTTGGCATTGATCTGTAATTTATTTATTATTGAGGATCAAACAGAAGCAAATGCATCCTCATCAAGAACAACCAAATTATTGAACTGATCGCTGGAATCTTACGGTCGGTAGTGGAATGCTCTGCTTCACTGAAAGCTGTCATCGAGAGGGAACTCAATTCATCTGTTACATCTAGTTCTTGATTTTTAAAGAACAGATCTTCATGAAATTTCTTCAAAATATATGAGAATTGTGTGGTTTAATATCCTGACCAGTTCCTGGAATCTGGGCAAGAGTTTAAAAAGTATTCCTTCAAATCTGTCATGAAAGTAAAATAATCTACCATATCAATTTGTTGAAAACAATTTTCCAATTTCAGTGTTTGTTTCTTATTTCCTCATGGAAGAAATTCCTTGTTCTATAATTATAGGCCCCCCCTTAAAAATGACCGATCATGTTGGGTTACTGACGTTCCACATCATCTCCCATAAAATTAATCTTCGCAACAAAGTCTCATTAGGAGGAAGTCTACAATAGATACTACTAGGCCTTGGGGATTTTCGCT
This sequence comes from Tetracentron sinense, assembly GCA_015143295.1. NCBI lineage: Eukaryota > Viridiplantae > Streptophyta > Magnoliopsida > Trochodendrales > Trochodendraceae > Tetracentron > Tetracentron sinense. The sequence continues at coordinate 22,615,783 of CM026574.1, forward strand.
TACAGGTATTAAGTTGTGTGATGTTGATTTGCACCAGAGTGAAAATTATAGTTGCAATTAGTATCAGATTGATTCATTGTGTTTTGACCTCGGAATTGTGCTTGGCCTCCTACATGCCCACGGAATTACTTGAATCGAAGGCCGTATTTGTTTGGAGGGAAATTAGGCGCACCAATTTTTTTTCTGGGGAATAGCTATTTTCTGTGTTTGGCAAGTTGGGAAAATGAGCTGTTACCACTTTTATGTTCCCATGTTGATGGAGAATTTGTATTTTAAAAAAGTGAAGTTATTTCTAAGAGAAAATTTTATTTATCACAACGTTTCCGCTCCTAAACAGAGTGGATGGAGAAGTTTGTTTTCACTTTCACTTGTATGATATGGTTTCTTGATCTTCATAAGAACAGGGCAGGGTGTTCGTTTGGTGAGAAAGTGAGTGAAAGAAAGGGAAAGAAAATAAAAGACACTTAAATTTTCTTGTAAAATTAAAAGTTGGAGGAGGTTTTTGAGAGAAATTTTGTCATTGAGAAAGTGCAAGAAAATAAAAGTGTGTTTCTTGGACACCTAATGCAAAAAAAAAAGTGTAAGGAAACTCTTTTCTTTTACTTTCCCTCATTTTCCCGCCAAACGAATGCACCCTATAAAGTTCATGCAGGAAGATGGTAATACCTAAGTAGCCGGAGAACCGAGCGAAAACATCTATTTTAAATGCAGCAGTGCCTGGAGGAGCGAGAGTGGGAGCGAGGTTCGAGAGTGGGGGCGGATCTGCGCAAGTGTATTGACCGGTTTTGGGTACCACGGGTAATAGTTATAGAACCATATCAATTGGGAAAATGTTTAATGGACCGTGCATTTTGCTATGTAGTGAAATGCCGGTCCTCATTGGTCCACGCCCCCTTATTAACGCCCACTAAACCAATTGTGGTAATGATTCGCACACCCCTAGGATTCATCCATCCAATCCAAGGATAAAAAATAATATATTAATCTTAATTTAATTAAGCTTAACCATAGTTAAAAGGGCAGTCCCCTAATCACTGCTCTACCCAAGGATCTTACCCTGTTGGCTGTTGCAGAGTCGATCAAACTCTTTGTGACAACATGCCCACACTTTTGGGCCCATGTTGTTGATGACACTGTTCACCAAAAGTGAAGTCAGATCAACTTATCAACAAAGTGTTCTCTTTTTTCACGGGTTTTACTTAAATGCCCACAAATCCCAGGGGGGAAACATTAGACCCACGTCCTGGATAGAGATTAGAGAAGCTCTTTATGTCTTTATTGGCCTAGCATTTAATGGCCCCACCTAAGAGTCCACTTTGCCAAATGATAAGGAGCCATGCAGTTGACACTTGAGGTTACAAATCGTTTTGTAAGAACAAAAGATTTTCCTCTTTCTCTTCTTTGGCCATTTGGTCTATTAACAAAACAATATTCTTCTGAGTTCTGATTAGGGGACCACAAGGTCCTCTTCCAAGCACCACTCCAATTAAATTTCTAACACATTGGGAATTCAAAATAAAATAAAAGTTTCACTGCTACATGCAATGTTATCAGAACTGGACCGATCATTGAACTGGCTGAGTGGCCGGTTCCCGATTTGACCGGTTCAACCAGTTTGACCGTGTCCTTTTTTTATTAATTTTTTTTTATAGTTTTTACTCATTTATGGCCGGTTCTGACCAGCTCTCAACTTTTTTTTTTTTTATCACTGGTTCCCGATTCAACCGGTCGGTTCTTTTGATTTTGACAAAAATGACTGGTTTTTAAATAGATCTGGTTTTGGGGGGTTTGGGAATCAGTGAGGGGACCGATTCCCTTTTTTCCGGTTCGACAGGCCGGTCCGGTCCAGTTCTGATAACACTGGCACATGTTAATTTAGACCACAGTGTTCATTTGGAAGAGTACCATGGGTTCGTTTTCCATTTTCCTTCTTAATGTTGCGAAAAATCTAAAATTTTATTTGCTTTCACATAAGATGATTTGTTCTAGAGATCATTCAATACCCGACCCTCTATCTAGGATGGTGAAGATGAGTGCCTTATTAATAAGTCTCGATATTTTAAAACCTAAAATGATTTAGCTTATTAGACGAGTTGACCTCAGGACCAGACCCTTCGGTTTAATTTAAACTCTCTATGGTCAACTGACTAATCTTGAACGAAACGGTATCAACCGCTTAACCCAGCATGACCCATGTGACCTGAACGAATGTCTTTGAATTACTGTAAAATTAAAAAACAAGTCTTCCAAAATGTATTGAGTTTTATATGTAAGCTCAATCAAAGGAACATCAATTCTTGGAGCACTAAAAACGCAAATTAGAGCCCCACCTCCCTCCAATTGGGCTCTAAAAACGGGCTTTATTTTGATGAAACAATTTTGGGTCTCCAAATTTGGAGACCCAAGTGGGGCTCAAAATCTGTCTCCAACACTATTCATATATGTAGAATACCAACTTTACCCTTATTTACATATCTATTTTAAATTATATCTCAACTGTATTCTTTTACACTTTTCACCGTATTTTCATAAAATTAATATAACTTTCAATATATAGATCTGATTTTTATAAAATTGGCACCGTTGAAAAGATATCGATGATACCGTTAAAATGAGACCAATATTAAATATATTTAATAAATTTTTAAAAAAAATTATAATAACATCAGACTAGTAAATATATCAACTTGTGTTTTTGAAGGAATATTAGTAAATATATGTGAGATATAAATTTTGTTTAAATAAAATCTTATTTGTTGAATAGTGATAGAGATAGAAATAGAGACCCATGGTTAGAGTTGCTTCAAATAGGGAAAGACTCTAAACACACTTTTTCAATAAACAATAGTATTTTGAGTCTCCAAAATGGAGACTCCGATTGGAGATGCTCTTACTGTGTGTCTAATATTGAAAGTATCAAATTAAAATCATTAATTACTAAATATAAAAGATGTAGAAGAAAAAGTTAACGGTTTTGATATTAAAAAAAAACATTATTAATGGGAGAAGAAGAAAAATATCTATGAACACAATATAGAAGTGAGAGGAATGCTAGCCCAACTCAGTCAACCTCCACTTTCAGCCTCACCAACCATTTGTCCACTTTGTAATGATTAAAGCACTCTCTCTCATGTAAAATAGACAATTGGTTAGTGGAGATTGAGAGTAGGGCAAGCACACCTCCAAGTAAAGAGAAGAAAGTGGAGATGAAGTTTAGAGAATGAGAGGAGGCTCTAGTAAGTTTGGGTAAGCATGCGAATATTATTTTAAATGGTTTATAGTACTGATTTGATATTGATATGAAAATTTTACAACATTTGCTATTTTCAAAACAATTATATTGAATTCTCTTACATCTTTGTATGTCATTGTGAGGAAGTTAGATTTTTTTAAAAAAATTAATTAATTAATTAATTTATTTATTTGTTCATATATTATCAGAAGCCATGCAACTGGGGTACCTAAGAGGGTCTGTAATGTTGGAAGTCTTTTCTAACATTTGAAATTCTAATTTTTCTTTTGTTATTTTTTTTAAAAGTTGAATGAATGCAATTACAAACTAATTCGGTGAGTATCACATGATGAGTAAACTCTTCTAAAAGGTAAAAACAACAATATAAGTTATGTATGATATGAAGTATTGCGTTTTATAATTGTTTGACATTAGTTTAAAAATAATGATTCATATTTTTAATCTTTTTATAATTTTCTTGATATGACATCACTAGTTTAACCCTATTTGACCCGACGATCCAATTGGTTCAAACCAATGTTGTCACGCCTCAAAATACTTTCTAGGAGTTTCGATACTTTGGTAACGTGACTTATACTTCAAACTATCCTACAAAGCGTATTCAAGGCATGACAAATAGTGAATTTGAAAATTTCTTATAACATCAATTATATTCCAAGTACAAGAGTTAACTAAAACTGAAATATAAAATTTCGTATTTACATATGATGATAACTCAGGTTACCTAACCCAATTTTAACAAAAACTCTAACATGAGATCCCAAAATACATATCACTCTCTCTCTCAACACTCAACCATAAGGCCACATGTCGAGACCCCTATCATCCGCATGCTGATCCCCAGCAAGCTCTTGCTGGACCTTTGGTTCTTTAGCACGATCATCCTACCTGAAACCTATCGAAATAACAGTTCGGCTAAGTATTGAATATTCAGCGTATACAAACTACTAACTAACCGTGTTACAATACATTAATATGTCATACATGATACAGTTCATCATAACATATACATAATCAGAGTGCAGAAGTTAAAACAAGATAACAATTGCATAATCTCGAAAATCATAGTTTAAGTTTATGCTTTAACAAAACGTATTTCAAATATCTTATGAGTTCATTATGTATCTTATGAAGTTATTAGCTTATGAGATCATTTTTTTCGCTTATCTTGTACTTACTTTGATACAGATACTAGTACCCGTACCTGATCATAGTATACTAGCATTATCTCTTGCTTACTTGGGAACAGATACTAGTGCCCGTACCTGGTCATAGTATATTAGTATCATTTCATATTCTTGTTAACTTGCTTGTGAGTTTCTTATGATCTTGCTTGCATGGAAACAAATGATAGTGTTCGTACCTGGTCATAGTATACTAAACATCCTTTCATACTTATCTTGGAAACAGATACTAGTGCCTGTACTTGGTCATAGTACACTAGCATCCTTTCATATTCTTTATTTTTCTTGAAGACAGACACTAGTATCCGTACCTGATGTTAGTATACTAGTGTCCTCTCATACTTACTTGGAAACAGATGTTAATGCCCGTATATGATTTTAGGACATTAACATCCTTTCTTACTTATCTTGGAAACATATACTAGTGTCCGTACTTAGTCTTAGTACACTAGCATACTTTCATCTTCTTCATATCTTGGAAACAGATACTAGTGTCTGTACCTGTTCTTAGTACACTAGTATCCTTTCATATTTTTTATTTTTCTTGGAGACAGATGCACGTACTTGTACCTGATCTTAGTATACTAGTATTCTCTCATACGTACTTGGGAACAGATGTTAGTGCCCGTACCTGGTCTTAATATACTAACATCCTTCCATATTCTTGTGAGTTTCCTCTTGTGAGCATTTTATTCTTGTCTTATGAGTTTCCAATTGTTCCTTATGAGCTTTCATTTCATCCTTTATGCATTTTCCTTTTTCTTCTTTAAGAACATCCTTATGAGCTTTACTTGTAAATTCACTTTCTTCTTATCTTATCAATCTTCTTATAATTCTTCGATACCCGTACATATGAGGAACCTCAGTCATACATGTGCATAGTGTGCTTGTGAGCATCATGGTAATCTTAGAGAGTAATTAAAACATCGACACAAAACATGGAATTTCATTTATGAAGATGACATAACATATATACATGGCTACTTAGCCTATTTCGTCAAACCATAATTCCAAGCTTACTTTAAGGTAAAACTATCATTTTCCATATTCTAAAAAAAAAATATTGATTATACTATCATGGTAGGTGAGGGAACCATCATACATAATTGAAACTCAATTTCATTCCATTTCATTTAATAGCATACACCTGTACAACTATATACCTTAGTTTTCTCAAAAATATGTAACATATACATGGTTTACTTAGCATAGTGCTTATGAGAAAACCTCGGTCATGTAAAACATAGAGTGCGTGGAGTGCTTGTGAGCATCACAATATACTTAGGAAACTTTAAGCATTCCATACATGTTCATATAAGACCTATTAACATCATTGTTTACTTAGAAAAATCCTAAAAACATGGAACATCTTCATTCATTGCATTTCATCACAATAATCTTGGCCATTAAGCCTATTTCATCGACATCATACCCACATCACATTTTCTTTAAAGATAATATCCCAAATATAGATTTATTATTGACCTTAAGGAAATTCCCCAATTTAAAACCTTTATTTCTAGGTTGAATCCTAGCAAGATTAGAAAATAAGTGTATTTACTTATGAGATTACAACAAGCTAGTTAGTAAAGTATAGTTACCATTACTCTTGAGAAATCTCCATTTAAAATCCACATTTCATGACTTGGATTATAACCAAGCTAGATAGGAGAGTGTATTTACAAATGCTATTCAAAATCATACATTCAATCATTTTTTTAATCTTGGTATAATAACAAAGCTAGATAGTAGAATGTTTTTACATTGGAAAAGTCGAAACCTTTTTGTTCTTAAAGCTTGAGATGATTGAGAAGCTTGGAGAAGTGAAATTGTGCTTGAGGAAGAAGATCCAAGCCTTGAGATACAAGGATCGTGCTCCTCTTGATCTCAAATGAAAACCCCTTTTGGAAACCCTAGATCTTTCACTTTTCCTCTCAAAAGATGTTTCTCAAAGTATTAAAACACTTAATCCCACGAAAATTGAGTATTTATAGTGTTAGGGTTGAAAAATCATACTTAAACCCCTAAAAAAAACCCATTTTTAGTGTCCAGGCAAGTCCACGTCAACATTTGGGCCAGGTTTCGATGTTTAGGTCACAAACGTCGATGTTTAGGTTGGTTTTTGCATCTGTTTATGGCCAAACGTCAACGTCTGGTTGCAAACGTCGACGTCTGAGAACTCTAACTGTCTTGAGTTTTTTCCGCTTTGGTATTTCGACCATAGCTTTTGACTCACTTATCAGATTTTGAAGATTCAACTTGTGTTGGACTCATTATTCAAATGGGAACAATTTTGTGTTTAATAGACAAATCCTAATTCTTAGTTCTTAATTGTCTAAATGAGATCTAAAGCTGACTGGTCTGGAATGGATTTCAGCAGCCCAGATTTTCTGTAGACCCGATTTCGAAAATCCAATATTTAATTTATCTTTGACTAAAAATCTGGAAAAATGATAAATATGAACCTCGAAGAGGGTTTCCATACCTTTTTAATGGTTCAAGAATCATTCGATTCCGATTAACGGTGACAAAACTAGAGTTTCTAAAAGTTTAGGGTATGTTAAGACATAACCCTTTTTGACACTTAGAGTATTTTATACTCTTACTCCTTCATCAAACACTCATAAACTTAAGAAAATATTCTTAAGATTTTAACACATGCTATAACACATCATCCATCCAAAATATATCAAAACAGAGTTCTTAATATCATTGATAACCATTCAAGGCATTAATGTAAGCTTTAAGCCTTAGACACTATTCACATCACTATTCACCATGTCATGCCATCAAGATCCGGGGTTGTACAAATGTTACCTGGTTCGTTGGTTCACTCGGTTCGAATTCGAGTTCACAATTTGCCACTTTAGAGTGAACCCGATTCGTTAGGGGTAGGATAAGACAGTTTGTTTCTCAGTTCGCTTAGGTTCTTTAGTTTGGTTCATTAGCTTGGTTCACTTATATAATATTAATACATATATATCTTAATCATGTAAATAAATATATTATAAATACTTATTTTTAAATAGTATAAAAATAGGTTTTATGGGCAGTTCACAAACCTAGAAGACAAAAACATTGAACTCAAAGTATTAGTTCGCAGATTTGCTGAAACCAAACAAAAAGTTCACTGAACCAAAGCTATTGGGTTCAGGTAGAAGGTTCTCATTTTTACGAAGTCGAACGACCCGAACTGGTTCGCTTCGAAGCGAACTAGTTTGTTCATTCTAGTAGGTAACGAATTAGGTAACACTGGTTCAAACCAACTCATTCCCTTGATCGGGTAAGTCTCTTATCTAATTTTTAAAACATTAATAAGTTTTATTACTAAACAAAAACAACTCTCATAATTTAGCAATGACAATCACCCTACCCTCTACTAAGAGAGATTTTTTGTTTTTGGTAAAAGGTAATGTAACACCTCTATAACACACACAATCAAACTTAAGAGGGATGATTTTTTTTTTTTGTAATTAAGAGGGATGGTTCGATGTTGTGTATATGAAATATGCTCTTTTTTTTTGTAGTCCATGCACGGTCGTTATTGTTAAGAGTTCCATCCAAAGGGGTGGACTAGTGGTTCCTAGGCCTTTTCTGAGTGGGAGGTCCTGGGTTCGATTTCTCACTCCCCCGTTGGGGCTAGACCCGCACGGGTTTACCCGGACTTACCTGGCGTGATGGGTTGTGGGCTCACGTCGCACCCTCGGGGATTAGTCCAGACTCAAAGGGTTGGGGATACCCCGATTTCCAAAAAAAAAAAAAAAGTGATTCATCCAAGAATTATGAAGTGCCCGATTTTCATCTCTCCATTTAGGATATTTTATACATTTCAAAGATGAGCAATAGTCCCCTCCCTGTCTGAGGAGCAGCATATTGCTCCTTGCCCCTCACAAAGTCATTTTAACTACCTTAAACTCTAATTAGGAAGTTTCAATCATTGTGGTTAAAACACAATGTGGTGGCTACAAATGTCAAAACATCTTCTAATATATTTTTTTTAATTTGTAAAAATATCAAACATCTCTATAAGTTTGTTTTGCCCTTGCGTTTGTAAAAATTTTGGGATTTATTGTGATTGCACTCTCTTGTTTTTTATAAAAGAAACCAAGGTTAGATGCTTAAACCTAGGGTGAGTGAATCAGAATTATAGTTAAAAGGAGTTAGAAAGAGACACATGGTGATGGTGAAGAAAGGGGGACTAGATGCCTCCTTAACTACACTGAGGAGTTTTAATCCTGCGATTAGATTTTTTTATTTGTTAAAAAACATTAAGATTAGATGCTTTAATCTTAAGCATTAATGAATCTTAAAGTAGAAAAAGGAACACGCGGCAAAAAAACAGGGAGACGGTAAATTCCATCCTCCACTGAGGAGGAAATTAATTCTCTTCATCGATCTAGGGGTATATTCGTCATTTACCATCAACACACCGGATTAATTGTATTTGGTCTCAAGGTATAAATACCACATACCGGGTTTCTAGAACCGGAACCAGTCGAAATTCTTCTCTGACATAAGATCTGCATTGCAATTTACCTATGAACTTCGTCCATTTCTTTGTATAAAACCCTAATTTTCAGGTAACTATCTCTCTTTTATTTCAAGAGATCAGGTATTCTCGCTTCTTTAATCTCGTTCGTCCTAGTTCGTAATTTAAAATTCGTGTGATAACCTCTGGACTCCATTAAATCCGAATAAGCAATTGAAATTGAGCTTGTAGTTGCGTAGATTAGATTGATTCTGATGATTATCTTCGATTTAAAAGCCGTTTCAGTCAAAAAAAGCTCTGAATTTGCTGTCTTGGCATGAGTTACGCTTGAATTTTTTATTTTATTTTTTTTAATTTAGTTCTACATAGAAAAAAAATGATATTCCAGGGTTTATAGATTCCAATTTTTTTTTTTTTGGTTTGGATGACTGAATTCGAAGTTATTTGGAAAATTAGTTGATTTTGATGTTGGTTTTTTGGGGTGAATTTTCAGATTTGTGGAATTCAGATTCGAAAATGTAACAGCGCTTGAATTTCATACTCAAGGTTTGATTTTTCTTTGAGGAGTTCAGTTAGATCGGTTGTTTGCTCCATGTGATGAGTTTACTGTTTCAGTGTAAGCCAGAGAGAATCGATGGAAGAGGCCAACATCTGTGGTACCAATCAGTTAGACGCGGATGTTCGTTTGCCTCCTCGAAAGCGTCTTCTTGCTGGATTGAAGAGACAGAATTGTGATTCTGCATCTCCTTTGTCCTTGCTTTCTTCCTTTTCGAGTGATTTTAGTAGCCGCCTACGGGATCTAATGAGCTCCATTTTGAAGAGTGCACATAATTCACTTGAGGAAATTGTGGATGCCTCTAGATCAGCAGCTGCAGCTGCAGCCAAGGTAGCCGCTGCAGCCAGAGCAGCAGCTGAAGAGAAGGCCGCAGTAGCAGCAAAGGCTGCCGCTGCTGCCAAGAGTGCCCTAGAGCTGCTTGCATCTGTTTCTGAAAAGAAAACCTGCAAAAAAGGATGGCTGATGAAAAATGGGCCAAAGAAACATGTCCCAGTTAAGCTCTTGTATAAAAAGCGCCAACGGATTGAGGAAGGCGAAACAGATGTGGAATTAGCCCGTAGATTGCATCGAGCTATGAACAGCTCCCCTAGAATTTCAAAAAATTCTTTGAGTTCAGACTGCAAGACTCACAACGATATGAAGCATAAAAAGTTGACTTCCTTGGAAAGAACTAAAGTTTCCAGTGGAGGCGTTGAAGGAAACCTGCCTTATACATGTGATAGGAATTCTGAATCAGATGATGTGGGCTCTGGAGGTTCCTTCCAGGACGTAGATTACATGAGTAAAGTAGATGAGCAAGCATCAAAATGTAGTAAAGCTGACTATTCAAAGATGGATAAATTTCATGCTGATGGGGATGCAGAAGCAAGTCACTCAACGGAGAATCATTGGAGAACAGATACAGGTATGACTAGTAGAAAGAGAGCAAAAATTAAGCGAAAAAAGTTATCTTTAAGCCTGTGTACCATTAGAGATCGTGCACATTCCAAAGATACTGAAGTGGAGGCTACATCAATTTCGAAGAGAAAGGAATTCAAGTCACCCCAATGTTTTGCTGATAGTAATATACGCAGTCTTCATGTTCAAAGCCTGCAGTCATAACAGGGGCTGCCATGATAGATATTTATCGGTGAGGTAGGATTCATTATTTTATGCTTTTAAAAGTGATTATATTTATGCTTTTTCACTCTTCCATGGCATTGTAACAAATTCGGATTGAACAAGGTATATTTTGTACTGTTTAAATTCTTGCATTAGATGCATCACAATTATTTCCTGTATGTCTGTTATAATGATGGCTGAAGATGAACTATAAAAGGGGTGCAATTGATTTGTTAGCATTTTGTTGATTCTTACATTCTCATCCAACTCTTGGTTATAACTATAGATGTATAAATCACATGAAAGTATTTGTTGTGTTCTTTAGTAATTCTTCATTATTGATTCTACTTATACTCAAGGTTATGCTGTTGTATTTATTCCTAGTTTGTATTTCAGTGCTGATCAATTGGATTTATTGTGATCAAAATTGTTCTGATTATGGTGCCTCGTGTGATCTATTGTTGTTCCTAACAAGCCAGATTTATGTCGCATTGCAAATTCGAGAGCTGTGAAGTTTGGTGGTGGTGCAGAATAGTGGTGTTATTGGCCAATTTCGGAGATGCTGCCAATACCATGAGATGCAATAGTAGTGATTATGAGGTGTAAATCGTGTAATAATGATTATTTCCTTCCATAATCTTTGTCTCTTGTTATGTTCGCGATCCAAATTGCTTTGAGATGACTATGGAAGGAGTCCAAACTCTATTTTCTTAGAAATGGCAATTCTTTTCTTTTGCTGGCTAAGTTACTTTGATACTCTCATGCTTTCCAGCATTCACTTACAGTATTTGTTGCTCTTAACATGCTGTACACGGCTGGTATCAAATAGGAGGAAAACGGGTAGCACTTAAGGAGGAATTGGAGGAACAAAGTATTAGTACATAAGATAGGGATCTTGGCTCGGTGGACTTTAGGTAAACAAGTCTAATTAGAGAGATCGTCATCCTGTAGTTAGGCCGTTGTCATCCTAAATAGTGGAGGAGAGTTGTTCGTCTATTTTCTTTGTTGGAGTTTGGTGTGCTTCCTTCATCCCACTGTGGGAGCATTTTATTGGACTATTATGTCGGAAAGAGTTAAATGTGCAAGCATTTTTTCCATTACAAATAGTAGTATTACGTGTCTGTAAGTGGTAGACAATATTAATTGCTTGTATAAGAGAGGCATTGACCTCTCCCTCTTTGGCATAGAGAGGGTCTTTCCACTGGGTTGAACTTATTTGAGGGATGGTCCAATAGTCTGTTCTGGACTTGATGACGACTTTTGTGGCTTCAGCCATTCATTGTTGAATATAGAAAGAAAGGATTAACGGCTTATTCAAGGATGCTTCAATTCCTATCACCAAATATATGATGAAAATTATACACCAAAAGAAAATAAATGATTTGTGGAAGAAATTAAAGTGATGATGATGATTCATTAGGCTATTGATAGGAAGCGGTGAGGGATAAATATAATTAAAAAACTGAAGGCAGTGGTAGATAGTAGCAAAAAAGATTTATAAAAAAAACTCTCGATAGATGCAGCAATTATAAATCTGGTAGTTGTTCTTTCACAAACAAAATCCTCTTATGCGAATTAATTGGATGTTCTCTCAACCTTGGATTATCTTAATGCCAAAAAAAATTTCCACCATTCTACACGAAGTTAAATTAACAATTTCTTTTGCATTTTCTTAATTCGATCGAGAGACATCTTTTTACTGCCCTTCATCTTCAGAAAGGTATGTAGAAATACATTACTAGATATGAAGGAAAAAGAAAGATCATTTAATTAGTATTCTTATGTCATGATGTTTTGATATTAGTTTTTAAATTTAAACTACTACTACTATGGTGATGAAGGATCTCTTCTTTGGACCTTAATTAAGATCACTCTCTCCTAGATTGAAGGTGTCGTCTGAAAATATGCTGCAGGTAGGGAAGATCAGATAACAGTTGTTGTACTTGTTGACATTTGGTGTAGATTTCCACCAAATCCACCCAAGCTATCATTTTCATCCTGGCATGTCAAAATATCTTGAATAGGAGCAAGATACATCATGAAGTTTGGGTCTTGCAAATCAGAAACCTAGAATCACACCGACACATGCACCAATACCAGGTTAGCATTGTTGGCACCTTAGCTTGGTAACCTTTAATGACCATATACTCACTGTGTTTCTCAAGATTTTGCATCATAAATAAAAGGCAAATGAATTGTAAATTGCCTCGCAATTTCAGGTCCTTTATTCTTTACAATTTTCTTTCTTGGATTTCCTTTGACTGCATATTCCTTTCTCTTGGTTACGTTACTTGGAGCATATATTTTGGCAGATAGATACTGCCATTCAGATACTTCAATATTCCTCTATTTGAACCTGTGTACCTACATTTCTTTAATGGTTTGTGATAAATTTTAGTATTCTTTGTTTTTTTTTGGGGACAACTGTCGTTAGTAGCCAAAAGTGGTTGCAGCGGAGGTCCAAAGGAGCAAATCCCCCAACAGTCACTGAGGAAATGGACCCTAAAATTAGAACAGCGAGGAGCTGCATTGGAGACAATTGGATGCCAATGAAGACTACTTTGAGCTAGGCTATGAGTCCGGCTACTACCCAACATGCGAGAATTATGTGTCAGGAAGCAGCGAGACAAACAGAGTATATCAGCCATGATAAGATTGCACTTGGATTATTTGTTGCTTCCTTGGTGATTTCCCATTCTCTTGGATATTGCAGTGTCAACATTAACAATAGAAAATGCCAATGACTGGTATAACAAGCAGCAGTGATATATGTCTTCTTCTGGTAAGATCCTTGCAAAGTGCCCCATATAAGAATAAGTGACTATTTATATTTTAGATGACGGGTTTGCGTGCCTTCATCACCATCAGATAGTGATCAGACGGTGACGAAAAAGGTGTAAAGAAAGAAAAATGGAAGTAGGGCCCTAAAATATCTAGTGTATGTATGTTTTTGAAATCCCCCGCATATCCGTATCGCTGTTCCCCACATCCAGTCATTGTTCTACAAAGGAAAGGGTGGTGATTAAGACTGTCATACCAATTAGTCCATATGGCAACCTAATATTATCTGGGCAGAGCATACTCTTAGGGATGATTGAAATAGATCACAGTTCCTACTGTAAAACTGTTGCTTTCCCTGACCTGAAACTCTAAAACATTTGCTGTGTTTGATATTTTATAGTAATTGTTGTATTTTTTTTTTCTTCTTATTAATGGGACAACAGAGGGAATTCTAGGGGGCCTACTGTTCATGTGGATTACCAACTCATTGATCTGGACAGAACAATCACTGGGTTTCCCTCTTGAAGCAGTGGAATAATCTTTAATAGCTGTAGATTCGACCAGTTACTATCCTCTGGAAAGTATGTTGTTGACCATGCATTGTGAAAGAGGCAACTTATAATTATAGACAGGGCGTCGTGCAAGTTGTGGGGTGTGATAGGCCATGTGTCTCTTTTAACTGTGGTTAATATTCTCTAACCCTTGGGTTTAAGAAATCTAATCTTGTTTTTTAGAATAAAAATTTATAAACCAAGGTTAAATTCTTTAACCCTTAATCACAGTTAAAGGGACAAGAGTTATGGAATCTTAACCATAGTCTCCAATAATCATGAAATTTCGTTGAACCATTAATTCAAGAATTATTCAAGATTTTAAAATAAATTATGACCTTTTAATAAAAAAAGTTACGAATTTTGTGAAATATTCACAAAAAAATTAAAACAAACAAATAAATATCTAAAATATGAAACATATTCATCTATACTTTTTGCAATCAATAATTTTATCTATTATTTTTCATTTCTTATTTGACATTTTAAAAAAAAAAATTCTGTAGTGCCGCATCTTTGTAACTATGGGCATAAGAGATCTTCCCTCTTTCTGTAACACATAAAAGTTCTTCCATCTAGGGGTGTATTCGAGCCAAGCTGAGCTTGGCTTGGGTTTGATTCAAGGTCAAATGTTTAGGCTTGATCTTGGCTTGAACAAGCTTGATCAAGTTTGAACTCTGTTTGAGCTCAAACTTTATTCATGCCGAGCCGAGCTGGGGTTGACTAGCTTAATATAATGAATTATTTTATTTAATTTTACCTGATTTTAATAAAAATATTTATTAAAAAATTACAATACAAGAAAGTATAGAAAATTAATAGATTGGTATATAAAAATAAGATTTGAGAGTAGTCCTTTTAATCCAAAAGAGTAGAGAGTTAGAATGTTTAAATAAGCGAAGCTTAAGCTAGACCTTGCTTGATTGGGCTTGTCTCGAGCCTTAAATGATCCAAGACGTATGAAACAAGGTCTGGCTTGAACTTGGCTTGTTTAAACATGAGCTCAAATAAAAGGTTGTTTTGATTCTTTTGAGCCTAAAATGCCAGCTTGAGTCTAGCTGAAATGAGCTGAACTCAGTTAAGCTGACGAGCTTCTGCATATGAACAAAAAACGAGAAGGAAATCTTAATATCTGATTGGAACAATTGGGCCAGATCTGCCATCCAACCATATCATCACTGTTACTTTATTGTGTCGGCAATGACCAAAATGAAATTAATTAAAAAGACATAAGGTTGAATTCCAACCATAATTTCCTACAAAATAACAATAGAAATCGAATTCTTGAGAATTCACCGATGAATTTTCAAACATTTTTTTTTGGAGACTCGGGGTGTCCCCAACCCTAACAAGAGCCCACAACCCGACATACCAGGTAAGCATGGAAAATCTGTGCGGGACTAACCCTAAAATGGGAGTGGGAAGTCGAATCCAAGACCTTCCGTTTCATGCCAATTTTCAAACATACAAAATAAAAACACGGCAATTGCCAAAAGACGAGAATTGCAAAGCCTGTCTTTGATGAGATTCCAGAGATGATGGCAAACAAAGTGAGGATGCATTGAAATGATCTCTGAATGATATCCATAATAATGCAGGTTAGTGTTGCCCTAGTACGATTGGTTTTAGAGATTAAAGTGATTGCCAATTACTGCTAAATGATTTGATGTTAGTAGAGAACCATCGCTCATTTTCTTTATCCCTTTTCTTGGGTTTGGCTCAACTTTAGTATTAATCAAGTTGATGGGTTCACTTCACCCAACTTACCTTCATAATTTCAGTAGGAGGCATATGATTTGGTTGGTTTACCAATTAGGTTGACCTAACCGACCTTGGAATAGGATTACCAGGCCACATGTCATGCATACAGGGGTCGGGCCTGCCTTGCAATTTGGATTGGCAAACTCCCTTTTTGACTCAGTGTTACGAACCTGAATATATTTTTTATTTTTTTTTAAGTACTAGCTATTGCCCACCTGGTTATAGTAGTTTTTTGCCTCAGTGTTACAAACCTGGATATAAATAAAATAGAAAGACAAAATAAAGTATATCTATTGATATGATTAGGGGCCTAATCTCTATGAATGCCACTTTGGGGGGTGGGGGGGGGGGGCAAAACCTTCTTACAAGATTCGTATTTTTGTCTGTTTCATCCTAAATACCTTAGACCCATTGTCTATAAAATAATTTGAACCCTTAAAAGAAAATCTTAATATTTCAAACTCTTAGATAAGGCAAATCCTTAAAAACACAAAAAAAAATCTAAATATATGTCAAATCTAATCAGAGTCCTTTAACTTCTTTTCTAAGAGATTAAACCGTGTTATTAAGTATTTTGATTTAAGTTCTTTTCTTTCTAAGAGGTGGAACATAATAACCCAGTTGAAGCGTAATGATCATATGTCTATAATGCATTGTAAGTCCCAGTGTTACCAAGTTCGCTACATGCTATAGCGAACCGAGCGAACTCGAACTAGTTCGTGGTTTGGTTTGGTTCATGAAATTGTGCGAACCCCATAGTGGTTTCAAAACAATTTTAGTTTGTCAAATTTTTCATTCAAATTTACTTATATTTTTCTTTACATTATGAAGATTTGTACTTTGAGTATACAAACCATTCATAAAAAGACACTTATTATTATTATTTTTCAAATAAGTATTTGTAATATATTGTTTACATGCTTAAAAGATGTATATTTTTATAATATAATTTAAAAAATATATTTTGTTTTACATGCTTAAGTAGTGAACCAAACTAAAGAACTTAAGCGAACCAAAAAACAAATTATCTCATCCTACCCCTAGTGAACTGGGTTTACTCTAGAGTGACGAATTGCGAACCGCAAACTCGAATTCGAACCGAGCAAACCAGCGAACCAGGTAACATTGGTATGTCCCATAATAGGTCTCATTCTTCTACCATTTTCCGAGAGTCGATGACTATTCATAGCTATTACCTTGACTCCAAAGAAGAGTTTGACCTAGTGCTTTAATTTTGTTCTAGTTGATCATGATTCAATATTATAAGTATATTGATTTTTACCTAGTAACTGAATACCCTTGTCTGTAAATACTGCATATTTTATTCATATTCCATCCATAAATCCATTTCCTTCCCTATGAGTTCCATGAGTATGAGTTCTTACTATTTATATGTTATGGTATGAATATACCATACCGATTCGTTATGTATGTATGGATAATGAGATTCCATTGATAAATTGAATACTTTTGTCAGTAAATACTACATATTTTATTCATATTCCATTCCATCCATAAATCAATTTTCTTCCCTATGAGTTCCAAGATTGTGAGTTCTTACTGTTCATATGTTATGGTATGAATATACTATGCCAATTCGTTATGTATGGATGATGAGATTCCATTGGTACAATGCCAATTCCAATAGAATTATTAAACGTTCCCATTGGCGTGCATCCGGTAGGAAATGAACCTATGAATTTTCCAATTATGAGTTGGACGCTTTAACCATTCAGCCATTGATGTTTAGCGGGGATCCTCGTACATTGAGGATAAGGGAATTCCAATTGAAATAAAATGCAATTTAGATTAAAATGAGATGCCATTTAATTTAGATTAAAATGAATTGCTATTTTGGAGGAATCAATGAAAAATGAAAGAGAGATCAAAGAAACGACATCAATTCCAATCCTGGATATTCGAATTGAGAGAGATATTGAGAGAGATCAATAATTCTCAGTATTTCTTAGATTCATGGACCAAATTCGATTCGGTGAGATCTTTCACTCGCATTTTCTTCCCCTAAGAACGTTTTATGAAACTCTTTGATCCCGGAATTTTGAGTATCCTACTTTCATGCAATTCACAGGTTCAATAAGCAATCGATATTTCATGATCAAAGGTGTAGTACTATTTGTAGTAGCGGTTTTTATATATCGTATTAACAATCGAAATATAGTCGAAGGAAAAAATCTCTATTTGATGGAGTTTCTTCCTATACCTATGAATTTCATTGGACCTAGAAATGATACATTTGAAGAATCTTTTGTCTTCCGAGAGTTGTTTCCTGGATCCGAAAGAGAGTACTTGGATTCTCCCAATAACTAAAAAGTGTATCATGTCTGAATCTAACTGGGGTTCGCGGTGGTGGTGGAACGACCTTGGAAAAAAGAAGGATTCTAGTTGGAAGATATTTAATGAAACCGTAGTTGGAATTGAGATCTTATTCAAAGAGAAATATATCAAATATCTGGAGTTTCTTTTTGTATACTATACGGATGATTCGATTACCTTGATTGGGAATTGTTTGATTGTTTTTCTCCGAGGAAGAAACAAAACATAATCAACTTGTATCATTTGATTTATTCATGACTAAATAGAGTATTAATATTCAGCTATCCCAACTTTGTTCAACTTGTATCATTTGATTTATTCATTACTAAATAGAGTTGTAACATTCAGCTATCCCAACTTGGTTTTGTATCTGCTCCCCACTGGATCTCCAAACCGACCCATTGCTATCCTAC
Organism: Tetracentron sinense; assembly: GCA_015143295.1. NCBI lineage: Eukaryota > Viridiplantae > Streptophyta > Magnoliopsida > Trochodendrales > Trochodendraceae > Tetracentron > Tetracentron sinense. Next base: position 22,634,206 of record CM026574.1, read on the forward strand.
TTTCAGTGACTATACTTTGCCGATCTATTTTCCAGAAGTGAATTCCAATTATTTGATCATACCCATTACAGACTCTGCTATGTGCTCCAGCCATTTCCCTGTTTTAAGAGGAATTAAAAGCCCTATCATCCACCTGAGATGATAATAAAGAATTAGGCCCAATAACTTAAAATACATTATGGGAAAATGAAACTCTTTTCTCAACATAAGTTGGTCTAAGCATCATAAATCTTGGGTGTCCATGTAGAACATCTCTATGATTTCTCTAATGCATTAGAATAAGCTCTCTTAATAAACATCCTTACATTCATTTATTAGTCCTAAACGTCCCAAAAAATTGAAAGAAAAAGAGAAAATGTAAAAAAAATCCAAACTAACTCATATGCATAACTCTTAACATATCCAATATAAATGTCCTGAGAAACACATGATTTCCATAAACAAAAAAATAAATAATCATGTAAAACTCAAACACTGGCAGCAACCCATCATGTTCAGCTCTTTTCAGTGCCAAAAGGCCAACATAAGAAAATGACATTGCTTTTCAAATAGGCAATGCCTGCACTTTGGGGATGTTTACATCAATTAAAACAAACTGATGGGGAACTAATCTCCTCTCAAATCCAGTTTTCACAAAACTTGCACCATATCGTTCATGTTACTAAAAAACTTGCACGATATCGTTGTCGTAACATGGATCAGCAAGGACATTTGCTGGCTGTTCATTTATGCTGTTGGATCCCTTTCTCCTTGAAGCCATTTCCTCAGAGTGTTCATTCACTATTGTACACCTTTAATCAATCAGAAATTAATTTTATTGAAACTTTACAAACCCAAAAGAAAATCACAAAATACCCGTACAGGTGGAGAGAGGAATTTCACGGCAGGTGCCAAAGCCTTCAATCCCTTCTTCACTTACCCACCTTTATATGAAGGTTACTCATCCCAACCTCCAGATTTGGTTCATTCTTTACCTCCCTTGTGGTCAGATTTCTGACATTGAGCCAGGGGTGTTGCAGACACTGTTGTGCAGTTGGCCGCTTCTCTGGTGCAAAATCGAGAAGGGGGCACAGAAACTCAGCAAACTCGCTAGCATCGGAGTCAGAAAATTTGTATTTATCAACCAGAAGTCGATCTAGTGGCCAGAATTTCAGCCTTCGGATCCTCTTCAAGTCTCCATATCTATCAAAGAGATCTTTGGATCGAGATCCCCCATTGGCTATCTGTTCTCACAAGCAGGGAATAATTGGTATTAGATGTAGTCGTAAGTGATCTGAGGAATAGAAAGTGTTCTCACCTTTCGAGGTATTTTTCCGAGAAGTTCCATCATCAGGGCAAGGTGATCCTGAAAACCACCCACAAATTAACAATTTTCATTTCAACGGAATTTGGATAAATTCAGAATTTTGTAAACTCGCCAAAACTGAACATTGGAAGCCCATCTTAAGCAAAATTGAATGTTAGAAGAAGCTGACAATCTAGTTAAGACAAAATCTACAAAAAAATTCCTTGCTTCAAGCTATAATCAATATGCTTGCTGTATGATTGTATTGTTTACTTATGGATTGATTATTACAAAAGAATCTGTTAAAACTTGTCAAACAGCTATACAGATGCATGAGCAGATTGGGTTCATCAGCTCATTAGACACTGCCGTAAATGTATATATTGAGTAACGACACTTGCAGAGTGAAGAACAATATGAAACAAATTTGGGGTGGGTGTAATGTGGTTATATTATTATATACCAGCTGCCTTAATGTATATTTATACAAATGAGATTGATTTTAAGTTTCTTTTAAATGAACGATATTCACAAATAATCTTCTAAACATATTGTACTGGAATGCATAATCATTTTTTGGGGGCATGTTCTTCTACTGATTTTAATTCTTGGTGTAAAAATTCCTAGTGCATATGACGTAACATGCCATACTGGATTAGATCAGAATAAAGCAAAGGCAAGATAGTCCTACCTCATCCTCGCTAAAACCTTGGCCACTCTTCGGAGCAAACATCATGTCACCAGTAGCAAGCTCAAAGGCGATGCAAGCAAAAGACCACATATCAACGGGGAAGGAAAAACCAGCCCCAAGAATAACCTCAGGAGCTCTATACTGTCTTGTCTGAATGTCTTCTGTGAATTGCTTATCGGACCAACATGCATTTCCAAAATCCACAACTTTGCACCTCATATCAATCCTGTCCAAACACCTTTCACGCTTTAGAGGCCCCCCCATTGAAGCTCTTCTTTCCGAGATCTTCGCCACAGCTCTCTTTGCCTTTCTCTTCAGCTTTTTCTCATTAATGTTTGCCACAACTCCTCCATTTGGGTTTACCTCAGGCCTCTCCAGGATCGGAGAGAGTCCAGACCGAATTGGGTCTTTGGTGGGATCAATGGTGGAGACAAGGAGAACATTTTCAGGTTTCAGATCGGAATGGATTATACTGAGTTCTCTGTGCAAGTAATCAAGACCCAACAAAATCCATTTGCAAATCTCCTTGACTTTATTCAGTTCAAGGCCTCTGTAACGGTTATACCTGATCAGCCGGAGCAAGCTGTCACCAAGAAATTCAAGGACCATGCAAAGATGCTGTCCATTTGGGCCAGCATGCTTAAAGTGGTCGATCAATCGAGCAACACACTTGGAATTCGAGGGGTCACCATCAGCAATTGCAGAGAGGACTTGAATTTCATGGAGAGCAGCTTCAGCGAATTCTGCAGCACTTCGCTGGATCTTAAGAGCAACGAATCTCTGCATAAGAAATGGAGAAAGCATTAGGCTTCTCAAGAAAATCAAAATCTGCATCCAACTCAAAACAGAACAAGAGAAAGAATTCCCGAGAGAGATGTCAAGACATTTTGAATATGTCTAAGAAACCCAGATTCGAAAATCACCCCCTCCCCAAAACAAACAAACAAAAAAAAGGAGGATTTGCACGAATATGTAAGAAAAAATAATCACACTGAAGAACAGGGCGATCAGAAAAGGAAAATGGACAACCCATATGAGATACGTGATTTGAGACACATAAATCAAAGGAAAATGAGATCCCTTCATAGAAGACAGACGGGGATAATTTTTTCTTTCTTCTTTTTCAAAAGCTGGCAGAATTCAGACAAATCCCATAACAGTAAACTAAAAGAAAAGCATTTTGATAAACATAATTCAAAGAAAATCCAAGATCTTTCGTGAGAAAAATAGCCGATCCTGAGAATTCAACTGGATGAATAAAGCAAGATAGACTTCAGATAAATCTCATCAACAAAACCAAGAGAAAAATTAATAAATAAATGTGATTTGGGTCACACAAATCGAAAGAATTATGTGATCATTCTCAGAGAACGGACGGGATTCACACAATCTCAGCAAAGCGCAGAAAAATCAAATAAGATAATTCGTACAAAAATGGATTAACAAAAAAAAAAACCCAAACAAAATTCACACAATTAAATGAAAGATTAAAAGCAAACAAACCCAGAAAGAGAATCCATGAAAATGGAAGAAAAACAGATTGAAACAGAGAAAGGAACATACAGAGCATTGCGTGTCATAAGCGAGCCAGACGGTGGAGAAGTGACCCCAACCGAGCTTCCTCTGGGCGATATATCGGGCGCCAGAGAAGAGATCACCCACTCTCACCGCATGGTATCCACCTTTCCTGTAAGCGTCGATTCCCTCATCTTCTTCCTCAGATCCTGATGACGAAGAACAATTCATCTCTCCTCTGTTCCTTCTCCTCTCTGTATCTCCCAAATCCCAAATTCCAAATCTGTTCTTGGGTTTCTTCTGAATCTCCTTGGAATAGAAATCCCACCTGAGAGAGAGAGAGAGAGACTGTAATTTGTGGCCTTCAATACAAGACTCTTCGCTTCGCTTTCCTGGGGAGCCAACCTGGGAGGAGAGTGGTTTTAGGCCTTTTAAGCTTTTTCAAAGGGACATTTGTCCATGTCCATTTTTGCCCTTTCTGCTAACATGCGCCTATGGTTAGTTCAGTTAGGTTAAAACGGTTGGCCGAGCTTGGCTTGAACTGTTGAACATGTTCTAACTGGAACCTCGAGTTTGAGTTTGAGTTTGAGTTTGAACTTGTATCAAGCTGACCCGAGGTCAGCTTGGCTCAAACTTGATTGCATGATTAATATTTTGAGTTGGAAAAAAGTTAACGTATCCGTGGTTCCATTTTATAACGGAATGCCCGATCCTCATTAGTCCATGCCCCAATTTTAAATACTCACATATTGTGGTTAAGATTTACTTACTCATAGGGTTAAACAATTCAACCATGGTTTTTCCCAAAAAAAAAAAAAAAAAAAATCCAAAATTTTAGTTTTAATTTAGTTAAGCTTAACCGGAGTTAAAGGGGTGTTAAAAGAGACTTGGGGAAATGGGGTAAGATATGAGACAAACTCATGGGTCCGCTAAGCATTGCTCCTTTGTGTTTGGTCGAATCGAATTAAGGTTCTCTGGCTCGAGTTCGACTTATTTAAATAATCAAGCTCAAATAAAAGCCTAGTTTAACTGAAAATTCAAAACAAAAGGCTTGATTTAATCCATTCGAGCCTAAGAAGATAGGTTGCGATTTGCCTTAAAATATTGTCCATGAACCAACTTGTCTTGAGTGTAACCCTACTCCTTGTTTACCAAATTATAGACCAACAAACCTAACCAAAGCATTTTTTCTACAATTGGGCTTAAGATTAAATCATATTATAAAGTTGAATTATATTATTAAATTATAAATTATCTTATAGGATTAAATTTTGTTCTTAAATTCATTAAAGACATGAACAAGAAATTTTGAGAAAACTAGTGTTAATTATATGAAGCTCGTATGCAAAACAACGAATTTGTCGACATTTTAACTTGAGCATCCAAAGAAAAAGCACAATTCCGGAACTTTAAGAAGTCAGCTTCGACATCACCTAGTAAAAATGAATCCTTGAGCTTACTAAATTCATCAACCCTCCTGGTGAGGCAGGTTGTGGGCTCACATTGTACCCTTGGGTAAAATATACCCTCCAAAACAAAAAAGATCCATGAAAGCAAAAACAAGCTACAATATTAATGGAAATTCGTGGGCTTCATCAGCTTGTGGTCTTTGTGCTAGAACATAATCGGAAATGAAATAGGAAATTGAAAAATCCGTGAACACATTTGATGAGAAAAAAAGTGAAAACAAATAGAAATAAAGGAATATGCAATTAGTGGCTTAATGGACCATTACTTACTTACAGAGCCAATATGGTAGGTCCACATTATTATTATTATCTCAGGGATTCTGGCCTTCCTCCCAACTCTTGGTCTAATTATTATTGGCATAATACCCCACTTATCAAAAAAGAAAATCCATTAATAAACGAATGTTAACCTAAGTCAATAGTAAGATTCATGTGAATCAATATTGTACGACTCAAATCACATATTTTTTTTCAGAAAGTGATTGAAAACTCTCGGTACTACCTACTATCAAGAGTTGGGCTGGTCGATTGAAAATCCAATGGCTCCAAAGCACATATGCATGATATGGTGGCCCCACTTGATGCTTTGGTGTAGCTGGATTGTAAATTGAGCAGTCCAGCTCTTGATAGTAGGTACTATTGAGAATTTTTAATCACTTCCCATTTTTAGTTGTTATTATCATGTAATTAACACACACTCTAAACTCTCACACAAAGCTAGACCTAAGGTAACAGTCCTGCCAAGTTAGATTGACGAAGGAGTGCTCACTTGAGGCTGAGGGTGATATTGGGATTGAATCTCATATAAGAAAACTCTTAATATTGCACGATAGAAGTTTCCCATGATAAGCATGAAAGAAGCAAATCACACGCAAGAGATGGTCATATGTATTTTCTTTGGAAGGGGAAATGTTGCCTTCTGATGTGTTGGTTCCTGATACAGATGACCTAATTATTGTAACAGAAGTCCGTCACTGGTGTCTCCAAGTTTCCATCTATCCTCCTTTCCCTAACATGCGTTGTATAAGGGCATAGGCGCATCTTAATTGTTACGGACCTACATATATTAAAAATAAAAATAAAAACCATAAAATAAACCCCAATCTATTGATATGACCATTTTGAAGGAGCCTAACCTCCATGCCACTTCGAGGGGGCAAAACTTGTTTATTGGACTCATATTTCTCCTCTTCATTCCTAAATAATTAGACCCTTATTTATAAACTAACTTAAACCCTTACACGAAATCCATATAATTCAAACTCTAAAAGATAATACATATCCTAAGAAAATCTAATCTAAATATCAACAAAATTTCTTAATTTATTCCCTACTAAATAGGGTTGTAACATTCCACCTCTCTTGAAAGAACATTGTCTTCAAGGTTTAGAAACACCTAATCTTTGGATCCTCCGAGTAATAAAAATAACTTGGGATAAATCTGACCACTATGAAGAAGTCTTCTTCTTAATAACTGCTTTGAGGGGAGGGTTTTTCTCCGACTTTTAGCCTTCACAACATCAATCCTCCATTGAAACCCTCAACTAAAATTAGGCATACAAAAGAAAATGGATATTATTAAATCTTTGATTGCGAAGAAAATGCATATGTAATTCACCTATGAAAATTAACGAAGAAGAACGAGCTTATTTATCAGAGATTGGTATTTAACTTCTGCATAAACAACTCTTGGTCTTTTGTTTTCTTTTTGCCTGTCATCATGCCTTCACTCCTTTTCAATCAGTGGGGCGGTCTATCGTGGGCCATAGGCTGATTATTCATTTATAGTTTCAATTTTTATATTCAAATCTCTAATTTATAAGCTTTTGTGGTAGATATGTTTGATAATTAGCATAGACTGTAGAGGTGGTGCAGGGTTCCTGTTTAGAGGAACTGAAGTTGAAATGATTTAGATGTTATTTTAGTTTTTAGTCCGTAAAAGTTTTAAAATTATGTTTTAATCCTTACAAATGAAATGTTTTATTTTAAAATCATCTTTAATCAAATAGTCGTTAAGAGAAATGCTTGCCGAGACGCAATTTTTCAATGAGTAGTGATAGGCGTACCCATGAATTCCATTTGGTGCCTTAGGTTTGGAAATAGAATTCATGGGTACATTAACTATTTCCCTTTTTCAAACTCTTTTCGTGGTTGCCACATATGTCGCTAACTTTTCCAATTACCTTTAGAGTGAGTTGAGGCCTAGGAAGCACGGGTGCAGCGATACGATATGGGTACGGCGATACGGCAAAAATTGTGAAAAACAGTTAAGTTTTACCTTAAGAGTGCCATATCCGATACTATCCGATATAGGTACGTTTCCATTTTCAAAGTTTCAAAGTATCCATGCTTCCTAGGTTGAGGCAAAACTTCTTTAAAAATAAAACATTTTTTCAAACACGGTTGTAATGCTTGCAAGTGTTACACTCACTGTGAAAGTTTGTAAATATTTCAAAATCTGCGACCGGACTAGCACTCTTCACCAAGGTTTGAGATTTCAGTGGAATTCACGAAATTTCGCAAAATCCCGATTTCATTCCTCACTATTTCAGGATGAGTATTAGAAACCATTGTTCATGTTTTTTAAAAGAATTAAACATGAATAACACATTGCATTCTCAATAATAACTGATAAAAGGATCTTTCCTTCCTACTCCTTTTCCCAATATAATAAGTGTCTAAAGAACTATTCATCTTCAAACTACTTTCAATTAATTAGAATTGAAAACCATAAAATGTCAACAAAAAAAAAATCACAAAAATGGTATCATTTGAGTCACTGACATGGGACACATCCATTTGAGATTGGATCACAGAAAATCTCTAAGCAAACAAAAATAAATAAAAAATTGGATGACTGTTACCAACAACATATCATATCCCTGAGCAGCAAAAAAAAGTTGGTCACTCTAATGAAAACCTAAATGTGACAGAGCTGCCGGAATTGCATTGACTGACGAATGATCTCCTTTTCTTTTGTTATTTCATCAGCTATGTGCTCAACTAGATGATACCATAGCCATCACAAAAAAAAAATATTTCTATTTCTAATGAGCTTTCCAAGCTTTCAGATTCAGAAAATGTGTCACCAACCAAATATGTAAAAATCAACATATTTCTTCTGCGAATATGATGTTAAAGAGAAACTCAACTGCACAAAATATAGCATGAAATCAAGTGAGAAAGAATCTAAACAATAATAATGGTACTAATGCTAAAGGTTAGAGTACCATGAGTAATTGAGAAAGTTCTAGTAGAAATGAGGTCTCCGACTTCACAATGTAAGGGATTGGTACTCACCACATACCATTTGACAAGTCTCATCTCGACCCTATTAGGCCATCCTGATTCTTAACCATCTTAGATACTGACTTATTTTTCTGGACCATTCAAATTATTCTGCTTATATGTTCAATGGATCGTGTAGATCGTATGGTTAGAGTCATCTCATCTTATTGATTCTACTACCTAGGAGATCTTCTAGGTGGTTCCCGTCAAATAGTGCTTAACAAGCAACTCACATTTCCCATTCATGTTATACATGTGGTTATTACTTATAAATTTTCATTTCCCATATTTTCTACTTTACTTTTCAACATCCATCAAATCTTTTGATGATGATCAACTTTTCTATTCTATCATCAATTTTTTGACTGCCTTTAACTCAAAATAATTTTCTATTCTTTTATACCATATAAATTTATTGCCTACCTTCCTCTTTGGGTATGTTAGGCTGATCAACCAAAAGTTGTTGGAATGCACCTAGATCACTGCCACTGCAAAGATAAACAGTCTTAGGATTTAGTAAGGAGATTTCAGCAATAACACAATTAGAAAGGCATATTTGTAGCCAAATACGCAATCTAATACATATACATAGTAAAAAAAGGACGAGATATATTGTAGATGATCCAAAATTTCATATTATTGCGCTTCCAAGAAGATGCTATCTATATCATCAAAATGCCCATGTCTTTTAGTTTCATTTAGCAATATATTGTAGATGATCCAAATTTTCATATTATTGCACTTCTAGATAGATGCTATCGATATCATCAAAATGCCCATGTCTTTTAGTTTCATTTAGCAATACGCATGGGCGTAGTGGACATTTTGATCATCTATAGTTAAGGGCACCCATGCATCATGCCTGGACTACACTTACTCTTCATGCATGAGAGATGTCAGGACTAGCACACCTGATCACATTCAGGTCATCCTCCCTTTGGAAGGTGGAGGAATAAACTTAGATGAAACATGTAGTAATGCTCTTCGAGCACCATAATACTAGTCAGAAAGCATTCTATTCCAACTAATATATGGGCTAAAATATTTAACTAGGAACTCTTGAGGTGGAGCATTTTCTAATAGCATTACAAGTAGCAGGCCCGATTGGAGAGAAATCCGAACATGACAAAAAAAAGTCTAAGGTTTAGATTGAAGAGGTTGCCTGGACTCTAGACACATGGAAATTACTTGAGAAAAACCAGACACTCACTTCTAAGAATCTGCATGAGAAGATCCAGCTGACATAGATAATATGGTTGTGGTGGTCTACCCCATTTGTCTAACAAATTTGAATAATTTTCTCAGTTTCCTTTTTATTCTATTTTCAGTCTTAGTTTTCATAATTACATACCAGCAACCTATGCTTAATCACTCAATGCTTCTCAGATAATCTACTTTTTTTTTGTGCGGAGATATGTTATAAATAGTCCAATGTTTCACTCTGGAAAGAAGCATATCGAGAACCTGGGGTATATTCCACGACAAAGGCTCAGCTCTATTCCAGATGTGTACTGCCGATGCAAGCACAAGTGCTCATCAACCTAAAACAAGAAGTCTAGCCCATTCTTGAATAATACTAGCCTAAAAAGATGCTCCAATAGAGTGATCCCCTCTTTTGTCCAACTGAACAGATCTAGACCTTCCAGATAGACTATCACATTTAGCAGAGAGAAACCCCTCAACTGTTTATTCATCCTGTCATGGCGATTATTGTCTATCCTTTATCCTAACAAAATCTTTTATGTTGAAATCCCATGATGTCTTAAAGTTAAAACATGTGCATCTAAATTACATTTTAAATGCATAATCGTGAAAGGGACGAGAAAATATAAAGCTTTCAAAAGTAAATGAAAGATCTCTTACTCTTTGCATACCTGGGTTTCAAAATAAGTGTTGAAACCGCTGCAACCACTGATGATTTAATAAGGTACCTGAAAATCTAAACTTGAGTCATCTCTTTCTTGACCATACAAAAGCCAATAGAATGGTTAAAATTTAAGATTTCTGGATCAGATGACCACCAGCAAATCCAAAGAGTAGGGGAACAGTTTGACATCTTACAACATTGAATAATTATGAAAAAACAAATTACTTCTTAATCAGCTTAATATTTTGAAACATATACCGCTAAATGTAGACGGGAGAGAAGAAGCAAAAGAGAGAACCAAAGACCTCTCTTAGGTAGACAGTAAATAAAGTTCGCCAACGTCATGGACTTGTGGCTGTGCTGATCTGCCGCTGAATGTAAACAGAAGAGAAGAAGCAAAAGATAAAACCTAAGACCTCTCTTGGGTAGACAGTAAATAAAGTTCAACGTCGTCATGGAGTCGTGGCTGTGCTGACTCTGCTGACCGATATGGTGGGGTGTTTTAGGTTCTGCACTAGCCAACATGTCAAGTTTTGCAAAGATTGTGCATAAACAGGATCCAAGACAACTTCAATATAATCTGACACAAAACTGTCTCTGTCCTAATGGGTCAACCTGAAACCAACCCAGATCAGTAAGAAATGGATTAATTTAGTCGAGCTACTGACTCGATCCAACCCATTGCCATCCCTACCAGATAACCATTTAAGGGCTTTACATATTTGCTTTTTAAAAGCGGTTCAAAAAGCTGACCAAAAAAGAAAAAATGGTTCAAAACAAACACAACATGAATAAAAGAGAATGCACAATATTCAGACCATCACCTAAAGATAAGCTATCAAAATATCCTTCGAAAAAAGGTTTCTTACTCTGAGTGGTGCATCTCATGAAGAATAGTAAGACCCTCCAAACAATCTGCGAGACTTGGTTTTACCCCAACTTGTAGTTGCATTTGTTTCACAGTCAGCGGCATCGATCCACCTTTAACTAGTTGTCTACCATCTCGAAGAATCTTCTCAAGGGACAAAACAACACCATGAAACTCTTCCCTGGCATTTTACAAACAACAAAAAATAACCCAAAAGAATTGGATAAAGTAGCATAACTAGCTTAGCCTCCAAAATTAGGATGTCCCAACATAAACAAAATATGTTGTAGTATTGTTATACAATTAATAAAACCGACACACAAAGTAGTGTTCTACATCTATGCATAACCAATGAAATTATGCACAATACAGTACTTCCTGAAATCTTGTTGCTCCCTACTAGGGATAATCAGACAACAATCATTTTTTTTTTTTCATTCTACATGGTGCTTTTTGCACCAAACAACATCTAAGACAAAAAAAAACTGCTATTCAACAAAAAAATAAGACTCAATTTCTGATACTATCCGACATGATCCTAGAAACAGAAAGTGATATCATAATGGAACATATGAAGAAAAACTAAATTTTGCACCATATAATATATAGGCCACAATGAGACATGAAGAAAAATTTTACATTGTCTTTTTCAATGAAAGCAAAATGGTTTCTAAAGATGGACACAATGAGATATGAAGAAAAATTTTACACTGTCTTTTTCATTGAAAGCAAAATGGTTTCTAATGATTCCATCTGCTTTGCCACAAGCATCTCACTGATGCCACTGATACATGCCAACCCGCCATAATTTTTGGGCTCTTGCAGCACCTGATCATGGAAACACACACATGAGAGGAAGAATGTAGTGAAGAATATGAAGATGCCCTATAGTTAGCCACTAAATAGATTTTTTTTTCTCCCCGCTATTATACCTGCAACCTCTCGATGATCGAAGATGCATTTTTGAATTGTCTAAGCAATTGAGATTGAAGTTCATTCCATCGATCCATTTCGTCTCTAACCTTTCTAAACTTCTGCTGGTATTTCCTCACCATTGCCTCCATACCCTAAAGAATCAAAATAATAAGAAAAAATTGGAGCCCTAGATTTCTGAAGAAGATTATCAGATCAACATATACCTTTTTCAAAGCTTTTATCAGGTCATTTCAGACTCGAGATTTAGGGTAGACCGAAACGGACAGTGATGCCCGCATCAGGTCTAGAGGACATAGGGGAGAGGTTGAGAGTCAACCCTAACCCTGTGCTTACCAATAAGAGTAGGGCGGGCCCTAACCCTGTCCTCAAGGGCCACGGCAGAGTAGGGGTCAACCCTAATCCTGCGCTTACCTATAAGAGTAGCGCCCTAACCCTGTTCTAGCCCAGGGCTGGAAAGGGCCAAAGGGTGGGAAGGAAGATTGATATTTTTTTTTTTATCATTAGAGATGGCGGGATTTTTTTTCCCCCACACCCACGGCCAAAATTAAACCTAAAATTGGATTTGAGACGTGATTTTTCAACAGTTAGACAAAATTCAACCTAAAATTCTGTAAGGGCTGTGGAATTATTAAGTTGAACTAGAGAAAATTTTCTGAACCAAAAAGGGCTTCTAAAATTAAAAATAAAAAACCCTGAACCAAAGGCCTTCTAAAATTCCTCTTCGTGTAATGTCGATTACTTCTACAGGGATAGAGAAGTCCAGATTAAGATGATTTTGAAAGGCCGAATTCATCCAACAGTTCTGGTGAATTCAATTACAATCATTGCCAACTAACCAAGAACATAATTTATCAATAAATAAATATAAAAACACGAAATCCAACGGTGAAGAATCTGACATCCCCAATAGATTAAACCTACATCCCATCTTACTCTTCAAATAAACAAGAAGCAATAGAGTTGAAGGAGCGACAAGGCAAATTCAAGTTAAGAGAAAGAAAGAAATAAATCAGAGATAGGAAAAAAGTATGGCTTACATTTCTGAAAAAAGCTGAGAGAGCCAAGCCTACGAGAGAGAGAGAGTGACTGTTGAAGAAAATAGGAGGGTTTCGTCGTATTGGTTTCGGGCGGGTTTGGAAGGTCCGGGTCGGGCGTGCTGTCCTTTCACCCGGGCTTTTTTCATAGTCCTACTCATAAGTCATAAGTCATAGCTAATAAGCGCCTCCCTCGCTTCCCTTTCAAACTCACCGAGCTTCATCAACTCAATCATGGGCCTCATGATTCTATTCTAGGGAAGAAGCAAAAGAAGATAGAAAAATACAGTCTCAAAGAGCTGAAAACCCTAGCTCATCAGCTTCTCTCTTTCAGAGCTCACATCAACAATCTCCCTCTTCTTCTCACATTCATCTCGCCTTCATCTCTTCCTCTACACGCTCTCGAATCGATTCTCTCTCTGCAATCTTTCTTCATTCCCGTTCTTCCTGACCTCCCTTCCTCATCTTCAAAGTCTCCATTTGCCGGAGATGAAGAATCGAAGAAAGATCCCGAATTGGTTTACAGGACATGGCTTAGGTCGAAGTTTGACGATTTCGTGAATTCGCTCATCGCAATTGCTGTTTCTTCGCGGCCCGAAGAAGTTCTAAGAGTGAGATTTGTCTTTTTTTATTTTTTTTTAATCGTGAGTTGATTTAGGGTGGTGTTAGCTGCACCCCAATATTTGATGAATCCACCCCCCATTATTTAAAATTAATGACCGCACACCATTAGTTTCTTGAAATTTTAAATGCACGCCAAAATTTAAAAAAAAATGACTTATAAAATTTATAGTTACACTCATTAATTAATTATAAGCATAGAGGGTAATGCTAGCTTCACTTGCATTTAAGAGTCACTTTACCGAATAATAAATAATGCAATCATCACTTGTTTAATTAAAGAATTGAAATTTTTCTTATTTAATATTTATGGGTAATAAACTATGCAAGTAATCTATGGTGGTGTACAAAAATTTCAATTCCATTAATATATTTTTTCTCCTATTTGTATCAATTTCTCTGACTTAAATGGAGGGAACTTCAAATGATTAGAAATTGTCAAACAAATAATTTAATTTTCAATAACTATTGATTAAACACAGAAAATCAAAGGCATATGAGAAATCATATGATTAATTTTCAATAAAATAAATAAAATCATAAATAAAAAAAATTATCAAACTAAAAATTGAGAACATGAGAAAATTTTGGTTAATGGAGGAACGATGATGAATTGAGACTGTAGAGAGGTGATGGCAAATAGAGAAGTTAGGTTGAAAAATAAAAAAAATTATGAATGGGGTGCACATATAAAAAATATAGAGAATTTCAAGATATAATTTTTTTTTAAAATGGGGTGTAATCATCAAATATTGATGTGCACATAACACCACCCTTGACTTATTGGGATAGTATGTCATTTTTGTTGTTTGTTTGCTGATTTGTTATTGTTTGGAAATTGTTGTCAGGATGTTGTGTTGGATGCGATAATGGAGTTTGTGAAACTGGGGAAAGGGGGAAGGTTTCAATCCGGTATATACCACAAGTTGCTCCATAGTATAGTAAGTTATAATAATTCTGAAACTATGGTGGAATTGTGTTCTTTCTTTATTCTCTTTTTCATTGTACGTTAATTCCTCTTTCGATCCTTGTGCTAGTTTTATAGTTCTTCGGCTTTGAGGACTGGTTTTGTTTGTTAAATGACTCTAAATATTATGGTTCCTGTTCATGTTCGGTAGTTTATGGTCCTTCATCCCTTGCAGGTTCATTCAACATTGTCCAATGATTTTCTATTAGAATCACTCGCATAGAAGTTTTTCAAGTACATAGATGTCCGGTACGACCCATTTACTCATCCTTCATTGTGGTAAACGGTACTTGGTTATATAAGCGAATATCATAAATGTTCGATGGTATTAGGTCCTTATTCATCAATCAGCACAGTTCTTTGTCTGGGTGTTTCATCGATTGCTTATCATCTTGAACGCTTGGTTGCTTATATTTGCTAGTATTTTCTCTTAGTTAATTTATCATTGTCTTACCATGGATACATCAAGAAGATTTCTTCAATGGATACATTGGCTGCAGTTGTTATCCAAGTCTGAATATTTGTACTGCATAGGCCATAGTGCATACATCATACTAAGGATACTTGATATCATGATCAGAAGGCTTTTTGCCACAAAAATATTCATGAAACCAAAATTCAAAATTGAGTGATGCTAGAGATGAGGTTCAAATGATTAAATTAAACTTGTACAGAAGCAGGCATGTTGGAGGTGACAGTTTTGTTGGAAGTTTCAATCTTACTGGAGTTTGCACTACTGCCATGTCTGTAGTCGTAGTGCGAGAGTTTTGTATTATATTCCATTTTGATAAGTGTCCGCAAAAATGTTATCAGAAAGATAGGGAGGTTGTTTCCAATGTACAAAAGCCTCTGCTTTCCAATTGACGGAACAGATTGTATGTCTCCTAAATGTTTGGCTTCCTGGTTTTGCATCTTCCTGTTGCAGTGAACTGGTGTATTCCCTTGATTTTGATTCCTTTTTTTTCGTTGTATTCTTTTACCGTTGTGCTTGCAAACTATGAATTACTGGGAGGTGCCACTAAGGTATGCCATAGAAAACGGGCATGCACACACACACACACATATATATGTACCCACCCTTCCCTTTTTTCTTGTTTTGGTGACCTATCATGTGTTTTCTTCTTCTTGGCAAGGTCCTAGGTGTCTCAATAACACACGATATGTGGGTGACGGATGGCTTCAAACCATGCTGTCTATCATCTTCTTCTAGTTGCTAAGATATATTGCAGGCTTTTGTTAGATAGCTTGCTTTGCACCTATTAGCAGTGCTTATTTCTATTGTAGTTCCGAAATAACATGTTTTTGTAGTGGTTATTCGTTAATACTAAATAAATATTGTTTCAGTTTTTGATATTTGAAAATTGCACTCTGTATTTTGAATTTGTCTTCTCTGAAGTTTATTTTTTTTCCACTCACATAATGCGTTTTATAATTGTCAAAAGAAATATTATTATCTGGTGAATATATCTTTCCTTTCGTGTGAATCATCATTTTGGTTAACAGTTAACACAGATATTAGCAATTGCATCACTACTAGTATCTATTTTACACTACTTCTTGTGGAACTGGTGCTGTAGCCTTTGTTAGAAGCTAAAGTGCTTTCCTCGACTAAGAACCTTACAACTTTGTCTGGTTGCCGAGAAAATTGGGATTGGTATAGAAAAGAAAAGAAAACCAATTTTCTCCATGTTGTTTGGTTAACATGAGAAAATCAAAGAGAAAATATTTTCATTATTGGTTGTTGAGAAAGTTTATGATGTTACTTTTAGAGACAATCGGGTTAAATGGTTAATTATGGTAGTGTCCTAGAATGCTTAACTTAAGGTCTGAATATAGTTTAGTGCTGGATTTCAACAGTTAAACTTGTTTCGATGTCTGCACGAACCAGCTAGTATGCTTGATAGGTCTGATCCCATCAAGCACTCAGGTTTGTCCTTAATTGAGATAGATGAATGAGCTTTTGTGCTAAGCTACATTAACCACCACGTGTTAAAAAATTACTTAAAAGATAAACAATTCAAAATTTCAATAATACCCTTCTAGCTTTAAGGTTGACAACCGTCAGTTCTATGTTACTAAACGGTCTTAACTGGACAATCTATAGTTCAGCTATAGACCTTTCAGGTACAAATCTTTAAGCTTAATAGTTAAACGTTCCCAATAGCTATATAGGGATTATGAATTGATGGATTTGAGGAGCCCAACCCAATTATAAATGAGTTCATATGCTACTGAACATCAAAGATGACATTAATGATGGAGTCGCTGGAGTTAATCGGCGGGATTTCCGGAAGAAGAATTGCTAATGGCTCGTTGGATTCAATATCGCTCGTGGTATCTCTAGAGTCAAGATCGCCGGCGAGTTGCCGGAGTCTGAATTGGCGGCAAGATTGTTTCGAGCTCATTGGTGGGTCACTAAAGTCAAGATGTCGGCTGGTTGTTGGAGTTGAAATCGTCGGTGGTGCTCAATGGTAGGGGGACAACAAGTTGGGATGGTTATTTCGAGTCAGGTGAGAATATTATCAACTTGAACCCAACCATCTATAAATGGGTTGTATAAGACGAACCCAAGCCCAACCCAATAAATGCCCCTTGACCTGATCCTACCCGCTTAACCTTTGGAATAAATGAACAGTAATTAGATATAGAAATGAAATCCTATTTTTAATTAAGGGAACCTAATAGTTATCAAATAAATATATATTTGTATAGTTATATATTTATTGATGAATTACTGGATATTATAACCCGCCTGCTTTAGAAATCCAAACCTGATTCACCCGTTCAAAGCATCAAGCTAAAGCCATGAAAATTTGGGTGGGTTTGGGCGGATGGGTTCAGATAGAAATTGCTACCCCTACTGAATGGGTTCATTGGAATGACAGTATGACACTCTCATTTTTCCCCTTTTATTTTATTTTATTTTCTTTTCCACACCATAAACAAGCCTTTTTGTAAGGATTTCAAATCCATTATTTTGGCTTTTTGGAGAAAATTTAGTCAAATTTTATCCCTGTTTCTTTCCATGTTTTGGTTTCTTCAAATCCAAACAAAGGGAAATCTCATTTTCTTTCAATTTTCTTTTCCCTCGCCGATTTTCTTAGGAATTAAACACAACGTTGTAGTTTTTTGGTGCTCTCAATCAGAGAATTTATTGGTAAGAAACCAAGATTTTTGGTCTTCATTTTTTTTTTGCCTTGCCTTGTAATATTCTTTTCTGTTTGGCTGTTTTGTTTTTCTTGGGCCGACTTTGTCTCTTAGCTAGCCTTTTATACATTCTTCTATTCGTGTGAATAATTTATTTTTTTTTACATGTCAGAAAAAAAATGTTGCTGCCTTGTTAGTTTAGAGAAAACTAAGAGACTAAATTGATTACATTAACCAGAGCCCAAACTGGTTATAAACAGGTTACAAGATACTTAGTAATAGAAACCAAATCAAACTTGAAATGTAGACTAATGAAGGACTAATCATATTTGAAATCTGGCCTAGCTTTGAAAGAACTAATGACAGACTCATTATATTCCAATTGATAATTAAACATATTTCACTAGATACTAAATATCTTCACACCCCCTCTCAAACTTAAATCTTAAGAATCTAACCTAAACTTATAAGGATTACTAGGCCAACTAATCTCTTGTATGCCACATAGAGACATGCTGTAACATATCTCTCAACATGCCTAATACATTTCCGATGCCCATTACATTACTTCTTGTTTCTCTTGTTAATTCATTCTTTTTTCCTGGTGTAGTTATTTTACCTACATTAGCATTGAAAAGCTTGCTAGGAGTTTGGAGCCAACAGATAATTCTGGTACTTAGTCCTCCATTCCCTCATTTTGTTTAATCTCTCATTGATTTAAATTTTAAACATATCATTATTTGGTTCTCTATCGTAAATCATCACACATTGGATCCTCGGACTTCTTTTTCCTTTTCCTTAGTTTTGTTCTTTGGCCAATGTGATGCGGACATCCAACATCACAAGGAATTTCAGGTTTATCAGAGGTAGAGGAAGAAGAAGAAGCCCCACATGTCACTTTAGGTTGATGATTTGGGGATGGTTGGATAAAATCCTTACTGGGGATCATTTGAAGCATAGGGGTTGGAGCTTGGCGAATAGATGTTTTATGTGTCTCCAAGCTGAAGAAACGTCGACTCATCTTCTTTCGCACTGTTCTTTCGTGACGGAGGTGTGGAGGTTCTTTATCTCTCGTTTGGGAGTAGAGTGGGTGGTTCCCTCCTCAATTAGCACCCTCCTTGATGGTTGGAATAGAGAAAGAGGTGTGGGAGTGTGGAAAGAGATTTGGGGCGTTCTTCCTGGAGCCATCTTCTGGGAGATCTGGAAAGAGCGCAATCGAAGAGTCTTTGAAGATATTTCTTCTACCGTTCCCAATGTGTGTGCTCGAATCAGATTGTCAGTTTTGGAGTGGGTGGGGTTATATAGGCCGAGGGAGGAGATCCAGGAGATTCTGTTTTAGGTTTCTTGGTCGTTTGGGGGGAGTCTTGTAGGTTTGTAGTAGGCAGGGATTGTGTTTACTAGCTTGTAAGCCTGTCGGTCCTTTGCCCTTCTCTGTTCTTCTCTTGGTTTGTTTAATAATATGAGGTATTAATCAAAAAAAAAAAATGATTTGGGGCATTGAAGACCTAATATGCACACATGATTTCATTAGGAAGACCCCACATTGGGAAGGTGTGCATATTAATTGATTTACCATGATTCTCAAGTCATTAATATTTGAAACCCTATAAAAGGTTTGAAAATCTACATGGAATTAAGAGTTAACCCCTAAGCTTGTGGAAGCATAGACTTCCATACTACCCTCAGTCCCTCACCGATATAAGTTAGGGCCTTATTGTAGGTTTGTGACGTGGCCTCGATTTTTTTTAAAAATTGTTTTCTTGAATAATTATTTTTGATATGATTACTATTTTATAATTTTCCTTATTCTTGTTAATTGAATATTGATCTCAACACACTAGATGTTAGGCCATTGCATAGTCCTACATAACAATGGAAATTTAAGAAATTTAAATAGACATAATTTCCCGCTCATAAAGAAATATAAATAATAACCTTATACATTATTTAAGGCAAGTGTGTGTGTGTGTTTGGGGGGGGGGGCAAAGATACACGTTAATGGCCATCTTATGACACTTTGATATCCAAATATCATTCATAAATTGTTTATTGTATCGAATCCTCATAAAAACAATAATTGCTCAAATAATAAATCAATAACTATATTAGAAGTCATTCATATGTCACATCAACATGAAATTTTGGACTAGTTCAAAGTTGTCCATCTTATGTCATCTTTGATATCAAAATTGTTATTATCAATAATTGATAATAACAATTACTTAAATGAAAAGTATATATTTTTATTAACTACGTGGTCTACTACTTTAGGTATTGTTTCCATTAATTTTTTTATTATTATAAATGCTTCAATTTCTTACAAATTTTGGCTTAAATAATAATATAAATAAAAAAAACTTTATAATAGCTAATATGACTGTAAATCATGTCAAAATGCATAACTAACTTACTCTAAGTGATTTCCTAATAATCCTATTTTTGAAATTTTCAAAAAATATAAAAATAATACACCAAAATAAGCACCATATTGAAATAAAAATGTCACAGTTAAAGTAACACACACACACACACACACACACACATATATATATATATATTATTTTAGTTTAATTTTTTTATGCTTTTTTTTTTTTGCTTTCAAGTTATATAAAAAAAATCATATATATATTATGGTTGTTGTTTTCATAAAACAAACTTCGAAAGAACTCTTGATTCTCTCTAAAGAATCAAGACGACAAAATTTGATAAAAAATGATGTTTTGGGGGGTTGCAAAATTTCTGACGAAATTTGAAAACTCTATGAAAATTTACGAAATATCAGCAGATTTAGCCGAAAAATGTAAGTTTATATATGCCTGTGACTAAATTTCCCATGAAAATTTAAAATATAAAAAATTTGGTCGAAATTTGCAAAATTGCTACCTAAAATTTGGAATCCTGAGATTTGGTAAATAACAAAATTTGGCTAAAATTCCAAATTTTTTTGTAAAGATATAAAGTCATGACCAGATCTTATTCAATGGATTGAGTGAATATTATTGTATGTAAACATCTAAATTGCTTCTTTTTTTTAGGATTGAGGAGCTTCTACTGTGGTAGTAGTGAATTTCTTAATTGCTTTTTTTGTCGCTGTCTCTTTTCCTTCAATAATTATTATCAATCATATTAGTCATGGGAAATTCTTATACATTAGGTGTTTTACCATCTGAAAGTTGTTCAACTTAATATAAATCAGTTTCATACATGCACTTTACCAGCATTTTCGTTTCATTGTTTATTAGTCCATCTTTAAGATATATTATTATAGTTTCTAGTTTTCTTAATGCTGGATGAGAGTAATTCTCCCTGACGTTTTTTGTAATATTGACATCTTATTCAGGTCTTCTCTACACCCAACATTTCCAAAAAGATGAAATTAAAGTTTACTAAATCATGGATATTGTTTCTTAGGTTACCACTCCCTCTTGAAGTATACAAAGAGGTATACCGTGGAGTACAGCCCCTTTCTATGCATGTGCTCTTTCTAATATAAATTTTGTTCTTTGTAATGATCAAGTTTATGCTTTATTCTTTTTTACTTAGAAAGTTGGGAATTTTAATTTATAATTCCTTGACGGTAAGACGGAAATCCTATACCTTTATTTCTTTATTGTCACCAAGAATGACCCTATGAAATTAAACTTAACGATTCTAGGTTCAGTTCGTGCAGCAGGGATCAAGAATCTTTGGAAGGAGATTCTTGTATATGGCATGTGCTTTAAATGTTGTAGGGTTAACTAATATTATAATCACTGCGTCTTCTCACTCAATCATTTGGTTGGTGGTTGATCCAAAAAATGAGATTTCCAAGTCAAGTTTCTCGTTTTTTTAATCTTTACATCCATTTAGCCTTCATTCAAACGCTTTTTAGTTTTTTTTTGTTCAGATAAAATATTTTATGGTCATGTGTCACACTTATCTAACTGCCTTACTTATAAAACTCAGGTTCTGGTTACTCTCCACCAGGCGGTTATTCCTCATCTGTCTAATCCCATCATGTTATGGTGAACCTACATCTTGAGATTTTTTTTGCTCCCTTATATTTAATCTCCTTTCATACTTCACAACTTGAGTGGGGCCTGATTTATCATCTGACATTCTGCAGTGACTTCTTAACGAGATCATATGACATTGGTGGTGTTATCAGCGTCATGGCTCTTAGTAGCCTGTACATTCTTATGACACAACATGGTCTAGAATATCTGAACTTCTATGAAAAGCTCTATGCACTACTGTCACCTTCTATTTTTATGGCTAAACATCGGGCACGGTTTTTCCAGGTAATGCTAGTTGGTTAATGAGGTAGGTGTTTCCTTTAATTTAAATAGATCAGGATTATTATTTCACTATTCAAAGTTGGAACTGAATCTGATTCCGAAGTGTCCAATGTTAAATAAACTTAAACATTTGTCTGATTGCTAGAATGTTTCCAAATTTTGCTTTTTGCTGGTATTCTTGGCGACATTAGCTAAGTTAATCTGGCAAGAATTTTGGTACTTCATAATTCAAATGCACACATTCTGATAATAATTAATGTTATGTAATTATGTTTTGAGTGTGTGTGTGTTGCTTTTATCTGTTCAGTTTTATAATTTAAGTGTAACAGAAAGACTTTTCTACATATTATCATCCTCATTGACTTGTCCCAAAGCACTTGTCTACATACATTTATCAGTACCTCGTAAAATAATCTACTTTTGTGTAATTGTGATTAAACCAATGTCTGTCCATTAATTACCATGAAAGAGCATATGGCATCATCACTTTTTTTTGGGTAGAAGCACATGACATCATTCGCTTAGTAAGATAAAATGGCATAAATGATTGAAGATATTGTCGAGTTTGATGAGTTTCCTGTTATGCATGATAGTGTAAAAATGAAATTAAATATGTTACAGAATCATTTTCTTTGCTGCAGCAAGCATGTTATTGTTTGATTTCCCTTGCTCGATTGGTTGATGTACTGCATGACATCCATGAAGTTGCAGATTCCATCCCAGCTTAGCCACCAAACACACCATACATCATCTTCATCATCACCGCCGTTGTCATTTTTCCTATCTATTTGGGTTCGGCTGCACGAATTTTTTTTCGCCATTCCATTCCATCCTAGAAATGGTGGATCAAGATCCATGGAGAAGTTTGTGTAGAGACCCAAAATTTAGTTTCTCAACATTCGTGTCATTTATATGAATTTCTTGAAATATGTACCCGATTTTAAATGCATGCGTTCCTAAAAGATGAATTAAAAGGGATGCCTTAACATATCCTCAAGTTCAAGAAGCTATAGTTTTGTCACCGCAAATCAGAATCGAGTGATTCTTGAATTTTTGGAAAGGTATTGGAACCCTCTTCAAGGTTCATGTTTACCATTTTTCCAGTTTCTAAGTCAGAGTTAGGTTAATAGTTGGATTTCTGAAACCAGGTCTACTGCAAATCTGGGCTGCTGAAATCCATTTCCAGACCAGTTAGCTTTAGGGGTAAATTAGTCCATGAATAAAGAAGAATTAGAAATTTTGCAAAACATCAAAGTTGTTCCCCTTCGAATGACGAGTCCAACGCAAGTTGAATCGTCCAATTCCGATAACCGAGACAAAAGTTATGGATAAATTACCGAAGGCTGTTCCAAGAATTAAAAAAAAAATTGGGGGAGATCGATCACCCAAATACAGGAATTGTCCGGAAAATCGTGATTTTCGACTTTTTAGCTTCCCTAGGGTTCCTAAACTCTATAAATACTTCCTTAATACGTGAATTAGGTTTCCTAGAGCCTCATAAACATCAAAAAGAGAGATAATAGAATATTTTGAGAGATCCAAAGAGGGAAAAAACCTAAAGATTTCAATGATTCAACTAAAGAAAGAAGGAGACTTGAGGATCTCAATCGAGCCCCATTCGCAAGCGTAAGATCGTTGGGAAGTGATCAAGTGAGGTAAATAACTTTCCCTAGTTCTCAATTTTATAACTATTTATCTAAAGTATAAATCTAATGATAAGATCTATGTAAATAACATGATTAAGATGTAAATAACGTAAATAATAATCCTTAATTCTCAGTTTCGTGAATATTAATGTAAAGTAAGATTTAAAAAGATAGATCTAAGTTAAAACTTGAATACAAATGAAATCTATGAATTTCTATCATCCCTTATGTATATTTTCTTAAGAATTGTTAAAGTAGGATGTGAATAAGATAAGTAGGATGTGAATAACCCTATTGATATTATATTTTATGCACGAATAAAGGGAAAGAAAATGATGGAGATATGTGAATGTATGTAGTAGAAGGGATGTATGCCAGAGATTGGGTTGAATGATGGTATGTAGAAAGGATGATTTTTATATTTTTGTATAAGTGAGGATTTCATGATTACTACTTTATGCATGAATTACTTGGAACCAATGTATGATGAATGACCTATTATGAGTTTTAACGACCGAAGAATCATGATGATGTATGATCTATTGAAGTAAGATTCATGAACATATGTTATTATTGTTATTGTAAGAACCTTGATTTATTGATGTTTAAATTATAATCTATAGAATTTATATGCATGATGATCGATAATGGATGTAAGATATGAATTGCTGCATGGGTAATATGCATTCGAGTAAATAAGCTTTGGTTAGGGTTTTAGTGGGTTTAGGATTTTATCATGGTGATGTGAATTGCTATGATGGATTCCCGATGCCCTCGACCTATGATCGAGAGTGGAATTTAACCGAGGGTTTATTACTGATTTCAATCACAACAATGTTATATACATACGCACGATGTGAATATAAATACAATAAAGTAAGAGTCATAGAAATAAGATTGCATGAACAAGTCTTCTCATCAATAATGGATACCAATAAAGTAAGTAACCAAGGGTACATTGTACCCAGCTTCAAGTCTAAGTTCATCGATGATATATCATGCCCGGCTTCAAGTATAAGTTATGTAAGGGTATGTTATATCTGGCTTCAAGTCTAAGTGACAAGGATGCTAGTGCTTGGCTTCAAGATAAGTTTCCAATGGTACGAGTTATCTGGCTTCAAAGAAGATATCAAAGAAAAATAAGAAAAAAGTAAGAAAAACAAGGATGCTAGTGCTTGACTTCAAGATAAGTTTCCAAGGGTACTAGTTATCTGGCTTCAAGGAAGATATCAAAGAAAAATAAGAAAAAAGTAAGAAAAACAAGGATGCTAGTGTTTGGCTTCAAGATAAGTTTTCAAGGGTACTAGTTATCTGGCTTCAAGGAAGATATCAAAGAAAAATAAGAAAAAAGTAAGAAAGACAAGGATGCTAGTGCCTGGCTTCAAGATAAGTTTTCAAGGGTACTAGTTATCTGGCTTCAAGGAAGATATCAAAGAAAAATAATAAAAAAAAGTAAGAAAAACAAGGATGCTAGTGTTTGGCTTCAAGATAAGTTTCCAAGGGTACTAGTTATCTGGCTTCAAGGAAGATATCAAAGAAAAATAGAAAAAAATAAAAAGTAAGAAAAATAAGGATGCTAGTGCCTGGCTTCAAGATAAGTTTCCAATGGTGCCTGGCTTCAAGATAAGTTTCCAAGGGTACTAGTTTTCTGGTTTCAAGAAAGATCTCAAAGAAAAGTAAGAAAAGAAGAAAAGTAAGACAAGTCAGAAAAGTAAGGCAAGTCAGAAAAGTAAGATAAGAAAGACAAGTCAAGAAAAATAAGATAAAAAAGAAAAGTCAAGTAATAAGACAAGTAAGATAAGTAAGATATGTATAAGTGAACACATGAAAGAATTGAAAAGAAAAGATGTTTCCGCACCTTGATTTATGTATGTGAATTGTAATTGAACTGTTACTTTTATGCATATTATCGTTATAATATCGTTTACTATGGATTGTTATATACACGGAGTAACTTGTTACTCAGCCGATAACTTTTGTTGTTGGCAGGTTCGAGATTTGATAAGTGTAACTAGGAGCCTTGAGTTGAAGAGGAGTACGTAAGGAAGATCTTGTAGGTGATCATCTCAAAGAGGAACGGGGTTTCGAGGAATGGTTTTACTATTATTAGAAATTGTTTAAATTTCAGAGAGATTGTAATTAGTTTATGATGTTTAGTTTTAAATTGAGATATTTAGATTTGATGTGGTTAATTAAAAAGTTGAGAATCACGAGGATGATTCAGATTATATAGGTTCAGTTTAATTGCAAATTTTAATTGATGTTTAGTTGAGGTATTAAATGTTATTTTATTGAAGAAATTTTTAAGTTCAGATTTTGATACGCCATTAAAGCTCATTAAATGGATTAAGTCAAGAGAGTCACGTGCCAAAGTTCTCATATTTCCTAAGGGGGATTTGGGGCGTGACAATTTGGCACAAGTTTTATCATGGTTGTAACCTGATGCCCAACCCTTCTTTTCATCTGGGCTTGACCAGCAATGCAGGGCTAAGAGCTGAACACTGGGAAACTAAGAAAAAGAGGGATGAAGAAAAAGGAAATAGATATAGAACAATGGAAATTAAGGAATTAGATATGATTTAGATGTTTAACCCTTTGTAACAAACAATTTAGACTAGAGGAAGCTTTATCTTTTGGAGCATATTTGGATGTTTTCTAACTATATTCAATTTACTAATGCAGCTTCTTGATTCTTGCTTGAAATCACCACTTCTTCCCGCATATTTAGCTGCTGCATTTGGTAATAAATTGAGCAGACTGGCGCTTTCAGTTCCTCCTTCAGGAGCATTGGTTATCATAGCTCTAATTCACAACCTTCTGCGGAGACATCCGTCAATCAACTTTTTGGTTCACCGGGTAAGATTACAGTGTTCATCTTTTTTTACCAACGTCTCCATGACCCTTACTAATCTAGTAAATATTGTAGACTCAGACAGTAAGATTGAGATGCCTATATGTGTGAAATCAGGGATGGGGGCATTTGTGTGATTAGGCTGATGAGCAGGCATGCCCATTTTTGTGTTCTTTTAGCATTAGAATAACTGTAATTCTCTTGCGGTGTATCACTCTGGCATTTTCATTTCTGCTGGTCACATGAAGTGCATTGAAACATAGACATACACTTAATCCCTCATTCCTTTTGCCTAATAACATAATTCATTACATCTGTTCACTTTCCAGGGTCCTCTACTTTGGATTTTACTATGTGTTCTTGTATTACCTAAATAAGCAAGATTTTATATAATGGTTTCGGTTTACGTAAAGGGTCTGGTCGAAACCTTTAGGTAATGACATTACGTAATGGTTTTGGATAATACGGTCAAAGACACCGGTTTCTAGGAAAAAAATTTAAAAAACGTAAAACCTAATTTTTTTGAGTGCTCAACCCCCAAAAGAGTAAGAAAATGAAGATCCAAATTGGCAAGTAACTCACACACAAAAAAAAAGGTCTCCAATTTTCGCTCTGTAAGAAGAAGAAAAAGAAATATACACAGTAAGAGATTACCTTAGATTTTCTGAGGAGAAGCCCTTTTGAATGCTAAATCATACAACCGTTTAAGTTTTCTCACTTTCTACCCATCTTCCAAGTTACAGGGTTTTAAAGGAAAGACACTTCTTTCTTTTTTATTATTTTTCTCTATGGCTTTTGGTTTACAACACAAGGCAATATGCCAAATTACCAAAACCTAGAAATGGAGTCTTGGACGACTGGTATTTCTTATCCCGCGGACCCGCACCAAGAACACGACCTGAGCTTAACTCTCGTTTGATTAAGGTAGCCGCACAAACAAACAAAAGCACATATAATTTTGAAGAAGGGGAGGAGAGGAAGGAGATGCCGAAGGTTTGAATTGTTTGATTTAGTAGGGAGAGGAGTAGATAGGAGACAAAGTTTTGTCTAAGAAGAAGAATTGGTTAGGGTTTGTTGTAACTTGTAGATTTATATTAGGGGGCAATTTTACTTTAGTATCCTCATATAGGTAACAGAATTATAGTATTACCTAAAATTTTATATTAAAGATTTATACTTGCGTATGGGGATTTGTGTCATGTATGTTATACTAATCAGTCAGATAATTAGCAGAGCGGATAGTGCTATATCCATTTCCGGTCCGAATAATAATGGATATATAATTGGATATCCGATTTCAATCCGCCAGATAGATAAATGGATAATTATTCGCCTAATCGGATACGACTACTAATCGGATTCTGATACTATTCGACTTGGTTGACATGCCTAGCAACAATAGGTGATCCATTGTTCTCTCCTCGGCCTCGCTCCCCTTTGTTCATTAGATGATCGCATATGAGAATCTTATCCAGCGTTGCCGCCCTCAGAAAGAATGATACTTTAGAAGGTATATAAATATACCTCACATCCCTATGGGGTAAGGAAACACCGTGGTTGGCCTTCAGAGCATGATAGAGTGATCTCATTGAAAATGACCCTTATTGTCACATGTCCATAATCTCACATCTTTGAGCATGGGGTGTGTCGCTACAGAGCTAAGACATCCCAATAGATGGAAAACATTATCCAATTCCTAGTCTTATAAATTACGTCTCAATCTAGGGTACCAGACTTCCGAATTAGTTGACCGGTCTAGATATGACTCTACCAAGGCATTTCTATTGACCGCTAGCATCCACAATCTATTAGACTCAACCTTAAGCAGTGATTGACCGCACCATCTGTCCTCCCAAAATCTGACCTTGTTCCCTCGGCCAACTCTAAAAGAGGATGTTGTGCAAATTTGGACCAAATCCTCATAATGCCTTTCCAAAGCTCGATGCCATGAGATAGGCTTAGGATCCTACACCAAAGCCTCCCTATACTTACACGATATCACTCTTCTCCACAAACTCTCCCTCTCCGTGCAAAACTTCCACAACCAGTTACCCATGATTGCTTTGTTAAACTCACTTGGAGGCTGTACATTTAGACCTCCTTCCTCGATTGGGCAACAACCCTGATGTAGATCGAGGACCGTTTGAGGTTGATCTCAATCACCCAAGCCCAAGGAAGGTCAGCCTACCAGCCCTAGGAGGTTCTCAACTAAGGCCTATAAGCCATCACGAGCCCCCTCATAAAAGGAAGGCCCATATTAGGCCCAATAAGGGTAGCCGACCAGCCCATTAGCCATATTAGTCTTTTATTTATTTTTAATTACTACTTGATGAGTCAGAATATTAGTGGAATTGTTTCTAACTTTATTAGTCTTAGATTTGGAGTTTTCTTAATTAGAAAGTTGAGTTAGATTAGGATTTTAAAGATCTGTGTTTATAAAAGCTAGAGAACCGTAGCTTTTGGGGTGGTGAAAGTTTAATAAGAGGATTTTTTGATTTGAAGAGTTACTGATACTGAATCAAGAGTTACTGATATTGAATCAGATGTTGATTATTGATTGTTCTTGTTCATTCAAGTAGTATTTTCTCCTTTCTAGAGTTAAGTTTGATCTATTACTTGAATAGTTGAAGATTTGAAGGAGTTTGCTTATTTCCAAGCAAACATCCAAGGAGGATCCTTCATTCCTTCTCCAATTAATCCAGGGCTGTTCTGAATTTGGAGTAAAACCCTAGGTTTAATTTGAATTCTCAATCTTTTCCAGAAATTATTGATATGTCCCTAAATTTTGACAACCCTAATTGATTGACCTAGACATTGCGTTGTTCTGAATTTCCATATAAAGGTATTATTTAATCTCTAGATTTGGATTGCGGTGTCTATTTGTGGATTGGAATTGTCAAATTGTCAAATTATCAAAATGCCCCTGTGTTTGAAATTTACTATTTGGGGGGTTTTGATAATTAGGTTCGATCTCTTGAGTTATTCAAGGTTACACTTCCGGATTGCATCAAAATTGTATTCCAATCTACCAAGTTTTTTTTTTTGTGACAATCCTTTTGTTCTAAAGAAATACCTGTAACTTTTCCAGTGTCTTTGCAATAGACGCCATAATGACGAGAAGAGATAGAAAGCAGGTTGGGAGGTTATTCAAGGTGCTTTTTAGGAGTGTCAATCGCCCTCCTTTAGAAAAGTATAGAGATTTCCATCATATTATTCTCCTATGGAATCTCTCCATCACTGGGTCTCAAACCGACTTTTTTTGGATGTTAAAAAAAAAAAAAGTCGGTCTCAAACCGACTTGTTCGTGAAAACATAGTCTAAATGCAGACCAAGATATGAGGTTGGAAAGTAGCTGCTGAGAAACCCAACATTGCAACCAATTCTGGAAGTTTTGGAACTTCTCTGACTCAAAAGATCTCACATTCTCACTCTTACCTAGGTTGAATCATAGACTAGATCAACTTCAAAAACACCTAAGGAGGCATCTTAGATAGGCTAATTGTGTGCTTGAGGCATTACATAGCACCAAAGTGTCATTGAAAAATTGTAAATGTGACATGCACAAACCCTCCCTGCCAATGGAAGAACCCTCTAGTATCGACTTAATGATTATTATTATGCTTCTTAGTGCTAATGGTGAAAAGGAAGAGAGATAATGGATCAATTTGGTGCAAGCCTCTAGAACTCCCGAAATGGCCTACCGGGCTACCCCTTGATCAGATCAGCACGGAGAAGGAAGCTGATGAGAAGCAAATGTGCATTCAGTATCTCCAATTGGCTTTGAAACCCATCCTACTCATGATGTACTTTAGACAGGACCGGCTCATGTGATCATAGCATTATTTAAGC
This sequence comes from Tetracentron sinense, assembly GCA_015143295.1. Classification (NCBI taxonomy): domain Eukaryota; kingdom Viridiplantae; phylum Streptophyta; class Magnoliopsida; order Trochodendrales; family Trochodendraceae; genus Tetracentron; species Tetracentron sinense. The sequence continues at coordinate 22,664,517 of CM026574.1, forward strand.
CAATTTTACACACCACCCTTGGAAATCCTGAGTTTATCCTTTCATCAATGCATTCATTGGAGATACCATCCAGAGTGTATCTATCACTCATGAAAAAGACCACGGGGAAGAGAAACGATGGAGGGCATGACTAACCGAATCCTGGACAGTAAGACTTTTGCCAAGAATTTATACATGCTACCTACCAAGCTTATTGGACGAAAATTAGTGAGGTCCCGACCAACCCCCTTTTCCGGATCAACGATCTCAGACTTGTGAAATTCATTGAAAACCTGGACTAAATTAGAGCCCATGAAGCTCCAACATTTCTTATAGAACTCCATTGAGAAATTGTCTAGCCCCAAAGGTTTATCACCTTCCATACTCCTAATGACTCCTAGAATTTTCTCGCCCCTCAAACGGCCTCTCCAACATGTCCCATTGCATTTCCAAAAGCATATAGAAAGTGATCCCCTCTACCAAAGGCTTGAATTGCACGGAAGCTATGTACAGGGTGGGATGCTCGCTGACTAGGAAACTCGTTCCATGTACTTACTTCCTAGGAAGCTCGTGTTCATCATGTCTCATTTACTGGTAAAAACAAAGATGTGTGTGGGACATTATGGGATATTCCCGAGCCTACAACCTAGGATGTAGTCAGTAGTCCCTGAGAGTCCCTGAGCAAGTACTAATTGGTTGGAACCTTAGTAACCCAAACCACCTACCTTGCTTCTCGCTCCCGCTCTCAAACCTCGCTCTTACAGTTTGAGAGTGGATTCACCTTGAGAGCGCAATTATCCATTTTATAGAGCGTGGTTTCAAAATGTGAAGATCGGCGGTGTGGATTGAAAGGCACAAAACGTCCATCTTCGGTGTTAATGGCGACGATTTTCGCAACACTGTAATTGCGTAAGTGAGGAAGACGATGGAAAGGTTTTTCAATTTTCGAAAGCTCCCCGTATGTTTTTTACCCTTTAAGTGTGGGCGAGGCTTTAAGAGAAGAGAGAAGAACTTTAAGTCTTTTCTTTCTGATGTTATGTCAGACTTTAAGTCCTTTCACTTTCTGACGCTTTTTTTTACATTTAATTATTTCTAATTTTTTCCTGTTACCAAATTACTCAAATCTCTAAAAACTTTTTTTTTATTGTTTGAAATAAAAGAAAGGCGGCATCTTTGTTTTTTTGTTTCTGTTTTTGGTTGAAATGATATCATGTAACTAACACACACAGCAAGACCTAAGGTAGCCGCCATATTTGAATTTTATATATATATATATATATAAAGAGACGCTCCGGATACACTCTTGACTCCCGCTCTTGCTCCCGCTCCTGCTTGTGCTTTGGTTACTTGGGTTGGAACTTAAGGCACTTAGTTTTCCACATTTCTCATGTGAGGGGAAATTTAAGGTATGGTTTCCCATAATATAATGGGAAAGAGTCGTCCGTATCTCATTTCCCAAGCATCGCTTCCTACTTCTTGCTTTCGCCTCGCTTCTCAGTTTCACATCTTGATTGTAACTACTATGCCCGAAACCACTTGTTTAAGTAAAAAAGCTTTCATAGAATCCCACTGAGGCTATCTTAATCTCCTCCACCCACTCCATCCAAACCCCATCCACTTTGAACCTAGATATGAATTTGGACATTCTACATGCATTGGCCATGCATGATAATAATAATTTATTAAGTTTTATTAACACATAACTAGATAACAAGCAAAACCCAAATCATCATAGACTCATAGTCTATGAATCTATGTTCTAAATTTGCTAATATGCATTAACTAACAAATATTGTTTAAAAAAGTTGGGAATTCTTTCCTAATCAAAAGTGCATTTTTTTTGGTTGCAAAAGTGGGTTTTGACCACTGATGTCAAAACCGGATTGGACCAGCTGGTCGAACCAGGAACCGGTCCCCTCACCGGTTCCCAAACCCCCCAAAATCGGACCATTTTAAAAACCGGTCATTTTCTTGAAAACCGGAAGAACCGGTGGTCAGAACCGGTCATAAATGGGTAAAAATGGATTTTTTTTTAATAAAAAAGGACACTGTTGAACCGGACCGGTCGAACCGGGAACCGGCCACTCAACCGGTCCGGTTTTGATAACATTGGTTTTGATGATTCGTTGTGTAAATCTAGTTTTTTTTATGAAAAAAGATGGAATGGTCGTATTTAACTTTAAAGAGGAGAAGAAAATGAGAATTTTAAAAGAAATAACTTAGAATGGATTTCTAACTCTCAAGGTATGTAATATATTGCCAAATGTTACATATCAGTCAATACATAATGTACTACATATATTGCCAAATGTTACATAACAACCATTAAATAATGTAACAGAGCATGTATCGGTTCGGGCATACCGAAACCTTCACATAACGGCCGTTATGTAATGGTTTTGGTGAGATTTATTGCTACGACTACAAGAGGATGTAGATTTTTAGATATAATTGATTAAATTTTTACATAGTTTACTAGAGTCTCTACAGATGATTTTCATCTATCCCTTCGACGAATGTGAAACTTTCCTAATTTATATCTGTTTGAGAAACAGTCATTGTTGTGATGTTTTTGCAGCAAGACGAAAATGTAACTGATAGAGATGCTTCAAGCGGAGAAAAAGAATATGGTGAGAATTCAGAAGAGTCTAGTACTGGACCAGGTATATCCAGCAGAAAGACAGGCATTGATCATTTTAACTTTGAAGAGAGTGATCCTGCAAAGTCTAATGCCATGAGTAAGTTTCTTCTTCAATTAAATCACGTTGGATACTTTTGGCTTCACTGTTCTTAGTTATTACCTATCAACGTGTTCTGGAAGTTTCTATGATCATCTTATATAGATGATCTTAACCTTTGTTGACACAAAATTTATTTTGTGTAGAAGATCTTAAGTTTTGAAAAGATTTTCTCCATCTTTACTTAATCTTTAATCTTTCTCCAATGGTCTTTCATCGTCACCCTTAATGAGTAGCAGCGAAGACACTAACTTTGTGGAGAATAGAGAACGTTATTTTTTTAGTAGAATTTGGTTATAGAAGTTAAAGAAGTTCTTTCTAGGATGAAGATAAGAAAAGTTCTAGCTACTGGATGCTATTACAATTGAAGTGTGGAGATGCATAGGAGAAATTAGCTTATCCTGACTTACAAGGTTGTTTAATAAAATTTCGAAGACTAAGAAAATGTTGGAAGCATAAAAGAAAAGTATTGTGGTACCTATCTACTCGGAGATATCCAAAGTTGTACAAAAATTATCACGAGATCAAACCCATTATTCATGCTATAAAGTTATGGGAGAGAGTGATGGAACAAAGGTAAAGAGAGGTAACTAGGGTTTTAGAATACCAATTTGGATTCGTGTCGGGGAGGTATATTTTTTTGGTTATCTTAAACAATTGATGGAGAAGTTTAGAGCTAGTAAGAAATATATCCATTTGGGATTTATCGATCTTGAAAAAACACATGATAGAAAATCTAGAGAATTTATTTGGTGGGTGTTAGGGCTGTAAGGGGTTCCAAGAAAATATATTAACAACATTAAGAATATGCTTGAAGGAGTGGTAACTACAATGAGAACAATTTTCGGAAAGATAAATGAGTTCCTGTGACAATGGGGTTACATCAAGGGTCAACTATGGCCGTGAGTCAGTATCTTTTAACAATAGTTATGAATGAATTGATGATTTATTTTCAAGAAGTCCCTTAGTGTATGTTATTTGCAGATGATGTTGTATTAAACTATTAATTGGTGAAACTAAAGAGGGGTAGATGCAAAACTAGATTTGTGGAGGGATACCTTGGAATCGAAGGGTTTTAAAATACGTCAGACCAAGACATAATATATGAAATGCAACTATAGTAAGAAGACGAATAGGGTGGAGGTGGTAGTTAAGATAAGTAACGAAGAGATTCTCTAAAGAGACCAGTTTCGCTATCTCAGCTCAACTATTCATAAAGGTGGAGATTGAAGAGGATTTTGCCCATAGGATTAAAGCTAGGTGATTCAAGTGGAGATTTGTTTCAGTAGTGTTATGTGACCGATGCATTCATAAGGATGGGGAGATAAGAACATTTCTGATTTATTGAGCAGAACGTTGGGCCACTAAGAAATAACATATTAATAGAATTAATGTAGGTGATAAAATAAGAGAGAGTCAACTGAGGTAGTTTGGGTTCTTTGAGCACGTTCAATGAATACAACTAACAGTTATAATTAGGAGTTAGTTGGTGGCTTGGTGTAAGTTGAAGGTTCTAAAAGAGTAAGAGGAAGGCCAAAAATGGTGTGGATGCAGATAGAGAAGAAAGATTTGATGACACGTGTTTGACCAAAGTTATGACTTTAATAGAATAAGTGGCGAAATATGATTCATGTTGCCGACCCAAGTATTTTGGAATACAGAATTTGATGATGAAAATGACAATAGATTCGGAGGAATCCATAGCTCATTTATTGCATTGTTCCTTCACGCGTGTCATTTGGAACTATTTCCTATCATGCTTGGAAATTGTTTGGGTCTCCCCTGACTTCCTCCAAAACTTTTTATCTTGTTGTTTTCGTTTAAAGGTGGAACCCCGAGTACTCTAGTTTCTCCTACCGGGTAGCATGGTCGATCTAGAAGGAAAGAAATCAGAGAGTTTTTTTTTTTTTTGTGATATCTCTAATTCACTCATCATAGTTTGCGCTAGGACTCGTCAAATGCTCGAGGTGTGTTCCATTAGGAAGGATTTTGACAAGCTACAAATTCTGCATTTCCTAGTTCATAGTTAGTCTCATTATACGCTATTCTTCCTTTCTTGTTTCTAGGCTCACAATTTTGTGATACTCTTTGTTTATCATTTCGCCATATATATCTATAAGCTCTTATTTACCGATCCCCAAAAAAAATGACAATAGATTGATATTTTTGTTGCCTGATTATCTAATCTACTAATGATTCTTTTTGGCATTGTTCATCACATTCTTATTCTGGTTGTCTGAAAAGAAAAGTGATGTAGCTTGGTTAATTACAGTTGTTGGCCCGGTTTGTCATGGCCTAGGGAGATCTCCTAACTGGGACCCATTGAGAGTGGGTGAGCGCCAGCCACTGCATATACGCTATGTCTAGGCACAACTCACTTGGATGACCTCCTTAATACATATGAATGTATCCCGGGTTTCCTTCTATTTATATTGCCTTATTTTTTTTTTTCGGAAGGAGGGGAGGGTAACGGAGGGTGTCCAAACCCTGACAAGGAAGGGCTAGTCCCTTTGGATGCATGCAATCACCCGCAAACCACGTGCATGTTATATTGGTTTCTTTTATTCAGGCATTAATTCTGTTTTTATATTTGGTCACCATGTAAGCAATATGCTGCCACAGGGCTGTACATTTCATGTTTCTACTTTCTTTGTGGGGTGTAAGGTTTGTCTTTCAAGTTTTCAATCATATCATACTAAAATAACTTCTTGGAACAGGAAGTTCCCTTTGGGAAATCGATACCCTCAGTCACCATTATTGCCCAGCTGTTTCCAGGTAACCATGCTTCATCCCTGGCCATCTCTCTCTCTCTCTCTATATATATATATATATATGTATATATATATATCTTTGTTGTTTCTTTTCTAATTGCTTTCTTTGTGTTATTAGATTTGTCGCCTCACTTGAGAATGACTTGACAGTTAGAGCCAAAACCACGGAAGTCACAGTTGAAGATTTCAGTTCTGGTTCATATGCTACCATATTTAGAGAGGAGGTAATACCATGTGGCCACTCAGAAGATTTTGTTTGTTTTTTACATGATGCCAATGAAAGTGCCGTTTGTAATTACTGCCTTATCCTTTTAATGTGATTGGATATTTATTTAGTAACTGAAGTTATTTTAACATGACGTGTTAATGTGGTGGTTGTAAGCATGTCTAAAATCACTCATCTGAAAGTATACTTCTGGAAGCATGTCTACAGCCTCAATCTGTGTATTCTTAACCAGATGACTGAGGTTCGCAACAACGTTAGGTTGGAACTCCATCAATGAGGCATAATACTGGGCATTGTGGAGAGGTTTACAAGAAGCGGTAGAGCTTGAAATTGAGGAGATTATCATGGAGGGAGATTCAAAGATCATCATAGATGGAATTAGAAACAAATCTCAAACACCGTGGAAGATCTGGCCATGGATCCGAGACATACAGATCCTATGCCAAATCATTCAGACATATCATTCCTGATATCTTGCGAAGGTCTTCCCTGCGGCTCTGTAGAGGTCCCTACTGTCTCCTTTGATTACCCCCTAAAAAAGATTAAGCACACCATGGGATCAAATGCTATCACTATCATCTTGTTGTGAATACTGTCGTCGTATATGGGACTGTTAAGACTCCCTATCTCTGTTGCTGCTGTTCAACTAAAATGGATGTAGGGCCGCTAAAATATGATGCTTCTATAATTTGACTTCTGGTTTCTTATACCACAAACAACCTGTATACTACAAGGAGACAACTATTTTTCATTTGTTTTTACTTTAATGGTAAGGGATAAATCTTTTGCTTGTGCTACATAAAACCTCTTTCAACTATTGAATTTTTGAATTGCAGATTGGACGGAGGATAAAACAGGTACCGCTTACATTCTACAAATCAACTCCCACCTCTATATTCTCAGGGTCTGATTTTACTGGTTGGACTTTCAAATCTGAAGAGAGCGAGTAACAGGGAAGCAGGAATGATGAGGAGGGCGTAATAAACACATGACATTCATAATTCTGCAAAAAGAGAGCGGACTGGGTGCTCCTAAACCAATTAAGTTTTAGGGGTAGAAAATTTTGGTGTTGACATGGATATATATATATATATATATATATATATATATATATATTATTCCCTTGTATTTTGACCTTATTTGTTCGTGGCAAAGTATCCACCTGTTCAATTTTGTAGGTCTATCTGTATTTATTTGTGTCATAGAGCTCTCTTGCTGATATTTTGAGTTTTTTTTTTTCCCTGAGAGATTTTGATGATATTACAAGCAAAACAATATTACTCTGATATGCCTGGGGAAGCTCTCAAGCGGCAGTGCTCAATAGTTAGAGGAATTTTAAGGAAATTGAAATAAAAGTAACTATTGATGACCTTAGGCACAAGGCCCCTGGCCCCGACGGTTTCTCTAGTAGCTTTCTCTCTATTGGCTTTTCCCAAGAGGGTAGGGAAATTGTTGAAGATTTTAAATGAATTCCATGAATTGATACCATTGAGGTGTGATAGACACATAGCAGCCTTGCTTCATTTTCGTCAGTGCCTTGTGCCAACTATTTTTAGGTTACAAACTATCATTCTACTCAATCATGAGTTATTTCTTGTTAGAGGTGTGTTGTCAAATCTTTCCTTACTTAGCACTAGCACTATTGAGCTTCTTTTTTGCTTTTCTTCTGCCTTTAATATGCTTCAACTGGCATAACGCCTACTTCTCATGGGTGCTGTAATAGTCTTTATTGAACTGCATTAAAATCATTTTTTAACTATTTATATTATATTCTAATTTATTTGGATAACTCTTGAAATTCTTTTGAATGTGCTCATTTATGTCCTTACTTGTCCCAGTCTTCTTCCACTTATTAGCATCAACATATTCTTGAAGTCATTTTCAATCTTATCTTTCCTAATGTTTCCACTCAATCTCAACATATTCATCTTGATTACACCTGTTTTATGAATATGCAGTTTTTTTGGTATCTTAACATTCCAATACATGAAGCAGCTTCCTGCTTGGTTGATCAAAATCCCAAATTTTGACTATGGATTATGATCCCCCAAAAGCTCTAATATATGATTATTGTAAATAAAATTAAGATTGATTTGTAGTGCACTTTTTCTTGTACCTATGCAGACGTATAGCGATAAAAACCTAGTCTGAAACTGTTCCAATCTCAAGGGTCGAATTCTTGTGCTGGGGTCTCAAGCTACCGACTAATTATCTAAGAATTAGTCTAGGAATACTCCCAAATATACTCCCTAATCCTAACCGTTTATCTCAATTATTGAACGGTTAGGATTAGAGTTGATGTGACATTAGAAAAGACAAAATAAGACAATTCAAATTCTAGCCTTTAGTAGTTAGTTATAAACAGTTAGGATTAGAGAGTATATTTTGGAGTACCCATAGACCACTCATTATCTAAACTCTAAACTTTGTTTATTCGATTTTATGTATTATTTTTGTAGTGGATAAGCGTCCTTATGGTTGCAGGGCAGATTTCAACAACTGAACTTCGGGTCGGGTCGCAATGATCTGAATTGTTGAGGGAATGGGGGTCACTTCTACTTGACCATCTAGGAGGATGTGGATTATATGTTCAAGTACATTGGTTTGACAACCACTTCTGGGATATAATTGGATGATCAAAGGAACTGATTTTCAACTTATGACCTAATGTCGTGTGCAAGCTATTGAAGAGCATTGGGGCGTAGTATTCGTGTGCTTGAACACCTTGGTTGACACACCTGGGAATAGTGTATCCCTTCCTTAGGAAGGAGGTTCCGGGTTCCATTCCTAAGAGGGTGAGAGTGGGTTACACTCTCCACCCGCCTTTAACTTAGAACAGATACTGACTGTTGTTCCAAAATACCTGTAAATGCTAAATCCAGAAAGGCAAACCCGGAAAATCACGAACAATACTGCTACCATGAACTCAGAAATAATCCTGCACTTGAAAATTGATTAGCAACTCGATAGCTCTTGTGAAGTGAGGCGCGGATCACGTCGCTCTCTTTAAGACAATTCGCGCCCCCACAGATGCAATGGGTTGTTGGTCACGATGTCTCCCAGGATACAACAGCTTCACAGATCTATTCCTGACAGTAGAAAATGCACCTTCTACTATCGTACACCACTCTGTATTCTTAGCCCAGCAAACTCGAAAATATTGATGAAAAAATACCCCAAAACCAGAGGAAGAAAAGAGATGAACTCGTATATACTAGCTTGCTTTTTTAGAAGAACCCAATAAAAAATTCTGTGTATATACCTGTATAGAAACCCTCTTTATATAGATTTAGGAAATAGTGAGAAGTCTATTGATTTCCAAAACTGAATTTTTAATACCCGAAATTAATCTAATTAATTACCACAACGGTAATAAAACGGGAATAAAATAATTACTAGTAATTAGAGGTATGCCAAACGGTAACCATGATTAATTAAAAAATTAATAATAAACATTGTATAAAAATAATATTTTATCAATGACCCAACCCAACCCGCCCGCCCGACCGACTCGGCTCGGCGCGCGCGCGCGTGTGTGTGAGTTATAGCATAGTATAGTCACAATGTGCAATGGGTGGGTAGACAACAAATTCAAAGGCCCTTGAAGGCCCAAGCCTTCTTCCAACTCTCTTTCTTATAAAGAGGTAAAACTATTCATAGTTTTTCCATGTGGGACTAAAAGAAACACACAAACTTAAAAAACAATGTTTTCCTTTAGTTTTGAATCACACCAAAAAACACAACAATCCCCCACTTGATTCAAAAACAATAATAATAAAATTAACATATCTGGGTAAGATTAGATTTAATGCATAAACAAAGGTGTCACGTAGATTTGAACCTTTGTATAGTTTAAAGTAAAATTCTCACCAGATACTCAGTTACCATAGATCATAAGTCTTGGTATTCAAAACTGAGATCTTTAGTGATGAGTCTTTATACTTTAAACACATTAACTCTTACAGAGTCTACAGGTGTCTTAGCCAGCACTTTTCGGCCATGTGCTTTTATCCCAGTTTAATAAGTGCTCTAGAGAAATAGCCAATTTCTCATAGGAAGCGGCCCCACTTCCACACTTATATAGGTGAGTCTATCAAGGATGTCTATGTGACTCCACATCCCACTCAACAGAGCTATAGATCTCATTAAGAGAAAACCCTCAGCCTCTAATCGTCACATACTTTATGCACTATTTATACCATAGGAAAGGACTAGAAGAATAATAATATTATTCTACTTTTATAGTGCTTTCACCTCAAACCACTCAGTAACTCGTTCTTCCCATTAAACCTGTTCTTGGGATCTCCAGTCTTCAGGTTGGGTATCCATTACAGTTGGTTTATTTTCAATTGGCTTAAGTCCCATTCCCTTTGATGTGGTCCACACTTTTTCCCTTACTAAACCTTTAGTTAAAGGATCTGCCAGATTTTCAGGTGATCTGATTTCATTGACAGATATAACTCCATCTCGTAGGAGTTCTCTCAAACATGCATGTTTTCGACCTATTTGTCGAGATTTCCCATTATACTGAGTATTATTAGCTCTTCCTATTGCAGCATTGCAATCACAATTAATTTTAATAGCTGGGACTGGTTTATTCCAGAAAGGAATATCGAACAAAAAGTTCTGAAGCCACTCTGCTTCTTCTCCCGCTAAAGAAAGAGCTATTAATTCTGATTCCATAGTGGAATTTGACAGAATTGATTGTTTCTTGGATTTCCAAGAAACTGCACCACCACCAATGGTGAATATATAGCCACTTGTTGCTTTATATTCATCAGAGACAGAATTCCAATTAGCATCACTATATCCTTCTAATACAGGAGGATATCTACCATAGTGAAGACCATGATCCATAGTTCCTTTTAAATATCTAAGAACTCTGCTAATTGCATCCCAATGTTCCCTACTAGGATTACTAGTGTATCTACTTAATTTTCCAACTGCATATGCAATATCCGGAAGAGTACAATTCATAGCATACATTAAGCTTCCAATAACACTAGCATAATCATTTTGGTTTATACTATCTCCTTTATTAGGTGATAGGTGAATACTAGGATCATAAGGAGTACATACATGACTATAATCATAATGATTATACTTTATTAATAATTTTTTAATGTAATGAGATTGAGATAAAATTATCCCATCATCTCTCCTTATTATTTTAATTCCAAGAATTAAATTTGCTTCTCCAAGATCCTTCATATCAAATTGGGAAGACAAAAATTCTTTTGTCTCATTAATGATTTTATGATTTGAACCAAAAAATCAGTAAATCATCTACATATAGACAAATGATAACTCCACAATCACCATTAAAATTGTAATATATACATTTATCACTTTCATTTGTACTATATCCATGAGATATTAACACTCTATCAAATTTCTCATGCCATTGTTTTGGGGCTTGTTTTAAACCATATAGTGATTTTACAAGTTTACACACTTTATTAGATTGTCCAGGAACAATAAATCCCTCTGGTTGGTCCATATAAATTTCTTCATCTAAATCACCATTCAAAAATGCCGTTTTTACATCCATTTGGTGAATGATTAAATTATGAATAGATACAATAGCAAATAGTACTCGAATAGAAGTAATTCTTGATACAGGTGAATATGTATCAAAATAATCTATTCTTTCTTTTTGCTTAAACCCCTTGGCTACCAACCTAGCCTTATATTTTTCTATTGACCCATCTGCTTTAAGTTTCTTTTTGAATATCCACTTACAACCTATAGTTCTAGTTCCAGGAGGAGGATCAACTAGTATCCAAGTGTGATTGGACATTATTGAATCCATTTCATTTTCTACAGCTTCTCTCCAAAAAGAAGAATCATGTGACTCAAATGCCTCCTTTAAAGAAATAGGATCGTTCTCTACCATATAGGTATAAAAATCAGATCCATAATCTTTACTCTTTTTAACTCTTTTACTTTTCCTATGCTCAATTTCAGCCTCATTTGAATCGATTATTTCAAGATTTTTAGAATTAGGATTTTGGTTTATTAAACCCCCACTATTTGAAGAATTAAAAGGAAAAAGATTTTCAAAAAAATCAGCTTCCCTTGATTCAATAATCACATTATTTTCAATATCTAAAAATCTATATGCTTTACTATTTATTGCATAACCAATAAAAGCACATCTCTTAGATTTAGGGCCTAATTTATTTATTTTAGGATCATTAAATCTAACCATTGCTAAACATCCCCATGTTTTAAAATAACTTAAATTTGGTTTTCTCCCTTTCCAAATCTCATATGGAGTTATTTTAGATTTTTTACTAGGTATTCTATTTTGAATATAACTAGCAGTGATTAGGGCTTCTCCCCATAAATTTAAAGGTATGCCTGAGCTGTTAAGCATTGCATTAACCATTTCTATTAATGTTCTATTTTTTCTTTCAGCAACTCCATTTTGCTGAGGAGTATAAGGAGCAGTAACTTGGTATATTATTCCACTTGATTCACAAAATAAATCAAATTCATTAGAGGTATATTCACCTCCTCTATCACTCCTTAATATTTTAATTTTTAAATTTAATTGATTTTCAACTTCTGCTTTATAAATTTTAAACATATTTAAAGCTTCATCTTTAGATCTAATTAAATACACATATGTATATTTAGATTTGTCATCTATAAATGTAATAAAATATTTTTTACCACCTCTTGTGACTGTTTCTTTTAAATCACAAATATCAGTATGAATTAGGCCTAGAATATCTGATGATTTGTCTACTTTGTGAAAAGATTTTTTTGCTATTTTTGATTGACTACAATACACACATCTATCAAAAACAGTATCATTTAATTTAGGAATTATTCCTAAATTACTCATAGTTTTCACATATTTTTCATTTGTATGTCCTAATCGATTATGCCAAAAATTAACTGAACACACAATATAAGCAGAAGAAATTTTATTGCTTAAAACATTAAGTTTAAACATGTCATTGGCTGCATAGCCTTTTCCAACAAATTTTCCATATTTGGAAATTACATAGTTATCAGACTCTATTACTTGTTTAAATCCAGCCTTGTTCAGAAGATAACCCGACACCAAATTTTTCTGCACATCTGGAATGTGAAGAACGTCCTTCAGAGTCACAGATTTCCCTGAAGTGAAATCGAGAGTGATATCTCCAACTCCAACAACTTTAGAGGTTGAGGAGTTCCCCATCTGGACATCATGGTTGCTTTTGACAGCCTCATATTTTTTAAATAAATTTCTGTCATAACAGACGTGCCTCGTCGCACCTGTGTCTGCCCACCAACCCTCACTGAAACCCATCATGTTGATTTCAGTGATCATAGCAACTAAAGGTTCTTCCACCATATTTGCTTGAGAATAATTCCTTTTCCGGAATTGACAATTCTTAGCAAAATGTCCAGATTTTCCACAGACGAAACATCCACTCGATTTTGAGCTTTCTCCTGTCTTCTGAAAAGGTTGATAAGGCTTCTTATTTTTCATAGGCTTCTTGTTGGTTTTCAAGAATTTCTGTTTTTTCTTCCCCGAAGAATCAACAAAATTAACCTTTGAAGTCATCTCAGAATTTTCTTCTTTTTTATCTTGGGCTCTAGATTCTTCTTCAATCCGAATTCTCATTACTAAATTTTCAATCGAAAATTCCTTTGATTTGTGGCGAAGAGAATTTCGGAAATCCTTCCATGAAGGAGGTAATTTCTCTATAATAGCAGCCACTTGAAATTGTTCTGGAATTTTCATTCCCTCAATAATAATCTCATGAATTATTATTTGAAAATCCTGAGTTTGTTTTACTACGGATTTATCATCAACCATTACAAACTTTAAAAATCTGCTCATTGCATATTTTTTAGACCCAGCCTCCTCAGTTTGATATTTTTTCTCTAAAGCTACCCATAAGCTTTTTGCAGATTTTTCAGTGCAATATAAATCATACATTGCATTAGTCATGCCATTTAAAATGTGCCATTTGCACAAAAAATCTGCAGATTCCCATCTTTCTTTATAATGAGATCTACCCGGTTCTTCTTCTTCTTCATTAGGAATATCAGTTAAAACATATGCTAATTTAAGCGATGTGAGCAGAAAAAGCATTTTCTGTTGCCAACGCTTAAAGTTAGACCCATCAAAAATTTCAGTCCTAATCACAGAATCATTCGTTCTAACATTCACAGAAGTCATGGCGAATTGTCTTAAAATTGTTGTTCCAAAATACCTGTAAATGCTAAATCCAGAAAGGCAAACCCGAAAAATCACGAACAATACTGCTACCACGAACTCAGAAATAATCATGCACTTGAAAATTGATTAGCAACTCGATAGCTCTTGTGAAGTGAGGCGCGGATCACGTCGCTCTCTTTAAGACAATTCGCGCCCCCACAGATGCAATGGGTTGTTGGTCACGATGTCTCCCAGGATACAACAGCTTCACAGATCTATTCCTGACAGTAGAAAATGCACCTTCTACTATCGTACACCACTCTGTATTCTTAGCCCAGCAAACTCGAAAATATTGATGAAAAAATACCCCAAAACCAGAGGAAGAAAAGAGATGAACTCGTATATACTAGCTTGCTTTTTTAGAAGAACCCAATAAAAAATTCTGTGTATATACCTGTATAGAAACCCTCTTTATATAGATTTAGGAAATAGTGAGAAGTCTATTGATTTCCAAAACTGAATTTTTAATACCCGAAATTAATCTAATTAATTACCACAACGGTAATAAAACGGGAATAAAATAATTACTAGTAATTAGAGGTATGCCAAACGGTAACCATGATTAATTAAAAAATTAATAATAAACATTGTATAAAAATAATATTTTATCAATGACCCAACCCAACCCGCCCGCCCGACCGACCCGACTCGGCTCGCGCGCGTGTGTGAGTTATAGCATAGTATAGTCACAATGTGCAATGGGTGGGTAGACAACAAATTCAAAGGCCCTTGAAGGCCCAAGCCTTCTTCCAACTCTCTTTCTTATAAAGAGGTAAAACTATTCATAGTTTTTCCATGTGGGACTAAAAGAAACACACAAACTTAAAAAACAATGTTTTCCTTTAGTTTTGAATCACACCAAAAAACACAACACTGACTTGCTAACCGGGGTTGCGGCCTAACCGTGTGTCTCATACAAAAAAAAAACACCTTGGTTGAACTCTACCTGTACTTCTTGTCGGTTGCAGTCTAGCCTAGATTTCCTTTTTGCTAAAATATAAGAGATAAAATCCAAATAAGAAAATTTGGTAAACGTTTATTTTGTAGTTATATTTTTCAGGCATTAGATATTTTTCCTTTGTTTTAAAATGTGAAAAAAATTACTTTTGTAAAACCCAGCTTGTTTTGCTGAATAGATGTTTTAACATTATTTATGTCATTTTGTTTACAATTTTATTCTTTAAAGTTTGTTGTTTTTCTATTATACCTTCTTTTTCTAACTTCTGTTTTATGTATTTAAAAAAAAAAGAGTACTTACTAGTTATCTCTGGTGATCATGGCTGCAGATTTTTTCTGTAAAGAATTTTGCATGGTAAGGAAATGTTCACGACCTGCCCATTGGTCGCAGTGGCAAAGTATATGTCCTCACATGGGTGAACTTGGGGATCGATTCCTTTGAGAGGTGTGGCAGATGAACGCCCACTGTTGACCAACTAACCCCCTAACGAGTATCTTACCCACTAGCCTTAGCTAAGCCTTAGCTAAATGATGCCTAGAAAGGCTGTTGCTATGAGTCTATGAGCACGCCAATATTTAATGACTGGACAACAAATATCTCACTTATTGTACATTATTAAAATGTAATAAATTCTAAGAACATACTAAAAGGTAAAAAACATAACTATAATTTTTTTAATTATACATCATTCTAAACTAAAAACATAAAATATGATAATTCATTACCCGTGCACCCAAACCCAACTAAAGGTCCAATGAAGATTGAAGAACAACAAAGAACTTATAATTTAAGGTTATGAAAGACGAGAAAAAATTGAAGAACAATAAAGAATCTAAAATTTAAGATTATTAAAATGAGAAAAAACGTACAATGGTTCGTGTTTCTCCAACTGCTCTCCAAAAAGGTAAGGTAAATTGAGTACAATAGTTCGTGTTTCAACTGCTCTCCAAAGGTAAAGTAAATTGAGCTTTGTGAATTCGTTTTTAAAAGGAGATGAAGTTTTTAAAAGAGAGCTTATAATTTTAGAGGTATGAATGTACACAAACATTCTTTCGAAAAAGTTATTTTTAAAAAATACTATCGAGTAAAAAAAAATAGTGTTGAGTAAAAAAAAAAAAAGACAACTACAACAACTTGTCCACAACCTAGAGGTATATAAACAGAAGGAAATGGTGGCCTGAATTTGACTCTTCTCAAAAATGAGGTCATGGATCTATCTTCTAACAATAATGTCACGTCCCAAAATCTCACCTAATTTAATGTGAGACTTTGGCACATGACCTAATTATTACTTCCATAACTTCCTGTCATAAAGCATTTAAGGCAATTCTAAACATGAACCTAAAATTTTTTTTCTTCAAATAAATGTTAATTAAGTCTAATATCTGAAATAAATACTAAGACATCATAATCAATTAAAATCATCTTCTATGAATCCCCAATCATAAATTCAAACTAACTATAAATCTATAATTAATCTATTACAAAGTCTAAAATTCGAAAACAAAATACTAGTAATCTAAACTTCAGTATATGGCTAGCAATCCAAATTTCATTCCCCATCAGGGTAATCACCTTCTGGCTCTTCCTACTCCTTTTCGTACTATTCCTCTTCCCAAGGTGTTGGAGTACAGATGCCAAAACTAAAACCTGCCGACAACAACAGTCGTCGGCTGAGTAACAAGTCACCCAGCGTATATATAAAATCATATCTAACAATATAACAATGTTTAATATAAACATGGTTTAAAATTCAACATAACATGTAAACATATAACAATTCAGAGTGCGGAAGTATAATTCAATTTTGATTCTTACACATGATTACTTGTGCTTATTTATCTTGTTTATCTTACTTATTTACTTGTTCGTGAATTTATCCAACAATATACAAATACAATAACTTAATATAACTCTACCCTATATATTGAGTAGAGACTAATATATATTCTACTTTCTGAAGTACCATACAATATACATATTATCTGGTGTATACGGTTTGTCTACACATTATCCTGTGTATACGGCTTGTTTACACATTATCCGGTGTATACGACTTGTCTACACATTCGCCGGTGTATACGGCTGGTCTTGCCTTGATCATTGGCCTGTGAGTACTCAGTCAGTGCAAAACTCAATCATGCATAATACTTGTATCCTTGTGTACTTGCATAATACTTGTCATCTTGTTTATTCTCATGCTTGTTCATATTTAAATTTTGTGAATCAGTGTGAGTGAAATAATAATACTTGCAAATCATGCATACATTTAAATATATAGGAGTTCTCATAAATGATCAATATAAAACATAGATTTATCAAATAAATAAAGGACAATTTTATTTATCGTGTCTAAATTTTCAATCCACAATTATAATCAAATAAATCTCACAGAATCCTAATTTTTATAATACATCATAATTTCAAAGTAAGCTTATAATAGTTTCATCAATTACAAACATCATCCATTTCCTCCATTCTCCATCATCCATACATTACAACATCATTCCCTTTCCCCTTGTTGATATAAAATTAAAACTCATGAAGAACATCTTTCGCATAATAATTTTCCCAAGGAAATCACCGTCTAAAACATTTTTTATTCATCATATATACTATCCATAAGAGAATCATGATTTTAAAACTCTCTAACATCATGTATAAATTTTTCAAGGGAAATCATGGTTTAAAACATCACAAAATTATCATATATATTTTTTCATAAGAAAATCCTGGTATAAACATCATAAGATCATCATATTTATTTTCCATAATAGATTGAAACATCACAAACATATTTACTCTTATTGTTCTTACTTTAGATCTATCACTTTCATCATATTTACATCAAAAATCTCTATATTGGTAGGAAGAAAGTCATATTTACCTCTCACGATCGCTTCCATACGATCATGCACTTGCGAATGGGACAGATCTAAGCTTTTTCTCATTTCTCTTGCAAACCTTTGATCTCTCATCTTGGATCTCTCAAAAATCCCTTCTCTCACTCTCTTTTACGTCCAAAAAGTTTTAGAAACCCTCATCCCACGAGTATAAGGGGTATTTATAGGATTGGGAGCCCTAGGAACTCCACAAGTCAGAAAAACGCGCAAAAGGCCTCAAAACGGCGTTTTTAGAGATCCGTCGCCACTAGGGATGATCGATCGTCGCCGGTGGGCGATCGATCGGCCATGGCCCCGATTTTTCCCTTTTTAAAAAAAAAAAAACTCTTTTGTTACTTTTTAATTATCATCCTTTTCATGTAATTAAACCTCAAAAAGGACCTAAATTTAATGTTTTATTTGAGTTTTAAAATCACTACTTTTCGCATTAAATTTACAGGCTTAAATATGTAAAAAATTAAACACATGTTTCCATATCATTTAATAAAGATCACAATTATTAAGAATCATAAATTCGGGGTTCTCCAAGTAATGTCTTGCGAGAGTTGCACTCACCCCTTACTACTCACTATGTGATGCTTACTACTAACCTAATAACTTAGATAAATAATAATAAATGATAAAGGGAAGAAGAAATAATAAATAAATAAATGGAGTCACGTCCAAAGTGTTTGATTCATTATTTTCATGAAACGCTTTATGGTTGTTTATTCTTTCATAAATTAAAAAAGATTAATGACTAACCCACCCTGCATTTGACTACATAATCTAACGTTTTTCCATTTCATCCCTTTAATTGTGGTTAAGCCAATTTAAAGTTAATATTTTTTTCTTATAAAAACCAATGTTAATTAAATGACCCCCCAGGGGTGATTGAATCTTATATAACTACAATTAATAGGTATTAAAAATGGGGTGGGGACTAATGAGGACTCAGATTTCGTTACATAGTTGAAATGCGGTAAGTTAAGTATATTCCTTAATTTTTACAAGGTGAAATGTTTAACTTATCGCCGCATTTGACTATGTAGTCAAATGTGAAGTCCTCATCGGTCCATGTCTCATTTTTTAACATCCATTAATTGTGGTTAAGATCCACTCAATCCTAGGGTTAAGTAATCCAACCTTGATTTCTAAAAAGGAAAAATTAAAATACTAACCTTAATTTTCTTAATCTTAACCATAGTTAAATGAGTGTTAAAAGGGACATGTGAACAGGACATTTGACCACATAGTCAAATGCGTGATGGGCTATTCATTGCCTTTTTTTACACAACTAAAAGGGAATGAAATAGGAAGACATTATTATGTAGTCAATGCAGAGCGGGCTAATCACCATAAGGAATCAAATTCGGGCCATCATTTCCTTATGTTTATGAAAATCGCTTTTAACTCGTCATGCATTTCTTACATGTAATGAAATGTCGGTCTTTATTGTCACGTCACCTTTTTAATATCTATTAATTGTGGTTAATATTCATTCATCCTTAGGATTTATACATTTAACCTTGGTTTTTAGAAAGAAAGAAAAAAAAAACATTAAATTATTAAAGTTTAACTACAAGGGATGAAATAGAAAGGCATGTCGTCGTAAGCGAGGTGGGCTAAGCCCGGTGAAAAAAATGGTTGACGCAATAGGATGGGAAATACTAGCCAATGGGTTAACTATGAATTGAAAAGTCAACATTTGGTGGAGTCACGTTCACGTCGAAAGTGTTTGGCTCATCATCTGATCGGTGGAGATCGAATCACAGCTAAGAACTCAGGAAGAGTTCAATGGCACCCATAGGTCAACATGTGTCTTTTTAACCCTTAATAATCATGGTTAAGATTTACTAACCCTCAGTTCCACATTCTAACCTTGGTTTTTAGAAATTTTTCTTTAAAAAAATTTAACTTAAGAGTTAAAATTTCTTAACCCTAAGGTTAATTCTTTTAAAAATTGAATCCTAAGGTTTAAGGAATCTTAACCACGGTTAATAGGAGTTAAAAATGATACGCGTTGATCTATGGATGCGATTGAACTCACCCTAAGTTCAATCGCGATTGGTGGGGCTAAGGGGAGAAAAGTCTAAAGATCCAAGGGCTAGATTGCATTCTGATGCCATGATCTTAGTCGAGGTTGAACGGTTTAGATTGCATTACTTCTATTTACTAGACAAATGTACTGTGCCTATTTATATGCAGAGTTTTTACTTCTCGGACATGTTGAAGAGAAACAAAAAGTAGAAAAAAGAGGGAAGAAGAAATGGAGCAGAGAAAAATGGTGGAGTCTCTTGTATGGATCGTCACCATTTTCGCCATTTTCATTTCTGTTGCTTGCATCGATGACAGATGTGGAGCTTGTAATGCAGTTGCGGTAATTATCTCTTCTTTTTCATTCTTCTGTTAGCTGGTTAGGTCGGAGCTTTAGATTCTCAGAGATTATCGTCGTGATCTGCTTCTCTTTTGTTGCTGTTTTAGTTTTAAGTTTCTTTTGTGAATGATGAAATGGATTCCAGATTGTTTTATTTGAACTGGGTTAGGAGATTCTCCCCTTCCTATTTGTTGTTTATTATCGATCTGTTCATGGTTAAAATCATTACCCTTGTTGTTTCTGTTACCAAAAATTGAGTTTAACCACTGTTTCTCTCTCAAGATGATTTTTCATGAATGCAATGGTGGTGGGTTGATGTTTATTCGTGGATCAGTTGATGGAATTTGTACTGCCCGTAATAGGATTTTCCAATTGGGAATTTTGTGTGCATTTTTTTGTTTGTTTGTTATTTATTCTGTCTTTCGTGAATTTGTTGCATTTGCAAGTTGTTCTGTCAGTGTTGGATTTTTTTTTTTGGTCTGATTTAATTGGAAATAATTTAATTTTCATGAAGAAAAAGAGGTGCCAGTTCAATCATTGCTTGGCAATTGGTTTTTTGGATCTTATTGTTTTGAAGTTACATGTAAGAGTATAGTTGCATGGAAGTTATGTATGGAGGGAAAATCGTTGCTGGGGAGCTATGTACAGGGAGGGAAAATTGCTTCCCTGGAAGCTCGCTTCCATCATGTCCCATTTAGTGGTCAAGGTGAGGTATGTATGTGGACGTGATGGAATAGAACCCAGTCTAGACTCTAGGGTATAGATCTTGAGCAATTATAATTGGATTGGAACCTATGTAGCCTAGTTCTCTCCAAATATCTCATGTAAAACAATATATGACTGCTCATGCCTATATCTCATTTCTCAGCTTTAGTTTACCAAAATTTTTTTAAGCCCACTTCCTGCTTCGCACTTCCCGCTTCACTTCTCGCTCTAGTAACTATGTGTGGAATATGTCATGTGTGATGTGGAAAATGCCTTGAGAGGATCCTGTTGAAGCAATTGTTAAGAACAGTGAAAAAGGATGTTTAATAAGCCTTGATTCATTGACATTTTTGAAGAGCTAGACCCTAATAAATTTAAGACATCTCTTTCTACAAGTGTATTTCAATGTCCAAGAAATCAAATAACAGGACATTTGATTGATGTTCTTTAATGGTGCAAGGGAAAAACTTGGTAGTGTTGAGCAGTTAGCGGCTTAATCACTTCCTTTGCTGCTATGCATTTTGCCATCTCTTCCTCCGCAATTTTGATTGCCTCCTTTCAGTAGTTCTTTCCAGTTTCCAATTCAACTTCTTGAAGTTGGGCTTTAAGAGCGAGATTTTCCATATATGAAAAAGAAACAATAAATGTGTTTGATCCTAAACACTCATAAGTTGGTGGTTCAGCCATCACCATCACCATCACCATCACCATCACCATCACCATCACCATGCTAAACTACATTCCTAAGCATGAAGTGTTGGACTCAATTTCTTTTCACTACGATTCAAAATTGGATAGAAAAGGGAGACTCAAAGTTGAATGTAATAGTATTCTACATGTTTTGATCTTATTTATATTCTCTCTTTTCTTTTCCTTTTTTGATTATTTGGTAAGTGTGCCTGCTAAATATATATATCGACGAATCTTTGAGGTATTTTAATATATATATATATATATATATATATATATATATATTTTTATTTTTTTTTTTGATTTATGAAAAATTTCTTGCTTTCATACGAGACCCACTAACTATTTGAAAAAACAATTTCAAATCTAATTAGATAATAACTCTATACAATAAAATAGAAAATATTTTTTTTAAAAATTGGTAATAAGTTTTTTAATTAATTTTTTTAACTTTTATATCTAGGACTCACTAACTATTAATTATTTGCTAACTATGAGATTAAGATACCAGGGAACAACATAAGTTGGGACCTAATATCTTTTTTTTTATAAATAAACTATGTTAGTTAAAATATGTAGTTGTTTTACTATAAGCAAATGACTTGAAAGTTACATACTTAGAAATTCTATTATAACATGTTTAAAATCTGATAATATCATAAAGTGTCTCATCATACTTACTACTAAAATTTAACCATGATTAAATAACATTAATATTATTTTAAAAATATCTATGAAAAATATAATATTATTATTAATACAAAATGAATTTTATTATTATCAGTAGAAAATTAAGGCACTAGGAAGTCTAGACCAAGTAGATTTGTAGGCAGTGAATGAGTAGAGTAGCCAATTAAATTACTAAATAGCCATTAACTAATTGACAATAAGCCATTGACAAACTTACTCGATCGAGCGATTCAAATTAGGTTTTGAGTTTTTTGGGGTGTAGAATAGGAAGAGAATGAGAGAAATATAAAAGAGGTAAGTATTTCGGGTCATACGAGCATCGAAGAAGTCTTATGTCTATAACCAATACGTATCGATAAGACTTGTCCGATATGTATCGGTTTCGGATGAGTCCTACAAACCATGCATAAATAACATAGCATTATAAAATATAAAAAAAGTACAGGACCCATCTGAAACATCTACTTATCAGTTTCGGCAATTTTTATTACCATGATATAGGCTGTTATTGGAATGTTGAATTAATAGAGTTCATTATTTTGAGTATGATCATAGTGCATACAGCCGGGTAAGTAGATTTGGTTAGAGGATTTTTCTGGAAATTAATTTCAAATTTCGGAGTATTTTGAGCCTAATGTGTATTAGTTAATGTTTGATAGATGAATCTGGGATCTGATTTTCATATTGAATGATTTGCAGGAAGAGCTAGAGCTTGGACTTTCCAATGTAAGAATTTGTCTTTTCCTCTTCCGGGCATTTTCAGTTTCACTTTAAATTTACTTTCAATATCCAGGTGTGTACATTGCATAAATACTGTTGTATGGTGCTCCAATTTTGCCATCTTATCTCTAATATTATTGCCAGTTGAGCATTTCATATTAGAACTTTGAACTTAGTGTTTTAGACTCTACCAATAAAAAAAAAATTTATTGTTTTAAACTTTAGAGACAAATATGCATTCTTATACTTGCACCAATATTTTGTAACCCCCTTTCTGAGCCCCTAGCATTCAACTTTCAACTTCTAGAATCCATTCTTCAGCTTTTGTATTCCATAATCCTTTTATTGTCACCAACTCGGAGTTTGGGTTTGGCTCGGGATAAATTTGAAAAAAGTGGCAAAATTTGAAAAATGTCGGGAAAGATTAAAATAAAAAGATAGATTAGTAATTGTATAATAGTATAAACAAACATATTTCGCATGTTAGATATTTATTCCTGACTTTTTCAAATTATTGCAAATAATTCGCGTAAAATTTGTGCAACTCACAGCTTTTCAAAAAATAATTTTTATTTTTTAAAAAGCCATGAATACTTTGTGATTTAATCGTTTGATGAAAAATTCGTGAATTATTAATGAGTTTTTGAAAAAACAAACTTTTTTATTTTGATTCCTCAAGGAATTCATCTAATATCATATTTGACTTACATTAGTGAATGGTATTTGTTTTCCCCTAAGTAGGATATGGAACCTTTGTATCTCGATGTTTAATTTGATAGGAGTGGATGGGTAGGGAATAGTTTAGTTCGAGTGGCTTACTAATCCCTTCTCAACAAGGTTTCAAATTAGGATGATATTTCAAGAATTTGGAGCTATTTCAAAAATATTTTATATTACAATTTCAATAAATTTCAGTTAGGTCTTGTACATATATTTTAGTATTTCAACTAAATCAAAGAAAATCTGACATTTGCGGACTTATGATTCCGATATGGATTAAAATTTTGGTCCCCATTTCGGGATTCCCATGAATGATGCTCTAGTTACAAAAGTGAAGTCAATTGTTTAAGTCCCATCTTCAAGCTTTATTATCATAGAGGTGGGTAGATTAGGCAACACTTCAACTTTGATGATTCACAGAGGGGTACCTTGGAAGCTAACCATTTGGTTTTAAAATAACTTAGAGCAAGACATAATATATGGAATGCAAAGTTAGGAGGAACATGAATAATAGAGAGTGATAGCTAAGATTGGTGGCTATGAGATACCCAAAGCAATCAGTTTTGGTATTTTGGTTCAATTATTCCTAAAGTGTGTGAGGTTGAGGAGGATTTTTAGTGGAGATGTTATAAAGGAGTGTTATTTGACCAATGAATTCTAATTAAAGTAAGAAGGAAATCTTTTTAAGATCTCAATAGGACTAGTAATAATTTTTTGGAGTAGAATGTTGTGCAGCCAAGAGACAACATATGTATAGATGATTGTAGCTCAGATGAAGATGTTGAGATGCATTAGTGGAAAAACTAGTGAAGATAAGGTAAAGGTAAAAGTAAAACAATGAACACATTCGAGGCAATATATAAATATCTCTAATAAGGGATAGTTTAGTCGTTTGAGATAGTTTGAACACGTTCAACAAAGACTAATGATATATTTGAGGGCTCTAAGATATGACACTTGAAAGACTAGAATGATGGAATATGAAATTGTAGGTATAACTTATAAGACATTGTAGAATACTATTTAGTACAATTCTGATGGGTACATAATACATGTGTTTTTTGATTATGTGAAGCCATCTATCCTTAAGTGCATCATGACCTTTTATCGCACCTCTTTTATGGGAGTGGGTATGGTTGTTGCAACCACACAAACCTAAGGAATACAAAAGTCTTAGGTTCATACAAAGACAATTTTGTTAGCATTAGCATTAGGAGGCCTAGATAGAAGAACTTTGAAATTTCCCGCTTGTATCTCTGCAATTTAATGAGTTGGAGGTGACTCTGTGTTGACCCATCTGACACATTCCTGAAAGCTTCTCTACATTCATTGTTCAGAATTGCTTATGCAACCCCCTATTTGAATAATCGGTCTCAGCTGATATATTGTCTGTTTAGAAGCTAAAATAGTGAGCAATCTTTTTTTTTAATCGATAATCAAGTATTTATTAAAATAAAAAGCAAGGAGAAACACAGCTAACGAGTACTAGGAGATTACAGGTAAGTAAACTCGAAGCACAAAAACACAAAGAAAGCATAATATCTCAAATAACTCTAAAAAACTCTCCCTCAGCAAGCTAAGTACTCAATGCTTTCCCTAACATCTCCTCCGCGACCTCCGCAGATTGCCTTACCGAAATCCAGTCCAAAACTAGTTTTCTAATCCGATTACAAATACGAGATGGAGTGGAGGCTGAATCATAGAACGTTTTTTTATTCCTTTCTTTCCAAATAGCCCAAGTTATCGCCCCCGAAACCCACACTGCCTCCTTAACACCATCCACACCGGCCCAGGACCAACAAGATAACAAATCTCGAAAGGAAGAAGGAAAGGTCCCAACCATGTCTACTTTTGATAGGAAAAACCTCCAAATACCATGCGCCGTAGAGCAATGTAAGAACAAATGATCCACTGTCTCTTCCTCCCTTAAAGACATAAAACACTGGCTTGCCATCTGACATCCTCTAGATTTCAAATGATCACAGGTGAGGATTTTATTTAAGGTTACGGACTATAGGAAGAATGAAACCTTGGATTCCAAACAATCCTATATGGAAAAGAGACGGAAGGCGCCAAGTTTGAAAGGTGAACCATTGATCTCATAGAATATCGACCAACTTGGCCTTTAGACCAAATTCTTCGATCCAAGCTTTGCAACCTCCGGGGAGATAATCTGAGACGCTCTAAAAGGCAACAGAACTCCTCGATTTCCCAATCGTTTAGGTCTCTCCTTAACTTAGGACACCAAAATACATCTCCCGAACTCAAATCCTAATAGTCCGCAACCACGGCCTCCTTATCGGTAGCAAGGCGAAACAAAGTACTAAAGTCGTCCTTGAGTAACGAGGAACCACACCACAGATCTTTTCAAAACCTGACCTCCATCCCAGACCCCACCTGGAATCTAACATGAGGGAAGATGATACCCACCTTACACATGATTCATTTCCATACACTTGACCCATAAGCTCCTCTAACCTCCTTCAAGGCCCACCTAGAAGATTCTCCATGTTTGGCTACTACCACTGCTCGCCACAGACTCTCTCTCTCCTCCCCAAACCTCCACACCCATTTACTTAGAAGCGCCTTGTTCTCCAATTAATGGCTTTAGATTCAAACCTAACCCCCTACTTGTTTAGGACGACAAATTTGATCTCAGGCAACCAAATGATACTTGAACTTGTCCATCTTCTCATTCCCCATAAAGACCTTTTGAATTCTCTCCAATTTGAGCTGGAATAGTGTGTGTAGACATAAAATACGTTGGAAGGCTACTCAGGGTGCTCTTAATAAGGGTTAATTTTCCCCCTTTAGAGATGAAAGATGCTTTCCACCCAACTAAATGATTAGCCACTCTCTCTAGAACTGGATTCCAAACCGAGGAAGCCTTATAACCTGATCCCAAAGGCATTCCTAGATAGACTGTTGGGAGGGATCCCACTTTGCACCCTAAGCAACTAGCCAACTCCTCTAGTTCTGTGACCCCTCCCACTGCCACAATTTCACTTTTAGACAAATTAATCTTCAATCTATACACTGCCTCAAAGCATCGGAATAAGCATCTAAACTGAAGTAGTTGGCTACTCATGGCTCCACAGAAAATCAACGTATCATCAGCAAACTAGAGGTGGGAAATACCCAACCTTTCCGGCCCTAACCTGAATCCTTCGAACACAAAGCCATCTGCTCTCGATAACATTCTACTCAATGCTTCCACCACTATGATGAAGAGAAAAGGGGAAAGTGGATCTCCTTGCCTGAGGCCCCTTGAGCTTTGAAAGTACCCGCCGGATTGCGATTCACAAAAATGGAAAAGGAAACTGAAGAATAGCAACATCGCATCCACTGACACCATTTAGGGCCGAACCCCAACTTACTCCGCATATAGCCCAAAAACTCCCAACTCACATGATCGTACGTCTTTCCAAAGTCAACTTTGCAAAGGATCCCGGGTATACCGGATCTGAGGCGATCATCTATACATTCATTAGCTATTAAGATGCTATCTAAAATCTGTCTGCCCCTGACGAAAGCACCTTGTTCCGGAGAAATGATGGAGCTCAACACATCTTTAATACTAGTGGCTAACACTTTCGATAAGATTTTATGCACGCTGCTAACGAGGCTAATAGGTCTAAAATCTTTAATATTCTCCGCTCCTTTTATCTTCGGGATTAGCACCATAAAATTACTATTGATCACCTTGTCAAAAAAGCCCGAGACATAAAATTTCTGCATAACTGCCAAAAAGTTGCTCCCCACAATCCCCCAACACCTTTTATAGAACTCTATAGTAAAACCATCTGGACCAGAAGCCTTATCCCCCACCAAACTACGGATGGCTCGAAGGACCTCGTCCTCCTCAAAAGGACCCTCCAGACTCTCTCTTCTCAGAAGAGATGCTAGCAAAAGGTAACCCATCTTGGGACGCCAGAATTCCTTTTCTTATCTCAGAAGAGATGCTAGCAAAAGGTAACCCATCTAGCTTGGGACGCCACAATTCCTTTTTCTTGTACAAATCTTTGTAGTAGGCTACTCCCTTATCTCCGGATAGCTCTCTCTCCACATCCCATCCACCTTAAGCCTCGCAATGAAGATGCTCTTTCTGTGAAAGTTTGCCATTCTATGGAAAAAATTTGTGTCCCGGTCCCCCGGTCCCTCTCCTTAAGCCACCTGACCCTGGACTTTTGTTTCCAGCTAATCTCCTTCGCTCTCAACACATCCAAGTAACTCGCCTTTAAAGCTTCCTTCTCTCTTACTTTTTGATGAGTTAAGGAACGGACTTCCTCACTTGCATCAAACCCCTCTATCTCTTTAAGCAACCTACCTTTATTCTCTTGCACATCCCCAAACACCTCCTTGTTCCATTGCTTGATTTTGGTCTTAAGAGCTTTGAGCTTAAGACCAAATCTAGTACTTGTCGATCCCCACCCACAATCTGATTTCCAAACTTCTGCTACTAGGGGCAAGAATCTATCGTCCTCAAGCAACATATTTTCAAATCTGAATGGAGCAATCCTTCTCATGGGATACACATTAAAACCAACTAACCAAGTTTTTAAATAGCAGTTTCATATGATATATTGTCTATTTAGAAGCTAAAATAGTGAGCAATCCTTCTAATGGGATACACATTAAAACCAAGGTTATAAATAGCAGTTTTGCCTTGCAAAGGATCTGGCTGAAACCTTTATGTAATGCCTCCATGTAGGGGTGGAGCCAGGGGCACACGTGCCCCTCTTGAATTGTTGATTTTTTTTTTTTTTTTATAGTTTTAATAGGGCATAGCCTATGGGGCTTGGGGGGAAGCTGTCCCCTTGAACTTTTGAAAAACCCTATTTTTATACTAATAGGGCATAGTCATGGGACAAGGGCAGTTGCCCCCTGAACTTTGGAGAAAAAACTTATACTAAATTATTTAATTATTTATTAGGGCATAACCATGGGGCAAAGGGGCAACTGCCCTCCTGAACTTTTGAAAACAAAATATATCTTTTATATTGTATTATTCAATTATTTTACAGGGCAGAGCCATGGGGCAAGGGTAGTCAGGAGATAGCTACAATACCCGTAAGATATATACGAATGTATGGACAAAATTGCCCACAAACTTAGTCGTAAAATAAATTTTTGGGCCTACACCCTCAACCTCCCCACCTAGACCTAGAATATTTCGTACCCACCTAGTCATTCTCCACAATCCATCAACAATTACTAACAACCATTGCTTACCCCCCCTCCCCCACACAAAAATACTAGCTCCGCCCCTTCCTCCACATAAAGGTTTTGGCCTTTACAGTCAACACTTGACACCTGTATTGCATGCACTGTTGTTTAGATAAAAAATATATAAAATTGTGAGAAAGTAATTAAAATAAATAAATAAACAAGGCCATTTACATCACCTACAATATGCATGAAGATGATAATATATCAAGTCTAAGTAAAAGGAAATGAGATAAGAACAAAAATACACAACCCACTTCATCATATATTCATGGGTTTTACACTATATTTTAAACTGGCTATTTGGTAATACGTATTCAATAACAAACATGAATTGGAAAAGTTGAGAAATCTTATCCAATCAAAATGCCACACTAATCTCGTAAGTTGGTTTTGAAGCTTTGATCCATTGATTCAGTGTATGTTTTGATCTAGAAAAAATGGAATGCTCACTTTTGGATCTAGACGGGGAATAAAGTGTAAATATTAAAAATAAGAGCTAAAATAGGCTTCTAGAACCACTGTCTGTTATATATATATTTCATTATTTAGCGGCAGCTATGTAATATTATTTTCAATACATAAGACCAAAATGGATGTTACATAAAAATTCCCTAGAAAAAACCTGTGACATGACTCGTAATGATTCAGATATCACCGAAACATTAAAATAAAGGTTTCAGCCAGGTATATGTCCATGATTGAGACCCATCTAACTCGGAATGCCTTTCCTGATTGTATAAATATTTAGCTCTACTTGAATTACATGTTCAACACTTTAGCATTTCACGTCCCATCTTAATTAGGAGCAATCCACGTCACCATTCATAGACAAGCCATCGATTCTACAGTCTTAGCCTCTTAGGTTAAGTGGTTAACAATGGATGATATATGTACATGTGGATAGGAAAGAATGAGAATCTGTTAATAAGAAAATAAAGTAAAATTTTTCAAGTTTTGAGGATAATTGTCTCGCTCGACTTTTTCTTCCTAATAAATTGTAAAATCACGGAGTTGCTAATCACACATCACTAATGTTCAATTATGGCTTGTCACGTTTTAGTTCTTTAAACTTTTTTTATTCAATAATTTCCTTATTTTATATTTTCTCTAGGAAAAACCAAGGAACCATTTGGATATGAGACATAGATTGGACTCTAAAGGTCAACGTAGAGGAAAGGTAATCGACTACAGGTATAACTCCAAAAATCTCCCTTTACCCATCAAAATCTCTCTCTCTCTCTCCCTCTCTCTCTCTCTCTCTATCTCTTGTTTCAAAAACAATCCAGCCTATAGTTTTATATCAATGGATGATTAATTATGTGTATAACTTTAAAAACCAACACTGACCAATAAAAATTTATTTTTTTGTGTAAAACAAAAGGTCCAGCCTACAAGCCTATCTCACTGGATAGGCCTATATTTGAGTCGAGCTTGGTTTGAAGATGCTCGAGCTCAGCTTGAGCTTGATTTGAGCTCAAAGGTTTAGGCTAGGCTTATCCAAGCTTGATTGAGCTCGAGCCAAGCTCAGGTTGGCTCAAACTTGATTTGAATTTCAGGGTTATTTTGGTCAATGTTTTGTACATAATTTTAATAAAATCATTTATTTTTAAATTACAATACAAGAAACTACTCATATTTAATCTAATCATACACAAAAATCAGATTCGAGGATACTCCTAAGATCAGAAGTAGAGACTTAGGGTTAGGGTTTTTGCGTTTAACTTCTCTACTTTCTTTTGTCCATATTATCTCCTAGGATAAAGCTTCTGAGACCCCTTAGGGCCAAGACCACCGAGACCATGCTCTAAGAGCATAGGATTTCAGGTGGGGCCTACCATTTGTATTCATTCCACACCCGTTTTGACTTTCCCATCGCCCTTTTAGAGCCTTCAACTTGCACAAACTCCCTCTTAATTGGTGCTGTTATTGGTATTCATTGAACATGTCTAAACCAGCTCAGTCGACCCTCTCTTACGTTATAACCTATTGAATCTACTCCTAGATTATCTTGGATGCGCTCATTTCTAATTTTATCTTTCCACTCATCCATCTCAACAGTCTCATCTCGGCTGCACTCATTCTATGGATACAATGCTTCTTGGTCATTCAACATTCTGCTCTGTAAAGTATAGCATAGCTAAACTTATTGCTGTCTTATTAAGCATAGCTGGCCTAGTTCATAAATGCTAGACTTCGATGTTTTGTTTTATATATTCAAATTCAGGTGCTATAGTATATTAGATGTTTTCTAGCTGCTCCCTTGCCTTTTGAGAACAATATTTCCCGCTCTCAAACTCTGCATGCACTTTCACTCCCTCCTAATGCAACTAAGTATTTTTCTGGAAGGATTGTTTGCAAAGTTTTTAAATTCCTAAACTGCCTTTTACATCTTAAGCAATGGGTGCTTGATATGAACATATGAATGTATTTCAGTTTCACTGCCTTTTGGCAATTGAAATTCATATTGGTTTTTTCTAACATTATTTGGTAGAGAATAGTCCTAAATGATTCCATGTATTATAGTGACTTACTAAAGTTTCATTAATTAGGTGTGTTTTATCAAAAGTTAGAAGGTAAAATATCTTTGTTTGTATTTTCTTGTCTGATTCTAAATTAAAATATTGTAATTATATATGGTTTCTTGATGAGTAACTGATGACTAAACACTGAACATTTATTTTAAATAGAGTCAGCGAGCTGAGAGTTGTTGAATTACTGGATGGGCTCTGTGAAAAGATGCAAGATTACACTCTTGAGAAGGTAATTGATTCCTTAATTTGGCCTCCTTTTTATAATTAAATTGTGCTTCCCTTCCAGTGTTCTAATAAGGAGCACTTGCATAAAATGTTCGTCTCCCCAGTAAACTGGTATTTAGCTGATTAGTAACTTTTATGACACAACATTTTCAATAAGCTGGCAGCTATGCATAAAATATTCATCTTTTGGCACATGATGTTGGATTGATTGATAACTTTCCTAGGCAAATGGTTTGAAATTGAATACATTGGAACTGGAACCTGTACACAAATGTTCATCTCTCCATGCAATATTTATATGTTTGACTTTGCAGTTAGATTCAACCAGAAGAGAATGGATCAAAGTGGATGACTGGGACAACCTCACCACCGGTATGAATTTTTCTATATTGACTGCAGTCAATCAGATCGTTTAAGCACATGTGATATTATGATTTTAAATCATGCCTTTAACTTCATGCATTTAATGTCCTTCCTGTCAACTTACTGAAGAGGTTATAACATTTCTCTTTACATCTTTGTTACTTATATTTGCATGATTGCACCCCTCTTAAGTTCCTCTTGAAGTTTGCTTACTTGTATTATGTAGATGGTATGCTTATAGGCTCTTTCGCTGAATAGGAACACATATTCTATCATAGTCTAGCTCAAGTTACCTAAAAGCCTTCTCCCTTTATCTTCTCTTTGTCTAGGCATTTTAGACTTCTTGTTGTTTACCATAATACGATAAAATTTAAAACTTAAAGAACGAAAATAGGGAAACTATAACTAATCTGTTAATTTCTTCACTTAATATTTTAACCTGTGAACATGTAGGCCTGAATCCTTTCCTTTGAAAACCTTTAGCAGATGAGTTTCGTGTGAAATTCTTCTGGATTTTTTGAAATGACTTGAAGAAAGAAAATGGAAAAAGATGTTACCAAAATTTTCCTTCAAAAATAGGTTTCCAAAAAGAATATAGGATATCCATAAGGAATTTTGTTTCAATTAAGAACCATGATATGTCCTATAAAGAATATGGCTGAATATCTACATCTACCAAAATGTTTCTTTCTATGAACTGAGTAGCCATACACGGATACATCTGAAATGTTTCCAGGACTAAGACCCTATTGAGCATGTTTGACATAAACAATGGAAACCAAGGTTTTAAACACAGGTTTCACGGTACATAATGGCTTCAATCGAAACTGTTACGTATCGCCAATACCTATACGTATCAAATGAGTCTTATGTATCGTTTTTTTTCTCTAAAAAACTTTGAACCATAAATGAAATGTTCAAATGCAAAAAATTTAATGATAAAATATGAAAATTAAAATACTTTTTTTTTCAGTAAAATTAAAAATACTTATTCAAACATAAAACATTACATAAGTCATTAACAACTATTAAGTAGTAATAGTCAAAACCAAAAAGCCAATAAGTCATGGGAAGCATTTTAGCACAGACTCAATAGCAAACACAAACAAAATTACACAACAAAATGAAAAACATAAACAACTAATAAACTAAGCAAGTATCTGACATGTATTGGGCGATACATTGTTTTTGGCGAGTTTTATTTCCATGACGAAAACATAAATTTTTTCTTTACCATAATTCTTTATGCTTTTGTATTTATGCTGTTATCTACTACCAGTTCTGGCAGCTCAGATCCTTCTTCCTAGAAAACAGTATTCCTAAAGAATTAATTAGATAAAGATCTGTAAATTTTAACTGGTGATAGTTACATTGAAGAGGGAATCATGGGTTTAACATGATTTTTGTTCTACAAAATTGATCTTTAGGAGGTAATAGTTGCTAGAAAGAATCATATGAATAAAAATCGAGCAAAATAAGCAGAATAATCGCATTAAAGGGATTTAAGTGGCAACTTGCAATCAACAGTGTTGATATTGAAAAACCTTTATTTGAAAGAATTTGCATTCCTTCCCAAATGCATTTGATGGAAGGATGCCTCAACAACATTCATGTCTTCATAGTAACAAAGTTCTTGGTTTTTTAGAAAGTCTTGAATGATTTGTGACTTTTTCGTAACGATTAATTCACGAAGTAGTCACAACTTTTTGATAATAAAAAAATCCAACTTTTTTCAAAAAGTCACAAATTTTGTGAATTAAACGCAGTAGAAAAAAATTCAAATAAATATCTAATACCTGAAATATATTTCTTATAAGTGTTCATATTTAAAAACCTTATTCATGATTTATTCATCTTTTAATTGATATTTTTTCAAAATTTTGTCGATTTATTCCAATTTTTTTCCTAGTTGAATAATTCCCATACTCCGACTTGGTAACTATGCAAGTCTTCAACAGACCTAGGTGTACATATTTACAACGTAAGGAAAATTCCTTCAATTGGACAAGGGAAGGAATGAATTATGCCACACATCTCTTGCAAAATCGCTCATGCGGTTTCAATAATATCAGCTGGTCGATTCAAACTTCTCTTTCTTGTGACCATAGTGACTGTCAGGGTTTGGGAATAATTCGGCAGAAATCAACTTCGGAAAAATTTGGAAAAAATTAAAAAGTAAATTAATAATTATAAAAATATACGAAACAATTTGATTAAAAAATATACAAAATAAGTAATTTTTTGAATAATTCGTAAAGTTCGGGAATAATTTGGGAAATTTGCAAATAATTCGGCAACCCAAAAATTTGCAAATAATTCGCGAATTTTTGAAAAATAAATGATGTTTTTTGTTACAAGGCTTGTGAACAATCCAAGCTTTTGAATGTCGATATCACGAGATGTCGCACATTGAAAAAAAGATAGATCGCAGGATATATCGTTTTGTGGGGAATATATTGCACGTTGAGAGAAAAATTAGGGCAAATTAAAAAAATTATGAATTTGAATGAAATTTAGAAAATGTTAAAATAGATATTAATACTCATTTAAGAATAAAAATACAAAATACGTAAGAGGTGCAATGGGAAAGGGGAGGGGGGGGGGGGCAAAGATGTAAGTTGACGACAATGTATGATGTATTAATATTGATATAATTTATATAAGATTCATCCCTCAATCATTCGTAACAATAAAAATATACAATTAGAGTTCCATGATCCAACTCATCCCAAGAACTACAATCAGAGCCACATGAAGCTAAGCTAAAAAAATTGAAAATTTTTAGTTTTCCCCAATTTCTTCTGTATAAAGTAAGAAATTTGAATTTTGGACTTAGAAATCTAGTGTAAATGCATCAAATTGATGCATTTGGCACTAGTTTAAGATTGATTACACACTAATTATGCAAAATCCTATTCTAATTTGAAGAAAATTCTTACCTTTTAAGAAAATGTTGCCAAAGTAGTACAAATGGGCTTCGATTCCAAATGACAAATGTAGGTAAATGTGGGTATCAAAGTGGGTGATTTCTCACAAAAATTAAAAAATAAACTCCCTAAAAGCCCTCAAAACTCTTTCAAAATCTCCTAAACCTGTCCTTTTGGTAGATATTTCCCCCTTTTATAGACAGTGGCAAAATATCTCTAACTTATGAAAGATATATCGGAAATATTGGGGATATATTGGCAATATCAAGGATATTTAGGGAGATTTTGTTTTTTTTTTTAAAACATGCAAAGGGATATTTTTTGATGTCGAAAGTAACTGGGATATATTAGAAATATTGGGGATATATCGGAAATATAGAGGATATTTCAAACCATAGTATTGATATATTTGATGCTTAGTCAAAATTTTCATTATTTAAAATTTCAAAAATGAGGCGAGAAAAATAGAGTTAAAAAAAGAATCGATCCCCTAACTCAAGGCAGGGAAGAGTTATACAAGTTCTCGAGCTTATATTTGTTGATACCCCACATAAAAACTATAGATGCTATAGTATCCCTTCATTTAGGTGAGTTCATTCCCCATTACTAAACTGGTTTAAAAAATTGGTATATTACGTGGAAAACATAAAGGTGTGGTTTATGCTCTGGAATGTTATTTTTTCGAGACTGGTGGTATTTTTGTCATTTGTTCCACTCATTGTTTAACCTACGCTCGCATTTTATGCAAGTCTATGATTCTCTAGTGGCTTATTTAGGTATACAAATCCTCGTTCCTAGTTTGGGACTTGTATCGAAGGTCATAGGTCATTGCGGGATTTTCTGAAACGTTGTTTGTTTTCATGTGATGATAGAGAAACAAGAAGCACGGGCATATTCAAAACACATATCCTCTTATTGCGGAAGGTGAGACAGAAAACAACTTTTTCATCCTTTTTATCTTTTGTGGCCCACCTATTCCTAGTTTTACGGATCTCATTATTACATTGTATCTTCTAGTTGTATTTGAACTCAGCTGAGTCAACAGTGATCCAGCCAAGCTGTGACACATTTTTTATGGAATTACTGATGTTATTTTATATATATAATGCTTTAATTGATTATGGTTTCTATTTATGCAAAAATAATTTAATAGGTTATCTAGTAATTTTATCAGTACCACTGACAGATTGATTCCCCATGGTTAAGTTCTTTTAGCGGGCAGTTAAAGTCTGTGTCTAGAGTTTTCCAGACTCGATATCAAAATACCAACTTGACCAAATTAACATTATTAGTTATGGTTGTACTGCAAAGTTGCATCGGTTATATCTGCATTTCTGCTGGTTGCCTCTGACCATCTAGGTCCCCATGCAGCCATGCTTGTATTTACTGATTCAGAGGGGGGCATCTGCTAGAGTTTGATTAACTTTTCTGTAGCTATATTGTCAAAAGCTATGTTATTGTGTAGTATAAGCTTAAGTGATGAGGGGTCATTGTGAAATTACCTACTTTTGGGTTTTGGTTCATGTGGTAAATTAAGTGCTTTGTATTTCAAGTCTCTAGGGGATCATGAATCATCTGTCCTAACTTGTGTATGTTTAATGGCATAGGTTACTTGAAGAAACAGAAGATGAGGTGGGTTATGCTACTCATATTTTTAATCGAATTCTGGCATTATTAATTATGTTTCTGTTTGCATATTGAAGATGGCACAAATTGATTTTTTAACATATATTCATTGACGTCATAAAATCTTTGGTTCAATTACTCTGTGCAGTTGGCAGAATTGATAAAGAAGGGATCTATTAGAATGGGAGATGTAAGTAAGTTTCTATGTCAAGATCTCAGCAAGCACTGCAGCAAGACAAGGTAATCTCTAATCCAAACACCGTAGTAAACCAAACTCAAGAAAACTCTCACAAATAAAATAGGAAACCATGAACAAGCAACAAATTTGGGAAAAAAGAGGAGAGGATTTCATGGTTTTTGTTTGAACTGTTTCTGCATTCCCATCTCAGTCTCATCTATTATACAACTGCATGAGTCTTCTTTGAAGCAGAACTTCATATAAACCATCTCTACCCGAATCCTTGCTGGTGTCTTATTGATCCTTGTTGCTCAGGAGTTTCCTCATTAACACCTCTTGTAGTTATATGGCCCATTTTTCAAAATCCTACCGATCATCAGTTCTCATCCGTACACAATCCACCAATGGGTTTCTAAAAAAAAGTAATAATAATATACAATAAACCAACCAAATGAAAGATGTTGATACAGTAAGCTGGATCTGTTGTTAGGAGGAAAACCCGCACTGGTTTTTGGTAGATATGGTTTACTTTGTATACAAGACTTGCACTTCCTTGGTATAGACTAAGAACTACTTGACAGCTTTTGGGTGATAACAGTGAATTACTTTTACCACTTACAGTGATCCTCATCTGGCTGACAACGACGACAACGGTGAAGATGATACTAACGATGATGAATCAGACGGAGAGCTCTGAATTATTCAGGTTCTTTGATGATGCAATTCACAAAGAGTTGAAGCTGATAACCAATCGACCTGCTGAAGCTCCATATTTTCTCCTTTATTATTTTATACTCCCTGGAATTGTCAAAGTATGAGTGACAGTCTTTTAACCCACAAAGTTTTGCTTCTA
This sequence comes from Tetracentron sinense, assembly GCA_015143295.1. Taxonomy (NCBI): domain Eukaryota; kingdom Viridiplantae; phylum Streptophyta; class Magnoliopsida; order Trochodendrales; family Trochodendraceae; genus Tetracentron; species Tetracentron sinense. The sequence goes on from CM026574.1 coordinate 22,702,129, forward strand.
AACATTTTCTGGTTTTATACCTGAATGTGTCTCGGCAAAATTTACGCCCCAGTTATCAACAAGAACCTAGACTTTTCAATAATATATGGTTGAATACAAACGCAGCTAAAACTTGCATGTGTTTTATTTGGTGAAATATTTGCACTATGTTCTTGTTGCAACTAGATCACTGCCCCATTCAGAGAAGCTATCTGTTAGTGTGGTGGTACCTTGGACTCTGATTACTCAGATTGATAGTCAGCGGTTCCTGCTAGCACCAAAACATATTGGTTGCCATATTTTATTTGTTGGTATGTTTGTATATCTATGCAACTGCCAGAATTAACAACATTATGATGGTACAGCATTATAACCATCAACTAAGTATATGATGAGATTAATATTAAGTATTATCGATGTAGGGTACAATGTCAGAGTACAGTTGACATTTTAATACAGAAGCATCAGCCTTTGTTTTACTCGTGATGAAGATGAGCCGTCGATGTTGATCTGGAGTGCCTACTATTGCACTGCAGTCTATGAGAATCACAACACTTTCAACTTTGGGGTCAACTAAGATAGTATCTGTTCTAAAGGTTAGTGGGTTAATGCCTAGCATTTGAAACTTGGTTAATAAGGTGGATACAACCATCACCCCCGACCCCCTCTGGATCGAACCCGGAACCTACCAGTGGGGGAGATACACTTACTAGTTACCACTGGGACATGCCCAGGTTGTGTCTGAGTTTTGCATTGAACTCTTAATAGATAGGCAACCCAAAATGTCAGGAAGTGTCATGGACAGAAGGATAAGAGTGCAACAAAATAAAGGTCTACAGGAGGAAGTATGATATATTGATTATTAGACAATCTAATTGATTGGTGATCAGGCTGAGAAATTCTACAGTAGAAATTGAAGCAGCCCCAGTTTCTGTTATCCAATCAAAGACTCTGAGATTAGTAATTGGGGTCTACATATTAATCGTCCATACCAGGTCAAAACGTAAGGTTCAAATGGTTCTATTGATTGATAAACAGCCAATTAGCAGGCAAGAAGATAGCTCATCCACTGAATACTCAAGACTTGAGAACTTCAAATTGAGGGTAAAGCACATTCCTTTGAAGAAAAGTTTTATTCTGGAGACAGAGGCAGAGAGAGAAGAAGTCCATGACGCTACATAATAAATCAATGTTTCTAATTGATACAAAATAATTAAATCTCAGAAGTACAGGATGTTAGCTCAAAATCACATCCTATAGACCTTTATTATTACCCCGGGCGGGTCTAAATGTCAGCCATAACCGAGGGCATCAGTGGCTCAAGAAAGAGCCCCACCAGTGGTAATCTTCAATTTCTAATATTCAGACTGGTGTCCATTCTTCATGAGTCACTATCCAAGACCCCCTGAAGAAAATTCAGCCCTTCAGCCGAAATACTTCTGCTCCGTGCTCGGGATTTAGGGATCTCTATCCGAGGGGGTGGTTCTGGGGAGAAACAGACCACAACAACTGTCAGATTATCACAGGTGTTGCGCTTAAGCGCCTCCCTAACCAGCTCCCTCGAGCATCTCTCTGGATCATTGTGGAGCATCAGCTCCTTCCTCGCGATTGTCACTGCACCCTGGCTGCTCATCACGTCCCACAGGCCATCACATCCCATTATCAGGAACTCATCTTCCTCACTCAGTACTGTTTCCTGCAACTCTGGCTCTGCAATTAAGGGGCAGGTAGAGCCTTTGGGACCCTTCATGTGCCAGTCTCCAAGAGCCCGTGCCACAGATAGTTGGCCATTAAGATAGCCATCATAGACAACACCACCTAGTTTCTCGATTCTTAGTCTTTCTGAAGTGCAGTTAGGTTTGTGGTCTTCTGACAACTCAATTGCTCTACCACGTTTCCCCAATACAGCTCGACAATCCCCAGCATTGGCAATTAACATGGTCCTGCAAGGTGGAAAAATGTCAGGAAAAATAATCTCATGCAGTGACCAATTATCATAAATCATCCACTAACAAGATCCAAAAATGACCAGGATTATTGACATGCCAACACACAAGAAAAGCTAAGGAAATTCTTGTGCCTTAGGTGGAAGCCAGAAGTAATCAATAGTCTCCACCTAGGGTATCCCGTGGGGCAAAAATCAGACCTGATCAGATGATCGTAACTGTCCAATTTATGCATTTGTTTAGGAAGTAGGAAACATAAGGTAAATGATAAATCATCCAGAGAAAAAGCCTAAATTGGGTGATTACAGTCATCCTAGGTCTACCCAATAAGAATAACCAAATTATGGGTCCCAGCCCCATGTGTGTTCCATGTATACAGCAGTGCCAATGAGAATTGCTTCTTCAGGTCTCCAATCCTAATGCACAAATTCGTCCAAATTGTATATCACTCATAGTTCACAGGTGAAATCACCACTTGACGAGATCTTAGCACCAGCAAGAATCGAGTCATCAACCATTGCCAAAGGCAAGTTTTCATGTCAGGGATACTCTGTAATTGAAGAGTAGGGGCCTGAAGAATACTCGGTACCTTATAACTGTTGTCAAAAGAATGGAGATTATATACAAACAAGAACATCACTGCCTCCATTACAAATCACAGGGTTCTTAATGTTAGTATACACATCCAATACTCCTTCTGGATTAATGCTTTTCTTTCGCTGTTCAAAACTCCTCTTTAATAACAATTGGCTTTACAAAACAAGCCATTTAAGAACAAGTCTAATGATGTCAATTTTAAGCAGCATAGATGGACTTCAACCCCAACTTCCCCCCAAAAATAAGGGAAAACAAAAAGATAAATTGAAAACAATTGCATCCTCACCTTCTGAATATAAGGGCAGTCAGAGCAGTGGTGCCAGCGGAGGTGATAAGAGAACTAGCATCTGCAAATGCATGATCAGCTTTCTTATAAGCACTCTTAATAGCCTTCTCCACGCACGCGGGGAAGTGGGGGTCCTCAACTATGAACTTAAGAATGTTCTTTCTGATGAATGATGCGGCATCTATACCGCCATGACCATCAAAAACCTGTCCACATAGACTGATATAAGTAATGGGTATAATAACACTATCCAAGTATTATGACGTAGAATTAACAGGGTCTTAACCATACATTCTCACTGTTAGCCAGTTGGCTGGGACACCTCTTTCAGTTAAATGTGATCAAATAATTGAATGGTTTGGACATTAACCATTTGGTAAATCGCCCACTTTTGGACTACCAGTAAATTTATGCAAAATTATCTAATAAAGGCCACTGATCAAATGGCTAAGAGCATCTCATCGGTGGTGCATTTTTTTAGCTTCCATAGTTCAAGAGGTGGCCCATCAAATAGGATGATACTGACTGAACAGCATGTCTATATCTTGTAAGATATGGACCCATACAACCACACTGTAATCATTCCACCTATAATAGAAATCCTATGATTCATCTGAATGATAAGAGTATCAGTAGATCACTCATCCTGATCTATAATTCATTTGTCTCGGTCTATAGTAGCAGCAACTAATTTACACACACCCCATAGAAAGCTCCAGGAGAAGGGCAGTCTGCAGTTGCACCTAGATGTTCAAGAAGATTATCTATACATATGTGTTCGTCCTCCATGTACTGTTTTGGCCCTATCTCAGAACAACTTCCTGATCGAAACACGGGTAAAAACCCAGATTTCTCATCTGATGGTGACTTTATGCGAGCAATTTCGATATCCAATTCCTAATAGAGGAGCAAAAAGGAGAAGTTAGTGGTAGTACGTTTCCAAAATTCTGCCACAGTAACAGAAAATATATGAAGTGGAACAAATTTTTTTGAAATGCTATGGGTTTCAGCTCAAAAAAGACGAAATCCAATTCCTAGCAGAACGGTGAAAAGGAGAAGTTAGTTGCAGCCCTTTTCCAAAATACTCACAAGAACATAAATTATATATGAAGCAATAACATAAAATTGCTATAGGTTTCAGCTGAAAAATGAATATGGGACGTAACTGTAATCAATCATATGCTTCGCCAAACAATTTATCAGAGTCGAGATTTCAATTTCGAGTAAATAATAAGAGAATGTTTGGGCATTAGAATAAAATTTAATGCACCCAATTAACAAACTCCAAATGGTTGAAGTTACAATTAACTTACCAAGTCAGCCGTGGCAACCATCTGAGCAGTGTTCACACAATGTTGCAAAACCGGGAGGTTCAGTGGAGGTTTTCCAATCTTCATTTGTTTCAAGCTCTCTGAAGTCTCAAAATTTTCATCTTCCACAATAGACACATTGTCCTTACTGTAACCACCTTCTAAGACAGTAAACTGATGTGAGAGATCGGTTCCTGCAGCCATTGTCCCTTCCAAAACCAAAATTCACTTCTATAAAATCGAAATATCAGACAACCCTTTTCTGGAACACTGTAATCCCAAATGACTGTTCAAACTCCATCAAAGTTTAACATTTTCTTAGATCACCCCAAGATAGCCAATGGTTCTCCAACTGAAACAAATTAGACGATTCACAATAATACCCAAATCCTCTAACCGCAATCTTCGAGAAATGCAGTTCTTTTAGATATCAAAAATCCGAAGAAGACAGACAAATTTCCAGGCAATCCTCAACTTAATTCAAATCCCTAGAATATCAAATTCTCAAATCTCCAAGATCATCCAATCCGAAACAAACACAGATGAATCCACCAATAAATATATTCGAATTCACATGCTCAGAACATCGTATCCCTTCAATTCCACCCGATCATACAATCTTCAGAGATATAACCAATTAAATGTTCATTCCACTTCCAGTTTATCCCAAATTCCAGAACAAAATTTTCACAATATTCACCAAATCTCAACTCTTAAATTCTCTCAAAACAAACGAGCTAACAAACCCTAGGTGGCCAGGAGAAAAGGAAAAAATATATAGAAAAGAAGAAGGAAATTCCAAATATTCTACAATTACATAAGAACAAACCTCAACAAAGGCCAGAATTTTTACAGATCGGCAGTAAGGATGAAAATACTTGCCTCTTGTTTCCAGTAGGTATCAAACCAACCCTAAAAAGATCTCTGAAGAACGAAAAGTGGTAGAGAGAGAGAGAGAGAGAAATGGAGGAGAGAGAGAGAGAGAGAAAAACGCGGGCACTTATTCTATATGATTGGCAGGAGACGGTCCCAGGTTTTCCGGTAGCCGTAGTAGCCGTCGGGCCGACGAGATGAACTGACATGTGTATCTCCGCCACTGGAGCTTTTCAGTTTTGACCGGATCGTCTTCTGATAGTATACATGTATTTATGTATGAGTCAGTTTATGAATACTCTTTACCCTTACTAGCAAAACTCCTGTTCAATGCAAGGGCACAAAGTAGAATGAGATAAACATGAATCTTCATGTATTTTAAGATATGTGTGTTTGTATGCGTATGCAAGATAAGGAAGAAAAATCATTACAACTAATGAGATATGAAACGAAAAATACATTAATCGGAGAATCATGAACTCTATATGTATCAAATGTAATCTTCTAACTAGTGGTGTCAATGAGCCAAACCAGCTCAGCTCAGCTCGTCTAAAAAAAAAACGAGCTTGAGCTTTTACTTTGGGTTAGTTGAGCCGAGTCGAGCCTTAAAAGTGAGCTCGAAAAATAAACGAGTCGAGCTTGAACAATAGGTGGCTCAGCTTGGCTCGATTAATTTTATAATAATACTCTTTAAAAATTAAATTTATATTATATATTTAGTATATTTTTTTTAGTAAAATTTATATAGTATACATTAACATGATTATTTTTGTTTAAGTTTTAACTAAGGCTTTCACGTGAGTCACATGACATCTCAAAGAAAAAGATGTCATTTTAATTTTTTTTACTTGAATTTAGTGCTTATCAATGTATTTAAAAAAAAAAAAAATTATCAAGCCGAGCCGAGCCGAGACGAGCTCGAGCTCAATGATCTGTGGACGAGCTGAGCCGAGCCGAGCTGGAGCCTCTTTAAAATTCCAATGAGCCGAGCTCGAGTAGTGCCCAACTCGGCTCGTTGACACCCCTTCGTCCAACCAATTGCGAAAATGAGAAAAATTTAGAAAGAATTTGTAATTGAAATCTAAAATCCGAAACTTCAATTGGTATATAAACCTTAAAACCAAAACATCAAGCACCTCCAAAATCATTTGATTAAAAAGTAAATAAACTTTGTAAGAGAATGATACAAATTTAGGAAGTAGCCTACAGGAAAAAATTAATGAAAAATCTGATTCTTTTAAGAATCAAAATTGATAAAATATAATTATAAAATTGTAAGGTTTCTCATCTTCTATGAAATTCAGTTGGTATAAACCATAAAACAAAAATATCAAGAGACCAAATCCTCTACAGTGATAACCGGATTTGGCAAATCTGGTAATCACCCCTGAGGTCGCCATGTGTCCCTTTTGAAACCCCTTAACTATAGTTAAGATCCACCGACCCCTAGGATTCATCGACCCATCCTTGGTTTTTAGAAAAAATATTAATTCTTTTTTTAATATTAAAAAAAAAGGTATAAAGTGGGTAGTTAAGAGATGATATTTATGAGTCCCACTTAAGTGGATTTGAGACTTGGGGAGAGAGAAGAGGTCTTTGTTGAGTAGAAGATTCTGTTGGGGCATGGGAGAGAGTTAATAATGGAGAGAGAAAATGAGAAGTTAAGAGAGGGTATTTGACTCCCACTATATGATAATGTGGCATCACAAACCTTAAAATGGAGATAAAAAAGGATGTCACCTAGGCATCCTATTTCTATAGTATATAATATAGATTTATTTGAATGAAATGATTAGGATTCGAGAGTATATTTGGAAGTACCCATAGATTGATTATAAGTTGTTGTTTGGATCCCTACAATTGAGAAATGGATGGTCTCAAATTCTAAATTGGTACCTCTGAGTTCACATCCCATTCAAATTTGTTTTGAATTCGATTTGATCAATATTAAATTTCAAAAAATAATTTTTATTCATATAGACAAATTATAATTTTTATATAAATAAAAGTAAATATAATAATTTATACATTAAAAACTTAATTCATTATATATATATATATATATATATATATATATATATACACACACACAAAATTTGAAATAAGATCTTAAAGATCACCATATATATATCTAATTCGAGGGCGAAGACCTGCCAAGTTTCAAAGTTTCACTCCTCTTAGAAGTGTTCATAACCATTAAATGTTGGTGTGTGTCTCTACATCCCACACAGTATTAAAAGAGGAATAAATGTAAGATGAGATGCACTAAATCATAGTTGTATCTCATCACAATTATAATCTTGGATTGTTAATTTTAGGATTAGGCAAATGATTATTTTTAAGATTATCTTTCTAGAATAGGAGTACATCTCATTTTACATTTATTTCCCTCATACACATTACATATGGACCAAACTTGTATCACAAAAATAATAGAGATATGGGCCACATTGTTTGTAATATTTGAGAAAAACAATGTTAATTAGTGAAGTCGTACCTTTTTTTCTTAAGGTGATTTGGACTTTTGTGTTGAGGTTTGTGGCTAAAACTGGTGGAAGGGAGATCGACAGTGGGGAAGTCGGTCAATCGGGTTGCAAATTGGTCTATGTGCTCGGTGAAACCAAGTCCAAAATCCAGTAGGTATTTTAGTCGATTAGACCCAATGTCGGTTGACCGTTTTCATGGAACTTACATGTTTGGTCCAAATTTGGCATGCTGCACAAATTTGGAATTTTCTAATTGTTTAGGGCTCTGATGTAAGCTTATAAATATGTGCTTATAGATCTAATGTTTCACGGTAGAGATAATAAAAAGTGATTAAACACTCTAGGGTTTGGAGAAATGTTTAAGAGAAAGAGATAGGAATTCTTCTTTGAATTCTTTGAGAAAATGACTTAAGAGAGGTGTACAAGGATATCTGGGTTTGGGTTGAGATTTAATCTGAATGGAGAGAGTGTTTCTCTATTGGTTTCTCAAGGTTTCTCGAAAATGAAAGAATTAATCGGATATTGGCCCGTGAAGTAGGCAGGTTACTGTCGAACCACGTAAATTATCTTATGTCATCTTTACTATTTTTTCTTTGTGTATCCTTATCTACCTTTTTCATTTGATCGGTTCTCTTGGTCTCTCCCAACATTGTGATTATGCTAACCACGTGATTCGATCCGGTCGACCCTCTCGCCTGAAGAATACACTGTAGACGGAAGGGTAGGTGTGTAAACAAAATGATCTTAGGTTGATACAAAAGGCACAATAGTTAATTATATGGGTATTTATTATTATTATTATACACACCATGGGACTAGCCCAGTGATAGTGTATCCTCTCCTTAGGAGGGTGAATCCAGGATCGAGTCCCGTCAGGTGGGCATTGTTTTTTTTTTTTTTTTTTTTGGTCTTCTGGTGGGCATTGTTGATTTCCCCACAATTTGAGTTGAATAGATACTAACCCTAACCCTAGACTATGCAAAAAAACAATAATTTATTATTATTATAAATAATCATGTGTTATTAAAAATCACAAAAAAAAATCATTGTCTACACAGAGAAGTGGAAAAGCACATAGTGTGACGGATATTGTTTTGATAGATGATCAAATGACCAACTTATCATCCATAAGAACTAATCTCTCCTTTATGGGGTGGGCATTGGATTACCTATGGTGGACGTTTGAGGTGGGCGCTCGGGCATCCACACACCATTTGACATGTACATGTTGATAAAAAGGGGAGAAGTCATTTCATTTTCTCCCCATGTTTTTGACTTCTCTCCACTTGATATCTCTTCCCTTTTTATCGCCACATGTTGGATGGTCTGTGGATGCCCAAGTGCCCACCTCAGCCGTCCGGCAAAGATAATCCGAAGCCTATGGGGTGTATGATTGTCAGAGTCGCCTTCTGATAACAACCTTAAAATGCAAAATTATCTTTACTTTAAAGGCATTATCGTTTGTCTCTTGTGCATAATTCCGTTCTTACACGTAGAATGTTTTGTCTTCTCCTCATTATTGCTTAGAACATGTTTTTTCTAATGAAAATGATATATTATGCATGCATTCATATGAGTCTTGATGATCAAGTTATATCATTTTCTTTTAAAATGACTTATTACATGTACTTTTCATTATAGGAGCCCCAGACGAATGGTTCTCGAGAGTCGGGATCTCCCATGATCATAATCATCACCCTCTAGGTCATCATTATGATCTAGATCGAGCATTTGAAAGAGATCGATGGTCAAAAGGAACCCCGAAGAGAGAGATACCCAATAAAAGCCCACAATCAAAGATAATCAAACTCACTCAATCAAATATTAGACATTGGATGAAGATCAATGACTTAAGCTGATGGAGAATAATGGAAATTGTAGTTGGTGGCATGAGCTTGTAATTAAGTGTTGTAACTAGGGGTATTTTGGGTATTTAGTTGATCACTTTTCTTTCATTCTTTCTTTTTCCCTCATGGGCGGTTCTGCTCAGGTAGCTGAAGTTGAAGGCATTCGAGCGGGTGTTCAGGTGCTGATAAACCATAGTTGGCCTAAAGCGGTGGTGGAATCAGATTCGAAAGAAATCATTGAAAATCTGGGTGAAGCCCCAATCCCTTGTCATCTGGAGATCTACCCGATTTTGGAGGACATCAAGGTTTTGCTGAGCAGGAGTGACACAATTATTTTCCAATATGTCACTCGCAAGGCAAATACTATGGCCCATGGGCTTGCCCAACAGGCCCTTAATTCTAGTATTCGGTGTCCTGTTTCATCGTGGATCCCTAGGCCTGCTAGCAACAGTCCTAGCACCTCATCTGTACATATCTCTATTTGAATGATAGTGGCTCTTTTGCCAAAATTTTTTTTTCTTTATTCTCTTTATATATTTTTTCTCTCTCTCTCTTTCTCTTTCTTTTCTTTCTTATCTCTTTTGTTACCACCTTAAATATCTACATGTCCTAAATATGACACATGACATCACACATTCACAAGAGCAATTTGTATGGTTCTCTAGCCTTGAGCTTTCCTCTCTCTTTCCTCTTTCATTTTCTCTCTCTTCTCTTTCATTTCTTTCTTTTTTACCTATAAATACTCACACCTCTCTCTTTAAAGGGGATCATCCATAAGGTAGAAGTGCTCTAAATTCTTCATTTTTAGTCTAATTTCTTGGGGTGAATTTTAGTTTTTATTTATTTATGTTTTTCTTTCAAACATTGCAAGTCTTGTTTTTCATAAATATAATTGAGCATTTATTTAATTTAGTAGTTGTTTAATTCATTCTCTTCCTTTTCTTTTAACAATTTATTTTATTTTATTTTATTTTAATTACCTTTTCATGGAAGGCTGAGAACCCTCCCATCAAGGAGAGGGGTCCGCTCTATGAAGAAGTAGATTAATCACTTCTTGTTATTATTTAATTCTCTTGCAATGCAATCGCACATAAGGTTAGAATTCTTTTAAGTTGTTTTTTTTAGTGAGAACTAGATTGCTAATTTTTTCATTAAATTGAGATTCATGCAATGCTTGCCTCTAACATTTAAAACAATGTAAAAATACTTAAATTTGATTTTATTTTAACTTATTAAAAATTTATATATTGGTTCCAAGTCGAAGGAATAGATATCTTCACTATAAGAAATCATTTCCATTTCTATGACTTAAATCATTATATTAATTATTATTAAGTTATTTAAAATTTTAATTTCATATTTTTCATTTGAAAGAAATAAAGTCTTCTCTCCTCATTTGAGTAAAAAATTGATAAAACAATAAAGATGAGATTTATACAACTTTATAGTAGTAATCATTCTCCTTGAGTTTCATGTCCATATGAACACTATGCATCTAGTTCTCAAAAGAAAATGCATATTGTCATCAAATGATAGAACTGGACTTTATAAGTCCCAGCAAAAGAACGACCCTTATTTTCTATTCTTCTAGGCTTGACGCTTGATGTTGTTAATACAATCCGCCAGAGAGGTAGTATTATTCTCTGTCAAGGGGGTGTAGATATGCTTATGGGCTAGTCGCCAGATGGTTGTGGCAATTGGGCAAAATTGAATAGGTGCATGGTGTTCTGTTTCCTCCGCTTTGTCACACGAAGGGCGTGCTGGATTAATGTTAATGCACCTTTTAATACGTAAGCTCCGATCGAGTTGGTAGTATGTTCCTGCACATTAACCACATAAAATGGTTAATCTTGGGAGGGCATTTTGCCGGAGCTCATCCTTTAGTGGACATAGAATTTGTATGAGTGTGGTTTATCCACATTGCTGATTTCATGAAAAATATCCCCTCAGCAGATAGCCCGCAACACATTTAATCCACCAAATCGAAAGAAAAAATATAGGGATGTTATGTGGAAAAAAAATGATCTTGGGGTTCAAAAATAATACAGACAAATTTAAAAGTAATTCAAAATCACAATACAAGACATGTGCATGATTCATTCCAATAAGGTTACATTCACTGGCGAAGATAATCAATTTTTTATTATTATTATGTAGAGATTACATGGTACCAAATTATTCACTCTCAAATACCGAGAGTCCGCTCTATGAGAGTTACTAAGATTAGTTGTGAGCACGCTCTTCTTCCCAAGAGCTTCTCATTCTCCAAAGAGTCACCACTCTTCTTCCCAAGAGTCACCCGCTCTTCACAAGAACTATTAAAGTTCTCCTCGAGAGAAACCCGCTCTCCCTGAAAGAGCTAAACACTCACATATTCATAGCTTATCTTATAAGCCTACATGCTTGACCCATTTATAAATATAAAATCAAATCCTAAATTAACTAGGATTTCTCCAAAATGTAATCCTAAAAGACAACTCCATAATAATAGAATTTTATAATAAATAGAATTCTAGGCAAATTCAACAAGGGATTTGTTTGATCATCATGATAACATCCTGATTCTAGGCAAATACACTTATTTATTTGTGCTAGTAACAGTGTGTATACCCTATGTGAGTGGGCTGGGATCCATTCACATGAGTTGTGGTGGGGTTCTTGGGACGAACAATATCATAGCCCGCAATACTCTTACTCATAGATTTTGTGATTAGTAAAAATTTTCCATTCTAATTTAGCCATAAAGCTAAAGTGAAATCATCACACCGCCTCATGATTTGGCAAAAGAGGTATGAGGTATGGGAAATAGTTAACGGACCCATGGATTCCATTACCAAACCTAAGGCATCCACTAGGTGGATGCGGATGCCTTAGGTTTGGTAATGGAATCCACCTATCACTACTCATGAGGTATTTTTTAAGTTTGACCGCCTGTCTTCTTGTTGTTTGTCTTGTATTCAGCTTGTTACAAAAGAAGTTGGCCCTCACCAGATGAAATCCGTTCATCTGGCTTCCATCCCATAGGTCAACACATTTCCCTCTTGACACTTCTTAACTATGATTAAGGTTTACTAATCCTTAGGGTTCAACCATGTACCCTTAGTTTTTAGAAAAAATATTTTTTAAAAATTAACTACGGGAGTTAAAATTTCATAACCTAGGATAAAACCACGGTTAAAGGGGCTACGTGAGTAAGCAAGGTGGTTTTGGTCTGGTAGGGCTAGACCAATGTCACCTGGTTCGTTGGTTTGAATTTGGGTTCACGATTCGCAATTCGTCACTTTAGAACGAACCTGGTTCGTTAGGGGTAGGATGAGATAATTCATTTTTCGGCTTGCTTAGATTCTTTAGTTTGGTTCGCTAGCTTCTTGAATCACTACTTAAGCATGTAAATAAAATATATATTTTATAATATTATTCTACTAATAAAAGTACAAGGAGTAACCTAAACTCTATGTAGACAAAATTAACCTTCACTTTACTTTATTATTAATAAATAAAACATTATATTAATAAATAAAGAGAAAAGTTTAGAATTAATTTGTATAGTAGTTCTTAGGGATAGTATGATCATTAGAAATTTCATTAATGACATTCTATGTTAATAACGAGCAATTGCAGTATGACTCCTCATCAGTCCATACGACACAACTCCTTAGTCTAGGGATCAGGTCCAGGGAAGGGGTAAAGGGTGCTCGACAAGGGTGGCAATGAATATCCCTATGTTCTTATATATGCAATATTCTAAAGACAACCCATTCATCCTGCAATTAATCATATACCAAAGAAGGAAATAGGGTGTATATAAAATCTCAACAAACATGAAAAGAGATATGTACAGATCAAAAACCCATGCATCAAAGTTCATTTAAAAGAAATTAGGTCAGGGAGGAGATAAAGTCTACCTTTGCAGTCTTAGGGAGATTGTAGTAAGAGAGTTTGCCTTTCTGTGTGTATTCATCCATGACCTAGTTGGTTTTCTCTTCTTTAGGAGCTCTCCCTTGTAGAAAACAAGGGACTTCTTCATCCCAACAAGGCATCCTTTCCCCTTGTAAATCTCCATCTTTTCCTGTGGTCTTCAAGTAATCGGATTCTGTCACTCTGTTGGTTCTCATGCCCGTTGGGTACTTCTTATCTCTCTGAAAAAACAAGTATCATTCCTTTTCTACTATCTTAGCTGTTTCTGAGTTAGAGTCTTTTGGTTTCAATAACATGTGCGCGTTTTAAATTAAAAAATATATATATAAATAAAGTAAAATAAATATGAAATAAAAATAGATCAAACAAAACTATTAAATGGATGAATCATTCTACTAATAAAAGTACCCTTAAACCTTACTTTATTTAGTTCTAAAATAAATTTTATTATTATATTTACTATTATGTGGAACCCATTAATTATAATTTCATTTAGAAGTAGAGTTTGATTAGAATCCTTCTATTGTTAAAGTAATACTAAACTATTTATAATTAGAAAGAGTTTAGAATTCTTATTAAATTAGAACTCTAAACTGGTAATAGTGTTTCCACGTTTTACCGAATCCAACCACAATATGTATAGTTTAACTTCTTCCTTGTTTGTTTGTGGCTCAAGGAGTAATTGATACATCTGAAGGGTGAGTTCCTTCTTAGAAACATAATTGGATTCAACTTTGAAATGCTCATCTGGACCGCTTCTTCTCCTTTCTTTTGTTTTATTTTGTTTTACTTGAATACAAACTGTGGTTAGCAGGTGTGGCGCAAGCTTTGCAATTGAGATTGTGTTCACCGGTTGGTGATCAACTTAGCATTGACGGACATTGAAATAGTCAACAGTTTTCTCTTTACATGCCCTTTCTAACTTTGCTCCATAGATCTAACCAATCTCAATTTTAGACCTTATAATATGAAAAATCTTAGAATTAGTAACTTTTCATTCTATACTCAACTAAGTTCTCAAACAATTTCTTTCTTTTTAAAGAAATTATTGGTAAATATACTTTCTAGAATTTTTAAAAATTTTATTTATATCATTTTGTACGTGCTCAGTATTTAAGAATATTTCTTAAAAGCCCTTATATTTTAATTTTTCTTTTTTTGTAAAAAAAACTATCATACGAGTTAACACTAACTTAGAGAGAATTTTTAAAAGGAAAATTATTGATCAAATAAATTTGAGCTCTCTAAATATTAGGATTTTTCATTATAATTCTTGCTAATAACTCATGCTTTTGTGACTTGGAAGTTATTTCTTCTTTAGTTTGACTTTATATGATGCACGCATCTCTCTTCATCTAAATAAATGAACAGAGTTTGGTGATCTTATCGCTAAAAATTGTTTCCCCTTTAGTTTGACTTTACAAATAAATATTGAATAGAGTCAGGAGATCTTCTTCTTGCTAGGATCTAACCAATGACTATGCTACGGAAACAATTTATGTTTTCCTTCATTTCTTATCTTTTTGTTTTTTGCTCCCTAAAATCAATAAAATAAAAACACACTTCATAGAAATTAAAGAGTTAAAAATAGAGTAGATTAAAGGTAAAGACATGTTTGGTTTTAAATTGATATATTATTTAGACTTGATTCTTAGAGTAAATACTTTAGTAAATTCAACCCTAAAAAAATTATTAGGTAAAGACTTGATTCATGTTAGCTTTCATTTGTAATTTTTTCACATAATTTAAAAAATTAGTATATTTTGTAATCGTTTTAGAAAATTCAGTTGAGGCTAAAAGGTAAATTATTGAAAAAAAATTACGTGCGAAGCACGTGCATTCTTACTAGTATTATAAAAATATATATCTTTTAAGCATGTAAACAATATATTATAAATACTTATTTGAAAATAATTTTTAAAAAATGTTTTTTTATGAATGGTTTGTGAACTCAAAGTATAAATTTGTCGAACTTAATGAAATATATCAACTAATTTGAATAAAAAATTTGACAAATTAAGATTGTTTTGAAACCACTACGTGATTCGTTCAGTTCGTTGTTTGCTATAGCATGTAGCGAACTTGGTAACCCTGGGTCAGACCAAATCTGATCTCGTGGATTTGTGTTGTTTGCAATCGGTTTGAGAGAACAGATTTGGTCCCGCACTTGCCAAACCTCACTCACAAAACCTCTTTAACTACCCTTCTAATTGTGAATTAGAAATTATAACTCTTAAAGCTAAATTTTTTTTGTTCTGAAAACCAAAGTTAGATCGTTGAAACTTAAGGATTAATGAATCTCAACCACATTTAAGGGCATGTGGGATGGGGCATGACGGTTTTGGTAGGGCGAGGGCCAACCAAATCCCATCCCGTCTGTAGCTTTGTTTACTGTACCACGTGAACCAATCAGAGGCAGCCGTTTTATCAAATTACAGCTTTGATTGAGAATCTAGCTTTGATCGGTAAACATCCACATGTTTAACGTTTTGGGTTTTTCTTATAATATATCTATGAGTCGTATTCTTCTCCGGTTGTAACCGGTTTTCCCGAAATCAGTTACACTATGAGGTGGCCATGTGTCCCTTTGACATTTCTTAACTGTGGTTAAGATTCATTCACCCCTAGGTTTCACCCAATTATCTTTGGTTTTTGAAAAAAAATAATAAAAAAAATTATTAACTGTGGTTAAAATTCACCAACTCATAGGGTTAATTTTTTTTAATAAAAACCAAAGATAGGTGGGTGAGCCCTAGGAGTGGGTGAATCTGAACCATAGTTAAGAGGTTTAAGAAAAGACACGTGGCAACCATAAGGTTGTAACTGATTTTGCCAAAACCGGTCACAACTAGACAACTAGAGAAGATTACGAGTGCATATCCATATATCTCCAAAGTCTTCTTCACAGGATGCTAAGACAAAAAGGCGGAATAATTTCTTTTTGACTTCATCTAATACATGGGTCCGGCCGGGCCTTTCTCTCTCTCAGGAGTCAGGATCATAAAATAATCCAAGGACTACATCGACAAAAGCCTCTCTGTCTAGATTTTTTCTCTTTTTTTCATTTTTACCTGGTTGTGGAGAAAAAATTGTTAAATAGATGAAAGTAAATAAAAGAACAGAATTTTTTTGTTTTCCTCAATATATATATATATATATATATATATATATATATATATATATATTATTTTACCTATTTTCTCGGCAATTAAACACTATTTTTCAATTTATTTTTGAAAAATAGTTAACATACCCGTGGTTCCCAATTTGAAACGGAATGGCCGATCGTCATTAATTAGTCATTGCCATAATTTTAAATAGGGAAATAGTTAACGTACCCATGAAATCTATTTCTAAACCTAAGGCACCGCCTCATTGGTGGATGCCTCCCTCTTAAATACTCATCAATGTGGTGGATGCCCCATCTCGCCATAGTTGGTGAGTATTTAAGAGGGAGGAATCCACCAATGAGGTGGTGCCTTAGGTTTAGAAATGGATTTCATGGTATACCTCTCACTACTCTTTTAAATACTCACCTAAAGTAGTTATGATTCACTCACCCCTAAGGTTAAGCAATCCAACCATGGTTTTTCAAAAATAAAATAACCAAAATCTTAGTTTTAATTTAGTTAAGCTTAATCAAGGTTAAAAAAAGTGTTAAAAGGGATACAAGGACGCAAGGTAAGATATGAAACAGACCCATGAGTTCACTAAGCAGTGTTCTATATTTTTTGTTTGTTAAATATACCCATTACTTTTTCTTTTTTTTAACTTGAAATTCTCTCCAGTTATAACTGGAGTCCGATTATGTCATTGAGTTCGTCATGTGTCCCTTTTGACATCCCTTAACTATGGTTAAGATTCACCCACCTTTAGGGTTCACCCACCTATTCTTGATTTTTGGAAAAAATCTTATTTTTTTTTAAGCTTATGTTAAAATTTACTAACTCGTATGGTTAAATATTTTTAATATTTTAAAAAAAACTAAAGATAGGTGAGTGAATCTTAACCATTTGTTAAAGGGTGTGAAAAGGGGTTTATAAGAGTCCAATTATAACCGGAAAGATTTTCAAGTCTTTTTTTTTTCTTTTTGGTACGTGGATACAGCTAGAGCGCTAGATCACATTCCCATTTTAGAGGGGTATCATTTATTTATTTATTTATTATTTTTTTGGTATGAGACACGGTTAAGCCGCAACCCCGGTTAGCACGTTAGTATCTGTTCTAAGCTAAAGGCAAGTGGAGAGTGCAACTCACTCTCATCCTCTCGGGAATAGAACCCAGAACCTCCTTCCTAAGGAAAGGATACACCTACCTGGGCTTTTCCCAGGGTGTGTAGGGTAGCATATGTTCATTTGTTAGAAATTAGACGCCCAACATTTTAGCGAATTTAGATGCTTAAGAGCATTCCTAGCAGCTTGGTTATTTTGGTGAGTCAAACCACAAAAAAAAATGCAAAAAAAGGTCTCTAGTAGCCTCTTCAAAGTAATCATTTTGGTTTGATGAGTGTATAGTACTCACCAAGTTTGGTATTGACCGGTACTGTACACTCACCAAACCAAATATTTCTCTTCCTTCCTTTTTTGTGGTCCCACATAAATAATAAAATAATGTTTTTCTCTCTCTTCTTTTATTGTGGTCTCACACAAATATAATAAAATAATGTTTTTCTCTCCTTTCTTTTTTTTGTTAAATTTATGAGACTGTTGTGATTGTTTTAAAAAAGTGGATAACCAAAATAGAAAAAAGTAGGTTTTGGTTGTTTTGGTGAGTAAAATTTGGTGAGGCTGCTAGGAATGCTCTAAGAACATTCCTAGCAGCCTCATCAAAATAGCTTTTTGGTTATTTTAGTGAGGTAAATCATTGAAAATGACAAAAATGACCTCTCAGCAGCCTCATCAAAATGACAATTTTTGTTTGGTCTTGGTAAGTACTGTACACTCACCAAAGCTAAATATTTCTCACTTCCTTTATTATGGTCTCACACAAATAATAAAATAAAAGTTCATCTCTCCATTCGTACTATTGTGATTCCACACAAATAATAAAATAATGTGAGTTTTTACTATTTTGATGAGACTGTTGAGAGTGTTTTAAAAAAATGGATAGCTAAAATAAGAAAAAGTGAGTTTTGACTATTTTGGTGAGTAAAATTTGGTGAGACTGCTAGGAATGTTCTAAGTTTTTTTTTGGTAAACTCAATCATATCATAAGGCAATGACCGAAGGCAAATACAAGGGAGGAATGTTCTAAGTTAACCCTCTGGGGAATGGAATCAGAACCTCCTTCTTAAGGAAGGGATACACCTACCACCCAGAGTGTGTGTACATTATCATATGTTCATTTGTTAGAATGTAGACGCCTAACATTTTAGCGAATTTAGATGCTTAATATGTTATCTAATCAACATCACATCAACTACTTGTAGAAATGAATCTAGGACCCAACCAGCCCCACCACTGACAAAGATCGAGCAAATATCCTTAGTAATTTGGTTGTTCTCTAATCCTTTTAAAGATACAAGAGTACCAGTACCTCATCCGGATCCGGCCATCCCAATGCTCATCCATTTGTTTTCCAAAACTTCTTCCCATTGTCCCCATTCCCCACATGTAATGTGCTCATGCTTGTTCCAATAAGAACGACTTGAAATTCTCTACGGTAATAAGTAATAACCGACTCCTAGGACTCCGGTGACGTCCCACATAACAACAGCGTCCCTTTTAATATCCCTTAATTATGGTTAAAATTTACTAATCTTGAACATTTAACCTTAGTTTTAAGAAGAAAATATTAACTCTAACCGTTAAAGTTGTTAACGAGACTTAGAAGAAAGCTTTTGTGTTGTGTGACTGGACAAGGACCCTCAATATTCCTAATAAATAGTGGCCACCTACTCACAAATTTGCATTTATTTCCTTCCTTCATTGAGCTAGTTTATCTTCTTTAAAATGGAAGCTGACCAGTGCTGAAGCTAATGAGTAAGTAACTACCTCGATTCCTTCTGAATACAAGCTTTATCTCTTCTGAGTATTCCTGCTTTTCTTACTCCTTGACCTTTTTGCATAAATGCATCCTCTTTTTATCTAGAAAGGGGCTTGGATGATTCTCTCTAATACCTGATCTGACTTTTTAATTTCTTAATTTTTTTTTTTTGTTCTTTCCAGGTACACTATTTTAGCAGAAAAGATCTTGTTTTCCCTTCTGTTGCTTTGCACTTTGATGGGTAGTTTCTTGTTTTCTCATGAGTTCTTTTAGTTTGATTTATCTTTTTCTTTAGATGTTGGTTTTGTTCATTGAACTGAATACTCGTGATTTGAGCTTATATTAGTTAGGATTTTCATGGGTATTTTTCGATTTCCCAGGAAATTTTGTTTGGAATTAGTTTAGTTTTCCAGTGTCTTGTTATTTCTCCTCCATTTGGAGATTGGGGTTTGGAGCTTTGAGCCCAAGTACTATTCTTTTTGCTCTGTGTTCTTGAAAGCCTTGTTTCTATTTTGCTCCTTAAGGCTTTGACGGGGTATTCGTAATTCTCCCTTGTCTTTTAAGTTTGCATTGGCGTTTGGATTTTGGGTTTCCCTTTGCTTCTCTCATATTGGAGTATTTTCTGTTTCATTGAGGGAACAGGGTGAGAATTTTGGGCATTTCATTATCATTCACCATGAATCTAGTTTGGTTTCTACCCTTACTGGTTTTCTATTGTGGGGTGTTCTCAAATGGGGTTAGTACAAATTTTTCTTCAAGACCCGCTGTTGTAAGTGTTGGGGCTATTTTCACTTTTGATTCTATAATTGGGAAAGTAGCAAAGGTTGCAATGGAGACTGCTGTTGAAGATGTGAACAATTCTACCGTTCTTGGTGGAACCAAACTGAACCTTACAATGCAGGATGCGAACTATAGTGGCTTTCTTGGCATTGTTGAGGGTACTTTGTTCTAACACCTCCTGTTTGTTGTTCTATGCTTAGGGCTGTAAACGGAGCGAATTCGAAGTGGATACTACACTGTCCGTATCCTACACTGTCCGTATCCGATTTGATTACTAATATCTACTATCCAAATTTGGATATGGTGGATAGTAAAAAATAAATTTAGTATCTATGTCCGCTATATTCGACCAAATTCGGATGTCATTCAAATTCGTCCGATAACAGAAACCGAAGTCGGATAATATCCGGTTACATTTTCGAAATATCCGAACTTATTCATATGTACGGGTAGTTTTGTAAAGACATAATAGTATATATAATAATATTAATTATACATATAAAATACTAATCAGATGGATATTTAGCGGAGTGGATACACCACTAATCCAAATCCGCTCTGATTATTAAGTGAATATCATTTTACTATCCGAATTTGATCCACTGGATATTTATTCGGATAATTATCCAACTATTCGGATATAGATTTATATAGATTTGATTCGGATTTGGATAATGTTCAGATCCATTTACAGCCCTATCTATGCTTGCCTAGTTTCCTACTTTATGGATGCATCAGTCAGTCCTCACCTTATTTTGACTATGAATCTAATTTAAACTATGGCCCTTATATTTCGAATTTCACGACTGATTACAGCATTGCAGTTTATGGAAACCGATACTGTGGCTATCATTGGCCCCCAGTCCTCAGTTATGTCGCATGTAATCTCGCATGTTGCAAATGAACTCCAAGTCCCTCTATTATCATTTGCAGCAACAGACCCCACCCTCTCTTCACTTCAGTACCCCTTCTTTGTTAGGACAACACAGAATGATCTGTTCCAGATGGCTGCAATTGCGGAAATGATTGACTACTATAATTGGAGAGAGGTAATTGCAATATTCATTGATGACGATTTTGGAAGAAATGGGGTAACCGCATTAGGGGATAAACTTGCCGAGAGACGCTGTAAGATCTCTTATAAAGCAGCTATGAACCTTAAAGTAAGCCGGGATGACATTACAGATGTACTGGTGAAGGTGGCATTGATGGAGTCCCGGGTTCTTGTTCTGCACACTTATCCCGAATTGGGTCTCGAGGTATTCGATGTGGCAAACTATCTCGGAATGATGGGACCTGGATATGTGTGGATAGCTACCAATTGGCTCTCTACTCTAATAGATACTAATTCTCCCCTCCCTTCGGAGACAATGAATTTGATCCAAGGAGTTCTCACATTGCGTATGTACACACCGGACTCAGCACCAAAAAGAAATTTTATCTCTAGGTGGAGAAACTTGACTAGTAAAAGGATGGCAGATGACCCTTTTGGGTTGAGTACTTATGGTTTATACACCTATGATACTGTATGGCTTCTTGCTCACGCCATTAGTTCGTTCTTCGATCGGGGTGGAACTATTTCATTTTCAAATGATTCGAGGTTAGAAGATATACGAAGAGGGAGTATGCACCTTGAGGTAATGAGCATCTTTAATGGAGGGAAGCTGTTGCTTAAGAGCATATTACAGAGTAGTCTGACTGGTTTAACTGGACGGATTCAGTTTACTTCAGATGGGTCCCTCATTCATCCTGCATATGACGTTATCAACGTGATTGGGACTGGGTACCGGAGGATTGGTTACTGGTCTAACTATTCTGGGTTGTCGGTCGTGCCACCGGATGTGCTCTACACAAAGCCTCCTAACCGTTCAATTGCAAATCAACAACTATACAGTGTAATCTGGCCTGGGCAATCATTGGATAGGCCTCGTGGGTGGGTCTTCCCAAACAACGGAAGGCAATTGAGAATTGGTGTTCCTAATCGTGTTAGTTATCGTGAATTTGTCTCACAAGTACGAGGCACTGATATGATCAAGGGGTACTGCATTGATGTATTTACGGCTGCTTTGAACTTGTTACCATATGGTGTTCCGTATAAGTTAATCCCGTATGGAGACGGTCATAAGAACCCGAGTTACAATGAGCTTGTGCAATTGATCACAACGGATGTGAGTATGAAATAAAAAAATTTATTAATGGAAGTCTGGAGATGCATATGAGTAGGTTATTTTTCACTAATTTTCTGAGTTTGCTTGTTTTAGTTCTTTGATGCCGTGATAGGTGACATTGCAATTGTCACTGATCGGACAAGGATTGCGGATTTTACACAGCCATACATCGAGTCTGGGCTAGTCGTAGTGGCCCCTGTTAGGAAGTTGAACTCGAGCGCTTGGGCTTTCTTGAGGCCATTCACTCCATTGATGTGGTGCGTCACGGGTGTTTTTTTCCTTCTTGTAGGAGCAGTTGTGTGGATATTGGAGCATAGAATGAACGATGAGTTCCGGGGTCCTCCTAAAAAACAAGCCATTACTATATTATGGTGAGTACCTAAGAAACCATATGAATTTGAGTACATATTCTTAAATATGAACTATATAAGGGTCATATGATATTTCTCTCATGTAAACATAGTGCTTTGTCAGATTTTCTCTCTCTAACAGAGCAGAACTTATCAAATAAAAGACCCAAATGGGTTGAATGTAGATAATATGACAATCTTCAAGTTCAGTTTATAACAAACTTTACAGTTTATCTCAATCTGCAATCAATGTTTGGTTTCCTCTAGAGTATTATATCCTCGTAAAAAATTCCATTTTGATACCAGCTGAACCTTAATTCTCTAGATGAACATCTCCCTACTATCTGATCACCTGTTTTGTTCTTACCTTGCAGGTTTAGCTTCTCGACTTTGTTCTTCGCCCATAGTAAGTGAAATAACACTGCGTGAGTAATCTTGTCCACTTACTGCAGTTGTAAAGGTAGTCTTATCAAGTTGCACTTCTATTTCTGTAGGAGAGAATACTGTGAGCACCTTGGGTCGCCTAGTACTGATCGTATGGCTATTTGTAGTTCTGATAATCAACTCCAGCTACACTGCAAGCCTGACCTCAATCCTTACAGTGCAACAGTTATCTTCGCCCATCAAAGGAATTGAAAGTCTATTAATGACCAATGAGCCCATTGGCTTCCAACAGGGTTCTTTTGCCGAAAACTATCTGAGTGTGGAACTCAATATCCCCAAATCTAGACTTGTTCCTCTTGGTTCCCCAGAAGAATATGCTAGAGCACTCAAAGAGGGTCCCAAGAAGGGTGGTGTTGCTGCTGTGGTCGATGAGCGTGCATACATAGAACTCTTCCTCTCAAGCCACTGCGAATTCACAATTGTAGGTCAAGAGTTCACCAAAAATGGGTGGGGATTCGTAAGTATCATATCAATAACCCATATTCTTTTCAGAAGTTTCCCATGGCTCACCCATAACACCATGCTTATTAGGACAAACTATTGAGTTAAATTATCTGTTTCTCCTTTATCCTCTTATACATGCATACATGTGTATAGTTTGCAAGTAGTTATGATTCACAAAACTAAGAAACAGAACAAATTTTAATACATAATTATTTTGTTGAGGCAAAAAAAAGAGAAGTCAAAATGACTATATATACCAAAATTGCCCCCCCCCCCCCCCCCCCCCTCTCTCTCTTTAAAGCCCTTCATTTCATTGTTTCCATTTTTAAATCTTGCAAAAGATTTGTGATTATTTCTATTGCTACATCTTGAGTTGAATATACATATTTTGCAACTTTTTGATGCATTTTCATAGGGTTAAGTTGTTAAACATGATGCCCAGAAAAGTCATTTAGATTGTTAGAACGTTATTAATTTGATTAATATAAGCTTCTTCTTAATCTATTATGTATTTATTATGGGTAATTGACCATGATCATGAGATGATTTATACGATATGAGATATCGATAAAGGTCCATAGGATATATTGTAGGAAAGTTATGTGATTAGATTATCACAGGCAGATATAACTTTCCGGTTCCTTATACCTTATATAGTCACAGCTGTGGGTGAAGCTGGGCACTTCACTTATATGGCTGCCAGAATGCTAAGATGTTCTCAATAGTTGAGATGTAGTTCTATCTCGAACTATTGTAGTGGAGACTACACATCAGCATATGGGTGCTTAAATGTACACTGACTGATTGCATTCAATGAGAGACCTCTTGCATAAACATACTATCAGATAGTTGGTCTCTCATTTACATTAAACGGTTTCGATGATCTTTAGATCTGATGAGTTCATCTATGACTGAGCAGTGATCTAACTGTTTTGATTCCACCAACGTATTTTCTAACTTAGGGAATACAATACAGTGACAGTTGGATAGTCAAAAAGCTGTTCGAGTCATGATGAATTTCAAACAAGAAATCCATGCTCATTAATTTGAGAGATTATCAAAGTTATGGGTAAGACAGTTGATTAAGTTCAAATCCTGCGCAGGTGATTTTGAAAACAAAATAAGTTTTGAAATATACTTTTATTAAAAGATATTATACTTATAAAATGATTTTTTCAAAATGTTTTTCATGAGAAATTGTTTCTCATGGCTTAATCATAAGTCTTAGAAACTCGGATGATTTACAATGGGCTCTAGGTTAGATAGTATGTCAATCTCGAAGGCCCATTAGAGATAGTGTATTTAGAAGGATAAATTGAATTTAAAAGTTCATGTGGTGAGATCCGTAATGGTTAATGTTCATACACTGGCATTCAATTGCAACATGAATATCTCACGTTACTTGCAATTCCGATGTAATTCATGTTTAGGGTCAATGGAATAACATTGGATAAGCTAAGGTAAGAATGTTTCAGAGCAATTTGTGGAGGTGCTCACATAAGAAATACAAGCTCATTAATTAATTAAAAGTTAATCAATTATTTAAGTAATTAAAAGTTAATCATTTAATTAAATAGATTAAAAGTTAATTTATGGTTTAAATTAATTGTTAATTTAAATCTAGGGATTATTTTGATAATTATTTAATTAACATAATTAAAGGAGAAATGGGTTTGACCCATATCCATAAACCCATTAAAATGGACCTTTAATATGGGCCAAAGCCCATGGGTTTAAACCCTAGGGTGGGGCGCCCACTTGAGAAATCCTAATTGGATTAGGATTGTGTTAATTGAATAATTATTGAAATATAATTCCTTTGATAATGGAATTAAAATCCAATGGTAGGATTGCAATAAGGATTAAGATGACATAAAGTTGGATTGCAAAAAGAAGTTTAAAGCTCCCCAAAACTCACGCCCCTTTAGTGCTCACGCTCCCCCTTGTGGACTCCTAGTTTGACTAGGTTTCCTACTTTGGTGTAGGATATTGACTTATCCCTTTTTAATTAAGGAATCCTCTTGCAATAAAGACTCTTTAATTAGTAGGGTTACTATAACTAAAATAGTTATAGATTAAGTAGGAGTTTAATTAATTAATAGTAAGAGCTATTATTAATTAATAAATCCTACTAGATAAGATCAAGTTGAAATATGATTAGGATAGGATCCTAGTCTATAAACACCCCAACACCCTAGACCTTAAAGCACTTTTCTCCATAATTTTTTGTCTCCTCTCCTCTCTCTC
Organism: Tetracentron sinense; assembly: GCA_015143295.1. Classification (NCBI taxonomy): domain Eukaryota; kingdom Viridiplantae; phylum Streptophyta; class Magnoliopsida; order Trochodendrales; family Trochodendraceae; genus Tetracentron; species Tetracentron sinense. Next base: position 22,727,789 of record CM026574.1, read on the forward strand.
TCCAAACCGTGAGACCTAGAGGATACCCCTAGGGATTTTCGTGAGCTTCATTTATGGTGCAAGTTGGGTTTTGTTTATTCTAGGGTTTTTAACCTTAGTACTTTTGGTGTTAGAAGGTCTACACCATTACTCTATCTTCTTCCTCTTGCTTTTATAATTTCAAAGGAGATTCTAAAGCTTCGTGGAGATAGCGAAGAATAAGGATCGAGCTTCTAGTATTTTTTCGGAGAAATCTCTATAAAGAGTTTTGACAGTTCGAGTGGATTAAGCTTCACCGGTGAAAAGCATTCACCGAGGTGATATGATTAAAACTCTTAGATAATTTTGATGCTTTCTATGGTGTTAAGATCTAGGGGATCCAGTTTCCGCATAATTTTTTATCCGGATCCCTCTTCATAAGTATGTCAAGACTCTTAGAGCTCTTTTTTACAACACCTTTATTTGTGCTCATCATCAACACTTGTCAGTTCCAAGATACCAAGCAAAAGCCCTTTATGTTCATGGACCAAGTTAGTGTTTTTTTTTTATGTCAATGCACCAAGTTAGTGTTGGATTAGGGAAGATTTGGAGTCTTCAGAGAACAGAGATGTCATCTTTCCTTTCCATTGCTTAGGAGTTTGTTTTTTACAGGGGTTTTGTGGCTGTTTACTTTGATTCACTACGTCGCAAGCCTTTTTTTTTTTTACAAATATCTTTTTCTTAATATATTGCCATTTACCAATAATAATAATAAATAGATTATGAGATCAGTCCTTGTTCGTAAATATTAAATGTTTTCTTGTTAGGTATCCTAATTGATGGCATAATTGATCTTGTTCATTTCTTATTAGGCCTTCCCAAGGGACTCTCCCTTGGCAGTTGAGATGTCAACCGCCATTCTGACACTGTCAGAGAGTGGGGACCTCCAAAGAATCCATGACAAGTGGTTGATGAGAAGTGCTTGCAGTTCACAAGGCGCAAAGCTTGAAATGGACCGGCTTCACCTTAGGAGCTTTTGGGGCCTCTTTCTCATATGTGGGATAGCTTGTTTTATCGCTCTCCTCATATACTTCTTGTTGATGGTTCGTCAGTTCAGTCGGCACTTCCCGGAAGTGTCTGATTCTTCAGTTCAAGGTGGCTCACGGTCTGCTCGCCTCCAGACATTCCTGTGGTTTGTTGACAAGAAGGAACAGGAAATAAAGAACAGATCCAAGAGAAGACAATTAGAGGGGTCCTCATATGTCAATGAGAGTGAAGATGGATCCAACAGAAGACAAATGGAGGTGTCCCCAAACAATAATATTGCTATTGGTAGTTAGCCCAATTTGTTGGTTCTGTATACTTCATTATATAATCAATTTTCTCATGGCTCTAAGATTCTCCCAGAGTATTTGTTTTCGTGTCATGGTTCTAATTAAGTCCATCCTCTGCAAATATCTCCATCAACTGAGAATTTTCGTATACAACGCCGAAGTGTTTTTGTATATTCATATATAGGTAGCGACATTCTATGCTAGTGTAGTATTCAGGATTTTATAAACTAGAGAATGCATTTGTATGTTATGAAATTGAACAGGTAGGGTTTGATGATTCTTCAAAATTGAAGAGAGCCTCACTGATGAGAATGGAATATTACAGGTACGGGTTTTTCTCTCTTTGATTTTTTTTTTGGAAGGTAAGCTGAGTTAAGGCAGATTTTGGCCTGATAGGATTAAAAAGAAGATGAGGAACATTACAACCGACCCAACCACGCTACGCCCAAGCATAGCAAACAAACCCAGAGACTGCACCGGTGCAACGGAGAGACCACTACTTGAAAGACGACCAAACAAAACAACAAAGATGTTGCATTGAAAAACCACCAAACAAAACAACAAAGATGTTGCAAAAACAAGAACAGACACTCTTAATAGGGAGGATGTCCAGACTTGGACAAGCAAGGACTAGTCCATTCGGATGCACGCAATAACTTGCAAACCTTTTTTTTTTTGTAATGAGGACCCCCAAGCCCACCCTTCGGATAGACCCTGGCCGCATGCAAGACCCTGCAACCCACATGAACCGATATGCCCAAGGCCCCTGGAGAACCATGGAACCTTGTGCGGGTGGCCTCAGGAACTCCACTTCCTAGTTAAACACCTTTAACCAATGTTATGATGCTTTTCTCTGACTCCGCCTAAAGGTCACCTACTTCTTGTAAAGCTTCAAAACGATTACTGTGCTGCACCATGGGCTATCATTTATACGCTCCTCTTCCTTAGGGCTTCCCTTGTGCTGAGAGCACCCTCGGGACTAGTCATTCACACAAGTGGGATGATGAATTTGGCTCGAATTGAACAAGGATGGACGATCGATCGCCGGTGGCACAAATTTTCGGAAAAGTGCGGGAAATTAAGTCTTTTTGCTTTGGGAAACTTTCAATTCCAAGTTGGGGATGTTTCTAATTATCTAGGACTCTTGTTTAAGCTAATATATACTTGTTATGGGTCTAAGCTTTTGTAGAGGAATGCTTTTGCATTGAGTGTGAGAGATAATAGAAATGTTTAAAGCATATTAGGGTTTGGGAAATGTTTAAGAAATGATAGATAGAGATTCTTCTTTGGGTTTTCATAGAGAATGCGAGTTGAGTGCTTTTATCTTAACCCGTGGCTGTAAGCAAGTGATTGCCGAACCACATATATCTCTTATGTTCTCTTGTGAGTATGTGTTTTGGTTTATTCTTTTCCGTCTGGTTTCATTATTTCCTCAACAATTGGTATCAAAGCTTTGGGTTAAATTATTTTTCAATGGCTTTGAAAAATTATGTGCAATTTTTCCTAGAGAAGCTTGACGGAAAAAGAAGTTTCAATCTATGGTAAAGGAGGGTAAAAAATATCCTAGTTCGATAGGGTTTCGCAAGGGCGTTGAAGGGGGGAGTTCAGTAAACAAGAAAAGATGTCCGATTCAGATTGGGAAGACATTGAGGCGAGAGCAGTTAGCACAATATGCCTCTGTCTTGCAGATAACGTGATACATAGCGTTATAGATAAGGAATCAACACCAGATCTTTGGAAGAAGTTGGAAACGCTCTACATTGGAAAAAGCCTTACAAACAGGTTATATATGAAAAAAGAGTTCAATACCTTAAAGATGGTGGAAGATGCAGATCTCATGGAGCACATTAATGTGTTTAACTAGATCTTGAATCAATTACAGAAACTTGAGGTCAAGGTAGATGAAGAAGATCAGGCTGTGGGGTTTCTTACATCACTTCCGAACTAATATGATTACTTAGTGACAACCCTCATGTATGCAAGGAGACATTGCTGATGGAGGAGGTCACGACGGTGCTACTCTCTTACGAGATTAGGCAGAAACCGTCGCATGATGAAAATAATCATGTCATGGTTGCTCGGGGAGGAAGAAGGGACTTAGAGAGAGGATTTGGAAAAGGTAAGGGCAAATCCAAATCTAAGTGAAAAGGCAGGGTCTAGTGCTATCATTGCAAAAAATTAGGGTACTTCAAAAGGGAGTGTTCGAGGCGTGCTGACGAAAGAGAGATTCTTCAGCGGCAATAGCAACGAACGAGGAGGAATACATTGGAGATACTTTTACAGTTTCCAAAGGCATATACCATTCTTTCGGTGAGTAAATTTTAGATTCGGGGGCATCATGTCATATTTGCTCAAATATGAATTTTTTTGATACATTCCCAAAGGGGACGAAAAATTATTCCTGAGTGATGGATCTAAATGTGAAATCACGGAGTTTGATAATTTAAAGATAAGAATGTTTGATGGAGCTATTCAAACTTTGGGAGGGGTAGCTTGTGTCCTTAAGTTGTGAAAGAATTTAATATCACTAAAGCAATTAGACTCTAAGGGTTGTTGCTATACAGTTGTAGATGGAGTTATCAAAATAAAGTGGGGAAAACAGGGATGCTTGGTTTTGATGAAGGGGAAGAAGTGTGGTGGTTTATATCTCCTACAGTGGAATACGGTGGTAGGCGGAGCAACTATAAGGTTTGCAGGAAAGCGAAAACATGATATTGTGCAGATGGTAGAATGTTCACCTAAAGCCTCTTTCGCAGTCGGAGTAGAGATGAATATTTCGATAGGTTTTCTTAAGGGTGAAGATGGTGATGATGTGCCTTTGACTGAGAGGACGGGTCTATGTCCTCGTCCGTGATTCTTCTATATTGGAGAATGAGTTTTTAGGCTACACATGAGTTTTGACCATGTTTTATTGAATCCGGTGGAGTGCTTTCTGGGGTAGATTCGAGGGTGTGTGTAGTTGGTAGATCTCTTTCGCAGATGGTGTAGAGGCGGGCAAGGTCAAAACGGTTGTTTTCGGTATTTACAAAATTTTGAGAGATTTTGGTTCGAGGTGGAGGTGGTTGCCAGATGTAAGTGATGCGGTGTTCTATCTTGAAGGTTTGTTTGATGATTAGCAAATTGGTTCTCTTGGTTACGATGGTGTTGCAGAATTCTTGCCAAGTTGGAGATTTGATGAATTTGGCTCGAATTGAACAAGGATGGGTGATCGATCGCCCACCAAGGGAGATTGATCGCCGAGTGGGAGATCGATTGCCTCTAATGGCGATTGATCGCCGATGGCTCTGATTTTCATAAAAGTGCGGGAAATTAAGTCTTTTCGCTTTAAGAAACTCCCAATTCTGAGTTAGGGTTGTTTCTAATTATCTATGACTCTTGTTTAGGCCTATATATACTTGTTATGAGTCTAGGGTTGGGTTTTGTAGAGAAATACTTTTGCATTGGGAGTGAGAGATAATAGAAAAGGTTAAAGTATACTAGGGTTTGGGAAATGTTTAAGAAATGATATATAGGGATTCTTCTTTGGGTTTTCATAGAAAATGTGAGTTGAGTATTTTTGTACTGATTCCTCAAGGTTTATATGAATAAAGAAGTGATCGGATCTTGACCAGTGGACATAGGCAGATTGTTGCCGAACCACGTATATTTTTTATGTTCTCTTATGGGTATGTGTTTTGGTTTATTCTTTTCCTTATGATTTCATTATTTCCCCAACATGGGAATCCTAATTAACCGTTTCTCATGTTTCCTTGCATGAGGTACTTTCAAATTGAGTACTTATAGTACACATGTATGCTAGAAATGCAGACATAGAGATTGTCTCTTGCCATAGCCTGAGACGATCCTAAGTTTCCCTTGGCAATATGCAAGTAACCACTATACATGCTCTCTCCTTAATTCAAATAATTAGCCTTAAGGTTAAATTTTTTTAACTTTAGTTAATTTTTTTAATATTATATTTCTAAAAGCCAAAAAGAGATTGTTGAATCCTAGAAATTAGTGAGTCTTAACCACAATTAATGAGAGTTTAAAAAAAAGACGTGTTGATCTGTGGGAGCCATTGAATTCTCCCCGAGTTCAATAACGATTGGTGCTCTTCCTAGCTCAAGATTGAATCACACCAATTGCAACTAAGAGCGTTCATTGCTAATGTATCAGGGTTGGAGGAGAATAAAATAAGACGAAAAGTTTAATTCAAAATTTTTTCTCCTCCAATTCACATGTGACACGTAAGCAATTGAGATCTCTTGAGTTCAATTGTGATTGGCTGTAATTTGTGATCCTATCTCTCCTTGCTCCTACTCTACTTATTCCAAGATCGAATCACAGCCAATCGCAATTGAATTTAGGGAGATTTCAATCGCACCCATAGGTCAACATGTTTCCCTTTGGACTCCTGTTATCGGTCCGTGGTTAAGATTTACTAATCCTTGAGGTTCAACAATCTAACGTTAGTTTTTAGAAAAAAAAATTAACCTTAGGATTAAGAAATTTTAACCTAGGGTTAATTTTAAAAAAAAAAACAATTTCTAAAAATCAAGGTTAGATTTTTCAACCCTAAGAGTTAATATATCTAAACCACGGTCAGTAGGGGTTAAAAGCGACACCTGTTGACGTATGGGTGAGATTGAACTCTCCTCGAATTCAATCGCATTGGCTCTGATTCGACACAAAATTAAATAAATAAGAAACCAAATCTTCTAAGCTGATAACCGGATTTGCCAAATCCGGTTATCACCCCTTGAGGTCACCACGTGTCCCTTTTGACACTCGTTGACTGTGTTTAAGATTCACTCACCCCTAGGTTCACCCACCCATCCTTGATTTTTAGAAAAGAAATATTAATTATTTTTTAAAATTAAAAAAACTAATTTTAGGGTTTTTTAATATTAAAATATTAAAAAAGAATAAATATTTTTATCTAAAAACCAAGGACGAGTGAATAATCTTAAACACAATAAAAGGGTGTCAAAAAGGGACACGTGGTGACCATATTTGACGGTTACCACCGTAGAGGATTTGGCTTCAATAAATAAACACTTGGTACAGTAGAACAAAACTGGTGGAAACCCAACTAAATCGCTATCGGATAGATTCTGTGTCTCTGTCTGAAGTATTCTCATAATTTTAAATGTAAAGTGCTAACTGCTCACTCTCATGTGAAACCCAGGCTTTTCTCCTGTTGGGTTTTCTTTTTTATTTATTTATTTACTTTTATTTCATTCTTTATAGGCATAAAATTGTCTTCCCTTCTTTCAAAATGGGAGGTTGTCTCTACCTCTGATCCCACCACAATTTCTTTCCTCTGAGGTGAGTCTGTATCCTTACTTCACCCCATAAGGAACCTGGTTTTGATTTATCTTGCTCTGGATTTTAATGGGGGTTTCTTGTTATCTATAGTTTTGTCCCTTTGTCTGCTTGTTGGGTCTGGATTTTGAGTTCCAAAGACCGTAGTTTAAGTATTTATGATTATTTTTATATTATTAGTTCTTGTTTTGTGAACTTTGTTAGCACAGGAATTAAGATTTTTATGGTTTTATGGTTTTGGATTTTGAGTTGAACAAGCTTATTTTTCTGTTTCCAGAAGTCTCATAGTTTTGGGGGTTCTTGTTACTTCCTCTTCCTATGGAGACAACTAGTTTTAGTTTCTTAGATCTCTGATTGGTGGTGATTCTTGATCCCCAGGAGTGTTTTTGCATAATTGGTGTTTGGATTGTTTTGTTCTCTTAATTGGGATATGTTGGTTTTTTTCATTTTTGGAACTCACTGAGATAAATAGGTTCTTCATCATTTAATCTCACCATGAATCTGGTTTGGCTTCTCCAACTATTGATTCTTTATTTTGGAGTATTTACGAAAGTGATTTCAAGATCTGGGGTTGTGGACATTGGAGCTATTTTTACATTTGGTTCTATCAATGGGAGAGTCGCAAAGATCGCCATGAAGGCGGCTGTGGATGATGTGAATTCTAATACCAGTGTTCTTGGGGGAAGAAGACTGGAAATTACAATGCATGACTCAAATTACAGTGGACTTCTCAGCATTGTTGGGGGTACTCTGTTCCTAATATCTCTTGTTTTTTTTAAAAAATCAATTGCTTCTTTTACTTTGGCTAATTCCCCAGATTCTGTAGTTTTGGTTAGATAGTCTAATACTTGTCCCAATTCCATTACTGATCACAGCTTTACAATACATGGAAAGTGATACTGTGGCCATTATTGGACCACAGAATTCTGGAATGGCTCATATACTCTCACATGTTGCAAATGAACTGCAAGTCCCGCTATTGTCGTTCACAGCCCTGGACCCCACACTCTCTGCACTTCAATACCCATTCTTTGTTCAAACAGCACCCAATGATCTCTTCCAGATGACTGCCATTGCAGAGATGGTTAGTTATTATGGTTGGAGAGAGGTAATTGTGGTTTTCACGGACGACGATCATGGGCGAAATGGGATAGCCGCATTAGGTGACAAACTTGCAGAGAGACGCTGTAAAATTTCTTATAAAGCAGCACTTCCCCCTGACTCTGTAGTGACTCGAGGTGATATTACGGATATACTGGTTAAGGTGGAAATGATGGAGTCCCGGGTAATTGTTTTACACACCTACTCTAAAACAGGTCTCTTGGTCTTTGATGTAGCTCACAATCTTGGGATGATGGAGAGTGGGTTTGTGTGGATAACTACTACTTGGCTTTCTACTGTGTTAGATTCTATTTCTCCCCTCCCTTTATTGACTGTAAATTCAATCCAAGGAGTTCTCACGCTGCGCCCACACACACCAGATTCGGAAAGGAGAAGAGCTTTCTTTTCTAGGTGGAACCAGTTGAGTGGCGGCTCTATCGGGTTGAATCCGTATGGTCTATATGCCTATGATACTGTATGGATGATTGCTCATGCAGTTAGAAAATTCTTTGATGATGGAGGTAACATTTCATTCTCCAATGATTCAAGGTTAAGTGATTTAGTGGGAGGGACTCTGAATTTTGATGCCATGAGCATTTTTGATGGAGGGAAACAGGTACTGAACAATATATTGCAGATCAATATGGCAGGTCTAACTGGCCAAATTCAGTTTAATTCAGACAGGTCCCTCATCCATCCTGCATATGATGTCATTAATGTGATCGGATCCAGATTTAAGCAGATTGGGTACTGGTCTAATTATTCTGGGCTATCTGTTTTGCCTCCTGAGATACTCTATGCAAAGCCACCTAACCGTTCGGCTTCAAACCAACAACTATACAGCGTAGTATGGCCTGGAGGAACAAGGAAGAAGCCTCGTGGGTGGGTTTTCATAAACAATGGAAAACAGTTGAGGATTGGGGTTCCAAATCGAGTTAGTTATCGGGAATTTGTCTCGCAAGTAAGAGGTACCAATATTATTGAAGGATATTGCATAGATGTATTCCTTGCTGCCATAAACCTTCTACCATATGGTGTTCCGTATAGGTTTGTTCCCTATGGAGACAGCTTTAAGAACCCAAGCTACACCGAGCTCGTAAATTTGATCACATCAAATGTGAGTACAAAAATAATGTAAGTTTTACGACAAATACACAGGTGGGTATATGTTATTTCTATTGATACTGTATTTGGTCTTTATAGGTCTTTGATGCTGTCGTAGGTGACATTGCGATTATCTCCAATCGAACAAAGATTGTGGACTTTACGCAGCCATATATTGAGTCGGGGCTAGTTGTAGTGGCTCCAGTCAGGAAGTTGAAATCGAGGGCTTGGGATTTCTTGCGGCCATTTACTCCAATGATGTGGTGTGTAATAGGAGTTTTTTTCCTTCTTGTGGGAGTAGTCATATGGATTCTGGAACATAAAACAAATGATGAATTCCGAGGGCCGCCTAAGAAGCAAATTGTCACAATTCTATGGTGAGTACTCTCTCTCTCTCTCTCTCTTAATGTGAATCAAAATATTGGTAACACAGCAGATTTAAGTAAGAACCTGTGTTATGATAAAACCTTGGTGAAATGTGGAAGATAAGCTTAAAAATCAGTTCAAAAGAATTTTGTCTAGTTTATCCTGATTAGCAATGGGAGGATCACTTTCTTCAGCATCTTTCAGATTTAATTTTACCATTTCTGCAGATGAGAGGCTACAATCCTAGTTGTCGTAAGTGTTGCTCGGTTATACCAATTACTTAATTTGATTTTGGTAATTGTAGACGAATCCATAAGATCGTCAAGGTACCAGACACTAACTATTGGAATTTTTGGAAGGATAATCTTAATTTTTTAGTTCAAGATAAATGAGATTATTCTAAGCATTAAGCAGGTGATGATTCTTGGTAATTAGCAAGTGATGATACAAGAAAGATTGTGTTATGGTCTAATATGTCCTTTGTGTTCTCAACTTGCAGGTTTAGCTTCTCAACTTTGTTTTTTGCCCACAGTAAGTGAAGCTACACAGATTTATATCCTTACAAGGGGTTTAATGATAGCTTAGCCGATTATATAAAGTCTGGCTTTCTTCTTTTTTGCAGGAGAGAACACAGTGAGCACCCTTGGTCGCTTTGTGCTGATCGTATGGCTTTTCGTGGTCCTGATAATTAATTCAAGCTATACTGCAAGCCTGACCTCAATCCTTACAGTGCAACAGCTAGCTTCACCCATTAAAGGAATCGAAAGTTTGATAACAAGCAATGAGCTTATCGGATTCCAAGTAGGGTCTTTTGCTGAAAACTATTTGAGCGAGGAACTCAACATTCCCAAGTCTAGACTAGTCGCTCTTGGCTCACCAGAAGAATATGTTATTGCCCTCAAGAGGGGAACTGTTGCTGCTGTGGTCGATGAACAACCATATGTAGAACTCTTCCTCTCAGGCCATTGCAAGTTCTCAATTGTAGGCCAAGAGTTCACCAAAAGCGGGTGGGGATTTGTGAGTATCTACTTAACAAGTGCACTCCACCTTTATTTCAAATCTTATTATTCTTCTTCTGTCTCCTCTTTGTTTTTGAAAGAAAAAAATAAAAGAAGAAAAACTGCTATGTTTGGCATACTGCACACTTGTTAAGATAAAAGGAATTGAATGTTTGTGGACTGTGCTCGATCTGGATAACATGAAACTGATAGAAACTACTGGTGCCTCTGCATTGCCTGAGAAATCATCAAATTAATTAGAAGTTAGTAAATGTTGGCAAATCACTTACAAAACAACTCATGTGCATACACTTGAAACTATGGTTTTAAACCTTTCGTTTCATGATTTAAGCACGCGGATGTCAAAAGTATGGCAATTCATTGAATTTGTGGTTAGACCTAACACAAGCTAATCAACAAAACTAGAGATGGTGTAAATTTCAAAAATAGCATCCAGGAAACATGTAATCCTAATCCTTAATCTCTGCTAAATTTTTATTACAATAATTTTCTTTTATAATTTCTAAATGCATGTAAAGACCTGTCAGCACATTGGGGCTCTAAGAGTCATAATGCAGAACATCCCATGTTTACATATTATCTAAATTCTTGAATGTAGGTATTTTCTCGTCGGTAACATAGTCAATGACCCAGTATAATTGGATTATTTCTTGATTTTAAAAAAAAATCTTCTTATCAGGCATTTCCAAGAGACTCTCCCCTAGCCATTGACATGTCAACTGCCATTCTGAAAATATCAGAGAACGGAGATCTTCGAAAGATCCACGACAAGTGGCTGAGTAGAAAATCGTGTAGTTCAGAGAGCACCAAGCTTGAATCAGACAGACTTCATTTTCAGAGCTTCTGGGTCCTCTTCCTCATAAGTGGGATTTCATGCATTCTCGCTCTCCTCATTTACTTCGTGTTGATGGTACGGCAGTTCAGCCAACAGTTACCTGAAGAGGAAGAAGAAACCGATCCTTCTAGTCGTGGTGAATCATGGTCTACACGCCTCAATACATTCGTATCATTTGTTAATGACAAAGAAAAGGAATCAGTGAGCAAGTCCAAAAGAAAAATAATGGTGAAGTCATCAAATGTCAATGGGAAGGAAGATGAAGTAAGGAGTAGATACAAGAGAAGACAAATGGAGATATCCAGTGACAGTGATAACTGCGATATTCGGCTCGGCCTAACGCCTAACTAACTAATTTGGTGAGTCCAGATTGTAAGTCAGTTGATCTTTTGATAAATTTGGTTGATATTATAACCATCTTTGGCTCTTCTTTTCTTTCACTTGAGGAGAGGATCTTGTAGATGTTTGAGGGATGAGTATCTATAATAAAAAATAATGAGATTTTCTTGTAGTGTAACATTGGAAATATATAATAACAATTAAGAAATTTCTATTATGTATATTTTTCTTCAAATCCTATGACGTAGGACTCAAATATTTCAATTCAATCTGATTCTCAAATGTGTATGCAAAATCCATCATTTGGGAACTCAAAAACAAGAGCAGTAAGTAACGTTGAAATTTCAGTATGTAATACTTTTCAGACAGTTATCAGGCTAATTGAGTGAAATCAAAACAAGATCCATAATGTCGAGATCACTATAAGTCATACTTTTTCAGACAGTTTAACAGGCTAATTGAGTAACAAAGATAATTTGATTAATTGGGTTGTAATGATTGTGCCGTGACTCCAAAAAAATTTAGTTGGTTAGGTAATGTCAATGTCGTAATTTTACATCATTGAACATAATATATAATTGCGTTATGATTAGGTTTTCTTCTTTACATAGAAAGGAAAGAAAAAGAGAGCAGAGAGAATTGTAATCCGTTTTCACAAGAAGTTAATGGAAATGATCTCTTTGCCATCGTGGACATAGGCACCTTGCCGAATTACGTAAATCTGTATGTAAATCTTTGCCATTTTTACTCCGTCGTAAAATATATATACATATATTTTTGTGAGGTAACTAGAAATGCTAGATCAAGCCCTGATAGTGCACATGGGCCATCAAAAGCACTTTGAGCCCACACCATCTTGGGCTGTAATAACCACCTTATAGAGTGGGCCTGGCCTTAACTTTTTAAAAAAAAACATTCATTTGTTCTTCACTGTCGATCAATATGGGACAAAATCTGATTCCTCCCAAATGAGAAACCCTAATCTAGCCCTAGTTTTCAATTCCACAGATTTCTTTGCAAATCTCAGTCTCTAATGGCGATCTGCAACCAGTCTCCTTTCAGATCCATCTCTATTGTTCCTCCTACTAATCTTTGTAGATCCGATTCTTCCATATTTCGCAATCTGACCTTGAAATGCAACTCCTCTCTGCATTCTAAAACCCTAATAATCGAACCCGAACCAGTCTGCACCTCTGTGAAATCCTTCGCACCAGCGACGGTCGCTAACCTTGGCCCGGGATTCGATTTCCTTGGCTGCGCCGTCGATGGCGTCGGTGATTTTGTATCCTTACGCGTCGATCCCAGTGTTCGTCCTGGAGAAATCTTGATTTCCGACATTAATGGCGTCGGAAATAGCGCCAAGAAGCTCAGTAAAGACCCTCTCTGGAACTGCGCCGGAATCGCCGCGTTCTCCGTCATGAAAATGCTCGGAATCCAATCGGTCGGTCTGTCACTCTCGCTCGAGAAAGGATTACCGTTGGGAAGCGGTCTTGGATCGAGTGCTGCCAGTGCAGCAGCTGCTGCTGTAGCCGTTAATGAGATTTTTGGCGGGAAATTGTCGGAATCGGATCTAGTCCTCGCCGGACTCGATTCCGAGGCTAAAGTCTCTGGCTATCACGCTGATAATGTGGCACCGGCGATTATGGGAGGGTTTGTGCTGATTCGTAGTTATGATCCTCTTGACATAATTCAATTGAAATTCCCGATCGAAAAGGAATTGTTTTTCGTGCTTGTGAATCCTGAATTCGAAGCTCCAACAAAGAAAATGCGGGCTGTTTTGCCCTCCCAGATCAGTATGAAGGATCATGTCTGGAACTGCAGCCAGGCTGGGGCATTGGTGGCGGCAGTGTTGGAAGGGGATTTGAGGGGGTTGGGTAAGGCATTGTCTTCGGATAAGATTGTGGAGCCGAGACGAGCACCATTGATTCCTGGAATGGAAGGTGTGAAGAGAGCAGCTATTAAAGCAGGGGCATTTGGGTGTACCATTAGTGGGGCTGGGCCGACGGCAGTTGCTGTGACGGATGATGAGGAGAGAGGAAGGGAGATTGGGGAGAGAATGGTGGAAGCCTTCTTGAAGGATGGGAATTTAAAGGCTTTGGCAATGGTTCGGAGACTCGATCGGGTCGGTGCAAGGCTTATTAGTAGCAGTCTCAGGTGAATCAAAATGTGGGTATGCTTCGTTCTTGATCCCTTTGGCTTGAAGGAATTTTCAAACAAATTGAAATCTCTTTAAGATTTAAACTCTGTTTGGCGCCTACTGCTCTTGTTAGGTGTAAGTGAGTGGGGAGAAATTCTCTTCTTCATTGAATGTTTGGCAAAAACATTCACCATACTGAGAGTTGAAGTTCTTTGACTGTCTGTATGGTGATTCTTCTTGAATTTTTGGCTTCTTTAATGAAATATGAAATTTCTTCGCATGATGAAGTAACTATATTTTGAAATCGTACTTGTTTTATCCCTGCATGCAACTCCCAAAGAAATATGTTTAGATGATCCAAGATTTCTTGTTTATATGATGGCGATATAAGATGAAGTTGTTTTCTCTTAAATTATTATTTTTGAATGTCGTTGCTGATTCTGAGTGAACACTAGTCATATAAACTTCCCAATCCTAATTGGATGAATGAAAGTATTTTCGAACTGATATTGAGCAGTGTAGTCAAGGCGTCGCCTAGGCATTTCTGGGCCTCAACTGCGTAGGCACCTCTCTAGACAGGCGAAAGTCACTGGGCGACCGCCTAGGCATCTAGGTGCTAGGCGTTGGGCGGTTGCCTAGGCGGTCCATACAAAATTTATTCTAAAAACCTATTTTAAAACCCTCATTAAAAGCCTATTTTAAAAACTCATTTAAAGCCCTCTTTTAAACCATATTTTAAAAGGGGAGTGATTGGCCCATCACACATTTGACTATGTAGTCAAATGTTGTGTCCATGTGTCCCTTTTAATACCCTTTTAAATATGGTTAAGCTTAAGAAAATTAAAGTTGATATTTTTTTATTCTTTTCAAAAACTAAGGTTTGATTTCTTAACCATAGGGGTGAGTGAATCTTAATCACAATTAATGGGTGTTAAAAATGGGGACATTGACCAATGAGGACTGCACATTCCAATACAGTGGAATTATGCGTTAAGTTAAACATTAGGGGTGTATTCGAGTTGGGCTTGGGCCCTGCTCGGCTTGGCTTGAAAGGGTTTATTCTAGGCTTGAAGCTTGGCTCGGCCCAAAATCAAGTTTGAAAAGTCAGCCCAAATTCTTAAAGCCTGGCTCGAAGCTCGACTCGGCTCGGCTCAGCCCGAATTGATTCAAGCTCGAGCCAGACTTGGCTCGAGCTCGGCTTGAATAATTTTTTTTAAAAAATAAAAATAATATTTTATATTATTTATATATATAATAATGATATAAATAAATAATGTTTTTATTTTTAAAAAAATATTTGAGTTGAGCCGAGCTTGGGTCAAATCGAGCCCGGCCAAATCAAACAGGGATTAGCCTGAGCTCGACCCGAAGTAAATTTCAAGCTTGGTTGTTCGGCCTGGCCTGCCCGGCCCAATCGAGCCTAAAAATCAAGCTTGGCTCGGCTTGATTGGGCTGGGCCGAGCCTAACAACCAAGCTTGATCAGACCATGTACATTCCTATTAAACATTTCCTATTTAAAAACTCTATTTTAAAACCATCATTTAAACTCTTAAACCTTATTTTAAATCTTCTTTTAAAGTCTAAAAACACTATCTTAGATATAGGGGTTGCATTTAAACTTTAAAAGCAACATCCAAAGTCAACACTCAAAATCACCTTAAAAGTTAGAAAACTTCAAACTAATTATTTATGTAATATGTGTATATATTAATATTACATATTTACATTTACAAAGATTAAATATTTAATATATATAATTTAATTATTTTTATCGCCTTAGGGAGCGCCTTGCTTAACTAGGCCTAATCGCCTAGGCATCGCCTGGACGCCTTGACTACACTGATATTGAGACCTGAAAAAATATTGGGCTTTTGACCATTTAGATTGATGGATTGGTTGGCTTATGGTGATGCAAACTAGCACTTCTCCTTGTAAACAGACAAGGTTAAAATCCAATGCTGATCCTATATTCTTTTACCCCAGATGTGTTTTTCTTGAGTCCTTCAAGATCCTTATATCCATCAAATAGGTTGTCATGAAATGTGATCCCTGAGCAAAGTGACGCTCTATCTCATATGGATCTTTAGATCCTTATATCCATCAAATAGGTTGTCATGAAATGTGATCCCTGAGCAAAGTGACGCTCTATCTCAGATGGATCTTTTGTATCTGCCTAGTGGATGCGATTTCCACCAGGAGGATTCCTTCTGATCTTCCACTAGTGTCTGTTGTCCAATTCACAGTTCCATTTGTGAAGATAGTGCAAATTGTCTCAAGGAGGAGTAAAATGTCACAAGAGGCTTTCAACAATACTTTGTTGACGCCGTTTGTCAAGTACAATTCTGTTTTTCTTTTAGTTTGGAAATCCATGAAGGAGAAGCGATTGTTCGCAATGATACCTTGACTTCCATATAGGGTTGCCGGTTGAGATCTCAATTGATGTAGGTGGGTGTTCACAGTGGGGATCTTGGAATATGTTGCACACGAGCTTGCGCAGTTGCACACGGCCTGAATCTAATGAAGGGTGTAGTAGGGACCCTAGGAAGTAACTCCTTGCATATGATGTCTCGAGGGAAGAAGTGCCTTAGAAATTAGACGTTTACTAGTCCTGAGTAGAGTAGTTTTGCCTTTTTCACATTTGAACCATAAATGAAACCCTTGTATGAAAACTCCAAACACCTTCTACCAGACCTTACTGATTTGATCAACTTTAAAACCCGAGTTCTCTTTATTAGTATTAGAAAAAAAAAATTAGGAAAGGGGCGTGAGTAGGGAAGTTAAGAATTTTACTGAAATAGGTGGCTTGGGGCTTGCCTGAATGAGTCTGGAATGAAATCATTGACAGAGGTGGGTGTTTACAAAGTAGGGATCTTGGAATAAACTGAATTTAAAAACCCATCATTATCTATTAAGTTTATAATGGGCGCATTTCATAGCGTACATGAAATCATGCATTTTAATATGTAATATATATATATTTTTTTATAGGTAAATCTGATATATATTAAGATAAGATACTCATGATACAGAGCAAAAAAGGTTCACTAAAGAAACCAAAGGGAAAGATATGAAATTATGAAGAAAGCACAACAGTGACAAAAGTAATTGAAATAACATTATGGATGAACCACTCCTCAAAATCTTTCCTGATGGCACACCACCGGCGGAGGATTATGTAATAACCATCCAATATTTGTTAATCATTGATTGTGTTGACAAAATGATTATAATGATGACAATTATTGTGAAGCTATATCAATAAATAAATAAACTATAGGAAAGGGTGTAGCCTAGTGGCCGAAGGATGAACCGTAAACCTAGAGATCTCGAGGTCGATTCCTAGGCTCCCCTCAATATGGTTGCAGGGGCAGAGCCACATGGGGCCAGGGGGGCTTCAGCCCCCCCGTGAAATTTTGGAAAAAAAAAGAAACCCTTTTGTAATACTAGGGGTGCAGCCTGGGAAAGAGGTAGAGCTGGGCGACGGGGACTCTAGCCCCCCTAAACTTCCGAGAAAAAAAATATATTTTTTACAAACGGACACAAACAAATGCCATCGCTTAGGAACTTGGCACTTAAATTTTTATTACAGGGCAAAGCCCCCCGAACCTCCATTGTTAGCCCCCCTGCAAGAGATTCTTGGCTCCGCCCTGATCGGTTGTATGGGGTGAGGGTATTCCCTATGCGCATGTGGGACTAGTCTGAGTCTTTAAGGCTTACGATGTTCGCGTTTATAAAAAAAAAAAAGCATATGGAATATGGGTAGATGATATCATCCATGTTTAAAGGGAAAAAAAAACATAAAAACAAACTCCTGTTAATTAAGCTACCTCTTGAATAGCTTGAGGAGTGTTTGGGTGAGCTTATATGGGTTGAGGGTGTTTGTGGAATGTGTGTGTGCGTGTGTGTAGTCTTCCTTTTACTTCCTGTAGCTTCACCTTGTGGTGTTGTTACATTCAACCAAAAAAAAATTAGCGTGTAAGAACTAATGAGCAAGTTGGAAGAGATCATCATTCCCCTACAAGATGGAAGCCCTGATATTGCAGACACCATCTAAATCATATTGAGAAATATCAAGTATACACATTTAATTTTCTTAGCTAACTTACTTTTCTATTGACCTAATCTGATATTCGTCATAGTTGGACTATTGAGGCCAAAGTGAGGTCATTATATCCATCCTATGCCCTCGACATATAATATACAAACTCATATACCTAAAAAGGTTGAATTTTAAAAGAAGAAAAATCCTCATCTTTTGAGCTATTTTGACTTTATGATATTCTCCAATGAGAATTGATCTCCTCAAATGACTCCATTGAGTTTTTTTTTTTTAGGACGGTAAATGACTCCATTGAGTTACACAGCATATATGATTGACGGTGTATTGTTTACCTTCTCTAAATAAGTGGATGTTGATTAATATAACATTTGCGAATTATTAGTGGGTTCTACGTGAACCAATAGTTTCCGGGGTCCCAAAAACACCATTTGGAGTCGTCTCGTGAGATCGTTCCAATAATTTCCCTCACCGAGATTAAAGTTCCATTTGCAACTAATTAAACTCTTGGATTTTCTTATAACTATTTCTGTATTCATTTGAACTCCACGTACAAAATGTTAAAAGAGTGGTAAAGGGGCATTTGGACACCTAAATGAATTCATTTTCAAATGGACTTTGCCCCCATTAGGGCCGAGACAACCAAGACCATGGGATTTCAGGTGGGGCCCATTTCACATGGTAGGCCCCACCTGCCCAATGCACTTAGAACATAGTCTCGGTGGTCTCAGCCCTAAGAGGTCTCATAAGCTTTATCCTTTCCAAATTGTACAGAACCTGTCAAATAAAGTCATCAAATTTAAGCTTTCATACAACCGCGTGTTTCCTACCAAAAAAAAATACAAGCGCGTATTGGAATTGAGTTCACCATTCAATGTTCACACCTAAATGAGGTCATCCGGACATTCGGATTTCAGGTGAAATGATTTCATGTGATTATAAAATTACAGTTGAAAAAAGTCTTATTGTTTTTGGGTAGCTACCAACCAATCACGGCAAGCAAGCATACACACCCATCACGCACTCGCACACACGCTGGGCAACAGAAGGCACGCCACGCACCACCTCAGAATGGGTACCAAAATAGTCTATTTTTAAATTTATTAAATTAGAAACAGAAAACTTATGTTTGGTTGCTAAGAAAATAAGTAAAATTTTAAAATCATGGAAAAGAAAATTTTAAATTTTAATACATTTTTTAGTTATGTTTTGTCCAATTTTTTTTTCTTTTTCATATTTTTACTTATTTTCTCGGCAACCAAACATAAGATAAATGACACAAATTGACCTCATTTGTAAAGCCCATCAGACTTCCAGGCACAAAGAAGGCCTCTCTCTCTCTCTTGGATTACAGAATGATGGCAAGTATTTTTGACACAATGCATGACCCATTGCCTAAATGACATAATTTGCAATTATATATAGTATATTTGATACTACATATAATTTCTTGAGGAGTGCTAGCCCCAGACGCACTATTACTAAGTCAAATTTTTTTTTTCCCATATACGCAGTGTGGGTGCAACATATTCACCATTTTATTTAACTGAGCTCAATGAAACATTCACAGTCCATTGGTCTGATATCTCCTTCTCTAACAAACACTATGGTAGCTTTTGAAGAGAATTTGAAATTATGTTATTGAGTGACTTCTTCTTTCTTTCCTTAAAAGCCAAGGGTCATAAAATATCCAAATTTGAACCACTTTCCCACTGCTCATCCCAAAAGGAAAATATCATGCAATGATTCTCTCTCTCTCTCTCTCTCTAAAACTATTTCCCAACTCCATTTATATATATATATATATATATATACTCACTAATGCTGAATTATACAGCATTTGCTAAAATCGATCTTGCATCACCACTCATCAATGAGTCGTATATGGCGTGGGTCTCCTTTTGGAGTTAATGTATAAACGATAAACACAACATGTCAAAAATTATTTCCTGGTCCACTTGTTTTTAAATATGACCTGGTCCACTTGTTTTTAAATATGAGCCGGAGCTCTGCTTCCACGCGTGAAACAGAGCTCCCCATTCCAATGCAAAGTTTGGTGGCAGTTCTGTAATCATGAGAAAAGACATGGATTATTTTGTATTCTCATAATTATAGAACTGCCATCAGCCTAGCTCCGAGTGGTGAAGCAGAACTCCGGCTCAAATTAAGATTCTTATAACTTCTCTCCCACCATTTGAATTCCTTTCCATCATAAAATATTCAATTGTAAATTATAAAGGTGGATTTTTTTTAAATTTTTTTTATAAAGGGCCATAAGCACTTCTCATAAATGTAGTAATCAACTGTCTATGGCCGTTGTCTAATTAGTTGTCCAACTTAGGCTCAGGGACCCATAGATTCTTCATCTTATCTGATTGAGTTCTACTTTCAAACCTCTAATAATCAAGAAATATAAGGAGAGGAGATTCACAGGGTTGCAAAATCAGCTCAACTCAATGATTCTAACCATTCTAGAAAGTCGCTCATTTCGACACGAGAAATTACAAATTAATAGTCGTGATAAATTCTATAGTTGGTTAAAATCATTTCATAAGTTGATTTTTCGAGGAGTGTTTGGGTGATGTTTATGTTGGGTTGCAAGTGTGGTTGTGTTGTGTTGTGTGTGAGAGTGTTTGGGGTGTGTGTGTTTCCTTTGTCTTGCCTTCAGCCATCCCCTTGTGGTGTAGTTGAGTTAACCAAAAAAAAGATAGGACCTAGCTACCTGATTGAAGCGATACTAATTGGCATCTGTAATTATATATATATATATATATATCTATATATAGTATTATAGTACCGGAGCATCTCAAGGTCTCCCATTGACATAAACGAGACAACTAAACGGACGATTATCCTATTTATAAATTTGTAATTTAGCTTAAAAAGTATCCATTGTGATATAGATTTGTCTATAATCCAGCTTAGGGGTTACAAGTTGGAATCCAACTTAGCCCTCATTAAGGAAAACCTATATTAATACTCTAATTGTATGGTTAGATTCATGACTAATGATTAATTGTTGTAGATAAAATAATCTCCATCATAGTTTAAACCCATTATCATGCCCGAGATGGTGCCTGAAACCTAAGTATGTCGGCAAAACTAATAGCTAATCTCAGTGATGGTATTCGCACATGTGCATACATTTATACATATACAAAATACGTCTTGGAGGATGGGATGATGGCAACTGATCAACCTAACCCGATCTGACTTCAGAGACAAGGAAAATAATCCCCTCATCGGGCCGAGGAGATTTACCATCTTGCCCCCTTTTTTGTGCTGTGTCCCTTTTTTACTCACTTTAACTGTGGTTAAAATTTACTAACCCTTAGGGTTAAAGCATCTAACTTTGGAATTTAGAAAAAAAAAAATTAACCACAAGAGTTAAAACTTGTTAACCATAATTCAAAGGGGCTTTGTGAGGGCGAGAAGCAATAGTCCCGTCCTCGACCTCACGAGCAATCATGTTCAAAATAGAAAGGTATGCTTCTAAGTGTAGGGTACTCCTAGCACTACCTCTGTAATTCAAAATATATGAATTACTTTTTTCCCTCGTCACCCTTAATTTCGTGCTCTTTAGACTTCATCTTTTGGCTTTCGATCTGTCCAAGAAAAGTAGAGAATCGATCCATATTTTGTAAGCATAGAAATTGTAGTTAGGACACCAACCATAATGCCTCAACATGGGAATGGGCCAACAGCAGTAGGTGACATTATCATCACTTTGTCAAGTTGCTTCTAGCTTTTTGGAGGTTCAGTTTGGCTTATCTTACAAGAATATTGCTGATCTCAATTACAATTTACACCTCCCCGCAACCACAATCGTCCTATTTTGAGAAAAAAGACAATTGAAACGTGTTTGCCTTTTAGGAGATTACCACGATGCGTGATTAAGGCTAGCACAGTAGCACTCCCATATCCCACAATAATACTGCTAAAGAAATATTTGGCTACAGGAATAATTGAGGTATTGTGGATGAGAATCCTTGTTCATGCCTTCATGGATAACATAGAAAATGACTTTTCCACATAAGTATTTATTAGACCTGTATTTGAGATAAGCTTGGCTTGAACATGCTCGAGCTCGGCTTGAATAAGCTTGACCGAGCTCAAGCTCTGGTGGAGCTCACACTTGATTCAAGCTAAGTTCAGGTTGACTCAAGCTTGATTCATAGGGTTATTTTGATAAGTTTCATACCATTTTGATGATGCATTTCCTTATAAAATTACAATACAAGAAAATTCAAAAAATTACTACATTTATACTAAAAATAAGATTTGAGGCTAATCCTTGAGTTTAACAAGTAGAGAGTTATGGTCAGGGTTCTTGCTTTTAATTTCTTGACTTTCTTTTGTTATTGTTAATTATTATCACGTAAACTTATTTATTATAAGTTCAAAAATTATTTAATCTTTGATAAAGAAACTTAAAAAGTACTATGATATATTAATATACATAGCATTGCCAAATAATATTTCGAGCCGAATTGAGCCCCAAGGTTATGCTTCGAGTCATGTTGATTCAATCATGATCCGGCTCGAGCTTAGTTTGTTTAAACATTCAAGCTCAAATAAAAGTTTGGCTTGAATCATTCAAGCAAAATGTTTGCTTGAGCTTGACTTAAATGAGTTGAGTTGAACTGAGTCGAAGCCAGCTTAGATTGAGTGAACCCCTAACATTTATCCACCAAAAAGGTAAAAAGAGAAGAGTTTAAATATGAAAAACAGCTCAGGTTCATGAGTAACCAGAACTTTTCAAAATATGCCTTGTATCGGGGTGCTTTGGGAGTTACATATTTAAAATAAGAGTATTCCTATCTATTAAAAATAAGATTTGAGGATATATAATCCTTAAAATACCCCAAGGTTATTTTGAATTATCTCCTTGATTAAAGTTCTTGTTCATATTTAAGAAAATGGGCAAGAACACTCTATTGGTAGATAAGCATATGTAAGGGAACACTAGCTAACACACACGATCAAACCTAAGGTATCCGCCAAGGTGCTATAAGAGTAAACCCATGCACACACCCTATTGGTGGATTAACATATTCCTATTCTCATACCACAACATTTTTTTTTTTGGGTGTAACCTACCACAACAGTTGATAATCCTAAATTAGATCCCCAAAAGCAAGATATGACTACCCTTCCAGCCAAACAGAAAGTTTTCACTATTAGTCTTAAGATACAGGATTTTGGGCAAATCTTTTAATTGAAATGGTGCTTTCTCATTAGTTATTTCATATCAAGGTTTTCTATGCATGTTTTTAATATTATTATTTAGGACTTTGCTACGAAGACCGCAAAGGGCCGAGACCACACCGAGACCATGTTGTGATGCATGGATCTCAAATTTTCATTAAATCTATTTTTGAAAATTTGAGATCCGTGCATCACATGCACGGTCTCGGTATGGTTTCGGCCCTTTGCGGTCTCACTAGCATTTTCTTATTATTAATACTAGCGGGTGGCACGTGCGATGCACGCGAGAGCAAGGAGAGGGAGTTAACCACAATTAATAGGAGTTAAAAGGGGGACGTGTTAACTTGCGGGTGCGATTGAACTCTCTCCAAGTTCAATTGCAATTGGCTGTGATTCTATTGTTTAAATAAATAAGGGGTAGTTTGAAAATTAAAATAGAACATTAACACATTAATGTAAAACATTGAAACAAAGTTTTGTTTTATATAAGGGCAGTTTAGAAATTTTAGAAAATTCAGGCTACGCCTCTCGCATTATAATTGTCCTTTTTCTAGTGGTTGACGACCTAGAGGTTAGAATGTCACTAGTGAAATAAAACCAACTGGACAAGGAAGTCCCAAAAGCATGAAGCATTATAATAGGGTACGTCACGATCACACAAAAGTCCAAGTTTGTTATTGAAACTTTTCTGACATGAATGGACACTGCCCCAATCCATCAACCAAATTTGTAATTAAGAATCCCATAAAATATCATAGTTGAGATTTCATAACCTAACCCATTTTCAATTTCAAGATTGTGAATCTGTAAACAGGAGTATGGTTTGGTTCAGCGAAAGAGAAAATGTCCATCCACATGAGAATACGAGGAACATCCACATCATAATATATTAGCACCTGTCATTTTCTAAGCGTGTCTCAATCAATAAAATCTCAGGTCTAAGTAATTATTCTGTTTAATCTTCATAATTTTTGTCTGCTACAGTGTTTACCACATTGAATAAACCCTTTATCACGACTAGAAGTGGAGTCAGGATTTTCTTAAAGGGTATAACTATTGTTAATTGAAAGTTGAAAATATGAGTAATTGTTGGTAAATTTGTTGAAAATAATTAGATGGATAGAAGATATTTTAGATTTAGGGAGTTCAGGGCATAGTTCCCGAAACTTTTTTTTACGACCAAGTTCATGGGCTATCTCTCTCATATGTTTCATACATATCTTAGAGGTATTAGTTCTCATTGTTTATGGGGTACAACTAACCCTTGTTAAATAATTAAATAATAAAGTATGAATTTTTTTTTAACAAAAGTTGAGGGGCAATTGCTCCTTGCCCAATGACTATACCATATTAAATAGTTAAATAATATTATATAATTTTTTTCAAAAGTTAAAGGACAGTTGTTCCTTATCTCATGACTATAACCTATTAAATAATATAGTAATTTTTTAAAGTTCAATGTAGTTGTTCCTTTATCCCATGACTATATCTTATTAAATAATATAATATTTTTTTTTTCAAAATTTAAGGCAATTGTTCATTTATCCATGACTATGTCCTATTAAATAATTAAATGATTAGGAGTATTAATCCCAAATGTAGCAAGACAATTTTTTTTTCAAAAATGAAGAGTGGGTATAAACTATAACATGTGGTGTGATGTTGCTATCCTATAATAGAGAGATTGTTTGTCACTTGTTGCCACCACCTTGCATCTAGGGAAGACTGCGATGAGACTAATAATTGTCTTAAATAATATAGTATAAAATATATTTTTTTTCAAAAATTTAAGGAGCAATTGACTCCCTTGCCCAGCTAACAAGCGATGATCAGTGCATTTGAATTTAATTAATCACCCCAATCCAGTGGAACAAATTTTGCTCATCCGCTCATGTTAGAATGTCAAGATGGGTTTTGGTGGTGGGACCCAAGATCGGGATCATGTGGGTCGCTTTTAAGGTTCGATAATCCGACCCTTTGCTTATACCCACATAAAATAATAGGGTTTTTGTATATCAGCTATTGCATTCCCAGCTTTGCAAATACTCTGTTGTAAGTTATAGTTTTGCAAATTAACTCATGGTTTTGCAACCGTTAGACAAACAACCTCAATCTCCAATTTTGTTAAGCTTTGGTTTGTTATTGTTAGGAAAATGACTATTATTGAACTATGGTTAATAAGTTTTAATCTTTGTGATTAAGATTCACACCCTTAGAGATAAAGCATCTAACCCTAGTTTCTTAAAAAAAAATTTACGTGTCCCCTTTTAACTCCCTTTAACTTAAATTAAGATACACTAGCCCTTAGAGTTAAAGCATCTAACCTTGGTTTTAAAAGAAAATCAATTAATATGTCCCATTTGATCAATTCCCTTTAACTGTGGTGAAGATTCATCAACCCTTAGGGTTAAAGCACTAACCTTGAGTTTTAGGAAAAAAATTAGAAAAAATTAACGTGTTCCTTTGTAACTCCCTTTAACTGTGGTTAAATTCACTCAGCCTAATAACAAATTTAATCGTGTCTTTTAACTCCTTTTCATTGTGGTTAAGGTTTACTAACCCTTAGGATTAAAGAATCTAACTTTGGTTTAAAGAAAATTAAAAATTTAAGTTGTCCCCTTTGAACTCCCTTTAACTATGATTAAAGTCAACTAACTCTTAGGTTAAAGCATCTAACCTTGGTCCTTGATATTGAAAAAAAAAATTAAGGTGTCCCTTTCCATAAGGGTTAGTGAACCCTAACAATAGTTAAAGGAAGTTAAAATATAGGTTAAAATTTTTTTTTTTTCTAAAAACTAAGGTTAGATGCTTTAACCCTAAGGGATAACTGATCTTAACCACAGTTAAAGGGAGTTAAATGAGGACACCTTAATTTTTTTTTTCTAAATACCAAAGTAAGATGTTTTAACTCTAAGGATGAGTGAATCTTAACCACAGTTAAAAGGAGTTAAAAGGGGACACCTTAATTGTTTATTTATTTTTTTCTAAAAATCAGGGTTAGATGCTTTAACCTTAAGGGTTAATAAATTTTAACCATAGTTAAAGGGAGTTCAAAAGGGTCACGTTCATTTTTTTTTCTTTTAAAACCAAGATTAGATACTTTAACTCTAGAGTTAGTGTATCTTAACCTAAGTTAAAGATAGTTAAAAGGGGACACATTATTATTATTTTCTTTTAAAACCAAAGTTAGATGCTGTATGCCTAAGGGTGTGAATCATAATCACAAGGCTTGTTTTAACCTTAGTTCATGGGTAGTTAAAAGCTTTGTGATGTTATAAAATATCATAAGGGCATGATAGTCATTTTCATGATAACGACAATCGGAAGCCTAACATAACTAGAACTAGGGATTGAAGTTGTTCGTCTAACTGAAACCCGAGTTAATTTGCAAAACTATAACTCATATAACAATGTATTTGCATAGCTTGTACTAAGCAGCAGCTATGCAAATAATACACTAACATTGACTTATTAAGGTGGATGGAGCTGTATTCTGACCAATATTGGTAAGCAAACATAGAGAAAAACAATAGCTAAGTTTGGCTAAGCAAATGGAGAAGAAGGTCAAACTTCTTGGTATTAGAAATTGCCAAAAGCTTCCTAACCTCTCATGTAAGTCCTAACTTCTCCTTGGTATTAGTTGTTCTTTGCTTGACACAATCTAACCACTCCATTTGTTGGATTCTATTTGTTTCAAATTCTCAATTTCCCATTTGAAATTAAAACAAAAATGGCCGTGATTTCGTGAGTTTCGTTCACTTTAAGTCCACAAATACGTGTTTTTCTGATGATTTGGCTTTATAGAAAAATTACACTTGAAAGTAGTGTCTTTTCGAGTTAGAGTGGCCTTTCAACTGGGTTGGCCTGCCATGGCCTCAAGTTTTGGATTGCTTAATCAATTCCATTACTGGTGTTCTTTCTGCTATAAAACAACTAGGAAATCATTCTCGTCTCTTCCTCTCCATATATATATATATAATATACATGGAGAGAGATTAGTAAAAGGTGTGATTTGATATTTTATCTTCTTATCGGAGTAAAATTTGATATTAAATAGAAATAATTCAATACTAATCTTAGTGAAAGGGTAACATTTTCTATATATATATTAGGAGAAAATATATTTATACCCCTCTAAGGTTTGACGAAAATACACATAGACCCCCTCAGGTTTCAGAAAATACATTAGGTACCTCTACTTTTTAAAATATTGACACTTGCACCATTTTCATCCGTTGACCGTTAGTCAACTGACAGAATGATGATGTCATTTGATAAAATGATATGAACTACCAAAAATACCCTCTTTAAAGTTGTCATTTTCCATTTTTCTCATATACGAAATTGTCCATTCATTTTTAAATGAAATCAAATCCTCTAGTGGTGACCACGTGTCCTTTTTGACACCCCTTAAATAGGGTTAGATTCATCCACCCCTATGGTTAACCCGCTCATCCTTGGTTTTTTTTTCTAAATATTACTCGCTTATCCTTGTTTTTTTTTTTTTTTTTCTAAGTATTAATTCTTTTTTTAAATTTAATAATTATTTTTAAGACTTTTTTAATATTAAAATATTTTTAAAAAATAATTAATATTTAGAAAAAAAAAACCAAGGATTGGCGGGTGAACCCTATGGGTGGCCACGTGTCCTTTTTGACACCCCTTGAAGTAACACGTGTCCCTTTTGACACCCCTTAACTATGGTTAAGATTCACCCACTCTTAAGGTTTTTTTTTTTTTTTGTCACTACCCACTCCTAAGGTTCATTCACCCATCCTTGGTTTTTTTTATATTAATTCTTTTTAAAAAAATTTAAAAATTGTTTTTAAGTCTTTTTTAATATTAAAATATTTTTAAAAAGAATTAATATTAAGTGAACCCTTGAGGTGGCCACGTGTCCTTTTTGACACCCCTTAAATGAGGTTAGATTCACCCACCCCTAGGGTCCCGCCCATCCTTGGTTTTTAAAAAAATATTAATTCTTTTTAAAAAAAAATATTTTAATGTTAAAAAAACCTTTAAAACAATTTTTAAAATTTTTAAAAATAATTAATATTTAGAAAGAAAAGAAAAACAGGATGGACGGGTGAACCCTAGGAGTGGGTGAATCTAACCCTATTTAAGAGGTGTCAAAAATGACACGTGGCCACCTCAAGGGATGTCAAAAAGGACACGCGGCCACTCCTAGAGGATTTGGCTTCATTTAAAAATGAAGGGGCAATTTTGTATAAGAGAAACGTGGAAAATGACAACTTTAGTAGAAGATATTTTTGGTAGTTCATACCACTTTATCATATGACATCACCATTTTATCACTTGACTAACAGTCAATTGATGCAAAGTGTGTAAGTGTAAATATTTTTAAAAATAAGGGTACCTAATGTATTTTCTGAAACTTGAGGGGTCAATGTGTATTTTCATCAAACCTTAGGATATGTAAATGTATTTTCTCATATATATTATGTGTGTCTAGGGGAGGGCATCATTTATGTGTATTAGTTCGTCAATATCGGTGTTAATATTTGAAGTGTGTAGACCCAATTGTCACATATATAACTCGAGGACAACTACTTAGTAATGGAGTCTTTCTTGGGCTTGATCTCAAGAGGACCTCTCTTCATGAAGACGTCACCTAAACATTAACTCAAGTTCTGAACTGAGGGGCGGGTGTTAGAGCCCTATGGGGCGGGTGTTAGAGCCCTATATCTTCTTTGCTATTATAATGCATGAGTAGATGATTTAATGTTTTACTTTAAATTCCGAACTACTCTCACCTTCGATTTAATGTTTTACTTTAATTCTTAAACTACCCCTTATCATCTATCTATTTAGAATCACAGCCAATCACGATTGACCTCGGGGAGAGATCAATCACGCCCGTGGGTTTACACGGGCCCCTTTTAATTCCTATTAACTGTGGTTAACTCCTTCCTCTCGTTCTCACGTGCATTGCACATGCCACCAGCAAGTTCAATCGGGTGTCGTTAACTCCTTCCCTCGCTTTCATGTGCATCGCTGCCACCCGCTAGTACATATATATACGAAACAATGGAAGATTATCTATCTTAAACGTTTCACTAACAGTTAAGATTGTTAGTATTTTGGTTTGAAAAGACAAAAACAGCCCCCAAGTTTTGTGGTTTCTTTTTAAAGTAATGGCATTATCATTTCCAATAACCTTTACCACCTAGAGAAACTCTAGTCCATTTCTTCAGCTGTTTGAGCTTGTTATCTATTGTTCTATTGTTTTTTTTTTCCCTTGTTGGTTAATACAATAAACACACACATTATACTCAACACTCACGCCCAGGCCACAAGGTCGTTGCACTTTTTTATTGTTGGGGGAGTTGTTTTTGTGATGAGATTTCTTAGATTGTCCACGCGTCACTTCCTTCTCAAATTCAGGTTGACTGGTAGAAAAAAGAAGGTAAGTTCACAACACGTCTTTGTTGATACGGGTGGGAGCTCATCTTGTCAAAGTCCTCTGATAATCAAATCAGTATACGTTCAAGATGAGATGCAAAAAATAAACTTTGAGAGAGAAAGAAAGTTAAGGACTTTGAGCTTTCAAGTGATTTCTCAATGACAAGAGGTTCAACTGATTGAGATTCAGGAGTTTCTTAGTGGTTTTAGAGGTAGTCTTTCAGTAGTCCTTACCTTATGGAAGGTTTTTGGCATTTATAGGTTTGAGTTCGGATGCCTTATCATGCCCATGCATGGCCATTCAACTTGCTTTATGATCATTACCAAATATCTCATACAAATCTTCATGTAAACGTGTCATAGGTGTGAGTCTACTATTTCTAAGGTTGGTCTTGGGTCGAAAGTAGGCTCAAATGATTGACATTAAATGCATTAAATGCTAAGACAATGTTTTTCACCTAATGACAGAATAAATAGATCGCTTCCTGATTATTTCGTCTTACAAGGCAATTCCGTCCTCAACGTGAATATGTGCTCGTCCTTATTATGATCACGATGCTTGAAATTGTTCTTCAGAAGACGATATCTAAAATCGTCCTTCAGACGACGATATCTGACATCGTTCTAGAGACTACGATATCTGACATCGTCCTTCAGACGACGATATCTGACATCGTCTAGGGAGTACGAGTTCATACCATAAAAGAAGTACGAAAACCTCATTCGTCATTTCTAGGTACAAGGATTCTACTTGTCTTTGCAGCACTTGCTCAATTACACATTTTATTCATTGCAATTTTCTCATTTCCATGTGTCGTTTAATCAAGTAGTCGATGCCACAACCCTATTTAATTCTTACATATATGATGATGCTTAAGAGGGAAACATATACTTATATATATAATCATTGGTTGAGAGGTTAAATAATAACTAGTATTTGGTTTAACACCCACCTCTTGCCCCAGTGGTGGGGCGTGGTGCCCTCTCTGTTGAGGGAGGTATGGGGATCTAAACCCTTGGGTGATGAGTCTACAAGAGCTCCAATCCCACACTAACCACTAACCCTACCAACATAGATAAATGATTTTGGAAGCAAAAATAAAATAAAATCAATATTTGATCTAGGGGTGTCAACGAATGCCAATATTATTTGTACATAAATTGTATTCAATTCATCTACCTGGATAATTAATTGAATAGGTATCTGGTGGAAAAAAAAATTCAAAAATTACTTACTATCCATTTTTAATCAGATATAAGTTCAAATATTGATATATCCCCTTTAATAATTATTTGACAAATTTTATAATATATTACTATGTATATACATAATATAATATAAATTTATATGAATAGAATATTCTTATTAGATAATTTTAAGATATTAAATTATTATTTTAAATATAAACGAAGATAAAAATAATTTATATTATTTTAAATAAAACATATTTTTAAATTCCAAGTATTTCTTAAAATTTATTAAAACAATCAAATAATTTAAATATTGTCTAAATCTAAATATTTTAATCAATTTGAATATGATACTCGAAAATGTAATCAAATTCAAATCGGATATGACTTCCATCAAAAGGGTATTATTGTCATGTTTCTGGTGTGTAATGATCAAATGTTGGTGTGCAAAAAAAAATCTGAAAAAGTATTATATTTACCTGCTCTGACCCGTTTTTATCTCCTTCTAAAATTTGTTCTCATTTCTGTTTCATTTCATCTTTTACTACCACTGTACTTTGCAGGCACTGAAACTAACAGTATAATCAATTTTCAAAGCTGCTTAAGAAACTTTTGATTTCATTGAATCAGGAAGATTTGGAAACTGAAGATTCTCAATTTCTTTACAAGAATTCAAAATCAGCGATTTTTCCCGGTGTTGGAGCCGATGTGGAAATCGCTGGTACTGGTTTGATGGAAGAGATTGAGAAAGGGGTTCTAATTCTCACATCATTTGATGGAGGTGAAGGTC
This sequence comes from Tetracentron sinense, assembly GCA_015143295.1. Taxonomy (NCBI): domain Eukaryota; kingdom Viridiplantae; phylum Streptophyta; class Magnoliopsida; order Trochodendrales; family Trochodendraceae; genus Tetracentron; species Tetracentron sinense. The sequence continues at coordinate 22,758,959 of CM026574.1, forward strand.
CTGAGCAGATCTCGGGGTTCTTCGAAATCCAGATTTGGGACTTCAATCCTATTTCCAGCTGTTGTTTTTGAGGTAGGATTTACTGGTATTTCGATACTTACAGTACTTTATTGTTCTCTTGTAGCTGTGTTTGCTGTTAGAAATGGAGATTTGGGGTTTTGGCTTCTCCCTTGTGCGTGGGGAAAAAAAAGTCAGTGTTTTGGAAATGTACTCCTGGATTTACAGTTTCCTGGTTGTTAGGGTTGGAGATATGATGATCTTTAAGATCTCTGGGTCTATTTTCGAATGAGTTTTGGGGGTGTTTTAGTTTTTGAGGTAACTTTTGGGATAAGTGCGTTGACGCTTCTGTTCAAACTGGGTATTTAGACTTTTCCAGGTAAATTTGTGTGAGAGAATTTTCATTTTTCTTGAACTGTGATTTACGGAATGAGGGTTTGGTTCAGCCATGAATAGAACTCAAATTTTATCGACTTGAAGTATCATCATTGATTTTTTTTTTTCTGTTCAAGGGAACAACTGGGGGGTGGTTCACGGATTTGTACTGGCTTCAAATTTATGTAAATTTAATTTTGGTATGAGCCAGTAACTTGGAGTTTAAATTAGGGATCTGCTACTTTCTCTTCTCATATTGGAATTGAAACCTAGATTTGGCCCTTGTTTTCATTTGTTCTTGTGGATTCAGGTTTCTTCTTCTCCCGTAGAAAAACATCAGAAGCTTATTTATCTTACTTTTTGATGTTACTGTTCTTTCTTTCTCGGCTTCAGATTGTATTGATCTTGGTCTGGATTGGTTCTACTAATGCAAAATCCCAAGAACACCAACTAAAATGGCAAGGCCAGGAAAAGAGGAGTAAAGACATCGTCTCACATTCCTGCATCCATGATCAGATACTCGAGCAGAGGAGGCGACCTGGTCTCAAGGAATACTCTGTTACTCCACAAGTCTATGAGGAATCTGGTTTCTCAAAACCCCTTCACAGTAAGGGGAGGGCATTGCTTGGAGTTCCCAAATTGTCGGAGATTCAAAAGGATGCATGGCATCCTATTAGAATATATCTGAATTATGATGCTGTAGGTCACTCGCCTGATCGAGATTGTCAAAGTGTTGGTGACATTGTGAAGGTAAGTGATATCGATGAATTGGTAACCTCACTGCTTCTATTTGCCTATAGAACTGGGATTACGTCAATTTCGCCTCCCCCCTTTCTATTTTTTTTTCTTTTTCCAGCTTGGGGAGCCTCCTGTAACCCGCCTTCCCAGCACACCTGCTTGCAATCCTCATGGAAATCCTCCAATTTTCGGTGACTGCTGGTATAACTGTACTTTGGATGATATATCTGGGGATGACAAGAGCCTTCGACTTCGTAAGGTTTGATTTCTTACCCTATTATTTTTTTCTCTTAATTTGTTTTCATATCCCTTTAAAAATGTACTTGTCGATGTTATATTGTTATTTTCGTACATAATATCATGGAATCATCATGAAATTCAGACTTAATTGGCCTGAAATGCTTGTGAATTCACCCTCAACCACTAATATTAGAATAGAAGTCCTGAAATTTCAATTACAATATTACTTAATCACTTATGAAAACAACAATATGATGAAATGAAATATCATCTAATACATATCGTGTATATTGGATAGAGGCATAAAGCATGTGGAAACACTGTACGTAACTTTCTGTTTATCTATATTTTTAGGTAGTTATTTATATAGATATTCTTTTGTGTGTATTTGCGTGTGTTACATTTTGTGTTTTTGTCTGTGTGCGTCTGCATGTGTGCATGTGTTAAGTTTTATGTGTGTGTTGTGAACGTTTTTGTGTCTGTGTGTACCCTATGTTTTCATATTTGCTTCTGATATGTCATTATGTGCATTAAATTTTTTTAGATCTTTCTTATTCTTACTAAAAAAAATCCATGTTTTGTTAGTTGTACATATTTTCTGTATGTATTAGTTTCTTGGTGACCTTTGTGTTCTGTAATTACCAATGCTTGAGACTTTGAAATATATATCTGGTTCAAAGTTGTACTGTAAGATTGAATTTGTATACTTTTTTCTCTTATTTGAGAGATTTTGGTCAAGTAGAGTATTTTTTTGGTTGAAATGAGATACTCACTAATCGTTAAAGAGTAATTTAAAACAGGCTCTAGGACAGACAGCAGACTGGTTCAGTAGAGCCCTAGCTGTTGAGCCTGTGAAAGGGAACTTGCGGTTGAGTGGATATTCTGCATGCGGACAAGATGGAGGGGTACAGCTTCCACGTGAATATGTAGAAGGTACTTTTGCTGCTGCCAACGTGTCTATTATTGAGTCATTTCCCCTTGGAACTTTCTATTGTTTAAAGCTCTTTGGTTATTTTCATCATCTGGCTAGCTCGATCTTTCTAGAAGTAACCAAGAACATTCCTTTTCAGAGGGTGTTTCCAATGCGGACTTAGTTCTTTTGGTAACCACAAGGCCTACAACAGGCAACACTCTTGCATGGGCAGTGGCATGTGAGCGTGATCAGTGGGGCCGTGCAATTGCCGGTAATTTGTCTCTTGGAGCAATGCTTGTTGTGGAGGATCATTGTACCTGTATAATGTGTACATATTTAATTTCATAACAACTAATGGTATTATTTTGTGTGTAGGCCACGTGAATGTTGCTCCTCGCCATTTGACTGCCGAAGCGGAGACCTTACTTTCGGCCACTCTTATACATGAGGTCAGTTTGTTGTTTTAAGTAAATGAGATGGAAAAATTATGATAGACACTTTTCTTATTGTGAGATCGGCAAGTTTGATTTCTTCCAGGTAATGCATGTTCTCGGTTTTGATCCTCATGCCTTTTCACATTTTCGCGATGAGAGGAAAAGAAGGCGTAATCAGGTAAATACTACTTATGTTACCTTATTATATGCTCTTCACACTTCAAACAATGACAAAAAAATTATACTCGTTATCTTGTTTTTGATCTGCGGAATTATCTAATAGTAAATGACAGCAATCATCCACAGTTCATCCCAGGTCCAACAATTTAATTCCACCTTGGTCTCTGAAACAGTTCTTTTATTTATTTTCTTGCATTGAAGCTTGAATTGAAAAGCATGATACTTTTGAACCCAACCCCTTGCATCAATTTGGATGATACTAACAAATTTGAACTGATCTTTAGAGATGTCAAATTGAGTCAAACTGGGTCTAATTTTCAACATATTTCATTTTCATACCTCTACTTGTTCAATGGAGCATACTCTGATTGTGTTTTGTCTTGCAAGCCTTTTCAAAAGCATAAGAAATGAGATTATTCAATTCTTAAATCCAATTATCCAAAGTTCAGATGAGTTGCTTCATTCACAAGCATGCTTGAAATCAAATGATTTAAATCCGAATTGCTTAGTATTATAAAGCCAATATCCAAATTGCTTTGTATTATAAAGCCAATAATTGGAACCTGTTCTCAGAAAGTGTGAAATCTCTATCAAAACATTGCTTTTCTAGAAACCATTAGTGCCAACTTTCTTATGCTCTGAGCTGGTATTAAATAATTAGGTTCACTATGAAACGCCATACTTTGCTCCATCTGCCATCTACATTGCTAAACAATCTCATCAATCTAGAAGTCAATGTGCCATCTCTTGAAGCAGCCGAGACCCAAATAAATTGTATTGGGTGATATCAAGCATTCTCTGAATGAATTCTTTTGGAAAGCCCATAATTTTATTGATCATCCAAAAGAATGAGCTTTAATAGGATTACCTGATTAGCCACTTTCAATCCAAGTAGCAGTTGCTTTGAAGTGAGTAATGATACTACTATTTGGACTCCTAGGTTGAGAAAGGAATTGAAATTTTGGGAGCTTGCGGATCTGAGTAGGCTTTTGTCTTGCCCAAACTCCTGTAGACCTAATATCTAAGTTAGAGATGGTAGGCTTTGCAAACTGGGACAGAGAGTAGTTTTCGGTGAAAGCCTTTTATCAAACACTGCACTATAATTTGTACCAATCCTTTCCTCTCAGAGTTTTATGGAATCCAAGAATTCCTTCTAAAGTTGCGTTCTTCCGGTGGTCAGCCACCCTGGATAAAATTCTTACCTTCGACCACTTGAAAAATAGAGGGTGGAGATTGGCAAACAAGTGCTTGAAGTGCTATGCGCCTATGCTGTGGATGAGACAATTTATCATCTGTTGATCCATTGTCCTCTAGCTAGATGGTTAATGGATGCTGCTCTTTCTGCTACAGGGATGTATAGGGTTTTCCTGTCTAGTCTCAGGAAGCCCTTTCTGGTTGGTCTATTAGGGTCATGGGGCAGCATGTGTGGATATATTGGAGCTTCTTGCCAGGATTCGTCTATTACAATATTTGGGAGGAGAGGAACAAGAGTCTTTGATAATTATTCCTTTTCAGTAGAAGCTATTTGGTCTTCTATAGCAAATGTTCTTTTGTCATGGGTGTCTATCAACGACGATATAGATGTTTTGGATTTTGAATCCCTATTAGCTCTGAGTAGGCTGGCGTTGTCAGTTTTTTTTTGGGTGGTTACATGTTCCTTTCTTATAGTGTTTCTCTCTTTCTTTTTTGTTCTTTTGGCATTCACTTGTGAAATTTGTTTCTATTCCTTTCTTTTTCTAATGCATAATCTTCTTATCGATAACAAATAATCCAAGAAGCAGCTGGTTGAGTGGACAGTGGGGATGGATGAGATGAACTGGCAGATGGTGGAAATAAGTACTTTTATTCAACCACATTAGTTATTCTTTTTTTTTTTTTCCTTTTTGCTTGGGCATGTGTGACTGATTTTGATCTGTTGTCTTCTATATTACTGTGTATTAAATTGTTTGTGATTTTAAGATGATCCTTCTTGTTCATGATTGGTTCTCTTCAAGTATGAAACTTAGTATCAACTGGAAATCGATTGGCATGGGAATCTGGTACACCATCATTTACTCTCATATTTGAGCATCTGATTATATTTGTCATTGCAGGTTACTGTACAAGCCATTGATGAAAAGCTCGGACGGATGGTGACCCGTGTGGTACTTCCACGTGTTGTAATGCATTCGCGATATCATTATGGGGTAACTGACAACTTATGAATTATGCAGTGATCATTTTTTTTTCCTTTTTTTGTGAAGCAATGTCAATAGACAGGAAATTATTTTTCAGTCTTTATTAGTTTTTTTTCAAAAGACATCCTTGCTTATGAGTCTATCACCAGCAGGCATTCTCTGAAAATTTCACTGGCTTAGAGCTTGAAGATGGGGGAGGACGTGGCACATCGGGTATCATCTTTTTCTTACAATTTCTATTAATTAAAAAATTCATCAACTGTTGGATGTCTGCGTAGAAGTGCATAGCAGCCAGCTCAAAGCCGAAATGCATTATATAATATGATGTTTATGGGACACATTGGGTGATAGGATGTGAACTGTTTTTGGTTGAAACTTTTTGAGATAATTCTAAATATCTATGGGAGTCATATATGGAAGAAGAAACAAATAATAAATACTATATTTAAATATGATTCTTCCACTCATTATGTACAGAGACAGATTTGAACAGTAAGGACAATGCAACTAATCGAACATTTTCTCTCAGAGATGTATCATATTTGGTGATATTACATTCATGATTAGAAGCCAATATAAATTGAATAACTTGTCTGCAGGATCCCACTGGGAAAAAAGGCTTCTAATGAATGAGATTATGACGGGGTCAGTGGATACGAGATCAGTAGTTTCAAAAATGACACTGGCTTTATTAGAGGATAGTGGATGGTATCAAGCTAATTATAGTATGGCAGACCGTCTTGATTGGGGTCGCAACCAAGGTGCAGAGTTCGTTATGTCCCCGTGCAATCTGTGGAAGGGGGCATACCATTGCAACACAACACAGTTGTCGGGCTGTACATATAGCAGGGAGGCGGAAGGTTACTGCCCGATCGTAAGTTATAGTGGAGATCTCCCTCAATGGGCCCGCTACTTTCCACAGGCTAACAAAGGTGTGTCCTTGTGATGGTTGAAAAGCAGCCGCTATATCATGATTATCATCTACTTTATGTTTTTGAGGTTGTGTCCATGCAACCGAATTCTGCTTTTTATACACTTGTAATCATGCAATATGAGAGGTGCATATGCTGTTCTATCTAATTAGAAATGTGGATTTTCTACTAAGCATGAGCCATGTATTATAGACGGTAAGGACTGTATAAACAAAATATCAGGAGACATGGCCATCATGCAGGTTTTGTGAGACCAACCATTTGGTGGGTTCTACCAAGGAGAACTCTCAGGACACAAATCATCCTGGATTGGAGTGACTAGCAAAGTTTCCGTTACCTTCTTTTGCATAAGTAGTCCAGAAAAATGTTCTTTTGAAATGATTCTGGCTATCATCCAATGGGTTGATTTTTATATTATTATTATTTTTATCTAGATGATCTCCTGACTCCCTCATTTTGTAACTAAAATATAAATAAAAAATTGCAAAAAAGTTCTAAAAAGAGGATATATATATATATATATATATATATCAATGTTTTAAAACGTGAAGGTGTGAGGCGAGACATTAGGACCTCAAGATGCGTGAAGGCATAAGGTGAAACGTTAGGACCTCAAGATGAGGCGTGAGGCTTAAACCTCAAAAGAAAGCTTCATGCTCTCTCATTTTAACAAATAAATAAAATATAAGAAAAATTGCAAAAAGATTCAAAAAGTTAATAAAAGATTATAGCATATAGAAAGAGAGAGATACATTTATATTCGTATAGATTTATATTCATGTACATTGTGTGTATTTGTGTGGGCGCACACATGCACATAGAAAATACTAAATAAATTATTTAAAAATAAAAAATAAAGATAAGAAATGCAAGCAAATATTGAAATGTAGATTTACTTTTTTGTTTATATACATATTGAAGATGATTTCCAATCATTAATTCAAGTGCTGGATTTAGAATTTTAGTAAAAAATTGTAAATAAGTCATGAACTACATTGTAGGCCGGTGACGCAAAATTTCTGCAATGTCTACTATGGAAATAGTGTGAATTACACTCAAATGGTTTTAAAATCTTAAATATGTTAAAAATAATAAATTAATTGTTAATTGAAACTAATATCATTATATCACCATCATCATTTTTAATATCTTATGTGAAATAAATAGTGTTATTTGTTATTAGTTGAAACAAATAACATATTAAAAATGGCATTTAAGTCTCAGTTGTGGTTAGAAACTTAATTTTAGTTAATGTATAAGATGTATACCATAGACATAAAACGAACTTCAAGGCGTGAGGTGTAGACCTTATGTAAGTCTCATGATTGAGCCTCGAGGGCATTTTCCTTAAGCCTCGTCCTGAGGCTAGCCTCAAGACGTATACCTCACACGCTTTTTAAAACACTGATATATATATATATATATAGATATCGTATATGTAAGAAGTGCTAAATAAATTATTCAGCCATTATATAAAAAAAAGTAAGTCTAAGAGTGGAAAGCAAAAGATGCAATCTAAATTTATATTTATGTTCATATACATTGAAAAACAAATGATTTTTTATTCCAACAGACAACTACAAAGAATTCTCGAAGAGGGAAAAATTAAAAAAACAAAAATAATAAATTTTGAAGTCTTAAGTTATGTGGCTAGAGCCCAATTTTTGGTTAATGTGTGAGGCGTATGCCCTGAGGCAAAAAGCATGCCACAAGGCATGGGGCGTTCGCCTCATGTGAGTCTCACACTTTGAGGTGTATGCCTTGGTGGATTTAAGCCTCAAGGCGTTTTCCTTAAGCCTTGTACCAAGGCGTAAGCCTCACACGCCTTTTAACACTGATTCTAACTACTATCTATGATTTTCACATTCTAAATTTATCCTTATATGGTTTTAGAAGCATGTGCATATCAACACAAATACGGACATTATATAGAGATCATCATCTCTTAATGACCAGTTTGATTAAGTGTTACTTGGAATGATTGCTATTATTTTTTGATGGGTACTTGGAATGATTATTATTAACTACCATTACTGAACTATGCAGGTGGGCAGTCATCATTGGCTGATTATTGCACCTATTTTGTAGCTTATTCCGATGGCTCATGTACAGACACAAGCAGCGCACGAACACCTGACAGAATGTTGGGTGAAGTACGAGGGAGTAGCTCCAGGTGAGATTCACTCTTGGCAATTCATGTCACATCACAGACTTCAGGTATATCATATTCGCTAATAATATATCGCTACTTGGATTTACAGGTGTATGGCTTCATCATTAGTACGAACTGGGTTTGTCCGGGGTTCTACGACCCAGGGGAATGGTTGTTATCAGCAACGATGTGTAAACAACTCATTAGAGGTACAATTTGGTGCTTTTAATGACTATTTTTCCCATGTGCATGGCTTGGATACTTGCTTGCTGAAAGGTATGTGCACGCGTACAAGCACACATGTGCACAAACAGGACGAACAAAAAAGATCCGTCTTCAACTCCTGCGTGCAAAGAGTTATGAAAATGGGGATGACACCAGGGGCCTATTAGAATTATCCTGCCGAAGTTCCTGAACTTTTAACTTGTCTATGTCATCTTCCTTCTAATGTGATTATATTCATGTGCTATAGGTTGCTGTTGACAATATGTGGAAACTATGTCCGGAAGCTGGTGGACCAGTTCAGTTCCCTGGCTTTAATGGTAACTATACAGTTCTATCTGTCCTGTGACCAATAATTTCAACAACTATTTGTTTTCTTTTTGCAACCTTAAGAATATTTATATCTTTCTGTCTGTAGGCGAACTGCTCTGCCCGGCTTACCACGAACTCTGTAGCACAGCTCCAATGCCCGTATCTGGTCAATGTCCCAGTTCGTGTAGTTTCAATGGAGACTGTGTCGATGGAAAGTGCTTCTGCTTTCTAGGGTTCCATGGTCGTGACTGTAGTAAACGTAAGCTCTAATTATGTCCTTATTGCTTTCATGCTAGATTATGAATTATTGGTAAACCATGCAATTTCACAATCATTATGTTGTTGGTTATGTTCCAATTTGTCAAAGAGTTTTGGAAATAAATTTTCAATCATGAAGTCTCCTCAATTCTTCCCAGACTATAGTATAGTAGAGAGAATTCAATGTTGGAAATTATGAAGTTCATTGGCAATTTTTATCTGTCATTGTTGCTTGAGATTTGAAATGGAGCCTTGTATTGCAGGCTCCTGCCCTGGCAATTGTAAGGGACGCGGAAAGTGCCTCCGAAATGGGGTCTGTCAATGTGAAAATGGGTGGACTGGCATTGACTGCTCAACAGGTAAAGTTATCTTCCTTTGAAAGTTTTTCTTGGATTTTGCTTACAGCTTACAAGTCCTGTTGTTGTGATTGCCACTAAAACACTCAACCCAGATAATGGTAACTTTCATGTTCTTCATTCCGAGTAGACATAGATGAATGTTAATATTTTAAAACCTTTTGTCTTATCTGAAGGGATTCATTTTATGTTTGCAAACAGCAAAAGAAAAAGAAAACACATCATTTTCTATATCCATACTTTTCGTTTGTTGGTCCACCTCTACTGGATGATGAGCCATAGTCCAAAACTCACACTTATTAGATGATCTATTCCCGATCTTTAACTATGGTTAAGATTGTCCTTTCTGCATGATTTTAGGCATGGAAAATTCGATGGTTGTTCCACTTATTTTAGCAGTCCAGATTAATTCATGGGTATGTGAGCTATATGCAAGGCATGGGATGCAGGAAGGGGCAATGCTTCTTCGCCCACTGATAGACTACTTAAGATTCAATTTAAATGCATATGTGGCACTTCTTGGGCCCACAAATAAAAAACCATGATGCAGATCCTAGGGCTGTAACCGAGCCGAGCCGAGCCGAGTAGTAGGGTGTTTAGGCTCGGCTCTTTAAATTACAAGGATGCTCAAGCTCGATTCAAGCTTCACTATTCTTGTTCAAGCTCGACTTGTGAACAAAACTAATAGCTTGAGCTGGTCTTAGTTACCTTTTATACTTTTTAGATCAAAGGTCCAAATTCTTTTATTTTAGATCAATGGACAAGATCGAAACTTGAAACATGTGTATTTTCTTAGATACTTAATACATATAATAGATATCTAACATACTTAAATGCATATAGTAGATACTTAATTTGACATGTATATATATTGTAATACTAAACGAACTGAGTACATGCATGTTCGAGCTCGGTTCGTTTATTTGATAAACAAGCTCAAATGAGCTCTTAACAAGCTGAGCTCGAGCTGTTTGCGAGCAGCTCGGTTTCTTACCAGCCTTAGTGGGTCCCCCCCCTTTCCTAACCTGTGGCAAAAAATAGCCCAGTTGGATACATATAGTCTGTCCGATCAGATGACTAATATATATATATATATATATATATATAGAGAGAGAGAGAGAGAGAGAGAGAGAAAGAGAGAAAAGGGATTCATAGACATGTGAAAATGAACATATATGTTCACATATCCACATAACCGTTCGATCCTCAGATCCAACAGTTATTATTAAACCAAATTTTATATGCTAAAGGATGATTTAGGAATTCTAGTTTAAACCCTTTTAATCTGGAGAGGGTTTCAATAGCCTCTCTCTCTCTCTCTGTTTTTTCGCCCTTCTTCTCTTCTCCTCTCTCTCCGACCAATTCCGACGACACCCAAAAATCAGGGTTATAACCCTAACCCATCTTTCTCTCTTCTCTCTCTCCTCTTTGTGAAACCCCATCTTTAGAAATTAAAATCGTGAAACCCCATTTATGAAGTGCAGTAACACAAGGGATGATTAGTTTGCTATGTCATCATCATTCTGTTCATATTTCATCATTTTGAAGGTTGCATTATGGCAGTGCTATGGTTTTGTGAATGATAAAAATAAAACTCCTCATACCAAAACGTGTACACATACAAATTCAGAGTCTTGTCTTTCTGGCTGTTCTTACTTGCAAAATATACGGAAACTATAACCTTAGGTTCTTGGGTCACATTAACCATTGAATATTTGGATGTTAGCTAACTAAGGATAATGATGAATGTTTCAAGTGAACTTCACTTTTTTTTAAAAAAAATTCTGGAATAATCAACCACCAGCGGTGCAGCTGATGCTGACAACCAAAATTCTGGAATTCTAAATAACAACCAAAAATCTGTAAATTTTAGGGATTAATGTAAGCAACTAACAACTAAAAAACCTCTATTCCAAAAGAAGCTCAATTCCTCCTTGCTGCAGGTTTCCATTGCATTCTCAATCATTTCAAAACCTCAATTAGTTCACAATTAATGGGGTTTCACGATTTTTGTTTTTCAAAAATTGTAACTAATGGGGTCAGAGAAATTCTGGAAAATACCTCATATTTGGGTTTCACAATTTATTTTTCTGAAATGGAGTTTCACAGAGAGGGAGAAGAGAAGAGAGGGGAAAAATATGGAGAGAGAGAGGCTCTTAAAAGGAAAATGGGAAACTAGAATTAGAAGGAAATCCCCCTTTAGCATATAGAATTTGATTTAATAATAACCGTTTATCCGAGGATCGAACGGTTGTGGATATGTGAACATACATGTTCATTTCCATATGTCTACGGATCCCTTCCCTTATATATATATATATATATATGTATGTATGCATCATTTTTGTGTATTAAGGGGCTTCATCGGACACCCTTCTGCCATAAGTGTAAGTAACATATTGACTTGGGAGGATGAAAAAAAACAATTGTCTTTTCCTTCTCTCTCTAAATGTATTAGATGAACAGTGGAGGGTGCTCTTTTTTCTTTATAACATGTGTGCTTGTGCATGATATGCAGCTGTTTGTGACGAACAGTGCAGCCTTCATGGCGGGGTTTGTGATAATGGAGTCTGCGAGTTTCGTTGCTCTGATTACGCGGGTTACACGTGCCAGAACAGCTCCACACTCCTCCCCAGTCTTTCTGTTTGCCGGTATGTGTTGGAAAGGGATGCGATTGGACAGCATTGTGCCCCTAGTGAATCAAGCATATTACAGCAGTTAGAAGCAGCAGTTGTCATGCCCAACTACAACCGGTTGATCCCAGTTGGTCGGACGTTGTTTAGTATCCTCGACGACGGCTACTGTGCTGCAGCCGCGAAGCGGCTAGCATGCTGGGTAAGTTACTTTCCTCTTCAGAATCTATTACAGGGAATTGCAATAAACATTCCATATCAACTGTTTCTTGTTGCTGTTCCTTTTCCATTTTTTTTTCTTTCCTTCCAATGCAAACGCACATGTAGAGGAAACATAATGGTGCTTGGTGGTGCCTCATCTCTTCCACCAATCAGTGCATGTATCTAATTGCCGAACGGCCCAATTAGTGGGCCCTCTCTCAAGTGAGCCATAGCCCTTAGAAAATTTAATCGTCTGGTCAAGCATTTATCTTTTATGCTACGTTTGGTTGCTGAGAAAATATGTGAAAACATAGAAAAGAAAAGAAAATTTCAGATTTCTAATACAATTCCTAGTTATGGTTTGTCTAATTTTCTTTTCTTTTCCATGTTTTTAATTATTTTCTCGGCAACCAAACATAGGGTTAGGGTTTAAGAATATCTACTGATCCACAAAAGAGTTCATTGATTTGAATGATTAAATATGGATTATTGTCAGTGATTCCTACCACTATATTTGTCACATTGTACTGTCATTGTGTGACTGTACTGCCATTGATAACTATATTTTCCGTTATCTGCTTAACAGCTATTTTGGGTTGTGTTTTTGCCAGATCTCGATCCAAAAGTGTGACAAGGATGGTGACAACAGGCTTCGTGTATGCCACTCGGCATGCCGATCATACAATGGAGCATGTGGAGCATGTCTTGATTGCTCAGACCAAACCCTCTTCAGCAGTGAAGAGGAAGGCGAGATGCAATGCACAGGTTTTGGTGAGATGAGACCATGGTGGCTGCGCCATTTCAGGAGCTTCAGCTCAGACTGACTGTAGATTTTAGGGAATATACCTGTAAAATATCGGCCTCTGTATTTTTCTAATTTTTATTTGTTGTAATTTTTATAGGGTTTTAATTGTAGTAAACGGTGGCATGCATTGCAGGTGCACCTATTGTAGGGTTTTACTTCCACCCAGCCCAAATTCCTTGAAGAAGGATTGGGTGGTAATGTTTATTGAGTTTGGGCATTCAAAGATGAAAGTCCAAAAGTAGTAAGAATTGGAAATGAAAGAAAAAGTAGCTTTGGTATGAAGCAGATATGCTTCTCATTCCCCTGAATCTCTCTTCCTTTTTCTTTTCTCTAATGAGTTTTGTTTTTTCTGTCAGTTTTGGTTAGAAACTAAGCAGACAAATTTCAAAGCTATTGAACATGCTCTAGCATTAATAACAGCCAAAATTCTACATGATTGCTGAGTATCCAATCCTTGCGGCAGTATGGTCTATGAAGAAGACTATAAACACGTCAAGGGATCATTCTCTTCAAGAGAATATAGCAATGCTACGGTGCTACCCCTACTCTCAAGGCTTTCCTACTCTCAACCGGAGCCAACCACCTGTCCATTTGTCCATTTTAACTGTTCACAATTTTTTAACTGATTGCAATGCTTTAACTGCTTAAGATGTACAAGTGGTGAAATTGAATCAGAGCCAATTATGATTGAATTAGAGTAGAATTTAATCGCACTAACAAGCCAACACGTGTCCCTTTTAACCCTATTAGTTGTGGTTAAGATTTACAAACCCTTGGGGTTCAACAATATATATGTTGATTTTGATAAAAAGTATTTAAAATTTTTGAATTAAATTTTTTTTTTTTTTTTTTCAAAATCCAATCAACACGTAACACATGCAATTGAACTCTCTTGAATTCAATTGCAATTAGCTGTGATCCGATCTTCCCTCATAAATGAGAGCAGATTTACAATGATGGCCGGAGTATTTAAAATAAGGAAATACTATGGCCAACTTTTAACTCAGCTCTAATACCCTTCAACTCTGGTTAAGAATTTAAATTCTTGTTAATTAAAAAAAAAAAAAAACCAAGGTTAGATTCTTTAACCCTAAGGGTTAATAAATCTTAACTGCAATCAAAGGGAGTTAAAAGGGACACATGATGAATCGGAGAGGTTGGGCCAGCCAGGAAATCCTAATCCAAAACAAGAGCCGATTTACTCTGGTTGGGGCCATAGTAAAATACTCTAGCCCAGCCTTTAACTCAGCTCTAACACCCTTTAACTCTGGTTAAGAGTTTTAATTCTTATGATTAATCTTTAAAAAATTAAGGCTAGATTCTTTAACGCTAAGGGTTAGTCAATCTTAACTACAATTAAATGAAGTTAAAAGAGACACTTGGCGAATAGGAAAGGTTGGGCTAGAGTAATTTACTCTTGCCCAACCAGAGAAACTCCTAATCCCTCAAAAATTGGGGCAACGAACTTCCTCTAGCAAATGATCGAGTATCACACTGGACATAGCTTCTTCAGCCGACATGTGACGAGAAATTGGAGAAGTCAAAATAAAAATAAACATAAATAAATAAATGGGAGTGATTGAAATGGCTTTTGATATTTTAATAAATTATCTAATTTCCCGCCATATTTCAGTCAAAGAAGCTATGCTCGAGTCTAATATTAGGGCATTTCCCAAAGGAAATTCATTGCCCATAAACGAGTGGGCATGTGAGAACCCTACATATGAGCGTAGGAATATAGGATTAGTGAAAAATAAGGGTGAGAGTTCCTTGTGCCTGTGAGCTCTTAATGCCCCCCACCTCCCTCGCTTCTTGGAGCGTGTGGATGTGTTATGTGGGTATAGTGTGTTATGTTATCGAGAAAAAAAAAAAAAAAAGACTTTGAAGTATGATCAGGAGCTTCCGTTAAAGTCAACGGGAGCAACCCAAAAATTGTCTCGGGTATTTATTTCTCTTAAAAATATCTTTTTTTATATTCATAATTACCAATCTATCACAGGCAAATTTTGAGTTACTCTAATTGACCGTTTAACGGAGCTCCTTTTCATACTAATCTCAAAAAAAAAAAAAAACCAAAGGACGAAAAAGTTGGGGCCAGCCTTGCACGGGTTTACCCATACTTACCTGTTGTGACGGGTTGTGGAATCACGTCGCACCCTCGAGGATTAGTCCTGACCCAAAGGGTTGGGGACACCCCGAGTTCCAAAAAAAAAAAAAGAAAAAAAAAAGAACTTGGGATATAATAATTTCATCTTATTTTTGTGCATAATTGAATTAAATTAATTAAATTTCTAGTATTTTAATTTAATAGTAAATTATTTATTAAAATCATATAAATTGATCAAAATAATATGAAATTCAAGTTCAAGTTCAAGCTAGCTCAATCAACTTATCCAAACTTGAACATTCGATAAGCCAAGCTTGAGCATATTCAAACCAAGCTAGGCTTGAATTCAAGCCTACGATGAAGCTTTTATTTATTTATTTATCTTTTATTTTAATTTTTTGGTATGGGCATACATCAGTAGAGTCAGTACGGTCAGTAGTTAACTGGGGCATTGAAGCTCTTGCAACCCTTACCCAAGGGGATTAGGACCTTCCCATGGAAGGCCACACCCCCTACCACTCACGCAAGAGGAGGGGTGTTATTTATTTATTTATCAGATGATGGATTTCTTCTTTTAATTTTACAATTTCATCCTGATTTGTTCACATCAATTAATGTCCCAATGCACTGCCGCCCAATACTGCAAATGACTCAAAAAATAAATAAATTAGCAACAGCTCCAGTAATACCACAACATGCATGCTATTATTCTTATTATTATTACTAGCGGGTGGCACGTGCGATGAAATTGAGAGTGAGGGGAAAGAGTTAACCACAGTTAATAGGGGTTAAAAGGGACACTTGTTAACTCGTTGGTGCGATTGAACTCTCCCCGAGTTCAATCGTGATTGACTGTGATTCCATTCTTTAAATAGATAGATGAGAGTAGTTTCGGAAATAAAGTAAAACATTAAATTAAAGTTTTGTTTTATATAAGGGTAGTTTAGGAATTTTGGAAAATTCAGGCTATCCATTATAATAGTAAAGATTTTTATTATTATTATTATATAGCTAGGCCACAACCCTTATATAGCTAGGCCACAACCCTAGTTTGGAGGGTTAATAGTTCTTATTTTAGTGGTTAGAGGCCATGCACGGGAATGGATTTCATCTTGCCCTAGCCAGACGAAATCGTCTTGCCCTCATCCCATACGTCAACACTGCGCCTTCTAACATCCTTTAATTGTGGTTAAGATTCACTAACCCTTAGGTTCAACTATGTAACCTTGATTTAAAAAAAAAAAAGGATTTAATCATAGTGGTTAAAATTTCTTAATAAGGATTCAAAAGGCAGTTAAAGGACTCTATAAATGGACTAGACGGTTTTGGTATGGCAGGGCGAGACCAAATCCGATTCCCTTGCATGGAAGCATACAATAGGCATTAATGACCACACCTCATGTGTAGGGCTGTCAATCTGGCCCTTTGATGAGGGGGCCAGCCGTAAAATAGAGGCATTTTTCTTCTCCTTAAGGCCTTAGCGCCTAGTCGGGCCTAATTTTGAAAAATCCTCTTACTTGAGGGTTGGACTCGGTAAGCACTCAGCCCGGCCTGGTCCGGCCCTTTACTTTAATGTTATACCATATATAATATTATATATATAGTATAATAGTTTAAGATATATAATAACCTAAGGTTAAAACTTATTTGTAGTGTAATAGACTAGCACTTTAGTTGTAAAACTAAATAGTATCTTCTTAGAAGCTTATTATAAGTTGTATTATTATTTTTAATCTAGTAATTTAACGGTAACAATTAGGGGGTGTGATAGTAATTTCACCAACCTCTCATTATAAAGTAAGCCTAACTTAACCTAACCCCCATTATAATCAAAGTGTTTATCATACCCGAATAAAAGAGGAAGGTTATATGTTAGGTTGATAATCAATGTAGGAAAAAAAATTACTAAAACATATGACAATTACTTTTTGTTCTTTCGGCCCTGGCCCAACCCAGCCTTGACCCTTGAGGGTAAGGCTTGGGCTTAGCATGTCTAGGCCAAGTATGACCTAGGCCCTGCCCTGGTCCAGCCCTTTGACAGCCCTACTCACTAGACTCAATCCCAGCCCTCACGTTTAAGGATAAGCTGCTCGCCATACAACCGATAGATAGGTGCGTCTGCATACTATTGCTTCACCTCTATCAAAAAAATTAAAAGACGTGCTATTGGTCCAGCTCTGTAAATTTTATTTTTTAAAGAAATGAGGTGACTAATAACATGATTCAGACTACAACAGGGGCTGTTGCTAATCCACACTCCACTCAAGTGTTGTTACATCTTTTCTTCAAATAACTACTCAAATAACTAGTAGAGACCCCGTGGACCCCTGCGATGCGCATACAATAATTTAAGAATATCTAGAATTAAATATTATTAATTATTTAAATATTAAGTAATATATTTTAAGAATATTTAATAAATTTTATTTTTAATAATATAATTTTATTTTTATTTGATATACATTATTATTTGTATTACTTGACTATTTTTATTATAATAATTCATTATTAAGTATTAATTAGCTGATTTTATAATAATAATTCATTATTATTTTCATCATATTTAATAGAAAATCATAACTCTCTTGGTATTAAACTTAAATTAATACACTCACGAGTAGAGAGGGCTCTAGGATGAGATAATGAGTCCCCCAAACCTATTTTCAAGACTTGGAGATAAGAGAGCTACAATAGTCTAGTGAGTCCCAAATCTAAACGGTGGGGGATTAAAGAGAAAAATCACGTGTCATCTCTAAAATAGAACTTATAGGATTGAAGGGATGAGAGTTTGGAGAGCAAAGAGGGAAATATTTATTTCCTTATATTTCTTCAAATAATGACATTTGTTGATGTGGCAACACTTGAGTAGTTGTTTGCAGCCCAAGGCTAAAATGTTTATTTCTGTCGAGTTCTACTTGCGAACAAGGATTTTGGGCCCCGCACACAAGGGAGGGATGCAGTCCTGGCAATGTGGTCAGTTGATTTCATGTTTAAAGTCGCTACTTATTCATTCAGTAGGGATAAGTCTCATACAATGGATAAGGTCTTGATCTGCTTAGAGGTCTAAGTAAGAGGTTCGGTTAAGTCTAGGGAAGGTGTTATGTACCTCGGCACTTCCGTTTTACAACGATTCTCTACTCACTAGGTCTAAGCCAATTAAGATTAAGTTGTTAGTCAAATGACTGAGATTTAGTTTATACTAACTCACGACAGGGAAAAGCTAAACTAGGGTCGGGCTCAAGTTGGGTTGCCTACATACTCACATTAGGGTGGGATCTGACCAAGCGTAGTTCTGGCATAGAAGCCCGTGCCGAGGCTAAGAGGAGTGTGTTGTGTGTGCACCAAGGGTGGCTTAGGGTCTAGTCTGGTAGCCTAGGGTTGAGTTGACCGGGTTGGTCAATTGTTTGATTATGTTGATTGGACCCGGTAGGCCAAGGTTGAAGCCCGGTAGGCTTAGGCGCAGTAGGCCGAGGAGAAGTCCAATAGACTAGGGTTTGGCCTGGTAGGCCGGAATTAGGCCCAGTAGGCCAAAGTTCGGCCCGATAGGCCTAGACTGGGCCCGGTAGGCCAAGGTTTAAGCCCAGTAGGCTTGAGTTCGGCCCGGTAGGCCTAGGGTTAAGCCCAGTAGGCTTAGGTCGGCCCGGTAGGCCTAGGGTTAAGCCCAGTAGGCTTAGAGTTAAGCCCGGTAGGCTTGGGTCGGCTCGGTAGGCCTAGGGTTAAACCCGGTAGGCCTAAGTTTAAGCTCCAAATTTGCATTATGGATTTTAGGGGTTATTCCCAAAATTTCTCAGCCTCAGGGGCTGCTATTGGGGGTGAATCAGGGGTTCCTTAATGGCATAAGGGACCCCCAAAAACCTACTTAGGCTGCTTTAAACATTTGTAACCATATGGAGGGTTCCCTACATCATTGATGAAGGTGGGAGAACCCCCTCTACTGGTTTTTCTTGCAAGAACTAAGAAAAATGTCCCCTGGAAGGACCAAGGGCTCACATGGGATTACAAGTTACAAGTAAAAAAGGGTAGGGGGGAAGCCCTATCCTGTAGCAGTGTTGGAGAGGATGGTGAAGCTTGGCGGTGGTACTGTGCACGACTGGAGAAGCATGGTGGTTGCTGCTGGAGCTGAGGGGCGAGCTAGGGAGGCTTCAACCTCTAGAGACCTGGGGAGAGGGTTGGAGGCTAGGAAATGAGCAGGGCTTCGAGTATAGGGGATTTGCAGGTGGATTTGAAGAGGAGGGGGGGGGGGGGGTCTGCCATTTATAGGGGAGTCCCTTGGTGACACCCTTGACATTAGGACGAGGTTGGGTCGAGCTATAGGAGGTGGAATGGTCCTCTGCAACCGGAGGTGGGTGGTGCAGGCGTGCACTGAACCTGTAGGGGGTGTGGCGTGCTGCAGGAAGAAGATAAACAGGGTGTCGGTAATAGGATTACCGACACCCCAAATGCTTTGCAAAAACTGGGTGTTGGTAATCCGATTACCGACCCCATGGGTTTTTATCCAACAGGCCTTTGGCCCTGGCAGCATGGTCACTCGATTAGTTTTTTTTGAATTCTTTGGGCCCTTGCTTGGGCCCAATCCGAGTTTGAGGCTTTTTTTTGGATTTAGGGCTTAAACTTAGGTAGGGCTAGGTCTAGGGTTAGGTCCCAGGGTCTATCTAGGGTTATGCCCTAAGGTCCACCTAGTGTCACCTAGGGTTATGGTTTAACTAGGTGTGTAAAAATTGGGTGCTTACACTACTCATGTCCATAATTCTAAACCGCACCAAAACAACATAGTTGTTGGTGATGCTATGCCAAAAGTGAATAGAAGCCTAGTGACCTCTATCATATCCACCATCAAAACGATGTTGAATTTCAGGGCATGGCCACAGAGGAAAAAAGATGATAAATTTTTTCTCATTTGAGATAACGACAGTGGTTTGAGCCCATCGAATGAGTGTCATATCACTTGAGTTTCTATATAAGGAGGCATTGAGGAGACTCAAACCCATCAGACGAATTAGAGAGCCCAAAAATTCTGCCGGATTGAAACCATAGCATAGAACAGAGAGTCCAGTCCATCCAAAGTAAGAAGAAGACAGGCTAGACCGGACTAAGGAAGAAGAAGAGTTTCAGATTTAGTCCAGTCAAGAGAAGGTCGAAC
The DNA here is from genome assembly GCA_015143295.1 of Tetracentron sinense. Lineage (NCBI taxonomy): Eukaryota > Viridiplantae > Streptophyta > Magnoliopsida > Trochodendrales > Trochodendraceae > Tetracentron > Tetracentron sinense. The sequence continues at coordinate 22,779,131 of CM026574.1, forward strand.
CATCAGCCCAATCCGTTCATGATTCAGATTGAACCAATTCCAATTGATCAGAACATAATGTGATTTCCGAATTCAATCTGGTCTAACCCGTTAGTCTTTAGACTGAACCAATTTGACCAATTGACATGAGATAGAATAATCATATCACTAAATCATCCTAATGGACCCCTCTAATAGAGTAATCTAACCTGTTATTCAACAACTGAACCAATTTGATTAATCGAATTGAAATGGTCCAACCAGACTCGACCAATTGGACCATTCCGTAAGGAGGGGTCCATGTACCGTTATGCTGCCAAAATTATGGCAAAATCTATGGTTGGTTTACTCAATTAATTAAAATTGTAGCAATTCTAAATTTCTTATTTTACTCCAAAGGGTATTTTTGTAATTTTCCTTGACTAGGGGCATTTTCGTAATATCCTTGAATGGTGTTTGGCCATAAGAAATTAGTTGTCTTAAAGTTGAATAATTAAAAAGAACATAACACTAATGGGTTTAGTTTAGGCTTGGAGCCAAACAACATTAGTATAAGGGTATTTGGGTAAAAGCTCAATTTAGGGTCTCGGTATATATAGTTAATGATAGACCTAATTAACTCATTCTTAGAAAACCTAAACTAAGAGAGGGCTTTTAAAAGGAAGAGGAGGCTCTAGGATTTTAGAGCTTTTGTTTAAGCTTGAAGTGCGGGATTTGAAGCTCGAGGATTGAGTTTCGCTCCAAGGGAAGGTCGATCTCGTGAAACATACCATTTTGGATTTATTTTCTCATCTTGAAACCCTAAATCTTTTGGGTAAAGGCAAGTAAACATTCATTTGATCCTTAAATTCGTATTAGAAATTTATTTAATGATGTTTTGAAGCATTTTTATAGTTTAGAATCCATCTAGGTTGAAAATGGAATGATTTCAGGGATTTTGGGTGAAAACTAGGTTTTTCCTCAAAATCTCTCGCGGATTGTTCGAATGGTCTAGGAACCATTCAAATGGTGAGGGTTACTATTGGATCGGTCATATTTTAAAACCATCCAGAACATTAGACAGTTTGAACAATTGTATGACCGTTCGAACGGTGATCAACACTGTTAACTTTTCTAAGTCCAAAACTGTCAACCGTTCGAACAATAGTGTGAACGTTCAAATGATTATGGGTTCGTTCAAACGATCCTGTCTTTTTTAAAACTAGAACTTAGAAAGCAAAACATGCTTTAGAATCCCTTCAAGTATCTTGATATTTTTCCACATTTATCAACTATGACACCTGTTTTATTACAATTACATGCATACTATTTTCTTAAATGCTTTCTCATATTCACCTTGAAGATTAACTGATGTGCATGCTTGTATGAACTGCTTTGAATACTTATGACTCGAAGGTGCATAGTTAGATTTACTTTGCTATGGAATGCCATAGCAGAGAAGATATAACTAAATTACCTTGGATAATAATTTGCAGTTAGATCTGTCTTGCTATAGTGATATGAGACGCTATAATAAGGAAGATGCGACTTAATTACTATTGTTAAAATGAATAAAGACTTGACCCTTTGGTGAACTGTGTGCGATCCCAAATGGAGACTGGGTTATCTAAGATATATCCACAAAATGGTTAACTATCAGAGTAAGATACTCTTCAGTTAGAATGACCTTGGGTGAACTGTGTGCAATCTCAACTGTACTTTTGAGGCATTGCTAGGGGCTGCCAGAGAATTGTCATCAGGGTGGAGTCGGGCGATCTCTAATGGACAATGATTTGAACTAATTAATTCAAAATGGAGAAAATGAAAATTACTTGAATTGTTATAAATTGCATATTAAGTGAATGTGATTATAACATGTTGATGTATGTGTTTATCTTGTTGTACTTATTACTCACCCTTGCTATGTTGATAATTTTCAGGAGCTACCTGAAGGACTTATGGATTTTCGGGAAGCTCGAGTTAGCTAAGAGAACAACCTTTCCTTTTTGTTAATTGCTTGAGATAGAGTGACTATGGTGAGGACATTTGAAAGAACTTAGCAAGAGATATTTTTTTTATTTAGTTAATCTTTTAGATATGCTTGTTTATGCATTTGAATGGTTTTTTATTGAGATGAATTCCATTTACCTTTGGGGTATGTCCCAAGTTCATGTCTTTGAACCTATACAAATATAATATATATTGTGTTTATGGTATTGGGGATGTGACAAAAATGGAATAATAATAATCAATTTTTGTTAAGTTAAACGAAAGAGATTTAACTTATGATTTAATTGAAAGTCAATTAAATGTTTGGTTTAATTAAACAAAAGAGTTTAATTAATTGGACTGAATCATGAAATGATTTTTGGACTAAAATCATGTTTAAAAGTTTGGGATAAATTAATTAAAATGAAATTGAATTTTTCATGGACTTAATTAATTTATTGTGAGATTAAATTAATTTGATTAATTTTGAATTAATTAATTCGGGCTATTCTAAAAAGAGGTTTGATGCTTCATCATACATCGAGTAGTGCAAACTCTTAGGGATTGGTCGTTTAAATCTAAGTTGAGTTGTAACCCGAAGATATGACTATTTTTCCCTTGCACATGAGAAAAGTCTCTCAGCTTGCGTGATTTGTTTATATATATACATGCTTATATATTATTGTTGTTATTTTGTTTAATTCTCTAACCTGTGCAAGAAATTTAGTTAGTAAATTCAACAATAAGAGCACCAAAATTACAAGCTTTTCAAACAGGATAAAGCTAAGGAATCAAAGATTTCTTCGTTTAGCAAGGAAACCGAACTTTCTTTTTTCCTATGTAGACTTTAATTCAGACCCGTTTTCTACCTTCAATCAAGCATCTTCCTCGTAAAATTCATGAATCTTTTGGTGATCTGAGCTTTCTTTCGACTGAAAACTCAATTATGATAATTGAAGCTACTCTTCACTTCCAACAGTGGAGGCATAATCCAAAAAATTCCATACTTAAAAGACTCCTACTAGATATGATGAAAGCTTGCCATGGATGATAACTTTTAGTTTAAACTATTACCAAACAAGCTTCCACCACCAAATCGTACCTTCTAATTCAAATTCAAAAGTAGAATATGGTTAAGAGGGTTCTTAAAGAAAAACCAAGAAAACCAAGAAGGGAAAATTAGAAACCTCAAAGAAATAATGAAAATTTACCTAAAATCTTAATTGAAACAAAACCCTATAAAAAAAGAAAAAAAAAGGCAACATTGAAACAAAGTAAATCATAGAAGAATCTCTCAACGCAAGAAAATATGTGAAATCAAAAGATTAAGGAATAAAAAGAAAAAGAAGAATCTCTTTGGAGCAATAAAAGTGAGTGCATGGAAAAGGAGAAGAAAAATCCAACTTCACTAAGAAATTAGGGTTTTTCTCTTGACCTTACTGTAGCGAGGGATTGAAGCACCGCCGCTACTGAGACCAAACGTAACTTGAGACAAAACACGTGAAATGAGCAAGGATTGGTAGAGTCATGGAGTGGTGAGATAGTGGGAAAGTGGTTATTAACTCGGCAAGTAAGATAAGAATAAGGTTGATTTTGGTGTGTACAATACTATAGAGGATACAATCTCTACTATTACAATGAGAGAAGAAGGGTTAGATGTTGTGGATTAACTTTTTTTTACTATGACAAAAAACCACATATTATAACATCCTATGATATCTTAATGAATCGGTATTAAGGGTATTATAGTTATGAGTCCTTAGAAGAGGACCCCAGGGTCCAAATCTAAGCTAATCGCAGTGTTCCTGTGTCCTTTTTAACACCTCTTTAACCATGGTTAAGTTTAACTAAATTAAAAGAAGCATTTTTGTTTTTGGAAAAACCATGGTTAGATTGTTTAACCCTAGGAGATTATCCACAGTTGATGGGTGGTAAAAAAAAGGGCTTGGACCAATGAGGTCACTGGGGTCAGCTTTGAAGCTGACCCTGGGGTCCGTTTTCCATTTCCCTAATGTTATTTCAAATCCATCAACTTCAATCTCCTTAGATAGAGCTAATTCCCTCAACTATCTATTCCTATTTTTTCTTTCCTACTCTCTAGGTGTTTTCAACCACTGCATAACTGACATTTCTAACACATTTCTCTCTCCCACGTTTTCTCTCTAACACACATGCGTCAATAAGTCTCACTATGGTCCCTCTTCCCAATCTCTCTCCCCCTTCCCTCTCTCACGTGTATCACACGTGCGACCCACTAGTACATTTAAAAGAATGAGACGAATGACAAAATTGGTATACAAAGGAAAAGGCTTAGGAGAAAAGCTTTAAAACTGCAAAAGTTACTATTGGGGACTTATGAGGAATTTAAAGTAATGAGATCGTGTGAAAAAAAATTCAAGGAGAATTTTGGATATAAAAGAGTGGGATGAAAGACAAAATTGAATACAAAGGCAAAAATTTAGGTGAAAATATTTACAAACAACAAAGTTACAATAGAGGACGTAAGAGGAATATAATAGAAAGAGATTGGAAAAAAAAATTGAGGTTTAAAAATAAATGAGACGAAGGATGAAATTGGTATACAGAAGCAAAGGTTTAGGAGAAGCTTTACGAATGCAAAAACAATAAAATTGAAACCAAGTATATCAAAGAAGAATCTTTTAAAACAAAAAAAAAACTGAGCAAAATCAAAATATTAAGAAAGAACAAGGAAAATAGATAAGAATCTCTCTAGAACAGTTAAAGTAAACGAATAAGGAAAAGGAGAAAAAAAAATCCAACTTCACTGAGAAATTAAGGTTTTCTTCTTTACCTTACTGTAATGAGGCATTGCAGCACCACTACTATAGAGACCAAACGTAATTTCATACGAATGATGTGAAATCAGTAAGGATAGGTAGAGCTATGGAGTGGCGATATAGAGGGGAAATGATTATTGACTCAATGAATAAGATAAGAATATGGTAAATTATGGTAAAAAAAAATAGAGATTGAATCACAACCAATTGCGATTAAAATTGGAAAGAGTTCAATCGGACCCACAAGCCAACATGTGTCCCTTTTAACTCTTATTAATTGCGGTTAAGATTCACTAACCCTTGGATTCAACAATATAACTTTGGTTTCTAGAAAAAAATATTTAACTCTAATTAAAAAATTTTAACCCTTAAGGATTAATAATTTTTAGTATTTCTTTTTAAAAACTAAAGTTATTTGTTGAACCACAAAAGTTTGAATATAACCACAATTAATAGGGGTTGAAAGGGACACATGTTGGTTTGTGGGTGTGATTGAAATTTTCTTAAGTTCAATCACAATTGGCTGATTTGATATCTGAAAAAATATTATAAATAATAAAATAGATTTAAAAAATATGAGACCAAGGACAAAATTGGTATACAAAGAAAAAGATTTAGGAGAAAAGCTTTACATATGCAAAAGTTAAAAACTTACAATGGAAGACTTAAGAGGAATATAATATAAAGATATGATGCGAAAAAATTCGAGTGTTTTGGGTATAAAAGAACGAGACAAAGGACAAAAATTGTATACAACGGTAACGGTTTAGGAAAAAAGCTTTACTAATGCAAAAGTTGCAATGAAAGACTTAAAAGGCATATAAGGAAAAAAGATGGTATAACAACATTCAAGGAGGGTTTTGGGTATAAAAAGAATGAGAAATGACAGAATTGGTATACAAAGGCAATGAGATTGGATCCTATCCAATCGCAATTAACAATTAAGTTCTCGCTCTCCCTAGGTCCTTTAACTATTCTTTGACCCTAAAGGTTAATATTTTTTAATTTTATTTTAAAAACAAGGTTAAATATGTTAATCTTAAAGATTATTGAGTCTTAACCACAATTAAAGAAAGTTCAAGCTGGGGCGGGCTAGGAATTTGTTGTAAGGGACACATTTGGTTTAAGGGATGGAGGTTCAGGAGCCGAGCCCTCACAAAAAAAAATGATGACTTAAGTTTGTGGGTCATTTTATCCATATATTTGGTACATATCCTATACGTATTGTTTCTCATTGTTTACGGGTTCCGTTATTCCTAACCCTATGACTATGTCCTATTAAATAATATAATATAATATAATATTTTTGAAAAGTTCAATGAACAGTTGTCTACTTGTCTAATAACTATGCCCTATTAAATAATTAAACAAATTCTTTTTTTGAAAATTCAAGGGGACAGTTGCCGCATGACTAATCTTCTATGGTTATAACCAAATTCTTTGGAGTTCGATTACAACACAAACGTTTTTTAACTTTAGTTAATAATTTTAACATTTAGAGTTATTTTTTCTTCTAGAAACCAAGGTTAGGTAGTTGAACTCTAAGGCTTAGTGAATCTTAATCACAATAAAAAAACATTAAAAGAGACGTGTTGACCTGTGGGTTATAACCGACTCCAAGGAGTCTGGTTACAACATAGAGGATATTCTAAATCCTTAGTAAACTATACTTTAAAAATATATATATCAAAAGTTGAGGGGCAATCACCTAAGATTGAATCAGAGCCAATCATGATTGAACTTCGGGAGAGTTCAATCACACCCACAAGCCAACACGTGTCCCTTTTATCCTCTATTAACTATGGTTAAGATTTATTAACCCTTGGGGTTCAATAATATAACCGTACTTTAAAAAATATATTCAACTCTAGTTAAAGATTTTTAACCCTTAAGGTTAATATTTTTTAATATATATATTTTAAAAAGTTAAAGTTATAGTGTTGAACCCCAAAGGTTAGTGAATCTTAATCACAATTAATAGGGGTTAAAAAGATACGTATTAGGTTTACCCATTACTCACAAAGGAAAAAAATTTCTGAGGGCCTACGCCCCTAACACCAAGACACCATATCCTAATCTCATTAATTTTCTTAATATTTACCTACCTCTAGGATTCACCCACCCATTGGTTTTTTAAAAATATTTTAGATATTTTTTTCTAAAAGCAAGGATGGGTGGGTGAACCTAAGGGTGGGTGAATTTTAACCATGGTTAAAGAATGCTAAAAGGGACACGCGGGGACCTCAATGGGAATAACCGGACTCCCCCGAGTCCGGTTATAACCGTAGAGGATTTGGTTCCCCTATGAAAATTAAAGGTTTGTTGAGACTCTCGAGTCTCAACTTCAAGTCTCCAGCCTTTTATTGACTTTGACGTTCATTACATGGGTAATGGGTTTGCGCTGGGACTAGTATATCGCCAACTGTGTTTGTTTCATACTCCTAATCTATCGGTTTACAGCGAATTCATCATCGGGAGTTTCAGAGACAATCCGTGTACAGGTTTTTCACTTGATCTCTGTCCATCAATTCATCAACTTCACTCATATATTATCTCTCCATTTGTCTTTTTAGATTTCATTTTGCCTGTTTTCCTATGGTGGATTAGGTAAATCCCTAATTTTTCTATCTGTCTTTTGGATTTTTTGTTTTATGATATCTATGTTGGGATTTGAAACCCTAGGCATCCTTTTTTTTCAAAAAAAATTATTATTCAGATTGGGAATTTTAATTTCTGAAGTCTGTTCAGGAAATTTCTTTTTGTTAGGGTTTTAGGTTGGAAATTCGAAACCCTTATGTATTTTTTTCTTCACGATCCTTGACTAGATTATATGATTTTATAATTTAATTTCTTGTAAATTTGCAGGTAATCTAGGATGTTTATTGGTGATTATTTAGGTTTAATCGGTTCTTTCTCTCTTTTTTGGGTTATTGTTGTTGTTTGACTTTGATGGGTGAGGCTCATATATTGGGGTTCCTAATCGTTGAATATGTTGAGATTTAAGTCAATTCATGTTGTGTTATGAACTGTGTTTCCACTTTTACAGTCTATGGTTCTGAAATTTGAGTCTGAAGTAGTTGTTTTGGATAATCTTCTTATAATAGGTGTTGATCTAGGGTTTATGTGATTTACAGGGACTTTAAGTTAAGAGGGCTTGGAAATGGCAAGTGGGTTTGGGGAATCAACAAGCTGGCCACAGCAAAGCCCATCTTGCTCAGGCAGTGGTAGCAATGACACTGGTAGTTTTGAATGCAATATCTGCTTTGAATTAGCTCAAGACCCAATTGTGACTCTGTGTGGCCACCTTTTCTGTTGGCCTTGTCTTTACAAATGGCTCCATCTTCACTCTCAGTCCCAGGAATGTCCGGTTTGTAAGGCCCTCATTCAGGAGGATAAACTGGTTCCTCTTTACGGAAGGGGGAAGACACCAACAGATCCAAGATCTAAGTCCATTCCTGGAATTAACATTCCCAATCGCCCGACAGGGCAAAGACCTGAAACGGCTCCTCCCCCAGATCCAAACCATTTCCCTCAGCACGGGTTTGGATTAATGGGGAGACACGCACCAATAGCAACTGCGAGAATGAGAAACTTCACACTGTCTACGGCTTTTGGTGGTCTGATTCCATCCTTGTTTAACCTTCGGGTGCAAGGATTTCCTGATGCTACTGTTTATGGAGTAGCTGCTGGTTTTCCCTACGGGTTTTCTAATTCCTTTCATGGGGGTCATGCTCATGGCTTCCATCATCCCAGAAGGCATCGACAACAGGCGGATTCCTATTTGAAGATGCTGTTTGTGATAATTGGTGTCTTTGTGATCCTTGCTCTAATTGGGTCATAGATGGATGTGCTATCAGTGTTCAAACTGCCAGTAGAACTTCTAGGATTCTCACTCTCGTGTGCTTTTAAATTTGTGTTTACTTTTTATGATGAAGGAAATTACCCATATGCTACTTTTTCAGTGCTCTTATTCCATGTATTCTCGTTTGTCATCGGCAAGTGCAATATTACATATGTTTTCATAAATGGCTTGCAAGATCTCTCTCTATCACCCTGATACTTCATAAAGTCAGAGGATAATCCATTAAATCAGATTGCAAATTTTGTGCTGTTATAAATGTTTTGTTTTTCTCTATCTGGATTCGATTGGGGTTACAGCCTTACAGGGAATAGGCACACTTGTGGCAGTGAGATGTTGTTATGTAATTTCAGTATTTTCTAACATGGAAGATGGTGCTTTCTTGTCTTGGTTTGATTTGTGCATTTACTATTTTAGCAAGTTTATGATGATGGCAGTTCACAATTATGGAGTTCAAGTATCCTCATTAACTGAGTGTGGCATCACTTGAATAGATCGAGTTTGGGGCCATGAACTTGAAGGGATTTTTTTATTATTAGCTTTTTGAATATGAGCCTCCTTAAAATTTATTATTTACTATTGTTTGTCATCAATTAGTCAAATTAAATTATGTGCATTGGTTGGTTTAATGAATTTGCCTCTAATAGAAGGCAACCTGATCAAGGAGAGGAGAGGATTTTCCACTGCCTTGTCCCCCATATTCCTAGATCTAGGTAGAGGAGATGGATCATCTCTGTTTCCGTGACGTTCAGGATGGAAACCCTTTGGCTGCCAAAATCACAAGCTCGGATTAAGTCATACTGTCACTGTATAGCTTAGCAGTGTGTGCCTGTCTTTTTGCTTCTCAAAACTTGTTGGATATGTAGTGAGGAAGAATCTAGATCGGCATGCTGCTGAGGTAATACTGTGCATGTCTCGGATCATGGTTTCAGACTGTTGGTTGTTGAGGACTTAATCAACTGATCATGACAAAAGCTATATTATAATCATAAGCAACAATATAGAATAATGGAAATGAGTTTTTTCATAATTTACTATGTGTGCAAGAAGGATATTGATGCAAATAAACAGGTTTGAAGAAGATGTTGGATGAACTCCACTATTCCAAATGGGCAATGGCTTGAAGATTTATGTGTTCTGACTTTTAATTAGGGGCTACAAATACCCATCAAGTATTTGAATATTTCTATTATAACTCTATCCCATCAGCAAAAACAGTTCCCTTAGTGCTAGTTCTGGTTTATGACTGTCCAAATTAGCAGTAGGGGTTTCTTGTAATTCTAAGGCTTCTACATTTAGGTTTTAGCTACATAACAAGAATACTTCATCTTCTGGAAAATTATATATATATATATATATATATATATATATATATATATATATATATATATATATATTTAATGTTGTTGGCCTTTTAAAAGTGTTTTATTTCTTTGATTTTTACATAGGATAAGAGATGGCGTGTATATATACCATTTGTCGACTCTGTGTAACTAGCTCTATCTGTGATCATTACTGGTTAAACGCCTTACAAGTTATTTCTAGCTCTTCAGGCATTTTCACCTTACCAATTACAGTTCCTATCCATCGTGTCCGGTTTGGTTGATGCAGGTATTCGCAAAAGGACTATCTTTATATGCCTTCACGGGATGGCTGGTCGATTTGCCCCAATTGGAGTACATTTAGCAATGCTGCTGATAATGGCAGGAGGAGCTCTTAGTGCTGCAAAGGCAGCTTCCGAGGCTTGGTTAGTGTTCCTCAGGGATTGAACTTTGTTTTAGGAGATAGGTTGGGGGGCTAAACCTTCTTCTACTTAAGACTGAGTAGAAGAAGGTTCACCTAAAACTTGTGTAGAAGAAGGTTCCTCAGGGATTGAAGTTCCATGGGGGGCTAAACCTTCTTCTCCTCAAGACTGACCCGGGGATGCCAATTTTGTATGCTGAATTTGGTGCTCTAATGCTTAACTTGCATTGGCTATCTACCCCATTCAAAGGTGAAGTCCTTTTCCTGTTTCCATCATGGGGCCTGACCGCAGATTCCAGGAAACTTCGGACTAGATATCTAACTTTATGATTTGTCACAGTTGCATGTGTTTCATTGGAGAAAAGACTGATCGAGCGTAGGTGGGATTTGAGATGAATCGCTTGCTTGACCCGGGTCCTGGAAATACTTGAAACCTCTCTTTCTAAACAATCCAAAGGTATCAATGGCTAGTTCTGGAGGCAGTTAGACAGGTATATTAGCCATTTCTGTTCTGAAGATGTGAGGTTATGCCTGTATACCATTTCAAATCAATTCCTACAGTTTATCAAATGAGAACTCAATCTCTTCATCCCAGGTACTTCAAAAGAGCAGAATCTACACTACTGTGACTTAGCAATCAATCTCGTCACTGTAAATCCTTATTCTCTGGCATTTTTGGCACTTTCACCACATTGTAAACTATGGTGCACGGGGCTAAGACTCCAAGCCTTGGGACAGTATGAAGAAGAGAAGAGCTTCACAATTTCTATGTGAGCGTAGTTTGGTTCAATCATTCAAGAAAAGAGAAAAGTAGGACATTTGGCCATTAAAAAATGGAAACACAGCGAGGCTGAGCATTAGTTGGAGTCGGGGAATTATTCGTCTAGGAAAATTTAGCAAAATTTCGAAAAAAATGTGGAGTAAGATATAAAATAAGATTATTAATAAAAATTATAAATAAATATATATTAGTTATTTATTCGATACTTTTTTGAAAAAATCTTTAATAATTTGTGTTTAATTATCCAACATTGTTACTTTTTTTTTTTATAAGTCACAATTTTTATTTTTCAAAAGTCACAAATGTTTTATGAAGAAAAGTCATTATTTGAGACATTTTAAAATTTTGGAGAATTTTATTACTATGTCCGGGAGCATGTGAGTTTGGATATAATACGAGTAGACAATAAGACTTCGTAATGGAAGTTGATAGGAAATTTGAATCACTTTGTCAAAGTTTTTAATAAGAATAATTCCTAACATCATAGGATTCAAGTCTTACAATTTTTTTTGTGAGATGTGAGATTTGAAATCATTGATTTTGTTTCAAGTCTCACAAGAATTGCAACCCAATAGATGGAAAGCATCGATGCATCTAGTTCTTAAGATGCATCTAGTTCTCAAAAGAGATGAATCTAATTCTCAAAAGAAAATGCATATTGTTCATTGACAAAAGTTGCAACAAATCAACAAAAGAAAACCGAAAGTTTGAGATTAGGCATTTAGTTCAAGTCCATCCAGATGGCTGTGCGTGTAGCTAGGTGGTCATGGTGGTCGCAATCTTGACTACTCTACAACTATTATGGTTATGGTGGTCGCACTCTTGACTACTCTACCAACGTATGAGGAGGGGAGGGACTCGTGGAAGTGTCTCACCCCTTTAAAAGTTTCCACATGTCCCCTTTTAATTTTCTTTAACCCTATGTTTGGTTGCTGAGAAAATAAGTAAAAACATAGAAAAGAAAAGAAAATTGGACAAAACACACCTAAAAATTGTATTAGAAGTTCAATATTTTCTATTCTTTTCCATGCTTTCACTTATTTTTTTCCACAACCAAACATAGCATAAATGCGATTAAGATTCACTAACCTTTAGGGTTAAAGAATCTAACCTTGTAAATAAATAAAAAATTTAATCACAAGGGTTAAAACATCTTAACCAAGGTTCAAGGGCAGTTAAAGGGGCTTTGTGTGGGGCGAGAAGCATCCCTCCACTCACACGAGGAGGGGATTATTGGTCTTTGCCGAGAACCAAATATGTATTATACACGCAGATACTGGTGGTAAGGAGTTGCTTCTATCTACTATGTTGAACAGTTGAACCCTCAGATTCGATATTCTTTTAAGACAAGCAATGAATTTACAATTCTAAATCACCATTGGTATTCTAATTTTAGCTTTGGCAAAAGCCTTTAGAACCAGCATTAATAAGAGGTTTATCGTGTTGTCCTTATTGCTAAATTTACAGAACATCAAGCCAACCTGGAAAAGGATTATCAATGGTTAAAATGAGATGTAGAGCATATTTACTAAGCCGGGGTTTGGGAATTCTTCCCTTAGAAAAATTTTGAAAAACAAATCAGCAAAATTTGAAAATTCTAAAATAAATCAAAGAACTGTCGGACAAAATTAAAGATAAAAATTTAAAATAAGATTACTAATTTTAATTCATATATTGGATTTTTTTTTAAATCGTGAATAATCCAAATTTAATTGATTCTACGGTAATTGATTCAATTTTATTTGCAACCTTTGAAAAAATTTCACTATTTTCCAAAAGTTGTAAATACTTCGTAAATTAATCGCTCGAGGAAAAAGTCGGGTATTATTCGCAATTTTTTGAAAAAAATTGGAAAACTTTGTTTTATAATGTAGTCTTAAACTGAAGTTCTCTCAAAAATTAAAGCACAAGAAGCAAATAGAGATCAAGATCAGAGCAGAGCTAGAATTGAAAAGTACGAACAGATTCAAACAAACCATGTCTGAACAGCAGACAGTATGCTAATAACTCCTACAACACATCCTTCTACAATGCTCAAGGCTCTAGGCTGAGTAGCACGAGCAACTTTTAATTTGTCAGGAACCCAAACAATGGATTCAATAAGTTCTTGCCAATAACCACGCCCCTGAATGAATAAGATATGCACCCAGAAAATTTAACATACAAAAGATAAATATATGAAGAAACAAGAAGGGCAGTGATCAATACTGGATGACCTGCATTTCTTTTTTTGATAAATATTACTGTATGGCCAGCATCCGCATATCCAAAGAGGGAAAATAAAAACAACTTCCTCTACATTCTAAATTAAGGTAGCGTTTGGATAGACTTCCCAAATTCCTCAAAAGTTACTTTGTAGGAAATAACTTTTGAGGAAGTCTCACAAAGTCATTTGGTGGATAAAATAGCATTTGGTTTGTACATCTGAAAAATGACTTTTAAGAATTCAAAAGTCAAAATTTATGTTTGGTTTACCCTTGCAAGAAGTAACTTCTGAAATTTTATTTTTTTTTAACATTTGAAAACTTTATGATGCTGCCAGTTTCTCCAACTTGGTTTGCTGCCAAGTTTTTCCAACCACTGTACTAGTTCAAGATCAGCCTTACATCCTAGTTGGTTGCCAATCATAGCTTGAACTTGGTTTGCTTCAAAACATCTCATTCCCATGGGATTATTCTGAAGGACCCTCTGATCCCACCAGCTGTCGATTTTCCAAATGGCCTGATGCTGAAAAATCCAATGGATTGCTCAAAAATAAAACATGGTAGTTGGTACTTTATCATCCTACCATGAACATTATTAGTTACAAATGGCTATTTAGCACTAAGCACAAATTGGATGGTTCCATCCAACGATGATTTAAAGTCGGTCTAATTACAATTGTACGTTATTTTCAAATGTTCAGCACCATAGTTAAGTTTACTATCATTTGCACATCTCTTTTTAGTTGCTATTACCAAACAGTGACCTATTCATCAACATCAATCATGTGTAGAACATTAACATGTGTCCACAACAAGTGTCCACAAATTTCTTAATAATATTCTAGTGTTTAGTAAATGCAGTATCATAAACATGTGTCCACAACAAGTGTTATACATCAACATCAATCATAGACTTCATCATAGGCTTGTGTAAGCCTATCTCTATATGCACACATCTCTTCGTCCTCATGTTGTAGGACAATGTCTCCCGTATTAACTTCTTCGTCTTCATCTAAAATCGAAGCTTATTCATTAACATCCGAGCCTGTGACCCAATTAGGACCTAATGATTTGGGCATGGGATTTGGAACAATCACAATCATCGATGATGTTTTAACATCCGGGCCGGAGTTGGGGTCTCAGGCGATCGGGAAAGCTCAGGAAGTGTATGTGGCAAGCTCTGCTTACGTCAACACAAATGATGACACTCACGACGATAATTGAGGGAGGGGAGTATGGCGATAGCGTCAACTTCTTCGGGGTGTACAGGATTGGAAGTGTCATGTCGCGGTTATCAGTGATCGGAGGGACTGGGAAGTTTAAGAATGCTTGTGGGTTTGCAGAAGTGCGATCGCTCATCCCGACTGGTCAGCATGTTACTGATGGAGCAGAGACATTGTTGAGAATCACTATTCATCTTACTTACTGAGACTGATCTGCAAATTGAAAGCAAATGTTAGTTTGTTTGTGAGGAAATGGAAGTGAGGTGATTTGTTTTCTAGTTTGTTTTTCACTGATTGATGTAAGTGAAGTCATATTTAAATGCCTATCAATCTCACAGTTTGTAATCCTGTCAAAACAATGTTTCAAGTGTTCTGTTGGAATTGGGGAATGAAAACAGATAATGATTTGCTGCTGGTTGATTTTGATAATGACAATTAAAATAGAGAAATATACAATGATATGATATTAAGTAATTGAAAGTTGAAAAACCATTCACGCCATAAATTTCAGATTACTGTAATGGGAGATAATGGTGTTCATAATAGACACTAATACAAGCAAAATGAATAGCAAGTAATCCAAATAAAAATTCCTACATTAGCGTACAACTACTAATAGCTTGATCATATCTGGCTCAAATTTGATTACCCAAAGTTCATAAGACTGCAATTCAAAAGACTAATCCTCTAAATTCAGATGTCTTCACTTTTATGTAACCTGCCAACCTGTTTTTTTCCATCGATAATGTGAAACATACTTTTGAAATATATAAAAACAAGGTCATTCAAAAGAAAGGGATGGAAACTAGGATAATTAGATCAGAAGATCCACATCACAAAACAAAACATTTCTATTGTATTTACCTGTTAACTAGAGTCAACCATATATTTGTAGGTAAAGTTTGTCAATTTAATATGAAAGGTCTTAACATTGCCTGGAGCAATCAATACCAAATCTCATACTCATACTAACTATCAATAGATTTACAGTAGTAAGAAACATGAGAGGCATTAAACGCGTTTTCTCAGCGAACTGTAACACCTTCAAACATATATAAAGCCAGCAATCAGAGAACTGAATTAACAAGTCTCATTTTAGCCATATTGACACAGCTAACGCTGTACACGAGAAGATCTTCTAAGTTCTGAGCTTTCACCAAAATCATGAAACTCAGTAGGAGATCAGCCATTCCTGAATGAACTCTACATTGACCTTTTGGATATAACAACACCATATTTATCAGTCACTGATATTATGTGCAATTAACACAACTGAAGAACAATAAGGAGCATTATTCAGCCCACTGATACAAGGCAAAAGCCTAACAAGAACAATATGGAGCATTATCCAGTGTGCAGATACTTCAACACAGAAAAGTCACAGGTACAAAGATCCCATCAATCATCATGACCTAACTACATGGCAATGAGACGAAAGATGCAACACGTCTGCCATACCAAATTCTTGGTTCGTGCATCCTTCACATATGTATGCTAAGCATGAGAGCTGTGATGGTAGATTCTCATATGAGACTTTTGCTGTGCTACTCATATACAGAAGTTACTTCCCCCGATTGTATACCTCATTGATCGAGCTTTCAGGGTTCAGGACATTTTTTTACTCTCTGGTAAATGACACCAACATATCAGATAGGAAAATTTTCTCACTACAAGGCACAGATTTTGAAGAAATCCTAAAGGATCCAGGGTCCATCATCTTTAATAAATTAAAATCTACCCCCTGTGGTCCACCAATTCATTGACCAACAATGGCCAATTGGTAAAAATCAGACTGATATGAATGGTTAGAACATCCAAGTTTTAGCACTAAATCAGAATCTAAATTTGACTACTTTCCTTCCAAGAGAAAACCCACAAAAATGGCTAAATTTTGTATGAGCAAGTCATCATGAATGATCCCTAAAAGAAATACCAAAGGAGTAAATAGAAGTGAAAATCAAGAACCAATTAGACAATTATAATTTTTCAGCCATGCAGATATAACCAAGGTTTATATCAGCGTGTTTCAGCCATAGCTATAACCAATTCACATGGAACCTATGATAATGTTAAGTCAAAACCTAAGACATGCTGCTTCTCAGTGACCATAATCACTGAGTATCTGAGTCACAGATTTAAGAGGATTGATAAGTCAGCTCAACCTTCAACAGACTACTAAAGATTCCTGACAGAGCCTAAAATATTTCTCACTGAGTCTTGACATATGCTAGATTGTTGGCTTTTGAATTCTGCTAACCAATTTGATATTGGATTCAAGGCCTACCACATTCTCATTGCTTGAATCAATGATGATTTCAAGGAACAGAGGCATTTCAGTTTAAACTTACTCCAAGGAACAGAGGCATGCTTTTCTAATTTTAGAAATGAGAATTAACAGCTATGTCCTCTACTTTCTAAAACCCTAAGATGGCTAATGTAAAAATGCCCCCCCAGCAGATAAGAAAGCGAACCTTTCAGAGCATAAAGAAGGTGACGAGGAAAAGAATGGCTTTGGTTAACAGCTCACTAAACTAGTAAAAAAGGAAAGCAGATTCCCTTTTCTCATCTGTTTTTGAAGGGACACAAATTCTCATCATCTACTCAATAACCATGAAATTTATCCAACAGGCTTGAGTATCTATGATTCAGACCAAATGAGGATCATTTGAAGCTTCAAGCAATACTTTTCCAGTAGAAGCTTCATCAAGCAAAAGCTACAGAGCTGTCGAAGTTGAAGCCTCAAATCAATATCCAACAAAACCCCCCAAGAAAAAAAGGGAAGTTGCAGACAGCTTTTGAGATATTAACAAATGAGACAGAGAGAGAGGCTGTGATGTCCAAAGCTAACAGGTGAAATGTATGATTTCAAACACTAAGTGAAGTATTTCTAAACATCTCCAAGCAAAACCAAGATAAAACCAGTCTAACAAACCAATCTCTAACCAGACATGCTTCATCAGGTGCTCTGGTACAGAAATACATCTTTTAGAAGTGAATCACAGTTCCTGAATAGCTACAGACATGCATCTTTAATCAGGGAAATTTGGGTCTGTCATAGCTAGGATACCTTAAAGAGATGCATTTTCTGTATACTATAAAGAATGCACAACAGTCAACAGCAAAACCAGTTTCATTCATTGGAAAATGCTAAAAGAAAGATAAAACCAGTCTAACAAACCAATCCCTACGAAAATAATACACATCTAAAACTCTGAAGCAAAGTATTTCTAAACATCTCCGTATTTCTAAACAAAGTATTTCTAAACATCTCCAAGTATTTCTAAACATCTCCAAATGGCCTTTGGTACCCTTTGAGATGGTTGCTGACTTGAACTTGCCATTCTACAATCCCATTTCACATATTAGTCATATATTTAAACGGGTACTTCGATGAGTAACACAAACACACATGTAATATAAATTGTTATACACAAACAATTGAATGTGACTGTTCTTCAAGCTATGGTAGTTAAGCAAATCAGTTTCATTCATTTCTCAATAATAAAATTCACATCCACGTGCAAGACTACAGTAATACAATTCAACTTCAACACAATGAAGGACCCATCAGAATAACCTTTTATCTCCTTATATTTTTTTTTATATATAAGTTAGAAGATTTCACAAGCTGCAAAAGATGTTCTTCTCTTCAATGAGAATGGAACATATAATGGAGCAGTACACAAGATATGGAAGAAAGAAACAAATCCATCACAGTTTCCTCATTACACCTACAAAACAGTGAACTAACTAGCTAGTAGTCTACTTGCTTACAAAAAAAAATATGATATCAAGAGGATGCACACCCAACATGGTTTTGGAATCCACTGGCGCAAGTAATGTTGTAGCTTAAGAAAGTTATCTGATATCAGTAATAGCTCCTATCCACTACAAACATATGATAAAATTGTGTAAAAACGGCACTACTATATATCCTTCAAACATCCCAAACAGCAGGAGAATCACAATTATCCAAAATGCAGACAAGTCCATTTGCAGTAGTGCACATCAAAATGAATGGTCCTGGTAATTCAATCAGGTCTATCTCTCAGCCCAAAATACATCAATGTGGTGATACTGGTGTCTTTGCAAATTAGGGTACCATTGTTTTAGGTGGGGCAACGAGAATTGAAGCTCGCAAAACAACAGGGAGGTTCTCTTTATTTCCAGTATGGACTCGGCTTAACTGGAAGGTGCTTTCTGCGCCTCAAATGCGAGATCACAGGTCTGATACCCAGCATCACTACATAAAATAATCTGGTTTGGGTCCCCTGGACCCGTCTCTGTTGTCAAAACCTGCTCTAATCTTTGTCCCTTCTCTCTGGAAAGATTCAAAGATACAATTTTCATTTTTATCTAATTCCCCCAAACAAGAATCCGTGGACATTACCAAATGTAATTTTATGGATCACATCAAACTATAACCCCCAGTAAAATTATCCATAAACAATCCTTAGTATTTGGGTTAAACTAAGAAACATGTAAAAGTCGTGTTGAATCAGAGATGAAACTCGCAAATCATCAACTAATTGACCATGCAGCAACAAAAACAAACCATCTTTTTTTCACTCAAAAAGTCAGTATGAATATCACAAATTACACAACAGAAACTCCAAATTCCTAAACCACTCGGCCTTCAGAAGAATTCATTCTATTTAACCCAAATTAACAGCACATGAAATAAACAAAACCCAATTAAAACCAGATTCCACCAATACAACCTATCAATTAAATCAAATAACCATGAAACAATTAAACAAGAACAAGACTTACGAACATGACTGAAACAGAGGAATGTAGAGTGCAAAAAAACAATCAGAGAGCAACATGGTTTCGATCACCGGAGAGGACGACTTACCGGTGAGCTTCCTTTGGAGCGCCGGCGAGATCACAGGAGAGTAGAGTGCCGGCGGAATCACAGACGAGCAGAGGCAATAGAGCAAAGAGAAAACCTAACCAAAGATGGAAAAAAAAAAAAAAACCAGATCTCAATTAATAATGGACAGAGAAGAAAAGAAAAAAAAAAACCAGAAAGCAAAAAGGGTTTCGATCTCTGAAACGCTAAAAAAAAAAAAAAGCAACAAGGGTTTTGATCTCTGAAACCTTAAAAAAAACCAAAGAGCGACAAGGGTTTTGATCATTGGAGATGACAACTTACCGGTGAGCTTCCTTTGGAGCGCTGGCGAGATCACAGAAAAGTAGATGTCAGCGGAATCAGAGACAAGCAGAAGCAAGAACAAGAGTTTTAATCTCTGAAACCCTTAAAAAAAAACCGTGTTTATGGGTATTTTTATTGGAGTTAAAAAAGAACAGGTTTCGATCTCGATATTTTTATCGGCGTCGATAGTTTCCGTCAAACTTCCCGCCAAAGTTAAAAAACAACTTCCCGCCGAAGTTAAAAAACAACTTCCCGCCGAAGCTCACTCGCCTGGCTTTTCGGGTAAGTCTAAAAACTGACTTCCTACAATTTCTATTTCCGGGCGAAGTCAAACCAAAAACGGTAAACCAAACGTTAAAATGTCAATTTTTTCCTTCCCAAAAGCTAAAAGTTGTTGGGGAAGTCTATCCAAACGACCTCTAAGAAAAGAACACTAGGATCTATAAATCACCATCCAAGACCAAAAAAAAGGAACAAAATAGTCTCTTTAAACTGTGTGCCTGCACATCTCCATTATACCCGTTCACCTGGTGTTTTGGTATGTCTCTATCTAAATCCACCAATGCTCATGCATACCACTATTTTACTGTAACGACCCCAAAATCCTATAAGGCTAAAATAAGACTTTGGAATTGTCACATTTCCTTAACCTGCTTAAAATCCATACATACAATACATACTAACACGAGTCTCCAAAAATGAGGATAATAAAATTCCGATTTTATAAAACTCAAACCATCCTGTACAACGGTCATCTGCCCAACATAATAAAATCTAACATAAACGAAATAGTCTAGTACCATCTGCAAAGCAATCTAATGAGCAACATCATCTAAAAGTCTATTACAATTCCTTCAACTAAAACAAAACATAAACTAGTACGGGTAACCATCCAAACCCCTGGCTCCCTCCTCGAAAGGCTCACCTTCACCTCCTTCTACTTAAGCCTCTTCAATCCACAGCTCTGCCGTATGCTCCTGCTCTAAACCTGCCAAGACAAAGTCTGGCTGAGTACAAAAGTACTCGGTGTATATAAAATTCAACCAACAACATAGTATACCTGCACTTAGTTAGAACTATATCCAATATCATAATAACATAATCAGAATGCGGAAGAACATGTGCTCATATATATCATATTATCACCTTGACTCGTGTACTTGTGAGAACCTTAGACTTAGAAGACAACATACTTATGAGATGCTTATGCTTATGAGACCACATGCTTGTGAGATGCTTATGTTTATGCACTTATTGAGATCATACACTTAAGTGACATGCCGCTCTTGAAGGATACGGACTATGCCCATGCAATTACTCAAACTGACATGCCGTTCTTGAAGGATACGGACCATGCCCAAGCCATGCTTATTCAGAATGTCATACGTATGTCATGCTTATGTTTATGAGTCTTGAGCAGCTTATTCAGAACATGCACTTATTCAAATCCCTCATTAGGCTTATTCAGAATATCAGGCGTATGCAATGCTTATGCTTGTGGTCCACATGTGTAACTCTTATCTTAACATACACGTGCGTTGTGCATAAGTGTCGTAATTAACATTTGAGTGGGTAATTGCTTAGATTCCGATCTCCTACCATGGAAACTCCACTATGTTGTCCCACACCATATAGTTAGAGAATTCCTTGTTTGAGAGATTTTCCTCTAAGTTCTTACCTTCCCAAATATTAATTACCATGCAAATAATTTTTCTTTTTTTATCGGTAAAATCAAATTTCATTAAAAAAAAGGGAGATTCACAAAATGTAAATCTCCAAGAAACAAAGCTAAAAGCAAAAAGCAAAAGACTAGCTACAGAAAACTCAAGGGACTAATACAATAATTAAGCATAACTTGACAAGCAATCACATACATATATATCCTATCATGATTCTTAGCATAATTCATAGTCAATTCCCAAAAATTTCATAGTGATATATTAGTATTTATCCTCTCAAGCATTTTCACAAACACCTTGGGTATGTAGATTATGAATCCATTGCCCTTTCACATTTCCAATATTTCATCAAACCATAATTCATCCATACAACCCAAATACAATCCACATCCACGTATTAATCTCATCCTCCATAGAATTTCCCATCCTCCATACATTTCATCCACATTATTAAACCATATTTCCATCCATAATAGCCAAGGTTCAAAAAAACGGTTTCGGACACTGTAACGGACACGGCTGAAACCGTTACGTAACGCTGTTACATAACGGTTTCGGCCTTTACGGAGTTTTTTTTTTTTGGCTTAAAATCAAAAAAATCACAATAAATAAAAATAAATAAATAAAATATGTAGGGGTAACGTAACGGTAACGGGTAACGGTGTTCACCAAAACTGTTACGTAACGGGCGTTACGTAACGGTTTCGGTGTTTTTTATAACCATGATTTAATAGCTTACTTCATATAAAAATGGGGAAAAACACATCTAATCTATATTTCTATCATATTAACATTCACAAAATATTATAATAGAGTTGATTTGGATAGTATATCGACCTTAGGGATCCTTCCCTTGGATCCAAATCGCTCCCAAGAAGCTTTAAGGAAGTTTTGAGGAAGATCTCCAAGCTCTCCTTACAATCTCCTTCTTCTCCAAGCAATTTCTCCCTCAAAAACCCTAGATTTCCTCTTTTCCCTTGCCAAATTAGGTTAGAAAATAGTTTAGAACCCTAAAACCCTCAAATAGAACCTCTATATATAGCCTAGGGGTACAAAACCCCAAAATCGCAACTAAAAAAAAAACTGGTGCGATTGCGATCAATCGCAATTACATTGCGATCGATCGCACCTAGACCCGAAGCAAGAACCCTGAAATCGACTGAATGCGATCGATCGCACTTAGATTGTGATCTATCGCTCCTAGATTACGATGGATTGCAATTACATTGCGATTTATCGCAGCTCCTGATTATGATTGACTTTTACCTCGCTTTAGTATTTTGACCATATTTGACTCGCTTATTGGATTTTGACGATTCAACTTGCGTTTGACTCGTTTTCGAATGGGAACAACTTTGATGTTTTACAAAAATCCTAATTTTGAGTTTTTAAAGGTCTAAATGAGCACACAAGTGGACTGATCTGTAATTTCATCTGACAAAACATCGGAAAACCCACTTTTGACTTAGCTTAGGCTCAAAATCTAAAAAAACATTAAACATCAACCTCAAAGAAGGTTCCAATACCTTTCTAAAGGTTCAAGAATCACTCAATTCCGATAAATGGTGACAAAACTAGAGCTTCCTAAAGTTGAGGGTATATTATAACATCCCTCTCTTTACAAGTTTGATTGAGCCTTAATCACACTACACCAATTAGATATAAATACATAAACATTGAAACATCACAAGGACTATAATACCCCTAATACTTGCATAAAAAAGATGAAAAAGATTCGGGTCTCTACATTTACAACCTGTTGAAACTACTGGCTGAATAGCATGAATGTAAGAAAGGAAGTTAGTGACGAATGCATTTGGTAACTATATTGCCACCTCTCAAGCTGTTTTCCATAATCTTTTTCTGAATTTTCAGGCATCCCCATTCTTGTGTGAGTATATTTGATCTGGAGAAAAATAAAGAAACAAATGAGTGGTCCACCTCATCAAAATAGAGGGTTGTTGTCTACTACTTGCATTCATCAATTTTTTTTTACGTTTACTGTATATTCTTCTGATCATATATGGCAGTGTGCTAAACAAGAGACTGCAAATAGGCTTCGGATTTGCTCTAGTGGACGCCTTGGGCATCCACACTTCATTGGACACCTGGTGATAAAAAGGGGAGAGATATCAAGTGGGGAGAAGTCAAAATCATGGGGAGAAAATGAAATGACTTCTCCCCCTTTTTGCCCGACGAAGTGTGGATGCCCGATCACCCAGCTTGGGCATCCACCAAAGCAAATCCGAAGCCCTGCAAATAGGCCCAAAAACACATTTTTCTGCAACTAAGTCAAGTCCTTTCTGTCCCCTTTTGTCACAGAACTGATTATGGCAAACCCCTGCCGTCATTGCACCCGCTGAATAGCTGCCAGTGAATAACATATATGACATCTTCCTCATCATGAACACTTTGTCCTTGCAAATAATCACGAGAAAATCACTTAAGACAACTCAAATTATTGACTTACTCTACCACAACCATTAGGTTGCATGCATTTAAAAGGTGCGTGAGCAAGGTTCAAAAAAACGGTTTCGGACACCGTAACGGACACGGCCGAAACCGTTACGTAACGCCGTTACGTAACGGTTTCGGCCTTTACGGAGTTTTTTTTTTTGGCTTAAAAAATCAAAAAAATCACAATAAATAAAAATAACTAAATAAAATATGTAGGTGTAACGTAACGGTAACGGGTAATGGTGTTCACCGAAACCGTTACGTAACGGGCGTTACGTAACGATTTCGGCGTTTTTTAAAACCATGTGCGTGAGGCCTACGCCTAGAAGTGATGCTCAAGGAAAATGCCTTAAGACTCAATATTAAAGGCTCACGCCTCAAAGTGTGGTGCTCACATTAATGGGACGCTTCACACCTTGAGGATCAACGTATGTCTGATGCATGCACCTCAAAAATAAACTAAGTAACAGAAATTGAGACTTAGAAGAATGTTAATATGAGGTAGAGCCCAGCTTCAAGAACCTTGAGCAGAGGTCCCTATTTAATGCATTGATGGTGGTAATCTTGTAATTATAGAGAGTAATAGTAACAATTTTGTTAAGAGATTTCTCTTCATAATTATAAGATTGCTACTGATTTTACACTAAAAGGGGAGCTCCACTTGAGGCGCTTGAAGCAAAGTTTTTTTTTTTTTGGATTAAGGTAACACCACAAGGCGAAGCTACAGCCAAGAGCAAAGAAGACCACACAGGCACTCACTCACACACACACAAACACACAATCACTACATCTTCACCTCATATTTAAACACGACTTAAAATTATTTTATTTTATTTTTTAAAAAAATTGCTTTTAATTTATATATCTAAGCATAGACCAACAAGATAAGAAGTTGTGAAAAGAAGAATGAAAGACCCAATCCATACCTACTCGGGAGAGCAAAATACCCTTAGATCCCACCCACAATAGGACAGTACAAAAGCAAGTGATCCACCGTCACTTCTACTTGAAGGTACAAGAAACAACAGTTAGTCATCCTCCACCTTCTATTCTTTAAGTGATCACAAGTAAAAATCTTATTCAAAGACGCATTCCATAGGAAGAAAGATACCTTGAATAGAATACCGAGATTCCACACAAGTCTACCAGAAGAACAACCTCTTGTGAGCAAGAAAAATGTTTCAAGTTTGTCTTTGTCTCATTAGGGTGCACAAATATTTAATAAATTTGCAATATATTGACTAGGTAGAAATGTCACTTAAACATTGTTACACTTTTATGCTTCCAATGCCACTATTCTACTTATATTGAACTATATAGGAGCGTAACTTTTTTATCAATAAAAGACGCATAATGAACTATTTTCATCATATAACACAAATTAAAGAGGAAACCTCTTCCTTTCAAGTATAAGAATCTTAAATCGATATAAGAAGGCCGACTTACATTAATTTAGTAATGTGGATTGTGGAGCATGGTGGAGCAAGTGACGCACAAACCAAAATCAAATTGGACATGTTCCTGAGCAACAATCAGCGCCTTATAGTTTATTGCAGTTCAATCGATTCCCCTGCTTCCTTTTATCCTTCCCATACTACAATCAAGAACATCTAGCAAAGTAGTTGGTCCTTTTCTCGCAAAAACAAAACATTAGCACCAATTTTAAGAACCAT
Source organism: Tetracentron sinense (assembly GCA_015143295.1). Classification (NCBI taxonomy): domain Eukaryota; kingdom Viridiplantae; phylum Streptophyta; class Magnoliopsida; order Trochodendrales; family Trochodendraceae; genus Tetracentron; species Tetracentron sinense. The sequence continues at coordinate 22,804,653 of CM026574.1, forward strand.
TTTCTAACTATGCATTTGAAACAGAATAATTACCAGTCTAAACAATAAGAAACATACCTCCAATAGGGAAAGCTTGCTCAGACACTAGAGACAGAAAGAACAATATTTTGTGGGAGTTAAGTTGGAGGCATTTGGAAGTTGAGATACAAAAACCGGCAGTGATCCGCTTAAATCATCACAGTCCTTCTAGTTCTAGCTCCGAATATCTGATTATTAAAGTCATGTGGGCCCTCCAAACCCATTTACAGCTGAAATTTAAAGTCTGCAATCATAACAGAACAACTATTTTTCAGAAAAAAACACTAAGAAGTCAACGGAAGGTTTCACACAAATTTATTTTGGAATCAACAAGCACCTTCTATATTGTTGAAGTGGGAAGGACTACACAAGAATCATCAAATCCCTTCAGACGAAACTGACTTGACACGTCCTGCACAATACAAATCAACTTGACTTGAGCAAGATCTTGTGAAATAGAAGCCCATGTACAAGTTTCTGTAGTGTAACTTACCTAGGCCTCTCTGGACGATGCCAAAATATGTATACATAAACCTCTTATTCTAGAGGTCAAAACTCCAAAATATGGATATGGGCCTGAGTACGTAAGGATGCACATATGAGGCCGCAGGGACCAATTACACTCCAAATCATTCCATCAAAAGAATAACCCACTTTACCCAATAAACTTCTGTAAATTGTTAATTCACAGAGCACACATCAATACACAGCTTCAGACATGTCATGCATATCAGGCCTTCCTTTATCTTTGGATGGCTCTGTTAGACAGATTTGTTCATGAGAAATAACACCAGAAGAAAGACCCCTGATATGCATCTCATCGTAAAGCTTGGAAATCTTCTGTATGTCCCCACATCTAGCAAAACCTTGAACCAATGTCCGATATGTCACAATGTTAGGATCTACACCTGCCTCAACCATTTGATCCAAAAGCTTCATAGATGATTCCACATCCCCTTGCATACACAGACCATTAATCAAGGTAGTATAGGTTACAACGGAAAGAGAAATCCCTCCTTCTATCATTTTGTCTTTCAACTTAAATGCTTCATCAGTATTACCAATCTTGCAGTATCCATCAATCAACGTATTAAACGTTACAACATTAGGAGCTAAACCCTTCAAGTGAAGTTTATAGAAAAGCCTAACTGCCCTATCTAGATTTCCCGACTTACACAACCCATTTATAAGAGCATTGTATGTAGTAATGTTTGGAACAAGACCCTTTTTGAGCATCTCATCCCGTATGTTAAATGCTTCATTCACATTACCAGCTGCTGAACAACCATGGATTAGAGTGCAGTATGTAAAATTATCTGGAATAAAGCCTCTCAGCAACAAACCAGAGAGAACCTTTTTTGCATCATCAACCCTCCCAGACTTGCAAAGCCCGGCAATGGCTATATTGTACACGATGTTGTTGGGGAGAAAATGTCTTTTAGCAGTTTCATCAAGGGAATTCACAACTTTCTCAGTGTGAAGATGTTTTCTATCTGGCTTGGGGAACTTTTCAAAACATCCATGACCTAGAATGAAATCAAAATCCACCATATTCTGCAACAGCAGATTTGCCTCATCGATCCTACCAAACCTATATAGGCTACTGACCAGTGTACTGCAGATAATTACATTTGGAGCTAAACCCTTCTCAGTCATTGCAAAATATGTTTTAAAAGCATTATCCAGCATCCCTTCTTTGCACCAACCAGCAATTAGAGCTCCATGAGTCACAATGTTTGGGGTTAATCCCCTCCCATGCATCTCAACAAGAAGATTCTTCACTTTACTGAATTCCCTAGACTTAAAAAGTCCACTAATTAGAGAATTATACATTTCGATGGAAGGTGAAATCCCTTCCCTTTCCATCTCATCCTTAACTTTAAAAGCTTGTCCGACATCTCCAACTTTACAGTACCCATCACTCAGGGTTCTATATGTCATTCCATCAGGGCAACAGCCCAGATCTTTCATCTTGCCAAAAATCTCCTCTGCTTCAACCATTTTCCTCATCTTACATAATCCATTTATCATTGTATTGAAAGCAAATTTACTCTTGGTAAAGCCCCTTGCCAGAACATCTTTCCATAATTTTAAAGCCCCTTCAAAATCCCCCATCCTGAAAATCCCATCAAGGAGAGTGCAACAGCTAACCTCATCAGGAGCCACACCTCTACTCTGCATCAAACACCAAAGGTGCAAAGCGTCATCAAAGGCGCCCACACGACATAAACCTTTGATAAGTGTATTATAAGTCAAAACTGTCAGTTCAATCCCTTTCTGAAGCATCTCATCACAAAGCTTAAAGGCATCACTTACACGACCTTCTCTGCAATATCTATTTGCAAGAGTATTGTAGCTATAAGAATCTGGCTTTAAGTGCAAGACTTCCATATTCATTACCACTCGCTCGGCTTTAAATACGTGTCCATGTTTGCAATACCCATTAATCAGGGAGTTGCAAATAAATGAATTCATCTTTAAGCCTACACTCAACATCTCATTCTGAATCCTGACTGCATCATCTATTTTACCGGTTCGACAATAACCATCCAGCAATACGCCATAAGCAAGTTCATCAGTAATCAATGATGGCTCATCCTTCATGTCACGGAGCACCTCCTCTGCTTCATTCATCTTACCTTGTTTGCAGTAACCCTTAATCAACAATGTATAAGTAACTACATTACGTGAAATTCCCCTTTCAGACATTAACCTCAACACTCCCGTAGCTGCTTCCATCTCTCCTACATCAACATACCCATTGATCAAAGAATTATAGGTCACGACATTTGGTTCAAAACCCATGTTCTCCATTTCTTTCACCAAATCCAAAGCTTTATGCACTCTACCATCCTTACAGTAAGCATTGACTATTATTGTGTAAGTGAAAACATCGGGTGCAATCCCGACCCTAATCATCTGATCGTAAACATGAAAAGCCGTGTAGTTTTCACCCTTCTTAACCAAATTACTCAACAGGCTGTTACAAGACCTCAAGCTTGGGCTGCATCCGTATTTACTCATATTGTCAAACACAAAGAGGGCATTCTTTGTATACCCCTTCACCGCATATATCTTCAAAATCATGTCAAAAACAGTTGGCGAGAACGAGAATTCCCTGTAAACCCTAACTAGTTCGTCAAAAACCAGAGAAACAGAAGACTTGGTCTGACAAAATCCAACCAGTTCATTCAAATACGCTTTGGTCTCAACGAACATTCGTCCTCTCGACAAAATGTGGACAATTTTACAGTAAGATTTAATGTTAGGTCTGAAATTCTGTTGCTTTGACGCCAATCTGAAGAAACTTAAACAGGCATTCGGATTCAACCTAAGTTTCCGAAGAACACCATCGAGGAGTTCATCTGAATAATCGAAGTAGAGTCGATCGATGGCATCAAATCGCCCAAGTACTGCGATTCGACAGATTCTCTCGAGCAATTCAGATTGGTTAAGCTTATATTCGTCTTTGTGCTTCCAGTGAAGAATTCGAGATCTGTGGATCGATCGCTTTCGGGAAGTCTGGGATAGAAATCGAAATCGAGGATGGCGGGAGATTGAAGAGTACCTGAGCATTTCAGGCGATCAGTTTCAGATGGATTTGGAAAGACAGTCAGATCCACCATTAAAACGGCCATCAAGGTCGAAACAGAGACTGCATTTTAGGGTTTTGGACTTCGGAGTCTAAATTTTTGCAACGTTTCCTCATTTTGTTGAAGATTCCAAACTGCGATTGAAAAGGAGAACATATAAGAGCATTATTCACAGCCTCACCAAAATAGCCAAAACTGACAAAAGTTATGTTAGTAAGCCCCTGTTGTTAAAAACATTCTGAACAGCCTCACCAAAATAACCAAAACTTAAACAAATAAAAAAAAAAAAAAAAAAAAGTCACTTTGAGCCACCTTCTTTAAAACAGTCTCAACAGCCTCATCAAAATAACTTATTTTATCATTTGTTCACTTCTACAATAAAAATAAAAAGAAAAAGAGAAAAACTTTTATTTTATCTGTGTGGACCCACAAAAATAGAAGGAAAAAGAGATATTTAACTTTGGTGAGTATACAGTGACTCACCAAAGTTGGTGAGTACTGGGCACTCACCAAACCAAAAACGTTAAATTGATGAGATTAGTGGGGCGTTATTTAGCACTTTTTAATTATTTAGCTCACCGAAATGATCAAGGCTACTAGGAATGCTCTAAGAGGGTAAACACACACAATTAATTTACTCACAACTTCGTATTCCCCAAACGCTTGTAAAAATGATTATTTGACAATTAATTTCTACACTATTTATTTTTGACTAATAAAATCAAAGGGAAATAGTTAACGTACCCATGAAATCTATTTTCAAACATAAGGTTGGATTTTATTGGTCTAGTCACCCCCTCTTAAATACTCATCAATTGTGGTGAGTATTTAAGAGGTGATGGCTGGACCAATGAGGTTCAGTCTTAAGTTTCAAAATAGATTTTATGGATACGCCTATCACTGCTCTAAAATCCAATTCCAAAATTGATAGTATGGAAGTAGGTGACTTAGGAAAAGGCTACCTTTAAAATATATATATATATATATTTGGTTAGAGGGAAAAGGCTACCTCATATGTCAAAAATGACAACCTTAATGTCATCGACTATTTAAAAAAAGGAGTGTTATCCCCAATCGCATTCAAGCCAAAATTTTCCATAGACGCTTGTTGAGCCTAACACCGTGGACATGTTTTATATTTTAATAGTTTAAAAATACCCAATTAAGATAATGTTTGACATTTGTAGCAACCCAGTTACGTCTACGGAAGATTTGCGATTGGGGCTAGCAAAATCCTTTAAAAAAACAAAAAAAAAAGTTAAGTAAAAGCTGCCACAAAGTGGGTCATTGTAGACATATGTATATTCTTCAAAGCGTGACTGTATGTTACAATTCTCCACAGCTTATGAGCCAAATTTTCTACTCTTTAATCAGCCTAGAACCTTTTGGAGTATAGATTAAGTTATAACCAAACATTACAACAAGTAAAGACCAACAACAAGCCAATAGTGTTGGGTTGGAATTTTTTTCTATTCATTCTTGGATATACTGTCGATGGGTCATCTTTTGTACACGTAACTTAGTTCTTCCTTCGTAAATCCCACTATTATCTAGGTTGGACCTTGGAACCCCCACCTGAGTAGGGGTGTCAACGGGCTAGGCCGGGCCAGCCGACTTATTAATCGGGCCAGGCTGGCCCATCAAAAAAATAGGTGTACTTTGTTACCTATAAACTAAATGGGCCTAATAGGGCCTGGCAAATCTCAGTTAGAAGCCTACCGAAACGGGCTCCTGGTCAAGCCCAATCCAATTAATAATTGGGTCGGGCAGGGTGGGCCTATCAAGACTGGCCCAGGCAGGCTCGCGGGCCGGGCTGTCCCATTGATACCCCTACACCCAAGCCTCTGGGTGATTTTATCCTTTCAACCATTATTCCTCTAGGCTTTTCTCAACCCATAATTACCACAGTCTGGTTTTCCCTCTCCCCCTCTCTCTCTCTCTCTCTCTCTCTCTCTCTCTATACATATATATATCAATCAGACCCACTAATAAGGGTAATACAATTTGTTGATGAATACTTAGATCAGCTAACTGATAAAACTCAATTACTATGATTTTTGGGATATTTAAATTAAGTTTCAATTTTTCAAAAATCTTAGTAAAGAGGGAATTCTGTTAAATTGTAAAGAAGTGTGCATGGTTCTTTTCTAAATATTTCTCTGGGAAGGAACTCATCTTCTGGAGTTATGGTACTCTCAAATGCTTTGCAATCAAACTCATATTCTACACACCAGGGGGATAGCACAGTGGTACTATATTCCCTTAGTGAGAGGGAGGCTCTAGGCTCAAGTCCCGTGCGGGTGAGCATGTTGATTCTCCACCCTTCCAGACAGATACTAACCCTGCTAACTAGCATGTGCAAACAAGAAAAAGAAAAATGTATATTCTATTCTTTACATGGCTAATGAACCATAGTAAATCAACTCATGCTCAAACTTTTGATACCCTAAATCAAACAATGTTGAAAAGCTCTCTAAAACATAGAAAGTTGTTGCTTTGAAAAAGCCGGTAGAGGCAATACACCCTCCTCCTAAACCTATCCTCTTAGGATATCTATCTATACATAGTTAAAAATGTTCTATTTTATCTACTCTTTGGACTTTTTACGTATATGCCTTTGAAAACCGAAGTGTAGGTAATGAAGGAGTTCTTTATGCCGCTAGGCCAAGTGAAACAGCCAATTGCAGTTGAATTCAAGAGATTTCAACCAATTGCATGTGTAATATTCTGATTGGAGGAGGAAAATAAAAGGGGAAATTTAATTGTAGAATAGGGCTGCACATGGGCTGGGTTTGGGCTTGACTTTTGGTGATTTTTGAATAGGCTCAACCCAAAGCCCAACACATTTACAAAAGGCTTTTAGGCCCAAACTTGGCCCGATATGTAGCCCTAGTTATTCAGTTGTTCTCTTTTGTTGATAAGGTTGTGGGTGCGTTTGAGTTTGATTTTTTTCTGATTTATTTATTGAAAAGTGATTAAAATATGTAGTTACTCAATCAAATTATTTGGATATCAAGTGATCTAATCAATTTTCTAAAATCACTACCATTTTAACCAGTAGTTTGGACATAAATCAATTATTTTTTCAATGATTGTATGTCCAATAATTATATTATAAACATTTATGACTAAAATAATCAAATCCAAATGTACCCAGAGTTATTGAATTTTTTAAAAAGAGAGTAAAGTCCTCAAGATTAGAATGGAATAATAGAACGAGGAATGAGTAGCTAAGCAGCTTAGCTAGGCAGGGAAATACACCACTTAGGCTACATGACCCATTGTCACCCCGTGTCCTAAGGCCGACATAGAGGGGGCCATCTTTTGGGCTTTGAATTGGACTTTCATGACCTGGGCTTAGGCATCAATGATTGACAAGCAGGCCGAGTTGGTCCAGATCTTCAGGACGAATAAATGCAAAGCCCACCTGAGACCGTCCCCAATTTTCGGGATTTTGAATTTTGATGAAATTTTAGCTTTTTATATATATATATATTCAGAGCAATAGTTCACTCCACGGGCGAGGAGCGAACTATTGCTCCTTGCGCTCACAAAGACGCCCCTTCAACCGGCCATGAACGTGGGTTAAGTTTTTTTGACCCTATGGGTAGAGGGGTGAACCTTAGGTGTGAGTGCATCTTAACCATAGTTAAAAACAGTTTTAAAAAGGGACACGTGGCAAGGAAAAGGGAGCCGAGATGCCCCTCCTCGTGTCACTGACCGAGGAGGTGATTATTTTCCATATATTTAATTTTCACCGAAATCCTAAAATCCTGAATTTTAGTGTGCCGTCTCAGGTAGGTCTGAAACAGTGCAGTCTCGGAAGCTTTTATTAAGAGCCGTATGTTGCATCCTCATTAATCTGATGATAGGGCAGGAGCAGCGTCTATACGCTGCAGAAACAGGTGAGCTCCATTTATATGGAAAAGTGGAAATCCGATCAAGTCAACCATTTATGCTAGTAATGCAATGATAATCCTAGCCGTTTATAACCAACCACTAAGGCCAGGATTTGAGCTGACTTATTTTGCTATCAAGTCAACCATTTATGCTAGTAATACAATGATAATCCTAGCTGTTTATAACCAACCACTAAGGCCAGGATTTGAGCTGACTTATTTTGCTTTTTCTAATGCTACATCAGCTCTAATCCTAACCGTTTAATAACTGAGATAAACGGTTAGGATTAGAATTTGGGAGTATATTTGAGAGTACACCTTGGGAGAATCCCTAGATTAATTCCACATTCATTGCAACAACATTTTAAAAACTAGTACTCTCTCTGATTCCAGTCTCCTAATCCTGTCTAGTCCACCGCCTGTTATCATCTTCTGCATGGATTTGTAGTAGTTCTGTATAATTATGTACAAGACGCAATAAGTCAAAAATTTTCCTGAGGTAGAAGCCCCTGAAATTTTGGAAAAACAAAATATCATATAGTACTAATAGGGGCGTATCCTGTGAGAGGGGCGGAGCCAGGGACGTGGACTCAAACCCCGGTAAACTTGTGATAAAAAAAAATGTGTTCCTTTACAAACTAACACAATGTGAACTTGGCCCTCAAAAAAATAAAAAATATGGGCACCACGCTGGAACCCCCATCGTTAGCCACTTAGCCCCCCTACAAGAGAATCCTAGCTCCGCCCCTCAATGGGGCTAGCGTTCTTGTTATGTAGAATGCTTCTTAATGATATTCTGTATACTGATTAGTTATCAGGGCATGTACTTGGCCACATGACCTGAGTTTTCAATCCATGCCTCATCCAACTGGTGCTTGTTTCAGAGAGAGCGTGGCCTCCAATGCCTATATATTTACACTTTTTAAGTTAAAAAGAGACAAAGTTATACAGTGCAAACACTCACTAGACAGGGTAGCCCGAAGAGAGACGACAAACACCCATCACCAAATTTCAAAGAAAAGCTAAAGATTCCCACAAGAAACCAAAACAGACTCAGGAGCCATCACCATTTTTCTTCACTGCTCCTGAATCGAGGATGTCTGTCGTTTTTCTGAAACTTGGGCTCCATGGAGTCACGTTGCTTTCTAGGGTCTGGTCAAACTTACACCTCATTAGTTTTTTATTTGTACAGCAAATTACAAACCATGAATTTCTGCTATGCTTTGCTTTACTTTACTTTACGTGCACCATTATTGATCAGCAGCAATTCAGCAAAGCATGCCTGTCTCATGCACTTGGTGTTAGGCTCTATAGATTTTGATTCTCGTCTTTTGCCATTAATACCCCTTTATTCTTTTCATTTTGCTTGATAAACTCAATGATTGGTGATAATGTACGGCCCTCATGCAACCATCTGATCTGTAGAAGCACTTTCTCACAAAGTCTACTCTCAATCCTTTTATTAAGGAATTAAAGGTGGGAGTAGGAAGTGAGAGCATCCTTCATATGTAGAAGGACTTTGCTACCGCAAAAGGGCCGAGACCATGCACGAGATTTCAGATGGGGTCCACGTTCACATGGTAGGCCCCACCTGAAATCCCGTGCAGAGATATACGGACTCGGTGGTCTCGGTCCTTCTCCGGTCTCAAAAGCATTTTCCTATGTAGAAAGGCCCATTTAAGCTTCTTCTTTAGACATAAGGCCAAGAACATCGAGACCGTGCTTGGCACCCTCTTAGGCCAAAGACCATCGAGATCCAGGTGGGCCCATTTTTACATGGTGGCCTCACCAGAAGCATTATCCTTAGATCTATGATAGACATAGGATTCTCTCATAGTACCAACTGGAGATGAGACGGTCAACTCTATCTCTTCTTGCGCGTGCCCATATGCACATCTTTTAAGGTTGTATGCTCCAACCAAATTAAAGCTAGGTGGTGAGCTCTAACACAGACACCTCACTAGGGAACTCCTCTCAAGGAGTGGCAATGGGTCAAATTTGGGCTTGAATTTTGATGATTTTTTAATAGGCCGACCCAAAGATCCACACATTTACAAAGATTTTGACACCCAACCCAATTGCCACCCTTATTCTTCTCCATAACATCATTTGTTGATTTACTCTCAGTGAATAGAGCTAAGTAACCAGAGCATAGAGCGGGAGCGAAAGCGTCAAATTTCAATTTAAGATAGGGTCGGGAGCGCCTCCAGAACGCTGATATATATTCATAAAATATATATTGATGTTCTTGAAAATTACTTGTAGATGTAAACATATTTTTTTTTAGTTTTTTAAACTCTAAGAGAAATTTGATAAGATCATTCATAATTCAAAATTTTCATCACAACAAACAAGATGACTATTGAATTATTAAATGTATCATTTTAAATTCAATTACAAGTTCACTAATAATTAACAAATCTTGTACCCTACAAAGAAAAATGACAAAATACATTTCATTTCACATGAAAACTTAGGATAAAAATAAAACTTTACACAAAAATCGCACCTTTAGGTGAGAGCGAGATTTACAAAAATTGAAATCGAGCTCCCGAGGTGAAAGCAAGGTTTGAGAGCGGGAGCGAGGTTTGAAAGCGGGAGCGGGTTGCAGGTTAGGAGGTTTGGGTTACTAAGGGATAGAGTATTGGTGTAAAACACAAGTCTTTTCCTCAATAGAAAACAATAACACATATCTTTCTATTAAAAAAAAAGTATAGCTGATTACCAAAAAAAAAAAAAAAAAAAAGAAAGTATAACTAGCATTACTTAGATTTACCCCTCGCATGACGGTACAGATCATGAAATGATCAATTCACCTGAGCCTATGCGTGAGTTACACACAAGACTTTCCAAATCAATATAAGGGTACTTTGGTCAATTTCGTGAAGCTTTTTATACCCGTATCGTTCTCAAAGTTTCAAAGAAATTGTGAGCCAAAATAAATAAACCCATTTCAAATCAAAAGTAAGAACGCCTTCCTAGAAAGAAGATGATGAACTCAAGCTGTGTTGCAAGATGTTTAGATGCGGAAACCCCAGTTAAAATCAGTTTCAAAAATCTCTATCAATGGCCAGAAGCAGATGCTGAGTTTTTGAGGCTTATGAGCATGAATGAGGATGAGACCTCTTCTACTTCTTCCTTTAAAAGATCAAGTTGCCATGAGAGCTACGCTAGCAGGCAGAGATACCTCAGAAGCTACACCTTCTGCAAGAAAGAAACAGCTTCAGAGAGAACAAAGAAGTGGTTTAAGGAGAAGCAGAAGATGAAGAATAAATCAAATGAGAGATCTGGTGGTGATTCTTGTTCTGTTTTTGAAGTTGTTTTTATGTTTCTTTTTTCTTGTGTGGCTAAAGTAGATGTTCATGAATTCTAGAGAAAACACTCACCATGTAAATTTGGTGTTGGAGATGGAATGTAGCTTTTCCATCTTAAGACATTATCTTCTTTTCTAAATCATGGATGAACTGGTTTGAGAAGATATTTTTTTTTTTGGTGGGTTTGATTTTGTTCTCTAATCAAGGCAAGTTACAACCCTGGTTTTACCCATAAAAGGAATTCCTTTATATATGTACATCAAAATGGATAGTACCATAGTACCTAAAAATGGATATAGATATCTGCTAAATAGTCTGGCTTAATGGGAATTTGAGATTTTTTTTAAAATTGAATGTGAGATTTTTTTTTTGGCGATAGAAATTCTTAGTAGAGTCAGTAGGGGTTAGCTTGGGCAGTAGAGCTCTTGCTTACTCTTACTCGGGTGGGATTAGATCCCTAGACCTCCAACATGGGAAGGCCACACCAATAGTTAGCAATTCGGCATACGGTAAAAATTTGGTACGGAAATTATTCGAGTATAATTCGGAATTTGCATTCAATAGTTCGATTAAAAATTTGGCCAAAAAAAACGCAAAACATCAAAAGGGCGGTACGGAATTAATTCGAGTATAATACTCAATAATTTGTTGAAAAATTCGTCTAAATATATACAATTACATATATAAAATTTCTAAGAAAATGTATTAAGTCTTTACCTCATATTACAGGAAATGAAAAAAAGAAGTGCAATTTAAGAATTAGAGAGAGAGGAAGTCAAACTTGGAAGGGAGAGAGAGAGAGAGTCGCTCTTGCAGTTTCTAGCATTGACAATACTATAAAGTTGGATACTCGATCCTCAATTGCTAGCGGTTGGTTGTGCCATTGTGACAAGTGACGATTGTGAAATAGTTAAGATTTGAGATTTAGGGAGAGAAAGAGATTGATAGAAAATGAGAGGATTAAGTAATGACCAATGATTGCTTCATGACTGGTGGCTGGCGACTATTAGTGACTTTATGGCCAATGAGATAGAGACTAGGGTTAAAGATTGAGAAAAAGAAAAAAATCAAAGAAGAGAGTTACGTGCGCATACAAGAAAGAAGAAAGAGGATTTGAGATTTACCTTACAAGTTTGTATATATATATATAATTAGCAAATAAATTGTGAATGATTCGCTAATAATTCGAGTATAATTCGTCTTACTTAAAAAATTCGCAAATGTTAACATAGTTTTGATTAATACGGATGAATTCTATGTATGATTCGTTATAAATATTATTTCGTGTATAATTCGTGTATAATACACGAATTTACTAACTATGGCCACACCCCTACCACTCACGCAAGAGGTGGGGGTGTTAATTGAATGTGAGATTCAAATCTACTATTTAAGTAATACCTCAATTTCCTTCTGTTTCTATTATATCATATTTGGGGATTGCTAGTCCCACTCTCCTCCATTCACTCTCCCCTTTTGGAATAAGAAGACAAGGATTTTGTATCAATCCTCGTGGTCCTGCCATAAAATTCTTATTGTTCCAAAAAAGGGAAAGTGAAATGTGCATGGGAGAATTGTGCTAGCTAAATATTATATGAGATTAAAACAAGTTGGATTGAATAGATAATCGAAGCAACCCAAAAAATCCTTTGAAAGGAGTATTTAGGAAAAAAAATTAGTGATGAAAAATAACTTTATATTCATAATTACCAAACTGCCATTGCCCAAGACTTTTTTTGGGCTGCTCGGTTTTCTGTTCAACTGGAGCTCTTGTTCATAGTTAATCTCATATTATTTTTACATAGGTGTTTATATATAATTTGGGAATTATATAGGCTTTAAGGCCCAATGAGTCTTAGATTGGGCTTGGGTCTTAACTCTAGGCCTGAAGGTCATTAATAAGACTAGCTCTAACTTCAATGCCTGTTATCTAAACAGAAAAGACTAGACCTAGTTGGACACAATGTGCTCCTTGTATGGTAGGCTAATTGGTTATTGGAAACCCTTCATTTGTCTTAACAGGAAATAAAATTCTTAAAGCATAATACTTGATATTCTGTATGGAATATTAATGGGGATGAAAATATGAGAAATTCGGAGGCAAGCCACGAAAGAGAAGGCAACGATTATTTTGATCAGATCAGTCCTCCATTGAAGATACCGAGAGCCCAAATTTATATTTCTTGCATCTAATATAATCAAAAGGTCCAATGTGAATATAATGGGTTTGATCATAATCAATGGGCTGGGTAAGACCCACTCCATTTTGTGTTGGATTGGGCTTCATCATCTGATGTACATTGTAAGCCCACCAAACTTACACCTATAAACCGGGAATTTTGGTTTTCATCAATGTCCTACAATGCTTTCAGGAGAAATGCCTTTTTTTTTGGGCGGGGTGGGGTAGGTGTTATTTACCTTAGTAGGTGTAGATTAGGAGTTATGTTAATACAATTGGTGAGTCTCTCAACCGCCACATCACCCAGACTCAAACACGAGTCCTTCCCCTAAAGGGATCATATATACGTACAACCAATGGAGTAAGCCAGGAGACGGCGTCAGATTTAGCTTTTCAGAATGCATTTTATCAAGCCTAACAAGGCTAGAAAATGGGCTTGACGTGGACCAATTTTCTGTAATGCTATTTCACCCAATGATAGCCCCCAGAAATATAAGTTGGGTTTGAACTTGGGACTCTTTTAGGTGGGCTAATCACAAGCTTAGGTTATCCTCTTCTTGGGCTGAACAATCAAAACTCGCTACAGGCTTTGGTTTCTGCTTTTCCTTAATAAATGATGAGAGAAAGTACATTGATTTAATCCCTGCTCGGCCTAGTTCCATTAAAACCGCTTAGTGGGTAAAGTTAGGCTTGGGCCGATTCGCAATTGGACTGATTACTGGATAGAAGATCTTCAAGGTGGGACTTGGTATGTCTTGTTAATGAGTATATGTACACCTCTACCAATTTTAGCTAGACTGCTTTTACAGTCAATAAAGTTAATGAGAGAGAGAAGAAGTTGGATAACCAGACCCACCCAAAGGCCCATCCAACACCCTCTATAGTTTGTAGCACTTAGAGATGCACTCAAGCCATAACTTGATAGTTCAGCTCGTTCGAGCCAAGCTCAAGCTAGCATTTCAGGCTTGAATGAATCAAGCTAAGCTCATCATTTAGGGCTCGGTTTGGCTTGAGTTTAGCTCAAAATATTATCTTCTCTGCTATAATGAGATAATGAGAGAAGTGGGGTTAAAAAGATTGTTGATTTTTTTATAATATTCCTAATGAGTCCCAATTTTATGGTGTTTTATAGTTAGTAAGGGTGGATTTTTTATATTTTTTCTAATTTATTCATAACTTCATATAAAAAAATTAAGATATTATGTTATCTTATTTTACATGAGAAAAGTTAGTATGGGTATTGAAGTAATATTAACTACAACTAACAATAATCCCTTAACATCTCCACGATTCCCTCAAATCCTTATCCTTATCTTCTCTCATACTCCCTCCTTGGTCTCTTAACGAAGAGGCATAACCTCTCTAAGTTGTAACTACTTTTCAAGAGAAACAGTTGGGACATGTGTTATGAGTTCAACCCACTATATATATGAGAATAATTTTAACTATCTTTATCGTAACTTATATTACTTTTTAACTTATCATAAATAAATTTAGGAATAATAAGAAAGTTAAAAAGTTAAAAGCAAAAATCTTGACCCTAACTGATTACTCTCTGTGTTGAAGGGCTATTCCCGCATCTTATTTTGTGTGTGCATGTAAATGTATTAATTTTGTATGGTATCTTATAGTATAATTTAATGATAAATTCTTCTATGAAAATCATATAAAATTGACCAAAATTACCCATCGAATCAAGCTTGAACCAACTTGAGCTCGACTAGGCTTGATCAACTTCGACCTCGAGCTCGGTTAAACTTATTGAAGTCAAGCTCAAGCTTGAATATTCGAGCTCAAGGCGAGCTCGAGCATATGTTCAAGTCAAGTTCAATCTCGGCTCTAATACAGGTCTAGACTGTGTTGTAGCACTCAGTTCCTTAAACCCACACTCAAGGCTGCAAAAGCCCCTATCCCACTTTTACTGGACCCCATCCCCTCCTGATTAAAACCTCTCTCCCATACTTTTCACCCAACAGCCTGGCTACCTTTTCTTCGAGACACATGTCGCATTCTTAACATTTCTTGATCCGCTGGACCACAATTACCACGTGGCCATGGCCACCCCTTGCCGGCCGTGCCACTTGGACCTGGACCACCAAATGTAGATTGTCCACATCATCAGCACTCCCATTTATTTCAAAAGTACTAAACTTTAATAATTTCATGTCCTTATCTACAATGGCCAACCTACCATAGAGATTCTAAGACTCCTTGTTCACCATTTTTCTAACTTTTATCCTTTCCTGTTTAAATCCCCACAATAAATAAGTAAATTTAATTAAATGGTGAAAACAATAGAGAAATTTACACAAAAGATAGAAAATTATCTTGATTATTTATGGTGGGTAGGCAATAGCCATAGGCATACCATGAGAATGTTGGTTCGTTATTAGGGTACCCTCTGATAGGAAAGCGACCCAATTGAGAAGGATGTGCTTGTTCGATTACCAAAGCATCCAAACAACCCACCAAGTGAAACTTCAAAGGCAATACACCCAGCCTCTTGTGCCAGTGGTGGGCTGTGACCTCTCTGTTGAGGGAGGTCAGTGATTCAATCCTCAGGTGATGAGTTGTAAGAGCTTCAATCCCCAAACTAACCACTAACCCAACTAACGTAGGTAAATGATATCCGAAGCAAAAAAAAAAAAAAACAGTACATAGATACAAGGCATTGTGTCTTTAACTAGTATATGCTAGTTATATAGGTACCCCATATGAACTGCCTAGGAGGTGACCCTCTAATTGAATATCCATATTGATAATTGAAAATATTGTTTGAAATAATGAAGTATATTAATGAGATTATAAATTACCTTAGCATTTTCCCAAGAATGACTCACAATGTTAAGGTCATGCAACCTTAGTCTTAGGCTACCTAGACCCTCTTAAAGATAAAGACCACCCCACCTAAATATTAAGAACTTCATAAGGGGACCTAAAGAAGAAAGGAAAAAAGAAAAGAAAAGGTGGAAAAGGGGGGTCAAGGACAGTTCAGTTGGCCTTTGAAGGTTAAGGTTCTTCAAAATTCATGCTTCAAAATTCATGGAAATTGGGGCAAAGAGAATTATTAAAGTGGTTAGGAATGCACAAAGGCAGCTTCAGAGGGTACACACCATTTGAAATCTTTTAAATGAGTTTTATTTTTAAATATAATTTATTTACTCTTTCTAACAATATACACATATAGGGAGAGGTACTAATGAGCCGTGCTTATTGAAGCTTGTAATGAGCGGTCATTCTAGAAAGATGATACGTGGCATACCCTTTTGAATCAGATCGTTGCATGTTAAGTTGGATCTATTGGAGACACACGTCAAAAAAATCAGTTCGATCGGATATGTTTAGACCGTCCGATTAGACCCTAGTTTGCAATATTAACCCTTTAGGGTTCACTAGACCCTAACTAAGGTATAGAAATTACTAATCTTCTATTCTTCGATCAAACGATCTATAAATGTCCGATTGAGCTAAAGCTTTGCCACGTGTCTCTTAAACAACCCGCTTGACATCCAATAGTTAGATTTCAAAAACAATTACCATGTGTCATATTATTAGGGATTGTTCATTATAAGCTTGATTCATTAGAATGCTAATATATATATCTCCTAGGTTTCTTTTAAGACTAACAGAAGGCGATTGACATGTCTTACCTGACTGCATATAGAAGGATTTCTTATGTTGCTTCTCTAGATACTAGTAGGTTGTTTTTCCTTTAAAATACACTCAATCTTGAGTCATTATGTGATATGATTGGCACCTTTGAATTAAATTAACACTCAACATTATTTTATTGAGTGTTCACAAAAGATTATCACAATGGACCAATAGCTGAGGAAGCTGAATAATCATGATCTAGGGTTTGGTAGGGGAGGAGAGTCACGAGGCTTATAGATTAAGTAAAAATATCAGGTCGTCGGTTGCTCAGTAGCACCTTATTTGGGGTCGAATGGTTGCTTAGGGTCCACTATCGTTAGGTCAGAGCTACAATTTTCTTTCTTTCGTTTTTTTTCATATACAAACAAGCAATTGATCTTGTGATTTTACATTTTTTAAAGATTTATTTGTGTCACCCTCTTTATATTAAATGCCATTTGCTTATTAAATAGTACAAGAAAAGTCTACCCCACCTAGTATTGAGTGTGGTATTAAACTAGGTTGCTGTGTTACTTTAGGCCTTTGTGATCCTGATAAACCAATGAGCAGTGATAGGCGTACCTTGGAAAACTCTTTACAAAGCTAATGCTGAACTTCATTGGGCTTAGGGCTGTCAACGGATCGGATTCGGACCGGATCTGCCTAGATCCGAATCTGATCCGAGATCCGTCGGATCATGAAGTAACCGATCCGAATCCGATCCGATTATATATCGTCCGATCCGATCCAATCCGAGTAAGGTTATTTTTTTTTAAAAAAAATCTATTTTAATAATAAAAAATCTAATAATACCTTAATTAATACTAATTAATGTTAATTTTTTTAAAAATTAATATTTTATACATAGAAAATCTAAATAATATATTTAAATAATTAAAAATTATTATTATTATCGGATCGGATTTTAATCGGATCGGATCACCCTATATCCAGATCCGATCCGATTATAATCGGATTCCACCGATCCGATCCGACGGATCACATATAGGGTCCAAAGTCCGGCTAATCGGATCAGATCCGGATCATGATCCGGTCCATTGACAGTCCTAATTGGGCTGGACCTTGGAAATAGTTTTTCCAGGTACATTAACTATTTCCCTAAACCAATTATGCATCAAAAACGTTGACCGAGGAGATTATACAGCTAATAAATTGGCACCGTATAGTTTCAAAGCAATATTATGTATTAGAAACTTTGCATATTCCTTTGTGATTGTGACCAGTATTTTAAAACTCGAAAACGGAACCTTGTCGAGTTGACTCAACTCAAAAACTCGGTCAAAACCCGATCAACCATATCATAACAAATTATGTGATGGTACAATCAATAGGTCCTATCGAGTACGTGAGAGAGTGGGTGAGTTTTACGTAAGTCTGTGACATCGCCCAAAAGGAGATGGTGGGTTGTCCATAACTATCAATGAGCCATGCTCGGGTTGGGTTAGGGTTTATATTGAAGTTTAACCAAATTAGGAAATAACAGAGCCTTAACTATGTGAAACTTGGAAAAAATGATCTTTGTAGCCTAGGACTATAAAGATAGGACACTTATACATCAAGAAATGTTGTCTAATATTAATTTTTAAGTAATTAAAAGAAAATATGACATTTTTGAAAAGTGTGCATACCCATTATTTTTCATGATGTGTCAATATTCCATTAATCATTTGTATCCTTAAATTACGAAGACCACTATTGTCAAGTTTCATTCATCTAGAAAAACTGAAGTGGTTAAATGTGCCTTTAGTTCAAGCCTCACGAGAGCCTAATCTGCCTAGAGATTACCTGTTTGCACGTGTCAACCATCTTTCACAAGTAGGCTTGTATGGAGTAAAATTTACTAGCAATGATCGTTGCAGGTTGCAAGTGCCCAATGAGCTGCCGACACATAAAAAAATTATGCAAGATAAGATGTATCATAATAAAATGAAGGACTTTGCTACTGAGACCCCCTTTAGGGCCGAGACCGTGCACTAAGAGCACGGGATTCAGGTGGGACCCATTTCACATGGTAGGTCTCACCTGAAATCCCGTGCTCTTAGAGCAAGGTCTCAGCCCTAAAGAGGCCTCAGTAGCATTTCCCTAAAATGAAATGGACAAGTCTTTTGGGGAAAGAATGCACATCTAACAATTAGCTGTAGTATCAATTAGCTGTAGTATCGCAGCTCATTGGTTGGTTTCAGCCTTGGGTGCAACGACCATTGCTGCCAAGTTTCACTCAACTTGTATTTTGCTCTTTTTCTTTATTTTTATGTTCTAGCTAATTTATTTCATTTTATATATCTTTATTTAACTTGCTTGGGTATACTAATAATCAAGGTTTTCTAATTAATGGTGAAAATTTTACCCATTTCAGATCCCAACCATTACCGAAATTTAAAAAAACAAAAAAATTGAATTTTTTATTTTTGATATGTTATTCAATTGAGATGTTCTTCAAAATCTTATTTTTTCTATTTTTCCCGTAATATATTTAATTATTCAACTAATATAACTGAATATAATATTTTACAATTTGTATTGTTAAACTAATACAAATTATTAAATTATTCAAAATATAATATTTTAAATAAAAAATAAGATTATTTGCATCAAAATTAAATAATAATAATAATTATCAAGTGTCCTAATATTTAGATTTTCTTGTTTAAATATGTTAGTAGAAGTATTTAAGTCCTTAAGTATCCTGCTATGATAAAACAATTAAGATTACAGTTAGAATAATTAAACAACTATAATAATCAACTTTCCTAACATTTAGGTTTTCTAGTTTGAATAAGTTAGAAGTGATTAGGGGTCTGAAATTTCCTAACTCAATAGGGAAACAGAGGCCCTATTGAAAAGAGATTATTATTCTATTTTGTAAACAAAGGTCCAAAATTTTGTCAAAAGTTCCAATACTATTTCGGTAATGCTACTAATTTTTTTTTTTTGGTAATCAGTAATGCTACTAATTCAAGGTCTCAAAATGAGGGCTTAGTAACTTGATGATGGTACTGATGTTTAACGAGGGCACAATGATTATTTGACTACTCAAAGAGTTATGAACCATGTTTTTTTTTTAAATTTAATTATTTATCTATTGTTAGTAGTAATCATCAGTTAGTAGTTAGTAACAAAGAGTAGAACTCTTACAAGACATCACTCTTATCCATTTACCTCTGTGATCATAGGAGGGTTACACCATTGGAGCAAGCAATATGTGGTATGGACCTTGGTGGTTTGAATGATTTTCTACCCTTTAATTAATTCAGTGCAAAATGATAAAAATAAGGACTTTGCTACTGAGGCCGCCGAGACCGTGCATGGATGCACAGGATTTCAGGTGGGACCCTCATTCACATGGTGGACCCCACCTGAAATCCCGTGCACATGTGCACGTTTCAGTTGTCT
The DNA here is from genome assembly GCA_015143295.1 of Tetracentron sinense. Taxonomy (NCBI): domain Eukaryota; kingdom Viridiplantae; phylum Streptophyta; class Magnoliopsida; order Trochodendrales; family Trochodendraceae; genus Tetracentron; species Tetracentron sinense. Next base: position 22,824,703 of record CM026574.1, read on the forward strand.
CAGCCCTTTCGCGGTCTCAAAAGCATAGTTTGAAAACACGGTGAGTCACCCGAGTAACTTGACCGAGTTACTCAACTCGACTGAATTTCGAATCGAGTCGCCTCAAAACTCGAATGAGACATTATTTACCGAGTTACTCGGATAACTCAGTTGAGTTAAGCCGAGTTTTTCAATTCGCCAAACTAGTTCGAGTCACAAAATGAGATTTTTATAATTTTTCAAGCTTAAACTCGAACGTTTCAATGTTTTTGCATCATATTTTTTTTCGGTCTACAAAGGCAAGATACTATGAGTTATGTTAAATCTAGTTTTTAGGTTTGAGATTGTAAAATCAGCGTATTTTGAATTCTTTTAACTTATATTTTTCAAGTTATTACATATATATTCCAAGTTGTACCAAGTCGAATTTTTTCCGAGTTATTCCGACACGGCTAACTTCCAGGTCAAGTCGAATTTTTGAGTTTTTGAACCATGCTCAAAAGTATTTCCCTAAAAATAATCTACATTTGGAAACCTAAAAATAATCTACATTTGGAAATGACATTTGGGTTTAAGAATTCCAATTTTAGACTCGGGTAATAAAGTTATTTGTCTTACTAGCGATTTTATTCATGATGAAGGCAAGTATCCCCTTCTACTAATTTTGTAGGGAAATGGAAACTCAAAGACCCCTCTGTCTTGGACAGAAATACCATCAAATTTTGTAGTCTTTTCACTTGTTTTTTTTTTTAATATCTGAGAATCAATTTTTGTGGTTGGAATGTGATGAAATTGTTCATTTGTAATCTCTTCATTTGCCTCAATATTATATACGAGAAAACAAGGTTATTTCTTCTGATATATACGAGTAACCAAAAAGTAGGGTATGGGTAAAGAGGAGGAACTACGACCTTTTATCATCTCTTTTCCTCTCTCTTGGATGTATTGTCTGAGATAGAGATCAGTCCAAGTCTCCATTTTCTTTTTCTTCCGGCTTCTCTCTTTTCAGAAGGCGACTGTAGAAGACCCACTGCAAAGAAAAACAAAGAGAAAGAAAAGGAGTGAAAGAGAGAGACCGACAGAGGGACAACAGAGAGAGAGAAGAATTCTTGAAGCTTTCAATCTTTTAGATGGAAAACGATGTCTGAGAAATTTCTCCCTTTCAAATCCTGCAACTTTAAGAGGTAACCAAGAACATAGCCATTAAAGAAAAAGAAAAAAAAAAAAAGGACTATTTCATACAATCTCTTTATTTTTTTTTCTTTGTTGTATATTCTATAATTGTGAATAATCTGTAATGGGTATTCTTTGTTTTGCTTCTAAGTTCTATCTAACCGATCGATGACTAACATGAACAGCGAAGATAGAAGAAAGTGATTTCGGTGACGCAGAAGAAAGAGATGCTGAAAAGTAAGATAATCATGATATGGATGTAGCAATTCCACCACCTCCCTCTTTCTTCTCTCACTCAAAGGTTCATCACCCAATTCCAATCTCAAACACCACTTCGGCCTCATACAGGCCTAATTCAGTAAATTCTATGTCCCAAGGCTTCCATCAAGGGATCTTCAATGTCTCAAATGAGTTCGAAAGATCGACAACAACATATCAAGAACAACATAATCAACAGCACCAACACCAGCACCACGTCGCACAGCAGAGCCGGAGGCGGAGGGATAAATTAAGGGTGCAAGGGTTCGAGCCTCCATCTCCATTGGTAGCCATAGAATCTGGAGAGCTACCTGTGTATGAAACTAGCGGGATGCTATCAGAGATGTTCGATTTCCCGCCACGGGCATCGGCGACGGCGGCTGATCTCTTGCAGAATCAGATCATGTCGAATTATCGACTACGGCCACCACCGGAGACGGTAGCAACCGAGTGGTACGAGAACAGACAAGGAATGGTGGGTGGTTTGGGTCATTTGGAAGATTCAAAGCACCACCACAACAGCAATGACCGTGACCATATAGCTCAGAATCATCAAATTTCAAACATTAACGGAGACTCGGCAGCAGCCATGCAACTTTTCCTCATGAACCCACAACAAAGATCACCTTCTCCTCCTCCTACACACATGTTACTCTCTAATCCATCTACTCATCCTCTTCATGGGCTTCACTCGGTTACCCAACTCAGTAACAGTAGCAAAATTGGAAGAATTGTGGAGAGCCAAGGCCTTTCGTTATCGTTATCGTCTTCATTGCAAAACTTGGAAGCGGCCAATGCTGAGGAATTGAGGATGGGAAATGGTGGAATATTTTTTTGCAGGGATTCTCCGGCATCGTACCCATTGAGGAATATGGTCGGTAATCACCAGCCTTTGCATTTGCAAGGAGGAGAAGGTCAGCACCAGTTTCATGTTGGGTTTGGGTCGTCATTGGGGGTGTTTAATGTTTTGAGGAGGTCTAAGTATATGATGGCTGCTCAAGAATTGTTGGAAGAGTTTTGTAGTGTTGGGAGGGGTCAGTTCAAGGCTAATATGTTTGGTAGGCATGACATAAACCCTAGTTCTAATCCTGATGGTAGTGGTGGTGGGTCTTCATCTTCTTCAAAGGACCTTTCTGTATCAGCTGCTGATAGGATTGAATATCAGAGGAGGAAGGTCAAGCTATCATCCATGCTATTTGAGGCATGTAATCTCTCTCTCTCTCTCTCTCTCTCACCCATTTTTTTCTCTCTTTTTTGCTTTCCTTTCTTACCCCCCTAAAAAAAACTCCTTTCTTCATCTCTATAGTATATTATTTTTAAAACCCCACTGGAGCAAACATAATTTCTGGCGAGTTTTGGAGGATATATTACCAGATAGAAAGAAATTCCGGCTGCTGAAATGGGGTTCCATAGAATCAAGTTGATTGATTTTGATCGCATAGAGTTAAAATTTTCTTTACCCATTTGATTGGTGGGTGTTTGTGCATTTTGGATTTTCGTTTGGTGAAAACATGAGAGAGTACTATTAGGGGTATGCCGTATGTGTCCCAAGGACTCCCTTGTAGTTAAGAAGGTTGCTGTTCCAAGAGATCCATACCCATCATAGTAATACTGCAGAGAACTATTGATTCCTACCTCAGTTGACCTAATCGTTTTCATTCTTTTTTTTATTTTTTTTATTTTTTATTATTATTATTATATCTACCCAATAGGAAATATTGAAAGAAAGAAACAAGGATATTCTTATGATCTTATTTTTCTTTCTCCAATGAAACCCATTTTCTTATTTGACAAAACATGGTATTGGGTTTGTGATTAATAACTTCTGTTTTCTTTGTTACCACCATCACTTCTTTTTTGGCCTCGACCAACAGTGGCTATAATATTTTTCTTTCTGTATCACTGGAGCAACGTCACAATATAAAAATAAATAAATAAATTCCTATTTCAACCACAATGTTGGGTTTTTCTTCCTTGTTTAGATTCCTAGGCCCCAAAAACAATAAAGGGTTTGGGTTTGATAATTTGAATTCTCTTCCTTCTAATTGATGTGGTGCAGGTGGAAAGAAGATATAATCACTACAGTGAACAAATGCAAATGGTGGTGAATTCATTCGATTCAGTGATGGGTTCTAGAGCAGCAACTCCTTACACGGCCCTCGCTCAGAAGGCGATGTCACGGCATTTTCGATGCCTGAAGGATGCAATATTAGCGGCACAATTGAAGCTCACTACTGAGCTTCTCGGAGATAAAGAGGGTGTAGGGGGTTCTGGTGTGACCAAAGGAGAGACACCGAGGCTTAGGTTGCTGGAGCGAAGCCTCAGACAGCAGGGAGCCTTTCACCAAATGGGGATGATGGAGCAAGAACCTTGGAGGCCCCAGAGAGGGTTGCCCGAGCGTTCTGTCAACATTTTGAGAGCCTGGCTTTTTGAGCATTTCCTTCATCCGTACGTTAGCGCTCTCTCTCTCTCTCTCTATGAGAATAGGCTCAGGATCCTCTCGAGTTGAACCCCTATAGGTCGCCACTTGTCTCCTTTGACATCCCTTAACCATGGGTAAGGTTCACCCACCCCTAGGGTTCACTAACCCATCCTTGGTTTTTTTTTTTTATTAATTATTATTTTTTTAATTAAAAAAATATTTTTAATATTAAAAAAATCTAAAAACAGTTTTTTTAATTAAAAATAATAATAATTAATAAATAAATAAAAACCAAGGATGGGTTAGTGAACCCTAGGGTGGGTGAAGCTTACCCATGGTTAAGGTGTGTCAAAAGAGACACGTGGCGACCTCTAGGGGTTGAACTCGAGAGGATTCTCTCAAGTTGAACTCGAGAGAATCCTGTGCCATGAGAATATGGCTTAGGATCCTCTCGAGTTCAACTCGAGAGAATCCTCTCAAGTTGGAGCCCTAGAGGTCGCCACGTGTCTCCTTTGACACCCCTTAACCATGGGTAAGGTTCACCCAACCCTAGGGTTCACTCACCCATCCTTGGTTTTTTTTTTTTTATTAATTATTATTTTTTAAATAAAAAATATTTTTAATATTAAAAAACTCTAAAAACAGTTTTTTTAATTTAAAAAATAATAATTAATTAAAAAAAAAACCAAGGATGGGTGAGTGAACCCTAGGGTTGGGTGAACCTTACCCATGGTTAAGAGGTGTCAAAGGAGACACGTGGTGACCTCTAGGGCTCCAACTCGAAAGGATTCTCTCGAGTTGAACTCGAGAGAATCCTGTGCCTGACAATATATATCAAAACGGATATATATCACACAATCCGTATCCCATCTGTTTACTAATATCTATATCTATTATCCGAATCCGCTCTACTATCCGGTGGATAATTAAAAAGAAAAAAATCCGTATCTTTAAAATTTGATCGAATTTGGATATTATTCGAATTCTTTTATTATACCATCAATAAAAGAATTCGGATATCATCTCAATATGTCCGATTATAATAATCAAATTCGGATAATATTCTATTCCAATATTCGAAACTATTCATCCTATTATCAAATTTGTATTTTAATATCCTAAAAAACCAAATAATTCTATTATTGTAAATATATAATAATATTAATTATATATTAATATTAATCGGTCAGATATTTAACAAATCAGATACACCACTATTTGTATCCACTGTGATTAGTAAACGAATAATATTTTACTATTGACCGCCCCGGCCTACACATACCGGAGGGCATATGAGCAAAATCCTTCAATGGGTCAATAGAAGGAACGATTTTGCTAGCCCCACTCTCTTATATTGCACTCTTATCTTTTTTTATACAAAATGATTAAAATTTTGTGGTGGGAATGACACAAAATTATTGTCTTTTTGCATTTTGCATGTAAGAGGGGAGAGTGAAATAGGAGGAGAGTGGAGCTAGCATTCGCCAAAGTATAAATACCAATCTACAATATCCGATCATCATTTCCTGTTTAGTGTTTAAAAGAATTGAACCATGGTGCAGCAGTGTCCTCGGATGCTGTCTGGACAGCAAAAGGCTGAAGAAAAGCTTCACCTTTCCTCTTTTACTTTTGTCCTGAATCACAACAAGCAGTTACCCCAAAAAAAAAAATAGATTCCATTAAATATAACTTCACAAAATCTCTCTCTCCTCTGTCAATTTGTTTCAAGTCCTCTAAATACAGTAGATGCTAAAAGAGAGATCAGCGCCTTAAGAATAATCAAATACTTTGAATATATATAGCCCCACCTTTGTTCATCACTTATGGGGTTTGGGTACGGACATGATGTCATTTTCTGGTCTTTTTCTCAGGTACCCAAGCGATGCAGATAAGCATTTGTTGGCGCGACAGACTGGCTTATCGAGAAATCAGGTCCACCCTATACTCTGATCTCTTCCATCCCTATGAAACAAAAGAGTAATATACAATGGAAGAGAGAGGTCTCCATCTAAAAACCAAGAAATAGAAACCCTAGGAAGTGTCCATCATCAGTAGGCTCAGTTGAACTTGCATGGTTTTGGGTTTCATTTCTCCTTTCTTTCTTTCAATTAGAAAAAAGTCTAATGTTTTGCTTCAGATCGATACTGAAATAGAGAAGTTCAAAAACTGCAAACTACGAGCAGAAGGAAGTACATTTACATGAGAGTTTGCATTTTGTCCCTCTATCTTTATTCCATCCCCAACAACACGATTAAAGCCTTACAAACATTAAATAAAGGACTTCAAATTCTCTTCAGTTGTAACCGGACTCCTTTGAGTCCGGTTATGGCCCTGGGTTTTCCACGTGTCTCTATTGACACTCCTTAACCGTGGTTAAGATTCATCTACCCATAATGTTCACCCACCTATCCTTGGTTTTTAGAAAAAAATCAAATCTTATTTTTAAGCCTGATTAAAATTCACTCTTAGCTTAAAAAAATTACTAATTTTTTTTTAAAACTAAGCATAGGTGAATGAACCCTAGGGATGGGGTGAATCGTAACCACAGTTAAGAGGTGTCAATAGGGTTATGTGGCGACCTTAGGGGCATAACCAGACTCCAAGGAGTCCAATTACAACTGGAGAGAATTTCGAGTCTAAATAAAGTAAAATATATGTAGTTTTTCTTCGTCTTTCTTTCTCCTTTTCTCTGTTTTGGTTTTTTTTTTTTCTTTTTTACAATTATTTACCGCAGATTAAATTTCTTTGAGGAGTGCTAGCCTTACTCTCAGGGCTTTCCTACTCTCACATTCAACCAACTACATGTCCATAAAGTAAAAAAAAAGCAACACGATAAGCACACTTTCATGGTTCAAGCATACACTTTATGGACAGGTGGTTGGCTGAATGTGAGAGTAAAAAGCCTTGAGAGTAAAGCTAGCACTCCTCATTTTCTTTTCAATTATAGAAAGCCATGTGCATAAAACCAACCTACTCTTTGATCTCTTGAGAAATGCTAGTCCAAGGGGTAGCAAATGTCTCGGTACTTTTACCTGTTAATTTTTAAATCTTTATTTGAAAATTCTGTTGAAGGGGTAAATATGCCACAGCCCACATGTTGTGTTGCATCCACAGGAAGACTTTGGAAATTTTTTGAATTGTGCGACTAAGGCTAGCACTCCTCTTGGTCTTTTTGTATCTTAAGGTTTCTTGGAATTTTTATATAAAAAAAAAATAAAAATAAGAAAAATTTTGAATTGTCCGACTAAAGCTAACACTCTTCTTGATCTCTTTGTATCTTCAGGTTTCTTGGAATTTTTAATTTCAAAAGAATGAAAATAAGAAAAAAAAATTCATTGAGAAATGTTGCTCAGTATTTACATATTCTTACCCGTTCTAGATAATAAAAAAATAAGAAAAAAAAATATTTTCCTCAAGGAATGTTGCTTGGCATTTACCTATTCTTACCCTTTCTAGATAATAAAATAAATGATTATACGTGAACTCTAAAAAAAATTTGTTTTATTATCAAAAGTGGAGTGAATATGTAAACTTTATGAGAGATTGGCAATCCTTTTCTTCCTTTGATTCTATCTCCTCGATCCTCTCCTCTAAACCAATTAAACTCTGCCATGAAAAGTATCTCCATCACATATATAACAAAATTAAAATAGAGGAGTAGTTTGCTCCACTGGCGAGGAGCCAACTATTGCTCCTCGCTCTCAGAAAGCCGCCCATTCCACCTGCCATGAATTAAGGTTATGTTGTTTTAACCCTATAGTTAAATTTTTATATTTTATTTTTCTAAAAACCAAAGTATATGAGTGAACCTTAGGGGCTAGTGAATCTTAACCACAATTGAATGGAACCAACAAAAGAGGGACACGTGGCATTAAAATGGGACCCGAGACACACCTCCTCGTGTCACCGACAGAGGAGGTGATTATTTTCCATAATATTAATGATGGAATTGCTTCCCTCGTATCAAAGGGTGTATTTGAATCCAGATGGGATAATTACGAGCTCAACTTGAACTTGTTCGAACCAGGCTCGAGCTTGATTCAGACTTGAATTTTCAGGTTCAAAGCTAGGCTTGAAAGTATTGGCTTGAGCTTGAATTGATTCAAGCTTGAACCGAGCTCGGCTTGAATAATAGAAGATATATATATATATATTAATAGTACGAGTATATTATTCATAATATTATAAATATTCAAATGTCATTAATTATTATTATATTATTTATATGATAAGCCAAACCAACCCTCAATTGAGCCAAGTCGAATCAAGTCAGCCTGGCTTGAGCTCGGCTTGATTGTAAGTTCAAACAAAACCCCGGTTCGACTCGGCTAGCTCAATTAAGATAAAAAAACTTGACTTGATTGAGCCAAGTCGACCCTTCGAGTTGGCTCGGTTTGAACACACCCATACTCATATCAACTGTTCACCTCAATAGATAAGTGGCTTTTGGACGTGGCCCACCAAAAAAATGTTTTTTTGACTTTTTTTTGTTAGGGGATGTTACTACTCCCCACTAACAACTTATTTGCTAATAAGAGGCATGCTAGGGGCAATCATGCATTCCCTACTTTCAACCAAAAACTAATGAATTAGTCTAGGGATACTAGCAAGGTGTACTCCCAAATATACTCCCAAATCCTAACCGTTTATCTCAGTTATTAAACGGTTAGGATTAGAGCTTATGTGGCATTAGAAAAGACAAAATAAGCCAACTCAAATCCTGGCCTTTAGTGGTTGGTTATAAACGGTTAAAATTAGGGAGTAGATTTGGGAGTATATTTGAGAGTACCTATAGACTGACTCAAAACTAATATCTGTTAAAGGAAAGACATGCTTGTTTTTGGCTGAAATCAAGACAAGTGATTAGATTTTCTTGCTGAAAAGTAGGGAATGCCTAAGAGTAAAGATAGCACCGCTCAACAAACAACAAGAACATTTTTGTTTCTTTCTCTATATAAGAGATAAAATAAATTCAATTCAATGCAATACAGGTCATTTAGAACAATAATAAGCTGTAAGGGTCCTTTTGCCGCTAGCAACTATAAATGGTTCCTCACAATGCCACACAAAGATAATAAGTTAGGTTTGACATTCAGAAAAATACAAGTAAAAGACATTAGCATCTTTTTGAAAAGCAAATGAATGTAAACTTAATCTACTTTTTCCTATATGGCATTGTAAGAGATATTTTGTCATCCTTTACTGCTAACTATTGTTAGGTCTTTTATTGTCTTACTCCAATCTCATCTCCTCTTTTTAAGCTTTATCCTTGTTTTTTTTAATGAATACTAGCCTTGCTCTTGGTCAAACCCATACCCTCACCATCTAACGGCTCTACCAACGACCTATTCATTTTTTCGATGAGATAATTCTTTAATCATTGCAAAATGGACAGATGCGTGGTTGGTGGAAGGTGAGAGTAGGGTAGATTGAGAGTAGGGCTAGACTCTTCTTTTTCTTTTTTTTCTTTGTTTTTTTTTTTTAATAGTAGGGAATGCATGAGAGCATGCCTAAAACCGTAATAAAACATACCCCATTTTGTATCGAGTCCGTCAATCAATTAAGAATATTTGTTTCTTTCTCTATATAAGATAAATCCAATTCAATGCAATGCAGGTCTTTTATTGTCTTACTTCAATCTCATCTCCTCATTTTAAGCCTTATCCTAGTTTTTTTTAATATTATTTTCAGGTCTCGAACTGGTTTATTAATGCCAGGGTTCGGCTGTGGAAACCCATGGTAGAAGAAATGTACCAACAAGAATCCACAGAAGAAGATGCAGAAGAGAGAGAAATAAACCAACAAGGCCAAAGCTGCAGCTCTGCACCAAAACCAATGCCTACAACACCAGTAATGGCAGCATCAGCAGCCAAAAGCTCCGAAATCAATGCCTCCGACAACGACCCTTCACTGATCAACCCAATCAATACACAATTCCTCTCGGAAAACCAAGCAAACCAGTCCACCACTGCACCCGATAACATGTCGCCGACCGGATCACAACGTTTCCCGGCGCCCCAAGAGTCCGACGTTCACCATTGGGTTGCAGTCAACAACATGTGTCGCCGCAGCAGCATAGTTGCTGCTGATTACGGCACCACTGCTAGGAATTCCGATGGGTCTACACTAATAAGTTTTGGGAGCACCACCGGCGATGTTTCGCTCACTCTGGGGCTCCGACATGCCGGAAACCTGCCGGAGAAGAGCCGGTTTACAGTTAGAGATATTGGGGGCTATTAAAATTTTTAATTATCTTGAAAAGAATATCCATTTCCCTCTATTATCTCTGTATATTTGTACTTATTTGTTAATTTTTCTTGTTCAGACTACATACGAATGAGAAACGTAGTACCATGCTTAGCTAAACTGTTCGGAGATCTATATTAGTTGTATAGTAGACTCTCTTTGCTTATCTTGTTTTTGTCTGAATTCATGAAGTGTTTCTACTTTAATATAATTCTAACTTGAACTTGAGTATATTTGCTAACACACCCTCCTCTTCATTCCATTGACAATAAATTTTTCCAGAAATATTTGGCTGAAGTTGTTTCGGATCAACTTCTTCTGCTTTGTCTCCACTTTTTCTTCTATCGAAGCTGCCACACTCTCAGGGCCCAGAACAATGATTTTCGCTCCAAAGGGCTGGCTGCAAAAGAAGGCTTCAAAATGGCCTGAACCCTAAACCTAGCTTGTTGGGTGTTACGTACATCATTAAAACTCAAAATGAGGTTAATGCTGATGTATTATTACGAATAGAGTGTTTTAGGGCTAGTTTTTCACTTTTAGGGTTTAAATCTTAACCCTAAGCGAAACCCTAAAACAATTTCGCTCCACATCAGCATTAACTCTTAGAGTGCGAGGACAAACTAAATAACCTAGCATGCCACTATAGTTCTCCTTTTGATTTTAATGAGCCTAATCAAGCTCCTTCTTGTATTAATCCTTTGATATTTCTGGATAAAGTTGGTATTAGTTTTATTAGAATGGTCAAAGATGATTTTACTCATTTTTTGTAAGGGTAAGCTTATGTCCCTCCAAATTTATTTTACTATTAATAATAAACATGCCTAACCCCCACCCCACAGGCGATTTTCGGGAAAAAAAAAAAAAAAACATTAATTCATACGGTTCATGCTCCCCACCTTATATTATAGAAATATTGATGTGACACTTAAAAAGCAAGTTAGGATTAGTGTTTGACTGTTTTGCAGCGAATTCTTATTGGACTTAGTGGGTATTGAAGAAAGACAATATTTTTGTTATTTGGATAAAGTGTCTACGTCTTCATACAGCATGGAAATGGTAAAAATAGGCGATTAATGACTTTCTGACCATGATTGAATATTTAAAGCTGGGGAGAGGGGGTGATAAATGTGGGAGGATCATATGCATGGTATCGACCACAGACAGATGAGCTTGAATATTGATGGCACTTCAATTACTCTTATCTTTCTCTGTTTTAAAGCTTCTTCTGAGGTAAGACCTCTATAGTGGATAAAGATGCTATCAGTATTGACATACTGATCATTATGGCATAAAGTGGAACTGTCACATAATGCTCAGACACACAAGAACCATAAGCTAAAACTGTAGCAATGTCTAGTCGATAAGATTCAAATTTGAGCCATGACATGTTAAGTTACCTAATCACACAATAGATCTCACTTTCCTTTAACAAAATGCAATCTACATGTTTTAAGTATATATTGCTCATTATGGTGGATGGTGCATCACATTGTTATCCACCCAAATTTTTTTTTTCCTCTCAGATTAGTAGGGGTTAGTATCTGTATCAGGGTGGAGTCAACAACCAATCACACCCGCCTCACGGGGTTGAACCCGGGACCTCCCTCCTAGAGAGGATAACTTTATTTAGTAGGTTTTATTGTGTTACAAGAGATCCAGCCTCATAAAGGTACCTTAGGGTCCCGTTTGAAAGCTATACAAATTAAAGCTTATTGGCTTATTTTAAAATAAATAACAGGTTTTAGTATAATAAGCACATCTGTTAAGGCATTGGCAAATATCTAAAAAAAAAAACCTAACATTTTTAAGTAATTAGTCTTTTTTAAGAGTAATAGTCACCTCCTGGTGCCAAGGAGGGGACTATTCCTCCTCGCTCTCACAAACCCTTTGAACTATGGTTAAAAAATTAGCCACCTCTTGTGGTTAATTTTTTTCTAAAAACCAAGCGTAGATGTGTGAACCCTAGGGATGACCGACTCTTAACCACAGTTAATGGAAGTAAAAAGGGGACACGTGGCCCCAAAAAGGGGGGACGAGAGGGTAACTCACCTCCTCGGCCCGAGGAGGTGACTATGTTCCCTATTTTAAATAGCAGTTTGAAGTTTACTTATTTTAAAAGGAAAATACTCACCTCCTCGGGCTGAGGAGGGGACTTACAGTCTCGTCCCCTCTTTTTGGGTCCAGGTGTCCCCTCTTTGCTCCTATTAACTGTGGTTAAGATTTAATCACCCTTAGGGTTCACACATCTACCCTTGAGTTTTAGAAAAAAATATTTTTTAAAAAAATCAACCATATCCTATGGTTAATTTTTTAACCTTAATTCAAAGGGTTTGTGAGAGCGAGGAGGAAAAGTCCCCTCTTCGGCGAGTATTGCTCTTTTAAAAAGACTTCTTTGCTAATGCAGATGGACATTTCGTCCGTCAATTATCGTCGTTTTTAAGACACATTTGTATCCACATATTTTTCACAAAATGCCATAAGTAGCCCTTCTAATAGAATGACCTCTTGAAGGAAAACCTAGCCCTCTTGAAGGAAGGTAGAGGGCTCCTATTCCTCCCAACCGTCGTCCTCGATAGCTACCATGATTAAACCTGATGTGCTTGGTATATTAAGTTATTTTGATCCAATGATTAGCTCTCCAGTGAAGACATGATTCTACTTAAACAAGATTTCAATTATGGAGAATACCATGATTAGAAACTTTTTATGCTTGATGTCCAATCCTAATACAAAGAAAAAATCACTTACAATGCATTTACATTTTCCAAAAACCATCAAAAATGAAGAAATAAAAAGGTTTTGCTATACCATGTGAATGTGCAATGCAACAATCATATCACAAGCCAAAAAAATCAATTTGTATGAGCCTCGATCTTTTGTTTTTTTGATCTTTATTGAGCAATGTCACTTTCTTTGTAATTTCATTCTTTTTTGGTGGGGGTGGTTAAAATCAAATAAATCCTTGATAGTAAACTTAGGGTCTTTGGTACAATCTCCCTTCTTTTGGGTTTGATCTAAACTTCTCCTAGAGGACCCTCTAAAGAGTTAATACACTATATAAACTTCTCTACATCAGATGAATAGAAGCCCTATTCATAAAAGTGAAACAACCTCCAGTTGGTGATGAAAGTTAAGTGCCTTGTATAGCCTCAATTCACCCCCTAGATGTATGAGAATTCTGTTTGTGGAGTGAACAGAAAATTCTGTAAGAGAGAGTCCCTCATTAGTCCAATGATTCATTAGCAAAGCCTCAGTAAGATGTGTAATGTGTTTGTTTGGTGGGTGAGTTGGGGTCAAACCCATTAACGCTAATTGCTCAGTCTTTTGTAAAGAGAATTGATTTATTGAATTAACTTGGATGATCTTTACACTGACCATAGAGGGTTTATATGAAGATAAGAATGACGAAAGATTAAAAGAAAAACCTCAATCAAACCTAATTTAATTAATTCTAATTCAAATATATCTTGTGATAATATACAGTGTATCTCATCACCATTTTACAATACTACATGTTCTTCCAAAATATTCTCCCTCAAACACTGTGGACAGAAATATCTTCATAGGATTGCCATTGTATACTCATTTTCCTGTCACTGTTTGATATTCTGATGATAGATTGACACAGTTGATAAGTCGATGAAAGATTTAAGGACTTTACTACCGAGACCGCAAAGGGCCGAGAACACACCGAGAAAATGCATGGATCTCAAAATTTCATTAAATCTATTTTTGAAATTTTGAGATCCGTGCATTACATGCACGGTCTCGGTGTGGTCTCGGCCCTATGGGGTCTCACTAGCATTTTCCTAGATTTAACAGTCATGCCGGCGGATTCTTGATGTATGGATGTTGATGTATGGATGTAGATGCATAGAGAGGGGTAAAGAAGAGGGTCTCTGATGGGCTAGGATGACACCCATAACGGGCCAAAGAAAGGTCTTGTGATGGACCAAATATGAGGATCTAATAGGCCAAAATATGTGGGCCTCTAATGGGGCACATCAATACAACACATCATTTTTCTTCCATAATATCTTTCACAACTCGAGTTGCAGCCACTAGAGAACATAGGCTCGGAGCCCAGTCGTAGGTTAAATGAGGATCATATAGGCATCTAAAATGATTTTTTTTTTATCTTGCTAACACGCATAGACCATCTTAGGAGATCAGCTATACCAACAATTGGGCTAAGAGTGTGACACTACCTCTTCCTATACACACCCACACAAATCACTGGTGACAATTACTCTTAACTGGTTTGGACCTCTAGTTGGGTTTGGGTCCATCAAAAGACTAATGAATTATCATGTTTTATGGTTTTAAGTTTAGAATGTTGTATAATTAGAATTTTTATAGGTATTTTTTTTACCTCTTGGTGTGCTTGTAGAATTTGTTACATTTTAATGGTGTATATGTATAATTAGTATTGGTGTCCAATCAATAAATTTTAGTATGCTCATAGCAGCACCCTAAATTAACTCTCTAAACTATAAAAACAAACCATTGAATTCACTGCTCCAATAGCCTCCCTCATCATATGGAAGACTTTACAGAAACTCAGCAAGAGTGCAAAATGCAAGAGTAAGTAACTTACATTTCCTCCGCTGCCATGCACAATGCGCAAAGATTTTTCAACTTCCCGCCTCTATGATCTTGAGGTAATCACATGTCAGGATTTTATCCAAATATGTTGTCCATAGAAATAAGGATATCTTTGAAGGTACCCCCAAGATACCACACAGGAAGAAATATAACATTTGAAAAAATCGTTGCATCCATTCTTCAAGTTATTCTCAATCTGCTATTGCTTATTACCGATAGATCATTTACAGGGATGGGAGGGGGGAGCATAAATCCAATAACTGAGAGCAGGCTGGATTACAGAGGACCAAGTTCTCAGATTTTGTAGAATTGCTTTACTATGGGTCGGTGACGGTAGTTTGTTTATCTTTTAAGCAGAGGTGAGCTTTCACTGGTTTATGATCAGAACTGTGGAGGCAGTTGCATCAAATTCCGAATACTTCTCTGTCTTGAACAAGATCTTGTCTGTCCATCAAAGACTCTAAACCGAAGTAACCAGAGCGCAGAGCGAGAGTGAGACCGTTAATATTAAATATAGCATAAGGTCGGGAGGACGGAGTGAGAGTGAGGTTTGAGAGCTGGAGAGCAAGGGTATTGAGGTTTTAATCACTAAGCTCTAAAAGGCAATATAACTCAGCACATGATTAAACAAACTGAAAGGGAAAAATCTCGTACATGCCACACGTCTATAGCTGCTTAGCTGGTAGAGGAATAATAGCAAAACGCCACCTGTGAATGAGTCTGAGGGGGCGGGTGTGCACCCTGAAATAAGCTCTGATGATAAAGTCAGTATAAGGCACAAGCACGTGATAAAGTCAGTATAAGGCACAAGCACATGAACATATGAACATAATAGTATAGAGATACTTATCGTGAGGTCACTGGGTATATGCACTTGAGGACGAGCTCTGGTGTTATGCTCTGGAGATTGTAGCTCAGGAGGAAGAATATGGCTCAGACAACGTAGCTCTGACAATGCAGCTCGGATAAGGCACCGACAACGTAGCTCTGATAAGGCACCGACAATGTAGCTCAGATAACGCAGCTCGGATAAGGCACAGACAACGTAGCTCAGATAACGCAGCTCGGACAGGGCACAGACAACGTAGCTCTGATAAGGCACCGACAACGTAGCTCGGACAAAGGCACAGACAACGTAGCTCTGACCACGTAGCTCAGACAAAGCACAGACAACGTAGCTCTGACCACGTAGCTCAGACAAGGCACAGACAACGTAGCTCAGATAACGCAGCTCAGACAGGGCACAGACAACGTAGCTCTGATAAGGCACCGACAACGTAGCTCGGACAAAGGCACAGACAACGTAGCTCTGACCACGTAGCTCGGACAAGGCACAGACAACCTAGCTCTGATAAGGCACCGACAACGTAGCTCTGACAACGCAGCTCGGATAGGGCACAGACAACGTAGCTCTGACCACGCAGCTCGGATAGGGCACAAACAAAGTAGCTCTGATAAGGCACCGACAACGTAGCTCGGACAAAGGCATAGACAACGTACACGTTGTGCATCAGGCAACGGGTACGTTGCACATCAGACAACGGATACGTTGCACAATAGACAACGGATACGTTGCACAACTCACAACGGACAACGAGCTCAGCACTACTCACAACACAACGTGACAACGTATTCGGCACCATTCACAGCAGACAACGCTACAACGGATTCGGCACTATTCACATCGTCAGACACAAGTTCAAGTGTGATTGCACTCAACAGCTAATCAATTGCAAGGCCCTGCAAGTGGCAGTGTAACCATTCATGGAGAGCATTAGGCGGACATGACCTATTTGAGAGAATCGGGTGGCCATAATCGATTGTGAGACCATAAAGAGCATCAAGTAGCCGGATAACACCAAAGGAAGATGAGAGAATCAGGTGAGTGGCCGCCTGCACAGCCCTTCGGGATAGAGGTGTGAATGACTCAAGCTTCTCAGATCTCCTTCTTCCTCTTCTTCTTCTTCTCTTTCTTTCTTCTCTTGCCTTTCGCACCATCCTCCTGTTCTTTCTGGTGATTCTCGCTTATTTATAGGCATTTGGAGTCATCATGACTTGTGTAGTCATGATGAGGTCACCTGTCAGACAACACTCAAGTGAGCCAGCACATAGCCCAAGTGGGCTTATGTCGGCTAAATTGTTACAATTTGCTAGAGTGAGAAATTCCTATTTTACCCCTTCTTTTTACTCCTTTTTACGAATTTTATCCGTTACACAAACACTTCAGTGAAATCTGCATGGGAACTCAAAATTTCCTAGGGAGATGAAGTGAGAACATGGATGCCTTGTAACATGTATTGTAGTTTCAGCTTCCAACATTATATTTTAAGTTGGCTTGAATGCTAGCTGCTAGGGTCCCCTAGCAGTACCGCCGAGGATCTGTCCCCTTTGGGCCTCTTGAAGCTGATCTATGCTAGTGAGCAGCTGTAGTAGCTATAGAAAATGCAACCAAATAGAAGGTTGCCCACCGTCATCAAGACTCAGTTGATTCAGCTTTACCCCCTTAAATGGTAGCACAAATGTAAATTCTTACAAATTAAGAGTGTTTTTTACATGAATCTCTATGAAGTAGCCGACGAAAATTTACAGAGTACGATGTTGGCCTTTTATTTTCATAATTTGCTCATAGCTGCGACATTTGAACACTAGCATTGCTCTCTTGTTGACTTAAGAAAATGTAGGTATTTTCTGGCTGCTATGATCTGCTTGGGTTTATGGTCTTGTTTTAAGTTCATACCCACAAATATATATTCTAGTATTGAACACTCATCATCTAATTTCCTTCATTTTTAACTACCAAATGAAGGAAAAACCAGAACCTCAAGTGTTCTATATTTTGGCCAAGAAACATCTTGGCCTACTCACCAAAAAATCAAACCCAATTTAGATTGCCTTAGCCATCATAAGCATCAGTTAATGATAGCCATAGTTTATAATAGTGATTTTAAAATCAAAGACCCTCAACATTCCTTTCTTGTAATGGTAGAAATGAGGTTGCTAGTTTCTAAGACGGTGAGATTTTCTCACCTATTGAGGTGTCAGTGTGTACCCGACTGCCCCATTACTTGACCTACCAGACACGCATTAGTAGACGCTACGCCGCCGTTCTGGACCCAATCAATGATAGGATATTGTTTCTAATCCATGCAGCACTCTGACTTCAGTCTATCAGTCTTTATTGAAACCAGAGTCAGCTTGAGTGCTTTCTCCCACAGGGTATGAGCATTTGATACCTGATAAAGCAAATCTTAGTTTCGTGATTCAACAGGAATACTAAGATTTTGAAGCAAATTATTTTCCTTTCTTGATGATCAAAAGTCAGAAGCCAGCACCCATTCAGAGGATGATAAGATAAGAAGTAGCATTAAGCAACTAATTAGCACCCTAAGAAAGTGTTTGTTTATGAGTTTCAATCCGCAAATAGTCATGCAAGCATAGTTATCAAGTACGGGTAGGATATAATATGGCAATGTCCGTTTAGGGAAGTACGGGTGTTATATGGTAAAAGTACGAGAAAATTAAAAAAATTGTTTAATAATTATAAGTAAATAAAAATCATGATATTAACTAATAACAATCATTTAATACGGAATATGCGTCAGCTGAAATCTCTAGACTCTCCATATTCAATATTCTCTGAACGACCTTTCCTGTCACATATATTGGCTTTGCCAAACCCAAATGGAATTCATTGCCCTATCAGAGTGGGTCGATGCAAATCGGTCTCTTTGATGAAGACTTTACCCTCTCAGGTAGCAGCCGCAGCAGTTTAACATGGTAAAAGTATGACAAAAATACGTGCATTGTATATGTTTAATATGTAATTCGCATATTAAATGGATATTATATGGTGATACGCATATAATACGTAACACAACAAAACTACGTAGTTTTAAATGACGACCCCCCCTAAAAGTATTATACAGATACTATATGGGTATAATACAAGTGTTTGATAACTATGCATGCAAGCGAAACCCAAACCTGAGTCAGTTTTCACGAGCACCAGATAATGTACGAACTAGAACTCAGCGCGTCAGTCCCTCCCAATTAGATATCCCTAAACATCCCTTAGAATTGGCAAATCGTTAAAGAAGCAGTATGGTATGAATGCGATTATGAATGCGAATCACTTCATCCACTGTTTGATCACTAAAACTAGCCTCAATTATAATTAACAGGTCTCATATGCTAATGAGCAATTATAAAGATGGACCTGAGAGGTTCACCATTCTCCATTAACCCTGGTACTGAGGCCTCTTGACTAATTTTGGTCTACTAACTCTGACTGCCTAATGTACAGAGGATCCCCCTATTGTTCTAGCACCCCCCAACTTTTTAGCTCTGAATATTTCCACCCTTCTCTGTTTGTTCTTCTGCTTCTGATAAGTAGTAGCTCTAGATATGAATTCCAGCTGGTTTGATTTGTGGGCTATGCTTAGAAGCAGGGCGGATGGCCGATTACAAGATATACAGAAAATGGACTTGCTTCACTGAGGATGATGAACCTCTCTCACCAATGAGCTTGGTTCACACAGGTTTACCACCTGTTTCAACTTTCTGAACAAGGTTTAGATACTCAGTGATCGCCAACTTGCTGCAACAGAAACACTATTGTGGTTAGAATATCACCAACGCCAACATTTGCAACCTCAAATCCCCTGAACTCTGTGTGTAACATGATTTCAAGGCAGAGAAACTGAAGCAGGCACACCTCAATTTACATGAAATTGCTAGAGTCTCTAATCTGGTATGGAAAATGAAGGTAAGACTGGAAGCAAGAAACTAGGCACCTGTGAGGGCAAACCAGTTTCATGGTAACTGAAGTGTGTACCGATGCTTCATGTCATGTGTTCATGCACTGCAAATGTTAGCAGCTATGGGCATGTCATGGATAATAAATTTAAACATAGATCCAAATACTCACTTTACATCTGTGAGTACTTCTACTAACAAATTTGCATATTTAAATGTCAAGAAAACACGCACTTGAATTCATATGTAAATTTTATAAACATCAATCCAGAAGAAATTTCATGTGAAGCTACCACCCCATATTACATTCCTGTTTCACCTCCAAACATATATCTGCATTGTTAACTTGCTAGAACAGAACTACTACAAACCCACTTTTTTTTTTTTTTTGTCTTTCAAGCCCAAGCAAACTCTTCATGCTGTGACATTAAATCCCTTATAAATAAATCTACATATCATTACTTCCATCAGTCATGGGCTTTCTATGATAACAAGTCTTAACTTTCTCATTTGGTCTGCTACCTTGATGTCAATGGGCTATCTGACTGAAGTAGATTTTCATGCAGTTCGACAAAAGGCCTAATGAAAGTCCTCCGCCACCAAACCTCGAAGGCTATTTGAAGATTCGGGCAGTTATTACCGGCGTTCAAAAAACTGCCCAACCATGCAAGCAAGATGATCTGCTGCTCTTCTAATGGCAGTGTCAGTATTGTCCGGCCAATTCCTTCCTCTACAAGCTTCCGGTCGAATGATCTGCAACCATGCAGTAACCAGCTGTAGTCATCGATCAATGGCTGTAACCACGTTTGTAATAACAACTGCCGGGTGTCCAATGGTAGCATATCTCCTCTTCCTATCCCAATGAATAACCTTGATGTAATGCAACTAACAAGGTGGCGAGAAACTGTAGGCAGCTTCCTGTGTAGAGTCGCCAACTCTTGCTGGCTAGCCCACATCAGTGCAAACTCATCTGCTGCTTGCCTATCAGCTAATATCTCGAGCAACCATAGGAGGTTATCTGCTTCTAGAGCTATCTGCTTCACCAAAGGACCTTTGCTGTCCATAGATTTATCGGTGAACCCTGGCTTAGCGGCTTGCCTGAATAGAAGCAAAAGAGAATTCAAGCAGATTTGGCATGAGTTGTATATAAATTCATTGCATATATTGGCTGAGCCACCATTACTCTCCTTCATGAGCCTCAGCAGTAAGGACTTCATCTCGTTCCGGCCTCTATCCTCATTGCTCTTGAGAACCAACTCCATAATACAGTGAATTGTGTCATTAGGGGGGTTGACATTAGAAGACACCCGTTTCAATACTGGGGTGACCTGAATATTATTGCTTCGGATGCCTAGGACTGATGAGACCACCTTTTCTTCTTCTTCTTCTCCAACCCAAGGTACTGCTTCCAAGTATTCCAAACATGACAGCATGCACGAGTGGAAACCAAGTAATTCTGCAACCTGCACAACATTTTCATTAAGTTATGATTATGTAAATTATATTTAGTGGTTCAACTGAAATAGTGTAGGAAAAGAAAGATTGCTGGATACTACAAGAAAAATAAGATTTAAAGATCAAACAACAAATTGAAAGCAGAAAACCTTGAATAAGTATAAATCTATACTCGTAGCCAAACATTTAGGAGCAACACATTCAACTTTTGATCGAGGGTATTTATGACTATTCACATTTTTCCAGAATTATGAAATTTCCATTCAACCCCTGCATGGTAAATACTTTCGCATCTCGTCCGTTTTAGTGTTTTCTTTTGAGTCAAAGCATTCTACGGTAATTGAATAAAAAACATAATCAATTACACCAAGTATAACTTGATTGAAAATCAAGGGTTCTAACTGGGAAACAGCTGGGTAAATCAACATCTTGATAATGTAGTGGAGTTACAGGGGAAAAAATGGTAGGACTCAAGAAGTAAAACAGAGGTTAAGGGAAAGAAATCTAACCTGACTAGTTACCTAATGAGGACCAAAGAACTGGCTTATATATCTTGCTCAAAGGCATCTTATGCATTTCAGATGACCACTCCTACTGGTCCTAGAAGGTTAAAAGTTAGAAGAAAACCTTGAAAAGATTTTTATGATTTATGGCAGTTGCGCTGTCAAAATCTCCTCTTCAAGTGTCCGATGATTCAGGTATTTCATTTTCAGGCTGAGAGGTAGATGTTAATCCATGGAGTAGTTAGGATAGATCTACTAACTCACCTAGCTTTCCACTAATCCAGACTCGAACCACATAACTTCATAACTGTAACCTTGGCAATTTAAATTCTAGTGCAAGATGCTACATCCTAAATGACATTGCCTTCATCTACAGATAATTATGTGTGACACTGTGACCCAAAAAACAGATCAATATATCAATAATCCTCTGATATTTATTCCTTAGGATTTCCATGAGGAAACAGGCCTTATAAAAATAATTAAGGAACTCAACGATAACAAAATAGAACAGCTTTCTTTGGTGTATAGGTAGGTCTTCTTTGTAATGAATATAAGAGTTGAGTACAAAGTAGAAACCCTAGAGGAAAGAGAAAAAAAAAGAGAGAAGAAGAATAATTAATAAACTCAACGATAACAACATAGGGCAGCTTTCTTTGGTGTATAGGAATGCCTTCTTCGTAATGAATATAAGGTATTAATGTATCCTCACTAATAAAGTAGGATACAATAATACATGTAATGACATGATATGGTATATCTACACCTATAATAATAACATATCTCAATACTCTCCCTCAAGCTGAGTACAGATATCTAGCTAGATCCTCCACCACGACCACCGTTGCGGCCACTACGACCTCCAACTCTGCTGTGGGAAACCATGGAGGTCTCAAGTCCCATCAAGTCTCTCTGGTGTGGTGAGTGCGACCACAATGATCAAACTTCAACTTGTCTATGTCATCACCAGTGGTCCCTAACCTACCACCTCCTCGGCTTCTCGAACCACTGTTACGGCCTCCGCGCTATAACCATGAAGAGAAAGCAAACCGCTCTAGAGAAGAGGGCTGCATACTACGTCGGCAACGTTCCTCCCTATGGAGAATGGAATAGGCCTCAGTGAGGGAAGGAAATGACTTCTTTCCTAAAATCTGGATAAGATTTGCTCATACTTGGGGTTGAGGCAAACCAGTAACTCATAAACTCGGTGGTCATTGACATACTTCTTATACTTTACAGCATCCTCGCTGCTTTGAGTCCTATACAGATGAAACATATCAAACTATTCCTATAGACTGTAGAGAGTAGAGTACTACGTGGCCAGAGAGACATCACCATGTCTCAGTTGCCCAATACACTGGTGCAACTCATAAGCTCTAGCATGTGTGCCCCCCTCGGAGTAAGTCTGCATTATAGCGTCTGATATCTCCTTGGTTGTGGAGAGTAGGATATACCCATTGCTAAGGTCCGAAATCATGGAGTGGAGAACCCATGACATAACTGTGACGTTCTTTACTTGCTATTTCCTGAAAGTAGGGTCGGTAGTGGGAGGCTTTGGACTCTCGCCTATTAGGTACTTCATCTTACTCTCCCTTGTTATGGACAACATAGCCGACTGTGACCAATGACCATGAAAGGTAATTGTTATCGTTCAACTTCACAGTAATGCTTTGAAGGCTAGGGGAGTCTCCATGCCCCAAATGCAAGTAACTATTAGCTAAAATTGGACCCCAGGAATCGTCATGCCCCACATATAAGGAACTATGATCCACTAGGGGTTGATTAATCTCCGAATCACCAATACTTCTTCAACCAAGGACTGATTTGCACAAACTAAGCCACTTAACAACTTAATATCACTGTTCACGAGGGTTCTACAACCCAATTAGCAGCCACCAATGGTCCAACAACCAAAAAACACGTAAATACCTCATCAAACACCTTGAGGGCACCCAAAAAGCATCACAAAGCATTCAAAAACACTCCAAACATCATCCATCGCATGTACAATGCAAAAAAGAATCGAAAAACGACCCCAACATCACCCTACTGAAAAAAATAAGTTGGAAAAATCTTCGCTAGAGCTCAGGTGAGATTCTGATTATCGTGAAACTAGTACCAAAAGGTTCAGAATTTGAAGCGGACCAATCACTACTAATTTGCCCAATAATAATCCCCCCAATAAGGAGTATGTTCAACTGGTGTGGAAGAGGATTTTTCGGAATTTTTTTCACAAAATATTCTCAAAACTTCACTTAAAGTCTTCAAAAAAAAAATCCCGCAAAATAACCATAATTCTTCTAAATAGCAAATCTACCAAAAACAAGTGGAAAAACATGAAAAAGTTACCCTTGATGATGTCATGTTGGCATCATCATGACATCAATGGTACAGCTGCTGACGTCAGTAGCTGTCAGGGGGTATGTTCTTCTTCTCGTGCTTCCTTTGTGCTTTAAGTCGCTCTGATACCAAGTAGAATTCCTTAGGGTTAGGTTTGAGGGTTTGTATTTGCGGTTTGAATGAGGAAGAATAAAAAAAGATAGAGGAAAGGAGGAGAGAACTTAATGTTTCTCTCTCTCATTCTATTTATACGTAGGGTTTTCCCTAATTACAAGTTTGCCATAATAGGCTACCAAAGACAGATATATCCCTATGTTACAGTGTGTTACAGTGTAACAGGGTATAGCATAGGATTACACAGACGATAAGCAGACACATGACAACAAGTCATTATCTTGCAATGTATTTTACTATGAGCAACTTGAGGGTTGCAACTATTTTAGCAACAACTAGGTGGTAGAAAACCATTGGCTTTGCTACTATTTTCACGACGAGGTTTTATAGCCTCCTAGTTTGACCTGCCAGCATTTAATGCTTGCAATAATTTTAGCAATAGAAAAATGTTGCCAATAGAGCCACACGAGTGTGATAAAATCACCGCCCTAATTGGGTTGTGATTTGGTGTATGTACGTGTCTTTTGCACCTGCATAAATGAGCGGTGAGATTTAACTATTCACACTGGAGAATGGTTTGAAATATTCTCGATATTTATGATATATCCCAAATATCTTTCCATATTACAGGGATGCGAATATCCTTTAGATGTAGTTTTTTTTATATAAAATATCCCAATATTTTTTATATATCCTGGATATTTCTGATATATTGCACAATATTTTTGACATGTCTTTTTTAATGATATTTTTCCCCTTAGTCTATAAAAAGGAAAATATCGACTAAAGAGGAGGAATTTGGGAGATTTTGAAAGAGTTTGAGTGATTGAAGAATTTTTCCAATTTCTTGAGAAATCATCAATTTTGTTACCCACATTTACCTATATTTGTCATTCGGAATTAAAGTACGCCTTATTTGCACCATCTTTGGCGAATTTCCTTAAAATATATGAATTTTCTTCAAATTGAAATGGAGTTTTGCATAATTAATGTGTCATTAGTTCTGAACAAGTGCAAATGTATTGAATTTGATGCATTCAAACTAGATTTCTAAGTTCAAATTTCAAATTTCTTACTTTAGAGGAGAAATTGGGGAAAACTCAAAAATTTTAATTTTTGGGCTTAACTCTATGTGACTTAGATTGTAGTTCTTGAGTTGGGTTGAATTATGGATGTACTATATATGAAACTCTGATTGTATATTTTTATTGTTATGATTGATTGATGGATGAATTAAACATTTTATGTAAGGTATATCAATATTAGTCAATCATACATTGTCGTCGACGCACATCTTTGCCCCTTCCCATTGTATCTCTTATATACATTATTGTTCTTTTTTTTTCTTTTTTTTTTACTCTCAAATGTGTATTAACATCTATTTTAACATTTCCTAAATGATAAAGCTTCTGAGACCCTCTTAGGGTCAAGACCACCGAGACCGTGCTTTAAGAGCACGGGATTTCAGGTGAAGCCACCATGTGAAATGGGCCCCACCTGAAATTATGTGCTCTTAGAGCATGGTCTTGGTGGTCTCGACCCTAAGAGGGCTCAATAGCAAAGTCCTTTCCTAAAATTTCACTGAAAATTTCTATATTTTTCCTATTTTTTCAGAATTTTTCCCACAACGTGCAGTATATTCCCCACAAAATAATAACTACGATATATCTTTTTTTGCGATATCAACATTCAGACTGCACTTAAGTAAATTGATCTAAAGGCTAAAAGCATACCTACTGGGCGGAATTCAAACAACAAAAGTTTCTTAGTTGAGTTCCTGATAATGCAATAATCTGGAGTGCACTATCTAAAAAAAAAAGAATAAAATTTAAATTCAAATCAATCAAACAATTGTACAAAACCACTACATACATTATTTCACAAGGTGAGACTTCTGCTTTAACTCACTGTAAACTCAAACTATGTTCTTCAGAAGAAAATACAAAAATAACAATGAAACTTAAATGGCATAATTTGAATTTAAATTAATAATTGCAAATAAATGAAGGGATTCACGTCATGATTCTCCAAAAATACCTTGAGAATACGGAGAACTCGCGGAACACTTTGCTTGATCATCCGCTGCTTCATTTCTTTGCAATACATTAATCCCACAGTCTCAACAAAAATTTCCACATCTTCACAATAACCAATTTCTAGACAGGGGAAAGCAGCCTGTTGAGAAAGCTTATCAGCAAAAAAACTGCTATTTTCAATAAGCACATTCTTGTGAACACTCAACTTCACGGATATTCCCTGCTTTCCGAGTACAACAATCTTCAAATCACTGGTTCCAGGCTCACCAAATTCAGTTGCTACCTTCCTTTGCAAATTTTTTGTGTTGGGTTTTGACACTCTCTCAGTAACCATGGATAGACCAAGACCAGAAACATTAGAATTTAAAATTCTCTGATCATTGGAAACAACTGATCTTGATTGGGTAGGAATTGGTTTTCTCTCAATCAGGAGGTTTTGTTTCTTCTGAGCAAAGGTTTTGGATGGTGGAGGGGAGGGTTTAGATTTGTTTTGGGGATTTTGAGGTTTGAAAGTCTTCTGAAACACTACTGGAGAGGGGCAGCACCAAAACCCTTCTGGTGTTACCGCAATGGGGACGTTTCTAATCTTGGTGTGACCATGTTCTACACTTCTAACTCTAATTTCAGTCATATTTAACAAGCTTTTCTGATAACAACAATGGGAACAAGGATATTGATCCCAATTTTTATAAAAAAAAATTACTCAAACTTCCTCCACAACCATGAATTAGTTCTTCAAAATTGAAGATTTAAAAGCAATTTTCTTCCTCTGACTTGGGTTTTTTTTTTTATCATTTCCTAGAAAATCTAAACAAGATACAAATCAAAAGGCATCCAAGTTGGAACCAAGCATCAAAAAAACATGAACTAAAGTTGTCTAGAGACAACACAGTTCAAGACAATGAATCTAAAGTTCTTGGAAACATCTTATTACAACCCTGCAAGGGCAACCACGACATGGGTCTCTCAGAAAGAAGGCAGAAAAGACATTTAAATCCAAAAAACTACAGATTCCCAGTCAATGAATTGGGTTTCAGACAAAAACACACAGAAATCAGGAACCAAGAAGCTGAATTGTGGAAGCAATTCAAACATGAAAATGGGTCTTTAAATTCCCAGTACCAAGAATCTTAAAAGCCCAAAAACAGAACACTCACCAGGGACTGAAACCCCACGAGTGTTTTCAATAATTGAATGGAGCACTGGTGTCAAGGATCAAGGAAACCAAGGATGGACACATGCATATAGAAATGATGAATTTTGTAATTATTGTAAGAGGTAAATGCTTTAACCCTACTTTCATAATTCAAAAAAGAAAAAAAAACGTACTCTCCAATGAAAAAAGAGGCATTGGTGTTATCCATGGTTTGAACGCAAAACTTGTGTTTGGTAAACACTAATCTAAATACGAAGAGCTTAATTGAAAACTGTGTTTTAGTTAGTTAGGTGGCGTTTGGTCACATTAATCTAATTAGGTAAAACTTATTTGAAAATTATACTTAATTGAACTTTAGATTGTTAAGTAGAAGGTTAATTGGATATCTAAATCTTTTTAAGTAAGAGATTTTAGAGGTGAAAACATCTACTTTAAAAAGTACCTCATAACTATTTTTTCTTTAGAAGTAAAACTCTTTAAAAAAAATTTTAAACATTCAATTAACCTTCAACTTAAGAATCTAAAGTCCAACTAAACACAATTTTCAAATAAGTTCTACCTATTTAGATTAGTGTTACCAAATGTTACCTTATACTTTAGAGTGCTAAGTTAAAAGTTAATTGGACGTCTACGTCTTTTTGAATTAAGAGTTTTGCCTCTAAAGAAAAAAATAGCTATGAGATACTTTTTAAAGTAGAAGTTTATACTTCTATAATCTTTACTTCAAAAAGATGTAGACATCCATTAACCTAAAACTGGTTAACTTAATAATTTAAAGTCCAACTAAGCACAATTTTCAAATAAGTTCTATTTATTTAGATTAATTAATGTTACCAAATGCCACCTAACTAAATTCACTGTTCGGATTTCCTTTCCCACTCTTGCAATTATTATTTGTTTTTGTAGAATGAGCTAGAATACCGAGGGATAATAAAGCTTAATATATAGAGTGTAGTGCAATAGGATGAAATTTACTAGCATGGGTAAACTAATTTTTGCTCAAGATTGAGGTGAGTAACTATTGACCTTAGAACACCCCCACCGCTTGAACGAATGGTACCGCTTGCTCCAATGGTAGGGTGTGACTTCTCTTATGAGAGGTCTAGGGATCTATTCCACCGGGTGATGACTAGCAAAAACTCCACTCCCAATGCTAAGCACTAATCAATGCTACGAACTACAGGTAAATAATATCAGACAACCAAAATAAACTATTGACTTTAGATAACAAGTAAGCAAAATCCAAATTTAGGTAAAGGCACACCTTAGGATACTCCACCATGTGCCCTTTGGATATTTTCCTATTACACTAGTCACTACTATTATTATTATTATTCATTTTATATTAAATGCATTTCAGGATGTAAACAACTGTGCCTCGCACGGGCTGTTTACTAGTTGCAATTTTTTTTTGGTTGAAATGATATTAAATTTTTTTAAAATGATATCAATTACTAGTTGCAATTGAATTTAAGAGAATTCAATTGCATGTGTCACATGTGTGTTGGAACTTGGAAGAGAAAAAAAAAAAAAAAATTTGAATTTTCCGTCAGTTTTCCTCGTCGATCCATCACATACATATTTAAATTCAATTGCAATCGGCTATGAATGATCTGAACTCGTCCGGCAACGGGCTAGCTTTCCCGCCCTCTTCTCTCTCCTCATTTATGTTTCATCTCACTTTAAATAATTTCCTACCAAATTTTTTCTTTCATCTAACGGTGAGAAACTTTAACTGGGACCATCATTTAATTTAATGCATATACACATTGTGGTGGTTGGATTTATAACAGTGCCGCAATAGTGGTCGATAGTGCCTACCATGGAGATTTCAATCACTTTCCTATTTATTATTATTTATTATTCTCTCTTGTTTAATACTATTAATCCTCTTTATAATATTTCTTTGATTGATGAGAAAATAATTAAAAGAGTTACAAAGAAACATAATGAACCAAAACAAGGGAAATAAAACATAGTCACAGGATCCGGGCCAAAAGGGAATGTGCATCCGGGGGGGTACCTCATCATCTTAGCTGTAATCCAGATGCTTCAAGCTGAGTGGTTGAAGGAATGAGATGGATTTGTTGGAGTGATGTCGTCCGACCGGCAAAGATACTCCGAAATTTAATTCTGAATGAATAAAAAGTAAAAGTTTAGATTTATCCCAAAAAATAGTATCAATTTCTTATGTTTTGATCCGTATATTTATAGATGAATATTCGTCCAGATGTCATCATCAGAGAGTGTTGATTGTGCATACTTATCAATCAATTGATAACTCTTTGTAAACTCCACATGGTTCTTGCCATATGTCACTTGTATAATTTGCTCAGACAATAAACACTCATAAATATCATAATAAATACATGTATTTGCTACGTGTCAACGAGCTATAGATTCTTATTAATGCATAGTCGGTTTGTCCAAACATTTAGTATATATGATGCATAAGTCGATCTTAATGAATGCAGAATTTGTCTTATTCTTAGTTTGTTACATCTGAGTTGTCATCTACTGAATTATCATTTGAATAATCAACGAACTACTTTGTTGTAAGAGGACGTCATCAAGCTACTTCATTGATGAGCTATTTTATTGTTAGACATCATCGAGGTACTAAACAAGGGTCAGGACGTGATCGTGCAGATCAGGACGTTGATCTTCGATCAGCATTTGATCAGGAAGATCAGGACATGATTGGGCTACTGGCCTAAAATTAAGATATGATCCAGACGACCGGGACATGATCAGGCTGCTGTCCTAAATTCAGGACGTGATCAGGAGGAATCGAATGGTTAAGATCACATTACAACTAATATGCTCATTCGAGTTCTTAACTTCTTGTGTGCTTCCTATCATTAGCTATCAATAATTCAACCCATAGTTAGAATATTTCACCATCAAAATACTACATCAGGTGAGTTGTCAAAAGGCATAGAAAGCACAAGCTTTAAAGAGCATATCTTGTGGCTAAGGATATCTCTCAACCAAAGTGTAAATATGATGTCGTCCATTTCTCTATTTGATTACTGTTATTAATTATGTTGATAATCATAATAACGAAAGGAATCAAAAGATTTATGACTTACCTTATTTGAAGGTATTCTGTATCTGAACAGTAGCATGAAGATCAGCTTTTGGCCAAGAGAATTCATCACTATTTTGCTGTCCTGATAAAACAGTCCGAGTGATAGCGCTATCAATTGCACACCTGAAGGTCTTGCCATGAGCAAGCTTTTTGTAAAGCTTTGAGATCATATTTATGGTGTAATATTCTGTATGACATAACAGTCAAGGATGGGAGATGTCATCGATCAACTGTTGATTCTGTTAGGCCCCTCTTAGTCTTCATGAAGAGCCTCAATTTTATTTTTCATTACCTTTTTCAGTTTTGTCACCCACTTAAAAAAAGAGTTAAATTGTTCATGAGCTTGGTTGAAAAGAGGAGCAACCCTAAAAAAAAGAGTCTTGGGTATAGTGCTAGTTTGATAATTATAAAAAAAAAAAAAGGAACAGTGATTAAGCCCACCACACATTTGACCATGTAAGTCGAATTTCATGTTCACTTGTCCCTTTTAACACTCTTTTAACTATGGTTAAGTTCAAGAAAATTTATGTTAATATTTTTATTTTTTCTTTCTAAAAATCAAGGTTAGATTGCTTAATCCTAGAAGTAAGTGATCTTAACCATAGTTGATGGGTGTTAAAAAGGAGGGCATAGAGCAAGGTGGATCGCATACTCCACTATATAGTGGAATGCGTGAGTTAAAAATTTCCCTAAAGAAAATATTTTCTATCACAATTTCTATAATTTCTAAACTACCCTTCGCAATGGTTTTTTTTAGGTTTCTTTAATTTTTAATTATCTGTTCAAACGGGCCTCTTATCATAATTAATCTCTTAAGAGAAACTATAACGAACAAAAGCAAGATATAACCGATTTTGAATACGAATGTGTATGTGTCTGTAGCGGCTTTAGTACAATGAAGACAAAATATTGAAGACTTAAACATTTAATTAGTATTTTGAAAATCGGACCGGATTGTTGAACCGTCGAGAACCGACAGGTCAATCGATCCTTAAAACGACTAAAATCGGGAGTAATTAAAAGTCAACCTTAAAATAGATAATCGGAAAATTGGTTGGTTCAACTAGAGAGGCAATGATTGGAAAAATTTGTAAGAATTTATCAAAAATATATAATTTTAATAATAAAATGCCACGATTCATCCGGCCAATCGAACTGAAACCTGTCGCCCAACCGAAGACCCGGTCCGATTATGAAAACATTACATTTAACCATGCATTCTGAGGACCTACATGACAGTCTTGGTTTGGGGTTATCTAAGAGTTCACCCAACCGGTCATTATTGGTCTTCTCAACGAATTTCCCCAGTCAATTTATTGAACTCCTCAATGAAGAGTTCACTTCCATAGCCGAATTCTCCAATCTGACAATCTCACCCTAAATAATCTCCCCAAGTAAGCCAACCGTGCTTCTGTTATAATACGGCTCTGAGTTTGAATCTTGCATTCAAGGTTGACTTACTTTTTCACTCGTTTTGTTGCTTGGATTTCTTATTCAACTAATATGTGACTTGGACGTGCTCCCCCCCCCCCTCCCCTAAAGCTACTTATTTGGTGTTTCTTAAAATGAATTTATTATCTCAGTAGGTGATGGTGATGACAAAATTGATTATGGACGGAAGTTTTGCAATGAAATCTCATGATGTGGCCTCATCCGTGGAATGAAATATAGGAGTGTATTCGAGCTAAACTTGGCCAAGTTTGAGCTTGGCTTGAACATGCTCAAGAACACCTTGAGCTTGAATCGAGCTCGAATGTTTAGGCTTGAGCTTGGCTTGAACAAGCTTAATCGAGCTCGAACTTTATTCAAGCCGAGCCAAGCTTGGGTTGACTCAAGCTTGATTCACATAATTATTTTGTTTAATTTTACAAATTTTGAACAAAAAATATTTATTCATTGTCATTATTATCTCTTAAACTTATTTATTATACATTAAAAATTATTACAATCTGTAATAAAGAAAAGTTTAAAATTTTATTTGTATATATATATATATGTATTTCAAGTTGAGTCGAGCTCAAGCCGAACCGAGCCTTAAACGAGTTGAGCTTCAAGCCGAACCGAATCAAACAGGACCTGAGCTTGGCTTGTTTAAACATTAGAGCTCAAATAAAAGTTTGACTTGATTCGTTCAAGATTGAAATGCTAGCTTGAGCTTGGCTCAAATGAGCCAAGTCGAGCCATCGAGCTAGCTTGGCTTTGAGTGCAACCCAAACAAAATGAGTGTTGGGTACACAAAATGTGGGTAGGCAAGCAAGGCGACTGAGGTATCAATGCCATCTGCATGGACGCACTTGGAAGCACTGAGTCAAGGGAGATAACCAACTCTTTATATAGAGAAATAAGCTCCAAATAATTGACATTCGGAGATGCACCCCTTGTTCTACTCAACTATGGGAACATGGCCAATGCGATAGAGGTCTAATGAAGAATAAGAGAGAAGAATTTTTGGCGAAAGATGGAAGAGAAAAACAAAATGGTGTGTGGTGTGTAGAAGTTGTTGGTGTATTTAGGCTAAATCTCTACACACATAACCAATTAGCAAATACAAATAGATAATAATGCAGTTAAATAAGTAATTAATTATGATTGAGAATCGCTTCATTGAGAGGCGCTACAAGTGAGTCTTTCTTGAAGATAGTCGAAGCCTCCCATGTGCAAGGGAAGTGACAGCTCTATCTCCGGGATACAACTCAACTCGGATTCTCTCTGGTCTTCCCAACGAGTTTGCACTACTCGATAGAAGATTGGGTACTGATCTTCCTTTTGGATGCTCTTTAAAATTAAATACATACATATATAGTTCATTTAATTAGGATTTTCCATTAATCCAAATATCATAAAGTCTCATCGGATTAATAAGAAGAAATTATCTAATTTATTAGATAATTTTCAAAATTACCATTTTACCTATTAGGGTTTAAGAGTCTGTTTGGTTAGAGGGTTAAGTTCATTATGGTTTGGTCTAATCTTGTTTTAACCTATTCCAAATTAGGTCTGCACCTATTATGTTTAGTTACAAATTATGGTTTTGTCTAGAATCAATTCTGCACATAAACTGCTTCTGGTTTGGCCATAATCAATTCTATTTAAGTCCTGTTTGATTACAGGTTTTTAAGTTAATCCATTTTTACTTATTCTGAATCTATTTAGTTATAAGATTATGGTTAATCCGATTTTATCATTTTCTAATTTCGTTTGGTTACAAGATCAGGCTTGTCCAGATAAACTCATTCCACAAGATACCACTGTTTGGGTATGATGATCCTTATAGGATCCATCATGTGGATATGATAGGATCACCCGAAATCGGATGATCACCAAAATAGTTTTGTCCATGTAGGACTGAAACATTGTTCTACCTGATCTAGAATCCCAGATCGGGCAATCGAACAGTCCACATGTGGACTGATCTATGATGGACGGTTGAGGAGCTCAAAGGCATTCTGCAACCTCATCAAGAGTTGGACAGAAGTCTATTTTCTAGTATCAATGGATCTGGATCAATCCGAATAGCCTGCTGGGTCTGGTTCCATGCCTCTGGATTATGGGTTCTCGGTCACCATCTTCTTCATTGAGCTCTAATTTCCATCATTAATGGAGTTCTCCAGGTTAGGGTCCTCCTAAGAGGTCTCTAGTACGGAGTCATCTATTTAATGGACCATGGCTCGAAGTGACTGGATCAAGGTGCATCTACTTTGATATGGGTCTCCTCTCTAGGCTCACTGGTCTTGGTCCACGGATTTGGCTCTAGTTTGAGTTCCAACAGAACTTAACACCTTACCAAAGCCCTTTATTTATAAAGGACCAAGGTCCCCTTGCATGCGCATGGACTCAGCCACCTGGCTAAGCCCTTCTGCCCTAGGCAGGCCCCACTTAGCACTCTGGATCAGGCCTTGGTTAGACCATCTCATGATGGGCCTGCGCCCACTAACCCAAGCACTCAATGGGTCTGATCCACCTGGCACACCCATGTGTGTTCTCGGATCTCACACCCAAATCTGACGGCTCAGATTCAAACCGAGCTAGAGACTCAATCAGACGGCTCTAATCAATCACTCTGATCATTCTATCAGGGTCAACCTAGATCTACGGTTGTGATTAGATCAACGGTCCTGATTTAGTCAAAATAAATAGCGATCCAAGTGACTCGCGACGATGCGCACGTGCGGAATGCGCCTCATAGCGCGCCGAAACCCTTATGCCCACACCCGTAGCTCGCACACCCAAGATATTGTCTAAATGATTTGGTGGGTAATATTCTACACCACATGCTTGGTTTTGTTGACAACTAAGCAAATAAGGAGATAATTAAACCCTTTAGATTTTTTCTACTTTTCCGATGTGAGACTAAAAAACTATGGGAAAACCACTAAAAGTGTGTGTTTTCTCTCTTTTAAGAGATCAAAAACCCACCTTAAACAAGATTAAATCATGGGGGGTTTTAGTCCTTAATTAAAATCAAAACCCCGGAACTTAATGATCCAGTTTTTATTAATTTAAAAAAACAAATTTTATATCAAACTCAACAGAAGTAATTATAAGTTTGGTGTCCAATCAATAAATATTGGTGTGCTCGTAACAGCAGCACACTTAAATAAACTTAAAATTAAAAGACCAAACTGCCCGATCTTCCTCCTTCCTATCTTACCGATCGTTTCCAACCAAAAATCACCATAAGCCAACTCTTCTGTCTTTAACACACTAGCTCTGTGTGCAAGAGATATAATTTTGTTCACATGGCGCATTTTCTGCAACATTTGGATTACAGCAGGCAGGCTATAAACAGGGCTGTCGCGCATCTACTCTCTTTGATATTCTTAACTGGCGTAGAACATTTTTCCACCATATTTGGGCAACATCCGCACTGTTATCCATCCTTTCTCCTTAGAATGAGGATAAGAGTAGAATACCCAAGAAAGGAAAATAAAGAGAACATAGTCAAGAACAAGGAGGCTCTCAACTTGAGAAGTCCTTGGGAAGTCAAAAAAAAAAGGGCAGTAAAAAACCCATGTAAAGAAAATTACCAAGATGATCTTCAACCATGGCCAAATGCAATGCGGTCTGGCTGTTTGGGCCACCATGAGCCTGAGAGAATAGCAAGATCCGGTTCACAATATTTAAGAGAGCCTTCTCTAACAGCTAGGTCGTAGAGAGTAGACCCGCCAAAGTTATTGTCAGTAACCTTCCGATCAGCCACTGTCAATAACCTCACCACTCTAAGATTAGTGTTCTGCAATACCTGAGAAACGACGGGTAAGGAAGGGAGGAAGAAGGAGAAGAGGATAGTTTTGTCTTTCTATTTTTATTTTTATGTTTAATTAATTTATTTTTAAATTTGGTGTATTACCGATAAAAGTTGGGGTGCACGTAGCAGCACCCTTAATATTTTTTTATTTTTTATTTTTCTAAAAACTAAGTTTAGATGGATGAACCTAGGGATGAATGAATCTTAACCACATTTAGTGGGTGTTAAATCGGACACACGACAGCCGGTAATACCCTCTTTAATTGTGGTTAAGATTAATTAACATAAGGTTAATAATTTTTCTTTTTCTAAAAATCAAGGTTAGATCCCTAGAGATGAGTAAATCTTAACCACGGTTAGTGGGTGTTAAAAGGGACAGGTGGTGGCTTATAGAGTCCCCTTTAATTGTGATTAAACTTAATTAACCTACGGTTAATATTTATAATTGTTTTCTAAAAACTAAGGTTAAATGGATGAACCTTGGGGGTGAGTGAATCTTAACCACAGTTAGTGAGTGATCAAAGGGATACATGGCAGCTTATAGGGGTGCGCGTTCTGTTGGACGGAACGCAGGCATGCAAAGAAGTTATCTCCTAATAATAATAATAATAATAATAATGGGTTTGTCCTCGAGATCAAATCACAGCCAATCGCGATTGAATTGGGGAAGAGTTTAATCGCACCCATAGGTCAACACATGTCCCTTCTAACCCCTATATATACCATGGTTAAGATTCACTAACCCTTAGGGTTCCGCAAATTATATTTCTAAAAATCAAGTTAGATTGTTGAATCATAAGGGTAAATGAATCTTAACCATAGTTAATAGGAATTAAAAGGGACACATGTTGACCAATGGGCGCGATTGAACTCTTCCCGAGTTCAATCGTGATTTGTTGTGATATGATCTCTTTGTCCTCTAATTAATGGCCTCGGATTGTCTCTAGCGAAGCCAGAAAGCCCTCTCGGGCAACCATAGAATATGGGACATGTGGTGATAAAAAGGGGAGAAGTCATTTCATTTTCTCCCCATGATTTTGACTTCTCCCCCTTTATCTCACCACCTTATCATCATGTGTCATTTAGTGTGTGGAGAAGTCAAAATAATGAGGCCCATGATTTTGACTTCTCCACCACTTGTTCCCTATTCTATGGTTGCCGAAGACAAGGGCTTTCTGGCTTAGCCAGAGACAATCCGAGGCCCCTATTTATATGGTTGTATCATTCGTTCTTCCTCGTTAAAAGGAAGGACAGTGATTGTTTGCGCTGTCCCATAGAAAATTCAACGACACCAAAATTGATGCCTGGCATGCATTAAACGGTAGGTCCCACGCCATCAGTCTGGATCTAAGTAACCAGAGCATAGAGCGGGAGCGAGAACGGGTGTGGGAGTGAGAGCACGAGAGTGTCAAATTTCAATTTAGGATAGGGTCGGGAGCGCTTCTAGAGCGCCGATATATATACATAAAATATATATTGATGTTCTTGAAAATTACTTGTAGATGTAAATATATCTTTTTTAGTTTTTTAAACTCTAAGAGAAAATTGATAAAATCATTCATAATTCAAAATTTTCATCACAACAAACAAGATGACTATTGAATTATTAAATGTATCATTCTAAATTCAATTACAAGATCAGTAATAATTAACAAATCTTATATGAATCTTGTACCCTACAAAAAAAAATGACAAAATACATTTCATTGTCACATGAAAAATTAGGATAAAAATAAAACTTTACACAAAAATTGTAACTTTAGTTGAGAGCGAAGTTTACAAAAGTTGAAATCAAGCTCCCGAGGTGAAAGCAAGGTTTGAGAGTGGGAGCGAAGTTTGAGAGCGGGAGTGGGTAGTAGGTTAGGAGGTTTGGGTTACTATTCGAAAGGCCCACTGCTCAACAGAAGGATCTATTGAAGATTTTTTCCTCCTAAAACTACTGTCAACCAGTTTTCATTGTGAAACTGAGCATTCATACCCAAATTCCAATCCACTGCCAACTAACTTTCCCGCAGTTCGCACCTCATATCGGCAGCAGGCTGTGATTAGCGTACCTCTCATTACATTATCTTTTAATACCTTTAACTTTAGTTAAGCTTAACTAAATTAAAGTTACGTTTTTTCTAGTCTAAAAACCAAGGTTAGATTGCTTAACTCTAGGACAAGTGAATCTTAACCACGGTGAGTGTCTAAAAGTGAGACATGGACCTGTTAAGGAAATTGATTCCTGTCACAATCCTGGGTGAGTTGTATCTTGCACGTTTGTATCTATTAAAGCAAACCTCTCCCATACACATTAGGAAGGTCTTTGAATTGTGTCTGTTACACAAGAGAGAATCTCTCTATATGAGTTGTAATTGAGAGGAAAATCTCTCTTGTAAATATCTTCTACATGGCTGTACCATCTATATTAAGCAATAGAATTAATCCCAAAATAATCAAGCGAAATTCACCAAAATCTAAACTTTGTCATGGAATCAGAGTCACTATCCAAAAACACCTCTGCGTGAAGTTTCCCCAGCCCATCTTCTCTTCCAACGAAATACCAAACTCCTTCCCTTTTTCTCAGTCAACCACTTCCTCTCTTTCTCCAATGACTACCTCATCTGAAAACACCTCACCTGTTATCCCCAAGTTACCAAAAGTAATAATCAAATTAGACCGTTCCAACTATATGCCTTGGAAAAGTCAACTTCTCCCCATTCTTTATGGATCTGACATGATGAGCATGGTCGATGGCACAACATCTACTCCTAGTGAAACCATAATGGTGGATTCCAAAACCATCATTAATCCAGCGTTTCTTGCCTGGAAAAAGAAGGATCAAATCTTCTAAGTTGGATACACACCACAATGACGCCCTCTGTTTTTGCTCAAGTCATAAGCTACAAGACAGCCCTACTTGGGAGGCTCTTGATAAGGCCTATACATCTCAGACCAATGCTCGATATTATCAGATCAAGCATGAACTTTCTACTCTTCGCAAAGGTTCATCTTCTATCACGGACTATATGGATCGCATCTATCGGCTCACAGATGAGCTATCCTTGATTCAACAACCTATGAATGATCATGAAATTATTGGTTGTGTTCTTGATGGTCTAGATCTTGATTATGATGCGGTTGTCAATACGGTACAGACCATGTTAACCACACCTTCATTTGAAGAAATCTATAGTCTGCTTCTAAATCGTGAAAAATGATTAGAAGTATATCTTAATGCATCTCAAGATTGATCCACAACTGCTCTTCTTGCTTCAAACAATCGTGGCATGAATCATGGTTACAATAATCGTAGTAATGGTCGTGGCATGAATCGTGGTCGAGGTAATGGTCGTGCTTATAACAATGGCCATGGTAATGGTCGTGGCCTGAGCCATGGGAATTTTAACAGTCCCTATCACTCTCATGGGACATCTCATGATCGATCCACTATCACTTGTCAAATTTGTAACAAACCAGAACATGATGCTCTTACCTGCCGGCAACATGTAAATTATTCGTGTCAACCGGATGATCTACCTACAGCCTTCTCTGCCATGAATCTCTCTCACATGCCCTATGATCCTACATGGTTTCCAGAAACAGGCGCAACCAACCACATGATAGCAGATGATTCAGCCTTCACTCATCACCAAGATTATCATGGATCTGATCAAGTTACTGTGGCTAATGGCACAACTCTTCCCATCTTGGGTACTAGTAATATGGATCTTTCAACTTCTTCTTCCACTTTCTTATTGAAAGATATTTTACATGTGCCATATATTACTGCTAAGTTACTCTTTGTTTCTCGATTTGTTCATGATAATGACTGTATTTTTCAATTTGATCGTGCTGGTTTTTCCATTAAGGATCGACGCATGGGGAAACTCCTTCACCACGGCCCGAGTAAGGACTCTCTTTACCCCATTCAAGCACAACCTCGTCCCGCTTCATCATCAATTTTCTCCGGGCTGGTCCACAAGAATTCCACTATTCCTACTTGGCACAATCGACTTGGTCATCCAAGTCCACAGATTCTTCATTATTTAGTTAAAAATAAGTGTCTTAATGTTATTGGTAGTTCAATCATTCCAAACTGTTTAAATTGTTCAGTGCATAAAAGTTGTCGCTTGAAGTTTACTTTATCTTCTTCTCGTTCTACTGCACCTCTACAATTAATTCACTATGATTTATGGGGTCCTGCTCCAGAATTATCATGTGGTGGCTTTCGGTATTATCTCATTTTCATTGATGATTTTTCTAAATACACATGGCTTTACCCACTTATTCGTAAATCAGAAACATTTGGTTACTTTTGCAAAATTTAAATTAGCAGTGGAAAACTTTTTCGGCACAAAAATAAAATGCTTTCAATCAGATGGTGGAAGGGAGTATGATAATAAAGAATTTTCTGCCTTTCTATCCAACAATGGCATACATCACCAACTTACTTGTCCACACACCCCTGAACAAATTGGGGTGGAGGAAAGGAAGCATTGCCATATTGTTGAAACGGGACTTTCCCTACTTCATCAAGCCTTTCTACCTCGTCGTTTTTGGATGGAGGCTTTCTCTACAGAAGTTTATCTTATTAATCGACTCCCATCTCCATCATTGGATTACAAGGCACCTTATGAAGTATTATTTAATCATGCTCCTGATTATGGTACTTTACGCACCTTTGGCTGTCAGTGTTTTCCTTTTTTAAGGGGCTACAAAAGTGGATAAGCTCTCTCCGAAGTCTACACCATGTGTTTTCTTGGGCTATGGAACTAATCAAAAAGGGTATCATTGTCTTAATATCAAGACAGGACGGATTTATTTATCTCGACATGTACGGTTTAATGAAGACATTTTCCCATTTGCAAGCATGTTATCGAAAGGGCCACTTCACCAGTCCATGGATTAATCCGGTTGAACCTACTAGCTCCTTGGGTGGCCTTCTCTTACCCCCCTAGATCAACTCCACCACAAGTTTCCCCCATCCCATCAATCACTCCTCCTTATCCTTCACCTACTACAATCAATCCCATCACATAGCTCACCTTCCTGCCCCAGAATCACCTACTTCGGACCTCATAGATGTTGTTTCACCACCAACCCCAACCCCTTCTCCATATCCGATGGCTTGCACCAATGTTGGGCACCCCATGGTTACTAGACTTCGTGATGGCACCCATAAACCTAAGGTACCTTACACCGGTCTCATTAGCCGACATCCCCTTCCAACATGTCTTCAAACGGTTCTTCATAATCTTGATGATGAACCCACATGCTATATCGAAGCATCTAAAGCTCCTCATTGGCGAGCTGCGATGCTTGATGAGTTTAATGCTCTTCTTAAACAAGGTACATGGTCTCTTGTCCCGACCTCTCAGGCAAAGAATCTTGTCGGCTGCAAGTGGGTTTTCAAGGTGAAAAGGAAAGCCAACGGTA
This sequence comes from Tetracentron sinense, assembly GCA_015143295.1. NCBI lineage: Eukaryota > Viridiplantae > Streptophyta > Magnoliopsida > Trochodendrales > Trochodendraceae > Tetracentron > Tetracentron sinense. The sequence continues at coordinate 22,865,505 of CM026574.1, forward strand.
CAATTAAAAGACACAAAGCTCGTCTTGTTGCTAAAGGTTTCAATCAACAAAATGACATTGACTTTGATGAAACATTTAGTCCAGTTGTTAAGCCGGCCACTATCCGCCTCATCCTTTCTCTTGCACTAAACCGGGGTTGGAGCATTCGCCAACTTGACATCAAAAATGCCTTCCTACATGGCGTTCTCAATAAAGTTGTTTACATGAAACAACCACCAGGATTCGCGGATCGACATTTTCCAGATCATGTTTGTCTTCTACATAAGTCAATTTATGGTCTTCGTCAGGCACCTCGTACTTGGTTTAATGGATTTAGTGATGCGCTATTTGAAATTGGGTTCATTCGTAGTCGCACCGACACTTCAATGTGACACTTCAATGTTTCTTCATTATGCTTCGCATGGTCTCACTATAGTGCTTCTTTATGTGGATGATATTATCATCACAGGGGCTAACTCTGGCTTTATTTCCTCTACTGTGACCCACCTTCACACTCAGTTTGAAATCAAAGATTTGGGCCCACTCCACTATTTCTTGGGCATTGAAGTTCATCGGGAGGCCAACATGATGCAACTAAGTCAAACAAAGTATGCTCTTGATTTATTAAAAAGAGCTAACTTTCTATCAGCTAAAGCATGTTCTTCTCTTGTGACTACGGGTACTAAATTATCAACTGATGATTCTACACCTTTAGTAGATGCAACTGCTTATCGTAGCATTGTTGGTGCGTTACAATACCTCACCATAACTAGACCCGATCTCACTTATGCAGTGAACCAGGTTTGTCAGTTTATGCACCAACCACGTCATACTCATTTGGCCGCCGTCAAAAGAATCTTACGCTATATCAAAGATACTCCTCACTTTGGTACGCATCTTACCAAGTCTTTTGATGAACATCACTATGGATACTCCGATGCCTATTGGGCAGGATGCCCAAATGATCGTCGATCTACTACTGGTTCGTGCATATACTTTGGACCTAATCTTCTTACTTGGGCTACTAAGAAACAACCTACAGTCTCTCGGTCCAGTGCAGAATCAGAGTATCGTGCCTTGGCTCACACCGTTGTAGATATTCAATGGCTTTTATTCCTTTTTCGGGAGTTACACATTCCGCTTCACCGCCCTCCTACTCTATATTGCGATAATGTGAGTGCCACGTACTTAGCCTCTAATCCGGTTCTACATGCTCGGACGAAACATATAGAGATCGACTATCATTTCCTCCGAGAACGAGTTATGTGTGGGGCCCTACATATCATATTTGTTCCAAGTGAAGCTCAACTTGTGGATATATTTACTAAGGGACTGCCTATGGCACGGTTCAAAGACGAACTGACGGTTCAACTTTGTCCACCCATCAGTTTGAAAGGGGTGTTAAGGAAATTGAATCCTGTCACAATCCTGGTTGAGTTGTATCTTGCGCGTTTGTATCTATTAGAGCAAATCTCTCCCATACATATTAGGAAAGTCTTTGAATTGTGTCTGTTACACAAGAGAGAATCTCTCTATATGAGTTGTAATTGAGAGGAAAATCTCTCTTGTAAATATCTTCTACATGGCTGTACCATCTCTATAAAGCAATAGAATTAATCCCAAAATAATCAAGGGAAATTCACCAAAATCTAAACTTTGTCAGGACCAATGAGGACTGACCATTTCGTTACATAATGGAAACCACCAGTAAGTTCAGCATTTCCCTTAATATACTATCGGCCCTTTCTAATCTCTATGATGAGGTGTGTCCTCTCCAGATGGGAGGTCTGGATCTAATCGACGAGTTGCGTACAAGAGCTCAAATCAGCACGCTAACTCACTAACCTTGTACTAACGTAGGTAAATGATATCCAAGAGCCAAAAAAGAGATGTTTAGCTTGGGTTGAAAAGATAATCTAAGCAGCCCAAAAAAAAGTCTTATGATAGTTGTACTTTGGTAATCATAAATAAAAAAAAGGGGCAGCCACTACGCATTTGACTATGTAGTCAAATATTGTGTCCACATGTAACTGTTGCCCAAGGTATGGACCCTAGTGGGGGGGTGATTAGAGTCTATGGCAAATTAAAAAATTATTCTATCTTCCCTAAGCGGAATTTCAACTTAAGCAAGTTAAAAGGAAATAGAAACTATGTAATTCTACATAAACATTCAAATAAGAATTAAAGAGATAGAGTTAGAGAGATGCAAACACAAAGACACAAAGATTTGTTATCGAGCTTCGGGAACCCGCCTACTCCCCGTCTTAAGCTCCTCGACTTGAAGGATTCATCACGATTTATTTCAAATCAGTTAGACTACTTGCAGGCAAGTCCTAACCTTGCTAAGGAAAAGTCCTCCTTAGACTTAGCCCCCTTTCCGGGTAGAGGCCAGACCTTTACACTCCCTTACAGGCTGGGATACCTCTTCTTACAAAGCTCCCAGCTTCATGGACAAGAGTCCCTCGGACCTCTTAATTTGAACACACTTAGATAAGTGGTTTTACAGACTTTAAAGGCTCCTTACACGAGCTGATTAGTCTCTCTTAGCTCACTTGAAATCTCCCAAAGATTGGAGTTGAATAGATCAAGAACTTAGATTTGGGGATTCTAGGTTCAACTTTGATAGATTTAGAAATCTAAGCTTGGAGTGATTGATTCTAAAGATTGGAAGTATTGGAGAGATTATTTTGTTAATAAAATATCTCATTTTATAGCCCAAGCAAAAATATAGCCGTTAGAGGCCCCAATGGAATCGAACTAGTCGTTGGGCTTTTCCCATAAGCACTCGTCAATGAGTGAGTAGGAGTCGTCGATGTGTGGGATGACAGAACTAAAAATTGAGTTTTATGTTGCCACTCGTCGACGAGTCATATGGACTCGTCAACGAGTCCTCTGAATTTTTTACAAAGAACTCATTTTTGCTTGACCGATTTGATAGGAATGATTTCGTAGGTCTAAGGTATTCTTAAAAACATTATTTTAATTATTTTTAGGTCCTTAGAATGATGTCCTAATGGGTCTTAAGGAACTTATAATCAATCTAAGTAATTTGAGCATTCAACCTTCGACCTTTGAGGACTTCTTACAAAAGTCACCCTAGACTCAAAAAATAAACATTAAACCTTCTTGAGTTTTGATCTTCATCTTGGATCTGAATTGGCTTTAAGCTTCATGATCCTTTTTGGACTTTGGCTTGGGATCTACAAGATCTTCAATTTGACTTCAAAGTGATCTAATGACTTGGCTTTGACTTGCTTGATGAATCTTCTTCATAGATGCTTTTTCCATTTGAATGGCTTGCTAATGCTCTTGGTTAACTGAAATTCACTTAAACTCATGGAGACATTAGTAACACAAATATCCTTTCATTATTGTGTTATCAAAATCAAGATGGAGGCTTTAGATAAAAATCTAAAGGCTAACAATCTCCTTTTTTATGATGACACAAAATGGAATGGATTGGGAATAAGCTCCCCCTCAACAAATGAATTCAATATATTTTTTTAGCTCCCCCTAAACATATGCGTGATGATAAACTTTTTAGATAATTACATATTTTAGAATAACCATTCATTAAACAAAATTCCAATTTAGATTCATAGATTAAGTCTTTTTCAAATAATTGAAACCAATTTGAATTTTCTTTTAAGCTCTTTGAACCACAATACCAATAATTATATTTATCATTAGAGGTTTAGGATTTAACATTCCATTATCACATTTCAACCCTTGGCATCATCAAAAAGCATAACAAAGCGTTACATGATACCAATTAACATTTTTCAACCACAATCAATTTCAATCATTGCAAGCTCATGATATCAAACATTCATATCAAGAACATACCAAACAACAAATAGTGAACAATAATGATCTAATTCCTGAGCTTGGTAGGTAGTTGCTCTGTAATAGCCAGTGTGGATACCAAAGACTTACAGTACTACTCAGTTGAACATTGTGCAATGATACATAGCAATCATTAGTTATTCAAAACATTTTCAACTCATCCAGCATTCATCATATCACTTCATACAAAACATCATCTCATATCATAGCATCCATCATATCAAGCATTACATACTAGGCTCATAACATCAGTTGACAAATTCATTTTGATCATTCAATTCATAGCATAAGCTCATACCAATTATTCAAGCTTTTCATCCATCAAAATATGTAAGCATATCATCATTCAATACATAATTTAAATAGGCTCATAATACCAATATCATAGCATTTAATAACCAAGATAATCAATCATAATCAAGTCCTTTTCAAATATTCAATTTAAAGAACCTTGATTTAAGCATCCTACTCCATAAGTTTAGGTAGCACTCTTTGGTACCCAAACCTTTTTGGGTCCAACAACAATAGTCTTGTTAGAGATAGTTCCCTTAGGGACCCAAACTTGCCTAACCCTCTTATTACCAACAATTTTATAGATAATCTTTGTAGAGCAAGAGGTAAAAAAATTTTCATAAGCTTTTTACTTGATATTAAAATTGTAGCCTAATCCGGCTTTACCAAAAACATATCTTTGTTTTCCTAGCATTGTGTTTAGGAACTTTTTACCTTTGGTGAATTTGGTTACAATATAAGTTAAATCTTCAACTTTATTATTCAAAACATTATATTCTTTGCAAGTACTAGTTGAAGCTATATAATTCATTTTTTCAATTTATTTTATTAATTTATCATTCTCATTTAGTAAATATTCATTTCACTTTAGATAGATAAAATTTCCTTCTTAAGATTCTCAATTTCTTCTTTTAACAACTTATCTTCATTTTTCAAAAATTCATTTTGATTTGATGGTGAAGAATTTTCTTTCTTAAGCTTTTTATTTTTGGAAGCTAATTTTTTTAATTCACTAAATAATTTATCATATGCTTCTCTTAAATTATCAAAGGAAAGAGATTCATCGTCGGAAGAATTTACCTCAACATCATCATGGGCCATAAGGCATAGGTTGGCTCTTTCATCCTCACTTGAATCATCCCAAGTTGTAGCCTTCATTGCCTTCTTCTTGTATTTATGACTTTTCAAGAGTAAGGGGCAATTGGGCTTGATGTGACCTGGTTCATTGCATTCATAGAAAAATATTTCATTTTTATTGCTCTTCTTCCCCTTGATGACTTCTTTGACGAATTCCTTCTTAAAAGCTCTCTTCTTAAGATTTTTCTTGTGCTTCAAAAAATTTTGAAATTTTCTTGCTATCTTCTTATTCTCCTCTTTTTCACTTTCTTCTTCACTTGAGTCCTCTTCACTTTTACTCATTTTTTAGGACTTCAAGGCATGACCTCTTGATGGTGTCAGTTCTCCATTACTTTGTTCCCTCATGATGATCTCATGGGTTATTAGTGAACCTAGTAACTCATCCGTAGGTAGCTTGGTGAGGTCCTTAGCTTCTTGAATGACCATCCCTTTTGGAGCTCATTCCTTTGAAAGAGACCGGAGGATTTTCCTTACAATTTCTGCATTTAGGAAAATCTTTCCAAGAGATTTTAGCTCATTTAAAATGTTAGTGAATCTAGAAAACATAATTGAAATGAATTCATTTTCTACCATTTTAAACATTTCATATTGATGAACTAACATGCTAATTTTTTGTTCTTTTACTTGGTTAGTTCCCTCATAAGTAATTGGAGTTTATCCCAAATTTCTTTAGCGAAGTCAAAAGTCGAGACTCTATTGAATTCTTGAGCACTCAATGCGCAATATAGATTACTAATTGCCTTGGCATTGACTTGAATAAGCTTAATATCGACTTGAGTCCATTCATCCTCGTCTTTAGGAATTTGAGTTCCATTAACAATATTTGAGCTGATGTGGGGACCATATATAATAACTTGCCAACATTTATAGTCTATAGCTTGAAGAAAATACATCATTCTCACCTTCCAATAGTTATAGTTTAGTTCATCAAACAATGAGGGTCTATTGGTTGATTGGCCCTCTCCTATGGTATTTGCATTAACATTGTTCATTTTTGCCAAAAAATATTTTTCCTCTAAGATAGTTAAATCTTATAAAAACAGAGACCTAGGCTCTGATACCAAATGTTGCCCAATGGACCCTAGAGGGGGGGTGATTAGGGTCTATGGCAAATTAAAAAATTATTCTATCTTCCCTAAGCGGAATTTCAACTTAAGCAAGTTAAAGGGAAATAGAAACTATGTAATTTTACACAAATATTCAAATAAGAATTAAAGAGATAGAGTTAGAGAGATGCAAACACAAAAACACCAAGATTTGTTATCGAGATTTGGCAACCCACCTACTCCTCGCCTTAAGCTCTCTGGCATGAAGGATTCACCACGATTTATTCCAAATCGATTAGACTACTTGCAGGCGGGTCCTAACCTTGCTAAGGAGCAGTCTTCCTTAGACTTAGCCCCCTTTCCAGGTAGAGGCCAGACCTTACACTCCCTTGCAGGCTGGGATATCGCCTCTTACAAAGCTCCTGGCTTCAAGGACGAGAGTCCCTTGGACCTCTTAATTTGAACACACTTAAACAAGTGGTTTTACAGAATTTAAAGGCTCCTTACACGAGTTGATTAGTCTCTCTTAGCTCACTTGAAATCTCCCAAAGATTGGAGTTGAATAGCTCAAGAACTTGAATTTGGGGATTCTAGATTCAACTTTGATAGATTTAGAAATCTAAGCTTGGAGTGATTGATTCTAAAGATTGGAAGTATTGGAAAGATTATTTTGTTCATAAAACATCTCATTTTATAATCCAAACAAAAATATAACCGTTAGAGGCTCCAATGGAATCGAACTAGCCATTTGGCTTTTCCCGTAAACACTCGTCGATGAGTGAGTAGGAGTCGTCGATGAGTGGGATGACATAACTCAAAATTGGGTTTTCTGTTGCCACTTGTCGACGAGTCCTTTGAATTTTTTATAGAGAACTCATCTTTACTTGACCGATTTGATGGGAATGATTTCCTTGGTCTAAGGCATTCTTAAAAATATTATTTTAATCATTTTTAGGTCCTTAGAATGATTTCCTAATGGGTCTTAAGGAACCTATAGTTAATCTAAGTAATTTGAGCATTCAACCTCCGACCTTTGAGGACTTCTTACAAAAGTCACTCTAGACTTAAAAAATAAACATTAAACCTTCTTGAGTTTTGATCTTCATCTTGGATCTGATTTGGCTTTAAGCTTCATAATCCTTTTTGGACTTTAGCTTGGGATCTACAAGATCTTCAATTTGACTTCAAAGTGATCCAATGGCTTGGCTTTGACTTGCTTGATGAATCTTCTTCATAGATGTTTTTTTCATTTGAATGGCTTGCTAATGCTCTTGGTTAACTGAAATTCACTTAAACTCATGGAGACATTAGTAACACAAATATCCTTTCATTATTATGTTATCATCAAAATCAAGATGGAGACTTTAGATAAAAACCTAAAGGCTAACAGTAACACCCCTTTAACTATGGTTAAGCTTAAGAAAATTAAAGTTAATATTTTTATCCTTTTCTTTCTAAAAATCAAGGTTAGATAACTTAACCTTAAGAGTGAGTGATTCTTAACCATTGATGGGTGTTAAAAAGGGAGAGCATGGACCAATGAGGACTGCACATTCTACTACCGGTGGAATACGGCGTTAAGTTACAAAATTTCCCTTAAAAAAAAAAAATTTATTGCCATTTTTTGTGTATAATTTCTAAACTATTTTATACATAGTAACATTCATCAATAATGATATAGTAGTATAATACAATTCTCATATTATAATAATACGCAGGATAATAATATTGTAATTAATGACCCGAGGTCACTCATTTCACCATATCTGAGGTTCCCAATCTCCAAGTGTTTTCCATTGTCAAATTTATCCAATCATTGTCTGATCGTCAATCAATCTTAAATTATTTATTCTTAGTAATAATTCCGTAGAATAGTACTAGTAAGGGTATCATTTCTCTGAGGACTGTGCTGGTTTCGTTGCCTTTTATTCAGATTAATTTTAAACTAATAAAATGGGTAATTGAATTTTGCTTAATTAAATTAAAACAATGAATTGAACTAAGGGAGATTTCTAAATTAATTATCAACTAATGGGTTTTTAAATCCTTTGAAGAGAAAATCTAAGGTTTTCAAATTCACCACTAACCTAATAACCAGCCCCTATTTTGAATTTCTTCTAACCTCTTAATTTGCAAATATTACAGTTAGAGTGACAGCACGTCCCCTCTCAACTGATCTAGAAGAGTTCAAGGGATCAAGCCCTAGGCATATCATATCTTCGATTAGCACGAATGATACACACTAATCTACAGTTGTATAATCACTCGCGCGTCTTCCCTTACCATAAGATATCTTAGGACTTGGTCTCTCGATATGTTAAAACCATTGCATAAAACTTATGTTGAAATTCTAATGAAAATTAACAAAAGTGAGTTCAATTTCAAATTCATAACACCTAAGACAATGATGAAAATTCCATTGAAATCGAATATAAATCAATAAATCTGATTGTTGAAACAACTCTCTCACTTATGCAATCAATGTCTTACAATTCAGAGAATTAAAATAAAAACAAAATAAAAGACACTGTTACTTGGCTAGGGTTTCATCGAAACCCTAGAATGGAAATTAGTTCATCGCGAGGGAGGAATGCATCATCTTCATAGACAAAGCTGCTGTACTTCTCTTTATGGCTTCCTTGATCTCCAGAGCTTCTCTTCTTCAGATCCAAAAATCTCTACAAATTTCTCTAATGGAATCTCTACAAAGAATCTCTCATTTTATAGGGAAAAAAATAATAATAGAGTCATCCTAGAATAAGGACTTCTAATTTGGCTAAAACTCTTATTTTCTCTTTTCCTTACGAATTTTAGGCCTTTAAGAATAGTCAAATTGGGTCCAATAAGAGATTTTGCACATATTTAAAATCATCATCACGCAGGAGGGGCGATCGATCGCCCAGGGTGAATTTCCCATATTTCTTCTGTGTTATGCTCCATTCTTTGGTCTTTTTCTTCTTGAGATCATTCTGAGGCTTCAATGCTTTTAAACTCTCGCATTTTACACTCTTTTTCTCGCATAAGCATGAAACAAATTAAAACTACCAAGTAGCATAAAATAATACAATTAATTACTCTAAGGGATTAACAAATTAAGTTTGAGGTGCTTTTATGTATAACATTTAGCACCGATCATTGTTCACAACACCATGTTACCGTTTCAGATAACCGCTCACGCTCTATCCTTGAGTCCACAGACTCGATCGACTGGGTCTTCGCCCGTGTATAACCTTTATCCCTGAGTTTACGGACTTAATTATCAACCAATCGGGACTTCTATCGATTACGACCAATCATTGGGTATGCCAAACTAATTAACCTTAAATTTTTATATTTCATACATAACCTAGACCTTCACTCGATGACTATCAAGAACAACATCTCTAACATAAACCACTGTCAGGAACAACACCTCTGACATATCACACTCTGCTAGGAACAACACCTTTGACATATCACTTTATATTTTTCCATTGTGGGAATATCGGCTCACACAACCACATTTGTCAGGAAACACATATGATCGCCAGGATACACATCTGATTGTCAGGATACACAACTGATCATCAGGATACACATCTGATAGCTAAGAAACCCATCCGACCTGTCTGGAAAAAAAACACATCTGACATACCAAGGACACACATTTGACTAACAGGAAACACGTGACCACCAAGAAACACCTGTCTATCAGGAACACATCTGACATATCATTCTGTCAAACATAACACCCTTGTCAAGTAACATATTTGATAACCAGAATACACATCTAATAACATCTTTGAGTTCAAAACTCAATACATCTTCGGGTTCGTAGACCCAATCCAACTTAGAGTTTGTAGACTCGTTATTCATTTCAGAATCTGTTACCATCAAAAACCCCTGTTATCATGGCGTCCTATACCACCATGATAACTATTCATCCCCAGTAATTTGTCAATCAAATATAATTATTTATCTCATTGAAATAATTTTCTTTTTAATTTCAATCATTGATAATCCATTTCACTTCATTCACCCATATTTACGCTTACACAGCCCTTTTTCATGCATGGATTTCACCATCCATCACTCATACACGTCATTCCAAGATATTTCAAACCATTCTAAATATTTCAAATCAACAAATCATACACCAATCATTCGCACGATCGGGCTTCGAGCCTAAATTTCTGATGCAGGAGCATTAGATTTTCTATTGATGGATAAGACCAAAATTTGGTCCAAGTTCATAAAGGGGGGGCAAACCCATAAAAGAAAGTTTTTCTTCTAGAAGAGCCCAAGTCCACATGACCATTTTAGAGTAATGACCTATCTTAGAAGTTGATCTTAGGAAGTTCCATCATCCTAGTTACTTGTAATTGCATTTAATGATTGTCTAGAAACTTGTAGAAGTCAAGACCTAGTTACTTGTTAAAGTTTTTATTTCTTTCCTAGTAAATAGCAATAGTCATTACCTAGGCTTCTTGAATGTAAGTCTCTTGTTGCCTATTTAAACCAAGGGGGTTTGCCTTGGAGAATCAATTTTTAAGCACTATCAATATAGAAGACCTTGAGTCTAGAATTTTCCTTCAATCTTTGTGGATTTTTGATTGATTGCTACAGTTTTCTTCTTTGCACTGCATCATTTGGTATCAAAGCGGGTTCGTGTAACTTGTACAACACCTTTCTTTCTAAATTAGCGCCTAAATACGTAGCTATACTCGCAATGGCTGCTCTAGGAAGAGGTCGTGGTGCCCGTGGTGGTCGAGGAAGAGGACATCGCGCTAACAACAATCCCGAAATTAAAGAAATCCGATTGAGAGTTGCTCAATTGGAAAACTATCACCGTAGGAATGAAAATGATGAATCTGATGAAGAAGATGTAATCCAAGTTATTGATAATGGTAATGACAATGAATTACCATTACCCGAAAGAATTATTCGAGTCTTAGAAAGAAGTTAAAGAGAATTTTGAGTAGATATTCCAGAATTTTAGGGACATCTACAACCCGATGACTTTACCGATTGGTTAGAAAATGTGGAGTCTTTCTTTGAATGGAAGAATATGCCGGACCTTCAAAAAATCAGATTTGTGCAAACCCGATTGAGGGGTCATGCCTTGATATGATGAAAAACCTTGCAAGAGAATCGTGAGATTGAAGAAAAGCAACGAATTTCTATATGGAGACGCCTGAAGGCTACCCTTGAAGTTAAGTTTCTACCCACCAATTATGTTTAAACTTTGTACCAACGACTTCATCACTTAAAATAAAGTATGGGATTAGTTTCTGATTATGTGGATACTTTTTATACTTTAGTAAGTCAAAATAAATTAAGAGAGACCGAGCAAAAATTGGTGTCTCGATTTATTTCCGGGTTGAGAATACCAATCCAAGATGAGATCATGATGTTAAAACCAAAAACATTGAACAAAACTGTCCAATATGCACTAAAAGCGAAAATTAAGTTGAGTAGAATTATGGGAAGATGAAGCACCATTAGTACCACCAAAGGAGCTACAATTACAAGCTCTTCAAAAGCTCCTAGTGCTTCAAATGGAAAGCAATCATTGCCAAATACCCCAAACTGACCAACCCAACATTTTGGAAAATCGGTTCATCCTAATGTGCGTTTTACTAGCATGGGCCGATCCATCCAAAAGCCAGCCACTTATAAATGTTTTCGGTGTGGTGAAAGTGGACATAAATCTTTTGAATGTCCTAAAAAAGAAAGTAATTTAACAGACCCGACCAAATAAATTGAAGAGAATAATGAGGAAAAAGTTTTGTTAGGTAATCCGGAACTTGTTGATAATATGCCGGAACATATGGAAGATGTAGAACCCGATGATGGTGACTTTTTGGTAATGTAAAGAATGTTAGAAGTTGAAAAATCAGATCTGGAACCATGGCCAAGATCTAATATAAGTGTTTGGTTAATTTTTCGATTGGAAAAATTTACAAGGATGCGATATGGTGTGATGTGTTGCTAATGGATGCATGTCATATCTTGCTTGGACGATCTTGCTAATATAATCGAAAAACCAATCATGATGGGTCTAAGAATTGCTATTCATTTGTCAAATAAAGAATTCATATCACTTTATGGCCCTTGAAACATTCACCCAAGGTTGAATATGGTAAGAATGTTGAGAAAATTCTTTCTTTGAGGCAATTTGTTGAAGCAACGAGTGAAGAATTATCTACCATGCATGCTCTAATTCCTGAGGGAATTTCACCACCCAAAGATGTGGACTCAAAGGCTACCGTCCCTAAAGAAATCCAGCCCCTTGCTTTAGTTCCATTTTCGGATCCCAAGAGAGTAAGTTGTGATGTGGAATCATTTACGAATCACCTAAAGGAAATTCGAGAGAATGTTTTGAAGAAAATTAAGCAAACTTATGTAAAGTACAAAGAAAATGCGGATTCGCATCGACAACTCGTTGAATTTAAAGAATGTGACTTGGTTATAGTCTACCTTAGGAAGAAAAGATTTCTTGTTGGCCAATATAGCAAGCTCAAATACAAGAAAATTGGGCCATGCCGGATTTTAAAGCACATTGGGAATAATGCATATGTCATTAATCTCCCAAGTGATCTCAACATCTCTCAGATCTTCAATATATTGGATCTCCATGCTTACCATGAGGTTGATCATCCCAATCCCGATACTTCTCAAATTTCACAGGATCAAGACGAGATTTTTGAGATCCATAATTGGCAAAACACCACCATCCGAAATCGGTCTTGCACTCAATGGAAAAGAAAACCAAAAACAGAAGCTACGTGGACTTCAGAAGATGATTTGAAAGTTATTAATGCACAAGCTTTGGAACATTTCAAGAAGAAACAATTAAGTTCGAGGGCAAACTTTCTCCAACCGGAGGTACTTGATGTAGGAGCATCCAGTTTTCTATTGATGGATAAGACTAAAATTTGGCCCAAGTTCATAAAGGGGGCCCAAGCCCATAAAAGAAAGTTTTTCTTCTAAAAGAGCCCAAGTCCACATGACCATTTTGGAGTAATGACCTATCTTGGAAGTTGATCCTAGGAAGTTCCACAATCCTAGTTACTTGTAATTGCATTTAATGATTGTCTAGAAACTTATAGAAGTGAAGACCTAGTTACTTGTTGAAGTTTTTATTTCCTTCCTAGTAAATAGTAGTTGTCATTGCCTAGGCTTCTTGAATGTAAGTCTCTTGTTGCCCATTTAAACCAAGAGGGTTGTCCTTGGAGAATTAGTTTTTAAACAGTATCAATATAGAAGACCTTAATTCTGGAATTTTCCTTCAATCTTTGTGGATGTTTGATTGATTGTTGCAGTTTTTCTCTTTTGCACTGCATCAATTTCGAGCTGTTTAGCCCGAAACTGAGGTCTACGCACCTCTGCTCATTTTTCACGCATCCCCACACTTCATATTGGGTCTCCGAACCTTTTTCTATTCACATCCATCACACACAAACCATTCCACATAAAATATAGCGTAATAACTGGGAAAATAGAGGAGAGAGAAAGAGATTTTACTTCTCTACATACAAACTGAGGCTTTGAGTGGTGAAACGGACGTCGCCAATGCGTCTGAAACGTAGAGAAACCCCAAGGTAGCTCCTTCTCTCTCTAGCTTCTCCCTTCTCTCTCTACTCCTCTCACTCTCTCTCTCTAGAACAGCCACAAGAGGGGGGAGGGAAATCTTGTGGAATGAGCAGAGAAAAAGAGGGGGGAGGGACCCTTTATGTAGGCCCTTAGATGAGTGATGTCACATGGTGATGTCATCACGATGATGTCACCCCACTTTGACCATTTGACTTTTGACCGGTTTTCCACTTTTTCACACGTACAGCCCCCCGTAATTCCATGAAATGACTTGCAATGATGATAAAACGATAAGTGACCATAGAAGGAGTAGTCTGACACCCGTTGTGAGAATTTCAAGGGAAAATGTTGAATTTTGACAATAAAACCGAAGTCCGGAAGAAAATTATAAAACCCACAAATTTCATAGTTTTCGACATTAAACACATCACGGTTTCGCGATTTGAGTTGCAATAAAGCCGAGACAACAGGCAGTCGTCCAGACGGCCGACCGACACTTGGTGTGCAAGTTTCACAGATTTCTATGGAAAAGATTTGTAAATATTGAGTACCGACGAAATCACGGAATCCACAGATTTCTTGGGTTTTGGGTATCGATTGCACCGCAGCTGTGCGAATCGATGCATGACGGAATCGGAACGATGGGTAATCATCCAGATAGTGGACCGACACGCAGTACCAAAATATTTGGTGGGTGCCTCTTGGTTTTTCACTTGTAATGATCGGACACTGAATCGGATAATCCAGAACCCGCGGTTACACCCAAACACTTTCCCAAGGTTTTACAGATTCCGATTAAGGAAAGTGATACCCTAATATTTATAAATATTGTTCTTTAATTAATTATACTCAATTAGAGTGACTCCTGGCCTCAGGATTTTCTTTCAAAAATTCAGGTCATTACATTTAGGTCATGCAAAACTTACAAGTAGTAACCCTAAAGGGATGGACTAGTGGTTCCTGAGACTTACGCCTCATGAAGCTGAAGGTCTTGAGTTCGACTTCTCACTCCCCCTTGGATTTTCCTAGACTTTCTTGGTGTGGTGGGTTACGGGCTCACCTCGCACCCTCGGGAATTAGTATTGACCCGAAAGGTTAGGATACCCCGAGTTTCCAAAAGAAAATTAAAAAAAAATTTAATTACAAGTAGTCTGAGAAAAATTAAAATCGTGAATACACAATGAAGAACGTCTCCAAGATTACTCCGGAATTAGGGAACCAAAGTCACGCATCCACATCAAAATGACTAGGGGTGTATTTGAGCCGAGCTTGGCCAAGTTTGAGCTTGGCTTGAACATGCATGCTAGAGCTCGGCTTGAGCTTGATTCGAGCTCAAATGTTTAGGCTCGAGCTTGACTTGAGCATGATTCGAGCTCGAACTTTGTTCATGCCAAGCCGAGCTTGAGTTGGCTCAAGCTTGATTCACAAAATTATTTTGTTGAATTTTATACAATTTAATAAAAGTGTTTATTGATAAATTATAATTTTAGAAATTTCAAAAAATTAATATATTCATATTCGAAAATAAGATTTGGGAGTAGTCTTTCAATCCAAAGAGTCAAGAGTTAGATTAGAGTTTTTGTTTTAACTTCTTAACTATTTTTCATTATTATTATCTCTTAAACTTATTTATTACAAATTAAAAATTATTATTATTTTAAAAAATATTATATGTATATTTCCAGCCGAGTTGAGCTCGAGCCAAACCGAGCCTCAAACGAGCCAAGCTTCAAGCCGAGTCGAACCAAACATCATATGGCTTGAGCTTAGGCTTGTTTAAATATTCAAGTTCAAATAAAAACTTGGCTTGGTTCATTCGAGCTTGAAATGACAAATTGAGCTTGGCTCAAATGAGCTGAGTTGAGTAAAACCTTCAAGCTAGCTTGACTTGAGTATAGCCTAAAAATGACATACGATTTGGTAAGGATGCCAACAAAATGCGGCCTCGGATTGTCTCTGGTGAAGCCAGAAAGGGGTCTCGAGCAACCATAGAATAAGGGACATGTGGCGTTAAACAGAGAAGTCGGGCGAAGCCAGAAAGGGGTCTCGGGCAACCATAGAATAAGGGACATGTGGCGTTAAACAGAGAAGTCATTTCATTTTCTCCACATGATTTTGACTTCTCCCCACTTGATATATCTTCCCCTTTATCTCAACACCTTATTGCCATGTGTCGTATAGTGTGTGGAGAAGTCAAAATCATGGGGCCCATGATTTTGACTTCTCCACCACTTGTCCCCTATTCTATGGTTGCCTAAGACAAGCCCTTTTTGGGACAATGCGAGGCCACAAAATGCAAGTGGTTGTGGTTGACACGTCTTAGACTTTACAATGAATCTGTGAGCACGGATTTTAGCACTCACAAAAGTTAAGAGTCGCCACTTATTCATTTAGAATGGATAAGTCCCCGGGATTTGGATAAGATCTTGGTCTGCGATTTGAGATTAGGGTAAGAGGTTCAGTTAAGTCCGGGGAAGGTGTTAGACAATCTGAGGCTTCCATTTTGCAATTGTTCCATATTCCCTAAGTTTTAGCCAAATTAAAGTCGATTTTGTTCAAATGCCTAAGTATTTAAGATAACACTAATCTAAGAAAGAAAAACTAACTAGGGTCGAACTCGGATTGGGTTGCCTACGTACTTATAAGGTGAGATCAGATCGAGCGTAGTTCTGGCTCATGGGCCCGTGCATGCCAAGGTTAGGGGGTGTGTGTGTGCACCAAGGGTGGCTAATGGACTAGTCCGGTAGACTAGGGTTTGGTTGACCGGGTTGATCAAGTGCAAGGTGTTGGGCTCGGTAGGCCAAGAGTTAGTCCAGTAGATTAGGGCTTGGGCCCGGTAGGCCAAGAGAGAAGCCCGATAAGCTAAAGTAAAGTTTGACCAAGGTTAGGGTTACTAACCGGGGTTAGGTTAAATTAACCATGGTTAGGATTGTTAACCACATTTAAGGGAGGTATGGTCAAGCCCGGTAGGCCAAAGGTTGTTAACCAAGGATTAGGGTTGCTAACCGGTTAACCATGGTTAAGGCTGCTAACCATAGTAAAAAGGTCCAGAAACTATATTTTTGGTCTTTTGGATTTTTTGAATGTTTTTAAGATTTTTTCAGACTTTTCATGGGTTAAGGGAGTGCTTAACCATGGTAAAATGGGTAAGTCACCATGATTAGGGTTGCTAATCATTGTAAAATGACCAAAGCATGATATTTTTTGGCATTTCTAAAATATTTCTGATTTTTGTGGTATTTTTTCAGATTTTACCAAGGTCAAGGGTTGCTTAACCATGATTAAAAGCTAATCAAGGATTGGGTTAACCCTAGTTAAAGGTCCAGAAAGGTCAAGGTGGATCCAAAGGGAATGGCATGGCTTAAAATGACCTCCTAAAGTCTGGGCCCTGTGCAAAAGCCCAAAAAGACATAAACTAGTAATGATGATAATGGGATTATCACCATTACAGGAGAATTGTTAACTAGGGTTTGCAAGGCTGTAGATTGAGCTGGGGATGACCCCACGGGGTTCTAAACCCACAGGGGTGAAGAAGGAAGTCTAGCGAAGACTCTGGACCTTTGGTGGGCCTAGGAGGAGGTCTAGAGTGGGTCCCACAGTGAGCTGAACACCCCCTACTTGGTCAACTGAAATGACGATAGATAAACTACCGCCACTATGTTAACTTCTGTTTCAGGCCAGGTTAACCACGGTTAAGGTCAGGGGTTGGGCCTGGAAGGATCAGGCCAGGTCAAGGGGGGTCTGAGGATCCAAGATATGGCTCTAGGCTGGACCAGGACCCAACAAAAAGATTGTCAAAGTAGTTGTAATGGAAAAGCCCAGGAATTGCGGTAATTATTCTACCATCATTCTTGAATTCCTACAGAAAATTATGTTGCCCTGCTAAGCTTGGACCAGGCAGCTCCCCAAGGGATCCCTCATGATCTGAGGGTCCCCCAGAATTTAGGGACAGAGTTATGCATGGGGGGGGGGGGCTTGAACCCGAGCTAGATACCTCAAGGGGGTTCCTTCCGCCTATGAGGAAGGCGGGGGACCCCTATCCTTGGTTGCACAGTGCAAACATGAATGAAAAATGGAAATAAAGGACCCCCTAAAGTAGGACCAGGGGGTCTTACAGTAGTTTACGGAAAATAAAAACAAGGAGTAGTGGTGCTACCCTCTCAGCTTGACTTGTAGGGTGGTGCTGCTGTGATGCACGACGGTGGTGAGCAGTAGGAGTGGCCTAGGATGGCTTTTGGGGAGGTCTGGGATCCTCCTGAGATGCAAGTAAGGTGGAGAGAGGGTCTGGCTTAGGCTGGCCAAAATCTTACAGGGTTTTGGTAGGGATCTTTTGGAATGTTTGAACACTAAGGATGGTGGGATATTTATAAAGTGGAGGGAGACCCAGGAGTGTTTATGGGATCACTAGAGGCGTGGGGGACACACCTGAGAAGGTTGGAGTGGTTCAGGAGGAGAGCTACGTACTGATTTGTAGAAATCAGGTAATGGCGATAATAAGATTACCGTCATTCCTAAACAAGGCAAGCATGGGAATTGCGGTAATCTTATTACCGCCTTTTAAGACTTTTTTCCAAAATTGGCCCAGGCCTCACACACTTGAGCCGAAAGCACTGTAGATTTTGCTATTACTGAGAATTACGATAAAGTAATTTCCGTCATTCCTAGAATTTTTGAATTTTGGGTTGTGGGCCCCACTGCAACGTTCCCTAGGGTATTGTGGGCCCCTGTTTGGGCCCATAGAGGTTCTAGGCTTCGGTTTTTTTGGGTTTTTGGACCCTGGGGCTGAGTCAAGGTTCACCTAGGGTTAGACTAGGGTTTACCTAGGGTTAGGCCTAGGGTTTGACCAGAGTATATCTAGAGTTAGGCCTAAGGTTTGACCAGGGTTTTGACCAGGGTTAGGGTTTGTCCTAGGGTTAGGCCTAGGTCTTGACTAGGGTTTGACCAGGGTTTACCTAGGGTTTGACTGGACTCAGCTGGGGATAACCATGGTTAATGAGTTTAACCATAGTTAGGACAGGGTGTAAAAATTGGGTGCTACAGAATCCAACCACAAAATTTAATTTTGTTGTACCATAAATCCAAATAAAGATAGAATCACGGCCAATCCCGATTGAACTCGGGACCACCCGTTAGCACTAATCCCTTTTAACCCCTATTAATCACGATTAAGATTCACTAACCCTTCTAGCTTCTGCTTAGAGATAAATATGAAATAAAAAAGTTGAAGTTGGAAAATGCTTATAGCTTAGGGGTGCTTGTCATTATGTACCGTAATGACAGGTCCTCATTGGTTCAAGCCCTACTTTTTAACACGAATTAACTGTGTAAGTTTCACTCCAAATTTATTTTATTTTTTTGTAAGGATAAAACTTCTGAGACCCCCTTAGGCTGAGACCACCGAGACCATGCTCTATGTGCATGGGATTTCAGGTGGGACCTACCATGTGAAATGGGGCCCACCTGAAATCCCATGCTCTTAGAACATGGTCTCGACCCTAATGGGGTCTTAGTAGCAAAGTCCTTTTTTTTTTTAATCTTAACTTTGGTTTAGTTTAATTAAGCTTAATTAGGGTTAAATGGGATACGAGGACACAGCAGTGACTTGATCAACGGACCTGTTAGTTTAGTTTAATTAAGCTTAATTAGGGTTTAAAAGGATACGAGGAAAGGGATGCGAGGACAAGGTGGTTTAAAAGGATACGAGGAAAGGGATACGAGGACAAGGTGGATACGAGGACACGATGGTGACTTAAGTGGCGGCCCACGGTCCACTGATCACTGTTCTAAGACTTACAGTTTAAATAAGAAAAACTATTATTTTCCATTCCCAAGAAAATTCACCTTCAAACCCCACCTACCTGTATCATGCCCGGGTAGTTGGCGTCAAACTCACCCAACCGAATTTACAAGTAGCCAAAACCTCGAAGTTCAAATATGGAACACAAAAGCAAAGATTAGATTCGTTAAGTGCAAAATAAGTTTCATACAGACATGGAAACTCCACTGCTACTCGAAGAACACAAAGGCACTGATACTGTTCTCACTAGGGTATGCTTAGAGTCGAAGAAGCTATGGAAGATTGCAGGGCCAGCAATATTCACAGCAATATGCCAGTACTCGCTAGGCGCCATCACTCAAATCTTCGCAGGGCATCTTGGTACCGTTGAACTTGCTGCTGTTTCAATCGAGAACTCCGTCATCGCTGGATTCGCTTTTGGAGTCATGGTAATCTTCACTCGCCTTAATTTCTCCACACTTTTTAATTCTTTATTTCATTCATGAATAACTGGAGAACTAGATGATCCTTATCTTTATCAGTCTCAAAAGTCAAAACTATATATTTTTTTTTAAAAAAAAGTTTGTAACCTAATATCCAAAAACAAAGGGTCTTGAGTCTTCTTAATATAGAAACTATTCAATTAATACTTAAATCATTAAGAGGATAATTGTAATACTTAAATCATTAAGAGGATTATAGTGCTTTGTGCTGAAGAGTCTGGGAGATTGCTTCCAAAGGTGATTCCTTATGGGTTAGCTGGTTCAATGAGCGTTTTCTAAAGTTAGATTCTATTTGGACTATGCACATTCCCTCCCCACTTTCGTGGAGCTTGCGAAGTATTTTATTTTAAAAGCCCCAACATACACTGAGAAATCAGTGCTTCACCTAATCGGTAATGGGCCATCAACTAAAGCTTGGTTAGATCCTTGGCACCCTCTAGGCATCATTGCCAACCACATTTCTCATAGCTCCTGCCTCTCAGGCGCGTACAAGCTTCTCTCAGTTCTTGATCTCCGTGATGGAAATGGATGGAGAAGAGTGTGCATGAGAAGAAGTGGCTGCTTACCCCCTTTGCCAGAATTGTATAAGTTTTGGGATGAAGTCAATCAGATTTCTACAATAGGGGGCAACCAGGATGATCGAATTATTTGGAAACCTTCTGTGACTGGAATGTTCAGTTTGAAATCTGCTTGGAATGTTATTCTAACTCGGTCTACTGTGGTTAGTTGGCATAAGCTATTATGGTTTCGGCATTCCATTCCCAGGCATTCCTTCATTTCTTGGATAGTGTTTCGGTACTCCCTTGCCACTAAAGATATATTCTCTATCGTGGTATACAGATAGACCCGTGGTGCTCCCTTTGTAATAATGCAATTGAAGATCACAATCATCTCTTCTGTAGGTGCCCCTTCTCGAATCAAGTTTGGAAATTTATCCTTCGGTATAGTCATTTGAGATACCGATTGTTTCCTTCATGGCATCAAACTATCATGTGGTTCTCTCGTCGATGCTCTGGTTCTCTCGTCGATGCTCTGACTCTGGCCTTGCTACCACAAAATGGCTATTAATGCTTTTGTCTATCACATTTGAAAGGAACGGAACTCTCAATGTTTTCATCAATCTCAACGCTCTCCTCAAGGTGTGTTCTCCCTCATTGTAGATGATATTACTATATTAGTCTAAAGCTTGCAGAGGCTGATTTGAAGTATGAGGATGATCCCCTTCACCGTGCCTTAGCTAGTGACTGGAAGCTCAACTTATGTTGGTCTACTAATTCGATAAAGTGGGTATCTTGGATACCCCCAGATGATCATAGAATCCGGTTAAATACCGATGGTTCGGTTCAAAATAATAGAAGTGGGTATGGTTTCATCTTCCGGGATACGTCGGGGACGGCCATTTACGCTGTAGCTGGTTGTGCCCCATTGGATTCGGTAATCGCTGATTCGCTATGGAGATTCTAGCGATCAGGAGGGGCCTTGAGACTGCTCACACTATGGGATTCCACCACGTGTAGATCAACTCTGACTCTCAGTGGGCTATTCTCTATGTTAGGAAAAAGTGCACCTGGCCTTGGCGTAGTTTGCCAGATCTCTTTCATATTGAGGAATTGTTAGCTGGTTGATGATGGTTATTAAAAAGCTTGATTTATGGGATTTAAATTTAAGAGTATTGTTCATAATCCAATAAAATAATGACATGTGGCTCAACAGACATTCTGATATATCGTAAATACATTAAACGCTGAAAATCCTCTTTTGAGATTTGGTTAGTAAAATTCCATGAAAGGCGGTATGGATAAAGCTGTTAAGATAGGCATGTTATTGTTAGAGCTTTGAAAATAAAATGTATCTGATAAATGAAGATTTTATTCATTAATGTCTACTGATGGTGATTCAAATGATTTGATGTTTTTAGGCTCTTAAGCCTTTAATTCTTCCAAAGATTCTACTCGTTAATGATATTTTTGATCCCTATGCCATTGATGATGATTATAGCCTTTGTGCTTTTGATGGTTGATTATGGCTCTTACGCTGTTGGTTTTGATTATAGGCTTTTACGCCTTTGGATGTTGATTTGAGCTCTAATGCTTTTGATGCTGATTTAGGCTCTAACGCCTTTGGATGTTGATTTGAGCTTTAACGCCTTCGATGATCAATATGGCTTCAGTGCCCCTCTTTGGTTCTCATTGTCTTTCTGATGATAATGGGCATGGTATGGATTAATACCTCCCCGTATACCTTTCTGACGACCTATACCAAAAAGAGGATTTGTTTCGTCACGAGGAATGGTATGGATTGTTACCTCCCCGTGGGAATGGGTGTGGCTGTTTCCCCTCATTACTTATTCCCGTGAAGCATGGATTACTTCATGGGCTGACAGTCAGGGAGAAAGCATTGGGGATAGATTTTTCCTCAGTTTCTCTTAAGGCCTGACGGGATGGGTGTCTTCATCCAACACCTCCGTTTTCTCTACTAGACTTGAGATGATTACTATAATTATTATTATTATTATTATTATTATTATTTAGAGGAGTGTAGTTGTTTGAACACTAATATACTACCTCAAAAGGACAGTACACCATGAAAGTGTATAACCCACTTTCACTATGTAGTTACCAACAGCTTTAGGGAATAATGATGAGTTGTGGTTTGGAGGGCTTAGATAGAATTTGTTAAAGGATGAGTATGATGAATACCATCTTTAACCTTTGAAGAATCTATTCCAAAGCTTCGGTCATAAAAGCTTAAAGGAGTTGTAGTGAAAGATGCCTTTCTCTTGACAAAATCCAATATTTTCTCTCTAAAAGTCGGTTATAAAACAGTTATGACAGACGTACAAGTTGGTTATGATTTCCCCCCCCCCCCCTTGTTTTAACAAGAATTTCTTCAGATAAAGAATTCCCCCTGCTTTAACCAGAGAAACAAGTTTTGCAGAGAGAGAGTAAGGGATTTGTCGAAGATAAGTCATCTTTCACCATTATTCTTCATTGTTCTTTCTTCTCTCCCTCTGAATCACTTTCTTTTTTCCTCCCTTTCTTCCTTGTGATTTGATATTTTGTTCTTTGAATCATTTCTTTCAAAATAACTCAATATGGAACCGGCTAGATAACAGATTTAGGCCGAATTGCGGTTGCAGTGAATCCCATCAAAACTCAAAATCAAAATCACACTTCTTCAGTTTGGTAGTGTTGAAATCAGCCATGTGCCCAGAGAAAGAAATAGGGCCGCTGATTTCCTTGCTAAAATGTGCCCATCTCTTAGTGAATTGTCGTTAATTCCTTCTTGTTTTCCTACTGCCTTTTCCTCTATTGTCTTGAATGATGCCTCAGGTTGTAGATATGTAAGAGGTAGCTGACCCTGGGTTGGGTTGGGTTGGGTTGGGTTGGTCTTGGTTGGTTTGGTGGTATGTTTGGTCTTGATGTTTTCAGGTAGGGGTCTGCCTAACCCCAGCTATCCAATGCCAAAAAAACAAAAAAGTCATGAAGCTTTTAATGGCTGTACAAACGGAAGAAAAATTTGTGTTTCTTTCAAACTGATCACCAAAAAAGTAGGCTTTTTCTATTCTTTTCTTTTCCTTTACCTTTTTTCCTTTGAAACGGATGCGGCCTTAGGGCAATAATGTCTAGGATTTTGAAATACTCTAAGGCTGTGTTCTTTTGTCTGTGTTTTTATAGATTCAGAACTCTACAAGTTCCGGGATAACCCATAGATAAATGATGCCGAGTACCCAAAAAAAAAATTACACTGATGACCAAAACAATTTTCTTAGGGGAGTTCTAGCCACATTTCCCTTCTTTTGCACTCTCCCCTCTTTTGGGCAACAGGACAAGATTTTTGTATTAGGTGCTTGTGATGCTCACAACAACATTCTTGTCTTTTTTTTGTCCTTTATCCTGAATGGAGAGAGTGAAATAGGGGGAGTGTGAGTAGCAAAATCCATTTACTTAATAAACAAAATCCTCCTACAGTAACAGCATGTTACTGTCGCAACACATGTCTCATTAACTCTAGTTGGTCACCATTAATAAAAAGGCTTAATGTTAACCCTACTTGGTCTTTAGAGAAAAAAAATCTAACTGTACAAGGTTGTGGATGCATGTCATGATTGTTGCACCGACCAGACGAGACAGAGACGTGTTGAGACACAGGATCTGAAGGGTTTACTTAACAGAATTACCTGACTAATTGAAGCAGAATTACCTGACTATTTGACTATTGAATTTTCTGAATGTAGTTGGGAATGGGGAGTGCTCTAGAGACGCTTTGTGGGCAAGCATTTGGAGCAGGGAAGCTTAGGATGTTGGGTGTGTACATGCAAAGATCATGGATCATTTTGGTCTGCACTTCTCTGCTTTTGGTTCCCATTTACGTCTTCTCTCCTCCTATTCTCAAGCTCTTCGGTCTCACCACTGAGATTGCTGATGCCACTGGTCAGTCATTGTTTTCCCAATGACTCCATTAATGTACCACTTCATGAACATTCTTAACTTTTCAAGTCCGACGCAGGGAAGTTCGCCTTATGGATGCTTCCGCAGTTGTTCGCATATGCCTTGAATTTTCCAATACAGAAGTTCTTGCAAGCTCAGAGGAAAGTTATGGTAATGGCTTGGGTCTCGGTCGTGGTACTGGTTTTACATGTGTTATTTAGCTGGTTGCTTATTTTGAAGCTTGGATGGGGCTTGGTCGGAGCAGCCGTGACACTTAATTTGTCATGGTGGCTTATCATTTTCGGGCAATTATTCTACATTTTCCTATGGAAATCCGATGGTGCTTGGACTGGTTTCTCATCCCTAGCATTTTCAGACCTGTATGGATTTGTTAAGCTTTCTTTGGCTTCTGCTGTAATGTTATGGTAAGTTCAGAATTCTCTCTCTCTCTCTCTCTGTTTCTCGCACACACACACATATACATATATGTGATACTAATTCTATTGCATATATGACTTGGCAGCTTGGAGTTTTGGTACTTGATGATACTAATAGTAATAACTGGTCATCTAAAGAACCCTTTGGTACCAGTTGATGCCATCTCTATCTGGTAGAATTCTCAACCATTCCCACCTTCATGATTAGATGTTTTACTCTAATACAAATGATTTATTGTAGCAACTCCTACATAACTAGTTACTAATGAATCAATTGGACATTTGGACCTTATGCGCGGCTTGTTGTGCAAAGTGTCTTGCATTAAGCTAGATTCGACTTTAGTACTACACACCCGGTGTTTTTGACTGGGTATATAAAATAACATTCGGTAGAGGGTTTTCTATTCTATAGAGAACAAGTTTTTATGAGAGACTACGAGAGAGTAATCTCTTTGCTTTTCACTAGTAAAGAAGGCGACCTCTCGGTGGACATAGCCCACACTGGGTGAACCACGTAAATCCTGTGTTTCTGTTTTTTCTATTTGCAGGTTATTTCACTACAGTCTTTTGTTTTCAATTCGGAAGTGAAAGATGAATCTCAAAGTAATTTCTTAAATTGATGGTTTTCATTGATTTAAGTGGCCTATAACATTGATAACTGATTAAACACCTGAACTTATGTGGTCTAGAACACTGGTAAGTGATTACTAAACTATATTATTTGATGTTTTGCCTTTGCAGCATGAACATAAATGGATGGGATGCGATGATTGCAATCGGATTCAATGCTGCCATAAGGTCATATGCACTCCCTACATTATTTCTCTTATTTTCCTTCATACCCACATACTAATAAATCAAATGAAGAAATAAACTTATTATTACTTCTGATTGGAGAAATATGGAATTCCTTTTATGAATTATAACAAACAAAAAATTCCCTTAAACATTTCAGTGTGAGAGTATCAAATGAACTTGGAGCTGGAAATGCTCGAGCAGCGAAATTTGCAGTTGTGGTGGTTTCTGTTACGTCTGTTACCATAGGAGTGGTTTGTATGGTCTTAGTCCTCACAACAAGAGACAGTTTCCCTTTCCTTTTTACCAACAACATCGACGTTGCGAAGGAAGTTACAAACCTTGCGATCTTGCTAGGATTCACTGTCCTTCTAAATAGCCTCCAACCAGTCTTGTCTGGTAAGTATGAAAGGAGCTTGAATTTATACAATAAAATAATGCATTATTTGCATAAATATAGCACCTCCATGGCACAATGAATTAAGAAGTTCTTGCGACGTGATATGCCTTTTCTTTTTTAGTTTTCCTTACTTTGTATGATTTTTCATATCAGAAAGCCAAGGACCTCAGTCACATAGGCCTTCTTTTTTTTTAAAGCCGCCTAGTAGAGACTGAGGGGTTTGGCAGACCCCTACCTGTTTATTGGATTGATTAAAGAGAATACGAGCAAAGATCAAGGGGGACATAAAACCAAAACTCCTAGACCAATAAAAATTACATAGTTCAAATGTTACCAAAATCCAAATAATCCATTCTTAAGATTCCTCTTCTGAAACAGGGGACTTCCTCAACAGAATTAAAAATATCTGAACTCTGGGTTAGGCAAGCCCTAAACATAGGCCTTGCATATTTGCATATAAACAACATAGCCATGCATACAAGCAGGGAATTGGTAATCCGCCATTTCATGGACTACCAAATTATACTGAGTTAACTGTCCAAATTAGCACTAAACCAATGTGTATTAATGTTTTCTTAGTTTAGCATCAAACTTTGGTTTTATTGTTTTCATTTCCTGAATTTTCACAGGGGTTGCTGTTGGAGCTGGATGGCAATCTCTCGTTGCATATATCAACATTGGATGCTACTATATTGTTGGGTTACCCGCTGGCATACTTTTGGGGTTTAAATTTGATTTTGGGGTTGAGGTAAAGTACTAGTTTTACTAAGATCTTATTCTTATTTACACTTTTGCGAGACTTATAAAGTCCAACACTTTGCAAGTTTTGTCAATGGACAATATGCACTTTCTTTTAAGAACTAGATGTATGATGCTTTTCATCTATTCGGTTGCAATTCCCGTAAGACTTTAAATGTAGCAAAATGAATGATTTCAATTCTCGTAAAAAAAAAAGGGTAAAACTTGAAATCTCACGATGGTTAGAATTAATCTTGTTATAAACCTTGACAAAATGACTTAAATTTCCAGCCAACTACCATGACGAAGTGTAAAGTGCCAAGCTTTACAAGTCTCAACAAAAGAATGGACCCTTAATATACTAAATTGTCTTATTTGCAGGGTATTTGGGGAGGGATGATTGGTGGCATTCTTTTGCAAACCATAATCTTAGTGGTGGTTACTTCATGCACTGACTGGAATAAGGAGGTCAGGATCAAACTCTTTCTGTTTTCTCTTCCACCAAGATTATTTCCATCAGTTACAGAGGACCTATGCTAATTTAATCTTACTAATAAACCAGTGTTGTTCTTACTAGTAATTGGATAACTAAATTTGCAGGCTGGAGAAGCTGAGAACCGTGTTAGGAACTGGGGAGGATCAGTAGGAGAGGATTGATATGCAAATTGATGTCGATTCGTTTAGAACTACACTGACTATTGGCTTCTAATCTACAAAATAAGTGAAGATCTAAGGCGGAAATGTTAGTTATGAGTTGGGTCAATCCTATGCATGTCATAGTGCTTGAATTTTGGCAATTTTGTTATTTTAGATGTAACAATGATACTCTCTTTTTTTTCCGAAGACGACATTTCAGAGGATCAAGTTATAAATAGCTAAGATTATAGATCAAGTTCAGCAAGTAAATTACCATCAGTAGCTTTGAAATTTTTTATTAGTTTTTTTTTTGGTTGCGAATTTTTAACCAGTTTAAGTTACAGTTGATGCAGATATATAAATCTGGAGCTATGGGATAAAAATGGAAATGCTTGGTTGCCAAGAATGAATAAGCTGTGACAAGTAATATGCAGCCAAGTTGGATAGTGATATTCAGCCATTTGGACTGGCAAAGACGATACGTTAACCATCGGTCAGTCAAGTGATGTCTAGTTCATCTTGCTCCAATGGTGGGGTGTGGCCTCTCTCAAGTGAGAGGTCTTGAGATCTAATTTCACCGAGGGATGATTTGCAAGAGCTCCAATCCTCGAGCTATTTGCAAGAGCTCCAATCCTCGAGCTAACCACTGGCCACTAACCGTAGATAAATAATATCTGAACCCAAAAAAAAAGGACCAATCCACCAAGTATCTGAAATGTTGGCAAATAGGGCCATACTAGTGTAGCCCCTATTTTTTTCATTACTGAAAACTTAATGTTTATTGCCTGACAACAAATATGGCTTTTGCCAATATCTGAAATGTAGACAAACAGGGCCATAGTAGTGATCCGGTCATGTTACATATGTACATGACCCGACTTTAGGGTTGCACTCAAGCCAAGCTAGCTCATGGACTTGACTCAGCTTAGTTCGCTTGAGCCAAGCTCAAGCTGTGCATCAAGTCAAGCTTTTATGAGCTCAAATGTCAAAACAAGTCAAGCTCAAGCTAGACCATGTATAATTATTCGCTTTCATCTCTACTTTTAGATGTCTGCTTCTATCATCTCTATGATTTTCTCATCTGTTACTTCTGCGTGTCTATCTTCATCAGGCATACAAATACAGGGAGGTATCAAGCTTATCTTTGTTTGTGATTTCATTGTTTTTGGTTATGGGTTTTGTTATTTTATGGTCTGATGATATTTTATGATTGGTCATGATCTCTGTAAATACAACGTTCGCTTGCCAATTTTGTCGCTGCTTAGTTTACTTGAGTAAGCTGATTCTGCTAGATAAACCCTCTTCCGTTTAAAAAAGATATTCATCAATCCTCACGGTGGATGTTTTCTGCTAAAATTAGTCATATGTAACCCTTTGTTTGTGCATCTTAGCATTTTTCCTTCCTCTGTTATCCATGTAATGTTTGTTCATCTAATATGCGAGGTGGGTATATCAATGCAAGAACATATGATTGTGGTAGGGACTTTTACTTTTGGGAAATGCTAGCATCACTTTTAGATATGATTTCAGGTCTTGTACTTTTTGATGAAAAATTACATTGATAAAGGTATATCTCTGTTTTTTTTTTATAGGTTAATAGTTTAGGTCAGTAGAAATGTGGGCCTCTCAAATCTCAATTGATACTCTAAACAAACTTAAACTCGAGTCCTCCTCCAATAAAGAAATAGGTCTCTTACCACTAGAGCAAACGCTCTAACATTTCTTCCGTGAGTTAAAATGGTATTTTACAGCTCTTCATTTTCCTGAGAACGGGTTTTTTTCCCTATATACTGTAGAGACACAAATCTTACATGTCTTGTAATTCGTGCATATGAAATAAAGAACTTTGATTCTTGTGCAAAACAAAATTTAGTTATTAATCGAATTGTAAAAAATGTAAAAAAGTTCGAGTGTACGGGGTCATTCTGTTGTCTATAACAAGGTTAAGGTATTTATTTTCTAACCTCTATGAGTCTAGGGTTCTAATGTTGGGTTTTCGGTACTACCCAATAGTATTGGGGTTCTCTCTTAAATTCATCCAACTTGGCGGGATGTTTTGACCTTGAAGGACTTCAAATTAGGACATCTCTATTTCACAAGAAATTGTTCTCCTTCGAATAACGTTTTCAATGCATCTTGAATCGTCTAATTCTGATAATTGATTCAAAAATTACGGGTCATTTACCAGAACAAGGTTCCACATCAGGATAAAATATATGGTGCAGATCGATTGGCCAATCAGCGCCAATCAATCGGCGACGGTAGGGATCGATTGACCAAACTCGCCGATCAATCGGTGAGGGCTGAAATTTGTGTGAAAAATGTTGAGTTACGACTTATTTTAATATTTTGGGATCCCCAACTCTATAAATACCCCTTTAACTCGTGAGTTAGGGTTTTCATAGCCTCCTAAACCTAAAAGATAGAGAGAATAGAAAATTCTAAGAATCGTTGTAAAAAGATTTAATGGGAGAAGAAGGAAAGGTTGAAGATCGAGATCCAAGCCCCTTCTCAAGCGAGGTATCGTAGGGAAACGATCAAGGAATGTATTATGCACTGTTTTAGCTAATGATTGCTATAAGATTAAGTATTTCCAAGACATGAATATGTGTTTATGTACTATGCATTGTCTAACCTAATAATATCTCTAAGAGTTTGTATGAAATCAAGATATAGGGTTGTTTATAAGTTTAGATGATTTGATCAAGCATTTTATGATGTGTTATTGCATGATTTGAAGATAAGTATTCAAGGAAAAAATCTAAAGAATGGATTGTTATGATTATGATACCGATTTCATAAATAGAATGATGGTTTTCTATATTTTGTGATTGAATGAGTAGGATGTGAATAACCTTGTTAATATTATGATTTATGCTTGAAACAAGAAGAATGGGAATAATCTTGGAATTTTGATGAATTATAAATAATGCTAGAAATTGGTAATTTCTATTGATGCTATGAATTAACATTGTCAATTTTTAAACCTTCCTTTTATATTGTGAATTATTTTTCATAAATGAGTAAGATTTTAATGTGATTTTCACATATTATTCATATGAAATTATGCATATTTATTGATTGATTAAATTTCGGATAGGTGAATATTTAGAGGATGATATCAACATCCCGAATCCCCTAACCTTAGTTATATGAGTGGCTTTGGTGGGATTCAATGTTTTGATATCGAAATCTATGGGATAACCTAGATAATGGTTAATTATTGCAGGATCAAGCACAAGTCTCACGGTATGATAATTGTTAAGCCCTCACAATTCATGAGTCTACATGAACTAATAAGACTTGTAACACCCTGGTTGCGAGGACCGGATATGTAACAAACATGGAAAAATGTGGTGAACAAGAATCACTCAACAAGCATGATAACATATAGTGAACAAAAAGACCTAACAAGCATGACAATATATGGTGATATGAATGGTATAACAAGCATGGTAACATGTAGTTACAAGGAAATCTAAGAAGAATCGACATGCATCTCATAAGTCTGCACATGTTAAGAGTTTGGTTATATGTCTTGCATGATAATATGTTTTCATGTTTTCCGCACAAGAACTGTAAGATATATGATTTAGGTTAACTTATGAGCATGTAAATATGTTATGATATGTTGTTAGACTTTGCATACACTAAGCTTTCGTTTGCTCAGTCGTACTTTTTATGTCGATAGTTTCAGGAGGGTCCGACATCTGTGCTCCACCACCTTTGATAGAAGAGGAGTATACAAAAAAGCAGAAAGGTGATTTCCAGGAAGAGGAAGTCAAAATGAATTAATTTCCTATTATTGAGTCTAGATGATTAGTTGTTTATTTTAGTTTATTTAAGGGATGTAATAAGACAATTTTGGATTATTTGTTTAGATTTATTTCCAGTCATTGATCATGTTTAATGATCAGGTTCACTTGATATTTATGATTGGTCGGATAGGTTTGATTTAATTATTGGAATTATTATTATTGTTTGAAATTAATGATTATGAGAAATTTCCAAGTTCGTCTTTTAGTATGCTTTTAAATGCTATTGAATGGATTAGGTCAAGTAAGTCACGTGCCAAAGTTCCATATTCTCATAGAGGGGATTTTGGGGCGTGACATATACACTCAAGGTTTATTTGGGAGCCTATATACACCCCTTTTTAAGAGCTTTGCTTTTTTACACCCATATTTTTGGCTGACATAATTGCCCTTGTCCCTCTCATAAAAAAAAAACTTTTGAAGGGTTTTCATAATCCTCATTTTCATTTTCCTCCCCCCCCCCCCCACAGTCCACACCCGCTCCCTAAAAAATCACAAAATGAAATGATGGAAAATCGCAATAAAAAATCACTTTTCTTAAAATTCTTACCGCAATGAATGGGAATTGTCAAGGAGCGATCAATACAGGATTTCCGTATATCTATCTTGTTTTTGGTTATGCAAGTTGGGATTTGAAGAATTCTTCAAATTTGGGATTTACAAAATCTAGGATTTGAAGAATTTGAATTTACAAAATCTGTAATGGAAGGAAAAATATCTGGAAAAGATGGTTTGCAGCCATATCATTTCTTCATATATTTTTTAAAAAAAATTAAGAACAACCCCCCAATGTTTGGGGCAAACACAGAATCTTTGGAAAGTGAGAATTATAAATGGAGAAGAAAACAATGGTGTTCTCTTGACACACTCCAAAGGCCTCATTTTCCCCTTTCGCAACTCTCCTAACGAAATGCATAAAGGATTATAAATGGAAAGTGAAGAGAACAACAGTGTTAAAACGAACGACTCTTCACCAATGTTTTAAAACCCGAAAACTCGACTTGACTCGGAAACTTACCGAGTAGAGTCAACTTGGAAACTCTGGCAAAACTCATCCAAGTAATGACACTTAAAACTCAGTTTAAAACTAATGATAAATCATGCCTAAAATGAGATTTATAATTCAATATATACTAAACACCCCCCTTTTGTTTCGTATTTATACTTAAGAGTGGACAGGACATCTTAAAAAAAAAAAAACATAATTTAGTTACTCAAATAGGCGTTTACTCGATTTTTTGTTTTACGAAAAAAAGTACAAGACTCAGGCGAGTTAGGACAAGTCAGGGCGAGTTTCTCAATTTTCAGTGTCAAAACCGACTTTTACCTCAAACTCGACTCAAAACCTAACCGAGTCGAGTCAACTCGGCTGGGTTTCAAGTCGACTCGCCAAGTTTTAATACTATGCTCTTCACCCATTCGATCCCAGCAAGAAGAAGATGTCATCTCTTCCTCCGATGATTCCCTTCCGGCAATTTCATAATCTCCATCTAAAGTGTTCATTGCCATCTGAAATATAGGAGGCACTTACTAGTGGTGGGAGTTTGTGGCATGAGAAGTGACGACCAGAAATAATGGCGGCAAGGTGATGGCATAAATGAGGAAGAGAGTGAGAAAGAGGATTACCAAAATACTTAAAAGAGTTTCTTTTAATAAGAGTGATAAGGGCAATTATGTCATCAAAAAAGACTGGGTGTAGAAAAGTAAAGCCCTCAAAAGCAATTGTATATAGGGCCCTCTACTAAACCTTGGGTGTATCTTGGGAAAAACCCATGTTACATCTTGGACATTTAATATAGGCCCATTTGGAGTTACGGATCACCCTTTAATCCCTGAATAAAGGTGTCTTCTAAGCTTCCCATCATCTTTCCGGACTAGGGGTGTCAACAGCCAAATTGGAACCTCAAAAATCTCTTTCAAACAAGTCGGGCTAGGATCAATACTATTCAAAAATGACAAAACCTCATGCCCAAGCCTGGCCCATTGACATCCCTATTTTGAACCCCCAACATCAACAAGTCATTTAGCTAAAAAGAATAGGCATTTATGTAACGACCCATAATTTCAATATAATAATTTTTGGGGTTTATTGATACTTAATTGAGATGAATCGTACTAAATTAATTACCACTAGATCAGTGTTTGATAAATTTGTGGGAATTGAGTTTTCATTCGGGATTGTGTTATCATAGGTAAAATTCAGTGTTTTTTCAAGAAAATCGTCCACAGCATGCCGGTCGGCTATCTGGACGATTACCTGTCATGCCGGCTCCGTCATGTATCCATTCGCGAGACCGCAGGGATTCCCTATGTAAGAAAACTAGGAAATCTGCGGGATTTGAAATTCAGTCGATACTCAATATTTACTGAGTTTCCCAATATAAATCTTCAAAACTCACACATCGTGTGTCAGTCGACTGTCTGGACGACTGTCTGTCGTCTCGGATATTTAACAACTCAAACCGCAAAATTGCGGTGTGTTTAGTGTCCAAAATCAGAAAATTGTGAGTTTTGCAGTTTTCTTCCGGACTTACTTTCTACTGTCAAAACTCAATATTTTTTCTCAAAATTCACACAGCGGGTGTCAGATTGTCCCTAGTATGGTCACTTGTCGCTTCATCACCATCGCACGTCGTTTCATAGAGTTATGAAGGACATACGTGTGAAAAAATGGGAAAAAAGAGTCAAGCCGGTCAAATTAGTCAAACACCCCGGCATCGAGGCACATGGCCTTCACATAGGTCGTGCGACGTGACGCCACCTAGGCAAGGGTGTTGCCTATATAAGGAGGGGATCCTTCCTTTCATTCTCATTTCTTCCTCCCTTTGCGGAAGCTCTGGTCAAGCTAATCTAGAGAGAGAAAAAGGAGAGAGAAAGGAAGGGATAGAAAGAAGAGGAGCTCTCTACCTTGGGGTTTCTCAACGTTCCCGACACGTTGGCGATGTCCGTTTTCCTCCCCGGAGCCTCGATTTACATGTAGAGAGAGATTAGAGGGAGGGTAGAGAGAGAAGGTTTACCCTAAGGTTCTTCGACGTCCCGAACGCATTGGCGACTTTCATTTTACTATCCGGGGCTTTTTTGTGCGCGTAGGAGGTAAAATCTATTTCCCTATCTTCTATTTTTCCTATTAAATTTGATTTTTGTATATAGAATGGTATGCGTGATGATGTGTGGATGAAAAAGGGTCGGAGACCTGACATGTGATACATGGAATGGATGAGGATGTGTGGAAATTGAGTAGAGGGGCGGAGCCCTCGATTTCGAGCTGAATAGCTCAGAATTTTGGCTTACATGGAATAATTTGTGACGATGTGTGAATGAAAAAGCATCGGAGACCCAATATTATGTGTATGGAATGGATGGGGATGCGTGAAAAATGAGCAGAGGTGCGTAGACCTTGGTTTCGGGCTAAAGAACTCAAAATTTAGACTCAATGACTGTTCGATACATAATTTGTTGACTTTGAATAACATATATGTATAATGTGATGATTATTGGAATTTGGTAGGAGTAATGGACAAACTCATCGGCCCGGATATGTTCTCTAGCAGGACAATCTTGTATGATATGATGTTGTTTGGATGTGGTAAGGCGATGAAAGGGGTTCATCGGCTAGTTAATGTTCCACATCAGGACTGTGTACCCTCAGACTTGGTCCACGGGCGGGAGGCCCAATGTATTCAATTAATCAAGCAAGGATTTGAGTAATTGGGGATTTTCTATGGTTAGAAGACCTAACCTGTGTGAAATGTTATTTGTGGTCCCTCTTTTGCTTATTAAAAGTCAGGGTTCCTCCGTGACTGATAGTCAGGAGAGTTAGGATAACATTGGGCCAATGGGCCTAGGGTTGATTGGGGTCTAGGGAACCAGTGATGTATTTAGTTTACAAACTCAATGATGTTACCTTGAGGGAGCATTGGCCTATGTCGTCAGGTCTGCACCCAATAAAGGATGTGATGACCTATGATGGTTCCCTTTAGGGGGCGGAGCCACATGGGGCCCAAGGGGGGCTGAAGCCCCCCTGAAATTTTGAAAAAAAAAAAACCCCTTTTGTAAAACTAGGGGTGCAACATAGGAAAGGGGCGGTGCCGGGGCGACGGGGGACTCTAGCCCCCCCTAAACTTCCGAAAGAAAAATATATTCTTTATAAACGGATACAAACAAATGTGCTGACCCACAAACTTGACACTCAAAAAAAAAAAATTCGAGGGATCCGCCCCTGAACCCCCATTGTTAGCCTCCTGCAAGAGATTCCTGGCTTCGCCCCTAGTTCCCTTAAAGGATGATGTTTTATAGGGGTAGGTACATCCCAATAGAGATTGGATTAAACGTTGTACTGTTAGAAGTGTTGTACCTGACATGATTTGATATTATAGGTATTTTGCCTAACAATGGTACCGTCAGAGGTGTTTTGCCTGATAGGGTTATACTGTCAGAGGTGTTTTACCTGACAGAGTTATATTGTCAGAAGTGTTCCTAGTAGTCAGGTGTTTCCTAGTGGTCAGGTGTTTCCTGTTATTCAAAGGTGCGTCCCTAGCATGTCAGATGAGTTTCTTTTCCTAGTAGGTCGGATGAGTTTCCAGACTATCAAATGGGTATCCTGGCGATCAGATGTGTATCCTGGTTATCAGATGTGTTATCTGACAATGGTGTTATGTCAGAGGTGTTATGCCTGGCAGAGTGATATGTCAGATGTGTTCCTAATGGATAGGTGTTTCTTGTTAGTTAGAGGTGTGTCTCTGGCATGTCAGATGAGTTTCTTTTCTTGGCAAGTTGGATTGGTTTCTTGGCTATCAGATATGTATCCTGACGATCAAATGTGTATCCTGACAATCAGATGTGTTTCTTGACAAATGTAGTAGTATGAGCCGGAGTTCCCACAGTGGGAAAATATAAAGTGATATGTCAGAGGTGTTATTCCTAACAGTCATTGGGTGAATGTCCGAGTTATGTGTGGAATATACGATTGGCATGCCCAAGAATTGGTCATAATCGGGAGAAGTCACGATTGGTTGATAATTGAGTTTGTGGATTCAGGGATAGAGGTTGTACACGGGCGAAGGCCTATCGATCCAATCTGTGGACTCAAGGATAGAGCGTGAGCAGTTATCTGAAACGGTAACCTAGTGTTGTGGACAATAATTGGATAAACTTGACAATGGAAAACACTTGGAAGTTGGGAACCTTTGATGACTGTTACTATGTGAAAAATAGTCTAGATAGACTCTAGATTTTACTAGGCTCTATAGCTCACCCCTCATTTTATGTCTTCTAAAGCGGTTACTGATTGGTAAGGAGTTACGCTTGATAGAGTTTGGAAAGTATACCGGCACAATTATGACATCAAAAGTAAAGGCTACTGTAGCCAGTGAGGTAATGCATTTGCTTATGATGAATTATTGTGATGACCAGTTGTTATTGTTTATCTAAGCTCATAAGAAAATTTTGAAAATTCCCATATTTTCACGGGTAAAGTCTTTCGCATGCGTAGTATGACGAACGGGCATGCATCTCGGAACATGATTCCCTAAATCACGGATTCGGGGCGTCACAATTTATGTCATTTTAACTACATAAACCACTCCCCGTGTTTTGTCTCTCAAAGACTCGAACAACACAAGAGAGAGGGAAGCTTAAACAAAGTGTGTCCATTCATTTTGATTCTCTGTTGGCGATTCAGTGTATCGAGTATAAATTGCTTGGCCGTGGGAAGCTCTGCAGCTTCTATACGATATTCAGGAGATGGCGGCTCTTTTTTATATTATATTACTTGGTCCCATGTATACAGGGAAACTAATAGGGTCGCTGATTATCCAGCAGGAATGTATTTAGAAACTGATGTTCTTTTTTTGTCTCCCGACCTGTTCCCTAACGACTTTGCTCTTTTAATTGACGAGGATGCTAGGGGGTGTAGATATGCTCGTGTGTAACCCCCCCCCCCCCCCCCCCCCCCCCTCCCTTTTTCATTTTCTTTAATACAACTTTTTCTTCCAAAAAAAACACAAGAGAGAGGGAACCGAGATAGTTATTACTATAACTAGCGTGGCACCAAGGTACTAACCCTTTGGCCTTTATTCTTCATGGTATTTAGGGTTGTTCTTCTAGGTTTTTTTTTTTTTTTTTGGGTATTGGGTTTGTTCTTTTGTTAGGAGGTGCATTTTTAGTGTATTTGAAATATTATAGTTTTCAAATTCTCAACATCAGTGTTACAAGTTATGATTGTGGTTTTAATTTAGAAATTTCGGAAAGTAAAAAAAATGTTAATCTAGATTAAGGAGAATATGAAGAGACCGACAAAGACTTGCAATGACTTGTTTTTGCTTATTAGAATGGTTAGGAAGCATGAAACAAGTACAAATCCGCTTTAAATTTAGGACATGTGTTTCCTGTGGATTTGATTTGTCTTTGGTAATGCATGTATGTTGGAAAGGAAAAAAAAATGAGCTGCGGCATTGGGAAATGCAGGGATGTACACTGGGAAGGGAAATAGTTAACGTACCTGGGAAATGGATTTTAAAATCCAAGGTTGGACCTCATTGGTCCATCCCCCCCCCCCTGGGTATTTATGAGGGGGGCATGGACCAATGAGGTCCAGCCTTGGATTTTAAAATCCATTTCCCAAGTATGCTAATCACTGCTCCATTAGGAAACATGTGGAAAATAAATTTCCCGCAGAGTTTTTATTGCCTTGTGTCTCAATATCATTCCTTACCCATTTCACATCCTTCTCATACGATTCCATTTTTCATATTTAGTTATTTTTTGTTGGATATTACTGTTTGTCATTGTTGTGAACAATGAGGTGGAGGTGTTATTGTGTAAGGTAGTATTGTTTTTGTGTGTTGGTTTTAAAACAAGTTTTGCCTTATAGCTTTAGTCCCACGTCGAGAAGAGAAAAGGTTGAAGTGAGGCTCATAACCTCTAGCACTTTCTTATATGGGTCATCATAAGTGAGTGGGCTTGGCTATCACGCATGTGGGAGGCCCAAGGGGTAGCCCAAGGGCTCCCAATGGAAAAATATCAAAGACACATGCACGACCAGCCGGGTCGGGCCAAGAGTAATATTTTCTATTGGCTCTTGAATTTCTTTTAGTGTAATCTTTTTTTACCGTTTTATTACCATTGGATTTGGGTTAAACCACAACTTAATATTAACTAAATCAAATTTAATACTCTTTAAGACCTTTTCCGTTTTGGTTTGGAGAGCTCCTTTTCTGGTCTTCCCTTCTATATTAAGGGTTTGTTCTTCTCTATAAATAATACTTAAAACATATCTTCTGAACTCTCTATATTCTTTGTTATCTGGTCAGTTTTCAAGTTGCTACAGTCGAGTTTGTTGAGACCAGAGGAAGGAAATTAAACCCCTCCTGGAATAGATCGTTGAATCCTGGAGGTGTCTGCCATTAATCTTAAAATCATCATGAATTAAGGAGAACCTGTAGGAGGCGAATTTCACCTTAAGGACAATGTGTACAACACATGCCTTGATCTTCTAACGTTGATAAGTTTTTGTTACTGTATCATTTCTCTTATAGATTTTGCAAACTGAGGTGCAGCATTCTACATATTCGATACTAGGGGTGTCAATAAGCTGCACTGGGTATTGCTTGAGCTCAGTTCGTTGAATGTTTCATGTTTCTCGGGCTCAGCTCGAGCTCAAAAAGGACAACTCGGGCTCGGCTCATCTACAAATCGTTGAGCTTGAGATCAATTCGATAAGCTCTAGTGTCAGCAAAAATAAATATTCGGCCATCAGGGTTAAACACTTAGGCAACAAAAAACAACCATTACGTCAATGTTACTACTGTAAAACACTAGAGCTTGGGTTTTAGTTGTTACTACAAACAACAATCAGAATCGATTATGTGACTGCTTACTTGAAGAGGAGGAAGAAGAAGAAATATATTAGGGCAAAGATATACAAATTTAAAACTAATCTGTGTTACAGAATCCAAAAATGAACCAAGAAAAATTAGGGAAAGCGAGATGAACTAAAAGTTAAAAATAATAATTTGTAGGAATCACCATATCATTGAATCTCAAAAACGAACTAAGAAAGATTAGGGCAAAGAGAGATGAACTAAAAATTAGAAAAGATGATTTGTAGGAATCACCATGCCACAAAAACTTTCATATTTATGATGAGAGAGAGAAATTCATTCCTTGAAGAAAATCATCACTAAATTTGTAAACACCACACCAATTACTGATAGCTTCCTAGATCTTTAAGCTAGAACAACATACTGATAAGATCCAAGGGATTCTATCAAGAGAATCAGGAAATAGAACAAGAAAATAAGAAAACAAAGAAGGGGGGTGATCACTTCGAGGGGATCAGGCCTCCATTATATTTGCTTCAAGCAAAGATGATTTTCCTTGATGATTTAGCCATACGGCATCTACATCTTTTTATAGGAGAAAATCAAACTAAATATAGAAATAGGAATCAATCTAAATATGGAAATAGGAAATCATAGTAACCAAGGGGAAGGTTCGAGAATCGCCAATGGAGGAAGGTTCGAGAATCCTATCATTCCCCCACCCTTAAAGACAACCTTGCCCTCAAGGTTGAGTATCAATGAAATCAAGAAATCACTCCTTGATTGTTTCATAAGGTTCCCACGTGGCATCTTCTTGGGACATATGCTCCCACTGGACAAGAATGTCGACGACAGCCTGATTATGACGTTTGACGAGCAGACAATCTAAAATGGTAGAGGGCTGTGCGCGGACCTCTCCCATAGCAGTAATGTCTGGCAAATGATGTTGAGGAAATATATGCTCACCCAACATTTTTTTCAGGCAGGAAACATGGAAGACTAGATGAATCTTGGAGTCCGGTGGAAGGTCGAGACGATATGCGACAGGACCAATGCACTCCAGTACTTTATACGGCCCATAGAAACGAGGTGATAGCTTCATGGATGACCGCACCTGGATAGAGATTTGGTGGTAAGGTTGCAGACGGAGAAATACCCAATCACCAATGCTAAATTCTCGTTCACTCCTATGCTTATCAGCCTGATGCTTCATGCGAGACTGTGCGGCGGTAAGATTGTCCTTAAGAAGCCGCAAGATTTGAGTACGTTCTTGAAGAACACGGTCAAATTGATCCACCATTGACGAGCCTGGAGTATAAGTGGGGAGAATTGGGGAAGGTTGCCCGTAAACTGCTTCGAAGGGAGTCATTTTGGTAGTAGAGTGATAAGTGGTGTTATAGCACCATTCGGCCCATAGAAGCCATCATATCCATTCCTTGGGCTTATCTCCCGTGAAACAACGCAAGTAGTTCTCTAAACACCGGTTTACCACCTCAGTCTATCCATCAGTCTGGGGATGATAGGAGGTGCTCATCTTTAACATAGTGCCCTATAAACGAAAAAGCTCTTTCCAAAAGTTAGACGTGAAAATCTTATCACGATCGCTTACTATTGATTGGAGAACTCCATGCAATTTGACAATGTTGTCCATAAAGAGTTGGGCAATAGTCAAGGCCGTGTAGGGATGGCCAACGGGACAAAAGTGGGCATACTTCGTTAGGCGGTCCACCACAACAAAGATTGTGGTTTTACCATGGGAAGATAGTAAACCATCGAGATGTATGTCTAAGAGTCAGTTGGAATAGGCAATGGTTGTAGGGGTCCCGGGCTAGGTACGGTTTCACCCTTCTGTCGTTGACAAACTTCGCATTCAGCCACAAATTGTTTGACGTCACACTTTATCCATTTCCAATAGAATAGCCTGGAGATACGCTTATAGGTTCAGAGGAACCCAGAATGACCGGCACTAGGGCCCGCATGTAATTCCTGCAAAATAGTAGTTTTGTGAGTGGAGTGAGAGGCCAAAATAATGCGCCCTTTGTAGCAGAGATGGTCCACAGCTAATGAGTAACGTGAGACTGAGGAGGGATCATTGGTTAGTCTCTGAACAATCTTTTGGAGCTCAGGGTCATGTTGCTGCTCCTCCTTGATGAACTCAAGAGTAGACCATGTGGGAGTAGATATGCTATGGAGCTCAGCTTGCTCCAGGATGCGTGAGAGTGCATCTGCTACTAAATTCTCAACCCCTTTCTTGTAGACAATTTCATAGTCATACTCGAGCAATTTGGTTACCCAATTTTATTCTTCC
Organism: Tetracentron sinense; assembly: GCA_015143295.1. Taxonomy (NCBI): domain Eukaryota; kingdom Viridiplantae; phylum Streptophyta; class Magnoliopsida; order Trochodendrales; family Trochodendraceae; genus Tetracentron; species Tetracentron sinense. Next base: position 22,906,758 of record CM026574.1, read on the forward strand.
ATGGAAGAGATCCTTTGTTCCAACAAATATTTCAGGCTGCGATGATCAGTTCGGATTTGGAACCGACTACCAATCAAGTAAGGTTTCCATTTGGTAACAGCATGGACAACAGCTAGCATCTCCTTGTCGTAGATCGATATTTTGAGGTGTAATGGTGACAACGCCTTGCTGGTAAAAGCAAGGGGTCGATCCTCCTGCATAAGTACAACATCGATACCAACCCCCAAAGCATCGCTCTCAATGATGAAAGTTTTAGTGAAATCTAGCAAGGCGTGTGATTGTCTTGGCATGCTTGAGCTTGGTGAAGGCTTCTTTTATGGCCTCAGTCTATCAGAAGGCCTCCTTCTTGAGCAAGGCCGTTAATGGGGAACTTATCTTACAGTAATCTCGTACAAACTTACAATAATAGCCTGTCAAACCCAAGAAGCCTTGTAAATCCTTAACTGTCTTCGGAATTGGCCAATCTACCATAGCTTGAATCTTAGAGGGGTCCGGTGCGACACCGTCTTTGGAACAATGTGGCCAAGGTATTCCACCACGGGACTTGCAAAACTGCACTTGGACTTCTTCACAAAGAGAGAATGTTTTCGAAGCAAAGAAAATACAACTCGCAGATGACATAAATGATCATCAAGAGACGAGTTGTAGATGAGTATATCATTAAAGAAAGTTAAAACAAACTTACGTAAATATGGTCGAAAGATGTCATTCATAAGACTCTGAAAGGTTGATGGCACGTTGGTCAATCCAAAAGGCATTACCAATAATTTATAGTGACCATCATGAGTTCGAAAGGTGGTCTTTGGCACATCTTCATCATGAACTCGAATTTGATGGTAACCCAAGCGAAGATCCAACTTAGAGAAGTGTTGTGCTCCTCCCAATTCATCAAGTAACTCATCTATCACAGGAATATGATACTTATCTTTAACAGTGATATCGTTTAAAGCACGGTAGTTCCGCACATTCGTCATGATCCATCATTTTTGCGTACTAGTAATACCGGAGAAGAATAGGGACTGACGCTAGGTCTGATTAGGCCAGCATCCCGCATTTCCTGCACAATCCTTTCAATCTCTGTTTTTTGAAAGTGAGGGTAGCGGTACGGTTGCACATTGGTTGGTGCACTACCGAGCAAGAGGGGAATCCGGTGATCATGTGACCTTTGAGGCAAAAGGCCATTGGGTTCAGCAAAGAGATCAGAAAATTCTGATAATAATGGTGCTAGTGCTAACCTGGAATCTTCAGGCATTGTCGTAGTTTCACTTCCCAATTGTAGCAAGTATCCCTTGCATGTCTTCTTCAAAATGCGTTCCATACGGTGGCTACTGACAGTTGTGACGTTACCACGTCTTCCACAGAATGTCACTCTTTTCCCGTTCAAGGTAAAATTCTTGGTTAGCTTGGATAAATTCCACAATACATCGCCAAGAGTCCTCAACCATTCAATGCCCAAAACCACCTCGTAATCACCAAGCAACAGTGAGTACAAATCAGCTCGCAGCTCCTGATCCTGCACCACCAACTTAACATTTGAGCACTTACTTTTGCATGTCAAGGTACCCCCATCCGCCAGTGTGACGTCAAACGGCTCACAATCCTCTGTTGGAATTGAGAATTTTTTTGCAATATTCTCATCAAGGAAGTTATTAGTGCTACCGATGTCAATCAATATTGTAACTTGCTGGCGCTTAAGGAGACCATTAACCTTCATGGTTTGCGGTTTCGAGTAGCCAGCCAAGGCATGTACAGTGTAAGTCACCTCGCCATCGTCTCCACCAATAAGTTCACCGTCTTGTGCAGCCTCGTCACTGTCCATTTCTAGCGCCATTTGTTCCACCATCGACTCGATCATCAATAATTTCTCTTGTTTGCACACGTGCCCTCTTAGCCACTTCTCATCACAATGCCAGCAAAGCCCTTTTGCTATTTTTTCTTTAAGTTCTTCTTGGGTCAAACGGGCAGTCTTCCGGGTTGGCGTTGAAGAAGAGCCATTTCCACCAGCGGCTGGCCTACTGAAAGCCCGAGTTGTTCGGCGTGTTTCTTCACTAAGATTTTCTTCATGTACTCTTGCAAATGAAAATGCAGCTACTATGGTCCATGGCCGGTAAATCTTGACTTCTCTCCTAATATCCAGTCGAAGACCTCCATGAATGTACTGATCAGTTGTCTCTCAGACCAATCGCAGGCATGGTTGGCGAAGCGCTCAAATCGGCTTTGGTATTCACTGACGGAAGAATTTTGTCAGATCTTAGCTAGTTCACCGTCGATGTCCTCAAATGCGGAGGCGCCGAATCGTACAAGAAGTCCTTCCACTAATGTTGTCGTATCCCATGGCTTGCCTCGAACCAATCATACCATTGAATGGCTTCACCCTCAAGATGGATGGATGCAATGTCAACCCTTGAAGCTTCCAGTGTCCCATGGAAACGAAAAAATCGCTCGCTCTAGACACCCAACCGGATGGATCGTCTTCATCCCATCAAGGAAAGTCCAACTTCATGCGCGGAAGGCTATAGTTTTGATTATGATGACGTGTTGCAGGTGGGGGGAGGTGGAGATGATCCCGCACTACACTCCTCTTTAATGACCTGGGTGATAAGTTCCTTCAACTGCTTTAAAAACCCCGAGTCAAACTGTGTCTCCATTGAAGTTTGTTCCTTGCTTGGCGGAGTGCTACCAGTGGCCATTGAATAACCTGTTAAATCAGAAATTCCTAGCACTTACTTTTGGTTGGGTGTGCAGGGCATACAATTTTATTTTATTTTTTGGGTCTTTACAAGGAATAAGCTAATTTAAGAATATCAAAAAATCTGGACAAAAATTAATATAGACTAATAGCCCAAACAGTTTAATTCTAATATCAAGAATACAATAGCACAAGCCTTAAAACCAGAAATATCCTTGTACTGGAATTCGGGTGAACTAGAACACACCTGGATTGGGCTTAGCCAGTAGCCCAAACACTCCTTATCTTCTCCAACTGTGATTAGCACAATACCCAAACCTAGTTTCACAATTAGAGATACGTGCAACACCAAAACCAGTAACCACAGTCATGCCAAGATCGAATCTGTAGCCAAAGAAACTCCAAGAACGACTGCTCTGATACCAGATGATAGGATCTAATGGATTCTATCAAGAGAATCAGGAAATAGAACAAGAAAATAAGAAAACAGAGAAGGGGGATGATCACTTCGAGGGGATCAAGCCTCCAATATTTGCTTCAAGCAAAGATGATTTTCCTTGATGATTTAGCCATACGGTATCTACATCTTTTTATAGGAGAAAATCAAACTAAATATGGAAATAGGAATCAAGCTAAATATGGAAATAGGAAATCGTAGTAACCAAGGGGAAGGTTCCAGAATCGCCAATGGGGGAAGGTTTGAGAATCCTATCACATACTCTTCTCTAGATGGATGGCACTTCTCAATCAACAAACCATTGCCACCGTGGAAGAAAACGAAAGGGAGGATGGAGAGAATCAAAGAACGAAGAGGAAGGAGTATGAATGAAAGTAGATCCTTGGGTTTTAGTTGTTAAATAAGGAATGTGAAATTACCTTTTCAGGTTTTACCTTTAAAAAAATCTTATTTCATTTTCTTATACTTTTAACGTGAAACTCAATATTGTCAAGGGTATAACTGTACATATGTATTTATTGAATTAGTCAAGCCAAGTTAAGCTACCTCTTACTCGAGCTCGGCTAGTTTTCTAAATAAGCTCACTCACTCGGCTCGGCTCGGCTCAGCTCAGCTCGATGAGATTTTTAATCTGCTCAAGCTCGGCTCGTTTCGAGCCGAGTCGAGCTGGCTCAGTTCATTGACAACCCTATTGGTACATTATAGTTTCGGATTCTATTTACATACAGTATATTGATAACACTCCCCTCAATGGAAATCATTGTTTGTGAAAATTAAGCTAAGTCTTTTTTGTGGGGTGAAGTCACTTACGTGGCCTTTTAGATCTTAGACAGACAATGTAGGTTGAGCTATGCAATTTTTAGACCGACAATGTAGGTTGACCACATGAGTACTGAGGAAATTATAATTAGCAAGGTTAATTTTTTTTAAATATTCTAAAAATTAGGGTTAAATTATTGAATATTAGGGATGAGTGAATCTTAACCACGGTTATAATCAAGTAAGAAAGAACCTTAAGAGGGAGAGAAAGCAAGATGTGAGGTGTGGGTAGGGCTTCCATGGTGAGCGGAGGCGTCTCCCATGGAAAGCCCTCATTAGCTCTCAAGAGAGGAGAGTGTCTTCACGGCTTTATCTCGGTGTGCTCTCAATGTGGGAGAGTGTTGGTTCGGTGTCCAGTGGTTCTGATTTTGTGTTTCCTTTGTCCTAAAAGGATTCGCGTTTAGGACAGATTTGAGTTGAGAGAGTGAACACAAAATTGTGGGTTGTGTGAGAACTTTTCAAGGGTTGTGGTAGTCCTTGAGCGTGTGTATTATTGTTTATCTTCTCTCATGTAATATTCTCTCTAATTAGTGGAATTATATCTGGACCATTTCTAATGTGGATGTAGCCCAAGAGATAGGTGAACCACGTATATTTTGTATATTGTTTATTTGTCGTATTATCTTGAGAATACCCTTGATAGCATCGCTTCCACTCCCAACATACTCTTGGTAGATCTGATTTCCCAAGAAACCATAAGGATGTCTAATTAGATATGAAATGGGATTAGTCACCTGGGATAGATTTAAGTAGAAAAGGAGCAAAAAGGGAAACAAATGCTAGGACTGAACTAGACTTTGTGACACACCGGGGCTTTGTCCCAATGGTAGTGTATCCCTTGCTTTGGGGGAGGTACCGGGTTCCATTCCCAAGTGAGTGGGAGTTTGTATATACTGTCCACCCGCCCACTAACTGAACAGATACTAACACCTAACCAATGTTGCGGCCTAAACATATATCTCGAACCAAAAAAAAAGACTTTGTGAGGAAAACATTGAATAATAAGCTAAATGTAATAAGAATACGGTGTTTGGTTACAGCGATAGCTCTATTCCAATAAAGTTATTGAGGTGTAAGTGCAAAAAAAAAAAATCTTAACCACGGTTAATGAGTGTCAAAGAGGACATGTGACCAGTTTAGGAGGTGTGCATGTACCGTCCAATGATATATATGCATGTATGCATTCACCTCTTTGTTTAAATGTCTTCCCACGGATCATGCAAAGAGCGATGAATACTTGGGCATCTGCAGGGTGTTGCCCTACTTTTAAGAGGTTAAATATAAAGCAGACCTCACTTGAACGTTTTGGTGGAGGTTCTTTTAAGTGTATGGAATTAAAGAGAAAACATCTATTGAAAAAAGGAAAATGCTAAACTTAGTAGCGGTTTCCATTATGTTATGAAATGGTTGGTTCTTATTGGTCCACGCCCCATTTTTAACACTCACCAATTATGGTTAAGATTCATTCACCCTTAAGGTTAAGCAATCCAACTGTTTTTAGAAGAAAACAAATCTTTTAATTAAGTTTAACCAAGGTTAAAGGGGTGCTAAAAGGGACACAAGGACATGATGGTACGTTTAGATAACTTACTGATGGTTCGCTAATCACTGCTCTTAATTAAATAAACTATCTTTATTTTCCGATAAATACAATCTGTCACACCACATTTATGCTTAAAAGGGTTCGCGTCATATTTGAACTCTACTTTTAATTCAAGTTCTATACCTAAAAGTAGTGGGAAAAGTAGCTTTGCAATGCAGCTGTTAGAAAGTTAGGTATTGTTAAAAACAAAAAGCTCGCTTTAAAATACCTCTATGTATGCCTCCAAGGAGCTTGTTGTTTTGTGGAGATTTGTGCATACAAAATGTAAACTAAGTGCTTTTGTATTTAAAAAGGTTGGTAGCTTTTCAAAAAGCTCGTCTCTCAGGAGCAATTTGAAAGTTTCCAATACATTATCACACAGTTTCAGAATTCGATTAGGGCAAGTAAATGAACGATTACTGTGATTTGATCGATTTTTGAATTGAGTGATATAGGTGTACTTAGGAAATCCATTTGCAAAATTAAGGTTGGATCTCATTGGTGCATGCCCTCATCTTAAATACTTATCATAGTTGGTGAGTATTTAAAAGGGGGGCATAGATCAATGAGGTCCAGCTTAACTATTTTCCTTTGAATTTAGAGCAATGCTAGGTAGGGGTGTCAACGAGCCAAGCTGAGTCGAGCTGGGCACTGCTCGAGCTGGGCACTGCTCGAGCTCGGCTCGTTGGAATTTTACAGAGGCTCAAGCTCGGCTCAGCTCGTCCACAGATCATTGAGCTCGAACTCGGCTCGGCTCGATAATTTTATTTTTTTTTTAATACATTGATAAGCACTAAATTCAATTAAAAAAAATTAAAATGACATTTTTTTTCTTTGGGATGTCATGTGACTCACATGAAAGCCTGAGTTAAAACTTAAACAAAAATAATTGTATTAATCTATACTATATAAATTTTACCAAAAAAATGTATACTAAATATATAATATAAATTTAATTTTTAAAGGGTATTATTATAAAATTAATCGAGCCGAGCCGAGCCGAGCCGAGCCGAGCTGAGTTATCTATTATTCAAGCTCGGCTCGTTTATTTTTCGAGCTCACTTTTAAGGCTCGGCTTGGCTCAACGAGCCCAAAGTAAAAGCTCAAGCTCGTTTTTTTTCGAGTCAAGTCGAGCCGAGCTGGCTCGGCTCATTGACACCCCTAATGCTAGGTCTACTTTCTGGTAGTCCAATCTACAGTAATTTTTATTATTTTTATAAATAAATAAAAACAGACCCACAAAAAAATGTTATACTATTTTGTCTTGTTATATTAAAATTAGTAAAAACTACTTGGATGACCAGAAAGTAAACCTAGCATTACTCTTTGTACAAATGCATTGAACTACTTGGACAACCAGAAAGTAGACCTAGCATTGTGCTTTGTACAAATGCATTGAGTGGTGTTCCGCGTCAGTGTCGCCCGGAAGATGTCAGAGTGGAGGTTCTAGTTACTTAGGAAGAGGACTAGACGAGAGGGGAACGGATTACCTCGGGCGTCCATACATCATGGGGCATGTGGTGCTAAATAGGGGGAGAAGTCATTTCATTTTCCCATTTTCCCCCCGATTTTTGACTTCTTCCCAACTGATATTTCTCCCCTTTTTTATCACCACATGGCAGGTGATGTATGGATGTCCGAGGCCGGGCCTCAGGCGTCCGCCAGAGGTAATCCGTTCCCAGACGAGAGGGGCTAAGAGGAAGTGCTTTGTCCACGTCAGCACATGTAGTTGTAACAGCTGGCTGTGTCCCTTGCTTCCTCTTCATTTTGGGTGCAATGGTTGTGAGAGAGACGACCTTATGCGACTTAGGATGGGGTACGTACCCTTTGTCGCTTTATCTACTCTTTTGAGAGGGATAAGGTGAGTAGGATTGCAATCAAGCCAACTTAGCTCGTCGGTTGAGAGCCGAACTCACATTTCAAACTCCAACAAATCAAGTTAATTTTTTGTTAAACTTTTTATTAAGTTTAAATGTTTAAACAAACCGAGATCAAACAAGACCTCGTTTGATTCAGCTCAGCTTGGCTCGGTTCCGCATTAGCTCGTTCGGCTCAAAATATTATATATATATATATATATATATATAACTTTTTGGTAATATTTTTTATATTAATATAAATAATATTTTTAAATTTATTTACCATAAATTACAATAGTTTTTAATTTATAAAAATAAGTTTAAGATATAATAATAACAATAATAAGTTAAAAAAACAGAAACTCTAATTTAATTTAACCTGGTACTCTTTGATCGTAGGACTACCCAACCATATCTTTTTTTGTATAGGAATGTATTAATTTTTTGTATTATAATTAGTAATAAATATTTTTATTAAAATAATATGAAATAAAAAAAATTTGAGCCAACTGGATCTCAACTTGTCTTGAATAAAGTTTGAGCTCGAACATAGCTCTCGAGTTCAATCAAGCTTATTTAAACCAAACTCAAACCTAAACATTCGAACTCGAATAGACTTCAAGCAAGTTTGAGCATGTTAAAGCCAAGCTCAAACTTAGTGAAGTTCGGCTCAAATATACCCCTCAATACGAGACACCTGGGCTCGTTGTATCAAAGATTGTTTGAAGCATGTGATAAATTTAATGACTTCGAATCCTTCAAGGTTGGTTGGAAGCCGTCCGTCCAATCTTTGCAATGACATGACACGCGTCCTAAAAATCAATACAAAGTAACCAATTTAGATTTACTTAAATATAGAGTTAACATTAATCTTAAAATTTTATTATATGATTATAATAATCACATTAAAAAAATTGATAATAACAAAAGAAAAATAATTTGCTCCTCGTGAGGAGCGATGTCTCGCCCCCTTAATCTGACAACATGTCCCTTAACTCTATTTAATTATGGTTAAGATTCACTAACTCTTAAGATTAATTTTTTTCATCTTGATATTTTTGAGAAAAAATAAAGTTAAAAATATTAACCATAATAATTAAAGAGAGTTAAAAGATCCTGGCCCCTCGCGGATTATTACTCATAACCAATATGGGCAGCAAACATCCTAATGAGACTATGATGTCTTACCACTGCAACACGTGGTAAAGTACACTTGTGTGGAGCTAATGCCTTGAGGGAATGCTAGCTATGGTTATTATCAAGCCGAGGTGAAGTGAGCTTGGACAGGGCTTGAACAAAATTTCAAACTCGAATAAAAGCTTGGCTCAATTAATCTGAAACTTTGCTTCAGCCTTGTTTAGTTTGGATTATTGCAATCATTATTGATTAATCAATAAGTGCTATCGTCATGATAAGCTTTGTAGTGAGTAATCTTATTTGGCTGACACTCTATCATGAGCGATTATCAGATCATTTTAAGAAGGTTATTTTATCTTTTAAAAAATATTTTGAAAAATATCTCTCAAGCTTAAGAGGTATTGTAGGCCTTAATGGGTGAAAAATTGGATGCTCACAAGTGCATAAGTTGTAATGCTCCCCAATAATCAACCATAGTGAGATTATTGAATAATTGATTATTTTCATTATTAGTTATTACATAATCACTAATGACATGTCCAACCAAATACAATTAATCTATTATAATCCCAATATAAGTTATTATAAGCAATTAATTCAGTTTCGACAATTCATAGCAAACAGCCCGTAAATGTCCTACTTTATGTAATTAGGGGTAATATGACAAATGGGGCCAATTCAGATAAGCATTATTCAATAACTTATAGTTCACACTAACCAAATTAAGCAAGGTTTTACAGTTTTACTCACGAAAGTTCGAAAATTTTCAAATAGAAAAGTCGTTTCTCATTCTTCCGCATGATTTGGAAACTTGAATGGTCAGATTTTTTTTTTGTCTTAACCCCTACATTTCCAAATAAAACCAAAGATTGTCTCATGATAATTTGGATTGCATCCTTATCTTTTCTTAGGGCTGACCCATTATAATGTTATAACTATAATTTTAAAAAGGGTAGTCATTCTTTTCGCATATGCGTTCCACCTAGCGTAAAGCATGCGTTTCTTTAGGATGCCATATGTCAATTAATCTCAAGGGTGAGTGAATCTTAACCACAATTAATGAGTATTAAATAACTTGAGTTTAATATTTATTTTTATCTAAAAACCAAAGTTAGATCAGTATTTGAAAATAAGACCGGACTGACTGATAAAATCGGGAACCAGCAAGCCAATCAGTCTCCAAAACCCTTAAAATCGAACTCTTTTAAAAACTGGTCTGAAAATCAAAAATTGGAAGAACCAGTCAGTTTAACCAGAGAATCGGTGATAAAAACCGCTAAGAATCGGAAGAACCGGCTAAAAAAAAAACTAATAATAAAAGGGCACAATTGAACCGCTTGAACCTCTCATATTGACCCTACCACCCAGACGGTTCAACAGTTGGTAAGTTATGAAAACATTAGTTAGATGGATGAATCTTAGGGGTTGAGTGAATCTTAACCACATTTAATGAGTGTTAACTAACCTTAGGTTAATATTTTTATTTTATTTTTTCTAAAAACCAAGGTTAGATGGATGAATACTAGAGGTGAAGAATATTAACCATAGTTAATGAGTGTTAACTAACCTTAAGTTAATACTTTTTCATTTTATTTTTGAAAAAAACAAGGTTAAATGGATGAACCCTAGGGATGGGTGTATCTTAATCACAATTAATGAGTGTTAACTAACCCGAGGTTAATATTTTTTTTTTCTAGACCAATGTTAGATAGATGAATCCTAAGGGAGTACTGAATGAACTTAACCACAATTAATGAGTATTAAAAGAGCAATGTGGCAGCCGAGAAAGGCGTTCCACCCAAAGAAGTACTTCCTTTTCAAAAAATATGAAAATAAAATTCAATTCAAAATCTAATAATTAGAATCTAATTGTTATTTTTAGATATTATATTAGGATAATTTGAGAAGGTTTGATTAGATTATGATTCAAAAAAGGAAAAAAATTGGAATAATTATTCTATGCTAAAAATCGAATAACCGTTCATTTTGTGTGCGTAGCAAGTTACATACCATACAATTGAAATATACAAATCCGTCGGATGATTCATAAATTGTAAGAAGCAGTTGCGGCCTAATTATATTGTGATACTTAAATTATATGCATTTGATGGCACACCATGACAATCACTTGGGGTCGTTTGATTTGGTTTGGTTTATTGAAACAGATTAAATCACTTAAAATCTGTCGTGTCTAAATTATGATGGAATACTAGCCAGGACTGATTTAACAAACTAAACTGCTCGTGAATGGCTCGAACTCACTTGATTATATATACATACATAAGTACATATATGTATAAATATATTGTAACGGATATAATTCATAAAATAAGCAAGTGTAGCAAGGGTGAGTAGAATATTGGTGTGTCGAATGACGATGTCAGAATTCGTCATTATCAGGACGAATGTTAGAGTTCGTCGTCATCAAGACGATGTCTCAAATCGTTATCATCGGGATGGTATCCGAATTCGTCGTCATCAGGACAATGTCGTAACTCGTAGTCAATGCATGATATCGGTATTCGTGGTCGAAGGATGATACCAACATAGAGGACAGTATCAACATGAAGGACTATACTACCGTAGGTGACGGAACCGACTTTCAGGACAAAGTAATCAGGAGGCGATCTCTATGCTCTGACAATTAGGAGTTAATGATGGTCATCTCAACCCACAAACAGTCCAAAACCAATCTGAAGAAAGTAGGCACAAACGTGTGACACGTATCAAAGAAAGTAGGCTTACACGTGCAGCACGTATGAATGAAGATTCGACTAACATATTTGGTAATGATCACAAAGCAATTGGTAAGATCGAGCATGCAGACTTAAGTCTATAAATACCCCAGAGCTCCTCCAAAAGGAGAGCAAAAAAAAGGAAGGGGGGCAAAAAAGGGGGGGGGAGACTATTGAATCTCCACCAATCAAAGCTTTGGTCAATGAGAAAATCATACATGAAAAGCATATGCCTTAGACATTCTCTTATTAAAAGTTTATTCTTTATATTTCATCTTCAACGTATACTAACTTGATCATCGGAGGACTTTGACAGGAGGGGCCCCCCCACCCGCATCAACAAATGCGAACTATGAGCATACTTGCATCTTTCTACCATTCAACCTGAGCTATTGACGCATGAATGAGCCAAGGATTTCCCCAAGATATATATATGTACGTATGTATGTATACATACTTAAAATATATTTAATCTATTAAAATATTCAAAATATACTTACTTTATTTAAATACCTATATTAAATACAAAATATTTTTTTATTTGAGAAAAATAATCAGTAAACCCTTACACAAGTAATGGATTAAATCCAAGTGTTATTCCATGCAAGTCATTTGAAGTTTGAGCGAATACTTATATGCATTTTTAAAAAAATAGTGTTTTCAATTTCTAATCTTAGAAAGTCAGAATAAGGTTCATGGCTTCATCATATCCGTTAAAAGGGTTGATTAACGAATCAAGTTCCTCATGAACTACTCGAATAGAGCTTGTTAAAATCTTGATCTAACTTGTTTATTTATATTTAATGGACAAGCCAAGCTTGAGCTTGATTTTGAGCTCGTTTTATGAATGAGTCGAGCCCGAACACCCCCACTATTCGACTTGGTGATACCAAATACTACTAGGTTCAACCCGTCATAAGCGATTAAAGAACAAATAATTATGTAAATAATTAGTGATTCCATAATCTAACCCAAGAATTATGTGAGAGGATGATTATGGGAGAGCATAACTGCTTATGCATTTTAAAATTATGTAAAAATCATTTGAACACTCAATTTTACACTCTCATTAAACTTACAAGATCTCTTAAGCTTTAGAGATACTGCAGATTATTTTTTTAATAATTAAAATATCTTTTTTTCAAAAAATGATTTGATAATTGCTTACCAATAGTGTACTAACAACATGAGATTATTCATAGCCTCACATCCCTCTCTGCTTTTGAGAGGATATGTAGGTGCAATGGCCTTGAGGCCTGAGCGCGAGTGTTCAGTATAATGTTTGTGTTTACTGTGTTAACAAAAAAAAAATTATTCATGACAATATTTATTCTTGAGCTTGTATGGTCTGCAAGAGACTGGATCATGTCCAATTGTGATTGAACTCATACAGTAGACCCTTTTAACTTAGTTAAAATTAATTTATTTTTTTTCTAGAAATCAATGTTAGATTGTTGAACCGTAGCCAATCTTAACCTCCACAATAATCCTAATCAAACGAGACCGGTTCACAACTACTTTTAAGATTGTATGCAAAATTAATCTAGCTTTTACACGTGATACCAAATCCTCTATGGTGATAATCGGATTTGAACCATGAGGTTGCAACGTGTCCCTTTTGACACCCCTTAACTTGGTTAAGATTCACCCACCCATCCTTGGTTCTTAGAAAAAAATATTAATTCTTTTTTTAATATTAAAAAAATATTTTTATGGTTTTTTTAATATTAAAATATTTTTTTTAAAAAAATTAATATTTTTTCTAAAAACCAAGGATGGGTGGGTGTTCCTAGAGTCGGTGAATCTTAACCATAATTAAGAGATGTCAAAAGAGACACGTGGCGACCTTATGGGGGGAGGGGATTTGTCACCGTAGAGGATTTGGTTTCCTTACACTTGCGAGTGTCACTATAAACCCTTCAAAATCCCAAAATGGAAGGCCGGCTATTAAACGAACTTGATAAAGGAAAGAAACGCAACTGTTAATACTTATGACTTATCACTTGGCTTGTATATATCGCGAGAAATCAACGATAAAACACTGAGAATTCAGAATAGTTTGTGTTGGGATGTTGGGATTTGGGGTTAATATTAACGGCGCTAACTCATCGCCGTTAAGTAAGGAGTTTTTGTTAAAAAAAGATAACGGAGAGGACTTAGACTAGTTAAATGTTGCATTAGGATTCCTTAAATCCCTTTTTAGAGTCTTTTCTTTGAATTTCTAATTCCAACCTTTCGTCGAATCACCGTAATTTTCCCCCAAAAAGCGCTTCAGTGACTCAGTCACACTTTCTCTCTCCTCAAGAAGAAAATAACTCTCTCTCTCTTCTCTCTCTCTCTCTTGCTTTCCCTCCAAGCTTTCTGTCACTTCTACTCGCCGGGGGAACCTGCCGGGATCGGATACGATCTCGCCGGAAATATCGTCTCTCTTTGTATTCCGATCGCCGGAATCGATCGAATCGTAGAATCTACATATTGATCGGTCTTCATGAGCAGTGACGGAGAAGATTATTATTCTGGTCGAGATTCGCTCGACGGACTCGAAAATGAAGAAGATGATTTCCAATGTCTGCCTCGGAGTGGTCCTTCGAGTAAGGTGAGAGATTTTTTTAGGTTTTGGATCAGAATTTATCGATTTTTTTGAAGGTTTTTAAGATTCAAGGTATTGTTTTGTTGAGCTAGAGTTGTTTCAATGGAAAAAGGTATAATCTTCTTTGAATTCGATTTGGTCTGGACAATAATCTCTTCGTCTTGTTGTTTTTGATGATCTGGTGAGTAGTTGTTCGTGATTGTTAAAAATAGTTTTTTATTAAAAAATTTGGAAATAATAAACTTTACTCTATTCAATCGGCTTATGGTTTGATTTCGTTAGGTCAAGTTAGATAATTTATTCGATCAGCAGTAGGAATTTTGTTCTTTTTAGTAAGCAAAGCAGCTGATTATAATCCAATTGTGTTGGATATTAGAACTGGCGACGGGAGATTTTTTTCTTCCAACAAATTTGGAGTCTCCAAGAGTTAGTTTCATGAAATATGCAGTGAAATCTGTGCTTCTATTAAGTATGAACAGAAATTCCATCCCAATTTATACTGTTTAGCCATCCTATGAAGAAGAAGAAGAAGACATGATCTTATTCCTAAGCGAGGGTTTAATGTTAACTATCTGAATATAGTTTGTGAAACAGTATTGGGTATTTCTTGTTGCCTAAATTGTGCTGTATTTGCTTGTTCGATCAGTGCAGTGGATTGAGTTTTAGTTTTCTCATTCTATATTAAAAATTAAATTTTTTTTGTAACCCTCTTTGGCCTTTTGCAGGTAATCACAAAAGAATCTCTTTTGGCTGCTCAGGTAAAACCTCATTTACTCTTTTATTTTGCTCCTCTAGATATATTCACGTGTTCTAAATACTGTTAGCATTATTCCTATCGTAGACATATCTAATACTGGTATTCATTCATGCAGAGGGAAGATTTGCGTAGAGTAATGGATTTGTTGTCGTTGACGGAACACCACGCACGGACTTTACTTATTCATCACCGTTGGGATGTTGAGAAGTTGTTCTCTGTGCTTGTAGAGAAGGGAAAAGATCGATTATTTTCTGAAGCAGGTGTAACTATTGTTGAGCATAAAGATATTGCCCAATCTCAGTTCTCCTCTACAGTAATGTGCGATATTTGCATGGAGGACATATCTGCCAATGAAGTGACAAAAATGGACTGCAGCCACTGCTTTTGCAACAATTGTAAGCCTTCTGATAGTTGTTTACATTCTTTTTTTTTTCCACACTAGCAACAAACTGCAAAAGAAGAATATTTTCCCTTTGAATCTTACAAACCCTTGTGTTATGAGCGCTTATATATGTTTCAACCCATACTTCTGTAATGAATTTTCCTGTGGTTGAAGCAATTTGGAAAAGATGTTATATCATGCCGTAGTCAGACAGTGTAAAATTCACTGAATACTGATGAAAGAGATCTTAGTTTATAGGTTTGCCATCACAATACGTGCATACTGATGAAAGAGATCTTAGTTTATAGATTGGCCATCACAATATGTGCATCATTTTCTCTATCATGCCTTAAAATTGAATGTTCATTTGTTTGTGTGCATCTCTGTATTTAGGTTGGACGGAGCATTTTATTGTGAAGATAAATGAGGGTCAGAGTAGGCGCATTAGGTGCATGGCACACAAGTGCAATGCAATTTGTGATGAAGCCTCTATTAGAAATCTAGTCAGTGCAAGGCATCCTGATCTGGCAGAGCGATTTGATCGTTTCCTTCTAGAGTCATATATTGAGGATAATAAAAGGGTTAAATGGTGCCCTAGTATTCCCCATTGTGGAAATGCAATACGTGTTGAAGATGATGAATTTTGTGAGGTAGAATGTGTGTGTGGTCTACAGTTCTGTTTCAGCTGCTCATCAGAAGTACACTCGCCTTGTTCCTGTCTGATGTGGGAGCTTTGGATCAAGAAGTGTCGGGATGAATCGGAGACAGTTAACTGGATTACAGTCAACACAAAGCTTTGTCCAAAATGTCACAAACCTGTGGAAAAGAATGGTGGCTGCAACCTAGTGAGCTGTATCTGTGGACAGGCATTTTGGTAAGAGTTCTTTTCTGATATTTTCTTCTTGTGCAGGTCAAGGCGTATATTTTATAGTAGAACACTCACCAGATAGCTTAATGCTTCTCAATAACTAACTTCACTGTTTTGATATCAATGTTCATTTTGGTTGTAATGCTCTGGATTTGTGCAGAAGTGTGTGGCTGTCATCTAGTCATCCAAGATTTTTAAATAAAAATTAACTCATATTTTTTTCCCATAAAAGCAGTTTGCAATGTAGTAACTGTTCATTTTCTTATTAGAGCATAGTAACAAGGTTCTGTGTTTTTTTCAAAAGTTGCAAATAACAAAGAAGTTTGCGATCTAAATCACGACTTTTTCGTCAAACAATTAATTCACAACTTGTTCGCATCTTTTTTTTTTAAAAATCATGAATTAAACACAAATCATTGGTGACTTTTTAAAAAAAAAACAAATAAATATCGATTATATAAATACATTTTAAATAATTTTTTCATTAGTAATTTTATTTTTTATATTTTACTAATTTTTTTCTGGCATTTTCCAGAATTTTCCGCATTCTGCCAGGTTTTTTTCCAAATATTCCCGTAGCAAAATAATTCCCAAACTCTGACTTGGTGACTATGCCTACCGGTAATTTACACCTTGACTATGCCTACCGGTAATTTACACCTAAAAAGGATCAAGTCACCAGAAAGTAAGGCAATTATCAGCTTTTACACTTGCAACAGCAGTGGCTGCATCTCTGTCCTGATTTTCATTAAAAATTAAATCTAATTGCTAAAGTTTTCTATAGT
Organism: Tetracentron sinense; assembly: GCA_015143295.1. Classification (NCBI taxonomy): domain Eukaryota; kingdom Viridiplantae; phylum Streptophyta; class Magnoliopsida; order Trochodendrales; family Trochodendraceae; genus Tetracentron; species Tetracentron sinense. Next base: position 22,923,418 of record CM026574.1, read on the forward strand.
GTACTGGTGTGTTGGATTCTTGACACAAGACCTTAACAGCATAACAAGGACTACCTTGAATTCTCTGTGCATAATTCTGTGTGACACAAAATGGTTGACTAGTAAAGCACCCAGATATCTTGCAAGTGCTTGCTTATGTAAAAAACAATGCAGTCATTTTAAAAGTATCTGGGTTTCTTGCTAGGTATGCCTAAAATTGATCAGCATACTAAAATGTGTCACCAAAACTTCTAATGCCAGCAGTCGAGATTTTTTCTGTCTCTTCTTGTTTACTTTTCGGTTTTGGCCTTTCAGGATTATTAGTATTAAATAATGAAATATTGGAAGGTGAAATAGTAGGAAGTAAGATTTGATGAACTGGAAACCAACTGAATGTCGGTTAAGCTGTATTGTGGTCCTATGCTTTTCTTTCTACCAACTTGACTGTAAGCATACATGCATCTCAGTTCGATATGCACTAAAGGAACCTCTTACTCTCAGGGGGCCCAGTCGAAAAGACTTTTAAATCCTTAATGTATTGGAAAAGGACATCCAACACCATGTCATTCAAATTCTCTCTTTTATCCATATCCCCTGGCTTGAGTTCTGATAGAACTTCCATCTAAATGCTCTAAGATTACGGTTGGTACTGCGCCAGGTGAGCCTTGAGCTTAATTTCACCACTATTTGCTGTAATCCCGTCTCTGAAAGCCCGTTGTCTTTAAATGCAGTAATTTATTCCCGATACAAGGACCCCTTCTACTAGCTTACTAAAATCTCTATTCCCATGAAAACTTTGAAGACATTCTCATCTCTTGAAAAGTTTCAGATCCAATACCCACATCGAGGAGCTAATTTAGTAGCCTTGATCTGTCCATCACGGTGTATTATGTATATAATTATTGTAGAGGAATTTGCTCCATTATTATATGCTCTTTTGCAGGACTTCCCGCTTTTCAATTTTCTGACTTCAATCAGTTCCAAGTAAAGAATAATTGCAATTGAAATGGAAATCTAGATGCCTAAATTAGGGAACAAAGACTTCCCAGGGACATTCAGATTTCACCACAATGTGAAGTTAAATTAGGGACTCATGCTCTACAAGATAGATCTTTGTCTACTTATGGGCTTATTTATGACATGTTCATGTTCCATAAATTGATCTGGTAGAGTGGAGTATCAATCTTGAAATTCTGAAATAGCATAGCAGGGTTATGCATCAGTACTAATAGATTTGTTAATCTTATATATGCACAAAGTAGATTGTTATATCAGTTTTATAAAAGAAAATCGAAGTTCTAGAAAACATGTGACACCGACCTAGATATGGTAGCATCTCAAACCCAGGTTCTGTGATAGTGTGTAAATAATAACTATACATCAACTTAGTGCGTTATATAGACTTCTGCATGTGCCACTTTTACATCTTATGTAATACTGTGCCAATAGATACCGAGACAATGCTATAATATTTCATATATAAGATATTAGCTATGTCACTGTTATATTCCAAAGATACAGCCCAAATCTGGGATGATCATGACATTTATACTTAATTTGGCATATCCAATAAGGCAACCAGTTTGGAGTATATCCGATTAACATGGATATGAAATATATGCTACTACCACTACTAACAAACAATAATGTTCATTTTTTAAAATTTCTGACAAGTTCTGTGGCCCATTGCTGGTTATCTTAAGCCCAAATCTGTCAAAAGCTCGATTGATAATCAGGCACCCATGGTATTGGTGTCATTGTAGGTGTGAGTGGGAGTCAAGGTATTAAACTTCGGTTTCGGTATAACCTTCGGTCGCTAAGGAAGTTGACACATTTCGAGGAAGTTTAAGGAAGTCCAATGAAGTTATGTAAGAATTAAAGAAGTCTAGGAAACTTTAAGGAAACATTGAAAATCTAAAATGAAACTTTAGAAATTCAATACTTAAGCATTAATACACATCTAGAATTCATTATATTACTGATGCAAGCATGTAATACTCAAATGTGAGAATCATATTATGTGACATGTTGTCTGCTTGTCTGAGCTGTAATTTTTTCTTGATATTTCTTTGGATTGTCAATTGTTTAAAACTATATTTCATCTTCTTTGTCAAGTGAAGGGGTATCTATTCTCTTTATTTTTCAATGATTATCCATGTTAGTTATTTTGGAAACCTAAAAACTTTATGAATGCACATTGAAGTCAATAAATAATTGAAATTCAATTTAGTTTCTAAACCTATTTCGTTCTACAATTGATGAGTTCAATATTTTTACTATACTGAATCCATATGTGAAGAGGAGGAGATGGGTAGTTAAATAATTTTGAATTTATGAAATACTATTAGGAAATTATTTGATTTTTTTAATATTACTAAAAAGTCATTATGGGCATAATATACTAATAACAAGAATATTAGAATAATAAAATTATAATTTATAGTAAGGTTAATTCTAACCACATTCTAATAATAAAATTATAATTTATAATAAGGTTAACGCTAGCACACTCTCTTTTAAAGTTAATTATATTTATAATAAGGTTAATGCTAAGTACACATGTCTTTCCTTATGAAGAAAGTAAGTTTAAAACGAGTGAAACTAGTATTACCCTTTTAAGTTAAAACCTGAAGTCCTTCAATTTCCAGATATTTTCTATACACTTCGGTTAACTTCCACTGAAGTTCTACATTTTCTGAACAATTTTTTTCTGTTTTGGTCGAAGTTTACCAGGAAGTCCAGTATTTTTAAAATACTAGTGCATTTCAATTCAGACACCACGGAAGTCGACTCAATTCGGTCAACTTTGGCGGAATTTAGTCGATTTTTGATACCATGAGTGGGACAAGATCAAGTAGAACTTTGTTGGCCATATAGGTATTAAGGCTGGCCTGCTTAATAGAATATAGTGGGAAAATAGAGGAGAATGTCCCCTTGAATCACTAACCAAAAACATAAGGATAATGCTAGCATCACTTTCTTTTGAGAGTCACTCTCTTTTTGATTGGAGAGTATTAGTGGAAAATATAGCCTTTCTCTTAATGGAAGACAATAACACAATGTCTTTCTTATAAAGAAAGCGAGTTTTAAAGAAAGTGTAGCTAGCATTGCCCAAAACATAAATGCCCCTGGAATGCTTGCATGAGCTGGGATTCATAGAATTTTAATTCATTGCATTTCTCATTTCCCCATGTTGTTAGAGAGGTTAAAGATGGAAGAATTCTGTAGAGAGGCAGGAGTTATGATATCTTATCTTGAGTCTATCTCATTTATCTGTAGTCTTTCGTCCAAGATTTTTTTTAAAAAGTGGTTTTGAGGAATGTTCTTTGCTCTTACACTTTTTGGCTGCATTCTTTGATATCATGGTGCTCCGCTTAATCCAACTGCAGTCGGCCTTTCTTATTATGAGAATCATTGTTAACTAAAATGAGTTGAAAGCTGGCTTCTTAATTTCCTTATGCAGTTGGCTGTGTGGTGGAGCTACTGGTCGAGACCACACATGGTCAAGTATCAGTGGTCACAGTTGTGGGCGATACAAAGAAGACCAAGAGAAGAGAGCTGAGCGTGCGAAAAGGGACCTCAATCGGTACATGCACTATCACAACCGATACAAAGCTCACACAGATTCCTTTAAGCTTGAAACCAAGCTCAAAGAAACCATACAGGACAAGATATCAATTCTGGAGAAAAAGGAATCGATGCTCAAAGATTTCAGTTGGGTAACTAATGGACTCCATCGACTCTTCAGATCGAGGCGGGTTCTCTCATATTCCTACCCATTTGCATTTTACATGTTTGGCGATGACCTATTCAGTGATGAGATGACAAAGGAGGAAAGGGAAATAAAACAACACTTGTTCGAGGACCAGCAACAGCAGCTTGAAGCAAATGTTGAGAAGCTCTCCAAGTTTATAGAGGAGCCGTTCGATGAGTATTCTGAGGATGGAGTTATGGACATAAGGATGCAAGTAATCAATCTGTCTGTGATCACTGATACCCTCTGTAAGAAAATGTGAGTATAGCTGTCACAAAGTCCAAAACCCCCTTAGGGTTCATGAAACTCATTTGTTCATACTCACAACATGCAGGTATGAATGCATTGAAAATGATTTATTGGGTTCCCTCCAGTTAGCGATCCACAATATAGCCCCCTACAAATCAAAGGGAGTCGAGAGGGCATCAGAACTTTCTGTTTGTTTGGACACTAAAGCCAATAATACTGATAGATATCTGCAATCAGATTCCGGTATAAATGGTATGGAGATTTAAATTTTTTGGTTTAAACTTGTTATCTAATTCATTTTAAATTTTTTTTCTCTATCCATTATTCATTATTAATACTCTTTCTCAATTAGAGTTTACCTGGAAGCAAATTTGAAGATTTATAAGACCAACATAACTTTCAAAAGCCACTGACACATGCATATTTAGGAAGGACTATGGAACCTGGTCGACCATCTTCTGGCTGCTGGAGTTTAGATGATAGCGGTTGCTCTTCTCGGAAGCGTGCTAGGAGAGGAACTCTTGGAGATGACCTTTTTGATCTCAACTTGCCTGCAGATATGATGGACAAGCTCTGATTTAATAATGTTCAGACTCATTTGCAAACAAGTGTACAGCTCTAACTTAAGGAAGCCCTCAGATCGAATCAATCATTCGCGGATGAATCACCAGCAGCGTCACCTTTTCTCTTTTTCTTGTCTCATCTCCTCCCTTTGTTGAGATATGCAGCCGGGGAAGAGAGAGAGAGTAGGTATTAGGTGATTAGCCGTTTATTTGGCCCATGTGCATAATAGATTTGTAAATTCTCTATCCGAGGCTTGAATTACACTCTAATACAACCTATCTTTTGGAGAAACTGGACATCTTAAGAGATTAGAGCCATCAGTGTTTGTGTATATTTCAATGAAAACAATCTTGCCCTAACCCTGTTTGTTTTTAGAGAAAATAGGTGAAATCAGGAAAAAGAAGAAAATTTTGGTTTCCCTGATACAGACAGCTCTTAGTTTAGTTTTTCCCCCAATATTCTTCTGTTTTCACCTATTTTTTCGGCAGAATTGTGTCATGTAACCTATTAGGGTCTGTTCCTTTGTTGAGACTTATAAAGCTTGGTACTTTATACTTTATCAAGCTATTTGTAGGAAATTTGAGTCACTTTGTCAAGGTTTCTATTAAAAGTAATTCCGACTATAATGAGATTTCAAGTCTTATCAATCATGAGATTTCAAGTCTTATCAATCAAGGTTTCTAACAAAATTGGTTTTTTTTTTTTAATCTTTCAATTTGTTGCATTTAAAATGGTTGAAAAACATGATACATCTAGTTCTCAAAAGAAAATGCATATTAGCCTTTTGTTTTTTTTTTTTTCCAATGCATATCATCACACGACAAACCTAAGTGATGGACTTTATGTCTCAGCAAAAAGGTCGGACCTTTAATTGCATATTGAGCTGCATTCTGGGTTTTAAATTCTTGTTTCCTTGAGATCACTTAGGAAATACGATACGAAAATTAGACAAAAATTAGACAAGTCAAACACTAATCACCCAAGGATTTGATAGGTAATTGTTAATCCGAATAGAATGTCAGACCAATTTGACTTCTTGGCTTCTCCCACCTGAGAATTTAATAGGCGGTTGTTAATCTGAATTTGCTTCAGCAATTAACAAATCAATTCTCCCAACAGAATATGACACCAATTTTGACTTTCCGGATTGCCGTCTTGGTGACCCCTCCAGTTGTCTTCCAAACTCTCACTGAGGTAGTGTCGCTACTTTTCCTTATTACCTCCATGACCAGTTGAAACCTATAACCTCTATTGAAAAAACTGTTTCATTAACCCTATGAAGTAGCAACTTTTCCTTGTTACCTCCATAACCAGTTAAAACCTATAACCTCTATTGAAAAAACTGTTTCATTAACCCTATGAAGTAGCAACGACACATATTGCTTCCCCAGTGAGAATTTGAAGGGAATGAAATTTGGTTTGGGGCTAGCACTACTTTTCTATGTATATTATACATGCCCCTTCTTTAACTTTTTATTTATATATGTATCCTCTTTACTGAATTTTAAATTTAAAAAAAAACTCAAAATGTATCCTCTACTGAATTTTTTAACCCTCAAAATAAATTCGAATTCTGAAGTGAAAATTCTTACAATAATGAAATTCAATTAACAGGAAAAATTAGTAGTGCCCTTATCGCCTGAGAATTTGATTGGTAATTGTTAATCTGAATTTGCTTCAAGATCAGCAATCAAGTTATGAATTCCCCAAATAGAATGAGACCCCACTATTATGTTTCTCATGAAGAAGCTTTGAATAAATGTGAAGGCCTGTGTATAATGAACATAAAGGCAAAAGCCACCCGCTTCATTACAGAGAGATACCTAAACATTTGACACTATCACAGCACATTGCTGGGGGGAAATCAACGAATATATTGCCAGCACAAACATGCAAGCTTTCCAGAATTATGAGAGACCAAAGATGTGATCGGCTATAGTTGCGGCGCTACCAAAGATTAAGTTTCCTTGCTGACCAGCTCAGGGATGGGAGACCAACTTCCCATCTCTCGGTATTTTCCACCTTCTATTATTGATATTGTATGAGCCAACTTCTAATACTTCCCCGTGAGGCAGCAGAATATTTAGTATAGACGGCCCCGGCAGCCGGAAGTGCCACAGTGGCATGGGCGCCCTTCTCCAGGTCGAAGCTTGTAGTTGTAATTGTATGTCAGTTCTTCACCCAAGGCTATCTGCTCATCAAAGAGGGCAAGTTAATGCATGAGAAGCAGACCATCTAGAAACAAAATTAGGCCTCTGTGCTCTTCACCCATGTTGTAGGATAAGAGATTTCCTTTTTACATTTATTCTCAGAGGAATACAAACTGACAAGATTGTTAAGGATGAGAAGTCGTCCTTGTACAGGGCTCATGTGTAGGTCAGGACCCACAAATTGATAGGGTCTAACCTGCAATATCTCACAGAGCCCATGTTTCTTTTTGACGGATAGACCAACATGATTTCATTTCAGTATACTCATGCCAAAGAGGGCACCTCCATGTATCTGCAGCAAGTTTCCAGAATTTATTTTTTGGTTGGTAAAAGCACATTTCTGGAAATCAAGTCATATCCGTATCAATATTTGCGTCTCTAGTGTTCTAGGAATCATAACTTGTATAAAAGTTCATTGATATTCTATGAGGGAGAGAAGAATTCTTACATCTCGATTTGCATAAAGAGCAATATGCGCAAGCTGGCAATCCATGCTCTCCACTACAACTTGGTGACTCACGAGGCTAGGCAAGCAACTACCACCAACATAAATGTTTTAAGAGAAATCAAAAGGCATTCACCATGTAAAGGGAGAGGTGGAAACAGAACAAAGATTAGAAAAATAGGTTACGCTTTAGGAAGACTACCACCACCCAAAAAAAAAATAGATAAATAAATTTGGGAGATTTTTGTGTATGTTGAGGAACATAAGCATTTTCCTATCATATATTTAGTCTGCCTATGCATCAAACTGGCAGCTTCAAATGGTTTTCATCGTGGATAGGTCATAGTCCAACATATACCATCATTCATTCGAGGACAGAAACTTGAATAAGGAAACAAGTGGCTTAATGGTTTGAAAAGAAACATAGATAATCTTAGTTTTGCCAATTGTATGCTTTTGGGCTGTAAATGGCTAACCATCTGATGGTCCAAATAAATCATAGGTGGACCATGTGTACAGTATATCATCCTCAACTGGCGAATAGGGAATCATATTTAAAGAGCACTTGCTAATAAGTAATAACATTTTTCTTACCTGTGATTGATGAACCGTGACACATTTCCGTGTTTTGTGGCATCAATCACATATGGGACAGCTCCTTCAGTCAATCCACTCATTTCATCAATACGAGTGTCAATGTCATACAAATAGCTGCAACCATCATTGTCATACCTGAAATTCCAAAATAGCACATTCAAGATGTAGCATAAAATCCATTAGGGTATGTTTGGTTGCCGAGAAAATAGGTGAAAACATAGAAAAGAAAACTTTGAGTTTATAATACAATTCTTAGTTGGGTGCGGGTCCAATTTTCTTCTCTTTTCACTTATTTTCTCGAGCAACCAAACATAGGGTTAATGGAAGGGGGAAAAACATCTCTGTGGAAAGGATCTGAAACCTCTTGCTCCTCTTGTTAGCCTCTTCATCATTTAAAACCTCCCCGATGTACTCGCATACAAACGTACCATGCGTGATTGCTTCACCGGCTCTGACTGCCCAACCCTGTGAATCAGCATCGGAAGAGTTAATCTAAGATTTTTCAATGCCATGGAGAGTTGCAAGTTGTTACCTTTTTCTCTGTTTTGAAGATTTCCAATTTGACTTGCACCCCATTCTGCGAAACCCTATTCCTACAAGTTCTGTCGCAGCTGCACATGGAGTTGCACTCATAGACTGGGTAACCTTTCTGCACAATTTCATAACACGGCTGTAAATAATGATCTGTCTTTATCACCCACCCAACACCCAAAAGAAAAAAAAGGGAAAATAAATAAATAGAGGGCTCGATATATAAAAGACAATGAATATCAGCATTAGAATAGGACCAGAAGAAACAATCCTACCTGCATGTAACATAGACATTGAAAACTCATAATCCAACATTCGATGTGCCTAGAGACTAACCTAGAATATGTGGCGAACTCGAAAGTCATAACCCAACATTCAATGTGTCTAATGACTAACCTAGAGATCTCAAAAACCAAAAGTTGAGCCACGGTGATCTAATCATTCTATAACATGCTTTTAGACTGGTTATGACCATCTGGTACGATCAATTTTTTGATCTAGAAGATCTTGTTGATGGAACACAACATATGGTGGCTTCGAAACCCATTGCATGCATGCCAGGGTACAGAACAGCCACAGAGGACAGCATTCCTCCCTCATTGATACAAGGTTTCTTATACAAGCATAAACATCAAACAAATACAGCATCTCTGCACCTATGTAAATGGGTGAAAGGAAAAGACCATGACTTCCGTAACTAACAGAGGGCATATCAATTCCAAAAGAAATAAACAAAGAAATACTCGGCTGCAACACAATTATCAAAACTTGGACTAGCAGGGTCAGCTGTCATTGACGGTGAAAGGAATCATGTTACCTCCAAGATGATCCGGCCTTTTTCATCGTATGGGAATCTACCATGCATTGTTTTGCCATAAATATCCTTGGCATCTTCGTAATCATTATCAAAGAGGTAAACATGATCACATGTGTCGGGATAACATGTTGAATGCGGGCAAGCACACCCCAACTGTGAACTCTGCATGGAAAGAACTTGGAAGATATAATCATTTTGGACAGAAAAAAGTTCACCTATATATCTCAGTGTGTGTGGGTGAGCGTGCATGCATGTGTGCTGTGAACTCTGCATGGAAAGAACTTGGAAGATGTAATTATTTGGACATAGAAAAGTTCACCTTATACATTTATGTGTTCACCTTATACATCTATGTGTGTGTGTACAAATGTGATGAGAGAGGTAGCCTGGGGAGTTTCATGGTGAATGAGAACTCTTATAGTCAATCTGCCTCTCTGTATGTGAGGCACATGCAAGGCGATATCCTGCTCCTTCAGACGGTTAGAGGAAAAAAGGGGTGAACTAATCAGACTAAAGTCTAAGCAGATACTTTCAAGTTAGTCCAATAGGGGTGACTTTTGAGTTTTGACTTCGAGGATCTCCAAGATGGGACCGATGCATTGAGTGACCCAACCACTCTTTATGGCGTGTTGGAAGACACACACACACACACACACACACACATATATATATATATATAACATGCAGACATTGTATATTCAATACTGACATATATGTCAGTGTCTGAAGTTAGATAGCATTAGACCAAATATTAGAAAAGCCTGTATGAGAAAAGATACCTCCGTATCAAGACCAAGGGATGGATCATATATATATATATATATATAACATGCAGACATTGTATATTCAATACTGACATATATGTCAGTATCCGAAGTTAGATAGCATTAGGCCAAATATTAGAAAAGCCTGTATGAGGAAAGGTACCTCCGTATCAAGACCAAGGGATGGATCAAGCAACCGTTTCGTGACATAGGTAAAGCCCTCCCAAGGCATAGAACGTCTGGTATTTTGGAGATCAGACCCTTCGTCTGCAAGTATGTGGAGGGAACCCATAAGATCCTCATCCACTGCACAGGCTACTGGAACTGATTCCTGCCCAAGGCTTATGTCTTCACACAAGACTTTGGTTTTTCGCATGGGTTTCGGTTCAATATGCTGTGAATAGATGATATAGTGGCATTCATCCGTTTCCCACTCCTCATTCACTGGATCTTCCAACTTTGCAGATAAGGGTTCCACAAACCCACTTGGGAAAGGCGTCAAGGGAGACAACAGCTGGGGATCTGTGACTGGCTTACATCCTTTGGGACAGATAAATCCTTCTTGGTGCCACTCCACTTGAATATTAAGCTCACTGCAGAGTTTGGCTGCCTTCAGATACAGACGTTCTGGCAATACTCCATATTTACCCTCCAATGTGGCTTGGAGACTTCCCTTGCAGCAAGTAGAGCGGGCAATAGAAATAATGTCAAGATTATCGGGCCGGGATTTTGCTTTCTGAATCTCAGAAAATAAGATATTTGCAACAGATGAGCATTGAGATTCTACCAAGCTACCAAGACCTGCTGCCTCAGTTGCCTGAGACTGCAATCTTACTTCCCCCGTGCTAACTGAACTAGATGCCTGGATACGTTTCTTCATACTTGAACTACCCCTGTTCCTAATCCTATACGATACAGCTCCAAGACCTTTCTTAAATCTAGGATGGCTAAGTCTCCCCGATTTTAATTTGTAAGCATAAAAACGGATCCCTCTCTTTGGGGGACAGTGGCCAATTGAACTTGGACCCATATGAGCAGCTTGATGATGGCGCCCAAGATCAGGTAGGAGATCAAATTTCAACCCGCAGAATCTGCAAATGAACCTCCGGGACGCAATTTGACTCTCGGAGTTATTCTTTGCAGAATTGATATTGCCGAGCTCGAGCTTTGGAGAAGCTTGGCCAGCAGACATGTCATGCTGTTGATCAACCGATGGCAGCCTGAAATCAGCGGAATGAACCGAGAGGACATGCACCCATAACTGCTCGGGATTCACAAAATGACTGCCACAAGGCATACACTGGAAAAGTATACACTGTTCGAGGAATTGCACCCCATGTCTCTCCATTACATGGGATTCAAGAACTTTCTTATTAGTAAAAGAATTCATGCAGATTGCACAAGCATACCCTCTGAACAACCATTGTGCTTCCTTTTTGTGAACTTCCATCCAGTGGGTTCTGAGCACTTGATCATCAGAAAACTCCTTTGCACAAATCTTGCACTTCATGTTTTTTTCAATATCATGGTCGCTCTTGTGGGCCCCTGGCATAAGCACTGGTTTTTCTGTGCCAGAAGGGGAAACAGTCTTAATGGCATCTAAGCCCCAAAGCCTCCTAAGTTTCTCTTTTTCACAAGAAACCAACTTCATTAAGCATTCCCCAACACTAAAATCTTTAGATGCTTCCGACAAGACCCGCTGTAGTTGGACTTCCCTAGGAACTAGGTTTCGGCGAGATAGGATACCTTTAATGAGCCCATAAAGAAGCTCACATGCTCGATGTAAATGCAACTTTTTCTCCTGTGAGCTGCAATTCCTTAAAAGATCAATAAACACTTCTTTTGATATTATCCTACTCCTACCATTCCTTGCACGTTTAAGCCAGCTCGGAAGATGTTTTTCACAGTATAACGAGTGCAGTTTTGGATGGTCCAGACAAGGATCACTATTACTCTGGTGGCAAAATCCTATGCAGCGAAGCAACTCTGTGCTATTATTGCCTTTAGTGGAATGCTCATATTTCTCAATTAAGCTGTTTTCCCCATTGAAGGTTTCTCCCTCCATAGCTGAGACTGCATTCTCTTGGACGGGATTTTGAACTTCTCCCACCAACATTATTTCCTTGCAATATGCAGCTTCTGACCTAGAAATATTTTCCTCGTGCTTACTCTTAAGCTTATTACCAGATGAACTTGAGGGCTTCTCTATATCCATCAAATGCTGACTGCTCTGAAGAGTGTGTTTCTTGCAAAATGAGGAACCGTATCGTGACCGATGCTTACATCTCGTACCATTAGTAGTGGTGCCTTCACACATTGGCACATCAGTAGGAGGAGTCTGTTCCACCCTTGAAGCTTTGCCCAGGGAACGAGTGGCCAAATGCACACAACAGTAAACATCACCATCATTTGCCCACCTCCCACATTGCCTTCCCTTAGCTTCAATAAAAGCCAGGCATTGACGGTACCTATTTCCAGGATCCAAAGTTTTCCCACCATCCCCTCCATCTACAGGTGCCTCTTCCATGTCTGTGGTTCGTATGAACTCGGGATTTCCAGCTTCAACTACAATCCCGTCCCATCTATCAGCCACACTACCAAGGCACTCTGTAGATGCAGCTCCCTCAGTGAAACTTTCTTTTTCACAGGTCTCAGATTCCAATGTTCCTGCATTTTCAAGGCCCTGGCTATTAAAAAATCCAGAGTCAATCTCAATGGTGGTAGCCTGAGGGTGAACATCATGCAAATCCCTGTTTTCCACTGGGGAAGTATGCATCTCTGCACGACGGACTTCAAGTTTGGGCCTTTTCCTGCTCATTTGGAGACCCATGGTCGCAGAACCATCACTGTCCCACTGCTCTGCGTCTCCAACAATAGATATGGGGTGTGACATTGAGAACCATTTCATGACTTCCTGCTTCCAGGTCTTCCACTCAGAGCCCAACTCAGGCTGCACAGGTGCATCCCGGAGTGCTTTAACTTCAATCCACAAAATGGAATCTACTAATTCCTGAATCAGAAAAGGAAACTGCATCAATAATAGAAACTGGAGCGAGAAAATGTATTTCTAAGACTATTGCAGAACTAATGGTCTATTAATTGACAGAGATGCTGGAAAGAAGTTGCTTGAAATATTCCTCATCCCATATTATGACAGGCAGAATAAAAGACTCGAAAATTTAAATTCTTTTTGGACAATTATGTCAATAAATAAGAAAAGCACTCAAGAAATATAGACTTGACTTATCATGAACTGGTTACCTTACCTCTGAAGACCAACACAAATGCTAGGAAATTAATGACGAGCTGCTGTACTTTCTCCCTTCTAGGTGTGATATTCCGCGAATGAGTACCATTTAGTGGTATCAGGTATGATTTAACAGCAGAAATTATTTTCCATTTTTGTAGCATAGAATCAAGTCAGTCGATTTTAATTGTCACGAGATAGAGAATGCATAGGAGCCAAAGGAAGACATAACGGCAGCAATGTGAAGGCTTTTTTTCCCTTTTTGAAGAGATTTGAGAGAAGTTTAACTTAAGGATTTAGAGAAGGATCAGGATGGAGGGAGGGAGCTAGGGAGTAGAAGGATATAGATAAGACCGGACATTTTCACATTAAAATCGATGTCGGGAGACGATGAAAGCTTCTACATTTTAAAAGAGTGATTAACAGTTGAAGAACTGGTGTTTTGTAGATATAAATGTGCGAGAAAAGAGCACCACCAGACTACATCTAACCTAGAGCAATCATTTCTTTAAAGTTAGGAATCTAACCTTCTACAAAAGAAGTTGGATTCACATTCTTGACAACATTCATTTTGTAAAGGATATTCAAAATTCTTTAAGTAGTAAAAGTCATTTCCCTTTATAATTAGATCAAGTTAAAATTAGACCAATCAGTCCATCTAAAGATACAGATACAGAAACGAGGTCTCAATCAGCAACTATTCAAAAATTTAGGTATCAGGGTGTTGCACTTCCAAAGTTCCAGGGGTTCGATTCTTCGCTGGGAGTCGATCCTGTGCATCTACATCTTGTTTTTCTTCTATCTGACAAAATGGGGCTCATTGAAAGACTAGAGACAGAAAATTACGTATGAAATACGATATTGGAGAACAAGAAAGTGTTTAAAAGAATGTAAAAGAGCCATGGTATCTTGTTTTATCCCTTTGTATTTTGCAGCTATCAGGTACAGGACAATATATTGCATCAGAGCACGCTCTCTGCATTTATTAAACAAGTACCTCCATCAGCCTTTCAATGGATTCAGCACTCTGTGCATTCTGACAGTGTTGTGTCCAAGAGTCAAAAGAATGTTCCAGCCAATCAGGATTTATGTAGCGCTGCAATATCATCTGCAAGGACAAGAAGATGCATTACTTTAACATTAGATCAACAATTATCTCGAATAGACAAAGAAAAATGTATGCTACTAAGATAGTAGTTACATAAGATGATAAGAAACAGCCTGTAATAATAGCATAATCTAGGGTATTGAGTCACATCAATACAATCCATAAAAAGCATGACCTAATCGGATAATAGTATAATACAATCTATATGAAGAACATTTGCATGGCAGGACAGGACAGGACAGAGCACATCAATCAATTGTAATTATTTGTCCTTTTGAATTAAATGATTAGGATTATCTGATCAAGTTAGAAGCACCATATTTTTCTACAAATTGCGGGTGGGGGCAGCAGTTGCTGAAGGGAAGGAGGAGATAAGACCATAAGCAGTTGAATTAAATAGTAAGTTGTACAAGGAACCAGTGTTACAAATCTCGTTCTCGGATTTTTATTGGCCGAAGTTTTTCTCGGGAGATTTTCATGTCTGAATTTTTTTCGGGTATTTCTCGCCTAAATCTCGGTAATAATTAAAAGATATATTAAAATTATAGGAAATAGTAATAAATATCACCAAGGAACCCACGGTTTGGGGTTTTGGAAGGGAATCATGGCTGGTCGGAGATCAGGTTTTGGAAAGATACTTGGTCAAGATCCACTCGCCTCATGGATCATTTTGGAAACCTTTTTGTTATTTCTACCGACAAGGAAGTTCTTGTGGAGAATTCTTATGAGAGAAGTATGGGAGGAGTTGTTTGGTGTCCAAGGATGCAGCAAGATCTAAATGATTGGGAAATCAGTGATAATTCTCGGCTTCTGGAGCGTATTACCTTTGTATTTCTATGCCTAGAGATAAGGGATTGCAGGTTGTGGTCTAGGTGTAGCCAAGGGCGGTTCGCTGTTAGACTTTTGTTTCAGTCTATGTTTCCTTTCCCGGGGGTTACGTTTCCTCATAGAGTGGTGTGGAACCCCACTATACCCTCCAAGGTTTCCTTTTTCCTTTGGACAGCATCATTGGACAAAATTCTAATTGGGGACCATTTGCAGTATAGAGGTTGGAGTATGGCAAATAGATGTTACATGTGCCTCCAAGCCGAAGAGACAGCGGATAATCTTCTTTTGCACTGCCCAGTAGCGTCGGAGGTGTGGAACTTCTATTTAACTCGTATGGGGGTGGCTTGGGCATCCCCCTCATCTTTTCGTAATCTCCTAGATTGTTGGTTACGGGAAAGAGGGGTGGGGGTTTGGGAGGAGATTTGGGGAGTCCTTCCGGGGGCTATTTCTTGGTCTCTCTGTTTAGAGAGAAATCATAGAGTTTTTGAAGAAATTTTGTCTTCAGTGCCCTGGATTTGTGCCCGAATCCGATTGGTAGTTTTAGAGTGGGTAGGCTTACACAGCTCAAGAGAGGAGATCCAGGATATTTTGTATTAGTTTCATGTTGTGCACAAGTGGGAGGTTTCAGGTAGTGTTGTTTGGTCGGGGCCATGTTTACTTGCTTGTAAACCCGAAGGGCTTTTCGTCTTTTCCTTGTAATTTTCTTTCTTTTTACTAAGATGAGAAATTGATCAAAAAACAACATTGTATATTTCTCACAATATTTTTAAAATCTCAGCTAAATCTTGCAATATTTATGGGTTAAAAAAAGAAAATTATAGTTCTTGTGAGATTTTTAAAATATCGTAATAAAAACGGAGTTTTAAACTTTAGATGTTTTTCTTGGTTGTTCTCATGAGAAATTGGATATTTCTCAGGAGATTTGTAACAATGCAAGGAACCATTAGCCTATCAACCTTTGTTGGGTGATCTTCCTTTTGAGACAATTACATAGAAGAGAGATTGGTTGGAGAATCTTTTGATGAAGAGGATATAATCAAGGTCATATGTAGTATGGAAAGTAACAAAGCATCAGGTCCTAATGGTTTCTCTACATCTATGTTGCATGGACTCTTCTATACGGGTGACGTGTCCGTGTCAGACACATGTCAAACTCTTAACACTTTTGATGTGAACTAGAGGACCTTTCACAATTCGAAAACTGCAACTCATTAGGTGAAACAGTGGCAACTAAAAAAAAACTATCAAGGCATATTAGATGGAAAAACAAAGAGAACGCCTTTGTATTCCTAGTAACCATCAAGGACAGGAATTTACATTCTGAAGCTTCCGAAGCATCATCCCAAGATCCGAATAACATTTACAGAGGGAAGCCTCCATAGCAAAATCCTTCCAGACCATCACCTTGCGAGCACTCTCTGTCACAGCCTATTCAAGTTTGAGCAGATCCCAAATAAGAAAGCACATGGAGGAAAATAACCGGGATAAAAAAAGATCAAGAAAACCAACTCTTACCTCAATATGTAGTTGGTCATTGATATTCAGCATGTCTACAGCAAGCTTTTGCATAAGAAACCGGCGCGGAATGGTCAAATCTTTGACCATTTCCACCCCAATATAATGTGTTCTATATGCAATAGGCTGAGGGAGCTCATGGATTGAACGGACAAGTAGTATATCTTCCCAATAGAAGTTCCCTGTCTGGGGAGAAAATACAACAATATACTTCTTCCCATCATGAGTAGGCTTTGCTTTCAAGGTCGATAATGGACAGTCGGCCCTTGCACACCTGATACCGGCATGCCACTTCCCTCTCCACTGTACTTGGAAAAAAAGAAACATCAACACAGGCATTCAAATCCGGGCACAGTTCCTATTCTGATGGTAGGTCAAAATATATAACATGCAGGTATAAACAGATCCTATACCCAATAACTATGTTTATGTAATTTGTAAATACAAAGGTATTAAGGGCATAACCCCCTTCCCCTCGTGGACAAACCAGAAGGACAGGGTACACCAAAAACACAGAGGTATACATGAGGATGTTGACCTGACTATTTTCTGGACCACGTGCCTCATGTCTCTAACTGTCCCAAGAATGACATTGGACAGTTACACGTCAGTCCAGACAGTTTGGGCATAGGAAATTCCTAGGGAGACCAATGAAAAGGGGTCCAACCCCTTGCAAGTGTGCCACATATAATGGTAACTGCTTCTCATATGTTGGACAGGTTCTTAAATTTCCTCTACATATAAAGCTCATTAAATGCACCTCAAACCAAACAAAGCAGACAAATTCTGCTAGAAGTCATCCTTGAACCCCGAATAAATTTTGAGTCCACGATATGAAACTACATAATATCATATGATTATCAATAGAAAAGACTTGGAAGTGAACAAATAAACAGCAACATATACCTTCACCCATAATGCCACAGATTCATGTTGTTTTTGACATTCAGCTTCCTGAAGACAAGACTTTTTCTCCCAGCTTTTACTAGGAAGTTCAACCTCAGCTGTATCCACAGTCAAATGTGTGTTCTGGGAGGCTGTGCAAGTTTCTGTGCCTTGCTTCTGTGCGTTCAAGTTACCATGTTCAAAACCATGGAAGTTACAAGAAGGCTTTTGGCCCTCATCCCTAAGTTCACAATAGGAAGCTCTACTGCTGACAGCTTCTGAAATAGGCGGTCCCTCTACCCTCCCTTGATCTTCACCTGATCTATCTTTATGAGGCCCTTCTTCATCTAGCACAAAGTCATCCACTTTATGTGTACTCTCTATAGCTTTAACTTGTTTTCCCTGTTCAAGGCATTTGGCTTCACCACACAGAAAAGTTGTTTCCGGACTCTGTTGGGTGCAACTAGATTCTCCAACATACTGGACGTCAGAGCATGAAAGCACTTCCATGTCGTCAAATGAAGATTTTCAATGCCATAAATCAAAGTCCACAACCAATTCCCTTCCCTGTTCAAACAAAATTCAACCCCGCGGAAGAGTCGGATCATGTAGGAATGAGCACATATTCATGATAAATCATTGAAGATAAAGATGATCTGATATTTCATTTGTGTTGATTCAAAATAATGCAGCTTGCCGGGGAGAATTGCTAATATTAACGAATGTAAATGTAAATCATCCAGAAATAACATTTATTTCAGATCATAACTTAGATTCTACAAACAAAATTTATCATAACTACTCTCCTCCGATATATGTTTAAAATGGTGTGAAGGTTCAGGAACTGATATTTAGGAGTTAGGATGCAATGATATGTGTTGTAACTTGTAACTGGCCATCTAAATAAGTCCATTACTTCTTTATTATCCAGTTACTCTATTGTATCTTTATTGTCTATTACCTAGCAATATAAAAGATCTAAAGGGGATGAAGACATAATCCCACACCCCATTCATCTTTCTTCCTCTCTTCTCTTCTATTCTTCTCTTCCACAAACCCTAAAGAGTAAAGATCAAACCATAGTTTCTACTTAGTATTAGAGCATTTGATTTACTAAAGGGATAAATCACAATAAAGGACAAATGAGACGAAGTACAACAGTGGCTTCAGGTAACGTCATCTAACCGTACGGCTGACATCAGCAACCGTATGGTCCCTCTTGCAAGGTCAGGAAAAAAATTCTTAAGCGAAATTATTTTGGGGGATATGTAGTAATTATTTCGAATTTTGACAAGTTCTTGACGGCGATTTACCCAATTGTTGATTCGATTAAAAAAAGCAGTTTTTGAATCAAACAATTAGAGGTGTGTTTGGGATTTTTTGATGCTGTGCATTGATAAAAGTTGATGTGATTTGATGGTTGTAAAATAAAGAAACATGTTTCATGAATATTGGTGGAGTTTCGTAGATTCTACATCATTTTGTTTTCAAAAATCAATTGCAGTTTTTCTGTTTGGGTGTGATTGGGCAGGCTGTCTTACTCATTTGTATGAAGATACACCGCATGGTGAAAAGTTGATAGGTGTATGGCTTGCTGATTTGTCAATCAGCAATGAATTAGCCCTCTAGTTGAGGTGTTTTTGGTGTTTAGGTGATCCAGGTTACTCCGTTATTTGTTTTTCAATCTCCCAAATTGGTGTATGTCTAAGATTAGTGGTATGGAGGGCAGTTCTCCAGCATAGGTTTTCCAGGTTGCTCCGTTATTTGTTTTTCAATCTCCCAAATTGGCATATGTCTAAGATTAGTGGTATGCAGGGCAGTTCTCCAGCATAGGTTTTCCCGGTCTACTCCTTTTATGGTTTCTTCCTCATAGAATCCAAGTATGAAAATTAATGCAGTACAATTGGATGGAAGAAATTATTCATAATGGTTGCAATAAGGGGAGGGAAGAAATTATTTATTATGGTTGCAATAAGGGGTGTAAACGGATATGGATTCGTATCCAAATCTGTTTACACAGATAATTATCCAAATAGGTATCCGACGTAGAGAATTCAAATAGTAATTTTACCATCCTTTTATAATCAAATAAGAATTCGGACATTTATATATCTGATTCGATAAATATCCAACCGATTATATAATATATTATTATAAAAAAATAATATATTATAAGTCTATAAAACTAAAATAACCTTATAAATATGTACTTTTTACGTAATTTTAATATAGATAAAGATAAAATATTAATTTACTATTTTATAATAAAATTTATGTTTTTTTTTTGCATTCTTTAGATATTAATATACATTTTCTTAAAAAATTTAAAATTAATCAAATAATTCGGATATTATCCGAATGCGAATATTTTAATAGGAGTCAAATACAAATATCATATTTCACTACCCGTCTGATATTTATTCGAATTCGGATAGTCGAATATGTGACGGATATGAATGAATTCGGATATAACACTATTCGCTCTGTTTACAGCTCTAGTCACCATCTATCAAGATGTTTATTGGCAATTGATAAAAATTGGGCTATATTACTGAAGGATTGTAGAGCCCAGTGTAACTGATCTAGCTCACAACAAGTGGGAATTCGAGAATCTTACTATCATGAGTTGGCTTCTTCACTCTATGCAATCACAGATGTCACATGGTTTCCTTTTTCTGCAGATAGCTAGAGAGATTTGGGATTCTACTACCCAAACATATTCTCAAATCCATTATATTGTCAGGATCCATGTAACCTGGTTCATCGGTTCACTCGATTCAAATTCGGGTTTGTAGTTCGCAATTCGCTACTCTATAGTGAGGTTCGCTAGGGGTAGGATGAGATCAGTTGTTTTTCAATTCGCTTAGGTTCTTTAATTGGGTTCACTAGCTTGGTCCACTAGCTTACTTTGCTTACTTAAGCATGTAAAACAAATATACATTCTATAATATATTCCTATATATATTTAAGTGTATATTAATATATTATAAATAATTATTTTGAAAACCCATAAATTGTACAAGTATGAGCGGTTCGCGAATCTTAAAAAACATTCGTTGACCAAAGTATAAATTCTTTGAATTCAAAGAAAAGTATCATCAAACTCAAATAAAAAATTTGCCGAACCAAGACCGTTTAGAAGAATCGTGGTTCACTAAATTTCATGAACCAAGCCGAACCAAACCGCAAATTGGTTCAAGTTCGCTCCAGGTCGCGGTCACTACATGGTTCAAAATATCGGTATCGGTCGCCGTATCTGTTAGCCCAAAATAGGATACGTATCGGCGTATCGGTACCGTATCGGCTGGATACGGCGTAAAAATTCAGGATACGCTAAAAAAAGCTTGGATACGCAAGGAAAAACTTGGATACCTTGCATAAAACCTCTTTTAATACAAATATAAGCTAAAAACAAATTAAATGAAGACCTTCAACTATATTTATAATCATACATATGAGAGTTAAAAAATTTATAACTTAAAAAAGACGTGCGCGTTGATAAATATGCATGAAAATACAAACAATAGTCAACCAAGTATAAGAAATATAATCTAGAATTAATGATCATTAGTATATATCAACTTAGAGTAGAAAATTTAAGTTATCTATACTTAACATTTCAATGATTATCCATTTTAATTGTTTTAGATATCTAAAGAACGTATGAATACACATTAAAGTTGATAACTAATTGAAATTTAGCAATTTTGTTTCCAAACCTATTTCTATCTGCAATTGACAAGCTCGATGTTTTTTCAGGACTTAATCAATATGGGAAGATGAGGAAATTGTTGAATTATCGAAGACCGTACATCAAGATCAAACGAAGATGACTGTAATTTTATTTGACTGGGAAGTGGATGTCAATATAATTTTTTATTTTTTTTATGTAAACAAGCAGGGCTTTTGTTCAATTTTTTTATTTTTTATTTTTGATATAAACAAGCAGGATGACTGTAATTTTATTTGGTAGTAGTTAGTTGTTAGTCTATGCTCTGTTTGTTTGGGCTCTTTATGATTCACTATTTGTGAATCCTCATTTTTTAATGAAATTACTTTTTATCGATAAAAAAAAATGTAAACAAGCAGGACTTCTATATCTATTGAGTGGTGTTTAGGTGATTACAAGCTTAATAGGGTTAATTTAAAAATAAAAAAAAACTCAAGGTTAGATTGTTGAACCCCAAGGGTTAGTGAATCTTAGCACAGTTAATAGGAGTTAAAAGGGACACGTTGGCAAGTGGGTGTGATTTTTTTAATAGGGTTATTATTATTATTATTATTTTAAAAACCTTGGGAGAGTTCAATCACACTTATTGACTGTCCCTTTTAACTCCTATTAACTGTGGTTAAGATTCACTAATCCTTAGGGTTCAACAATCTAACCTTGGTTTTTAGAAAAAAAATACAAAAATGATGTGTCCCCTTTTAACTCCCTTTGACTATGATTAAGATTCACTGACCCTTAGAGTTAAAGCATCTGACCTTTGTTTTTAGAAATAAAAAATAAAAAAATTAATGTGTCCCTCCCTTTAACTGTGGTTAAGATTCACTAACCCTTAGGCCTTGGGTTAAAGCATCTAACCTTAGTTTTTTGGAAAAAAAAATTTAACAGTTATCTTTAACTCCCTTTAACTATGGTTAAGATTCAATAACCCTTGAGGTTAAAGCATCTAATCTTGATTTTTAGAAAAAAATTAACCATAATGGTTAAAACTTATTAACCATAGTTCAAGAACTGTTAAGGGGGATTTATGAGGTTATGAAATATTTTAAAGACATAATAGTAATGTAAGGGAGGGGTCTTAAAAAATATATGTATATATTTATAAATAAGTACCTTTTGGTAATTAATCAATAATTAGGGTCTTTTTCGTAAAAGACCATTATCACTTTCCTCTACCCATTCGTAACATCAGAGATTCAAATATCAAAAAAAAAGAGAAACAGAGAAGAGAAGAGAAGAAGGGAAGAGGAGACTCACCCTTGGCAACGGCGACGGCGACGGCTACAGGTTCTTCTTCCTTCCTCCTTTCTTCTTCTTCCTCCTTTCTCCTCTTTTCTTCCTTCTTGCTCCTTTTTTTTTTTTTTGTCTTTTTTCCTTTTTCTGTTGCAGACAAGTGAACCCTATAGGATTTCACGAAAAAAAATCACAGCAAAAAAAAAAAACAAAAAAAATTTGTTTTTTTCCTCAGTATCGAATTTTTTTAAAGATTTGGACCGAAATTTCGAAAATATCAATAGCTCTCCCTCTTTTTTTTTTTTAATCTCTCCCTTAGAACAGTATCGGTCGATACTTTAAAAAAAAAAAAACCACTGTAAAACAGCTGCATATCACAGCGCATCGCATGTATCAGTGCGTATCGGTACCGATACGCACCGATACGTCCGATATGGCTGCGATACGCTGCATTTTTTTCCTTCCAGCGTAGCTCTGTATCGGTAGGCTAAAAAACCGGTACATATCGGCCCGTATCGACTGATACGTATCGATATTTTGAACTATGGGTCACTATAGTAGACAACGAACTTGGTAACCCTGGTCAGGATCAACTAGTTAAGGCAATAAATCTCCCATCTTCGGCAAAGGGAGAGATCCTTAGCCGAATATTTTGCTAGCCTACGTAGCATGTGGGAGGAGTATGATCACTATAAGATGTTTTAAGCAATATGCACTACTAATGGAGGGTTATAGAAAATTGACTGAGCAAAATAAAATCTTGAGTAAGGATGAGCTACCCTCTTTGAATCAAGTATATGCAATAATTCAAGGAGAAGAGAGTTAGCGTTTGGCTATGCACCCATTTTCTAGTATCTTAGAGCACTCTGCCTCACTACAACAAAAAGAGAATATGCAGAGTCCTCGAAAACCAAAGGGAGATGAGAAGGACAAACAAAAATGTGAACATCATGGAAGAACCAATCACACCAAGGAAGGAACCTTGTTGGTTGACCAGCAAAGTACATCCAACCTGATCCATCTATAGCGCACGGTGATTCTTCCACTAGTACGGCTTCCTTTGGGGAGTTTTCTATTATACCATCTCACTCTCAACATTTCTCTAAGGATATTCTACCAGTATCCAGAGTGGAACTTGAGCTCTTCCATTAGTTGCTTTCACTAATGAAGATATCTATTGGATCTTCCACTTCCTTTGATCAAACAAGTACTCATGCATCTATCCATCATGTCTCTTCCTTAACATCTCTTGAGATTCCATGGGTCAACTATTCAGGAGTCTTAAAAAAAATATGTCTAGTACGTCATCTATTTTCTCGTCCTATGCCTCTCGTTCTAGTCCTTTGAGAGTAAAAATAGCCGATGGTTTTGTTCCTAAACGTCTTGCCAAGGCCCCATCCGCTCCTTTCTTTGCTATACCCAAAATGTCTCTGAAGTTTTTTAGTTCTTAAAATGTCCCAACATCATATTTCAATAAGCAATAACCAATTATGTGACCCATGTACTCTCTAGATTAGGTCGGTGTGATGAGACTTGTTTGGTAGTAAGGTTAGCTCTAAGTCTGACAAACCAATTGTTCTATTGTTTGGTTTGTAGAAATTTTTATTGTAAAGAGAAATAAAGAACTTAAACAAAGGTTGAAGTCATACCTAGAACATATCCTCCAGAAACATTCTCTTCGCTATACTCAAATTCCATAACCAAAAAGTTGGAGTCCTCATCTCATTGTATATTTCAAGATCTGGTGACACAATGACATATTGGGAGTGGACGTAAAATGGATGGGTTTTACATATTAAATCAGGCACTTGCTCTTATCTCCGTGTTTTTCAATCTTATAGTTCTGTTAATAAATTACCAGATTTTTCTCATTTCTCATTTCAGTCTTTAAAAATTTTATTTCCTCGTCTGTTTGGGTCAGTCAACTCACAAAGTCCTTTTTTTCTCCAGTGAGAAAAACAAGTTCATTTTTGTTTGAAGTTATACATTCTGATGTATGGGACCTTCTCCCACTCTTTCTTTGTTTGGATATCGATACTTTATTTCTTTTATTGATGATTATTCTCTCTAAACTTGGTTGTACTTTTGAACACAAGAGATGAGGTGCCCAAGATCATTCGCGACAATGGGACCTTCTCTCCCCGTTCCTCTTTATCATTGTCACGGAAGCCCTAAGTAGAATGCTTTCCAAAGTCGATGGACCTATTTTTATGGCTTCTTGATAGGCAAAGAGAAGTTGGGAATCTCCCATCTTTTATTTTCAGATGACATCTTGATTTCTGTGGGGCTTCGAACCAGAATTTAGTCCACCTTAGGTTCTTATTTAAATGTTTTGAAGTCATCTCAAGATTGGGGTCAATCTGGCTAAATCTGAGATAGTGAATGTCGGTGAGGTCCCAAGCTTAGAACATCTAGCCACATGTTTAGGATGCAAGGTGGGGTCCCTACCATTAATGTACCTCGATTTGGCCCTTGGGGTTGGTTTCAAGGCCAAAGCGATGTGGGCCCCAATGTTGGAAAGGTTTGCCAACTGATTAGTAGGGTGAAAATCGTCATTATCAAAAGGAGGAAAACTAACTCTCATCAAAAGCACCCTCAATAGCCTTCCCACGTACTTTATGTCTACCCTTACCATTCTGCACTCAATTGCGACCAAACTTGGGAAAATGCAAATGGAGATTCTCTGGAACAATAAACGGGATAGATCATAGATCCAAATATCACTTAGTACTTAGTAGCATGGAACCAAATTTGTTGGCCAAAAAGTTGCGATGACTTAAACCTAACAGCTTTAGTTCAAGTGAACAAGGATTTGTCAAGAAAATGAGTGTGGAGATTCAGTGAGGAAAGAGGGAGTTCATAGCGAACAGTTATAGTAGCCAAACATGGAGAGTCGTCTTATTGGGTTCCGCGGGAGGTCAAATGCTTACATGGGGTGGGGTTTGGAAGGGAATCATGGCAATGGCAGGATTACACCTGCCTAAGATTAACTTCAAGGTGGGCAGATGGTTAGAGGTTAGGTTCTGGAAGGATGTTTGGTGCGGCTCGACGAAGCTGAAGGGGGATTTTGATAACATCTTATTAGCTATCAACATGGACGCATTAGCGGAGGACTATTACAAGTCAAGGGATGAGCAAGGTTAAGACGGGCTCTGAATGATTAGAAAATTGATGATATGGCTCATCTATTGAAGCGCCTAAGTTCCTCGCCCCAAATTCTAAGAGTTTGGACTGTAGAATTTGATCTATTAGCAACAAGGGTCGATTCTCAGTGAGAATGAGATATCTGGTACAGTCTCTCATTTTAGCTCCTTCGGTTCGTTTCCTCAATAGATTGTGTGAAATCGAGGTATTCCCTCCAACATATCTTTCTTCTTAAGGAATACTACTTTGAATATGATTTTTCTTTGTGACCACTTGAAAAGTAGAGGGTGGAGGAAGGCGAATTGTTGTTTTTTTTTACTTTCATGAAAAAGACAATGGATAACTTACTCTTGCATTGCAATATTGTTTTTAAGATATGGGGCAATTTTCTTTTCCGTGTGAGAGTGGTTTGGGTCTTTCCTTCTTCTTTTCACAACTTCTTATCATGTTGGTCTTTGGTAAGTGTAAATAGTGACCGAGAGTTCTTCCAGGTGCAATCGTGGGAAATATGACAAGAGAGGAACAACAAGGTATTTGGAGACTCCCTCCTCTCCATCTCGTATGTTCTCTCGCATCAAAATGCTCGCCTTAGAATGGTATTCTATTCGGCGAGTAGGGGAGGATCTGGGAGAGGTGCTGATTTGAGTCCCATTTTTGTTCAGCAATGGCAAGCTCTGGGATTCCGTCTAGGGGATTTGTTTTATTTGAGTTCTCTTTTATGAGTTTATGTGCTTGTAAACTCTTTTCCTATCATGTTTGTCATTGTACATCTTTTATGTTAATATAATCTTTAATTTGCAGTAATAAAAATCATTAGCACCTTCCACAACATGATCAGGACTCAATTTGACAAGAATGTTAAGATATCCCGCTCAAATCATTGTAGAAAATATCGGGGGGTACACTCAAATTTACGTTGATGAACAAGGTATTATTCATCAAAACAATTGTGTTTACACGCCACAATAGAATGGAGTGACAAAACGGAAGAAATGACAACTTCTCAATGTTGCTAGATGCTTGTTGCTACAAATTAAAGTGGATAAAAAGTTCTTGTCCAGTGTAGTGCTTACTGCGGCTTATTTGATTAACTTGATGCTCTCTCTCTCATCAGTTATTGTATCTAGAGCGTCCTCTCTTTAGTCTTCCCTTCATGTCTTTGGATGTACTTGCTTTCTTCACATCTTGGGTCCCAAACATTCCAAGTTAGATGTTAAGCAGTGTAATCAAAATGTCACATAAACAACGCATAGGCCACCGCCTCACCTAGCGAGGACCCATGTCGCCTAGATCTTGCTCTATGCAAGCACACACTATATATAATGTAAACGAAAAAAAGTACATTTTGGTCGCCTGGGCATCACCTAAGCATTGGCCTAGCCTAAGGAACCTCTAGGTGTCACTATAGAATACTTCTCTTTTATGTTTCTTTTATACACAACAATCACAATATACTATGAGTATCTCTTATATACTACCAGTATACCATTAGTGGAATATATATAAGAAAGAAGAATAGGAGAGAGACAATTAACTTTCAATAAATTTCTCTAATCTTCTTGATCTCTTTTCTCTCAAATCTTAATCACTAAAACCCTAAATCTCAACCCTAATATCTTACCCATCCAAACCAACTTGGTATTAGAGCAGAGAGCAAACCCGAGGAGTCACAAGAATCATCCGATCTCACCAAAGTGCTATCATCAGCATGACGTCATGTTGGCATCAAGAGTATGGACACTGTAACATGTGCGACTGGTTTGGTTTTTTGTTCCTTTGGATAGATCTCAATTTATCATGAAATAAAAGAGATAATCCTTATAGTGGCAATAAAAGTGACAATCCTTTTTTCATTGTGTACTCTGATGTATTGGGACCATCCCCTATTACTTCTCTTTGTATTTCCGCTATTTTGTCACTTTTGTTGATGATTTCTCTCAAACTACAGAGGTTTATATGTTAAAATCTAAATATGAGGTTTGTATAGTTCTCTTATTGTTTCATCACAAGATTGTCACTCAATATAAATGCTCCCATTAAGATGATTCGTTTTGATAATGAAGGGGAATATATGTTTGGTAATTTAGCCACCTTCTTTGATTCTCACTGTATTGTTCATCAAACATCTTATGCTGGTACTACTCAGCAAAATGGTGTGGTTCATCTACTCCACTCACTGCTGGAGGACAGACATTATACTCTAGCTGGAACGAAGGCACTCAGAAAAAAAAATCATCATATATTGGAAATTACTACTATGATGTTTGCTATAAATGTGCCCAAAAAAATTTGGTCTGGTGTTGTACTGGCTACTGCATTCTTAAGTAATCATGTCTTCCCGTATTTTAAAATTTCAATCTCCTGTTACTTTGTTGTCTCCTTTTGTTTCTCTATTTTCTTTGTCTCCTCGTATTTTTGGTTGTACTCGTTTTTTTTCATATTGCTCGTTCTAACAGGACTAAGCCTCATCCTAAGTCTCTTAGGTGAATCTTTCATGGGTATGCACCTAATCAGAAGGGGTACAAATATTATCATCCCCCTTCTCGTAAGTCCTTTGTTTCTCGGGTTTACCCATCATTTCCCATCCCTGCCCCTCCCCAGTTAATGAACCTCCCAAACTCGTCCCAATAGGTTGGGGAGGGGCAGGTTACCCAATTAACGTATCCCATTGTCATCCCTAATCGAGACAAACTAAAGAAATATTAAATGGACAAAAAATCTAAAGCTTAAAAATCTCTTGTGATCATGTATTCATGTTCAATTTTAACTTATTTTATTTTTATTTGACTCTAATAACTTAATTGGAAAAGACTATACTCTTCGTCTATAGGTACGGGCATATTTAGATTTTAGAGTAAACGATACAATTTTAAAAGTCTTAGAATATTAAACTACTTCTATTTCATAAATCAGATAATAATTTTATTAATATTAATTGAGACTAAATAATTATTTTTGTTTTAACTTGACTATTATTTTTTGTAGTATTAATATGTGCAAAGCGCATGCATCATTACTAGTATATATATATATATGTAAAGAGGATTCCTCATGTTCAAAGGTTGATTGAATCTTTTGTAATTTCAAAACTACCCTTTGCATAATGAGCCCTTGAAAATGTAGGTGAAAGTTTGCAAAATTCTCAAACTACCTTTATCATAATCATAATTATTATATAAGCCAAACACTTAATTAAATATTTACTTAATTCCAATATTACCCCTCACTCATCTATCTATTAGGCTTTAAATTCTCTACGGTTATAACCGGACCTTCTTGGAGTCCGGTTACACCACTACCTCACTAAGGTCGCCATGTGTCCCTTTTAACACTCTTTAACTATGGTTAAGATTCACTCACTCCTAAGGTTTACCCATTTATCATTGGATTTTAGCAAAAAAATTAAATCCTAGGAATTAGTGAATTTTAATTAGGGTTCAAAAAATTAATATTTTTTCTAAAACCCAAGGATATGTGGGTGAACTCTAGGGGTAGATGAATCTTAACCACAGTTAAGGGTGTCAAAAGAGACATAGTGACCTCAAGGGCGTAACAGGGGTTTAAAAAATTAATATTTTTTCTAAAACCCAAGGATATGTGGGTGAACTCTAGGGGTAGATGAATCTTAACCACAGTTAAGGGGTGTCAAAAGAGACATGGCAACCTCAAGGGCATAACGGGACTCCAACTATGGTTAAGATTCACCAACCCCTAGAGTTCAACTACTTATTCTTGGTTTTTAGAAAAAAATATTAATTTCTTTTAAACCTTTGGTCCTTCATTAAAATTTACTAACTCAAAGGGTTTTAAAAAAATCATATTTTTTTCTAAAAACCAAGGATAATTGGGTGAACCATAGGGTGGGTGAATCTTAATCACAGTTAAGTAGTGTTAAAAGGGACACATGGCGACCTCAGTGGCATAACCGGAATCCTCGCTCTCTTGGCAAAATGCTCCGAACGCAGAACGCCCCCCCCCCGCCGCCCCCCCCCCCTTCTTTGCTATACCCAAAATGTCTCTAAAGCTTTTTGGTTCTTAAAATGTCCCAACATCATATTTGATTAAGCAACATGTCTCTCACAATTGTTTTATTCAAAATGTCCCTCATGTTTCCCAAAACATTCCTTAATTTTTTTTTTATCGAAATGCCCTCACTAGGGTCCTTCTTCTTCTCTCTCTCCTTCCTCTCTCTCACATGCATCGCACGTGCTGCCAAGCGCATGCATCATTATTAGTATATATATATATATCATTCTACTAATAAAAGTACAAGGAGTATGTAAAACTTTATGTGGGCGTAATTACCCTTCACTATTTATTAAAAAAAAATAGAATGTATAGTAAAAAATTATAATGACAGTATTATGTGGGACCCATGAGACCCATTATTACGTATTAAATATCTATTTTGCTATTTTTATGGATGAGGACTCTCAGAAAGATTCATTAGAATTATAATAATCTAATTTGAAACCTATGAGATCCACTATTACATATTAAATCTCTATTTTACTATTTTTATGGATAAGGACTCTCTATTAGTAGAGAGTTAGAAGGACTCATTAAAATTATACTAATCTAATGTGGGACCCATAATTATACTAATCTAATATGATGTTTCTATCATGTAAATCTCCCTTGTTTGATGCTACTTATGTCTTACAATTTTTCTTTTTCTTTTTCCCCGAAGATCTAAATTTGAAATTTTGGGTTTTTCCTTGCCGTTCGGGTGCGTAGGACAAAGGATCTACAGGTTTGCAGGCATATGAGAGCTTTTGATCAGTTTTAATGGGGACCAGATTGCTGACAAGCAAGTAAGGTTCTTGTCCATTTGATCAATCGTTCCAATTCAATCAAAGGTTTCCGTATCTTTTCCAAAAAGTATTACTGATTTTTCAGGAAAATTATAAACCAAAGACCGTGATGATGGAACTAATTGTGGCAACAAAATCTTTTGTGCCATCTAATGGAACTTCTTTTCATGCAAATTCATTCATGGAGTTTAATCTTTCTCTTCCACTGCTTCGAACTTGTGAAGCATTGGGATTTGGGGTACCATAAACAAACTCCAATTCAGGTTTTTACCCTAATGCAATTATAGTTTGTTCTTATTTAACCTTCTATTTATAAATTTTCTCTATGTTGTATTTTCCTTTATTAGTGAACCGTAGGGTTGTTTTAACCGAAAAAAAAATCTGTAGGGTTGTACTTGTAGGCAGCCTGCATAACATTAGCATTAACTGGGCATGACATTTAGGGGGTGTCAATGACCAGGCCGCACCTGGCTCAGGCCGGGCTGATTTAAATGGGCTTCATATATATAGGCCCAAGCCTTACCCATTCTTTAGTCAGGCCGTGCCAGACCAGGCTTCATTATTAATAGGGCCGGGCCAATCTTTACTCTATAAATATATCCAAGTATGTAGATATGTCTTATATAACTTTTACAATTATCATTCTACTAATAAAAGTACAAGGGGTGTACCAAACTTTATGTAATTGTAATAACACTTTACCTTACCTTATTATTGATAAGAAGAAGTAGATTATAATTATAAGAATAATCCACATGAGAAAAAAGTGTGTATTATAGTAGGACCCAACAATAGATTCTTTCAAAGAATACATATAAATTGGTTATCAATACTCACTATCATTAAGGACTCTATTAGAAAGAGTCCATGCTTTTCATAAATTTATTAGTAGGTGTTACGTGCCTTTTACTATAAAACATAAAAAAAGGAAGAAAGGGGAGAGGATATGACTGATTCGAGGCAGCCCCGGACCTCCATTGTTGCCTCTTCGAGGGGACAAACCTCCACATGTTCTCTTAGAACACTTTAACTTCATTCAACATATAAAATATAGATTACATTCTCCTATGTATAGCCATACAAAGGAGTTATAGAAACTAAATTACATGTAAATAACTACTAATAACTACCTAAGGGATAAGGAAGACAAGAGAGGTGATATAGTAAGAGGATGTGTATTGGGTACACATCATTCCATTCCCTTAGAAACATTCCTTGTCCTCAAGGTTACGAAACACTTTAATATTTAAATCCTCAAGCAATGGAAATAGACGTCGTTGGGATAAAGGTGACCGCTTCGAGGGGGTCTTCCTCCTAACAACCGCTTCGAGGGGATTTTCGTCCAACCTTTAGCCTTCACAACATTGATCTTCACCACAGTCGCAAAACCGGTGCTCTGATACTAATTGTTACGTGCCTTTTACTAGATAACATTAAAAAAAAAAAAAAAAGGAAGAGGATATGGCTGATTCAAGGCAGCTCGGGACCTCCATTGTTGCCTCCTCGAGAGGGCAAACCTCCACATGTTCTCTTAGAACACTTTTAACTTCACATAACATATGAAATACATATTACATTCTCCTATATATAGACATACAAAGGAGTTATAGAAACTAAATTACATGTAAATAACTACCTAACGGATAAGGAAGACAAGAGAGGTGATACAGTAAGAGGATGTGTATTGGGTACACATCAGTAGGACCCATAAATAATCAGTTATTAATAACTCTCATTAAATTTAAATTCATAAAAATTATATTGTAATTACTAAAATATATTCTATAAAATACTAATATATTGTAAAATTAATTAATACAAAAAGAGTAACGTCTAATAAAAATATATTAAAATTTCTCATTTTTCTAAATTTAAACAAAATTATATTTTTCATTAATAATGAAAAAAATATACGTGCAAAGCATGTGCACCTTTACGTGTGCATATATTTGTTCACACCCCCCA
Source organism: Tetracentron sinense (assembly GCA_015143295.1). NCBI lineage: Eukaryota > Viridiplantae > Streptophyta > Magnoliopsida > Trochodendrales > Trochodendraceae > Tetracentron > Tetracentron sinense. Next base: position 22,955,794 of record CM026574.1, read on the forward strand.
AAAGTGCCAACAGCACCCGTCAAACAATGAAATTATTTGATTAATTGTGCACAAGTATATTAAATTTACCTTTTAATGTAAATTATATTTATAGATGATGTCATGCAGGAAATAGAAATCTACATGTGTAGAGAGGGGTGCCCTCTACTTGTGCATATATAGAAATCGTCCATAACTTGGCAACCCCCCAAAAGTGCCTACAGCACGTGTTGTGCTCTCTACACACGTATATTAATATAAATAAATTAAAGGACATATTGATAATGGACAATGTCAATCCACAAGAATATGTTCAAGATTTTTTTTTTATATAAACGTGGGTATCTTGGGCTAGACTCAGACTAATCCCACGTGATGCATAGGGAAACCTCCACCCCATAGATCCGATATTGAGGGGAGCCCAGTATTGACCTCGAGACCTCCGAATTTAAGGTTCATCCTTCGGCCACTGGGCTACACCCCCAAGGGTTATATTAGTTTGAGAATTGGGGGCATTAAATCTCTATTTTGTTCTTTTAGAGATAAAGACTCTATTTATATTTTTTATATTTTAAAGTCAAAAGCACCAATATTCTAATAATGGACAATAATAATTTCTAATATTACTGCTTTTTATTAGTAGAAGATTATTACACACGATTCCTTGTTTTTAATACATTTATAAGTGAGACCAGTAAATATCCAGCTATTAGTAACTCTTTTTTAATATTAAATTTAAATTAATATAAGAAATATTAAATTTAATTACTAAAATATATTTATATAAAATATAATGATATATTAGAAAATTATTTCATATAAAGAGAGTAACGTGACGTCTAATTAAAATTTATTAAAAATATGATTTTTTAAGTTATGTTTTTCATTAATGATGAAAAAATTATACTAGCAATGCCCGTGCACTTTTACTAGGATATATATATGAGAAATAATGTAAAAGAGAAGTTCACCAGCTAATGAACCCTAGCAAAAAGACAAAATAACCAAACCTCCCAACTCTAACACCAACTATAACAGGAGGGGATAGGTCTAGAGATGCCGCATCGCAACTATAACAAGAAGGGATAGGTCTAGAGACATCGCATCGGGACAAGTCTAGAGATGCCGCATCGTCCCTACAAGCATATTAAGAAAGAAGGATCTTGATGATATACACAACCGAGTACACTCAACCAGATGGGAGAGGTTCTCAAAAACTCTCTGGTTCCTCTCCCCTACAAACCAACAGATAGCCCCAGGAGTACATATGGCCCATACAGATAACCAAGTCACGCCTATGTCTCGAATAGCCAAGCTGAATAAGGAATCCAAGACACTTGACAGTGAAACCCACTGTGTTCCAAAGAGGGATTAGAAGTATTTAGAACGTACGCCAGATCCACCAAGCATGTGGACAATATAGAAGTAAGTGGTCAACGATTTCTTCCTCAGCAAGCACAAGTAAAACCTCTTCGGTAATCTCCACCCTCTTTTCAAGTGGTTTGAAGTGGGGATTTTATCCAGAGAGGCAATCCATAGGAAGAAAGAAATTTTCAATGGAAAACCCAGATTCCAGACGACACAACAAAGGAAAAGGAGGCTTAGTCAAACACTCAAAGCTTGGGAAAAAAAAAGACTTCACTGCCCATACCCTTCCATCCCTCTCATCAAGATTACGCCAAACCAAAATAAGGCAACCCAAAAGTCTTAAGTAATCATCCAACTCAAAACATTAAAGCCACTTTTCATTTAAAGACTCCAAATAACCTCGCCCGCAATTACCTCAAAACATGAATGAACCAAACACCTATTTCCCACAGCAATGGCACAAAGACTCCTAAAGTCCCCACTCAAAGAATTTGAACCAAACCAAATATCATCCCATAACTTAACCTCATTCCCTCTACCTAATGTGCATGCTAAACTCCTTAACCTGAAGAATTGCCTTCCACATCCAACACCATGAGACCCTTTGGCTACTTTGGGATCTCACATAGAATTCGCCCCATACTTGGCAATAATCACCCTTCTCCACAGAATGTCGCTCTCCACTACAAATCTCACAATTTCCCCAGCAAGGCCTTCTACATCTCCATAAGGGGCCAAAGCCCTAACCTACCTTCTTTGATGGAATCATGGAACAAGCCTCCTTCCATTCTACAAGATGATATTTCATGTGCTCGATCCTATCATTCTATTAAAAATTTCTCCAGATTCTCTCTAAGATTTCAGCAACATATGCATGGTTGGTTAATAATGATAGAAATTACGATGGCAAACTCAAGAGGGTATTCTTCAACAAGGTAACTCCATCCCCCTTCGAAAGGTACAAGGACTTCCATGCCACTAACCTTCTATTGACTCTTTCCACCACAAGATCCCACACTGACATATCTTTAAACTCATGCCCTGTAAGGCATGCCTAATTAGGAAGTACGGAAGTACCCAGTCTTAAAACCTAGACAGCTTGCCAAGTCATCCAAATTAGAGACCTCCCCATCCTCAAAAAGCTCACTCTTACGAAAATTAATTCACAGATCAGCCTTAAAACACTTCAGGTCACACCTCAAATGCCTTAACTGCCTCAAACCTACCACTACCTTAAAACGCCTTAGGACACACCTCAAATGCCCAAACTGCCCATCTGAGGCATCACAGAGCACCAAAGTGTTGTTGGCAAATTACAGATGAGAGGACTTTGAGCCCACCCTCCTCACAAAGAAACCATCCAAAACACGAACCTCCGCTCTACTCAGAGTTTTAGTTACCATGATAAACAAAAATGAGGACAATCGATCACCTTGTCTCAATTTCTTGGAACTCCTAAAATACCAAGCAAGACAACCATTTATTAAAATTGACAAGGAAACACGAGGATAGAGGGCACGCATCTAGCCTCTCTGTTTAATCCCAAAGCACATCCTCCTTAACACATAACTCACAAATTCTTAATTAATATGATCATATGACTTCTTGATATCCAGCTTAAAATAATGTTCAAGTAACCACTCTTGATGTTCCAATCCACAGATTCATTCATTATTGGGATGTCATCATGGATTTGCCTACCTCTCATAAATGCCTCCTAAGTAGGGCAGTAAACGGATCGAATTCAGACCTGATCATGTTAGATCCGAATCCGATCCAATTAATATCCAACAAATCTGAATCTAATCCGAGATCCGTTGGATTATAAATTGGGTAATTTGAGCTTGAATTCGATTATCTAGCCAAGATTCGAATTTGATCCGAATCCGATCCAATTAATTTCAAATTTTAAAAAATAATTTTTAAGTGCATAAAAAATTTACAAATAATTTAAATAAAAGAAAGCATTGTATTTATATATTAAAAGATATTAATATATTATAAGTATATGGAAACATATAATCAAATCGGTTCTTAATCGGATGGGATCACCATAGATCCGAATCCGATCCAATTACAATCAGATTCGAAAATCAAGATCTGTATCTAAACCGAAGGATCTACAATTAGATCCATATCTGCTCTAAACAGATCAAACTTGGATTAGATCCGGATTATTATCCCATCCATTGACAGCCCTAACTTGAGGCAGCGAATAATAAGTCCATCACAATTTTTAATCTAGGCTCAGAACCTTAGATATGATCTTGTACACTACTAATCGGCCTATTATCTTTCAACCCTTCTGTTCCTTCACCTTCAAAATCAAAGCGAAAAAAGTGCTCATTAACTACTCAAAAGATACTTAAAAATAAAGTTCCTCCACGACCCTCATAAAATCCCTCCCAATCATAATCATACTTGAACAAGCCTGATAGAATAAGATCATGAAACCATCTAGACCGTGGGCCTTTGTACCCTACAATCCCCTTAATGACCTCCCTTACTTCCTCCTCCATAAATGACCTCTCAAATCACTCTCTTATCCTCAGGGAACTAATCGACTTCAAACTCGTCCAAATTGGGCATGTAAGTAAACCTTTCTCCATATATCTTCTCATAAAATGACACCATTTCCTTTCTGATCTTCTGCTCAGATATCAACCTAGTGTTGCCTAACCTTGAGCCTTGAAATAAGGTTTACTCACCTCCTGACATTAGCCACCTTGTGAAAAAATTGAGCATTTCCTCTTTTCTCAGCCATCTAACCCTCGATTTCTATCTCCAACTGATTCATTCTCAACCACAAATTCCAATGTTCCTCTTTCATGATCTTACATCTCCTCCAATCCATCTCTAGCAGGGACGACGACTCCTCTCTCCTATCTAATTCCCCTATCTCCTCCAAAATTCTCCTCAATTTCTCTGAATTGTCCCCAAACTCCTCCTTATTCCATCTTTTGAGCCTTTGATTCACATCTTTAAGCTGCAAGCCAAAGATTGTGCCAGCCTTAGTACCTTACCCCATAATCTAGATTCCTTCCACACCACCACGTCCATAAAGTCCAGTGCCTTTAACCACATCTCCTAAATTTTGTAGGACCAAGGCTTCTCACTATTTGAGCCGCCTCCAATAAAATGGGGGTGTGATATGAAGATGATCTATGGAGAGATAATTGAGTAGGCGATAGAAAATGAGTATCCCAATGACAATTAATAAATAAATAATTTGTCCAATCTACTCATTGATGGCCTCCATTGTAAGGTCATAATACCAAGTGAGCAGGCCACCACTGGTTGTCAATCAGATCGATTCTTTCCACAAACTCTCCAAAACCAGCCATTGCACTATTTCTCTTACCAAACAATTTATTTCATGCAAAAAAATATATATATATATATATATATCATCAGTTCTTTCTCAAGGTGGAACGAAACTGAGACATAATGGAGGACTTAGAACTTGTTAAACTAAACTCACTAAAGAACCCGAGCACTGGAACATTTGTATGAAGTATGAATCCTATCTAGCAACCATCTCAACAACCATCAAAACCAGAGCTACAGTCCCAAACTATCTAACATAAAATGGTAAAAATATCAACAAAAAATTAAAACAATTGAAATGATCCTCACGCTCTGTTACATACATAACCGTCAGGGTCAGAATCATCTACAACAACAGTCGATATTGTTATAACATATAAACAAAATAAAGAACGCAACATGCATGGATTTCTCTCTACCGTTTTCAATGACCCAGATGGCAGCGTCCCACAACCTCCAAATTGCAGTCACCATTTTCTAAATTCCCTAATCCAAATGAAAACCCTAAAGAAAAAATGTCAAACGAAAATGCAAGAAACCCCCACATTGATCAAATCTCCTAGTACCCAACAAAAAAAAAAAAAAAAGAACAAATCTCCTAGTACCCATCTACAGATCAACAACATGTAAACCGTGGCTCAGCCGGAATTCAAACGTGACATACCATAAAGAAAAAGGGGTGGGTCCAAACTCCAAACCCAAATTTCCTAAATCATGTACAAAAAATCACAATCAAAAACCCAAAAAAATCCCCTTATAGGGTTAATTAGATAGACCACACCCAATCAAGTAAGGGTTCTTCCCCTTTTATTTATTTATTTAATAATTTATTTTGGTTGTTTGTTTTTTTTTAGGGAAGCAACATGAGACTGTAGAATGTTACATGAATGGCATGTCTAAGCAAACACACTAGTAGAGAAAATAAACAAGTGTAGGTAAAATCTAGTAATGTACCTTTAAAGGGGTGCAGGAGAAGGAGATTTGCGATGGAGATCTCCTAATTCCACGATTGTTCTAAGGTGCTTTAAGGGATCTTCTAAGTGACCAGTTTTTGTTTCAGGTGTGTAGGAAAGGGTCAAGGCGGGGGGGTTACAATAGGGAAGACCTAGATGATAGGATTGCGTCGCTGTTAGGGATGAAGCGCGCCTGTATCGACCCCTTTTTTTTCTAAACTGCTTTAATCTCCCATGCTTTTTGCATTATATTCCCAGGTTTTACAATTTTTTTCGCCGAGGTCCTTTCGGCCGGTTGGACAATTTTTCGGGTCAATTTGAGTACGTTTCCACCTCCCAAAAACATAGGGTTCTTTATTTCTTATTTCTTTTTCTTTTTTTTTGGTTCAAATTTGCACATCTACTGTTAGTACAATCGTTCCGATGTGGTCTAATGCGAGCTTTAAAGCTTTTTTTTTTGTTTGTAATTGTAAATAGTAATAAAAAAGATACGAATTGAATGAATTATTTTTCTCTTTTTAAACTCAACCAATCTAATTTTATTCATTTTTTTACTTGGTTTCTGTAACGATGATATTGCCCTTGAGAACATTAGTTGAATTCTGTCATAAAATTACGAGTAGTGATAGGCATATCCAAGAAATTCATTTCATGCCCTAAGATACCACCTCATTGATTTGATGGATGCTCCCTCTTAATTATTCACCACTAAGGCACCACCTCATTGATGAATCCCTTCTCTTAATTATTTACCACTGTTGGTGAGTAATTAAGAGGGGGCATCCATCAATGAGGTGGTGCCTTAGGTCATGAAATGGATTTCTTGGGTGCGTTAATTATTTCCTTAAAATTATCGTTACACTTATCTTTTCTATTATTATACTAAAATTACCCTTATATTTATACATTATCTATATCAACTATCATAATCAGTTTACTATGTCCTCCTGTAATCGTTGATTAAATTTTGCCACTATTGACAAAATTATCCTTATATTAACCCCCAAAAAAAATCCTTATATTTATTTTTTCTATTATTATAATGAAATTATCATTATATTTATATCTTCTCCAATCTCCACTATTATTATTATTATAGACAAAATTACCTACATTTATATATTATCTATTATTATAGTGAAAAATGATAAAATTATCCTTACACACGTTCTTCTTTATCTCTAATATTACAATGAGAATATGACACTTACAAACATTAGTTGAAAGTTTTCACTATTAACAAGATTGTCATATTTTTCTCCATCTCTCTGGCTTACAACACGTGAAAAGAGATTTGGAGGCCAACCCCAACCAATTTATTAATGAGAAAAATAATTTACTGGACATGATAATCCCTATCCTTACCCTCTATTTTGTTTATTTTAAAATAAGGCATGAAAAAATTTATAATTTTCAACTTTTACTTACAAACAAGATTTATTAAAAAATAAGAATAAATAAATAAAATTAACCCTTACTTTCTTCTAAAGTTATTATGTCGCACCCCAAAATCTTACCTAGCTTAATGTGAGATTTTGGCACGTGACTTAATCATTAACTTCCATAACTTCCTGTCATAAAGCATTTAAGGCAATACTAGAACATGAACCTGAAAATTTTTCTCTTTAAATAAATATTGATCAAGTCTAATATATGAAATAAATACTAAAACATTAAAATTAATTAGAATCATCATCTATGATTCATAATCATCAAATTCAAACTAACTATAAATCTAGAATTAGTCTATTACATTGTCTAAACTCGAACTCAAAATACTAGTAATCTAATTTCCAATATACGGCCAACGGTCCAAATTTCATTCACTCTCGGGGTAATCACCTGTTGGCTTTTCCTCTTCCTCTTCGTACTCTTCATTTTCCCAAGATCCTGGAGCACATATGTCAAATCTAGAACCTGCCGACAACAACAGTCATCGGCTGAGTAACAAGTTACTTAGCGTATATATAAAATCCTATCTAACAATATAACAATATTTAATATAAATATAATTTAGAATTCAACATAACATGTAAACATATAACAATTCAGAGTGCGGAAACATAATTCAATTTCAATTCTTATATATGATCACTTGTACTTATTTCTCTTGTTTATCTTACTTATTTTATTGTTTGTGAATGTATTCAACAACATGCAAATGCAATAACATAATGTAACTATACCCCATATATTGGGTTGAGACTAACATATACCCTACCTTCCAAAGTACCACACGGTTTACACATTATCAGGTGCATACGACTTGTCTACACATTATCCGGTGTATACGACTTGTCTACACATTATCCGGCGTATACGGCTTGCCTACACATTCGCCGGTGTATACAGCTGGTCTTGCCTTGATCATAGGTGTGTCTCTTCGTTGAGAGAGACCAGAGAGGGAATATGAGAGAAGATACGGATAAAGATTTGAGAGAATTGTAGAGATATAGAGAGGTTATTGTTAGTTGTAGTTGATATTACTTCAAATACACCTACTAACTTTTGTTATGTAAAATAAAATAACATAATATCTTCTTCTTTTTTATATGAAATTATGGACAAAATATGAAAAATATAATAAATTCATCTTACTAACTACGTTCACATGAAGATATTATAAATTTGGTACTTATTAGGAATATTATAAAATAAATCAACTAACTTTTTAACTCCGCTTCTCTCATTATAATAGTAAAGATATAGTGTCCACCAATAATTTTTTTATTTTTTTATTGGGATATCATTTACCTAAGGTTAGTGGTTAGCTTGAGGATTGGAGCTTCTGCAACTCATCGCTGTGTGGGATTAGATCCTGAGACCTCTCACTTTAGTTAGTTGATTATGTGGGAAGTTTGTCCACTTAAAAAATTTGTAATTTTTTATATGTATAGTATACAAAATAAATTTACTTTTATTTTGAGCAGAGGTTAATTTTATTCAAAACAGTGATTAGTGGATTGCGCATTTAGCTAGATAATTGAATGCTTGTCTATGTGTCCCTTTTAACTATGGTTAAACTTAACTAACTTAAGAATAATATTTTTAAAAAAATCAAGGTTCAATGGATGAACCCTATGGATGAGTGAATCTTAACCATATTTGGTGGGTGTTAAAAAGGAGGGTGTGGACCAATGAATATCGACGTTCAGATACATAGTCGAATGCGCAATACACTATCTATTTATTTTTTATCTATATAATGACTTTCTCAAAAAGGGCATGTTACTGGACCTATATTGGAATGTATTATTAACGAATATTGTGAGCACAATGGATCCATTACTAAAAAAACACCTGGGCTATGACCCGAACCCCTAAATCCATTAATTTTATGGATACATGTGTTTCTATTTATTTTTGTAAATTCAAATATTATTTTAAGAAAACAAAATAATATATAGAGCCCCGAATTTATTAATTTTAATACTTGTGAAGTTTATTAAATGCTATGTAAACATGTGTTTAATTTTAATGTGTTTAAGTCTGCAAATTTAATGCTAAAAAGTGTTGATTTTAAAACTCAAATAAAACACTTAATTTAAGCTATTTTTGATGTTTAATTGCATGAAAAATGAAGATAATCAAAAAGTTTTTAAAAAAATATAAATCGGCGCCGGCGGGCGATTGATCGCCCAAAACGCCATTCGGTGGCGGGTTTGCGTGATCTCACTTCTTTTGAGTCCTTAGAGCTCCCAATATTATAAATACCTCCTTATATTCATGGTTGAGGGTTTTTAAAGGTTTCTAAAGCTTTCTAAACTTATAAGAGAGTGAGAGAAAAAGATTTTGAGAGATCCAAGATGAAGGATTAAAGGTTTTGCAAGGAAAAATGGTGAAAAAACTTAGATCCATCACATTCGCAAGCTCGTGATCATAGGAAAGCGATCGAGAGAGGTAAATATAACTTCCTTACTATCAATATAGTGATTTTAATAAGAACATTATGAAGGTGATAAATCTAAAGCAAGAACAATCAAGATCAAGCATGATTAAGATGTTTCAATCATTTATGAAAAAATACATATGATGTTAGAGAAGGTTTTGAACCATGATTCCTTCATGAAAAATATATATGATGTTAGAGAATGTTTCGAATCATAATTTTCTCATAAAAAAATACATGTGATGATTTGATAGTGTTTTAAATTATGATTCTCTTATGAAAAATATACCTGATGTTTAGAGAGTATTTTAAGTGATGATTTTCTTATGGAAAAATATATATGATGACTAGAAAACGTTATAAATTGTGATTTTATTATGAATGTGATGTTTAAAGATGTTTTTATGATTTTTATTTCTCATACCAATAAGGGGAAATTGAATTATCTTGTAGTGTGTGGATGATGGATAATGAAGGAAGGGATGATGGTTGAAATTGATGAAACAATTATGAGCTTACCTTGAGATTTTGATGTGTTATGAAATTAGGGTTTGACGATATTAATTTTATTAAAATTATCTATTGAAAATTTGGCATGATAGATATAATTGTTTCTTGTTTTATTATTAAAAATTTGATAAATCTAAGTTATATATTGATCAATTTATGGGAAATTCTATATGTTTAAATTTATGCATAATTTACAATCATCATTATTTCACTCACACTAATTCACGAAATTTAAATATGAATAAGCATGAGAATAAATAAGATGATAAGTATTATGCAAGTACACAAGGACACGAGCATGATGTATGATTGAGTTTTGCGAATATTTTGATTCTTTACTAATGTGTCCCTCACAAAATTTTTTTAATCTAAAAAATATCTCAAGTTTCTATACCTTATATATATATATATATATATATATATATATATATATCTACTTGCGCTTTATTAAAGTGGTCAAGTAACCATAATTTCTTATTCTTGTTGTCTGCCGAATTCAAATGCTCTTCAAGCTTAGCATAGTCTATCTTATACGGTGGAGCAATCTCTAACATGTTACATGTGTACACCCTAGGCGGATTCATATCCGACTGTGTTGGAGATGGACAACTATTTGGAGTGATATTTGGACTATTCGTATTCTGAAAGTTATCACTATATTCCATATAATATGGTTCTGGAATATGAGAATTTCTTACTCCTTCTAAATTTGTATTATGAACTTCCTGTTCAGGTGGAGACCTGACCGGTTGAGTATGGATGTACTCAGGAAGAGTATTATGAGAAGTTTCTATGGGAATATTAAATACTAAATTATCTGGAGTATGGAGCGGAAGTCTAGAAGTATTTTCTAAATGTATTGTACTTGTACAAGGGATACTAGAACAAGAAGATCTGGAAAGTATATTACCTGAAAAATAATGAGATTCTCTAGAAGGTATTCTATAAGATGGTAAAGGTAATATAGAGATCTTATTTCCCAGATTAATTAGGAATCCATCTTATAGAATATCCTCCAGAGAATCTCATTATGTTTCAGGTAATATACCTTCCAGATCTTCTTGTTCTAGTATCCTTAGTACAAGTACAATACATTTAGAAAATACTTATAGACTTCCGCTCCATACTCCAGATAATTTAGTATTTAATACTCCCATATAAACTTCTCATAATACTCTTCCTGAGTACATCCATACTCAACCGGTCAGGTCTCCACCTGAACAGGAACTTCATAATACCAATTTAGAAGGAATAAGAAATTCTCCTATTCCAGAATCGTATTATACGGAACATAGTGATAACTTCCAGAATACGAATAGTCTAAATATCACTCCAAATAGTTGTCCATTTCCAACACAGTCGGATATGAATCCGCCTAGGGTGTACACATGTAACATGTTAGAGATTGCTCCACCGTATAAGATAGACTATGCTAAGCTTGAAGAGCATTTGAATTCGGCAGACAACAAGAATAAGAAATTATGGTTACTTGACCACTTTAATAAAACGCAAGTAGACATCATCAATCAAGACTATTTAAAAGATATTGAAAGAGCAAAAAAGCATCTTACCTTCTTTCCTTGGTTCACAGATCATTATTGTAAAATTCATAAGATAGATCTTTCTACATTTCCTTCTGCTTATAATCATAAACCCATAAATTATAATGTATCTTCACCTCCAGTTTATCTTCCAGATTGTAAGAAATGTTTTTCAATAGGATACTATTTACAATGTTTAGATTGTAGTGCAATCGTAGAAAAAGCACATCAAGAATTTTATGCTAAAATAATTCAAGAAACTTATGAATACACTCCAGCCCAAAGAATAATTAATCATTTTATCAATATAAAAGCTATTGATATAAATACCATTACTACTAATAAAAGTACTTGGGTATTCGATAATGAACATAGTACAAAAATACAATCTGTTCATCCTCCATTTAATAAGATAAAACTTCCCCTAGAAAACGATAAGTTTTTAGCTTGTAGCCCTCTTAAAGATAAGAATGAAAAGGAACCATTTACTTCTTCAGATATTAAAAGATTAATGGAACAAAATAATTATACTAATATTCATCTTAAGACAATAGGCGAATAGTTAACTAGAGTATAACAAATTATAGCAACAGAACCCATAATAACTCGAGTCCCAAATAATCCCCCTAGGATATATGATATTCTAGTTACATTTTCTAGTACGATCTATTGTAGCACTAAGAGGTACATTTAATTTCTTATACGCACTCAAGTACCATCTATGAATGGAATATTGATGGTATGTCCGAACACCTGATTCTCAATAGGCTTCAAGAAATGACTATGGTCAGTAATGCTTACCAAGTCACTAACATTCCAGATCATACAGTAGCCCAGTCCTTAGTTGCAGGATTTACAGGACAACTCAAAAGCTGGTAGGATAACCGTCTTACCTTTGAAAATAGAAGAATTATTCTTAGTGCGTATAAGAAAAATGCTGATGGCACTTACATCCTTGATGTTAGTGGCCAACAGATCCAAGATGCAGTAGCTAATCTTTTGTTCTCCATTTATAAACATTGGTTAGGAGATCCTTCCATGTTCAAAAATAGATTAGCTGATTTACTTAGTAATCTTTCCTGTAAACAGCTTTCAGATTTTAGATGGTATAAAGACACTTTCTTATCCAAGGTTATGATCAGAACTGATTGCAACCAACCCTTTTGGAAAGAAAAATTTATCTCAGGTCTTCCTAGGATATTTTCAAAAATTATTAAAACCAAGATTTGAGAAAAACATAATGGTAATATTCCATATGATCTTTTAACTTATGGTGATATTATTGCTTTAATCCAGAATGAAGGAATTGCTTATTGCATAAACTTCAAGATGCAACAATAGATTAAGAAAGAAAATGACATGTGTCGTAAAGAGTTAGGTTCATTCTGCAGCTAGTTTGAATATTCCAAATTGCCTGTTCCGCTATCTGTTAGGAAAAAGAAAGCAATAGTGCAAAAGAAAAAGATTTCATACTCATGGTTTAGAACCCCACATAGAGATAAAAGGAAAGAAAAAGAAGAATCTACTATCTCCAAGGATAAAATAGTGCGTAGGAAAGCTTCCAAGAAACCTTCCCAGAAAGATTCCTCTAGTAGTTCAAAACCTCAAACTTGTTTCAAGTGTGGCAAAGTAGGACACTTCTCTAGTAACTGTTGGTTACAAAAGAAGATTAATTCCTTAGATGCTACAGATCAAATCAAGAATGTTTTATCTACTCTCTTGATTAATGACCAAGATCCAGAATTAGTTACGAATTCCCCAAATCAAATTGAAGACTATTTAGAATCCTCTGATTCTGAATATCACACTTCATCTTCTTCAGAGCAAATCTGTATCAAGAATTGTTCTTATCCTTCTTGTACCAAGGCCCCTAGTTATATTCAGACTTTAACCAAAGAAACAGATTTTTTGTTAGATATCATAGAACAAGTCAATGATAATGACATACAGAAACTCCTAATAACCAGATATAAAGATACTTTACATAGTACTCCTAAAATCCAGAATCCTCTTCAAAGTAATGCTTTTAATCTAGAAGAAATATTTGAAAGATTAAGTGTTCAAGAAGTACCTAAGATTATAACTATCTCAAGTCTTCAATTAGAAATTCAAGATCTTCGAAACGCTTTGTTCAAAGAAAAGAAAGAATTAGTATCTCATATTATGAATTTACAGAACCAGATTAATATTTTACAAAATACCTCGCCAGGAAAAGAGTTTCCAGAATCTAGCATAAGATTAGACATTCCATTAGAAGTAGAAATTCCAGGATCTAGTCTTATTTTTGAACATCCAGAAAATAGTCATTTACATTTCAGGTCTCATCCTTCTTACCAGAAGTGGCAAGTTCTAGTTACAATATGTATCCAGAATAGTTATACTTTCAATTCTATTGCCTTAATAGATTCAGGTTCTGAAACAAATTGTATCAGAGAAAGTCTAGTCCCCTCTAGGTATTTTGAACCCGCTACAGAAATTGTTTTAATAGCTAATAGCATGCCATTAAACATTAAATATCGGATTTCCGATGCTTTTATCATTAAACAAGATATTCCTATCAAGCAATCGTTTTTATTAGTTAAAGATTTAAGACAAGAAATAATATTAGGACTTCTATTTCTTAATCTAATACAACCGATCTCCAAGATAGATGATATAGGATTATACTTTAAATTTAATAATAAAAATTTATTATTTGAATTTATTCAATCAAGATTTTACGACATATCTAGTTTTCCTGCAGTCAATGTTTTAATTATTCCAGATTTTCCTCATCTGCTTCTTCTTCCCTTTCTTCTGTCTTGCAGATGACTGACCAACATTTTGGAGAAATTTCTCTTCAAGCAGTAACAAACCAAAAATATGTATATCATTTCCCTTTAATCAATCTCAATCATCGTGAAAGTTGTCTTATTGATAATCTTTGGTTTGCTAAAATTATGAAATCTGATAAACATCTTTCCAAAACTATTCAAGCTTTATGTTATCATTTTCAAGTTTCTAGACCTTTTCTGTCATCTTCTATTACAATTCCTTCACCTCTTCCAGAATCTTCTAAACCATTAGATCCTACTCCTGATCCAAGAAAATTGCATCCCTATTTTAGTTTATTAAAATCCATTCGTTTCAAATTAACAGAAGCCATTAACAAATTACCCCCAGATATTCGTCAAAAAATTGATTTAACAGTTCCTTCTGCTCAAAATAAATGGTTATCCACTTTTGCAGCCTTTGAAGCTGATATTTATTTCAGTCCAGGTTTACAGTTAGTACATGTCCATCCTTATAATCTTGCCATTATCCGCAAAGCTGTTCCTCAAGAACAAAAAATTTGGTTATTTGAAAATGGATTTACTGTTGGAATTCAGTCTTACAGTCCAGATGATTTAGTTGGATTTCCTCAATGTATTATACAAGCGTGTAATTTTCAGAGAAGATTCTTTTCTGATCATTTTCTTCATCTTGAGATAATTAGCACTTGTCCTGAATGGGTTGGTGAAGAATTATTTCCCAGCCATCATTTGATTTTTATTCATGCGGAGTATATGAGATTTCTTATCAAACCTCAATCCAGAAGCAAAGACTAGTTCAATTACAGAGATATTATTGCCAGAAAAATTTCAGGGTTTTTCCGAATTCAACTTCATCTTCGGCGAAGTGCTTGGAATATAATTACTGATACAGGCAGAATTATTATAATGGGTGCTCCAAAGTATAATGCTCATCATCCAATTATTCAAAATATTTATCAAGGAACTATTGGTGTTTCCCATCATGTAAAAGAAGAATTAAAGTCAATGTTTGCAGAAGACAATGATGACCGGTTTTCATCATTCGCTACGGATGGCTGGCATTATCTATCTATTGATTCTGATGATGATAATCCAAGCACTATTATTTTTGATCCTGATCTTCATAATTCTGATGATGTTCTTTCAGACTAACATCCAGTTATTAGTCAAAAATACAGTCTCCTACTATTCACCTTTTGACTAATGTTCAAGATTCGGCTCTACAGTTCCAGACATGTTACCAAAAGTAAAAGTATTTACCTTCCAGTTAAAGACACCGAAAGGAATCTCCTTTCTACAGCATCCAATACATTCTAGATATTACGGCAGCTTTTATTCGTTCAAGATTCTCTTCAAGCATCCAAAGCATTTCAGATTTCAAAGTTCAAAGGTTCTCCCGACATTCAAGATTTACTTTCAGCAAAGTTGAAGACCTCTTTTGAAGATTCGTCCAAATGTAATAATTAGTTTGAATTTTATGTTTTATTTAAGGCATGTGCCTTGTCCATTGTAGGCATCTTGAAATCTCGAAATCTTCGAACATCTCGAACATCTCGAATGCAACCTCTCTTCCCTTCTCTTCCTTCTCTGTAATCCTTTATGTTCTCAGTCCTCAGTCCACTGTATCTCAGTTCCGAGTTCTCTCTCCAGTTGTAAGTTTTTATTTATTGTAATAGTTATATGATCATTGCACTTTAGTTCAACTGAGTAGATCGGTGTAAGCCTCGGGTATCCACACTGGATATTTAGAGCGTTGGACCGACCATCTCAGTAGTAGAACTGATAGTTCACGTTTAGTCGTACTGTTTATGTATTTCAGTTTTCAATAAATATATATTGTTGATGTTTTGTTTTACCATGAGTAACTAAACACTTGATAGTTTAAATGTACTCTAGGATGTAGCTCTTTCTCTCATGCTGCTATGTTAGTGTATCTTTCATATTGATTTAGTTTAGATTCACTATGCGGTAACCTGTCTTGTGTGAGTGGTGATGTGTAGTCGGACCTCTGTAGTATTGACCGGAGTTGGTGGTTATTCAGAAAGTTGATAGGCTTGGCGTTAGAGCAGCAGGCGTTGAGGCCGTGGTGTGAGCCGTTTAGCCGAGGTAAGTCTCCATTTGGCCATTGCTGAATCAACATACTGAGATAAACTTAGCCCATTTAGAAATTCTTCAGTGTACTACAGAATAAGATGAATCATCATCTCTTCCCCCGAAGCATGTCCTCTCGAGACATTCACAGTCAAGATGATACAATGAATAGCGAAGAACACATGTTTGTGAATAGTGAATCCGAATATATATATATAAATTTATTCAAAATACTCTCACTAGGATTCTTCTTCCCCGTCTCTCTCCCCTTCTCCCATCTCTCACTTGTATCGCACGTGCCGCCCACTGGTATAAATAATAGTAAAATATATTTAATTTTTTTATAATACTATTTAATAAAAAAACATAAATTTTTTGAGGGCCATGGCCCCTTCACGCCCTGGCTCCGCCCCTGTTAGCCGCCACCACCTCCACCTTTTTTTTTAAAACCATTGATCACCACCTCTCAGCATGCCCTTTGTTTTCCTTTTTTATTTTTTTGGAAATCAAATAAAGATGCAATTTTTTTTCCCAATTTTCATGCTCTTTTTATTTTTCTTGTATATTACGTATTTGATTTATATTACAATAAAAGCTTAGAGGAAAAGTGTTAATTCTCTTTTTCTTCTTTGTGCTTGGTTTGCAAAAGACTTTAACGAAAAATAAAATTGAAAAAAAGTGAAAACATTACATAATTACATGCTCTGTATAACCCAAGAATTATACCACTATTTAATCACAATTCACAACTCATAAAGCACATACTGTATGTACCCAAGAAACTACCCATAACTGGAAGTAAAGAAGGGAAGGGGTTAAGGGCGTAAGGGTTACTTGGCCGTCAAACGGTTCCCGCGATGGCTGCTCGGAGCCGCGAGGTAGGGACCAGCAGCTCGCCTGCCCGAGGGGAGGAAGTTCGCTCTGGCCACGGTTGCAGCTGTTTTGAGGGAGTTCAGACTTCAGAAGGAAAACCCACAAACCGAATGGTGATTCCTTTCAAATTATCTTTCTAGATTTGGGTACAGTGAAAGAATCACTTGTTTTTGCAACCAAATCTTGGGTTTTTTCATAGTGTTTGGGGTTCCTTAAACCCTCAGTACAAATCTAAATTTACTGGAACCTAGGTTCTTTTGGACTATAGTTGTCCTATTATTTAAGCTGATTTTCTTGTAAGATAGTTTCTCACATAGTCATTGTATGAAGAAAAAAGTGAATGGTTTTTACATAAACTCAGCTGTTCGTGCACCACAGTAATATATTTTAGCATAGGAAGTTCTGTTTTAATGGTCTGATACCATCCCTTGATCGCAAGTGTCAAAGTTCACAAATTAAAAGAGAAAAAGAGATAAGAAATCCAATTCGAGGTGACTGAAACTCCTAAATTCAATTCAGAACTATAATAATTCAACTTACAATTCTCAAGGAGCATCCTACATTTTTATCACTCTCTTCCTACAATTAAAGAAATAACAAAAGAAGCAATTAAACTTGCTATACCACTCTCTTCCTACAATTAAAGAAGGGTGGTGCTACTCGCACCCCATTGCTTACTAAAATACAATATTAAGTAATATTAATGCTAAACAGTAAAAAGAGAATAAAAGGACCAAAACGCCCTCTTCTTCAACCTTCGTCCAAAAACTCATTACAACACAGATTGGGCATGGAATAAATAGTGCATATCCCTTAGGTCACTCCCTACCCTCTACTTATAGGAATATTGAGTAAGAAACATTGTATACACATCTGGAAAAAAAACACACACACATAAAAAAACTTACTTTAAACAGAACGCACAGCAAAAGGCATTCCCTCCCCACAGTTTTTAAATTTAAATAAGAAGCCTATGTTTCTTGGTGGGTGTAAGCTCCCACCATTAAAGAGCTTCAAAATCACACAACAAGAGAAGAAGCAGGAAATGGGAGGAAAGGAGAGGACAAAAATGAAATAACTACTCATGCAAAACCCTAATCCTAATAGGAAAACAAAAACTAAAGGAGAGTTAAAACCCTATTAAGTCGGCCCCTTGATTTTATTCTACCTTCTTTCATCTTTGCAAAATTAAGATAAGAGATTGGTGGATGCAAAACTCAAACAATTTCGTTTTCCCAAAACGCCGAGCTTTTGGTGAAGAAATAGTGTATGAGGTAGAAGTTTAAGAATGAGGGCTTTATCGTCTTTTTAAGCTTCTGTTTTGGTGTTTAACTAGAGGTTTTTCGGAATGGTGTATATCAGTAATGGTTGAGGTGCGCGTAGCACCACCCTTAAAGAAATAAGCAAAAGAATCAATTTTTTTTTGATCGGTACAAAAGAAGCAATTAAAATTACTAAACTAAATAAGGGAATAATGTGAAGTTGCTAGATAGGGTAATTGGAAAGATTTTGAGGAATCTCCTAAGAGATAACAATTACATCACTTTAGGGAAGTTGCATGAGATGGGCTTGGGTTGCTATTCAAGGTAGCAAGGTGTATGGGAATAAGGTGCACAACATTCTCCCATCCTTGAACAACACTTGTCCTCAAGAGCTGAAGATAGAAATATCATATTGGTGGTGGTGGAACACCAATGCCCTCCTTGTTGGCTGGTTCATCGATTAGGCGGGGTAATGGGGCGGCTGAGATAGAGACATCTTTTGCATTGAGATACAAAGTGTCTCTTAAGGCTACAACATTCAGTTGATGATTTTTTTCATGCTTTGAGAACAAGGATGGTCTTCTAATGTCATCAACACGTGTAGGCATAGCACCATGGTCTGAGTTGTCAGTACTACAGGCTTTGGTATTGAGATCCATTGGTCTTGGAGAGGAGCCACCACGACCATAACTCAAATAAGCAGCATCCCCTAAGAGAGGCAATGTGTTCCTTCCTGTTCTTATTGCTTGGACGACATTTGAAATCATGGTTAGAGGCTATGCTGTAATTAGGGACGACTTTCTCTCTTCACCAAGGAGTGAGTGGTCCATAACATTACCCATTTAAGACTTTGAATGATGGGTTTCAATTCCTTCAGCTTGAAACACTGACTCAAGATTTGTCAGCTTATCGACTTTTCCTCCGTGTGCTGGGTAGGATGGGTTTTGGGTCTCGTTGGTGTTCGTGGATTTTAGCATGTGTCTCCTCTGCCTCATTCTCGATCATCCTCAATGAGTGCTCTAAAGGCTTCTTTCGTAGTACTAAGGGGTTAAGGCAAGGGGACCCGTTGTCTCTTGCGTTATTCCTCATCGTTTCAGAGGCCCTGAGCCGGATGTTGATCCGTGTGCAAGGGAGGTTGCTTGTGGGCTCTTCCCTTGGTCAGAAACAACTTAGCATCTCGCACCTTCAATTTGCGGATGATACTTTAGTGTTTTGTGGAGCCTCTTGTTCTCACCTCATCAATCTCCGTTGTATTCTGAGATGCTTCAAGGTTGTGTTTGGCCTTCGAGTTAACTCGAGTAAGAGCCAGATTGTGCCTGTTGGCGATATTCTCCATCTTAATGTCCTGGTTAGCTGTATGGGGTGTTGCAAAGGATCCTTCCCATCCTCTTACCTTGGTCTCCCGCTAGGGGCTTATTTCAAATCCAAAGCCATTTGGGCTCAGTGCTAGATCGTTTCTCTTGAAGACTCGCAGGTTGGAAGTCTTGTCTCCTCTCCAAGGATGGCAAGCTAACACTTATCAAGAGTACTCTTAGGAGCCTCCCAACCTATTGTTTATCAAGTCTAATCCTTCCTCGGTCCATTGCCTTTTCCATAAAGCGTCTCTATCGTAATTTTCTTTGGCACGGTAGGGGAGTCAAAAGGAAATACCATTTGGTCGATTGACACCAAATTTGTAAGCCACTAGGGGCAGGGGGTCTAAACATTGCTCCTCTCGGTGCGGTGAATAAGGCATTGTTAGGTAAGTAGGTTTGGCGGTTTGGTGAGGAGCGGGAGAGTCTTTGGAATTGGAGGAACGTGATCGTGGCCAAATATGACCTCGCATCACCTTGGTCAACCAGAGGGGTCAGAGGTCCTCACGGTGTGGGTTTGTGGAAAGGTATCATGGGTGTGACTAAGTCTCTAGATCCCTTCATTAGGTTCAAGTTGGGTAATGGGGCTGACATTCAGTTTTGGATGATATCTAGTGTAGCCAATCGAGCCTTAAAGGAGATTTTGGGCTTCTCTTCCCTCTGGCTACCCATCAGAAAGCTTCTATTGCCGAGTGTGTGAAGAGATTGGGTAGCGGTATAGTCTGGTGCCCTAGGTTTAGGAGGGACTTCAATGATTGGGAAGTTGATGATATGTAGAGGCTTCTGGATTGGTTGAGTTCTTACTCTCCTAGACCTTAGATTAGTGATTTTTGGGTTTGGTCTTGAAGCAACAACGGTCGATTTTCAGTGAGATCACTTTTGCAGTCTTTTGATTATTCACCTTTGTGCTTATTTCTTTATATGATTGTGTCGGTTAACCAGGTCTCCACAAAGGTATCATTTTTCCTCTAATCTACAGCTCTAAATAAGATTCTTACTACGGACCAGTTAAAAAGGCGAGGGTGGAGCCTTGCTAACCGTTGTTATTTGTGCCTAAATGAGGAAGAAAGTGTGAATCATACGTTCCTGCATTGTCCCGTTGTCTCTAAACTCCGGGCTTTCTTCTTGTCTCGGTTGGGTGTGGAGTGGGTCTTCCTATTCTCCTTTCTGAGCTTTTTATTTGATTGGAAATAATCTAGACACTTTTGCCTAGTGTGATATCATGAACTATCTGGAAAGAGAGGAATGTTGGCATTTTTGACAACACCTCCACCCCAACTCATTGTCTCCTATCTAGGGTGGGCAGTCGATTGTGGATTGGAGTGCCTCTTCTATCTTGGATCAAGAAGTGAAGGATACCTCGCATCCATGAGGAGGCAGTCGGTGGCCCAATGCTCTTTTGTGTTGTTTTCTTTTCTTTACTTAGCTTTGTTTTCTATATGTATCCTTGGTCCTTAGTTTATTTCTCTGTAAACTGTTGAACCCTTCATTTGTAATATTTGATTTACCGATCAAAAAAAAGAAAAAAGATCTATGTCAAAAATGTGTGTGCTCTGCTTGACCATCCTTGAGAGAACAAATTTCTGCCTCTATTTTTTGAAAGTGTGTGTCGTAGCCGTCTATTGCCATTGATGTAGACCTCTAGCTCTGATACCAAATAATACGATCCCTTGATCGTAAGTATTAAAAGTTCACAAATTAAAAGACAAAAAAGAGAAAAGAGATAAGAAAGCCAATTCGAGGTGGCTGGAACTCCTGAATTCAATTAAGAGCTATAATAATTCAACTTACAACTCTCAAGGAGTAACCCACATTTATAGCAGTCTCTTCCTACAATTAAGGAAATAACAAAAGAAGCAACTAAACTTGCTATACTATGCTCTTCCTACAATTAAATAAATAAACAAAAGAAGCAACTAAACTTGCTAAATTAAATAAGGGAATAATGAGAAGTTGTTAGATAGGGTAATTGGAAAGATTTTGGGGAATCTCATAAGAGATGGCAATTACGATACTTTAGGGAAGTTGCACGAGATGGGCTTGGGTTGCTATTCAATGTAGCAAGGTGTATGGGAATAAGGTGCACACCATGATCCGAGTGTAAAGGTGTATTGATCAATGTATTGATGCCCTCGCTTCTTGATGTCCTCATCAAACCAGCTAGTGTGTTGGATTATTTTAGTTAGTTTTCTTCTTGGGGTTCAAATTTTCGTGTAAACTGATTTGCTCTTTGTGGTGGAAAATGTGTTGATTTGTATCAATTGATGCATTGCACTACAACTTCCAGTTTTGTTGAGATTTGAAGGAAAGAAAGAGTTTTAAATTTTATTATTAAAAAGGAAGAGTAATCCAAATAACTTTGTTAATTTAGACCAAGTTATGTTATCCTTTTGAACTCTGTTAGAATCCAAAACGTATTGGTTTCACCATAGTTGTACAGAAGTTATGCACAAGGTTGATACTCGCTTCTCACGAATCTCATTTCTCGGGAAGCTCGCTTCCATCACATCTCTTTTACTGGTCAAATAGAGCTATGTATGCGGGGCGTTATGGGATATACATGAGTCTAAAGTTTAGGGTGTAGAATCTAAGCAAGTATAGTTGAATTGGAACGTAAGGCACTTAGGGGCTGTTTGGCATCGTTCCTCGGGAACGATTTTTCTTATCCCGGGAACAAAAACAGTGTAAACGCGTTTGGCAAGTGATTTTTAGGAAACGATTCTAAGAATTGTCCTGCTTTAGGAACAATTTTTAGGGAACGAAAAAAAGTCGCTTTTCAGAATCAATTCTAAGAAACACACTTAAAACGAACGAGATAAACATCAAAATTGACGAGATAAATGAAACATAATTAAAAATTTGGTATTTTATGACACTTATATATGTGTTGATGATATAACAATATTTAATGCCTAAAATAATCTTATTTATTTTTCTTTTTCTTTTATTCATCCAAACGTAATTCTGTTATTTCTTTTCTTCATAATTGATTCTGATTGACAGTTACCAAATGCATTCACAGTACAAAATTGATTACAAGAAACAAAACTTATAAGTATTAATTTTTTTTTTCAGAATGAGAGAATCGACATAATTGATGCCAAACGGCCCCTTAGTCTCTACACATATCTTATGTGAGGCAAAATCTAAGGTATGACTGCCCATAAGAATATAATGGGAATGAGGTCCCATTTCTCGTTTATCGCTTCTCGTTTGTTGTTCCCCCAATGATATTTTGAGCCTCGCTTTCGCTTCTCAATTTGATAATTGGGTTGGACGAGATTGATGCCAATTCTAACTCCATGGAACTTGAGTGAGTCAAGTTGTCAATTTTTATTTGTGGAATAGTTTTAATATTCGGAATACCCCAAAATTTAGAATTTTTCTATGCATTCACGATTTACATTCATATTCTTTTTAATTCTAAATATGGACTCCCGAATGCGAAATTCTATTAGCTCAATAATTGCTGAAACCTGGTTAAATTCAAATACGTATGCCATATTTGGTTGTTATTTGTTAGAAGTTTCATAATCTATAACATGTTAAAATTAATTAAGAAAAGCGGTCAATCTCAATCTAATATTACAAGCTTGAAAAATGTCAATTAGAATCCTTAAGATATTGGTGTCACCGCCTAGGCACCTCTCTAGGCGGGCGGTAGTCACCTGGACCCTTTAATAGTTATTCTCTTTTACAGTTTTGGAACTTAATTACATATAAATATCATTTAAGTAAATGATTTTACACTTTACTTTCATTTACTTAATATATTTATATGTAAATAAAGTTATACCTCCGGTTTGAATTCAATAAAAATTATCTTAGATCCAAATTCCTAAATAATAAAAAGTCAACTTTTTGGTTCAAGAACAAAATCCGATGTTTAGTGTCTTTGTCAAAATTTCAACTTGAAAATGCTAAGGTATTTTTCAAAATTTAAAATTTCGTAAATTCTACTATAACAAAATATTACTAAAATCCAAAAGTCCGGTAAAAAAAGTCACATATTTTAGTCTTTAAAAATATTTTCATCTATAGGGTCAAAAAGTCAACGAATAATTTAGCAAAAAAAGACTTACATTCAAGCATTACAACATTAAATGTTAATTTGCCTAGATTATTGCCAACCCTAGGAGATATGAATTGTTGTGTATATATTTATAATATATGTATATATATATAAATACAATTTAATTATTTTTATTGCTTAGGCATCGCCTGGGCGTCGCCTAGGCAACACCTCGCCTAGTCAGGCCTAATCGTCTAAGCATCGCCTAGACGCCTTGACTACACTGATTTAATGTAAGCTTAGGTTTTAGAGTTTGGTTTTTTATGATTTGAAGATGTTTCAATGGGTTTTTCCTGGCTTATTATGCATAAGAGCATGTTAGGGTGGTTTTGCTAAAATAAGCCTTTTAAGATTTGTTATAAAAAATAAATTAATAGAGGTCCAATTGGTCTCTGGACCTGATTTGGACTCCTAGACCTAATGGCCTAGGCTGATATCTGATCAGATTAGCCCTTACCCTTGGTCTTACTTGGTTTGACCACATTGTTCCCATGTTGTTAAAGTTAAGGTAAAAAGGCTTTATTCATCACTTGTTGTTCTCTGTACACATGCTACGCAATTCTACTGAATGAAACTCATGGCCTTAGTTCTAATTATGTTTATTGAAACTTTGATTTTAAATCTACTTCTCAAATATACGCACGCATGACACACGTCCTTTTTTTTAATCCTTAGTTCAAACTTCTAACTATGTTTACTGAACTGGGTTTTCTCTGGATCCCAACTGCTAGAGAAGTTAAGGATATGGACAATATTTGCCTTTATTGAGATTTTTTGATAACTTTATCACTGGATAACTTTGAACTTAATAACAATATAATTTGACTCTTGCTATAAGAATCTTACATTCATTATGGAATATGGATTTACCTTTAGTAGAGTAGCTTTTTTTTTGAATTGATTGGTAAAGATCATTATATTGGATAATCAACAGAAAGAAAGAACAATACATATACAAAGAGGTTCACTACTTCACTAAGGATATGAACCAAAACTAGAAAAAAAGAAACTAGCACAAGAAACAACAAAAATAAACAATCAAAGCCTATTAAACCACTCATCCTCAAAGTCTTTACTGATAGTTGTACTATAGAGTAAACTCACTCCTTGGATAAATTTAGGCCCTAAAAAACTCTTATGTTACGTTCCATCCAAATAGCCCAACCAATGGCAATGGGCAACATAGCCTAGACCACGAAAGAGAGCATCCAACTAAATCAATAACCAACCAGATAAGGAGTCCCAAAAGGACCAAGGAATGATCCAGGCGATCCCGAAGCGGAGGGGAAACTTATGCCAAATGGCCGAAGCAAAATGGCAGTGTAACAGACGATGGTTCATTGACTCCTCTGAACCATGCCACATAAAACAACTTTTGTAACTAGATAGTTGATCATTGTGGATATCTTTTGTAACCAGAGAAGTTTTAAGTCTTACCATTAACATATTGATGGTTCCTACTTCCTAGGGAGACTCATGGCCTAAAATAGATGCTGAATTTGGTTCCAAATGAAGTAGACTATCAGAATTGGAAATTTCTGAATTTACTTGATTCAAGTTCCAAGGTCACATGGCATTGAAGGTATTTATTGCAATGAATCAAAGAGCAGAAGACTGATTTATAACTCACCTTTAGTAATACTTCTAATTCGACCTCCTTATAGCACAACCTTCCCTGGTCAGTTATCTGCAACGATTTTCAACTTTGACATCCTCGAAGGCTAGTCATCAAGGGTCATCACCTGGTTGTGCTGTTTCATCACAGAAGCTTCACCATTGTTTCTGGCAATGTTACCTAGGCACGCGGTACGAGTGCCAAGTGTCTTAGTGTCTTTGGGTTTGGCACGACAAGCTTTGAAAATCCCAATACGGCGGCACAGTAGTACAAAATTTTGAAAATGATTATATATTGAGAATATTATAACTCCAAATTTTTTAAAAACAAGAATACGAATTGAGAGAGGGGGCCACCTTTCCCTGATTTTTTAATAAAAAAAATTGTACCAAATTAATAAAAAAAATACTCTTGTAGAGAATAGAGAGGAGCAAAAGGGAGAGGGAGGGAGAGACCTATTGATCGTAGTTGGTGCTGCTGCTCGCCTATTAAGTTCTCCTTTATGTTGTTGAAAAAGCCACACAACTTTACAAAAAGTTCCTAGCAATCCCATATATATATATATATATATATATATATATATATATTTAAATGACAAAACATACTTGAAGTATAACGTGCCTAACCATAATTTTGACGTCACCATGGCACGACATAGGCATGTACTAAGGAATGTCGTGCTGTGTCTGTGGGCAGTGAAATCTCACTGTTCGCAAGGCGGGTGCATGGTACACTTGCTAGCACCAGATCACCACTCATAGAATGAGCGGTTGGGCTTCGCACGTGCCAAAGGCACACGCACCAGCTGGCCAAGGGTTGACTTACCGTCAGCCCGCCAATATTTAATGCTGGCAGCAGGGCAACAATGCCCCGTGGACACCCTTCATGTCAGACCCTATGGGAGTGACACGTGTTTAGGGCTTCATGTCAGTCCCTATGGGACTGACACATGTTTAGGGTCTGTCCTTGCGGACAAACCTAATTGAACTCCTACAGACAGACTTAATAAGTCAGTCCGCGGGCTAGCCAAAAGCTAGCCCTATTGGACCTGATCCGGCCATAAGTGACCACGGGCAGGACCCATGGTCCCACCCCTTTTGGTCTGCAGACTGACAAAAGTCAATCATTTTCAGTGACCTGGTCCATGGCCCAAATAAGCCTTGGACTTGGGTCAATCACCTTCTAGCTGACAGTCAATACTTGACTGCCACGTGGCAGAGAATCCCTGATGAAAAGGGATTCTCTGCTAGCTTTGGGGGAATCCCAAGATAGGGATCTCTTCTATTTCCCAATTAAAGAGTGTCACATGGTAGTATGGTACCCCATTCAAAAATATGAGAGTGATCCTCTCTCCTTTTGAAAATAAGATTCTTTCCCTTTTTAGGGGAATTGTCTTATCCTCTCAGGTTTCCTAAAAAAGGAAACCAATTTGGAGACATTCAAGAAAAAGGACTCCTAGGCGTCCCAGGATTCCCCAAGATAAAGGAAACCAACTATCTGGGACAAATAACCCTCTCTAAGGAGAATTAACTCCTTTTTGACCTCCTAAAAAATAGGAAGTCAAAAGAGAGTCCAAAAAGGACTCTCCAAAGCATATAAAAGAGGAGTTTCTCACAAGAAACTCCCATGAACGAAAACCACAAGCCTGAAGCTTTTCTCTTCTCTGGCAGGAACCCAACAAGCAACTAGTGAAGAAGAAAGATCTCCAATCAATGGAGAATGTGAGGTGAACCCCTCAATATGACCACCTTTTTTTTTTTTTCTTGATACAAAGACCTCAATGAGACATCCGTAACGCCTACATGGGATCTGAGCAACTCCTTTGAATAAATTAATATATTTTATTCAAAATATTTGTTCTTCTTTTATTCTTCTTCTTAATCAGGGGTTCTTCCTTAAATCGGGAAGGTAATTAACAATCCGGGTTTACCCGGATTAGAAGGATAGTCTCTCACATAAAGTAATAAACTCCATACAATAATGGAGGTAATCTGACTGTAAGATTCAAGATGTACCATCCAAAGATGCTTGAAATTTGCGTGTTACAGTGTCAAAGTGTCGGCACGATAAAATTTGGGAAAACTAAAGTGCTTAGGTAACACTGGTTTCAGGGCCGAAAAGATGGAACAAGAAGGAAAAAAAAAGATATATTAGGGTTTACCCAACTTATGTGGCACTTCAAGCCGGACGTCACGGTGGCTACCAACAGAAGTTCAAAGAGAGCGCAGCCGTCATCGGACCTCCTCTACACTGTTGTTTTCATTGGTGTCAGGGGGAAAATATAGATGATATTCGTTTGAGACGAGGATACGTTAAAGGAACACAAAAGTAAAATTTACAGGGTTTTTAATGCATTAATGCATGTGTTTGTGCTAAACACTTAAGCACAAATGCCAGTCCAAATAGCATAAAGCCCACCACTTTTGCACAACACATTTAAGCACAGTTTGCAAAGTTGCAAACAACTTTAAGTTCCAGACAATAGATACCTGTTATAATTTATATCCAAATTTAAAGTATATATGTTGATTGAAATGAGTCATGTCATTAAAAAGTCGTTTTTTTTTTTTGTATAAAAGTTGGGAATTGAATATTTAAAAGATGTTCTCTAGTCAACTCCATAGTTTTAGATGTTGGTCAGTGAACAAGGCCTTGTGTCATATTATGGGATCCTTGTAGCCATGAGCTAACTGGGGTGTTTACCCTTGCTTAAGTTGAAAATAATATATTTTATTGTGTTTGAAATTCAAAAGATCAGTTCTCAAGTCATGTCCATAGTTTTAGATGTTGGTCAGTGTACAAGGCCCTTCTGCCATATTATGGAACCCTTATAGCTGTGAGCTAACTGGAGTGCGTTCCCGTCTCATTTGGAAAGTGTTATATTTTATTATGTTTGATCTTTCATGCAAATGTTTGTAGCTTGATATTGCTAATGTTTTATCTTCTTTCTCTTTTATGTCTAAAAGATTCATTCTCAGGCTGATTTGTTTCTGTTTGTACTTCTGTATCACATTCTGTAGGAAGAATTATGTTGTTTTATTGTCCAGATCAAATTCATGCAAACTCCATTCTTTGAAAATAATAAATCCCTCCTAAATATTGAAATTTATAAAATTACCTATTTCATTGTCAAAAAAAAAAAAAAACTCTGAATGATCAAGGGTCATCAGTTTTTCCAGATTTCTAGATATTCTTTTAGTCCAGAACTTCACTCATTTCTCTTCATTCACCATGGTTTCAAGTTTGCTGACTCATCCTTTGCTACCCAAGGTCCAGTTACCGTCTGTTTTCATACTACTGATGTTTAACTGAACATATATGTGAAGTTGTTTGTGTATTTAATTATTTTCAATGTAATCAGATACTGGGCCATGGATAGATTCAAAATCTCAATTTGGGAGGGATCCTTTTAGGTGTGCTTGAAGAACTTCTTTGGCGTACAAATTCTGTACTTGCGATTTCAGAACATGGTGCTTGCAGTAGTGTCTATGATGAGGGAAAGGCTGTTGTCAAGAAAAACAAAGCAACATCAGAAGAAATCAATCTAAAGTTGATTCAGTATCACTGACTCATCGAGATGGCTTCCCTGATGACAAGAGGTTCAATGGAAAGAAAGGTAAGCTTCTAGTGACTTTTTTCTCCCTTTTCTTCTTGCAGTGTTAGTTGAAAGGAGACTGGCAAGTTATACAGGTGCTTTGTGAATTGTGATTAGACAAATTTATGCTTATCAGCACGAATGATGGGGTAACATTAACGTTTCTGTGTCTGTACCCGCAAAGATCGGATGAATAGTATGGGCCACAAGCGCAAGGCTAAAGCTCTGATAAGTCAAGATTGTTGGTGCTCAGGTAAAGTTTCCACTTCTCAAATGTTTGAAAAGAGGGGATTAGGCTATTTTTCCATTCCTTAATTAATCCGCATTGCCTAAGAAGGTTAAAGTATGTAATTTCAGCGGCTGGATTTGATGTTTTTTTTTTGTCAGGGCTAGGCGTCATCTATGAAGATGATTTTTTTGTTTGGTCAGAGAGGCTTCATCTACGAATAAGCATAGTGTCTATTATTCTGAGGAAGGCTTCATCTGTTGAAAAACCAATATAGTGACACTTTCATTGTTTGGTCACGTTAGAAATTTAGAATTGCTTATGATTTGTGTATGCACAATTGCACATACGCCCATATTGACATTAGGTACTGGAAATGGGAGCATGCGAAGGAAGGAGATGTTTAGCTAGCTATGAATATTTTATAGAAAGACACGAAAGCTCTATCACTGGCACGCACCCCTCTTGGGACAACAAAAGAAAAATAGAAAGATAAGATAGTTCCAACACAACATCCCAAAAAAAAAAAAAAAATTAGTTCCATCACTAACAAGTAACACATTTAGGTAAGGTAATATCCGTGCTCCCATACATTAGATTGAGGGAACCTGAGGTCAAAGGAAGATGAATTGGCTTCATGGTTCTCAATCCTGAGGCCATGAATTTGATTGAGCTCCTCTCTCTCTCTAAAATAAGAAGGATACTTCTTAGCAGTGTCTTTTTGAAAACCGGATTGGACCAGCTAGTTAAACTGGTAAAATCAGGAACTGGTTGATAACCACAAAATTCAAACTACCGAGATTTCCTTGGCTTCTCACTTATCTTATCCACCAGATTAGTTACGATTGAATGTTACGATTGAATGGTACAGATAAACACTTATCTACTTTAGGAGATAACTCTTGACTGTATTAATTTAAAATTCTGTTATTATGTATCTTTGTATTTCAAACTTCTTCTGTAATCGTATATAAATGAGAATAGTCACATGGTTTTTGGCATTGAGGCCAATACCATTTTACAGAGTTTTTCATGGTATCAGAGCCATTGGCATACACCTAGTTTCAATCGATCCTTTCCTTCTCACCTATGTCTTCCTCTTCTTCCGCTTCCTCCAATGTTACCTTTGCTCCTCTAAACATTGGTCATCTTGTGTCGATCAAGCTGAGTGACTCAAACTATCTCATATGGTCATCTCAGATTGTGCCAATGCTAAAAAGTCATGACTTGATGGGCTTCGTGGATGGTTCTGAGCCGTGCCCATCAAAGTCTCTTGATGGTTCACTTAATCCAAATTATATTCTCTGGAATAAGAAAGATCAGTGTGTGTTAAGTTGGATCAATGCCACTCTGTCGGACAAGGTGCTAGCTTCTGTCTATGGCATCACATCTGCTCGAGAGGTGTGGAGTTCTCTAGCAAACAAGTTTGCCTCTCAATCTAGAACCCGTGTGCGAAAACTGCAGACTCTTCATCAAGGGTCAATGAAGTGCACTGATTTTCTTGAAAAAGCGAAGCTGGTGTCAGATGAATTAGTTGCAGTTGGTAAGCCACTTGAGGATGATGACTTAAATGTCTTATATCGTGAGTGGTCTCAACCCCTCCTTTAATCCTTTTATAACCTCTCTATCCTTTGCTACTAGAGACAAGAATGTTTCTTTTGAAGATTTTCAAGCCGAGCTCTTGTCATATGAATTGTTATTGGAAAACCAGAATACTTCTATACCACCTGAGACCAATAATTTTGCATTCTTCACTCCCAAATCCAACCAACAGCAGTACAATCGCAAACCCAAAAACTCAAGTAAACCATATTCACGTCCTTCATATTCACAAAATCCTCGTCCTCAATATTCACCACATCCTCGTCCTCAATATTCACCAAAACCCTCTGGTTTACCTTCCTCACCTCAGCCAAATCAGATGCAGCACTCATTTTTCACTCCCAAGTCACCTTGTCAAATCTGTGGAAAGTTAAGTCATAAGGCATTAGATTGCTTTCACAGAATGGATTATGCATATCAGGGTCGTCATCCACCAACTCAGTTAGCTGCTATGGTGGCACATACCAATGCTGAGCAAGAGGAAGAGACATGGTTTGCTGATAGTGGAGCTAATCAGCACATCATTGCCAATCTGGAGCATCTCACTCTGCAACAACCATACACAGGACAAGAAAATATAGCTGTTGGTAATGGCCAAGGTTTGAGTATTGCACATACTGGTACTGCTATTTTTCATACCCCTGAAGCTAAATTAAACCTCAAACGTGTCCTCCATTGTCCTCAAGCTTCTGCTAATTTGCTTTCCATCAATCACTTCTGTCTTGATAATAATTGCTTCTTTATTCTAACTGGTACTCATTATTTTGTCAAGAACATGCAAACGGGGGCGACACTACTGGAAGGCAGGAGTGAAGGTGGTCTCTATCCAATCCATTTGCAGTCAATGTCTATCAATAAATCACATGCTTTGGCAGCCGTTGTAGGAATTAAAACACCAGTTTCAGTTTGGCATTCTCGATTAGGTCATGCATCTCTTCCCATTGTATCTCAGTTATTAAATAAACATTCCTTACCTATTGAAGGATCAATGAATAAAAGGCATTTTTGTGAACCTTGCCAACTTGGCAAAGGTAAACAACTTCCTTTCAAACCTTCTACTCGTGTTTCTTCCTTTCCTTTGCAGTTAATTCATACCGATGTATGGTCTTATTCTACTAAATCTCTCAGTGGCTGCAAGTATTATGTTATATTCATTGATGACTTTTCACGATTCTCATGGCTTTATCCTCTCCAAAATAAATCTGATGTATATGCTTGTTTTGTTAAATTCAAAACACTAGTTGAAAACCAATTTTCCTGCAACATTAAGCAATTACAATCGGATGGAGGTGGAGAATACATGTCCAACCAATTTCAATCGTTTCTTTCCTCTAATGGAATCCAACATCGCCTTACTTGTCCTCATACACCCCAACAAAATGGGGTTGCTAAGCGCAAACACCGTCATGTAGTGGAAATGGGACTGTCTCTGTTAGCTCAGTCATTTTTGCCCACTAAATTCTGGATTGATGCCTTTTTAACATCCATCTTTCTCATTAATAGACTGCCAACACCTACTCTTGATAACCAAACACCATATCATAAATTATTTGGCAAGCATCCTGATTATACCTCCCTGCGCACCTTTGGTTGTGCTTGTTTTCCATTGTTGCGACCATATGCAACTCACAAATTAATGTTCAGATCCAAACGTTGCATATTTCTAGGCTACAGTTCCCATCAAAATGGATATAGATGCTTGGATCCTGTCACTCAAAAAGTGTTAATCTCACGGCATGTTGTGTTTAATGAGAAACATTTCCTGCTAGGGATGGATTGCAGTCCTCTGAACCTCTTCCAATGGTCTCCTCTCAGGGTACGTCTTTACCTTCTCCTTCTTTTTCTTTATCTACTTCTAATTTACCACATTCATCTCCAATTATTTCAGATTCAAATGGTTCTTCTCTAGAATTCTTACCTGCCCCCACTTCTCCTAATATTTCAACTTTACCTTCTCCTATACCTGGTCCAGCTCCTATCCTCTCTATACCCGAAGTTTCCTCTTCTTCCAATCAATCTCATCACCCCATGACAACTCGCTCCCAAACGGGCAACCTCAAACCTCGCACATTTTCAGATTTTAAACTCTATTCCACCAAATATCCTCTCCAAGCATTATCCAGTAATGTGACTCCACTTGAACCAAACTCTTACCGACAAGCTGCTTTATTACTTGAATGGTGTACTGCTATGAGAGAGGAATATGATGCTTTATTGGCTAATGAGACATGGAAGCTATGTCCCAGACCTGTTAATCATAATGTGGTGGGAAATAAGTGGGTGTATAAAGTCAAACAAACACCCACAGGTGAGGTTGACAGATTCAAAGCAAGATTAGTGGCTCTGGGGTTTGCTCAAGAAGAAGGTATTGACTTTACTAAGACTTTTAGTCCAGTAATTAAGCCTTCTACTGTACGGGTGATTCTTACACTTTCTGTCTAATTTGATTGGGAAATCAGACAGCTTGACGTATCTAACGCTTTGCTTCATGGGATCTTGCTAGAGGATGTATATATGGAGCAACCTAAGGGGTTTGTTAATTCAGATATTCCAGATTATGTTTGCAAACTGACCAAATCACTTTATGGCCTCAAACAAGCACCTCGTGCTTGGTTTATGCGTCTATCTCAAACTCTAATTGAATTTGGTTTCCTATCCTCACCAGTTGATACCTCCTTATTTGTCTATCATAAGGGCAATATTCATCTATATATCCTCATCTATGTAGATGATATTCTTGCTACAGGTACATATCCTTCTCTCATTCAGTCTCTAATGAAGAAGCTGCAAACCGAGTTCAAGATGAAAGACCTTGGTCCTTTAGGCTATTTTCTCGGCATCCAAGCAAGTTGTGACTCTTCTGGACTACATCTTCGACAGTTCAAGTACATTGGGGATCTTCTTCATCGTAGTAAGATGACTGGGGCCAAACCTGCTTCCTCTCCTTGTACCACAGGCCTTAAATTATCCACTCATGTTGGTGAGCCACTCACAGTTGCTCAAATTACAGAATATCGACAAACTGTGGGAGCACTCCAATATTGCACCTTGACTAAACCTGATATAGCATTTTCTGTCAACCAATTATGTCAACATATGCATTGTCCTAATACTGTTCATTGGACAGCAGTAAAACGTGTCTTACGATACTTAAAAGGCACCATTGATCTGGGATTGTGGTACACTAAGGGTGAGCAAACTCTTCAGACCTTTTGTGATTCAGATTGGGCTGGTAATCCCGATGATCGACGATCAACTACCGGGTATGGCGTTTTCTTTGGCTCTTGCTTAATCTCGTGGACTGCCAAGAAACAATCGGTGGTAGCTCGTTCTAGCACTGAAGTAGAATATAGGGCCTTAGCTATTACTACTGCTGAGCTGTATTGGATTCGTATGCTCCTCAAAGAACTTCATATTTCTTTGCCTACAACTCCTACTATTTGGTGTGATAACAGTGGTGCTCTTGCTCTTGCTTCTAATCCTATGTTTTATGCTTGCACTAAACATATTGAAATTGATTTTCACTTCATACGCGAGAAAGTTGCTAATCGAGATATTTCCTTCAGTTTATTGGTTCTTATGATCAGGCTGCTGATATCTTTACAAAGGGACTAAGTTCAGCTCGGTTTTGTCAGCTTCGTGACAAGCTAATGGTGGTTTCTCTCCCCATTAGCTTGCGGGGGGATGATAACCACAAAATTCAAACCACCGAGATTTCCTTGGCTTCTCACTTATCTTATCCACTAGATTAGTTACGATTGAATGGTACAGATAAACACTTATCTACTTTAGGAGATTACTCTTGACTGTATTAATTTAAAATTCTGTTATTATGTATCTTTGTATTTCAAACTTCTTCTGTAATTGTATATAAATGAGAATAGTCACATGGTTTTTGGCATTGAGGCCAATACCATTTTACAGAGTTTTTCACTGCCAGTCAGTTGTTTCCTAAAACCACCAAAAATGGACCTTTTTCAAAACCGGCCTTTAAACCAACCAAGAACTAGAAGGGTTGGCCGGTTCAACCGGAGAATCAGTAAAAACTAGAAGAACAAAATTAGTAAAAACTAGAAGAACCTGCTAGAAAAGGAAAAAATATATATTTTTAATAATAATAGGACTTGGTCCGGACTGATTAAATTGGGAATGGGCCACCCAGTTGGTTGGACTGGTCCGGTTATGAAAACAAAGATTCTTGGTCCACTTTTCTTCCTTTTTTTTTGTTTAAACAAGACAAAACAAAATAAAAAAATTAGTGAGAAGAAAAGTGGGACAAATAAGAAAGGATCTTTTCCTCATGTAAAAATGTCAACCCTGTTTTTTTAGTATTTGCCATCTTTTGAGGACATAAAATCTAATCTTTTATTTTTTCAACTTCAGAAAAAAGAAGATAAATCAGCATCTGCCAACAAACCCACCAGGCCACCAAGTTATGGTTAGCAACAAAATAATTTTCAAGCCTCACATATATGCATATCTCAAGAACCCCCAAGAAGGAAGACTCGATCGGGATTGGGTATCTCAAGAGTGAGGCAGTTGGAAAACTCCCAAACCAACTAACATTTTAATCGCGAGTCCAGTGTCACAACAGTAAATTAAAAAAAAAAATGTACGTATGTATATATGTATATACGGATCTATTACACCAACCTTGGGTCCATAAATCATGGTGAATATATATAGAGAGGAGGGGACAGGCTAAGCCCCAAGGAGGAAGATGCCTTTTCCTCTTATCATTGGCATTGACTCACTTGTCCAAATGTCTTTGGAAAGTTCGCTTTTTCTCTCGATTTTGGGATTCTATCCCTTTTCTAAACTCCCTAGTCCCTTCCTCTTTATCCGACGTTTTCCTCGATTTTCTTTTTCCAATTTCGAGGCACACTCCTTGTTTGCAACACTGTTCTAATTCTGATATCAATATAAGAGATCCGGATTCACGTGTGTGTGTTTTTTTCATATTCTTTTCCTCTTTTATATTTACTAGGGGGTGGCACGTGGGATGCACGTGTGAGCGAGAAGAAGGAATTAACCACAGTTAATAAGAATTAAAAGTGACACTTGTTTACCTGCGGGTGTGATTGAACTCACTAATGGCACATGCAATGCACATGAGAGCGAGGGGAAGGAGTTAACCACAGTTAATAGGAGTTAAAAGGGACATATGTTAACCTGTGGGTGTGATTGAACTCTCCCCGAGTTCAATCACAATTGGCTGTGATTCTAAATAGATAGATGAGCGAGGGTTGGTTTGAGAATTAAAGTAAAACATTAAATCAAAGGCAAGTGGTAGTTTGGGAATTAAAGTAAAGCATTAAATCAACGTTTTGTTTTTATACAAGGGTAGTTTGGGAATTTTGGAAAAATCATCAACAGATGCTTCTCGCATTATAATAGTAAAGAAGATAGTTTTTTTTTCAAAATATTAATTGTTAGGATTGATGACTTTTTTTTGGTATGAGACACACGGTTAAACTGCAACCCCAATTAGCAAGTTAGTATCTATTCTATTCTAAGTTAAAGGCGGGTGGAGAGAGCAACCCACTCTCACCCTCTTGGGAATGGAACCCGGAACCTCCTTCTTAAGAAAGGGATACACCTACCATTGGGCTATTCCCAAGGTGTGAAGACTCAAATATTTTTATTTTTATTTTTCACTGGTGGACCATTTTCTGAAATGGGTTTTGAAAATTATAAGCATCGTTCACCTGTTGCGTGTAGCTCCGACGGCAAGGGGAGCCCTTCTCATGCCTGGGAGGAAAAAGAAGAATAAAATTTCTATTAATTTTCTTTAAGCTTCAGTTGAATTTTCTTTAAATAAAAAATTGCTGGACTAACAATGTTGATTAAGTTTAGGCACTGTCGGATAAGTTGGTTAACACCTTATAGCTTTAGCTAATGTGGGAATTTCCCTTAACCTAACTGTTCCATGTCCCATCTTAAAATTATGATAACAAATCATGACACATTAGATTTTGATTATGATAATTATTATTATTTTTTGTAGGTTAGCTAGATTGGAACATGCGGCCTCTCGTTATAACTCGATGTTGTTTGATCTTCCCGTCTGGTTTTTAAATGAAAAATGGCTATTTTCTATCCCTATTTAAAATCAAGGACTCACATGATCAACTATTTGCACTCCGGTGTCCAAAATGAAAGCCTTTTATTTTCTTGTATTTTTATAAAACTACCTCTTTTGCTTACCCAATTTCAAAATTTGTTAAAAGATAAAATAGAAGTTCCATTCATTTTGCTTACTGCAGTAAGAACTTTAATCCTTGGGGTGGGCCGTGGTGGGCATTTTGAATCATTTAAAAAAAAACTTTAATTACAAGTGATGAACCATGGACCTCACCCTCGGGTAATGCATCATCATATAGTACATAATAATTCTTCAAAGCTAGCTTCCTAACTCAAGATCCTCCTTGATTCACCTTATCTTACTTTGCTGAATCGATTTCGTCAACCAAATTTACAAACTCAAAAGCATAAATCAACAATTTGGCTAAGTTGGATTTACTACATTATCCATAATTTTTGCCCAAATGAAGCCACAAGGCTATCTGTGCATTTTTTTTAAAAAAAATTAGATGTGTGTGCGCGCAGTAAAATGGTTGGTTTAATTTTAAACCAGCTAGTTGCTTAGGTAAGCAAGATTAGTCGTTTTATCTAGAAGTAACTGTAAATATCTCATCGCATTTCCTTGGTTGCTCCAGTGTAGGGGTGTAAAAGGGCCGGCCCAGACCAAGCCAGACTAGGCCTGATTAAAAAAATTGAATTGGGCCAGACTGGCAGCCCACTTATTATCTGGAATAATTGGGTCGGCCACCTAAATGAATTAAATGGGTCTAAACAGGCCAGGTTAGTCAAACCAAGCCCGATTAACAGCCTACCAAAACGGGCGACGAGTTTTAGACTCCAAACCCAAGCCCAACCCAACTAATAATCGGGCCTATCTAGGAGGGTCAGCTCGGCCCATTGACACCCCCCCCCCCCCCCCAAAAAAAAAAAAAAGTGAGACCGTTGATATGCCCACCATTTACTAACATACTAACCTTGGATAAATAATGTTTTTATATAAAAAAAATAGAATACTGTTAATATTTCATCATCAATGGAAGTGGAAATTTAGTAAGATGAAGCAGACCACAAATAGAAACCATGTAACACGCCCATATGTCCAGCTAGATCATGTCGGTTCCTACTCTTAGGGTCTATACTACTTTTAACACTCGTGCTTACAGTAAGCTTTTGGCCTTTTCTGCAATCTCCAATAAAAAGCCTTATATTAAAGAATCTCTCTCTGTTAAAAAAAAAAACAAGAAGCTTTTTTCAGTAGGCCTCTATGACGACAAAAAAGGGCCCAGACCACCTAACCAGACTTCCATTTTTCTTTTGTAATGATCTTGCAAAAGGTCAAGCCCATTACCTTATTTTAGTTGCGGATTCTGTGACAAACATTAGTCCTATTGACACTGAAGGACAACTTGGGTATCTCCTAATTCCTTCAGAGATTAGACAAAAGAAACGCACAAAACTTCTTTTCCTTTCAAGTATCCAATGGCTCCTTTATTCCTCAACTTTCAGCCCTTTTGAGGCTTTTGCTTTTCCCTTCCCTTTTAAGTGTTCTTCTTTCCATTATAGATGCTAAGAGAGAGGTGTGATCTATAAGAGACAACTCAAAATCGGTTAATTCATGAGTCATGATGCTATTGTTGTAAGTGAGTCCACTGTTTTGTCGAACTAACTAATAATAATATTCAGTAATTAAGGAATATTGACTAATACAAGATTGATTAGAAGCATTTGATATTTAATTGTTTATTCAATCAATCCATAAAAACCACCTTTGAGTCACTCACACCATGTTATAGTTCAACAAACCATTTGTTCAACCAATCCATCAAAACGACTTTTCAATTGCTTGACAATCCTTGTATTTAACCGTTTATTCAACCAATAAAAGAAGATTCGTGATTCTCTCGAGTTGTAATCGGATCACAAAAGCCTCTTTTAACTCGTAACTTTTAGAATTAATAATTTTTAATGAATCTTAACCACAATTAAATGGTTGAATTCTAAGGATTAATAAATCTTAATTACAATGAAGAGGTATTAAAAGAGATACGTGCTGATCTGTGGGACATAACCGAGTTGTTGGAGTTCGGTTATAACTTGAGAGAATTTCGAGTCAATAAACAAAAATACGGTGTACAGTATAAAATATTCATACCCATTTATAATAATTTGGGAAAAAAATTATACATATATAAAGTTGGGGTATATTGGGAATATAAGCTGAATATATAGGTAACTATGTGTCGGACAGGGTGGTCACCAACTCCCACTTACTTCCTAACAAAAGAAGAGAATGTGGGGACTGATTGGTATAATCTACAACAGAGCCACCATTTTTCATCTTTGTCCCTTTTAAATATTGTTTAGACGAAAGCCTTTCTCTCAGGGGATTGATTGGTATAAGTCTACTATGTGACTTTCTTCAACTAAAGGTCACAAACTGATTTATACTTCTTTTAAAGCAAAAAGCCTACCATTACTAAAGCTACAAAGCTTCTGAGAGAAGAGACTAGTCAAATGGCTATATTTTAATCAATATTTATGAATTTAGTTCATCATTTTGGCTCTGTTTTGTTCAGTACTCACGAAACCATCACTTTTGGTGGTGAGCAGATTCTGGGTTTGAAGCAATGCAAAAATGGCAGATGGGGCTTTAAAACTAACTAGAGATTTCTGAGAACCCATTTGGAGATTAGACTGGTGGGTTTGGTTGTTCTTCACAACAACCCATCTGGGTAAGTAATCACTTTCTCTGTGGTTTGGTTTTGGTGTGTATTTTAGTTTCTGTTTCTTGTCTCTGGTTTTTGTTTGTTTTTTCCCCTTTTAAACACCAGGGGTCATTCTTGTTGGAATCTTCTGTTTCAGGAGATTTTAAGCAATGGGGTTTGAAGCGAGTCGAGGCACTAAAATGCAGGAAGTGAAGTGTCATGGTCCTTCTTTGAAGCCATCGAAGTGCATGGAAGTAACTTCAAGACACAAGCGTTCTAAAAGGTAGCTATTTAATTTCCAGTTTGTCCATTTTCTCTATTTTCCTTCCATTTTTGGTAGTTCAAATGGATGGGTTGCCTGAACTGGAAAGAATCCTGAAATGGGGTATTAGGGAAAATGGAAACCAGTGCTTCAACAGCTACATATAGTGAGTTAAGACCATGGGGCCAGGGAAGCCTTATATAAGGCAATGTATGCTTTGTGCTTGGAACAGCCCCAATCATAGATTAGCTGTCACCTTTCTTGCCAGTTTATATAGTTCCAGTGAAATCGTTTATTCTCATTGAAAAATCATGAAGGGTTTTTGGTGGAAATGAAAACCAGAGCTTCATCAGCTTCAACAAAGGGGAAAAACTAGGTGTTCTTCAAATTAATGATATTTGGGTTTTGTATTAAAATTAGTATCTCTGGGAATTTGGGCATTTAGTTAGTCTTACATGATCTCTGGTTATAGTGAATAGATTTTTCCTTTCCCTTTTTTTCATTTTTTAATAACCGTCATAATGAGTAAGATAACACAGGATTCTCTTAGCTTTCGATTTTCCGATACCCATGCTTACCCAAAATCTCTTGTAGTTTGCGCTTGTAAAGAATAGTATTTGAAGTGACCAAAGCTACCCCAAATTGTTCCTGTCCATTCTATTCAGACTGGTCTTTGCTCTTTTGCAATGCAGCGATCCTGATAAGAGAAGAGTCAAGGAAGCTATTTTGGATTCCCTCGAAACCTCTTATCGTCTAAAGTTGGTAAGACTCTCATTTTTTCTCTTTCCATCCTTTTGCTTTAGTTGTTCTATATGCTCAATTGAGGGCTCTTTCTCCACATTTGCTTAGTGTTTAACAACATTCCTCTGTGCCTCTTGGATAAAATTTTTGGAGCACATGCCAGTCATAAGATTACTACTTTATAACCTTCTATTCAAAATGTTTTTTGAATTCCTATATATATTTGTTCATTAGACTAAGCAGCCATTTTAGATAGGTTTACATTAAGCTCTCATTCAGAGCGAATTGCCTTCTTAAGTATCATTTACAAGCATTATGCAAGTGTTTGAATTAAGATTTGATTTGGTACAAGGATATGGGACAACTAAATGGTTATGTTGAAACCAAGAAGAAGAAATCCTCCAACACCGAGGTCCAAAATTCTTTGAAGCAAGAGGTATGGAACTCAACTTAGCTCTGAATACACTATTCGGAAGATTTGCATGATTTATGATGATATGATATTTGGCAGTTCGTTACCAAAGTTTAAATCATGCGTGGTGAAAATTTGGATGAATTATTATTATTATTCCTTTGTTTCTTTTTATTACCCCCACTTTTATGTCTAATCATCATAAAAATGACTGCTTAATATCTAGAATATGTCTATTTTTTATCTTTAAAATTCGTTTGCGTCAAGCGATGGTTCAATAAGATGACCTTCTTGTAATTCTGCTCCAGCTTGATGATTGCTTTTATTTTTCTTATGATATTTGATCTGCTATGCTTTGCAGATTAAACAGCTTGAGAAACAATTACAGGATCATTTTGTGGTACGACATGCTTTGGAAAAGGCCTTAGGTTATAGGTCTTCTCCTCATGATATTTCAAATGAAAACTCAATTCCCAAGGTAGCTCCCCCCGTCTTCATTTCATGGAAAGAAAGGTTTCTTGTCACCCATATATAAATAGGGGAAGATTGTTTCCGCATGCGCATTCCGCCAGCTCCCCTGCTCGCCAGGTGCCCCTTTTGACTCCTTCTAAACGTGGTTAAGATTCTCTAACCCTTAGGGTTAATGAATCTAACCTTGGTTTTTAGAAAGAAAAAAAACCGTGGATTAGTATATCTTAAGATTCTTAACCACAGTTAAAGGGAGCTTAAAGGGACATGTGGCGAGCTGGGGAGGCGTGCACATTCTGCTGGGTGCAACGTGCATAGGAAAGAATCATGCCCCTATATAAATATGTATTACTCTGATTGTTTTAATGCTTTATTATTGATTAGATGCATTTTCTGCGTTATCTTTATATAAACTAACTAGCAAAAGTCCCGTGCAAATGCACGGGGTGTTGAAAGAAAATGAATAAACGAAAAATATGATGAGAAAATTAAAAATAAACAGTAAGAAAAGAATATAATAAAATAGAAGAAAAATGATGATAGCTTAGTTATCTCTTGTGAAATTTTTTATATGTATCCTATTAAAAGTAGCTAATTTAATCATTTAAAAATTCATAATTTTATTGTTATATATAAATTTTTATCTTATTATTATATAACTTCAAGAAAGTAAGTTTGCATCATTATAAAAAAAAAATTATCCCATCTCATCTAAAAATTTAATGTGTCAAAATTATTTAAAAGTTTTAGAGATGATGATATTTCTTGTAAATAAATAAGTTCTTTAAATAATTTTATTTAAATAATTAGTTATTATAAAGAATAGTAAGCATAGAAGGGAAAATGTTAATCTCTTCCTATTCTTCAACCCGAAACAACATTTAATTAAATTTTTTTTCTAGTGAGACTCATTTTAACACTATCACTAATTTGCGTAATATAACAAAATGCAAAATAAAATCAAATAGAGATACCATGTCAAGAAACTCAATTTCTTATAGAGTATTTACTAATTAGAGAGTTAATATAATTAATTATAACCTAAGTAAATCA
The DNA here is from genome assembly GCA_015143295.1 of Tetracentron sinense. Taxonomy (NCBI): domain Eukaryota; kingdom Viridiplantae; phylum Streptophyta; class Magnoliopsida; order Trochodendrales; family Trochodendraceae; genus Tetracentron; species Tetracentron sinense. The sequence goes on from CM026574.1 coordinate 22,998,566, forward strand.
ATATAATTTATATATATATATAAGGAGAGATTTAGGGTAGACTATTATCTTAGGAAAGACTTTTTTCCGTGGTTTATTATTGTTAATTTTTTTTTTTACAATTAATTGAGAGATGAAGAATTTTAGATGAAATCACTCGACACTTTAACACCAATGAATATAAAGAATAATTTGAATTTCATTTTTTACTCCTCATATCAATGATAGCGTGAATTTCATTAATTTCAATGAGAATAATCTATGCTATTTTAAATCGCTACTGCAAGAGAAAAATAGAAGACCCAAAATAATGTCTAAAATGCATTAATACTCTGCCAAAACTCTATATAGAGACTCATTAGTATAAAGATAAGTAATGTCAGACAACTTCCAATAGCATCGAATTACCCAAAATATAGTACCCGAAAATGCACATGTCATAATGCACCCAGACTTAAGAACTTCCTAATAACTGCCGTGAAAACAATTTTCTTAAGATTTTCACTCTAGATGCTCCAATGTTTAGGAAAAACCTCCCTACTGAACCATACTAACTAAAATGTACAACATGCCAAATTCTTACATGTTTGAGAATGAAAAGTGTCTTGTGGATTTATCTACTATTTATAGGGGATTAGGGAGAAGGTAGACCAAGAGTTAGACAATTTGAGGGTGGTAGATGTTACAATTTAATAAATTGCAATTAAAGAATGAGAATGTGGAGGGAAGGAAGAAGAGACCCTTAGACTTCATATTTTTAATAATTTAAATGTTACAACTTAATTAGTTACAATTAAATAGTAGAATTAGAAGAAAAAATTAATATTTTTTGTTACAATTTAATTAATTGTAATTAAAAAAAATAGAATGTGAGTGGGTGAAGGTGAGAATTAACCCATTAGGAAGGAAAAACAATAATTAGAAGGGTGACGTGGCGTTTTCTTATTGGATCAATTAGAAGATATGTTGCATGAACTAGAATAGAAAATAGAAGCCAATGAGATATGCCACATGGAACCAACCAGCATATAGTATTAGTATAGATTCTTATACAAGAATAGTCTTTTAACATAATCATAGAACTAAGCTGCACATGTGATGGGCTTTCCATCGTGCAGTGTTTCATACTCTGTCCTTGTCTGATACCAATGCTCGTTGTCTTTGATTTTTGATTTTATTCCCACAACTTTGTGATTATAATTATATATTAAATCCAATTATGTTGCTTCAATCAACAATTGACACAATTCTAATTTTATTTCAGCCCACCAAAGAACTGATCAAGGAGGTTGCATTGTTAGAAATGGAAGTTGTGTATTTGGAACAATATCTTCTGTTACTGTACCGTAAAGCATTTGATCAACAAATTTCTTCCTTATCTCCGTCTATCATGGATGAAAGATTAAAATCACCTTCAATCACCCAGAAAGGGATGTTTATGCAAGCTTCTGAACTTGATATCACACCAAAGAGCGAAAATTCAGCAGTTCAATATAGTCGTCTTCAGATGCCTGGTGGGAATGCAGAGAAGCTTTTAGATTCCAGTATTCACCGCACTCACTCCTCTCTGTCTCAACGTTCAGCTTGTTCAACTAGACCTTCTCCTCCAGTTGAAACTCTAGCTAAAGATGCATGGTCATGCCATTCCCAACCTTTGTTTATGCTGGAGGTAACTTCATTTTCTTCATCTGATCTTGTAACTATCTTTGGTAGTTTGTCTGAGTGACAATTTTAGGGCCCTTTATAAATTATAATTTCCAATGGTTTCTCTACAGCATGCACAAAGTGCTACTTCAAATGTAATCAGTCTGGCAGAGCATTTCGGTACCCGTATATCTGATCATGTTCCAGAGACACCTAACAGGATTTCTGAGGATATGATTAAGTGTGTTACAGCTATATACGGCAAGCTCGCATACCCCCCACTGGTGCATCACGGTATCTCTTCTTCTCCTATCTCATCCTTGTCGTCAATGAGTGTGTTTTCTCCACAAGATCAGTGTGATATGTGGAGCCCCCAATTCAGAAAAGATTCTACTTTTGATAGACGGTTAGAAAATCCATTCCCTGTGGAAGGGTTAAATGATTTCAGTGGACCATATAGCACAATGGCTGAAGTGCCATGGATTTGTAGAGACAGTCAAGACTTGAGCAATATTGAACCCATGCTACAAAATTTTAGGTGAGCCGTGATCTAAGAGCATATTATGTTATTTTTATTTATTTTTGTATCATTTATTGATTATATATGTGCTTCTCTTTGTCGTATAATACTGTGTAACTGTTTCAAACTATCAATGATCTGCCAATCTTATCACACACCATGAACCAAAAGGCAAATGATCTGTTCCATGTACTTGGTAAATGACAAAAATAAGATGTGGAATTCCCAACACCGGGTCCAAATTGACTCACCAAGTCTAACATGACATGCCAAGGCACGCGAGGCTCTTTGTGCAACTTGTTTCTGCACTTGGAAGTAGTGTCTATGTTATGTTCTGACATTACGTGAATTTATCTTTCAAATAAGCCCATGCATCCTCTCAATTATATCAAGTTCAGTGTCATATAAGGTGCCTAATCTCAGGATCCACTTCAAAACCAGCCAAGTTTTTTTTTTTGGGGTGGTGGGGGGTAAGCTAACGTTAGGCTGACGCCGACCAGATCCATTGAAAGAACAGACAATTACATACATATATACTAACAACCCCTAGCGTCCTCATTAACAAACCTCGAGAGAGCTTTAGGGAAATCAAAAGGACAGAAAAATCTCAGTTACACTATGACAAAATTTTGCTACAAAGTATGCCGCTCTGTTTGTTACCCTTAGGAAGTAATAGAAATCAAGGGAATCGCTAAAACTTTCATATTATCTTTTCAAATGTTACTTTCCTTCAATTTTAAGGGAAAAAAGTTTTCACAGGAAAATCCTTACATTTTGATGATGTAGTGATCGTCTTAGCATCATAAACACATTTCCCATCAATAGTTTCATTCTATCATTAGTAAGGTTGAAAAGTGAGTTGTTCACACATGCAGGTCACTTGTTTGTCGATTGGAAGAAGTTGATCCTAGACAGATGAAACATGAGGAAAAGCTTGCTTTCTGGATTAACGTACACAATGTGTTGGTGATGCATGTAACTATTGTTTCGTTAGAAGACATTAACCACATGATGGTATCTTCTTTTTGTAGTTCATTTGTGCTATGAATAAATGATTTAACTCATTTGTCCTTTGTTATTCCACAGGCTTTTTTGGTTTATGGGATTCCACAAAACGCTATGAAAAGAGTGTCTTTACTCCTCAAGGTGAGCAGCACATCACTAATGTCATTTTAAGAAGAAATGTTGTACGTATTCTTTTTTCATAAGCTCATGTGGAATTCAGGCTGCATATAACGTGGGGGGTCACACCATAAGTGTAAACATGATACAGAGTTCTATTCTCGGATGCCATATGCCTCGTCCTGGAAAGGTAGATCCCATGCCTTGCATTTGCCTTTTATGTCTTAAATCATCTCAGGTCACTGGCTATGAATATTGGTATTCTTTGTAATGGCTTTTTTTTTTGTTGACCTGTGATGCAAATCTTTATACGTCACTATAGGTTTTCAGTTTATATTGTTATATTTATGGTGAAAGTTCAACCTCTCTGCATGTTTTGTAATGAGGCTGATGAATGTTACTTGTAGTGGCTTCGATTGTTATTTTCTCCAAGAAAGAAATTCAAGCCTGGAGATGATCGACAAGAATATGCAATAGAGCATCCAGAACCTCTTTTGTACTTCGCACTTTGTTCAGGCGGCCATTCTGACCCTGCGGTACACTTCTGTCCCTAATTATCTTTTATTGTGGTTTTTTCTTCTTGAGTGAAAACTTTTTATGTAATGTCATCACATGATTGTTTTGAGAAACCTCGTTGAAGCAAAGGTGACGAATCACTGAACTTACCAAAACAGTGCAATCTTAGCACTGAGCTTTGATTTATCCAGCATGAACAAATTTCATGTTAGACTGGTTTATCCAGCATGCAGATGATCACACTCAAAGGGGGCACGAATTAACCATGAAAAGAGTCTGGAGAGAAGACTACCCAAAAGAGATTCTAACTTTGTGTAAAGAAGAATTTATGAGGAGAAGTGGAGAACTAAGCCCCGCATATGTAATGTGGACAACTGTTTGCGCTTTCAATAAGAACTTCCTTAGCTTCTTTATTTATTTATAAATGAACTTCGATATTCCGAAACACAGGCTTGTCTTTAAAATCACTCTTCAAAATCCAAGTTAGTACATTCGTGTCAGATGCAGTATTTGGAACCCGGCCAAAAAGGCGGCTCACCCAGGTATCTAGATATGAATCAAATCAGTAAATTTAGACAGTAAATTTGTACGATTTAAAATTTTCCCCACTGGATGAGTTGCCCAATTATTTTAGGACATTGGCATAAATGCTAGTCACACATTTCTACAACTGAGAATTCCAACATAAATATTCGCGGATCTGGGTAGGAACTTTTACTATATGTGACCTTTAGATTTGACCAAAACTAATGGTGGTTTTCAGTTTCTAAAACTAAACTCTAACCTTATAAGAGATTTTAGCAGAAAACAAGAAAGATGCACCAACTTTATGGTGTGTTAATGTTTTATTCCATATTTTTCATGATCTTTTATCTATTTGATGCCATATCTTTTATTTTCCAGGTCCGTATATACACACCCAAAAGAGTGTTCCAGGAGCTGGAAGCCGCGAAAGAAGAGTATATCTGGGCTACTTTTGGGGTACGCAAGGAACAGAAAATTCTTCTACCGAAGATTGTAGAGTGTTTTGCTAAAGATTTGGGTTTGTGCCCGGTGGGTGTGGTGGAAATGATCCAACATTGTATGCCCGAAACTCTAAGAAAGAGCATTCAGAGGTGTCAGCAAGGGAAATCCCGCAAGAGCATCGAATGGATCCCTCACAACTTTGCTTTCCGGTATCTGATATCCAAAGAGCTCGTGAAATGATTGCTTGTACTGATAAATGCCCGAGAATCTCCATGTCCAATTGAGGAAATTGTCAATGGTTTTAAGAGTTCTATGGATTGGGTTTGAGATTTTGAAGCCTTTTTTTTCATTCTGTAAAAAGAAAAAGCAAATAGAAGATGAATCAAGAGATGTGAGAATAGAACAGCTGCCAGCAGTTTGTGTAGTGTAATTTTTGTTCTGCTCAATTATGTAATAGAGTGCTAGCCCTAATCTCCGGCCTTTCCTACTCTCAGCCTGAGCCAACCACCTATCCCTTCTCTAACCGGTTGCAAAAATTGGTTAAAGCATGCAAATGAGAGAGTTGGTGAGTTGTGTGCTTTAACTAGTTGCTTGCAACCGGTTAAAGAAGGGACAGGCTGTTGCTCAGGCTGAGCAAGAAATGGCAGAGGTGGTGTAGTGTAATATTTGTTCTGCTCAATTATGTAATATGAAGTATTTTTTTTTTCCTGTAATTTTGGGGAATTGTTTCTTACAGGTTGTTCCTCATGAATTTTCTTTCGAGGATAAGATGTTAATACATCACTCAGATAGAAGATCGTTTGTGCATGCTAAAGCCTAAAGGGGTATCAACGGGCTGAGTTGGGGCCTAAAAAAATCTATTACAAACTGGCTGGGCTCTGGCCAGGCCTATTCAAAAATACAAACACTCAGGCCCATTGACATTTGACACCCCCTTCAGATTTTTCACTGATAACCGTTCTTCTTCACCTGATTCATGGATATGATATAGTGGATGCCATACTGATTTAGAGATAAACGTATTTCTGTACACTACACGCTTGTTTTGTGTACGAGAGGTGGAACAAAGGGGCGAGTCTGCTTCTGGGCGAGTTGGTCCAGCACTCCTTGTAGAACAAAGAAAGTCATCAAATGAGAAGGTAATGATAGCTCTACTTTCTATTATGAAAATCACTTTTTTCAAGAGAATTACGTGTTATACTCTTTTAAAAGACACGTGTTTTGACCCCCCCCCCCCCCGGGTGTAGCCCGATGAACCTGTAGACTCGGAGGTCCTACGATGGACTCCTAGATGAACTTTCGTATCTTGTCGCCTAAGGTGGGGGTCTCTCTCGGCGAATTAGTCGGAATCTTGAGCTGCGAACACCCCAAAATTACCTAAAAGAACACGTGTTTTGTAATAACACATGTAATCCTTTTTTTTGGGTAAACTCAATCATACCACAAGACAATGACTGAAGGCAAATACAAGCAAATACTCACACCACCCATGCAAACCCCTACACACCCAATCAGCATGCAAACTCACACACACAGCACACACATGTAATCCTTTTGGAGGTGCCTTGTTTATTATACTCAGGTCCTTATAATCAGTTTAATTAAGAAGGTGATATTTTCCGTCGGATGGTGCGGGCATCTCCCTAGCTCGCAGCATGCCCTCAGTAACTTGTGTTAAGACTCACTCCCTTAAGGTTAAATAATCTAATCTTAGTTTTAAAAATTTTAAAAATAATGAGGGAGTGAATCATAACCAAAGGTTATTTTTATTTTAATATTTTTTTTTTCCTGAAAAACCAATGTTGATTATTTAACCATAGGGTAAGTAAATTTTAACCAAAATTAATCGGTGTCAAAGAAAAGAAAAAACGTGGCAAGCTGAGGAGGTATGTGCGTACCATGGAACGTTTTAGTTAAAAACATTTTCAGGCGTTATAAATACTGGGGCATTTGCCAGAGGAAATCCATTGCCCTTAAAAAGATGCATCGAGAGTCCAGGACTAGGTTTCAATCGCTGCAGGAGCCAGCTTGCAGGTCAGTCCTTACAATTATTTGTTGTAACAACCCTGTTGGTAAGAGAAGAGTCTTTGTTCAGACGTTATTCAAACAAGCATATTGCTGCATTTAGGAGTGATTTCTATTTTCTAAACGGATTAACCCTATTTTGTTTCTAATTTGGTTATTAAAGATAGTTAAGAAGTGATTGCTAAACGAATTTTATTGCTAATTAGGTTGCTAGGCAACTTAGAGAATGCTTATGTGAGTTGTGTAATTGGATCTTTTGGAAATCAATGGAATTTTATTCTTCTTTTCTTTTTCTTTTCTATCACTTAACGATTTTGGATTGTTATATTTGTTTTTACAAATATTTGGTATTTAACACGTCATTTTAATTTATTTTTTTCATTTTCAGGTATATATAGGGTTGTTCTATTGGATTTTCCTTTTTTTTCTGCACCCATTTAGTAAAATTAGGATTTTGAGTAGTAACCCAAATCTTTGCCTTAATACCATTGATGAATGTTCTTAAGTTAGTTTGTACTATTGAATTTAACGTGTTTGATTAGATATAATATGCTATGAATGTTCAATTTGGTGGTGGTTGTGCATGATGGACCTTTTCAACATCAATGATCAAACGATGACCGATAAACATGGCTGGAGATAGTGCAAAAATATTTCATCGCACACATTAATTGAAGTCATGGCTTTTAAAAGATTGGAACGATGAAACATGATTTGTGTTGCCAACCCAAATAGACAGGATAAGGCATTGTCGATGATGAGTGACAAAAATGTTGAGGCGGTCTTATATTACATCTCAAGAATGTCCCAAAATCCTTTTGTACAACTTTTATTGAGGTGTTTTACATGAAATGTTGCTCTGATATGACTAACTAAAAGGAGGAAAGAGGGCTTTTGGCCATGATGATAGATTTTTGGAAGCTAAATAAACTCCTCTATTAGGATTCATCTTGAATTATATTAAAGGTAAGCTTCTATACATGGAGTTTTCCTTGTAGGAATATAATCTGAGAAATTTCTGAGTGGTTTAGGACTTGGGTTTTTTTCATAGTTGCAGGGAAGCTATGTACAGAGTGGGAAGCTCGCTTCCCAGGAAGCTCGTTTCCCTAACTCGCTTCCTCGGACAGACTCTCTTCCTAAGAAGCTCGCTTCCTTGGACCGACTCGCTTCCTAGGATGCTCGCTTATATCACGTCTCATCTAATAGTTAAAGGGAGTTGTATGTGTGAAGTGATGTGGTAGACCACAGTCTATATAGCATGGGGTGTAGACTCTAAGCAAGTATCATCGGTTTGAAACCTAAGGCACCTATTTTTTCACAAAAATCTCATATAAGATAAAATCCAAGGTATGACTACCATAAATAACATAATAGGAATGAAGAACTTATATCTCATTTATTGCTTCCTGTTTCTTAAGGTTTTTTTGAGTCTCGCTTCCTGCTTTCGCTTTGCTTCTCGTTTTCGCTTTTCGCTCTGGTAACTATGTTTTTTTATCGAAAGACCTACGGTGTAGTCTTATTGTAATTTTTAGAATGTGAGTGAGCAAAGCTTTCAAGGAGAGTGGGTGGCTCTTAGGGAGAGTTTATGTCTCCGGGAGAGAGGGTGACTCTTTGGGAGCTTGGGCTGATAGTATCTTAGTTGCTCTTGTGTAGAGTGCAAAGCAAGAACAAGGCTGAAACCTTTCCTCCATAACTTGGTAAAAAGGAGGAAGTCCATATGAAAGCTTGAAATAGCCTAGGACACAAACCAAGAACAAGATTGTCATCCAAAGCTTTACGTATATCATTTTTCTTTGTGCCTGTTAATCCAATGGGGTGCACTTCGACTCCGGATGATAAATGCAGGTAAATGTGGGTATTAAAGTGGGTGATTTCTCAAGAAAATGAAAAAATCCCTCAAACTTCTTCAAAATCTCTAAAATCCCTTCTATTTGGTCGATAAATATTGAAAATACCGTGCGACATATCGGAAATATTGACGATCTTTTGTAAACAAATATTACATGTGGGATATTTCTCACCCTTACGATATGAAAATATATTTCGGAAATATGGAGGATATTTCAAACCATGATCTTCGATAGTCTTTCAACTCTCTGTGGACATTGTTGGGGCAGTGCTTAGATTGCCACAAGGATATAGTTATTGCTTGGCCCTTGATTTGTTTTTCTTGATAATGAGATGGCAAAAGGGGTTATTTCCTTCACTTTACCTAGTTGGAAGCGGAAGAGAGCCAAAGTGCAGCATTATCTATCACTGGGCATTGCTTCATTATTTGGTGTTGTGGGAAAAATACCAATTGAAATAACCAGATGGAAAAGAATAAACCAAAAACACACACAAAGGAACACAAGAGATGTACATGGTTCGGCCATAACCTGCATACGTCCACGGGTCAAGATCCGATCACTTCTTTATTCACAAAAACCTTGAGAAACCAGTACAAAAGCACTCAACTCATATTCTCTATGAAAACCCAAAGAAGAATCCCTATCTATCTTCCCTAAACCTTTCCCAAGCCCTAGTATGCTTTAACTCTTTCTATTATCTCCCACTCCCAATGCAAAAGCATTTCCTTGATCCTCTCAAGATGATTAGATACAAATCCTAGACCCATAATCCCCTATTTGTAGGCTTATACAAAAGACCTAAACTAATAGAAAGTCCCCCAATCGGAATAGGGGTTTCCCAAATCATATAAAGATTAAATATAACAATATCCCGAAGAAAATCCATGCACCAGGGCCAAAACGGCGCCCCGGGCGATTGATCCCCACTAAGGGCGATCGATCGCCCTCCCTTTATTTTTTCCAAACTTCAACAATCTTCACATTTGGCGAAAATTCTGCGACACCTCCGCAACCAAGAGAACCGATTTGCTAATCACCAAGCAAACCTTCAAGATAGAATACCGCATCGCCCACATCCGGGAAGCACCTCTACCTCGAACCAAAATCTCTCTCAAAATTTTGAAACCCGTTTGCAATCACCGTAAACCCGTTTACAAATACTGCAAATTCCCGCTTTGACCTTGACCGCCTCTGCACCATCTGCGAAAAGAGACCTACCAGCTACACACACCCTCAAATCCAACCCTGGAAAGCACTCTACCGGATTCGATAAAACATGGTCAAAACCCATGTGTAGCCTGAAAACTCATTCTCTAATCTAGAAGAATCCCGGACGAGGACATAGACCTGTCATCTCTGTCAAAGGCATATCATTACCATCTCCACTCTTACGAAAACCTACCGGAATACTCATCTCTGCACCGACTGCAAAAGAGACTTTAGGTGAGCTTTCTACCCTCTGCACAATGTCAGGTTTTCGTTTTCTTGCAGACCTTGTAATAGCTCCACCTACCACCGTATTCCCCTCTAGGTGATATAAACCACCACACTTTTTCCTTTTCATCAAAACCAAGCATCCCTGCTTTCCCCGCTTTATTTTGATAATTCCACCTACAACTGTGTAGCAACAGCCCTTGGAGTCTAATTGCCCGAGTGATATTAAATTCTTTCATAACTTAGAGACACAAGCTACCCCTCCCAAAGTCCGAATAACTCAATCAAACATTTTTATCTTTACATTACCAAAGCCCGTGATTTCACATTTAGATCCATCACCTAGAAACACTTTTCTTGTCCCCTTTTGGAATGTATCAAAAAATTTCATATTTGAGCAAATATAACATGAAGCTCCCGAATTTAAAATCTACTCACCAGAAGAATTGTCTATACCTTTGGAGACTGTGAAAGCATTTCCAATGTATTCCTCATTGTCCGTTACTATTACCGCCGAAGAATCTCCTCCAGCAGAATTTCTCTTCCCATCAGCACGCCTCAGACACTCCCTTTTAAGTGCCCTAATTCTTTGCAATTATAGCATTGGACCCCGCCTTTTCCCTTGGATTTGGATTTGCCTCTGCCTTTTCTAGATCCTCTTTCCAAGTCCCTTCCTCCTCCCCGAGCAATCATGGAATGATTATTCTCATTATGTGATGGCTTCCGCCTAATCTCGTAAGAGAGTAGCGCCGTCGTGATCTCCTCCATTAGCAATGTCTCCTTGCCATACATGAGGGTTGTCACCAAGTGATTATATGAGTTTAGAAGTAATGTAAGAAGCCCCACGGCCTAGTCTTCTTCATCCACCTTGACACCAACTTTCTGCAGTTGATTCAAGATCTGGTTGAACACATTAATGTGCTCCATTAGATTTGCACTCCTGCCATCTTTAAGGTATTGAACTCATTTTTCAAGTATAACATGTTGGTAGGGCTCTTTTCGATATAGAGCGTTTTCAACTTCTTCCAAAGATCTGGTGCCGATTCCTTATCCATAATACTATGCATCACGTTATTTACAAGACAGAGGTGTATTGTGCTGACTCCTCTCGCCTCAATGTCTTCTCGATCTGCATTAGGCATCTTTTCCGGTTTACTGGAATCCCTATTCAATGCCCTTGTGAGACCCTATTGAACTAGAAGATCCTTTACCCTCATTTGCCACAGAATGAAACTCCCTCTTTCCGTCAAACTTCTCTAGGGAAAATTGTCCATAATTTTTTTAAGTCATTGAAAAATAATTAACCCAAAGCTCTGATATCAATTTGTTGTGGGAAAAATACCAATAGAAATAACTAGACGGAAAAGAATAAACCAAAAACACACACACAAAGGAACACAAGAGATATACGTGGTTCGGCAATAACCTGCCTACGTACACGGGTCAAGATCCGATCACTTCTTTATTCATAGAAGCCTTGAGGAACCAGTACAAAAGCACTCAACTCACATTCTCTATGAAAACCCAAAGAAGAATCACTATCTATCCTCCCTAAACCTTTCCCAAGCCCTAGTATGCTTTAACCCTTTCTATTATCTCTCACTCCCAATGCAAAAGCATTCCCTTGATTCTCTCAAGAAGATTTGATACAAACCCTAGACCCATAATCCTCTATTTATAAGCCTAAACAAGAGACCTAGATTAATAAAAAATCCCCCAATTGGAATAAGGGTTTCCGAAAACATATAAAGACTAAATATAGCAATTTCCTGAAGAAAATCCACGCTCCCAGGCCAAAATGGCGCCCCGGGCGATTGATCCCCACTAGGGGCGATCGATCGCCCTCCCTTTATTTTTGCCAAACTTCAACATTTGGTTGGGGGCTCTTACGGTTCTCTTCGATGATCAGGCTATGCAACAAGAGCAACAATGTGAGAAGAAATCCACGCTGGCTGAGATTGAGCACAGCTGAATATTTTTACTCAGAAACTCAAGGAGTACAAAGGGGAGAATTTGGAAGTGATAAATGAGGCTTCTGCCTTTGCTAGTGAAACAGTAGAGCACGGCGGCGATCTCCTCCTTTCTCCATATCCAAGCTGCTCTCCACACGCCCTGGTCTTTGACAATGGTTACCCCGCACAGTCCTCTACCACATGCAAGTCTGCTCCAAATGGGGTTGAGTGTTTGACCCAGTTGATGAGGCCAAGAAGAGTATGAGTGAGGGTGATAGAAATCAAACTCAATCCAGAATGAGAAACTCACCGACAGGGGTGAGGCTTGTCATTAACTTGGCATCCAAAACGCTACTTACCCTTATTAGTGTGATATCTGTTCTCAATTTGGCTGGTTTTGAGTTGAGGCTCAAGGAAAGTAGTACTGATTTTAAGGTTCTAGATCTGTTCCAAAAGCCAGCAAATGACAAAGAAGAGAGCCCCGATGCCATGCCCACATGGGAGAGTCCTGGTAATGGAAGATGGGGAACCTCGATGCCTAGTGAAAGAGTTTAAACTTCCATTTGAGTCAGTTGTTACAAATTACAATGCCTGATGTAAATTGTGGTTGGGGATGAAAGGGTACATTTGCTCCGGTATCTGTTAATTTTCTTTCTATGTGACATTGTGACTAGAATTTTCGGTCTTAAAAGAGTACAAAAGCACTCTTTCTCCCATTCATTGAGGGCATATTAATTTGAATATTTTCTTTACTGCATCAGGTCAAAGCATTAAAGCCTGACTATCACATTGTTTTTTTGCTTTATAGAATGTTGGTTCAATTCAGATTAGTAATCGACTATCACGAGATCAATTGGTGTTTTTGGTTTCCTAGCATTTCAGATTTAGACTGATGTAGTGTGGCATTCGATGCAGGCTACCTGATACCATCAGATTCTAGATGACTGCTGGACTCTAAAATAGGTATCCTTGGATTTCATCAACACTCTACAGTCTGCCCCTCAATTCATTGTGAATTCGGCCGCCTGTAAATCAGTTTCCAGTGAGAGAAGTGCACAATCTTCAAATTGAGTTGTTGAGCATACATCAATCCCTATTAACCTCAAATGGAAAAGGTTGGTCAATGTCAAATTACTTTTTGGTGGACCACATTTAAAAGCGTTATTGACACTTTCTACTTTAAATAAATAAATAAATAAATAAACGTGGGGTGTTCAGAGCTCAAGACTACGACTAATCCCCACGTTCTTCCAGGAATATCCTCCCCTGGCAACCGATAACGCAGGTGATCTCAGACCTGATCTCGAGACCTCCGGGTCTACGTTTCGTCTTCTGACCACTGACACTTTCTACTCAACCTGTAATATTTTCACAAACACAGGCACTCCCCTTTATTCTTATATTTAAAGTTAGAATACGCATTTCAAGGTACTGTTGACACAACTTGGGCCTTTCTGCAGCGTTTCCTTTGCAGGGAATTATTGTTGGGTTATTTTTGCAAGAAGCTTCCCAAGAAGCTGCGTCTATGGTGGTCATCCCATTGTGTTCTCAGACCTCAAAGTGGCTTAAGTTGGTGCCCCCCGTGAGACATTCCAAGGGACATTGTATCTGAATAAATGTTAGTGCCAAAAGATCCACACTTACCCCTGTCAACCAGCCTCTTTCGAACCAACCAAGCAACAAGCTCCCCTAATTCCCTAAAGGTAGAGGCAAAGGTGATTCCACTTTTAGATGTGGCCCACCAAAAGAGGATTTGATCCACCAAAAGTGATTTAAGCATACTTTAACATGTTACTTTCGCAATTGATTAAAGTAATAATTTTATCTTTTTAAAATTATTAATTTAATCGGAACAAGACAAGTGTTGTTTGATTATATTTTTGAAGAATGCTAGGCTTTCAAATATCCAGTTATAATTCCAAGCGACATTTATTCATTTTAACTTTTAGCTACCTTCTTTTAGACAAAAAAATAAAAAATCAAAAGATAACAACACAATGAATTTAAATTTTAGAAAGCTTCAACAACTCCATATCAATGGGACCATGAGTTTTGCACCTTCGCGTGAAGGCTACAATGAAAAGACGCATATTATAAGCCATTGAATGGGCTGTTACGCACCATTTTCCAAAAAGTAAAGAAAAATATGGGTCCTGGGGCCTTCAATTCATAGGAACATCCACTCCCATTTCGCTGTCTTCTTCAGCTACGTTAAAAATCTTAGTACCCAACTCTTCGTTTACCACGCCCCGCCGTAGAATTCAATCCGGCCACCGGAATATTACAACCACTCCGAGATCTTGCAAGCAATCTTGCACCATTTCTATCGGAAAAGAGGTCTGCATCATGTTTACTAAGGGCAGCGTTGGCCTTGACGGCGAGAGCGCATAAGTCGGGGAGGGAGAGGGGAGTGTGTGATTGAGAGAGTGGTATTAGGAAGTATATTTGGCCCAGTTGTAGCTCCTCGTTGTCAGGGACGTGGGGGATGTAAGAGTCGAGGTTCATGGATTCTGAGCTGCAGAGAAAGCAGTTTGGATTCTGGGAAATGATTTGTCCCACTTTGATCGGCTGCTTGAATTCTTGTAGCCTCCCGTCCTTGTGTACTACCTTGGCCGTGGATGGCCAATTTATACCTCCTCCTCCTCTTCCTGTGGTTTGAGAGGAAGTACAGATACCCATGAATGAGAGAGAGAGAGAGAGAGGTTTTAAGTTATGAGAATGAAGAAGTGGATTTTGGAGGAGGGTGTGTCTATTTTTATAGATAGAAAAAGCAGTAGTCCAAGTCAAGGTCATGGTAAAACCAAACGTTTACATTTCACATGGCATTCGCTAGAGGATAGGATTAGTTTTTTTTTTTTTTTAAATCCCAAATACGATTAGCAGTGTTATAACATCCGGTCATTGGTCAGTAGTTATAAGCCTAATATTGGAAACTGAGTCAATCATGTATATTTTAATTGTCACGCCACAATTCATAGGAATGGATTAGACTACCCATATGAGGGATACACACAGGACACTGCCACCTGCATAAGCAGGCATGTGTGTAATACCTTTAAAATCATGAAACAAATATAAGAGAAGTATTTGTTTTAGTATTCTTTATGAGTCCTCCAATTCATTTTTGTCTGTCTTCCTTTAATTGTCTTCTAGTTTTGAAGGGTAAGCTAGGTTTGTTATGTAGTTACCAGGGCACTGATCATGCAGCAAGGTGTTCCTGTTCTCTAAATAGGGTCAATCGGTTAATAATAGTGTTTAGGTCGGGAAGTTTTCAATTCACAGCTTTTCTAAAGTTTAGGGGAGCTGTACCATGTTTATTAACAGGAGCAACCGAAATTCGGAAATAAGTACCTGATATATGTTGGGTTCATCCTAGACAAACCAGGTCTTTGTTACTTAAATGTTTGATCCTTGCCTAGACAAACACTAAACCTAACGGCCTCCTCCGTTACTTCAAAAGTTATATCCTGTTCATGCCTGGTGAGCAAAGAAACCACCAGAACTAATGAAACTCAGAACTAATGAAACTTAACAACAATGGTCTTTCTAGTCCGTATTACAAAAGATAATGAAACTTAGCAATAATGGTCTTTCTAATCCGTATTACAAAAGACTAATGGATTGTTGACACAAGAAAATGTCACAGTTCTTTTTAAATAGACTTGAGATTCTCAGACTAGTTACAACAAAAACATATGACATATGTCCTTTTTCCATACAGCAGAAACCAAATCTTCTACTGTGACAATCGGATTTGGCAAATCTGGATATCACCCCTTGAGGTCATCACGTGTCCCTTTTGACACTCTTTAACTGTGGTTAAGATTCACTCACCCCTAGGGTTCACTCACCCATCATTGGTTTTTAGAAAAAAATATTAATTATTTTTTAAAATAAAAAAATGTTTTTAGGAATTTTTTAATATTAAAATATTTTAAAAAAAATCAAGGATGGGTGAATGAACCCTAAGGGTGGGTGAATCTCAACCACAGTTAAGGGGTGTCAAAAGAGACACGTGGTAACCTCACGGGGTGATTACCGGATTTGCCAAATCCGATTATCTCACGGCAAGGACAAATGTCATGTCCACAGTTATAATCAGAGAATTCCAAGTCTTTTAATAAATGATAAAATGTAGATTTAATACTTTTTAGAAAAGTGTCCATACTCCTGATGTGTCAACATCTCGCTTACTTTCCTCAGAAGGAAGACCTAGGAATGACAAACCTCTGAAGCCTAATGCCTATCCCTAATCGTCACTTTTTCTTATTTAAAAGAGAGTTTAGTTGAGGGTGTTTTTGTCAATGAGGAGAATTTCCACTCACCTTCGTCCATTGTCCATAACAGGTCATGTTATCCTCGGCCTACTTAACCTATTTAGCTAGTTTACAAGCAATGGCATGGAAGGTGTCGTTTTTTTTTTTTTTTTGATATCGTTTAGGCCGCAACGCTGATTAGGTGTTAGTATCTGTTTAGTTAATAGACGGGTGGAGAGAATATACAAATTCTCACCCTCTCAGGAATGGAACCGGTACCTCCCTTCAAAGCGGGGAGTACACTACCATTGGGACAAAACCCTGGTGTGTGCATGGAAGGTGTCATTAGAAGCCTCCGGCCCAAAATGGGAACATAAGAGAGCGTATTCAGCCTTCTGTTGACGGTCCTAAGATTGACCTAAAAGTTAAAATAAATTATTTTTGACACAGAGTAGTTAGAATTCTAAAATATCAAAACCTAACTCTGTTTTGTGCCCCAAAATTGGGTGTTCTACAACATTGTCTGGGTTAAACCTAGGACCATACAGACAGGAAGCTTTATTCCAATAATTTGTTAGATTTCTCAAATTTTCTCTTTTAGCCTTTTATTTTTAATAAAATGAAAAAGTCTTCTTTTTTCCTTCTATTGATCTATGCCTATGGCAGTGTATCAAGGAAAATAATCACCTCCTAGCGAGGAAGGCGTCTCAAGACCCTTTTTTGGCCATGTGCCCCCCCATCGACTCTCTTTAATTGTAGTTAAGATTCACTCACATCTAGGGTTCGCCCATCTACCCTTGGTTTTTAGTAGGTCAGAAGTTAAGTGGGGACATTAGAGCTCTTGCAACTCATGCCCTAAGGGGATTAGATCCCCAAACCTTCCCTATGGAAGGCCACACCCCTACCAGTCACACAAGAGGCGGGGGTGTTGTGGGTTTATGACTTATGAGAGCTTTGTGTGGACTTCTAAGCTTATTATGATGGTGGCCAAAACCCTCATTGAGGGGTGGTTAAGGGCATCCCATCTAGGGGCCATTTCCTAGAGAGGACGCCTCTACAAAAATTCATATTATTAGGATCCCTCCACAAAGGATAGAGCCACGTTCACAATACAATATTCTAAGATAGTTACGAGGAGCGCAAACCTTTTAAGCGAAATTATATGCCACTTTGGTATACAGTCCCACACATTTTGATGAAATCATGATGCATGACAAATTTCTTAAATTTTCAAGACGTTAATGTTGACCTAAATAGTGTTTTAAAAAAATTGTTCACCGCATACTTTAAAAGAGACACATGTCATATTTTTGTTGGAAAAAGATTCGCTCTAGTGGATGCCCGAGCTTGACGCTCCTGAGCTGGGGGAGAAGTCATTTCCCCAACTCAGGTATCCACAAATCATGCAGCACCTAGCGATAATTTGGGGGAGAAGTCATTTCATTTTCTCCCCATGATTTTGACTTCTTCCCAATTGATATCTCCTCCCTTTTAAATGCCACATGACTCATGATTTGTGGATACCCGAGTTGGGCCACCAAAGCCAATCTTTTGTCATTTTTGTTGATACGTGAGGGACCAAATACAGAACACAGTATACATCTTGATGATTTACATTAACATAAGAGTACTCTAGTATCCTCCAATTACTTCATGCGATCAAAGAAGCCACGGGAAGATTTCAGTATTTCCAGACGAGGAGACATGGTTTGTTTTATCCAAAAAATACTATTCTATTAATTCTAAGATTTTGGTCGTAACAGTAGGCCCCTTATAGTTAATAATTTATAACTTAATAATCCATAATATCTAATAATTTTTTTATGAAACAACTTGGTTCATTGGTTTATAATTAATACTCTTATATTTATTAATAAATATTTTTAAGAATATTTTTATACATTATTAAATATAAAAATTTATTTGTACACTACTTATATAAATATATATTACATACCATATATACGTGAATATATATTATTTTTTAGTAAGCTGCCGTACATGTTTTGTTGTGCATCATGATATATCTCACTCATTAAATTTTTTTCAGTTTAAATACAAAGAGGAGCTCTGCTTCAAAGCGAATGAGTGGAGCTCCCTTTATGAGTGGAGCTCCCTTTTTACACTAATGAAAATCTTGTAATTATGGGTGTTACAAAATTACTCCAACCCTTTTCAGTAATTACAAACGTGTCATGGGTATAGTGTAAAAAACAAGGAGCTCCACTTCATTGAGCGGAGCTCCCTTTTTACACTCCTGTTTTTACACTAATGAAAATCTTGTAATTATGGGTGTTACAAAATTACCCCAGCCCTTTTCAGTAATTACAAACGTGCCATGGGTATAGTGTAAAAAAAGGAGCTCCACTTCAACACCGTGAAGCAGAGCTTCGGCTCAAAATTAATCTGATCTTTTTTTAGGGTAAAAATAAGCATTTCAATTACAAAGAGTTGAAGCTTTAGGCCAATTACAAGGAAGATCCTAAGAAGGACTCGCGAAGTGAACAAAACTGAAGATACAGAGCCCAAAAAAGGAACTATAAGAACTTGGGTTGCAAGATTGTAAGCTACAACATTGATTGATCAAGGAACATATCTGATAGAAATACAAGAGACACTACAACTCAGAGATAAGATATCCTTGACATTAGTCTAACATCCTAGTGTACAACATCAAATTGCTGGTTGGGGAGGTCATTAAGCTTGTATCATCACTTTCCACCAAAATACACGGCCACCCTGCATATATGGCTATCTAGATGCCAGATTTTAGTGCTAGCTAGAGCTTTACAGCATGTGCTACTGCAACCAACATCTCTCTCAGCAAGCTGGTGAAGTGGACTCCCCAAGGATGGATTAAGATAAATTGCGAAGGATTTTTCGATCCATCCACTTACAAAGCAACAGTTGGTATCATAACTCACAATTCCTTTGTAAACTTCATTAACTGAAGTTCGGAGAACATCAATGACTTTTTGGCCCAATAGAGGTTATGGGGTATAGAACTCTCTTTCTCAAATTGAGGGACTTTTCTTTTTCTCCTTTTTTCTATTACTTTTTTTTTCTTCTTCAACAAAAATTTACCATACCCTTTTAACAGTATTATATTGTTGAAGGGAGAGCCATTGATAACAACATTCATACAAAAAAAAGAAGCTTGGAAAACATGAGAGAGCACCTTAGGATAATTGGACTGACGTTTTTGATTCTTGTCATTCCTTTTATCATCAAGATAGGTCGAGAGTAGAATATGAACGAGTTCGAGACGTCGCATGCGTTTTTGCCTTTTTATTATTTTAGTGGATTAGCCTAATGCATTTGCACTTACCTATAGGAAATGTTATGCCTCCACAAGAAAGTTAAAAGTTATGCTCATACAATAGTAAAACCTATTTACACCCTTATTAATTATAAGAGGGTCTATTATATTTATGCACAGCTGTTCCTCAGTCCCAATTGATTTGAATTGTTAAGGCAATGCCTTGGATGGGACATTGTCTTTGAAACATTGCACCAAATGATAATTCAAACCGACTGGTGCAAAAGCAAGATTTAGACAGCTAGCATAAGGTAGGTGACCTGTCTTGAAAGAACATCATACATGCATTGAACTTAGTTTATCCAAATGGTGCATTAATTACCAGTACTACCTAGGCATTTGTATGTACATTCATGCATACCTTACATTGTGGTCGCAAATATTCTAAAAACCCGAACTATCATAATTCAAGATTAAGGTCGAACTACTTATTTCTATGTTGAATTGTATATTTTCGTCAAATACAGTTAGGCTATATATATTTGGTTGCCGAGAAAAAAGTGAAAACGTGGAAAACTTTGGGTTTCTATACAATTCTTAGTTGTGTTCGTCCAATTTTCCTTTTTCTGGTTTCACTTATTTTCACGGCAACCAAACATGGCCTTGGATTGTCTCTGGCGAAGCCGGAACTGGTCTCGGGGTTCCATACACCGTGCGACAGTTGGCCAAAAAATGGGGAGAAGTCATTCCATTTTCTCCCCATGATTTTGACTTATCCCCATTTGATATCTCTCCCCCTTATTCTCATACACTTATTGCCACATGTCTTAATATGTGTGGAGAAGTCAAAATCATGGGTCCCATGATTTTGATTTTTCCACCACTTGTCACCTATTCTATGGAACCCCAAGACAAGCCCTTTTTAGCTTTGCCAGAGACAATCTGAAGCCACCAAACATAGGGTTACGGTATGACTAAAGGACAGGGGCTGTATGTAGCAGAGAATTTCATTACTCATGGAGTGTTGCTTTATTTCACCTAACTTGGTTTGGTGGTGCTGGCACTGGCAGCTGTTGAATCCAGATGTTTATGTCTTGAACTATGATTGTTCCATTCGCAGCTCCTTAGCTGGTTATGGGGAACACACCATGGGTTTGTCCCAGTGGTAGTGTATCTCCCTTTGGGAAGTGGAAACTCGTGTTCGAGTCCTTGGTGTGGCTGTCGCCCACCAATGTATGAGTACTAACCCTGCTGACCGATTAACCCCTCACATAGTTAGTTAAGAAATTAGGCCAAAAAGCTGGTTATGGGTACATTTTTCGAGACCAAACACAGGATCCCTTTGTTTGGTTTTGCAGCTGGATATGAGCCATCCTCCATTTTCATTCACGAGCTTGACGCTCAAAGACAAAGTAAGGATCCAAGCGATGGTTTTAAGGAAATAATATTACATGGATGGCAAATCAAACGTTGACTGTTCAACAACCACAATAATTCTGTTTACATAAAGTCATTACAAGTTTTGTATTACCTTTTATCCATTGAGAAAAACTAGTACTCATATGAATCAACTCACACCTTTTTGGTTGCCCTAGTAGTAGGATTGTATCCCAGAATAGGGTTGTTTATGGGCTGAGCCTGCCCTGATAAAATTAGTTGGGCTGGGTTGGGCTCGGAGTCTTAGGTCTAAGAACTGTTATAGTAATAATACTCCTAACTGGGATCGGCTCGCCTCCCCGACAAGGCATGTATATCAAAATCCCTAAATTTAGCCTTATTTTTACTCTTGATTCCTTAGACATGCTTACCTCGAGCCCAATTTGACCTGTTTATTAAGCGGGCCTAGTTGGCCCAGCCCGTTGACAACCCAAACCATGAGGGGTAGACTTGGTTTCAAGTTCCTTAGGATGAGAAATGCCCACTAATTATTACCTTGCCCAACTATTCAACTCGATGTCTTATAGATTGACTCAACAAGAATCTTATAGATTGACTCAACAAGAATTGAATCAACTCCACTGCAGCTTGATGGCAAGGTCGGTCTCTCTCTCTCTCTCTCTCTCTATGCGTAAAGGGTCACCACAATCCGAAGCTTGTCCCCAAACCCACTAACCTTTCTAGGACAATTCTAAACTTACCAAAAACACAAAAAAAAATACCGACTCGCTACAATCCTAAGCTTGTCGCCAAACAACCATTACACATCGAAGCATGCCACCAAGGTTAATGTAATGCTAGTTACTGGTGGAGTAATAGCACACGCATAATCTTCACAATGTGTTGATCCAGTGTGTGCTCAACAGGAGAGCTTCTTATTCTTATACCTTCGTGGGACCCACTACATAAACACACAGAAGTGGATTTAGTTTCGAGAGTGAAACCCGGGTATTTTTTATGATGAAATGATATCATGTAATTAACACTCACATTCTCTAAATACACACAAACCCGGGTATTTCAAGGTGCGTCTTTTGTAGTCCTAGGCTAACTATGGCCCGATTATCTCTGGCGAAGCCAGAAAGGGCTCTCAGGATTCCATACATTGTGTAACAGTTGGTGTAAAAATAGGGAGAAGTCATTTCTTTTTCTCCCCATAATTTTGACTTATCCCCATTTGATATCTCTCACCCTTATTCTCACACACTTATCGCCACATGTTTTATTATGGGTGGAGAAGTCAAAATCATGGGCTTCATTATATTTTGACTTCTCCACCACTTGTCACCTATTCTATGGAATCCCGAGACAAGCCCTTTCTGGCTTCGCCAGCATGGTTTAAAATTTTGTTAAAATTTCGCGAAATTTCGGTTTCGGACAACCCCACCGATATCGAAATTGAGTTTATTTCGGAAATCAGATTTCGGTCGAAATTTCGAAGATTTCAGGTGAAATTTCGGATTTCGAAAATTTTGGAATTTCGGCCAAAATCTGATTTTTTTTATTTTTAAATATATTTTTTAATTATTTTTAATTAAAATTCCGAAATATTCCGAAATTTTTACTGAAATTTCGTGAAATTTCGAAAAATTTATATATTAATTTTAAAAATAAAATAATAATATATATAATTAATTAATATTATATAAAAAAATATATAAAAAATAAATATTTCGAAATATTTCGAAATTTCGGACCCGAAATTTCGGAATATTTCGGCAAAATTTCGGATCAAATTTCGGAATAATATTTTATTATTAAATACGATTTCGGTGAGATTTTGGCCGAAATTTTGAAATTTCGGAAAATTTCGTTTCGAATGGGACATCCGAAATTTCGAAATTTTAAACCTTGTTTGTCAGAGATAAGCCAAGGCCCAATGACGATTGTTGCAAAGTTTCCCTTTTTTTTTTTATTATTATTATTGTTATAACGAGACTATCCCTGACAAAGAAGCTGAAACAGGCTGAAAATATCAAAATTAATAAAAGCATAAGAATGGCCTGTTGAACCTTTGATCTTGGGATAAAATGAAATCTAATAACCTATTCATAAAGATAGACACGTGAAGCCAGCTAATGAGCCACTGAATTGGCTTTTCTCCTAACATCTTACACACTTTAATAGAAGACACTTTTACTAGTGGAAGCATACAGTATTATTTGGTGTATCTTCGAAACTTTCAAAGGCTAAGATCTCTGTTTTGTACCGATTTAACAGTTGTAACCACTTATAGATGAGATCTTGGCCTTTAAATATCAAGAAGACAAAAATAGCCACACCAAATAACACAGACGATATGCTTCTTGACCAATGAAGTGTAACACGCCTTCTCTTTACCATTAATATTGTGAGGAAAAGTTTTTGTACTGACACCAAACCTAGCTAGCTCCCTTCAATTGGCACCTAAATATAAACCACAGTTAGGAGGCCCCCATTACTTAGGATTACGTCGCTGTCTCATCATACATCAACAGCTGTAGCTAGCAAGCCAAGCCAATGCATGCTTGTGCTCTGATCATGATCTGACGGAATGGTCATTCACAGACGCTGTTTACATCATCCTCAACATCTGATCCTGATCATGGTCGATCCTGCTTCTACACAAGATATGGGTAAAAACAAAAGGTTTATTATGGTTTGCATTACAGCTGTAACATATCTCTCTCTCTCTCTCTCTCTCTCTCTCTCTCTCTCTGTGCTTCTTTCTCGCGCTAGCGCTTGCTTCTGCGTACAATCCCAACAAAAGCTGATTAACGAGAAGACAAAACTGAACTGAGTCACAGTTCCAAGTTGAAATCTCGGCCGGATCTCATGACCGCACACAGTCATGGCAAGCATCATCTGATGCATGACACTTCACAACTCACAGTTGGTTAGTAGGTTAGTATGTATACCTGCCATTTCTCAAAATTATCAAAAACAATGTGAGAGAGCCGCTCGTTCTAACATGCATGCAGAAAATAATAATAAGATCGGATTTGATCCTTTTTTTTTTTCTTTTGGTATTGCTAAGAGGGTAGGATGGTAGTCTTTGTTAGTATCAAGTTCCACACCACAACTCATGGGAATTAATGAATTGTCTCTTTTCAGGGGGGCTAATAATGGGGGTTCGGGTAACTCCGGATAAAAAATTAAACGGCCAAGTTCATGGGCTTTCAAAATTTAGGGCCAAGTTCTTGTGTCCGTTTATATAGAATATGTATTTTTTAAGAAAACGTTTAGGAGGCTATACCCTTAGCTCCACTCCTCTCTTAGGCAAGCAAGCCCCTATTAATAATATGAATTTTTTTTCAAAATTTCACTCTGGGCACAAGGGCAGATGTGAGATCCATTTCTATGTTCTTATCAAATTAAGTTCAATAGATTTTAACTTGATTAAAGAAGGAACCGCCTTATGAATTTTGATATTCTCTAGTAGAGTTTTCATGTCATTTTCTAACCCATGCAGGGATAAAATTGTAACATAATCCCTTATGAACAAGAAAAGGCCAAAAAGTAAACGCCGACTTGCCATCTAATCACAGGCAGGCGATCTACAAAAAAAATAAATTAAAAAATCCGTTTTTTACATTAAAAAACTCATCAAAATTCCATAGCTGTTCCTACTCTGGAATAGAAATCAACTTGGACGGAAAATTACGTCCTCTACCACCGCCCCTCCTCCCTCTTCTCCTCTTCGCCTCTTCGCCATCACCAGCCACCTGTCGCGTGGATTTCGTCACCTTCCCGGAAAAACTCACCGGAGCCACCCCTTTCCGGCGACAACCACACTTCTTCTCTCCACCGCTCTTCATAAGAGCCGAACTCGCTTTTACCGCCAATGCAGCTATCTCCTGCGCCTGAAGCGGATGCTTTAACCTACTCAAAGGCAACGCGAAATAGAGCTGCCCAAGATGAAGCTCGTCGTCTCCATTGATCGCTGATACGCAATCGTCGAACTCCATTTCATCGGAGTTGCAGATGAAACACGTGGGATTCTTCTGCAGCACGTACGAGACCTTTACTGGGTAAGAAAACTCCTGTAATTGTCCATCTTGGAGGATCAGTTTGGCCGTGGCGACGGAAGTGGACTCGCACGAGCTGCATATGCCCATTATGGAGAATCTCGGCGATCGGATTCCGGTGATGTGGTCGGAGCGGAAAGAGATTCTGGCCACTTATTTATAGAGGCGGAGATTAGTTCGTAGTCAGTCGCCACGTCAGATTTGTATTTTATTGAGGCATTTTTTTGAAAGGTGAGCAGGAGTCGCCAACCTGTTGACAGGTTGTCTTTTGAGTCCTTGCAAATGCCCATATATTGTGCTTAAATTACGGGTATGGGACTGGCCTTGTATTCTGTTTTCACCGTGGAATGGGTTTGTCGGTTTTGATGAATGCTAGCTAGAATGTATAAGGTAAATATGTCTACCTTAGCATGTTCAATTTTTTACAGCACGTGCTTTACGTGCATACTGGAAAACCTAACGCAACTAATCGGGAGGTGCAGGTTTTCATATGGCAATCATGCCAAAGGAATCACAGCCAATCGCGATTGAACTCAAGAGAGTTCAATCGTATGGCAATCATGCCAAAGGAATCACAGCAAATCGCGATTGAACTCAAGAGAGTTCAATCGCAATCATTTGTCAACTCTGTTTTTTTTAAATCCTTTTAACCGTGGTTAAGATCTCCTAACCCTTAATGCTATTGAAAGGGAAAAAATCTCGTACATGTCACGCGTCTGTAGCTGCTCTGCTGGTAGAGGAATGATAGCCCAACTCCACCTGTGAATAAGCCTGAGGGGGCGGGTGTGCACCCTGAAATAAGCTCCGATGATAAAGTCAGTATAAGGCACTAAACACATGATAAGGCACAAGCACATGATAAAGCACACAAGGCGCAAGCACGGTATAAGGCACAAGGCACAAGCACAGTATAAGGCACAAGCACATGATAAGGCACAAGCACAGTATAGAGATACTTATCGTGAGGTCGCTGGGTATATGCACTTGAGGACGAGCTCTGGTGAGGCACTGGGCATATGCACTTGAGGACGAGCTCTGGTGAGGCACTGGGCATATGCACTTGAGGGTGAGCTCTGGTGAGGCACTGGGCATATGCACTTGAGGGCGAGCTCTGGTGAGGCATTGGGCATATGCACTTGAGGGCGAGCTCTGGTGAGGCACTGGGCATATGCACTTGAGGGCGAGCTCTGGAGAGGCACTGACAACGTAGCTTGGAAGGCACTGAGGACGCAGCTCATATAGCTCGGACAAGGCACTGGCAACGTAGCTCGGAAGGCACTGAGGACGCAGCTCACATAGCTCGGACAAGGCACTGGCAACGTACTCACATAGCTCGGGCAAGGCACTAAGGGCGTAACTCAGAAGGCACTAAGGACGCATAGACAACGTATTCTGATAACGTAGCTCTAGCTCTGATAACGTATACGTTGTGCATCCGTTGTGCAACAGACAACGGGTACGTCGTGTAGCAGACAACGTGTACGTTGTACAGCAAACAACGTGTACGTTGTACAGCTCACGACGGGTACGTTGTACATCAAACAACGGACAACGAGCTCGGCACTATGCACAACACAACGTATTGGGCACTATTCACAGCACAACGTATTGGGCGCTATACACAGCACAACGGGTTCGGCACTATTCACAGCACAACGAGTTCGGCACTATACACAGCACAATGTATTCGGCACCATACACAGCACAACGGGTTCGGCACTATTCACAGCACAACGGGTTCGGCACTATTCACAGCACAACGTATTAGGCGCTATTCACAGCACAACGTATTGGGCACTATTCACTGCGTCAGGCACAAGCTCAAGTATGATTGCACTCACTAGATGATCAACTGCAAGGCCGTACAAGTGGCAGTGTGACCATTCAGAGAGAGCATCAGGCGGACATGGCCTATCTGAGAGAATCTGACGGCCATAAACGCTTGTGAGGCCACCAAGAGCACCAAGTAGCCAGAGAACACCAAAGGATGATGAGAGAAACAGGGGAGTGGCCATCTACACAACTCTTCAGGGGAGGGGTGTGAGTGACTCAAGCTTCTCAGATCTCCCTCTTCCTCTTCCTCTTCCTCTTTCTCTTCCTCTTCTTCTCTTGATCTCCTCTCTTGCCTTTCGCACCATCCTCCTTGCCTTTAGCACCATCCTCCTTGCCTTTAGCACTATCCTCTTTCTCTTGCATATCATCCATCTCTCTAGCGCACCATCCATCTCTCTTGCGCACCAGCCATCTCTCTTGCGCACAATCATCTTCCTTTCTCCCTGATGATTCTTGCTTATTTACAGGCATTTGAAGTCATCATGACTTGTGCAGTCATGATAAGACCACCTGTCAGACAACACTCAAGTGAGCCAACACATGGCCCAAGTGGGCTTATGACGGCTAAATTGTCAGAATTTCTGAGCATGAGAAATCACTATTTTACCCCTTCTTTTTGCTTCTTTTTACGAATTTTATCCGTTACAGCTATGATTGGTTGCCAAGAAAATAGGTGAAAACATGGAAAAGAAAATAAAAAATTTGAATTTCTAATACAATTATTAGTTGTGTTTTGTCCAATTTTCTTTTCTTTTCCATGTTTTTACTTATTTTCTCAGCAACCAAACATAAGGTAAGAGTTTTAACAATCTTGTTTCTAGAAAAAATATTTTAAGAAATTTTAACCCTATGGCTAAAAAAATTTTAAAAAGAATTTCTAAAAATAAATAAAAACATATGGCTAACCTATGTTTGGTTGTCGATAAAATAAATAAAAACATGGAAAAGAGAAAAAAAATTAGACAAAACATAACTAAAAATTGCATTAAAAATCTCAAAAATAGTTTTCTTTTCCATGTTTTCATCAATTTTCTCAACGTGTTGACTTGTGGGTGTGATTGAATACTCCCTAGTTCAATCGTGAGGGGCTATGATTCGATCTCAAGGAAAGGGCCATCGTGTTCGCGATTTATATTTATTTGAGATAAGAAAGGGCCCCACCACAAGAAATAACTTAGCCGTCTGTAGTGGGGAATTGAACTGATAATTCCTTACGTAGTTGTTGATAGTTGACTGATTTTATCACGTTGGTAAGACTATTGAACGGTGGTGATCTAAATGAGCATAAAAATGCAACCTAAAAGATTGAATCTTGTATCGGTCAATCAATCAACGATTTAGATTTGCTGAAGTAAGATAGTTTGATAGCGTTGGGGCTATTGCATCAGGGTCGTTTACCGAAATGGGAACAACGTGGGTAACAAGAAAAGAACAAGGGGCGGCAAAGACAAGTGACAAGATCTGGACGTGACAGTATAGACCCCAATCCACAGCCCTGCACCCTAACGCATGCTTATTAGATTTCCCTTTTCTTTGGGATGCCCAAGCCCATTAACTGGAATGTAGCATATGGAATCCTTCTGCCTTCCGTCCACACGTTAACACGGAGGGTGGAGCTAGGAATTTTTCAATGGGGGGGGGCCGCGAGGGTTATAAAAAATTTAATAGATTTCCGAGAAAAAAATTTTGGGGATAATTTTTTGTATTTTGAGAATTTTTTCCAATAATGTCCTTAAGGTTGTCATGTGGTGTCTCTATTAATGCCCCTTAATTGTGGTTAAGATTCACCCACCTATCCTTTGATTTTAAAAATATATATCAATTTTTTTTTTTCAAACCCTAATTAAAATTCACCACTTCTAAGATTAAAAAAAATTCAATATTTTTTCTAAAAATCAAAGATATGTAGATGAATCCTAAGAGTGGATAAATTTTAACCATAGTTAAAGGGTGTCAATAGGGACATGTGGCGACCTAAAGGGCATGACTGGACTCCCATTATATATATATGACAAAAAAATTGAGAGGGCCACTATATATCATTCTACTAATAAAAGTACAAGGAGTAACCTAAACCTTATTTAGACGTAAATACCCTTTAATTAAAAATACTAATTTATTAACCTATGTTATCTATTAAAAATATTAATAGAAGTTTAGTTCGTTTATAATTCATATGTTGAATTGGATTACAATTAGATTATAGAAGTGGATTACAAGTGATATTTCTCTCACGTATAGCACTGTAGAGTTTCTAATTCCAAATTCCATATTAGACTAGGATTCTTATTGCTATAATTCCATATCTAGAGCAGGTTAAGATTCATGACTTCTCTTACCTTCAAAGATTGCATCTTGCTTGTGTTAGACACAGCCACACAGAAGAGCTTATCATAAAGGAAAGATAATCTTTATCACTCAAGGATCACTCGGAATCTACTAAGATATGTAAACCAATCAATTAAGGATTGACTCTTACTTATGTATTCCCTTCTGATTTTAGTAACATACTTGTACTCAAATACATGTATCAAATTTTAGTATAAAAGTGGTTGTGTCTCACGCCTGCCCACTCACAACCTAGAGGCTCCCATCATGCTCGACCGCATGTTGCACCTTCTAGCCAATTAATATGTGCTCACTTAGTCTCTTATCAGCCATGCTGCTGTTTGTCCGGAACAGGAGATGGTGTGTCAATGGCTCCCTTCATAAGAACATTGATATTCCTCTCACGTGTAGCACTCTCCTATCCACAAGAACTTCCAAGAACCCATTATCACTAGCCCCTCTCCACAAGAACTTCATCTTTTCTATCTCAGTTACAGTTTGGTTGTTACATTCAAAGGTTAGCTTCTATCTCAATTACTCTAAAAGAATTACATGATACTGACCTTGATGTTTCAGCGAAGAAACTGGTTTTTGATTTTGTTGGGATTCCTCACAAGGAACATATTATAAGTTATTGATTTTTTTTAAAAAAAGCAAGAAAGAAATTTACGGAGAAGTGCGAGCAAATATGAGGAAGAAGATAACTTCGTTTATTTTTTTTCTTTGGGGTTTATTAAGGATTTTGATACGATACTTATTTGAAGTATCTTAGAAACATGCACCACTATAATTGCACCAAAGACCAAGGGTGGAGCCAGGATTCTTTTGCGGGGGGGCTAACAATGGGGGTTCGGGGGTGTAGCCCTCGGAAAAAATTTTTTGAGGGTTAGTTCATGGGCCATGTGTCAATTGGTGTCTATTTATAAAGAATATATAGTTATTTCTCAGAAGTTTAGGGGGGCTAGAGCACCCCATACCACCCAGCTCCACCCATCTCCCAGGCTGCGTTCCTAATAGGACAGTTGTGAGCACGGAAAATTACTCACTGGGATTTAGAGTCGCCACTTATTAATTCAGAAGGGATAAGTCCCCCGAGAATGTTGGATAAGGCTTGGTCCGCGATCGAAGATCGGGGTAAGAGGTTCGGTTAAGTTCGGGGAAGGGGTTAGGCACCCCGACACTTCCACATAAAGTGGTTCCCTACTTACTAGGTTTAAGCCAAAGTTAAGATCGAGATTAATCAAATGCCAAAGTATTTAACTTATACTAACCGGAAGAAAGTAAAAGCTAACTAGGGTCGGGCCCGTGTTGGGCTGCTTACGTACTCACATTAGGGGTGAGATCAGACCGAGCGTAGTTCTAGCACATGAGCCCGTGCTAAGGCGAGGGGGGGGGGTGTGCGTGCACCAAGGGCGGCTTAGGGGCCTAATCCGGAGATTAGGGTTTTGCTTGACCGAGGTTGGTCAATGTGCAAAGGGGTTGGGCCCGGAGGCCAAGGGTGAGCCCGGAGGCTAGGGTTGAGGCCCGGTAAGCCTAAGGGTGTTTTAGCCAAGGGTTAGGGTTGCTAACCGTGGTTAAAATGATGATTAACCATGGTTAGGGGTGCTAACCATAGTTAAAAAATCCAAAGTCAGTCATTTTGAACTTTTTACATTTTTCTGATTTTTTTTTGGATTTTTACAGATTTTTCCCAATGGCTAATGGTGCTTAACCGCGGTTAATGGGGGAAGGTCACCATGGTTAAGGGTTTTAACCAGGGTAAAATGGCCAAGTAAGAACATTTTGGGCTTCTAAGATTATTTTTGATCATTTTTCCAGATTTTCCCTGGTTAAGGGACGCTTAACCATGGTTAAAAATCAACCTGGGTGGGGTTTTTGACTGTGGTTAAGGGTCCTAACCACAATGAAAAAAAATCAAAAAAAATATTTTTAGAATCTATGAAATATTTTTGATTTTTTTCATATTTTTTCAGAATTTTTTTGAGTTATGGGCTGCTTAACCATGGTTAAGGGTTAACCATGGGTGAATTTAACCATGGTTAAGAGTCCGGTTGGCTCAAAAGTGGGCCCAGGGGCCATGGCAGGGCCTAGACTGGCTTCCTACCCGGTCTGGGCCCTCACAAATATTAGAAATTGTAAAAAAAACCCAACTTTTTAATCGCATTTTTAACCATAGTTAACATGATTTTAACCATGGTTAACAAGGGACCCATGAGAAACCGAGACTACCAGTGGGTAGCCTGAAGTGCCGGAAGCATTTTGAGCCTTTGTGGGGCCCAAGGGGAGGTCGGGTGTGGGCCCCACAGAGGCCCAAAGTGGTCACGATGAACACACATAAAATAACAAATTTTCAAAAAAAACAGAAAAACAGACTTCCAACCACTGTTTGTCAGAAATGTAACCATGGTTAGGGGCTGACCCAGGGTAATCGGAGACCACGCTTGGGTAGCCTGAAGTGCAAGGAACAAGTTGGGCCTTTGTGGGGCCCAAGGGGAGGTCGGGTGTGGGCCCCACAGAGGCCCAAAGTGGCCTACTTCACCACGGATGCACACTGTCGACCCCACTTTGGGGTCGATTTAACCATGGTTAGAGGCAAAGTTAAGGGCTAAATATTTACAGGGGGGTAGTCCTATATACGTAGAGTCTAATCATGGCCCTGGTTTCAACCAGGGCCTAGTCTAACCATGGTTAAACAGGGGTTACAGGTGGCTGGACGAAAACTGAAATTTTTTTCAGGATTTTTTTATTGAAACTTTGTTTTGGTGGTGGTGCTTAACCCATGAAGATCCAGGGGGTTTCCTCATGGACTGAGGACCCCCCCAGATCTTAGGGAATGACCGGACAAGCGGGGTGAGCCTCAAGGGCATTCCCCTCGCCTATGGTCAAGGCGGGAGAGCCCAATCCTAGGCTAGGCTGCTGCTGTACAATAAAGAAAAACAAGCAATATGGGACCCTGGAATAGGACCAGGGGTCCCTTACAGACCAAAAGCAAGGAGAAAGAAAAAAAAAAAAAAGGAGAGAATACCCTCGTTTTTTGCAGCCGCACAAGGTCGTGGCGAGTGGTGGTGGCTGAGTGTTGTGCAATACGAAGTTGGGAAGTGGTTGGGCTGCTAGGGGAGCACTGGGGTCTTCCGAAATGGATGAGGGATGGAGGTCAGAGGCTTAGGAGGGGTGAAACAGTTCGGGCAGAGGTTCTTTGTAAAAAAAATGGAGTGAAGATGTTGTGGGGATGGCTGGGCTTTTATAGAGGAGTGGTGGACGAAGCCAGGGGTATTTCGGTCATTATGCAGGCGTGAGGAACAAGCCTGGAGAGGGCTGGAGCAGCAGGGAGGCCAGGGACAGCTGGGGCAGCAGCTGGCTGCTGTACACAGACTCATTTGGAGAAGATAAACAGTGATGGGTTTGGGGTTTTTTTTGGATTGGTTTTGCCATTTCGGGCCTAGCCCTCACATGTGGCCCAAGAGCATTTCCCCCCCTTTTCCCTTTGAGAGTTTGGCACCCAAATTCAAATTTGAAAAAGGTGAGTGGGTCCCACTTGGATTGGGCCTTGTGGGCCCATGTTTGGGCCCCAAAGATGCATTATCCAAGGTTTTGGGGGTTTAGGGCTTTGAAAAGGGCCTTGAGCCCGTGGTGCTTAGCCTAGGGTTTAGACTAGGGCTAGGCTAGGGTTAGACCTAGGGTTGGGTCTAGGGTTTACCTAGGGTTAGTCCTAGGGTTTAGCTAGGGTTAGCCTAGGGTTAGACTAGGGTCTAGGCTCTTTTAGTTGAAATGGGCCTCGAGCCCGAATGCCTCTAGCTTAAAGGTTTGTCTAGGGTTTAGGACTAGGGCTAGGCTTAGGGCTACACTAGGGCATGTCTAGGGTTTACCTAGGGTTTAGCATAGGGTTTAGGGGAATGGGCTTTGAGCCCATGGTCCATGTCCTTGGTTTTTAGGGTTCTAGGGTTTACTAGGGTATACCTAGGGTTTTTAGGGGATACCTAGGGTTCTACTGGGTATTGACAGGGTTTGGATAGGGTGTAAAAATTGGGTGCTTACAACAGTAAAAAAGAAAAAATTTCCAAAATTTGAGGGGGGGCTGGGGGCCCCATGTGGCTCCGCCCATGCGGCAAGGACCAAGTGCTTTAGGTTTTTAGGGTTCTAGGGTTTACTAGGGTATACCTAGGGTTTTTAGGGGATACCTAGGGTTCTACTGGGTATTGACAGGGTTTGAATAGGGTGTAAAAATTGGGTGCTTACAACAGTAAAAAAGAAAAAATTTCCAAAATTTGAGGGGGGGCTGGGGGCCCCATGTGGCTCCGCCCATGCGGCAAGGACCAAGTGCTTTAGGCTATTTCATCCCATTATTATATACGGGCCGAACTCAAGTTTAAACCCAAATTCAAGTCTCCCAATTCTATTGGCGATATAATGCTCGTTTGGATTCTGATTCGTGCGCCATCAGATTCTATGCATCCCGAATCTTGTGTGGAACAATATGATAGTTAAAGGTTAAATTTTTTAAAATATTTTACAGGTACTGATTGGCAATTAAACGGGGCCACACATTATAATGGTTTTATTCAAATGATCCTGGATGTTGTCATTGATTGTGATCAATCCTAAAAAGAGTTAATCATGGATTATACTATTTTGCATCAGTCCTAAGAGGTAAGTCCAACTCTTGTAACCCTCAATTTCATAGCAAAAATATTGTGGTAACATAAATTAGTGATGCTGATTTACTAGCCAATGTTTTCTTTTATGGACCAAATTTTGTTGATCAACATTTAATTGTGAAATTATTATTTGTTGATGGTGTCCTATTATGTGTACATTGTACGATTATGTAAATCAATGTTTGTTGCTTAAATTTATGGAAACCCTCCCTATTTTGGGAATAGTAAATCATAAGTTTTTAAATATCAAGCAGAGCTCCGCACCGTGCAGAGCTTCGCTTGAAAATAAATCCCAAATCATAAATGATTCGTTACATTAGCTTAGCAAACAATATTTTCATATTATGTCAAAAGAGGAAATAAATAATTACTTTTTTACTTTCACTTAGAAATTAGAACTATTGTGCAATTATAAGTGGAAAGAAAAATTGGCTATGCAAGATTTTTTTATTGGAAACCAAAATAAAAAAGATTCTTTTGTGATAATTGATCAAGGTAGGGCATTTCCAACTGGCTTTAATCACATTATGAAATTAAAGAACTCCTATACAAAACTCAACAAAGTTAAATTCCATAAACCATGATTTGATAATAAAAAAAAATAATGTCTTCCTACTTGACATATATAATTTGATCATTGTGTATACCTTTAACAGTGGGAGTCGATTTGGCATTTTGTTCTTACAGGTTGATGGAATATTTTAACTGAAAATGACTTAGAAATTAAAGAACTCCTATAATCAAGATGAGGACCAACAAATTTTGATAAGCAACAAGATGGCCGCCATACAATGCCAAATCACAACAGAGTTGATTATGGATAAATACTTGATTTTATATTATGCTTTAGAATTGATATGTTATTTGTCTTCCATCTCATTATCTCTTATTACTAGTACTTATTTTTTCTCAATAAATGCTATACTTATTTTTTAAAATTTTGTCAAATTTAATATAAAACTAATGATTGAAATATTTTTTCTTCATTAATAAAAAAATTAATACGTGCAAAGCACGTGCACCCTTACTAGTATATATATATATATATATATATAAAAGACAAAAATTCAGGGGGACCAAGTATACTAAAAATATTTAAAAAAAATTGAGGGGCTCACTAATTCATGCTAAAAGATAAAGGATTTACAAAAAAATTGGGGGGGCATGGCCCCTCTCCGCCCATATTAACACGTGTCCCTCTTGACATTTATTACCTGTGGTTAAAGTTTATTAACCTTTAGGATTCTAATCTTGGGTTTTAGGGAAATTTTTTTAAAAAAAAACTCTTAACTATGATAGTTAAAATTTCATTGTTTTGATTAGAGGACCGTCCACTTCTAAGCTGACCACTCCAATCAAATTTTAATATATTAGGAAAGGAAAATAAAGTTATAATAAAATAAAAATTCCACTACCAGTTGTCAATTTGCAATTGGATGATCAGTTTGGAAGATGACCCATGGTCCGTTTTCCATTTTTCAAATTTCATAACCTAAGCTTAAAGGACAAGACAACAAACCTGAGAAAAGAGAGAGTACTAAGTACTAAGGTTAGCGAGGGATTGACTGAAGGCTCTTGAGGAGGGCCTGGGATTGTCTCTGGCGAAGCCAGAAAGGGCTTATCTCGGGGTTCCATAGAATAGGTGACAAGTGGTGGAGAAGTCAAAATCATGGGGCCCACGATTTTGACTTCTCCACGCTTAATAAGACATGTGGCGATAAGTGTGTGAGAATAAAGGGGAGAGATATCATATGGGGAGAAGTCAAAAAAATGGGGAGAAAATGAAATGACTTCTCCCCAATTTTTGGCCAACTGTCGCATAATGTATGGAACCCCGAGAGGGGTTTCTGGCTTCGCCAGAGACAAGCCAAAGCCCTTGAGGAGTACGATGAAACCGGTGAAACCGGTGGTTGTTTATATATAGAGTTTTTTGAGCGTATAAAATCTCATACATCAAATAACAACTAGAACTGATGAGGAAAATGGAAAATGGAAAATGGAAAATGGAAAACCTTCCATAGGCTCTTCTTCTAAATTGATTATGCAATTGCAATTGCAATCCACATGTGCTAATGAAACTGTTATTTTATTTTAACTTTATTTCTCTTTTCGGGATATGTTGAAATTTGATTTGTGTGGTCACCTTAGAAGAGGACGTTGGGATCTCTAATCGGAACTCAAAAGGAAAATTGTAAAGGATTACTGATCACGACCAAGTAGCGGTCCAATTGCATAACCTATCAAAATACCGGATACATCACATCTAAAGGGTGTCAATGGGTCGGGCCCGGGCCGAGATTTTTTTATATATTTTTGAATCGGCCTGGACTGATCCTGATCCATTTACAAGAGGGTTTTGATGCTCAATTTTGGCCCGTTGACCACCCCTAATAGCGCCACCACCTCAAGTGTTGTATGACAATATTTTCTCTCTAAATACTTGAAGTGGGCTAACAAATGTGTCGCCTCTCTTGCATCTCCAGTTCAGAATTTCAAGGCGCCCCCTTAGCGATTATCTACCTTACCCACCAAACCACAACTCTCATCTATTCGCCCCAAGATATATACCTGGCTTGGGATGTAATCAGGGGCAGAGCCAAGAATTTATCGAGTGGGAGGGGGGGCACATATAGTTTAAGGGCGATGGGTTCGAGGCAGAGCCACTGGAAATTTTTTTTTGGCAATTAAGTTTATGGGTCATTTCATTCATACATTTTGTTTCTTCTTGTTTACGGGAGCAGTTGTTCCTTGCCTTATGGCTATGTTATATTAAATAATATTATATAATTTTTTTGAAAAGTTCAGGGAGCAGATGTCTACTTATCCAATAACTATGCCCTATTAAATAATTTTAAACAATAATTAAAATTTTTTTATTTTTTTTGAAAATTCAATGGGACAACTGACCCATGACTAATCCTCTACGGTTATAGCCAAAACTCCTTAGAGTTTAATTCCAATACAAAAGTCTTTTAACTCTAGTTAATAACTTTAACCATTAGAATTAATTTTTTCATTCTAAACATCAAGGTTAAGAGTGAATCTTAATCACAATCAAGAGGTATTAAAAGGGACATGTTTGACTTGTGGGTTCTAACCGATTCCAAAGGAGTCTAGTTGTAACAGTAGAGGATTCTAAATCCCTAGTAAACTATATTTTTTTAAAAAAATTCAAACGCTTAAGGGCACCCATTTGAGATCGAATCACAACCAATCGCGATTGAACTCAGGGTGAGTTCAATCACACCCACAAGCCAACCGTGTTCCTTGTAACCCCTATTAATTGTGGTTAAGATTTACAAACCCTTGATGTTCAACAATATAACCTTAGTTTAACAAAAAATTTATTAAACTATAGTTGAGGATTTGTAACCCCTTAGGGTTAATATTTTAAAAAAAAACTAAAGTTATATTGGTGAACCCCCAAAGGTTAGTGAATCTTAACCACAGTTAATAAGGTTAAAAGGGACATGTGTTGGCCTATGGGTGCAATTGAACTCTCCCAAGTTCAATTGCAATTGGCTGTGATTGGATCTCTATCCACCTCCATGCCCATGCTATGTCATATAATACATAATAAAATAAAATAAAAACCCCCTTTTTTCCAAAAGTTTAGTAGGCGCACCCCCCGAGGGATATAATGACCCATAGATGCAACATGACCAGAAGCGCAACGACTTACAAATGCATTAACATGAGGGCACAAAAGGCAGGCAGGAGCGGAGCCAGTGGCAGGAAGGCATGGCCTCCTAAATATAATTAGTTATATCTATATAATCCCCCTCCCCCTCCTCAATTTCTGCATGTAGCTGGTTCTATCAATATAGTGGCCCTCCAATTTTATTTTATTTTTTTATAATCCAATTATACAATATTTATGTTTTAACCCATCAATCTTTTTATATATTTCTTTCTTAAATTTTAAGCAAACCCTTTTCTATGGGTATATTATAATTTTAATTAAATTATTCAATCATTCTAATTGTAATTGTTTACTCTTTAGTTTTTTATTTTACCAATTTTATAGACTTTTGATCAGTGTTACTTAGTTCGCTTCCTACTAGTATGAATTGCAAACTGGTTTGAAGCGAACCAATTCGTAGTTCGGTTCGTTTGGGTTCGTGAAAATGAGTCAACTCACTACCCGAACTCAATAATTTTGGTCCGGCGAACTTTTTGTTTGGGTTCAGTGAAGTTATACTTTGAGTTCGGCGAATTTATTTTTTGGGTTTGCGAACCGGCTATAAAACCTATTTTTTTGTATTTTTCTTTTTAAAATAACTTATTTTTAATTTTTTTTTTTAAATAAGTACTTATATTATATTTATTTACACGGTTAATATATATATATTAGCGAACCAAACTACAGAACCTAAGCGAACCGAGAAACGAACTATCGCATCCTACCCCTGGCGAACCGGGTTCATTCTAGAGTAGTGAATCACGAATTGCAAACCCGAATTTGAATCGAGCAAACCGACTATCTAGGTAACATTGCTTTAGATTGGGAAAAAGTTTATTGCAAAAGAAAAAATGAGGAGAAAGAAGTAGGAAAAAAAACATCAAACTTCTGACGCCAATAACTTCTCTCGTCTCGTCAAATCCCTAATCTCTTGGTAGAGTGTAAACAGCTTTAGCAATATCTCCCCACCTTGCTGAAACCTTGAAATTGGAACTAAAAAATGACTGAATAATATAATTTTATATTAGACAAAGACTTGGTCAAGTAACAATTTAATTTTGACTCTTGAGAATTTGGAGATTGGTCTGATTCCTTTGAATCTGCTCTAATAGTGGTAAAAGTTTCTCATTGCTGAAATTTGATGCCTATAATATAGACGTGCAATATATTATTATTTATAATTGCACTAGATTATCTTGCCCTCTTTTTGTGTTCCTTCATTTCAAGTGAGTTTGCTTGAGGATGATCTAGAATGTTTGACAAATTATAATTGAATGAAATTAAGGGATAACCACTAATCAGCCACAAGGGACCACCAATAAGTAATAAGTTAATATAATACCAATAAGTAATAAGTTAATATAATAAGTAATAAGTTAATATAATACCAATAAGTAATAAGTTAATATAATAATATGGGATTAGTTGTTTAAGGTTGAAGATAAAGGTCACAATAGGCCAGGTTTAGGCTTGGATTTTGTTGATTTTTGAATAGGCCTACTCAAAGCCCAACACATTTACAAAGTCTTGAAGCCCGAACTTGGCCCGATTGTCACCTCTACTTGAAAATTTTTATGGGATACAACTTACAAGCAACATTTAGTGGTTTGGGTATTAGGAAGACGTTTGAATTTTCTCAAGCCTTCTGAGTAAAACAGGCTTGAAAATTTTATTCTTCAGACTGGCTCTGGTCTCGGTTTTTCAAAGCAAAATATGGTGTTAATCATGTCTGGAATGTTTTGTCTCCTCGGGGTTCTTCAAAACTTTGGACAGCTATCTTCAGTGTCTTTCCATTTATGCTCTCTAACTCTTCAATTCTTATTGGCAATGGTATAAAAGTTGAATTCTGATTTGATCCTTGGTTTGGAGAAGGTCTTGTAAACCTAGCTATAGACACTCTTTCTATTAGCCCAATTATATTTGCTCTATTCTTAATTTATTTAGAGATTGGGATTTCTCTCAGGTGAGTCATCTCCTTTTGCCTTCTACTATTGAGGCAATCAAATCTTGTGGTTATGTTATTTCGGATGAGGATGAAAATTTTATTTGGAATCAGACCGCTTGTGAAAATTTTACTGTCAAGATTGCTGGGAATAACTTGAGGGAGAATAAAGATTTGACATAAATTAGTTTGAAATCCTATTATTCCTACTAAAATTCAAGTTTTCTGTTGGAAAATTATGCATTCTGACAGACTCAGCAATTCAAGATCTATATTCCCTTAGCTATGTTGTTGTTACAAGAGCGCTAACATGAAAAATCTCAATCATCTATTAGTTAGCAGTGACATTGCTAAACCCTTATGCCATTTTTTCTCAGCTTATTGTCACATCCCGTTTAATTCTCAAAATAATATTCAATGTTGTCTTAAAAAATAGTTCATAGTGGCATTAAGTATTTAAAAAAATGACTTATTTGTTCAAGTTCCTGTCATGATTGTCTAGGAGATATGAGTGGCAAGATGTCGATAGAAAATATGATTTGTCTCCAAGCCCTCCAAAGTTTTGTTGGAAAGTGTTAAAAAGAGAGCAGTGATAGGCGTACCCGGAAAATTCATTTCTAAACTGAAAGTTGGACCTCATTGATCCATGCCCCCTCTTAAATATTCACCAACTATGGTGAGTATTTAATGAGGTCCAATCTTAGGTTTAGAAATGGATTTCTCAAGTGCATTAACTATTTTCCTTAAAAGAAGGATTACTCGAATTGGATCTTTATATACTTGAAGTTCGTTGGACTTATCTCCTCTCTTTTTTTATCACAAGATCGGAAGTCTCAAATTTTTTTCGGACTTTGCATGTTAAGTAGCTTTGCCCCCACTCGGAGTAGAATGAAATTTAATGTCGATGAAACTTCTAGAGGTAACCTGGGTATATCTAGATGTTGGGGGGGGGGATCATAATGAAGACATGGTGGCTTGTATTTTTGTATTTGTGAAATTTGTAGCAACAAAATTAATGAATCTCCCGCTCTTCTAAACGGTCTCTTAATGTGTAAGAACCTTAGAATTTGCAATACGAAAACTGGACGTATCATTGCTCAAGAGAATTTTATCTAATGGGACATGGAATGTAGTTTTGAGACGAGGTGGGGGTAGTATGATAAAGTGGTGGTTGTAAATGGACTTTGCTACTGAGACCCCTTACAACCGAGACCATGTTCTTAGAGCAGGGATTTCAGGTGGGACCAATTTCACATAGTAGGCCCCACCTGAAATCACGTGTTCTTAGAGGATGGTCTCAGCCCTAAAAGGGATCTGCTGCAATATGGGGAGCGGATTCGTGGAGGTTGGTGAGTATTTGCAGTATAGAGGGTGGACACGTTGAAGAAAGTCCTTGGGAAACAGACCCCCACTAACACGACAAACGCTCGGATAAATAATCTGTACATGTAGGGTTGAACACCGAAACAGTCCATGGATCCCGGTTGGTTAGTTCAGATTTATTGTTTTCTTATTACATTTTCTCTCTTCACTTTATTTATGTATGATCATTACTTTATCATTCCATGAAGCTTCCCACCCTCGTGCAAGTTCATCTACATGATCTGAACCTGCTTTAGGTTTGGGTTCAGTTTCAGATCCGATCCAAATAAATTGTCGGGTATAAAACCTGAATGAACGGGTATGGACCCGTGGAAGTAGGGGTGGTTGATCATAAAAGCTCCGCTCATTAAAAGTTCGGACTCATTCGTTTATTTAGTAAATAAGTCAATCTCAAGCCTTGATTTTCAACTTCGTTGAGTTTTTTTTATTTTCGAGCTCATTTAATTAACGAGTCAAGCCTAAACACATCCCAACTCGACCCGTTAAAAGCTCGGCTCAATTATAGATATAAATAACCTACTAAAATATCTAAATATACTTACTTCATTTAAATTCTAAAATTAAGTATATTTATTATATACTAATAAAGATCAATAAAATATAATGTATTTTATATAATAAAAATATCATTTATATAATTATAAAATTTTCCTAAAATTTTAGGTAACACAATAAGTTTTTACCTATACGATGAAATAAAATTTAAACCTAATACGTAGCTATATCTAATTTATCAGGCTGCCTACTCGTGAACTGCTTGAGCTCATGTGTTAAAGCCCGAGCTTGTTTATTTAATAAACAAGTTAAGCTTAAGCTTGATTTTCAAGCACATTTACTTAATAAACAAGCATAAACATTCCACTACTCAGCT
The DNA here is from genome assembly GCA_015143295.1 of Tetracentron sinense. Classification (NCBI taxonomy): domain Eukaryota; kingdom Viridiplantae; phylum Streptophyta; class Magnoliopsida; order Trochodendrales; family Trochodendraceae; genus Tetracentron; species Tetracentron sinense. Next base: position 23,040,227 of record CM026574.1, read on the forward strand.
CAGCTCGATAACACCCCAAAGTGCAAGGGATTCCAACGGGTACTGGTGGTATGGAACCCTTATTTGAGTCTCGCTTCTCGTACTGCTTTCAAGCCGGAGTGCTATCGCTAGCCCTTCTGTTTTTCAGCTCAGAATTATTTAGGCGTGGGCTGTCTTCTTGAGAAACCATTTTTTTTCTGTTGTCTGTTTTCTTGAATCTGATTAACCCGAGAGGAGCAATACCAACGAAGGGGTGGGCTAGTGGCCAAGACTGCACTTCAGGAAGCGAAGGTCTTGAGTTCGAGTCCCTTCCCTTTGTTGGCCACCCTCCCTGCTCTCTTGCTTGTGTTATATGAGGGGATCTGCACAGTCCGAGGGACATAGTCAGATGCCCTAAGAGACCCGAATACCCTCGTTTAAAAATTAAAAAAAAGAAAAAAAGTTTGGGTACCCAGAATTCAAAATTTTCTCCAACAGCCGACACATTACTCATTAGCCTGATCTCTTGTCCTTTAAAATCCCAATTTATAATCGGTCAGAGTTTTGATTATTAGTTGGTAGCTAACTAAAACACTAAAGTTGGCAGTTACAGTACATAGGGTTTCTCGTCTCCTCCACTTTTAGTAAGTCTGGTGACAAAATCCATCGGGGAGTATAACCAGATTCTAATATAAAATAACCTAATCATCTTTATGGAGCACAAAATTTACAAAGTAATTTGCAGGGAATCGTTGAATTTCTTGCTCTTTTGTTCATTAGGGTACGATTCTTATACAAGTGGCACAAGGCTTACAAAGCCACAACCATGTCCCCTAGGCTCTATTAGGGGTGGAAATGGGCTGGATTTTGGCTTCAATTTTGATGATTTTTCTATACCCTCGGCCTAAAGCCCGAAATATTTACAAAGGCTTTGAAGACAAGCCCGATTGTCACCCCTAGGCTCTAATGACATTGCAATATGCAGCTCCTTCTCTCTGGGGAAAAACTTAATGGACCTGGGGTTTCCAAAACAAATACCAACTGTGGTTAAGATTTACTCATCCCTAGGGTTAAGCAATCCAACCTTTGTTTTTAGAAAGAAAAATAAAACCAAAATCTTAACTTTAATTTTCTTAAGCTTAATCAGGGTTAAAGGGGTGTTAAAAGGAACACAAGGACACGGGGGGTAAGATAAGTAGCGACTGCTCCTTCTCTATAGATAGGAAACTTTGGGTAGCAATTTCTGACCCTGTCCGCTATGTCAGGGGTTAGGCTTTGAGGATCCTAGCTAACGAATCTAGTCTGTCTCGAAAACGAGTTCAAAGCTCGACTTGGCACATGTTCGGCTCAATTAATAATTTTAAAATATGTTCATTAAAGGCATTAAAGTCTCTAAAATTAATCGAACCTCTTGATTGTATTCAGCTTGATTAATAAATAAGCTCTTGTATTAGTTCGGCTCGGCTTAATGAGCTAAGAAAATATGATTAAGCTCGCCATGTTTTTTGTTTTTTTTGCTGGAGTTATCATCTACCTACGCTAGTAATCTTGAATCGGTTAGGCTGTTAGGGGTTAGCATTAGGCAGGGGAGTTCTTGCAACTCATATCCGAGGGGATTCGATCCCCTGACCTCCCATATCTTGAATCACACACTCCTATTTACTTATTCAACTTGGTTTAGGTTTGCCTTTCCAAGCCGTTTATGAATGTGATGGGTGAGGAATGAGGATTGGGGTTTCCTTGATTTACTGGTGGGAATCTTGAGTTAAAAAAGATCCAACGAATACCCATTGGAGTCCAGGACCCTAACTCTTGGGCCTTAGTCTATTACTATCTTGATTTGTGACCCTTAAAACCTACATAGGGCTGTAAACAAAGGATACGGGCCAAATCCTGCCAAATCTGAATCTGATCCAATAAAATATATCTGACATATCCGAATCCAATCCAAATTTGTGGGAGGATTATAGATTAGTCAATCTGAATTTGAATCAGATTATCTAATCCGAATTCAATCCTGAATCCGGTCTAATTGGTTTTAAGCTTCAAATATAATTTTTACGTATATATAAATTCATAAATAATTTAAATAAGAGCAAACCTAGTATTTTTATGCATTCAAAAATAACTTATTGATCTATTAAACATGTACATACATATATACATATATGCATACATAAAATCAAATCACATCTTAATTGGATCGGATCCAGGATTTGATTACAAACGAATTCAAAAATAAAAATTTGTATCCAATCTGGGGTATCTACAATTAGATCAACATCTGCTCTATAATCAGATCGAAAACGGATTATGATACGATCCATTGACTACCCTAGCCCTACACGTTACAGTCCATCTACCTGACACATCTGATTTCCACCACCATGGCCCTACATACTGCTCAATTTTTTGAAAGATCAGACAATCTACAAGGTTAAAAGTATCGAATGATTAGATCAGATGGTACCTTGTATTGATTGATGAAATTTTCAAATATGAGAATGTAATGCTGATTGGAATCAATGTTCTGGACGTCTTGGGCAAGCCCCAGGCCCATAAAATCTGCTGATGCTGAGTTTGCAGTCCGTTCAGGCCCACCAAACATTGACTTTGGCTTTGGGCTGGTACTGTGGCTTAATCATTAAGCTCACTAAAAGATGATCCACATCGGACTTGCACCATTTTTGTATGCCTCATTCAGCCGGGCCAACAGGTACAATAAATGATCTTGACATGACAAGTCTCAGAATTATGGGCTGAACTTGGGCCAAGCTTTCCAGTCTTATATTGGGCTTTAAATGGCGCCAATTCCCTTCCGAGATGACTGACCCATAAGGTCTTTACTCTTTTGTGTGTGTTGTGTATAGATAGGAAGGGTAACTAACCCAAGTCGTGGCTTCAAAACCCAACGACTAGATTTTTAATTTTTTTTCGGTAAACAACTGTATTAAATAAAGGGAAGAGCAAGAACCCAAATACATCTATTGGAGCTTAGCTCTTCCAGACACTTGACTCGCATTAAAGCCACATGGATCTTTTTCCTTGATCACAACCCCTATCATCCCCTACAGACAAAACCTATCATGCAAACATTATAATTGCTAGTGAAATGTTACTAAAAACTGTATCATCATAAGCAACCCCAGACCATTCCTAAGGACACATGATACTAGGGCATCAAAAATCTTGAGACGCCCTAAAATGCTCGCTCTTGTTTTTCTGGTAAAAGTTTTTTACTTAAAAATATTTATACAAACTATAGTGTACTAATAATAAGTAATATTATATTTTAGTTCAAGTAAAAAAAAAAATTAACGGATACCTTAGGGAGCTCCAAGATTTTTAACGCCCTAGTACCGTATCTCCTTAGGAACGATCTCGGGTTGCCCTATGACATTATGGTCTCAGTAGCATTTCTCTAAGTATACCATCCTACTTCTCAAGGACCTGAACCACTACATATCATGACCTGGACATTACTGACCCGATTACCCCAGCAATAAGGGTTGTGGGATCTCCAAGAACAGCTGAGATGATGAACTGAACAGCCAGCCCGGCCATCTCACAACACTTCTTCACTTTTCCCTTTCTCCCACCATGGTGGCAAGCCAGCGTTCCTTTGAGGCTAGGAATCTTGGTTTCAAACCTCCTGCTACTGTTTCCACGCCCAAAATAAATCTCATGCCAGCTCTCCACTAACATCTTCCTCACACAAGCCACATGCAAATTGTACTTCTTGCACTCCGACCGGTAACTCCAGCTCCGGCCCTTTCGCCCGCACTTGTGGCACGAAGCACCGACTTTCCGGTACAAGAACAGCTTCACCTCCCCATCATCGAGCACGCGAGGGAGGTTCGCGCAACACGGATGAAGGTCGAAGCCGCATAATTTGCAATGGTAAACAAACCCGCTTACGTCATTTTCACAGGCGTTGCAGTATCGCGGTTTGTCGCCGGGAGGTCGGGTGAGGAACTGGAAGGTGCATTTGGGGTAGAATGGGTGATTGAATGTGGGAGAAGGGATGGCACAATGCCAGTGCAAGTCGAAGTCGCAACTGGTGCACTTGTAACGTGAGCCTATGCCGACCTCGTTGCAGCCATTACATTTGAATGGCATTTGGATGCACTCATAGGTTAGCTTGTGGTCAGGGTGGAAGGGGTGAGTCATCTCGCCGTATTTCATGGTTTTGGTGAGCCTAGATTTGATCAAACTCGAAATTTATACAGAGAGTGCTTGTAGATGAAGCATATGAGGTATATATGCTGAGGAATGGTGGGCATAAGAGGGTATTATCCTTTGAGTAAATATGCATTCAAGTTCAACAAGAGGGTTTTAAATGGCAGACATGGAGCATCAAATTCTTACAATTATGTCCATTGTACTTTTTTTTGTTTTAAAGTTTAAACTTGAATCAGAATCACTTTTCTGGATTTGATATCTGTTGATTAACTTTGCCACCCGCGCACATAAAACTCATAACATGAAACTTGGAACAGGATTTTTTTTTTTTTTTTTTTGCAGCCTAGTTAGTGGGTTAGTATCTGCTCAGGAAAGTGTGGGAATTCTAAGCCCACTAGCATGGGACTCGACCACGGAACACACTAAGACTGGGCTATTCCCATGGTGTGCAACCAGGCATATGCTTGAGTATGTAATAAATGGTTACTCCATATGCAAACTTCCAAACTCTCACTATTGGGGCCTCTGGATTGAATTTTTTTTGGCCAAAAATCAATTCTGATAAAATTGATTGTGTAAAAATTAATTATCAAATAATCATTTTTTCATATAATAGGGTTCGGAGAATACGTACGTGTCTCAATTTCGTATTCTCCAAACACTATAATTTGAAAAAATGATTATTTGGTCATGAATTTCTAAACAATCAATTTTATCATAATTGATTTTTGGCTAAAAAAATCCAATCCAAATGCTACCTATGTGGCTACAAGTGTTACTCACAGTAAGAGTTTCGAAAAATTTTGAAGTGTGCATATGGGACTTAGCACTCTGTACTTAAGGCATAAACATGGCAACCCAGGAGGATCATATCTACCGAGACATGCAGTGTTTGCATATTTTTACACACTCTAGTATTTTTCATATGTTTAGAATTTACTCTGCTGGAGCAGAGTCAGATACTCTGGTCTAGCCTCTTCAACTCACCATGTGTCCTTTTAACTCCTTTTAACTGTGGTTAAAATTCACTAACCCTTAGAATTTTTAAAACAAAATCCAACATTGGTTATTTTGAAGAAAAATTACAAAAAATTGACTATAGGGGTTAAAACTTCTTAACCAAAGTTAAAGGGTGTTAGAGGCTAGACCAAATTATTTACTCTGGCTCGGACGAGAGTAAATCCGGACTCTTTGCATATACCCATCAGTCCCTATGGTGTGCATAGGCGTACGTATGTGTGTGTGTGTGTGTATATATATATATATGGGTTAGGGGGGGTAGCACTCAAGGTGAGCCCTCAACAGCCACACCAAGACTCGAACATGAGTCACACCTCCCCAAAGGGAGACACAACCACTGGTACAAGCCCATGGCATGTGCGTAGGCGTTTAAGCAAGGGTGTGAACATTTGTAAGATTCTCCTTAAATGTCACATTAATGATTAAACCAACTAAACTGAAAGAAAGCTAGGCCACTTCCATCAAGGCATAAGAGAGAATTAAGAAAAATTGGCCCCATATACTTTTCACTGTTACCTTTACTTTTCTCTGTTGCCTTCTAGTACCAATTTAAAGTTTAAACTCTAACTTCCTCCTTTTCTTACCCTGTTTGTAAGAGTTTGGAAGTCTTGCTTCTGGGGCTATCACTCCTTTAGCATCTAATAATTGTATGTGAGAGAGTTTTGGAAGCCTTTAAGCATCTAATAAATGACAGCAATCTAAGGGATCACTTTAAGTACACATGAATATTAAGACCCCCCAAAAAAAAAGTTACCCAGGAATGCCTGAAAAAAATAAGTTGAAAAATATATTAAATAAATACAGCATCAAAATGTTCAAAGGAATTAAATCGGGTTCAAAATGGCAGGATCGTAAATAACTTTTGATAGCATGACTCCCATTCTGGTATTTTTCAAGAACTTAAGCTGGGGTATTTTTCTAAGGAATAAAAGCTAACATAGACCTCATTTTAAACTTAAAAACTAACCAAATCTAGTGATCCTAATCTAGTGGTTCTTCTGGCCCAAGACATGGTGGGTTCCACCCCTTTTTATGTGATCCACTAGAACAGATGTCTATTCCAAGTGCGTATGTACTTGGTACCAGAATTTGCTTTCAAGGGGTGAAAACGATGTCCCTATTTGTTAAGACACTAAGCAACCAAAATACAATCCATATTCCCCAGCCGAATAGAAGAATAAATCCACCATATACCAACCAGGTCAGCAGATAAGTCTCTACCCATTGATGTACACACTATTATGTGGAAAGGAAAAATGACTCAGAGGAACTGATTCCTATACACATATACATATGTATATATGTATATCAATCATAAAATTCGAGGGAACAAGAACATATTAGTGCCATTCTATATTCAAGGGATGCTTAGCAACTAAGAAATGTTATCCATTTGAGTGCTATTGATTAAGAAGCATAGAGTTTTTATATATGATAATAGAGGATTGATCCTCATAAATCTCTTACACCCTGGCATTCGAAATTCCCATCAGTCAGGATTGAATGCTGATGATATTGGGTTGTGACAGTTGCGCTAGAGGATCAATTCTCAAATAATACAATGACAAATGCTGCTTCAAAAAAGTAAGAAATGATATCAAGATGTTAAAATGCAACAGATAGGGTTAATATTTTCAGAATTTTCTAGAAATCGGAGGTACTTAAACATAATATCAGTAGTTCAGGTTATTCTAGTGTGATTGACAAAAATTAATATCTTATTTGTCTCTTTTTCTATTTTGGTACAAGGCATCATTTATTAAAGGGGGTGGGCATATCAACCACCTCACCCCAAGGGACTTGAACCCGAGTCCACCCCCATGAAGAAAACACTCCTACCACTGGAGCAACCAGGGAGTTGTATTATATTATATCCCCATGATACCTAGTTTCTTGATTAGCTCATCCTATTGAGGAACAAGAGACCTCTTGACACTCTTTTTCTCCATTATTCATCAAGTTGTGGTCTCAGGGCATAGATGAAGGGAGGTTAAGATGCACAATTCAATGGTTAACCCCAAAGGATGATGGAGACCATTAACCGAATAGATGCTTTCTTGGCGCCAAAGGATGATGGAGACCATTAACCGTATAGATGCTTTCTTGGCTGGTCATTGTATTTTTATGATTGTCTAAGTAAAACTCATAGATTGGCGCCAAGTAAAACTTATGGAGACCATTAACCGTAAAGATGCTTTCTTGGCGCCAAAGGATGATGGAGACCATTAACCGTATAGATGCTTTCTTGGCTGTTCGTCGTATTTTTATGATTGTCCAAGTAAAACTCATAGATTGGGTGCTGCTCAGATTAAAATCTGTAGCATAGTAGAGCCAGGGAGAATAGGTCTCAAGTCAGTGGAACCCTTTAATACAGAAAATAGAATCAAATAAGAAAACAATTGGAATCTTATAGAGTGCAAGTGTTCAATGGGCTAGTCGTTCATTTAGAATTTGTTCAAAGTGTTGTACTTTCAAGAGAAAAGAAAAAGATTTGTCTCCCACATGGGTTAAAATCATCTGCTGTGCTTCAGCAATCTTCTTTTCTTTATAACATGTACTTGCAGCTTTTGACTTTAAAGAGAAGTATTAAAACATGTGGTATGAGCCTGAACCCCCCCCCCCCCCCCCCCCCCCCCTACTATTACTTATCCACTTAGTGGCACAATAATAGTATATGTACACTACTCACAAAATGAGGTATAAATCAAGCTTAGATTGAGTTCATCATGATTAATTTGCAAAACAATAAATTTTGTTACAATCAAAAAGTGCTCCTGATGTGATGCTTAGATACACCTATAGACCTCAAATAATCAGTTATTCGATCAACCATGGAAGATATATAGCATGAGACTTCATGTCTCTACTCATTGACAATGAGTCCATGAACACGGCCATTTATATCAATTAAGCTAAGTGATCTACTCTTCTGGATCCCTCTGTCCTTCATTAGTTTCCTGACCTTCACATCTTCCCATCCATAGGCTTCACGATATATGTTTTAGATGAGAACATATAGTAGTGATTCACTATGTGGCCTGCAAATCCAAAAGTTGTTTTAGAACATGCTATCTAGTCCCAACATTGCCATGAGTCTTAAAAGACCCCAAGCAATGAAGCCCACACTCTGACATCAAGTTTCATTGGCTTACCTCCAATTGGCTTCATCAAGTACCCTCCTCATCCAAGAAGATCCACTATGCAAACGTGATGATCAATTTCATGTCAAATTCCATTAACAAGAACCATTGTGTCAAAGTAACGTGACGTCAACCGACAAGAAGTGAGCATCCTAACGAAAGTTAAAAAGACTATCAATTCCAATCTAAACGAAGATCTTAATTGCTTCTGGAGCCCGTCCATGCATAGCAAGGGCTCCGATCTTCACATTCCGTGACACCACATTTCCCTCACTCGCCTCTACCATAGGATATGCATCCGGGAGAATACATCCACATTTCCCTGAATCTACAGCCTTGAGCATAGCATGGAATTCCAAGAAACTACATTCTTCTAAGGCAATACATCAAACATGAGTAGAGCGAGATCCATGAGCCCAGCACAAGCACTAACCATGGAAGTCCAAGAAACCAAATTTTCCATAAAACGTTCCATCAAAAGATGATTATGATCGCATATGCCTACACTTAGCATTCATATCCCCTTCTCCCCACCCCCAAACATATGAATTATAGCATTCCTGACAAACACTAGAGAGCTCCTTGAATGACGGCTTCGAGAAAAAACACCGCACCTTCTTAACCTCCACTCACAAACAATTTTCTCACTTTCTCATCATCATCGTCTCGAACCAAAATTCCATCACCTTCTGATCAATTTCCTAAAATGAAACACTATCTTGTCTGTCATTTTGATTCTCATAGAACAACAATCGAAGAGCCGATGGAACTTCATCAAAGCTCTCTACCCCATGGGCTTCTCTTCAAACAAAGTTTCCCACAATATGTTCCATTTCATAAGCAATCCCCATCTTGCCCTCTTTCCTTTGGTACAAGAATAATTATATACATATATATAGTGAATAGGTAGTACAGGCATCACGCGTTTAAGCCACACATAGTACTCCTTTGGGCACACAATAAAATAAAGTAAAATAAATAGTGCAAGCCCCATTCCCTAATCCGTAATATGTGACAAAAAATAGCGCAATAAGAGATGTCTAGGCCGTCTAATTAGACATCAGAAACTTCTGCCATAAACCTAGTTGGTCAGCATTAACCTCTAAGGTTACTACGACCCAACCTAAGTTATAGTTTCCACTCTCCGATCGAACGGCGTAGACTTCTTAGAATGGGTTGATTATGTTAGCCATATAAGTGTCAACACATAGACACACATACAGAGAGAGAGAGAGAGAGAGATTTTGTCGGATTGGGTTGCTTTTTTGACGCGCGTTACCCAAATAAGTGGCATTCTGAACCATTGGGTATTTCTAAATTTGGCACTCTCACTTCCACTACATGGTAAGGGTAGGGACACATCTGTACACATTCAGGGGAGTGGGAAAACTTCATGTTCTCCCATCTAAGGCATTTTCCATACCATATACTAAAAGGAGTGTACAACTATAACAAATCCAATCTTAGAGACTCCTCTCTTCTACCTTTCTCCATTATCAAAAATATATGTTTAGCGAATGACTATAAAAAACAGAGAAAACGTCTCAGATCAGATAGTTAAGAGCATCCAGAGGTAGTATTTGGCATAGAATATCTCCTACGTGGTACACCAGCATGTAAAACACATGTATAATCATAAGAATTGTAGACCTTCCCCTTCTGAGTGTCGTTGTTAAAGAACAATTGGGGCCATGAGAACCCAATTCATGAATAAGGTCCAAACCAATAGTAGGAAACACGGAAAGCATTTAGATCTCAGTAGAAGAAACCTCAACAAAAACAAACTTTAAAGTCCACTCTAAAAGTAGGAAACACAAAAAGCATTATGTCCTCAGTATAAGAAATCTCAACAAAAACAATCTTTCAAGAACACAAGATGAAAATAAATTATGCTGGCTACACAACAAAGGAGAAGCCCTGTTACCGGAAAGAGGAGGGAAAGGTCGAGGCCATCACAAGCTCTTCTTCATCTTATCCATCCTAATAGATTCTTCCACCTCCCCGCTGCAAAAATCCCAAACTTAATTTAGCAACTAATTCGACAAAAAAAACCAAGATGAGTTCCTAGTGGCCACAGAAACAATGCCACAAAGATATACCATCTTGAACAATGAAACTGTAAGACCAAATTTCGAGCATCACAACAAGAGGCAGGCAATAGATAGCAAGGAGCTACACAATTGAGGGCTACAATCGAGGTTTTAGAAAGTACCAAAGAATGCTTCGAGAAATTAAGTGGAAACAAAGCAACTATAACTAGGCAGCAAGTGAACAACTCATGTCCCAACCAAATGGCATTTTCGAAAACAAAAGGTTAGCAACAAACACTTTATTAAACTTCCACTAGAAAGTGGAAACTGGTGTAAAATGCAAGGTGGACAACAAATTTTTTTTATCAATATCTCATCTTATTAAAAGAAAATAGATATACAAGGGAAAAGAAAAAAGAACAAAAAGCCTCCGAGTTTACAAGCAAGTAAACGCGACCCCGGCCGACAAAACTACCAACAACTCCACCCCCCTGGGAACTACTATATTAATATAGGATGTCCTGAATATCCTGCCGAGTACAATGTAAACCTACCCACTCCAGGACTACCAATCTGATGAGGGCGCAAATCTGGGTCACTGTCGACGAAATATCTTCAAAAACTCTTTCGTTTCTTTCTTTCCAAAGGGTCCAAGAAATAGCCCCCGGAAGAACTCCCCAGATCTCCGTCCAAACTCCCTCCCCTCGGTCCCTTGCCCAACAGTCTAGAAGAGTACGAAACGACGAAGGAAACACCCAATTCATTCCCATATGAGCTAGATGGAAACTCCACACCTCGGACGCTACAGGACAGTGTAAAAGGAGATGGTCCGCTATCTCCTCCGCTTGGAAGCACATGTAACATTTGTTCGCCATGCTCCATCCTCTGTACTGCAAATGATCTCCAGTTAGAATTTTACCCAAAGATGTTGTCCATAGGAAAAAAGAAACCTTGGAAGGTATGTCGGGATTCCACACCACTCTATGAGGGTACGAACCCCCCACGAAAGAAAGCAGGGACTAAAACAAAAGTCTAACAGAGAAACTTCTTTGGCTGCTCCTAGACCACATCCTACAATCCCTTAGCTCAGGGGAAAGGACTGATGAAGAAAGACGCTTCAAGAGTCTCGATAAATCACTGATTTCCCAATCGTTGAGATCCCGCCTCATCTGAGGACACCAACCTACTCCATCTCGACTTCTCTCGTAGGAATCCTCCACTAGAACATCCCTATAGGTGGAAATAATAAAAAAGATTACCAAAGTTGTCCTTGAGACGGTCCTTCCAAAACCTGATCTTCGCTCCTCTCCCCGCCCGGAATCTAAAGAAGGGCACTACCAAACCCGCATTTGCCATAATGCCCTTCCAAGGTGGACAACAATTGACACCCAAATAAAAGTAAAAGCCAACAGCAAAACCACAAACTGGCCATTTTTCCATGGAAGGGACACATAAAACCACCCAGGAAATAAAAGCAATCAGAACATAGAGCATGGAACACGTGCAAGGAAATGATTGGGATTCAGAAATATCTCTGTAAAAGAATAATAAAGGAGTCACGTGCAAAATCTTGCATGTGCCTACTGCATGTAGAAGACTATCTCAAGTAAGATATTCCACAGTGTAGTCAAGGTGTCCAGTGATGCCTAAGCCATTTCCCTAGACGAGAATTGCGAGACATTGCCTAGGCGTAGATTAAGCGATGCCTAGGTGACCAAATTTCCATTATTAACGAGAATTATAAGATATACATCCATTATAAAAATAAAAATGAAGTTACAAATAAAGCATACATGAGACCCAAAATGTCACTTTAAAAAAAATGGAGAAAGGGGAGAGAAGCAGATGCAGAATACCTGCGTAAAATTGTTCAAGTAAAAAGTGTTCTATATATAATGTGTTAGTGGACCCCTTTTTGTCGCACTTAGGGCCTCAAAGATGGGAGCTAGGCACCACCAAGGTGATGTCATCTTGACGAGTGCCTACCTAGACCGCCAATAGGAATCCTAGATAGGTGAGGCAGTTTCCTACGCGATATTTTGATTACACTGATATTCCACCAGCAACTATTCTACAAAACTAAGCATGGTCCATCTTATTTATAGACCATGATGAAAGTACTATCATGCGAATATGTAACTTAGGATGCACATGACATACATGCTAAATAGACAACCAACAATAGCAGAAGAGATAAACAGATCCAACATTAAACATCAAACCCAACATCTTTGCCAATCCCACCCATAACCCATGACTACACAACATACTTTATGCTGCTACAGTGTTTTAAAAAAGGCAAGTGAGCCTTACACCTAGAAGCTTGTCTCTGAGCGTGGCTCGAGAAAAGCATCTCAGGGCCCAACCTTGAAGCTTAAATCCCGTGAGGCTCTCAACTCAAAGTGTGAGGCTCACACGAGGCGTACGCCCCAAGCCCTGAGGCTCGCTTTATGTATAAGATTTGCACCTCATATCGTTAAACCAGAATAGGGTTCTAACCACATAATTTGAACTTCAAGATTATTTTTTCTTTTATTTGTCATTTGTTCAATCTAAAATTAATTTATTGTATTTAACGTACTTATGGTTTTTTAAAAACTATTTTGAGTCTTTATTTCACATAAACCGATAGTTTGGGTTTAAAGGCGTTGCATCATGCACCGCCTAGGCGATCAGGCGCTCTACTAGGCTAAGGCGACTGGTCACTTCAGTTAGTGATTATTATAAATCTGATATATGTAATATTATTATTGTTTAAGGATATAAAAAATTTATTTTATTTGAATATAGTAGTTTGGTAAACATTAAAAAAAAAATGTTATGTTATATATTTTTCATTTCTTTTACCGTATAATATGTTAAGGTTTGTATATCCAACAAAAAAAAGTTTACAGATAGAAGAAGAAAGAAGAGAGAAATGGTGTCAAGTATGGTTCCCTCATATTAACCTGTCATATCTCTCGCTCAATAGGTGGACAATTGGCCTCTCTTTCTCTGGGTGGACCATATGGTCTTCATCTGCTTTTGCATGGTTGTTACTAGGCACACATGTGGGCTCAAGTGGTCCAATAATATAAAAAAATGTCTTTAAATGCCTCAAATTCCTTCTAAGACCCCCCCTCAAACTCTCATAATCTCATATTTAAAGAAGTATTTTATAATTTAAATAACTGCAAACCCCATAATTATATATTTTAGGTGGACAATTGGCCTCTCTCTCTCTGGGTGGACCATATGGTCTTCATCTGCTTTTGCATGGTTGTTACTAGGCATACATGTGAGCTCAAGTGGTCCAATAATATAAAAAAATGTCTTTAAATGCCTCAAATTCCTTCTAAGACCCCCCCTCAAACTCTCATAATCTCATATTTAAAGAAGTATTTTATAATTTAAATAAGTGCAAACCCCATAATTATATATTTTACCAATTATATTTTTTATTACATTCCTCGAGTATAATCAAGAAAAATGAAGAAAGAAAAAATGAGAGTAAGAGGTATGGCCCCTCTCTCTCTCCCCTCTCATGTTCGACATCACATTGACTGTTGGACAATTTTTCTATTATTTATTCAGTCTTACATCTCTCTCCTCTCCCCTCTCCTTCCTCTTTAATGTTCGGTTCTCACTTTAGACTGTTGTTTCTTTCTATTTTTTATCATTCATAATCGCTCTCTCCCCCCTTTCAACAATCATTGTAGACTTTGCTTTTTTTGTTCCGTTTTTTTATCCTCAGCACTTGAAATCCCCTTTTATTGTTCTTAGAACTGTCTTCGATGATGGTTCTATCAAAGGGTATCTTAACAATAGAGATTTTGTAATGTACATGAATTGTAATGCCCCTTATTCAAGAAAATGCATCATACATAGATCTCATATTGGGAGGATGTCTGCAGCAAAAGGTTCATCAGGCTAACGCCTATGTAGGATAGGATAGCACAACGGCAAACATAAACAACATGCAATAATGAGCACATGGATACGCCGCAATAGATAAAATGTCATTCAATTTACCCCAAACCATATGCACAAAAGGTAAAATAGTCAACGAGAATAATCAAAGTGAAGAGTCTATTATAGAGTTAGTAACACAGATGATCTAATACAGTTCCCAAGGATGGTAACACTTTCAGATTGGAAGGTTACAAAGGAGGTAGGACAACTCTGGCGTTGATAAAAAAAAATTATGAACAACGAGAATTGTATTAAGAAAAGAAAATTTAAAGAATTTGGGGAAACAAGCGATGTTCCCCTACCAACAACTAACTAGGACTTGAGAGTCAACAAAAAATGCATGATTCTAATTACGCACTCAACCATGGTCTGAATGTCTGATATTTCGGGTAAAGGTGCAGATCAACTTCGAAGTTACCAATAAAGTAGAACAAAGCTTGGTAGACCAAAAACAACCTCATCAAAAAGTTTGTTGTTTCTTTCTTTCCACAATACCCCAACATATTGTCGTGGGCAGCATACTTTACAGAAAATTACCATTTTATATGAAGACTCCCTCTAGGCTCTAGCCATGCAAGAAATTCTCCCTTACCTCATAAGGAGAAACCCAAGAAACACCAAAGAAGGAAATAGGAAATAAGAAATTTCAAACTGTCCAAGCCCATGGGCAGTTTAAGGGTAGGTAATGAAAGTCCTCTGCTTCCCTGCGCATGATGCATCTATTTCTCCCCTGATTCCTCAAGTGATCTACTATAAAGATCTTCTTCAATGTCGTCGTCCGCTGAAATACTTGTACCTTCGAGGGCTGCAGAGCTTCCAAATATTTTAATATAAAGATTTCTGATTAGATACCCACCCTCTTCATCGTATAAGACACTGCAGAAATCAGAAATGGTGAGCAATTTACAAGCCTCTTGCATTTCCTTTCCATATCTCCTATCTTCAATGTCAAGATTGGTTTTGTCCTTACTCGGCAGATCGACAAGAGACACATTCCTCAATCTCACAATCTCTTATATTCCTCTTGAAAATAGGACCCCAAACTATCTCAACATTCATGTGCTCAAAAAGATTTGCCACTGGAATATCTTTTTGTGGAGCTAGTCTATATCTCCTAGGAAAATATCACATAACCTACTGAACCCACACCAATCATCGTCCTAAATCGCACCCTACTACCATTCCCAATCACAAAAGCTAGTATACTCCCATCTAGACCCAAACTCCGTGCATAGACTTAACTTTGGTCGGATCCCGGTCGTCTATCTGCTCCAAATTTGGTCTCTATCACTCTTCTATTTTACTCCCTTCTAGACCCAAACTCCATACAAAGACTTAACTTTGGTCGGATCCTGGTTGTCTATCTGCTCCAAATTTGGTCTCTATCACCCTCTCTACAAGCCATATTTCTTAAGTTAAATCTTCGTAACCACTTTCCCAAAAACACCTTGTTCCTGCATTGAATCCTTTTGAACCCCAAACCACCACAATGCTTTGGACAAGAGACCTGCTCCCACTTGACCAAATGAACCCTTCTTTTGTCTCCCCTTCCTTTCAACAAAAAACCTCTTTAAAGCTTTTCCAATCTCTCAGCCACTAAAGACGGCATTTTTAAAACCGAAATATAAAAAAAATGGTAGACTTGCCATTACGCTTTTAATCAACGTAATTCTCCCTCCTAGAAACAAGAAGCTTTTTTCCAGTTTGCCAATCTTTTGTCCACTCTTTCTATCATTGAAGCCCAAACACTCTTAGAAATAGGTCTAGCTCCTAAAAGAAGATCAAGAAATCTGGAAGGTAATTGCCCCAAACAACATCCTAGAATACAAGCACAATCTTCAAATAAATTTTCCTCAGCAACCCATATACTAATTAGAGTGCTTTTATACAGGTTTAACCA
This sequence comes from Tetracentron sinense, assembly GCA_015143295.1. NCBI lineage: Eukaryota > Viridiplantae > Streptophyta > Magnoliopsida > Trochodendrales > Trochodendraceae > Tetracentron > Tetracentron sinense. The sequence continues at coordinate 23,056,408 of CM026574.1, forward strand.
AAGTCCGGACAAAAACTCAAAACACCTTAAAACCATCTTGATATTGTAGCATGGATACATCCATAAAAAGTGTCATCTGCAGACAATAAATGCAAAACCTTCAGCCCTCCTAACCCTACTTGAAACCCCTCGATACAACCTAATGTCTCCGCCTTGGACATAATCTTTAACTTAAACTAAAAGAGTAAGTTAGCAGCTGTGGAAGAACCTTTTGAGCTTCACCTGCCTGCTTATGAAGCAAGCTTGCTGTATATTCCAAACAAAAAAGGGTTGCCGCAGGAGTGAGTTAGTAGCTGCGGAAGAACCTTTCAGCTTCATCTGCTTGCTTATGAAGCAAGCATGCCGTATATTCCAAATCAAAAAAAAAAGTTGTCGTAAACTCTCATGTGGGCCCCATCTTATCAAGATTAAAGAACCCCTCTCTTCGTGGGCCTTACACTTTTTTAATTTCTCTTTCGATGTGTAACCTACCCTCCTTGTAGAGCAAGACAGCTTAGAACTCCACTGCTTTAACTTTTCATCTGACCCATTTTCCAATGTTTTAACTTTTCTTTGTGGAAGCCATTTGATAATTAGCAACAATACACTCTTCTTTGTTTCTTTTTCCTACGCAGCAATGCGCATTAGTCCTCACAGTGCTCTACTCCCACACGTGTCATGCAACTTAAGTGGGTCCCACTCTAATGGTACAGGTTTTGGGCCCACTTGCAATATATACTCCTATTTATTTCTTTTTCCAAGCCGCGGGGACGGATTATCTCTGGCAGATGCCCGAGGTCAGACGTCCTCGGGCACCTCTCTTTGCATGACGCGTGGGAACACATTTAACGGGAGAGATGATAGCATGCAAGCGCATGTATCGTTCGGCGGTACACCCAGACTCCAAAGCTCACCATGTGTCTTGTTTGACATCCATTAATTGCGCTTAAGATTCACTCGTTCATAGGGTTAAATAATCTTACCTCAAAGTGGGTGTCCTACAATTTTTTAAGTAACCTCTTTCACTTATATCCCTTTTATATCTTTTTTTCTCCACTACGCATAAACAGAAAAAGAAGTCAAAAAAGTGTAGGGCCCACAAAGAGAGGGGTTCTTTAATCTTGATAAGATGGGACCCACATGAGAGTTTACAACATTCTTTTTTCATTTGGAATATACGGCAAGCTTGCTTCATAGTCAAGCAAGTGAAGCTGAAAGGCTTTTCCTCAACTGCTAACTCACTCTTTTAGTATAGGTTTTAAATTTTATATTTATATCCTAAAATAAAAAAAAATTGAAAATTTCTACAGTTATAACCGGACTTCTTGGAGTCCAGTTACATCCCATCCCATCCCACAGGTCAACATGTGTCCCTTTTAATACCCCTTAATTGTGGTCAAGATGCACTAACCCCTTAGGGTTCAACCATCTAACCATGGTTTTTAGAAAAAATGTATTTAAAAAAATTTAACTCTAAATGTTATAGTTGTTAACAAGAGTTAAAATAAGGCTTTTGTGTTGTAACGGAGAATCTCTCAATAAACTTTTATACAATTATAGGCATAATTATTGGTGAATCTATTAGAACTGGGTTAATAAAAAAAAAGTCTATTAGAACTGGGTTAATAAAAAAAAAGTCAACTGTTCATGTAGATGTGTCTATCTCAACTTTCTTTTCTTAATTTCTGATTTTTTTTAGGAAAAAAAATTATTTATTTATTCTAAATTGGTATACAATATATTCCTACGCAGAAATCACAATGTTCACTGTCACATACATACCTTTTAAATCTAAAACTCTGCAAACATATACCATTTTTTTATTACATTAGAAATTAAATAACATGTGCCTTGCATGTGCCGGGCCAACTAGTCTTACTAAAAGACTCCCACTATAATAAACAATAACGGAAATAAGTAGCCCTAGCGAAGGACTCTAGAATTGGAGAAGTAACCAGCTGACATCCATTCAGCATGACTGAGAATAACAACGATATACACCCTCTGACCCAATCCCTTCACCTCAGCCGAAAAGCCAAAAGCCATTAAGCAAAGAAGATCCAAAAAATGCTCAATCAAAGTTATCATAGGCCTTTTCCAAATCGGTCTAAAATATACCACTTTTTCCTTCCTTGATCCTCTAGTCTATGCACTTGTTTGTTTGCAATTAGGATGTCTTCTACGAGTTGTCTACCTATAACAAAAGCACCCTGATAGGCTCCCCAACCTATCCAACAACTTATTTAAGCCTAATCGAGAGGACTTCAGCCATGCTCTTGTAAATGCTGCCAACAAGACTAATAGGCCTAAAATCCTTCAACTCCTTCACTCCCCCTCTTTTAGGAATTGGTGACATAATATTGAATTGGTCAACTTTTTTTATAAAAAAAAGAGATCCCAACACTTCTTGTAAAACGTCATTGTGAAACCATCCGGCCTTGGAGCCTTATGCGACTATGCCTCTCTCCCTAAAGCTAGAAAAAGCTTGTAAGACCTCTGCCTCTTAAAATCTCCTCTCCAACCATCTCGCATTCATGTCTTCCAATTAGGCAAAATCCAAATCATCAAGCGAAAGCCCAGTACAATGGTCAAAAGTGTACAATCGCTCATAAAAACCAGCTACCTCCTTACCCTCCCAAGTCCCATCTAACTGGCAACTCTTCTTCTAAAGATTCCAATTGGACGATCTCCCCACAATCTCATTCTTTCTCTCCTAGCTTGCAAAAGCACTATACATTCCAAGCTTTTATCTTGGCCATACGGTTCTTCAATTTCTTCCAAAATACATAATCATCTCATCCTTCAATTATCATCTCCCACCAAGAACTGACAAGCTCCTTATATCTTCACCTCCAACCACATGTTTTCAAATCTGAAAGGAGCTTAATTCCGAAAACGTTCACAGTCCCTAGAATGGGTTCAGAAACCGAAATGGAATTTGACAGGACATCAAGTATCAAATCTGGAGAGGTTTCATCCGTCTCAACAGCTAGTGTTTCATTGGTCCATATGGGAAAAATTCTGGCCGAATACACTATTGTTGTGTTCCACTGATTTGGGCATAAAGTAGGAAGGATCCTATTGTTAGACCAAGTAAAGAGGCCACCTTTGAGTGAGGGGGTCAATTAGATACTTCCTGTTTATGAAATCTTAAAACCTTCTCGTGAATCTCATAATTCTTCTCCTGGCACCTCCCAAACTCTCCTGTGGATATCTAACGCTATTAAAGTCTCCCACTAAACACCAAGGCCGCATCCATCTATAGCATGTACCGTAGCAATCTCTGAACACAAGACCCTTCTCTCTGGTCTTGAGTTTGGGCCATACACGGACATGAATATCCATTCAAATTTATATAGATTTTGAAAGAAATATGGATAGTGAATATATCCCCTTTTGCTGATCCACCATTTCCAAAATTGTAAGATCCCACATCACGATCATATCACTTGTTGAGCCAATAGAGGAATGTATGCCCATTCCAACACCCTACCATCCCATTAACTTTGAAATAATTCTCCAATCCACCATCTCTAACTTAGATTCTTCTCTCTTGACTACCCAACCCAATGACATTCAAGAAAAGAATCCTCATAAAGAACCAAACAGAATAATACCCCAATGGCCTACCCTTCCCTTGCCCCCTACCCTCACTTCTCTCCCTCGCTGTCTTCCCATCCATAACACCCCAATCAAGCAATGTATGGACCTCCCCGTGAACCTGAGGAGTCGAACCAACCAGTACTCCCCTAACCTTAACACCTCTCTCTCTCTCTCTCTCTCTCTGAGCTTTCTAGAAAAAATAGTTTTGCATGATCTTCTCCACCCGCAATGTCGTCCCAAACTTTAAGCCCATTTCAATAGCTTGACTCACCCTCTCTTCCACCAATCTTTCTTCAACTTGCTCATTCACTACAATTAGTTGATGTCCAATCTCTCCCTGAGAATTTTCCAACTCCACTAAACCTTCATAACCTAAATCGCTGGACATACCTCTTTGACATCACTTGAGTTGTTTCTCCCCTCAAACAGACACAATCTCCATGATCTCTTCACAAACCTGATCCTCTTTGGAGTGTTGATTACATGTTCAACAACTTTCGTATTAACCCATGAGTGTAATCAGTATATATTCCACCTCAAACAATGTTCACGGCAAACAGTCTGATGAACTGGGCCTTATTAGATTTATCTAAAGCAACCCATTTCCAAAAGGAAGGTGTGAAGATGTTGGAGATTCAAACTCTACAGATTCTCTTATCGGGATACATGGACTAAGGGCTTTCATCCTTGACAATTCTCCTGGCCCAAACGTACTACTGTTCACTACTTTTGAGATAATAAGACTAGTAATATTCATGTTAAATCGAGTTATGTGATCCAAAATATTCGGGTCCTGTATTCCCTGAGATCTGCGCCCATCCGAATCAACCCGGATTTAAAGGACACTTTAATAGCTCCAAATCGCATGAGGATTGATCCAGTGCTTCACATCCTTCTATTTTTATGACACTTGTACCCTCTTCACCACATGTCTCTCATCTGTAGAGGCTTCTTATATTCAGCAGTACCCCTTCAATCAAATCTCTTTCTACCTTATTGGTCAAACAATTAGATGATTTAACTCAGAATCCTATAAAGCCCCCTTACAATAATAGAATTCCCACGAAAGCACATATTCAAAAGTCTTTCTTAAATTTAAGTAGGTAAGATCCCCATACTATATTAAGAACAGATACACCAACAAATGGCTCCTATGAACAAAACTCAACACAGAGCCATTAGGGGGAGAAGTCCACATTTTGATGTTTAAATAGAAAAATATACTAAGAATAGATAGACAATGACAACCACAGTGGTTGCTTTGGTATTTATGTCTCGAATAGCTAACTCCATGAGTAAAACATATTTCATGTTTGCTTTGGTATTTATGTCTCGAATGTATGACTTAAGAGACACCTTCATGGAGGCAGCCAGAGGCATTTTCCACAATCTATCCTTTATCCAAAGCCACGCTAGTATGTTAGCCAGTTGAAAAATCAAGTAAAAGAGATCTCTCTAATCTCTACCTATGAGCAGAGGTGGAGCTGGGAGCATGGGGGGCAGCCGCCCCCCTGAACTTTTGAACAAAAAATATTTTTATACTATATTATTCAATTATCTAGCAAGGCATAGCCATAGGGCAAGAGGGAAACTACCCCTAACTTTTGCGGGGAAAAGTTAGGATATATCATATATCTTTTGAAAAAATAAAACCTTTTATATTATATCTATTATTTCGATCAACAAAAATATATAATATATTACTATAATGGCTTCAAACAAGTCTTCCCTCAAAAAAAATCTCTGGGAATACGCCCCGAACCCCCACGACAGGTTGGAACCCTTCCTAGAGCCAAAATATTTTGTAACCACCTAATCATTCTAAAAAAAAAAACATCACAATTATTGACATTATCGATCAACAATCACTTGCCCCTACAAGAAAATCCTAGCTCCACCCCCGCCTAAGGTCTCAACACAATGTAAAAAGAATATAATCACAGTAAAATTCCATGCCACTTGCGCAAATCACCAATATGGAGTGGATGCCGATTTCTGTGTCTTACATGCCACTGACTGTTGTCGTCTCATATCCAATCAAGAATAATTGAATATCTATAACTAACAAATGCTAATCTACCTTCAGACATCACTATGAGGTGAGTAGTAGTCCAGTCAAGTTCTAACTCGAATGCACTCCATCAATTGTCGCTTTTTTCATGTATATGTATATATTATGCAACCAATATTTCCAAAAAGATATTCCCCATTAACATGATACCCTAAAATGCCAAAAACAAAAAAAAAACAAAAAAAAACCTCTATTCTGAAATTAAAATAACGGATGAGCAGAAGGGGGTTCAGTTGGGGTCTTTCTTGATACCTCGTCAAAGGTGGAGCTGGAGTTCTTCTTTTTCTTCGCATAAGTAGTGAAGAACGTAAGGGGTGACTCGAACCACGGCCACCCATATCCCGAACATCGTCACATGCGTGCGTAGCTGCTTCAGGGCCGTCGCCTTCTCTGGCCTCCGAGGAATCGCTCCCAGAAACATCTCTCTCTCTCTCTCTCTCTCTCTTTCACAGAATCAAAGTGCTAAAACCCTAGGCTTAACCAAATTTCCTGAGGGTTCATGGTAGAATAGAACCAGGGTCCAGCGCTTAAGGCCTTGACCTCAAGCGAGATCCGTTAGATCCTTTTTCATCTAGATTGCCGCCAACGACTTGATTGATATTCCATTAAAGCAAGTCCCTGGCATTGGCATCTAGAATTGCATTCAAGCCAAGCTGGCTCGTTGGCTTGACTCAGCTTGGCTCATTCTAGCCCAGCTTAAGCTGGCATTTTAGGCTCCAAAGAACCGAGTCAAGCTTCTATTCAAGCACGAGTCAGACACATTTTGATTCGGCTGGCGCTCAGCTCGGTCAAAAATATTATATATATACAACTAGAGAGTGGCACATGCGATGGATGCACGTGAGAGGGAGGGGAAGGAGTTAACCATAGTTAATAGGAGTTAAAAGGGACACGTGTTAACCTGTGGGTGCGATTGAACTCTCCACAAGTTCAATCGTGATTGACTGTGATTCTATTATTTAAATAGATAGATAAGGGTAGTTTGGGAATTAAAGTAAAACATTAAATTAAAGTTTTGTTTTATATATAATAGTAGTTTAGGAATTTCAAAAAATTCAGGCTATGCCTACCTCTCCCATTATAATAGTAAAGAAAAAGATAAATAGATAGATGAGGGTAATTTGAGAATTAAAGTAAAAAATTAAATTAAATTTTTGTTTTATATGAGAGTAGTTTAGGAATTTTGGAAAACTCAAGCTACGCCATTATAATAGTAAAGATATTTTTTTTTATAACGCAATTTAAACTAATATAAAATATTGTTTTTACCTTTTTGTAATGATAGATTATAATAAATTTAAAACATAAGAAGTTAATAAATTAAAAGCAAAAACCAAACAATATTTCTCTCCTCTCAATACTGAATAATTACTCTCAAAACTTCTTTTTTTTATACGAGTGTATTATTTTTTGTAGCTTCTTGTATTGTAATTAGGTAGTAAATACTTTTTATTAAAATCGTGTAATTTAAATAAAATAAATTTATGAATCATGCTTGGGTCAATTCAAGCTCCCAAATGAAGCTTGAGTTTGATCGAGCTAATCTCAAACCCACACATTCGAGCTCAAATCGAGCTCACCACGACCGTGAGCATGTTCGAGCCAAGCTTGCTTGAATACTACACCCCTACTAGCATCCCTATTTGGGTCAATGGCATTAATTCATGAACCGAGCGTTGGTTTAATATTTCAAAAAAACTTATACATAATGATCACAAAACTTAATCAATTCGAATAAGAGACACAGCAAGTGTTTATTAAAGATAGTTGGAGTCTCTTGTTTGTGCAAGGAAATATGACAATTCTATCCCGGTGATTCAACCTAACTTGTAATTGATATGTTCCTCTATTGATTTGCACTACTTGTTAGGAACTGCACGTCAACCTCTATAAGATGCCCACTGATTAATTAGTTCAAATTACGTATGAAGTTATCATTAAAAATAATAATAACTTATTACATATATTGTATAAACTAAATTAGGTTATCACAATATGTGATTGCCAACCATAATTTACTATTTTGGAGTGACTCTAACGCAAACTCGATAATTGGATTTGCATGAATTCTAGATAACCTGATTTTAGGTAGCAGCATGTTTGGAAACAGTTGCGTCTACTAGCTCTGTTTGGTAACAGTGTCAAAATGGCTCGTGTATCTATACACTAATCGAGTTTCTCTTTTATGGGTCAATCCGGACAGTGTTTTGTTTGATTACACAACAGTTCTCAACTGGTCAAACTAATCCTCCAACCCCTTTTCTGTTTGATAATAGAGAATCGACTAGTCCGAATGGACTCATTGAATAATGTTCATGGACAAGGGAAATCCCTTTTATTGTCCTCGAACACTTGGATATCCAATATGAAGATTAGTTATCTCTAATTTGGGTCTTTGGCTTGAGTCAACGGTGTGGCATGCGAAATGTAGAGTATGCCTAAAGCACCAGCACATGGACGCGTGTTGCGCCGAGTGCGATACACTTTGCTATAGCACACATATTTGTGTGTATATGCTTATATGGGAACAAATCTAGAGGAGAAAATAACACACTTGAAGCTCTTCCACCACACCCACAAGGAAATTGGTGGTCCAGACTTGTTCTTCCTCTAGCTTGTGGCCCAATGACACTAATCGGTCGCTCCACTATAGGTGTGTTGGTATTGTACCCCTCTAAATCATGAATTGATGTGGAATTTTGTGTCTTGAACCCGGTTCCATATTCTAAGTGGGCATTATATCTCATCCTCCGCATCTTTAACGATTGTTCACAAGTCTCCTCAAAAGTATACACGTGATATTACGAACTGTTACGAACTTGTATATAAATAAAATTAAAAAAAGACACAAAACAAACTTTGATCTATTGATATGACCAATTTGAGGGGACCTGACCTCCATGGATGTCACTTCGAGGGGCAAAACCTTTTTAAAGGACTCTCATATTTATCTCCTCATCCATAAATACCTATACATTTATTTATAGACTAACTTAAACTCTTACAAGGAAACTTATATAATTTAAATCCTGAAAAAGCCTAATCAAAATATCAATCAAATCTCTTAATTTATTTTATAGAAAATAGGGTCGTAACATTTCACCTCACTTGAAAGAACCTTGTTCTCAAGGTTCAGAAACATGTCAATCTTTCGATCCTCATGCATGTTTAAGAAAATAAATATCATTGGGATAAAATTGACCATCGTGTTCTCGTGTCCCTTTTAACATCTCTTCAACCCTAGTTAAGCTTAACAAAATTAAAATTAATATTTTTTCCTTCTAAAAATTAAGGTTGGATTGCTTAATCTTAGGAGTGAGTGAATCTTAACCACGATTGGTGAGAGTTAAAAAGTGGGGCGTGGACCAATGAGAACCGGCCATTTCGTTACATAATGGTAACCGCGGTTAAGCTAAGGATTTTGGTTTTGGAAATGCACATAATATCTGGACGCTGCTTTCAAGGTGTCACAATGGGTACTTTTTTTAATATTAAAAACTAAGTATTGTATATCTAACCAAAATTGCCAAATGAGGAAGAATATGATATCTACTAAATTCAGTTATTTTTTAAATATTAAAACTAAGTATTGTATATCTAACCAAAATTGCAAATGAGGAAGAATACTAAATTCATGCAATGGACCATGTCGCCTCTTACACCAATGGTTGGTATGGTCTCTCGGGATCTATTTCGACTGGTGATGAATAACAAGAACTCCAATTCCCAATGCTAACCATTAATCATGTACTAAGTAAGTAAATGATATCCTCCAACTAAAAATAAAAAGAAGGTTATGTTTTTTGAACGGATAATTAATGTGACTCTGTATCTCTATATACAAGTGACATACCAACATGCTACCAAGAGATGAACAACAAAACACCATAGAAGGCCACATGGGATCAATATTGAACTTCAATATTGACCTTCCTCTTGTGGCTTTCCTCTTGTGGCTTTAAGTGGGAAGACTCTTCTTTTAAACCAACCACGTTTTTTTTAATGGGTATTTGACTTTATAAGCCTAATGGAGAAGAAGCTATCACTTATGGAATGAGAACAAAATATATTGTGCAAAATACTTGATTGTGGCAACAAACATCTATAATTTTGTTATATTGTCTTAAGAAAAAAATAATTGCAGATCATTACAAGAAAAATAGTAGTGTCAATTGCGTCAATCATTACTGACTCTTAATTGGATAAAAAATCATTAGGTAAATTACACTAACCTTCCCATGAGATTTTGCAAAATTACAGAAATCTCATATCTTGTTTTGAAATTAAACTGCCCTCCTCTATCAAGCTCGTAAAGTTGACGCCGTTAACAAATGATGCTATTTTATTATTTTACTGGCCATTTATTTAACCAAGTTAAATGACTTTAAAAAGGATAATTCGGGCACATTAAAATGTTTAAACTATGCCATCATCAAATTCCATCAATATCAGTAACCACATACTAACAAAATGTATAACCAATTACCGATAACTAAAGTAAAGTGGAGGCCAGTGTAATTTCAAGAACAAAATGAGAAATTTTTGTAATTTCACCAAACCTCAAGGAAGTTCAGTGTAATTTCATAAACAATATAAAATGTTTTTGCAAGTCCGTCAAACGTTAGGTAGGGGTGGCAATGGACTGGGTACGAGTTTGAATTTTGATGATTTTTGAATATGTCCAACCCGAAATTGGCAGGATTTGAAGCATGAACTGATAAGCCCGATTGTCTCCCCTGACCTCAGGGGACGTAAGTGTAATTTACCTTTTTTTTAATTATTAAACCCAAAAAGTTATTTATTTCTTAATTTACAATTTAGGAATAATACACTACACAAGTGTATGAATTGTCAAAATACTTAAATGGAAGATAATAATATGTCTTCCCCAAGACACTAAGTTTATAATAAAAGCGTAGTTATTCATTCACACGCTTCAATAACAAACATAATTTATCGTCTGTTACGATCCTAAAAAGATACAAGACTTGATTTCACGTGTTCCACAAGTCTTGAGGCTTTGGGGGCATTGGTTAGGTCCGTATCATTTGCCACTAAGAATATAAGGTTGTTAAATTAGGAAAATATTCGCCTACTTGTTGATGAAGCAAAGGAGGCGTCCCCTCCCCGTCCCCATCTTTTCATGTGTATTCTTTTAACTCTCTTTAACTATGATTAAGATTCACTCACCTTTAGGGTTCAAACATCTAATATTGATTTTTTTTAAAAAAAATGATAAATTACATTGATCTCCCTCGAGTGTTGGTGAAATTATTGAAACCTCTCATCTAGTTTATGAAATTACACTAACCTCCCTTGAGGTTTGTGAAATTGCAGAAACCTCCACACTTGTTTTTGAAATTATATTGAAATGGCCTGAAGTTTGGTGAAATTGCTGAAACGGAAAGCTATCCTATTGTTTATGAAATTACAATGCCCTCACATTTACTTCAGTTGTCGATCCCTTCCGTCAGTATGACGTTACTGAAATAGATGGAGAGTTGTGATTAGAGGACGACTATCTAGTAGACCATCGTGTCCACGTGTCCCTTGTAACCTCTTTTAACTGTGATTAAGCTTAACTAAATTTATATTAATATTTTTTTCTTCTTCTAAAAGTCAAGGTTCGATGGATGAACCTTAGGAAGGAGTGAATCTTAATCATAGTTAGTGAGTGTTAAAAAGGAGGCCGTGGACCAATGAGGACCGATATTTCACTACATTACAAAACGTGTGGTCCCTTAAGCATTTTTCATTTTGATTTATGTCATACCCTTCTCGAAGACAATCAACTTAGTCATACCGCGTTGTTTCCTTGAGTAAATCAATGAGAATAAAATTATAAAAGATCATCATTTTTTAACGATGTCAACTTGGTGAGTTTGGTAAAAAAGGACATAGTAATTTAAAAAACAAGAGGAGAAAATTATACAATTTCGCCAAAACTATGGGGAGGGCAGAGTAATATTAAAAACTAGAGTGGAGGTCTCTTCAATTTCGTCAAACCTCAAGAAAAAATAGTGTAATTTCAAAAACTAGAGGTGAGATTTGTACAATTTTACCAAATCTTAAGAAATGTCAATGTAATATACCCCCTTTTTTTTTTTTTACAGTGATTAAAATTTCTTAACCGGAGGCAGTTAAAAAAAAGGCTCTATGACTTGTGAAGGGCGTGGAGCAATAGTCCGCTCCTCGCACGAGGAGTGGAGCAATAGTCCCCTCGACGTTTGAGGAGGGGACTATTCCTCATCGCTCTCACATAGCCGACACTTCAACTCCCATTAACTTGGGTTAGTTTTTTTTAAATCTTCAGTTAATTTTTTTATTTCATTTCTCCAAAAACCAAGGATAGATGGGTGAACCCTAAGGCTCCATGAATCTTAACCACAGTTAAATGTGGTTAGAAGGGTACATGAGAAGAAAATTGGAGCCGAGACGCCCCCTCCTCATGTCACCGACTGAGGAGGTGACTAACCGTCTCGTCACCTATTTACTTCCATTAACTGTGGTTAAGATTCAGTCACCCCTAAGGTTCACACATCCACCCTTAGTTTTTAGAAAAACATATTAAAAGAAAAATTAACCATAGGAGGTGGTTAATTTTTTAACCATAGTTCAAAGGGGTTGTGAGAGCGAGGAGGAATAGTCCTCTCCTCGGCACGAGGAGGTGACTATTGCTCTTTCCTTAATTATTCTATTTATTCGTACCGAAGGCACACGGTTTTAAACAGAGAGACTATCCCTTCTTCCTTCAACACCTGGAAACAAATCACTCTTCTGACTGCATCCCGAATTGCTGATCGACAATGGCGAAATCGAGCGCAGACGACGAAGAGCTGAGGCGAGCATGTGAAGCAGCCATCGAGGCCGGTGGTTCCAAACAGAAGATCGTTTTGTCGATTCGCGTCGCTAAAAGCCGCGGGATGTGGGGTAAATCGGGACGATTAGGTCGCAACATGGCTAAACCTAGGGTTCTCGCACTTTCCAGTACGTAATCTCTGTCTGAATTGTTCAAAAATTCGTGTTTTAATTTTGTCGGTTTGATGTTCTTACTGCAAATTTCCATGTTTCTATTAGTACGTCTGTGATAATTTTATTGCCGGAGATCGATTTCATGGTTTATTGATTAATTGTATGCTAGCTGTAATTATATTTATTCATTTGAAACTGGAAAGATTCGAGTATTTTCTGGACATTCTGTTGATCTCAATCTGCATGAGGGACTTAAGATGGGCTGCATTTAGTTATATCATCTGAATCGTAATTCATAGGGCCAGGGTTAAGTTAGTTCTTGATTTGACCCTTTTATCGCATTTCTTAATTTTATCCCTTTATAGGTGGTTGTTGGAGTTCTGTTAAGTTCATGCCTATGGGATGCACTAATAGAAATTTGTGAACACAAAAATAACTTAATTGCAAGAGGGCATTCATAAAGATGAAGAGCTCCCAGAGAACCAGACTGCGCTTTAATCCCTAATTCTTGAACTGGTAAAGAATTATAACTTGAATTCCTCTTTGTAATGCCCTTAGAAAAAATCTGTTTGTTGTTAATATGTTAATCAGTAGCACATTTTAGCAATTAGTTTGTTAATCTGTTAGTCAGTTTTTTTTGTTTGTAATGGAGGGTGTCCCAAACCCTTCGAGGCAAGGGCTAGTCCCTTCGGGTGTCTGGCCCATTTGGAAGGAGAGGCAGTTGGTTGTTAAGTCGATTAGTAGTTAGTTAGTTATTTAGAGAGTAGATAAATAGTTCAATAGATGAAGGAGAGGGTGAGGAAATTGTTTAGTAGTTTAATTTAGAGAATTGATGTTTTGTTGAGAGGGAGACTGACCGACCATCTTGATGGGTCCTTTGTAATTCTGTCATTTCAGCAGAATTTACTGCAACTTCTTCATTTGTTTCTGTGAAAAATTCATTGCAAAAGTACTGGTGCCATAACAACTGGTATCAGAGTTATTTCTGTTCATTGGCTCTCACAATACTACATCTTGCTCCACACACTGCTGCTGACAACCAGGGTCGGAGCCCCATGGGGCTAGGATGGGCTGAAGTCCCCCCTAAAATTTTGAAAAAAAATCCAATAGTACTAATAGTGTAGCCTGTGAGAGGGGCAGAGTCGAGGGACTCTAGTCCCCCCTCAAATTTAGAGAAAAAATATATTCCTTTCCTTACAAACGGACACAAATAGACGCGATGGCCCATGAACTTGTCCCTTAAATTTTTTGTTTGGGGACTATGCCCCCCCTCAAGAGAATCCTAGCTTCACCGCTGCCTTCAATGGTGACCTACTGAGAGCTTGAAGAAGCTATTAACAACCTTGCAAATGCTGTCGACAAACTAAGTTTGAAAGTTGATCTCCTTGTCAGATCTAATTCTTCTACTGAACGACAATCTGAGTATCTTCGACGCATTGGGTTTCTTCTTCCTAATTTAAATGCCTCTTAGTCAGATTTGGATTCATATCAAACCTTAGTCAATCAGTCCATCTCTAATTTCAACGTTCAGTTTGTTTCTGACTTTGAAATAGCTGGAATTCAGAGGGATGTATGAATATTACATCCCAATTGCAGTTTGAGAGACTAGTCCTGCAATCCCTGTTTCAGGACATTCAGTGTTTGTGCATCAGTCTCTAAATTGTGCTTCGTGCATGACAAGTCTTCAGGCATCTTACTTTATTGGACCTAAATTCGGGAATGTTTAGGATTTACCATGTACTCTAATAGGAGATTAAGTTTAGGGTTTAAATGAGAGGAGGAGAAGAGAAAAAAGAGATTTGGGATAAAATGACTTAGTTAGGGAAAAGGAACCGTAGTAGTCTATTATATTAAGAGAAATGGTAAATTACATAAATGTCCCTTACAAAGCTACATTAAAATACCAACATATTCGTCTATATATGCTGTTGTTTTAGTTGGTTGGTTTGGAATAATTGATGAAGGGTCCATAAAGTGTTTGCTCTCTCCTGATTTCTATCCGGTTACTTCAAGCATTAAGAGGCGCAATGCTGTGATTTGTAGGGTTCTGATCTGTTGTGGTGTTGGCTTGTTTAGGGCAGTTTTAGGGCTTTGGTTTATGTGGAGAAGGCACATGAAAGGAAGGAATAAGAAGAGCATGGTTTCAGGTTTGGAGTCGATTAGTGGGAGTATCACTTTGATTAGGTTCAAATTTGAAGAAATCAGACAAGCTACGAGGAATTTCTCTAGGGAGAATATAATTTAGAGGGTAGGCTATAAGAATCATGGTTCAAAATATTAGAATGAGTATCGGTTGGGCGATTTTAAGATAAGCATCGGAGTAGCGATTTGAAACACAACATACGCCGGAAAAAATTAAGTTACGCTTCGATACGCAAGAAAAAACTTTGATACCTTGCATAAATCTTTTAATGCAAATATAAGCTAAAAATCAAACTAAATGAAGCCCTCCTCCCCTCAATACATATAAGAGTTACACATTTTAAAAGTTAAAAAAGCGAGAGCCCTCCTCCCCTCAATACATATAAGAGTTACACATTTTAAAAGTTAAAAAAGCGAGCATGCTGATAAACAAATATGAAAACACAAAACATAGTCACTTAGACAAGTGACAATACAATCTAAATATAAAAACCTTACATTCAATTAAATACATAAACATAAGAGTATCGATTTTATAACCATAGAGTAAATGATATACATCATACAAGTTCAATACCACATTACACTACGTGTCGACTCGAATACTGTGGATTTAGGAGCTGAATAGAGTGATACATGAAAAATATGCCAACTATGATCACAGTAATGTGACCAACTCATGTAAACATGATATGTGGCCTAGTACATATTTATGTATGTCTGTAAACCTGAGAACTGTGAAATCTGTCCATAACTGTCACTCAATGTCTGGAATTGAGCAGCATGTCCATAAACTCTAGATAAGTAGGAATGGACATCATGACCATTATCATATGAGGACAAAGATGCACTCACATTATCCATTGTTTCATACCCTTTATTACGATGAAAACACTCGTCAACACTGACTACATCCATCTAATGTATCATGTCATCCATGCCTCATTGCTGCCCATAATCTCCCACACGTCCAACTTGTCACTTAATACCACACCATCGTCACTCATACGCCTGACTCTCATGATTATGAGAGGGCATACACGCACCATGACTATTCTCATGGGTGACATGGTCAAAGTACTGTTCCTTTGTAAAAACAATACCATGCCTCCACTGTTATGACTCTCATGTGGCAGTGCATGTGACGTCCCCCAACATCCCCTCCATCATCACAATCATCGTTGTCGTCGTCACTGTCACAATCATTGTCGTTGTGGCTAATTTTTGCATCTCCTCCCTCAACCTTCGCAATATGAGTCATCATCAGTTTCGCGAACTCGTCATCATCACCATCATCACGCCTACTCATCCCAGACTCCCAGCCCCACGTGGCTCAGGCTCACTCAGTCGAGCCTCACTAGTACTAGCGGCACTGTTATGCCTAATCTGGCTGTCCTGCTCCACTTGGCCCAGCTCCACCTGATCCCACCATACACTCATTCCACCATACACTCATTCACGCACATCGCAAAAAACATATGGATCTCTCGGTTCATCCAACACTACCTTTCCAGGATCACCCAACCATTCAGCCAATTAATTATCCTCATCAAATATATGGCTGAGATCTATGGAATCGAATGGTCTATCCCCTCCGAGCATCCTTAGTGACATGCTTCAATCGCAACCTCATATTATAATCTGCGTACACCAACTGCTCCAACTTCTCATAATTCAACCGGTTGCGAGACTTTGAATGAATCAAGGAGAACGTGCTCCAATTTCGTTTGCAAATGCTAGATGATGCCGTTTGGGTTAGAATCCTTATAGCAAATTTCCTTAGATTAGGGGAATCCATACCATAGAGCAACCACTATTCAGTTGCATGCGACAAAAAAATTCCTATTAGAATCTTATTTTTTCCTGATCGGTAAAAATCAAGTATATTAATATATCGAAAGCAGTAACAACTGTTTACAGAGAGATAAAATAAAAGGGGCTAACATGAATAGAATACAAAAATAAAACACACAAGCGAACAACAATAGGAATGGGAAACCTCACAACAAAATATCCCCTATTTTCCTCCCCAACTGACTAATGGAACACCATTCCACAATCAAGCGCCGAATATGAGCTAAAATACTAGGGTTGGAGGAGGAGTTATTATCAAAAATACGTATTTTCCTTCTATCCAAACCCCAAGCGATAGCTCCAGGCAGTATAGTCCAAATTGCTTCCTTGTCACCCACAAGTGACATCAATTGCGAACTCGATAAGAAGTTCAAGAAGGAGAGTGGGAAGACCCACTCCACACCTAATCGAGACAGGAAAAAAGCTCAAATTCCAAAGACAACCGGACCCTGCAAGATCAAGTGATCTACTATCTCTTCCTCGATCAGGCACAAGTAACAACGATTGACCATACTCCACTCTCTGCTCTTAAAATGAGTTGTAGTAAGAATCTTGTACAGAGATGCGGACCATAAAAAGAAAGATACCTTGGATGAGATTCTTGTAGCCCAAACAACCTTATGAGGAAAAAAACGCAGGTAATCGGGGAAAGGATTGTAAAAGTGATCTCACTGAAAACCGACCATTGTTGCTTTTAGCCCATATCCTATAGTCTCTAACCTGGGTACATGGGGGATAGGAGCTCAATCGAATCGAATCAGAAGACGTTGTAAATCCTCAATTTACCAATTGTTCAGGTCCTGCCGCAATCGGGGACACCAAACCGACTTACTCCCCACCCTATCAACACATTCATCAACCGAGTCTTCTTTGTTTAGTGCAAGGAGAAAATGTTACCAAAGTCATCCTTAAACCTCGAGTAATCACACCATATATCTTCTCAAATTTGCAAAATTGGATATTAGTACCATTCCTTACTTTAAACCTAATTTAGGGTTGCTTAGCCACATCCATGATACCTTTCCAAAGTCCTACCCCATGCGATTCTCTGACCCCCTTTGGCTTCTTACATGACAGTTCCCCATATTTAATAACAATCACCTTCCTCTAAAGACTCTCCCGCTCTTCATCAAATCTCCAAATCCATTTGCCCAAGAGAGCCTTATTGGCTTTACTAGTTGGAATGAGGTTAAGGCCACTGACACTCAAGGGTTTACAAATTTGGGCTCAGTACAAGGTGGTATATCCTATTGCCTCCTCTCTCATTCCAGAGAAAATTTTTCTATAATTTATTAAGGATCATAGCTATGGATTTTGAAATTGACAAGGTAGACATGAAATAGGTAGGGAGGTTTCGAAGAGTGCTTTTGATGAGGATTAATTTTCCTCCCTTAGAGAGGAAGCTTGATTTCCAACCTGCTAGTCTGGAAGAGAATCTCTCAATGACCGGATCCCAGAATGCTTTGGCTTTGTAAGAGGCTCCCAGAGGGAGACCAAGATAACTGGAAGGGAGGGAGCCCATCTTACAGGCTACATAACGAGCTAGTAGATCTAGATGGGGTATCTATCCTACTCTCACGATTTCACTCTTGCTCAAATTTCCCCTCTATACCGCTTCAAAACAACGAAGCGCACCTAAGATTGATAAGTTGTGAACAGGAGGCTCCACAAAAGACTAGAATATCATCAACAAATTGGAGATGTGAGATGGTTAATTGTCCTAGCTGATGGAGAAACCTTCAAATGCCACTCCGTTCTCTCTAGACAACATCCGATTGATGCCTCTGAAACTATGATGAATAATCCTGGGGAGAGGGGGTCCCCCTGCCTTAATCCCTTCTAGTGCTTGAAAAATCCTTTAGAGCTACCATTGAGGAGAATGGAGAGGGAAGCAAAGGATACACAAGCTGACATCCATTTTATTCACTTGGGGCTAAAGCCCATCTTGTGCATCATATATATTAGAAATTCCCAATTAACATTGTCATAGGCCTTTTCCATTTCAGTTTTGCAAACAAGCCCCTGAATTTTTGACCTTATTTGCTCGTCCACACACTCGTTAGCGATGAGGATGCCATCTCAAATTTGTCTACCACTCACAAACGCTCCTTGTTAGAATTCCTTATTAAGTATCAAATAGTAATGTGTTTATTTCAAACTGAATTACCTAGGTCGGTCTTCTTCCTTCCTTCTCTTGCCATTCTATCACCAAACCCATACATTACATCTTGAAAGACTTTGTAGTTTACTACAATCAAGAAGTAGAGTGTCAACTTTATAAGTATATATAGTCCTCAATAGTGAATATCAACGTATAACATAAGTACATAACTTTATAGCGCCTTTACCTCCATGAGCGCATCAACAACTTTAGACAGACCTTTCTATAATTTCTGCACAACTTTCTTTAGGGATCCCAATAATGACTTATAAGTGCCAATGCCATTCGCATAGTGATAGACATGATTAAGATAATAGGTTGTTTTACCCAAAAAAATATTATCATAAATTAAATGTTCAAATGATAGTATCTAATATAAATGGTAGCAAATAAACCATAAATGAAATGTTAAATGCTGCTTGAATATCATGTAAGACAGTAAGAGTTACTTATCCCATATTTTGTCTATAATTGAACAGTAGCCCTTATTAGAATTTGTGATAGCAGCCCGGGTAGCCAACTTTGCCCGCCTCATCCTCTCGCACACATATCTCATATTACTTGCCCCCGTCAACCATCTTTAGGACCTTTACAACGGTCTCGAGTATCTCCACAACCTGACGTGCATGGTCCCATAAGTGGTTGTTGCAGATAACGTTCTCTACCTTCTTCGCCTCATTGGTGCGGTTATATGAGTACTAAACATCCTTTTCAACCATGTCTTCTGTGTAAGAATACTTTGAATGACTATGAAATTGGTGACGAATCGAGTGATCCCTAGCCATAGTAGCTCATCAGTAGTGTGCTCTCTCACAAGATTTAAGACCCAATTATGGTTATATATATAATTCATCACATTTCGGGTTTGCTCAACCACGCTCTTCACCATCCGTTTCTTTCCAAAATCTTTCAACATCAAATTAATGTAGTGAAACCGCACACAGTGTCCAATACAAGTGCTTCATCTTCATCATTAACAACTCACCGATTTTTTTAAAATGAAGACTGGGTGTTCGTGACAATTTGCTCCACATGCTTCTCTCCATTCTCCTCTATCACATCATCAATTAACCGATGGAGGTATACATGATCCTTAATAAAATTGAGGTATCGTCAAATTTGTGAAATCCCTCGTTTTTCCATCACAAGAGACGAGGAAGTTAATTAGTGACAACCTCGTCAGTATAGTCCTTGCACATAAGAGTCACCCCGCGTGTATTTTAGTTCTTCTTAAAAGAATTGATGTAAGTGCAGGCCTCGGTAATCTCCTCATCAAGTAACGAGCCTGTGATCTCGTGAGTAGTGGATCCTTTTATGCCTGACCCTGCTATCTGAATCTCATCAATCATAGTTTGATAGTACGAAGATGTCGTGGCCTTAGCTGAGATGTTATTACAATTAAAATACTTTTCAATCACGATCTACTGTCTTCGTTACATTCCCTTTAGACCACATATCCTCCAACTTCTTATAAGATGCCTCTTTTGCTCTGTACATGTAATCGGACCACTACCCTTGTATCACACCTCTTCTCCGTGCTCGATCCCCTTACCTCACACTATGATTATGAACCACCAAGCCCATGCCCGGTGGCCTGAAATCTTTGCATCTCTTCTCTCTCCCTTGTGTCTTGCCTAGAACTTCTTATGACTTTCTTCATCTACTTCCTCTCGAGTGTGGTCACATCACCATCACTGTCACAACCATGTTTTTCAGGTCTACCCATCATACTAGCCCTAAGGTTTTTGCTCGTCATAGCCATGGTGTCAAAATTTGACTCAATTGGGTCAACTTCGGCCGAAATGAGTTGACTTCAACGTTGTCTAAAGCAAAATTCACTTGTATATTTTAAAAGTACTAAATTTTGTGGTAAACTTGGGTGAACTTGAATCGAAACATGAAAAAAAGTGTTAGGAAAAAACAAAACTTTAGTAGAAGTTAATAGAAGTGTACAGAAAAAGTGTGTAAATTAAAGGGCTTTTAAGTTTTAAATTAAAAGGGTAATGCTAGTTTCACTTGCTTTAAACTTACTTTCTTCATAAGGAAAGACATGTGTCCCTAGTATTAACCTTATTATAATTATAATTAGCTTTAAAAGAGCATGTTGCTAGTATTAAGCGTATTATAAATTATAATGGCATTTGGCCTATCAAGGTAGTAAATGAGGCTTTGTTGGGGAAATGGCTTTGGCGTTTTGGAGTTCATAGAGACAACTTGTAGAGGAGGGTCATTGTGGCGCGGCATGGGTATAGAGATCGTTGGGAGCCTAGATTGCCTCGGGGCCCTCACGGGGTAAGCCTTTGGAAAGGAATAGCGGCGGGATGGACTGAGTTTGTAAAGCATACTCGTATTGTGATCGGGGATGGGGCGGATGTTAATTTTTGGTCTGATCAGTGGTGCGGGTCTATGCCTTTGAAGCAAGAGTTTCGAGCTCTTTTCTCGATCTCCTTAGATCAATGCACGGTAGTGGCTGATATGTATGTTCGGAGTGGGGGTATGGTGGTTTGGGTTCCTAAGTTTAGAAGGCCTCTAAATGACTGGGAAGTGCAAGAATTCACGAATTTTCTGCTCAAGTTGGAGTCGGTTAAGCTTGATGTATCATTGAGGGATAATCGGGTCTGGATTGGTAATCCCAAATGGCGGTTCTCGGTGAGTTCCTTGTTGTAGTTAGCAAATCCGGGCCCCAAGGTGGATTTCCCCCGCCGAATAGTATGGTTCAATGGGGTGCCTTCTAAGGTATCTTTTTTCCTTTGGTCTGCCTGCTTAGGTAAGATCTTGACTTTGGACAACTTGAAAAGGAGAGGTTGGAGCTTCCCCAATCGTTGCAGTTTGTGCTTGATGGAGGAAGAATCGATTGATCATTTGCTACTACATTGCACGTTCGCGAGAAGACTTTGGGGTATTTTTTGTCTCAGCTGGGGATGGCTTGGGTATGTCCTTCTTTCCAAGATCTGCTCTCTAGTTGGATTTCAGCTCAGTTGGTGTGTAGGGGGGACTTCTTATGGGAATTCCTCCAGGTGTGGTCTCGTGGTCGCTGTGGAAAGAGCAGAATGAGAGGGTGTTCGAGAATTCTTCATCGTCGTTCGTGAGAGTTTGCTCCCGTTCGCGAGCATTTTTGCGGGATTGAGTTTCCATTATAGCTGATGTGGCGGAGTTAGGATTTGATGAGATTATATCGTAGTGTTAGTAGGGGAGAGTAGGGCAGTTTCCTTGGGTTGGGCTGTTGTCTTGCTTTGTTTTCGTTAGGCTTTTATTTTGCTTTGCCGCTTTGTATTCACTATTCGTGAATTTCTTTCTTCTATTTATGATATTGTTTATTATCGATAAAAAAAAAAATTAGAGTGTAATTAGAATTAACCTAATTATGAAATATAATTTTATTCTTCTAATTGTTTTAATATTAATATTTTATGCCCATAAAAGCTTTTTAGTAATATTAAAAAATTAAATAATTTCCTTATAATATTTTATAAATTAAAAATTATTTAACTACCCATCTCCTCATCTTTACATATTGATTCAGTCCTGTAAAAACATTGAACTCATCAACTGCAGATTGAAATAGGTTTAGAAAATAAATTGAATTTTAATTATTTATCAATTTTAATCTGCATTTATAAGTTTTTCAGGTTTCCAAAACAATTAACATGGATAATAATTGAAAAATAAAGAGAATAAAATGGACTTACATACCATTCACATGACATAGAGGATAAAATACAGTGAAATAAAATTGACAATGTAGAGAATATCAAGAAGCAATTACAGCTCAGATAAGCAGAAAACAATGTCACTTAACATGATTCTCACATTTGAGTACCATATTTGCATCAATAATATAATGAATTCTAGATGTGTATTTATGCTTAAGTATTGAATGTCTAAAGTTTCATCTTAGATTTCCAATGTTTTCTTAAAGTTTCCTAGATTATTATTATTTTTTTTACGTAACTTCCTTGGACTTCCTTAAACTTTCTCGAAACGTGTTAATTTTCTTAGCGACCGAAGTGTATACCGAAACCGAAGTTTAATACCTTGGTCGTAGCCGCTCGCTTCTTCTCGACATTCATCTCTTGCAGGTGTGCAATCATTGCTTGGCTAACCTCTCGAGAGCACTCAGGGAAAGAGTGGATGCTTGTCTTTATAGCCGCCAAATGTTATTTCAATTGTGATCCCACCACCTTTAGACTGAAATCTACCGAAATTACATTTTGTCGTATGCCTCATCCCGTCTAAAGGCTCCTCATATTGTCACCCTATATCTTTGACATGTTCTTTACCTTTTTTAGTTTTTTGCGCCATCTCAAGCCTATATAGAAAGAAACAAAGATCATAATATATAGCATTTCAGAGTACACAATTAAGTTGTATATACTTATTTTAATGTAATATACATGCAAGAAGACGTTAAACAATAAGATACAGGAATTATGGTTAGTACTTAGATCTTGTAGATCATCCATAGAATTAAACAATTTCATTTTTTGAACTCTATATTGAAGGTATTTTTGAAATATTGAAGATTTTTGATTTTTTCCAAAAAAGTGTTAGAAATTCGTCGATTTCTAAAAAAAAGGGGTTTTGATCAATGGATTTTGCATGAAATCAATAGATCAATTCATTTTGGGTTTTTTCCAATCTATTTTCATGAATTTACACAACTAAAATGAAAAAAATAAGAAAAATTTGCATACCTTCGA
Source organism: Tetracentron sinense (assembly GCA_015143295.1). Classification (NCBI taxonomy): domain Eukaryota; kingdom Viridiplantae; phylum Streptophyta; class Magnoliopsida; order Trochodendrales; family Trochodendraceae; genus Tetracentron; species Tetracentron sinense. The sequence continues at coordinate 23,079,890 of CM026574.1, forward strand.
AAATTTGGGGAAAGCCTTTCGACTCAAAGTCAAGTGTTATAATCTTCATTTTTGAACCTAAAATCAACAACGGAGTTGTTATTTTAGGCTTAAAAATTGCTTAGAGAAGATTTTTTTTGTTGAAAGAAATGGTTCTAGGGTGTATTTGAAACACCCAAATATAGATTTCGTATGATTTTTATGCGTACCGACCGATAATACTACAACATCGGTTGGTACTCCCAAAAAAAAACGAAGGAAAAAAATTCGTATGGTAAGGTATCGGTAGTATCAGCCCCGTTACCCACCAGGCCACCAATACTCACTGATACCTTGCGATACCTAGGACTAATGGTAATTCCTTGTACCGGTGCTTTGGTTTTGCTGCATTTCTGAGATGTATCAGACCGGTACAACTGATACGACTCGATTTTTAGAACCATTTCGAGAGAATATAAGGGGATTTTACCAGAAGGATCTAAGGTTGCATTGAAGAGGTTCAAAAACAGCTCTGCGTTTTATTTTTGATCGGTAATCAAGCAAACCATATATAAATAGATAAAGAAAAGACAGCAAGAGCAAAATAGAAGAGAGTTCACAAGCTCATGAACCCATAAAGTGAAAAAAGATAGGAAACAAAAGAAGACTAACCCACGGGGGCAGGTGAACCTGCGTTAGGTACATGGTTTACCCATGAGGTGGAGGTTATTGGGAATCTTAGGCAGGTAAACCTTGTTGCTTTGGTAGAGTATTGAACCACAATTGCTCATTTTGAAGGTCACCAAAGGATGAAAGGATGATTGTGTGTGATTTGATGCGTAAGGGAAGCCTCTATGACTATCTTTTTTTTGATCAGTAGAGAAGAAGCTCAGTGGCTTGAAACAAAGGGTAAATTTGCAGTTTGATGACGAGGTTGCAGCCTCTAGAAGAATACTTCTCTTTTTTATGTTTATGTTTCTTTTATAAACTGTAATGTCAGTATACTATTAGTTTCTCTTATATACTAATAGTATACTATTAGTGGAATATAAATAAGAAAGAATAGGATGGAGACAATTAACTGTCTCTAATCGTTTCCCTAATCCGTTCTTCTTCCTCTTCTTTTTCTCTCAAACCCTAGACCTTGAAACCTCTAAATCATAACCTTAAACCTAAATAAACCAAACCAACTTGGTATCAGAGCTAGGAAATCAATCAGTTGGAAACAAAAGTCAAGGGTTAGGTGGCTTAAAGAGGGGGATCAAAATACCAAATTTTTTCATAGAATGACTAACTTTCATAGGAAGAGTAATTTCATTTCTAGACTAAAGGTGGATGGGGTTTGGTGAGATGATGATACCGAGATCAAGGAGGGGGTGGTGGCATACTACAAAGAGTTGTATAGAGAGAAGAAATTGTGGCGCCCTAAGCTAGGCGGTTTGCCATTTGATAGAATTTCTTCTGAGTAGAGGGATAGTTTTGGAGGGCCCTTTTGAGGAAGAAGAGGTCCTTCTAGCTATCTGTAGTTTGGCTGGGGATAAAGCTTCTTGGGCCGGACGGTTTAACTATAGAATTTTATAGGAAGTGTTGGGAGATTGTGGCGAGTGATTTTATGGGAGTTATGCAAGAATTGTATGTTTCGGGTCATTTTGATAAGGTGATCAATAACACTTTTGTGGTGTTAATTCCAAAGATAAAAGAGGTTGTGCATATTAAAGAATTTCAACCTATTAGCCTCGTCAACAGTGTTCATAAAATCTTATCGAAGGTGTTGGCCACTAGGCTAAAAGATGTGTTGAGTTCCATCATCTCCCTGCAGCTAGGCGCCTTTGTTAGGGGCCATTAGATTCTAGATGGCATCCTCATAGCCAATGTGTGTCTAGATGATCATCTCAAATCCGGTGTTTCCGGGATCTTCTGCAAAATTGACATGGAAAAGGCTTACGATGATGTGAATTGGGAGTTTTTGGGCTATGTGTTGAGCAAGATGAGATTCGGTCCTAAGTGGTGTCAGTGGATGAGGAATTGCTATTCCTCGGTTTCCTTTTCCATTATGGTGAACGGTCGCTCGATAGGCTACTTCCAAAGCTCAAGGGGCCTTAGAAAGGGAGACCCACTTTCGCCGTTCCTCTTCATCATGGTATCAGAAGCATTGAGCAGAATGCTTTTTAGAGCAGATGATTTTGTATTTGAGGGTTTCAGGGTAGGGCCGGAAAGGTTGGGAATTTCTCATCTGCAATTCGCTGATGATACGCTAATCTTTTGTTGAGCTTCGAGTAGACAACTATTGCAACTTATATGCTTATTCAGATGCTTTGAAGCAATGTCCGTTTTGAATATCGATATATCTAAGAGCGAAATTGTGGCAGTGGGAAGGGTCCTAGAGGTAGAGGACCTGGCTGGGTTGCTTAGAGTGTAAAGTGGGCAGTCTTTCGACAGTTTATCTTGGGATGCCTCTGGGAGCCCGGTACAAGGCAAAATCGGCATGGAGCCCGGTTCTGGATCGAGTGGCTAGTAGATTACCTGGGTAGAAAACTTTGTTTCTATCAAAAGAGGGGAAGTTAACACTCATTCAGAGTACTTTTCCAACGTATTATAATTTATATGTCAATGCTCACCATTCCAGCTTTTATCGCTGCCAAATTGGAAAGTCTTCGAAAGACCTTTATGTGGAATGAGAAAATGGATATAGTCAAGTATCATTTGGTTGACTGAGATCAAATTTGTCGTTCCAAACAAGTAGGATGATTGAAATTGAAGCCGTTGAGAATGGTAAACAAGACGCTTCTTAGTAAATGGGTGTGGAGGTTTGGGGAGGAGCGAGAGAGTCTGTGGCGAGCAATAATAGTAGCCAAACATGGAGAATCTTCCAGGTGGTCTTCGAGGGAGGTGAGAGGGGCATATGGGTCAGGATTATGGAAAGATATAATGGCCAAGGCGAGCATCATCTTTCCCCACGTTAGGTTCCAGGTGGGCAACGGGATGGAGGTCAGGTTTTAGAAAGATTTGTGGTGTGGATCCGCGACTCTGAAGGATGACTTTAGTAATCTGTTCCGTCTTGCCACCGATAAAGAGGCTTTGGTTGCAGACTATTGGGAGATGGGTGAGGGTGAGGTTGTTTGGTGTCCTAAGTTAAGGATAGACCTTAACGATTGGGAGATTGAGGAGTTGTGTTGTCTTCTAGAGTGCCTTAAAGCTACTTCTTCGAGGGATCATAGGATTTGGTCTAAAGGCAAAGCTGAACGGTTCTCAGTAAGATTAGTGGTACATTTGTTGCGCAGCGCCTCTTCCGTCTCCTTTCCCTACAAGATTGCGTGGAATCCTGACATTCCCTCCAAGGTTTCTTTCTTCTTTTGGAATGCAGCTTTAAATAAAATACTCATCTGCGATCATTTGAAATCTAGAGGTTGGTAGATGGCCAGCCGATGCTTTATGTGTAAGCAGGAGGAAGAGATAGTGGATCATTTGCTCTTGCATTGCTCTACGGTGCAAGGAATTTGGGGGTTTTTCCTCTCTAAATTATGCATGGTGTGGGCTTTTCCTTCTTCTTTTCGTGACACTTTATCTAGTTGGTCTTGGGCCGGGGTGGCTGGGGCTAGGGAGTCAGTGTGGTTGATGCTTCCGGGGGCTATAGCATGGTCTTTGTGGAAAGAAAGGAATAAGAGGGTGTTCAAGGATTCAATCTCCACCCCATCTCGTGTCTGTGCTCGGATAAGACAAATGGTCTTGGATTGGAGTATGGTAAGGCAAACTGGAGAGATCGCGGAAGGGTGTCTTGGGTTCCTAATCTGCCAAGGGAGAGTATTATCACATATACTTTTTGTTGTCTTAGTTGTTTAGCTTTTCTAGCTTTTAGAGTTTATATGCCTGTAGTCTCTTTGTAGTCTTTCAGTTGTGTACTTTTTTCCGATTATATATATATCTTGATTACCGATCAAAAAAAAATAGTGCTGTGTGAATAGGGCCATGTGAATCTGGTATGGTTTAATAGATCAACATTTTTTAAGATTTGTGGTGATTATTTTCGAATTTTTTGAAACTTGGAGATGGATTTTTTTGAAAAAAATTTAGATCAATGAATCGTGCGATCTGTTGGGGTTTTTTTGACAACGTAAATTGGTATTGTTTGGTCCATATTAAAATTTCGGATTTTATGGAACAAATTTCACAAAGTTTGGATGAGTATTGAAGGTGTGGTGATGAAATCCCCTTCTATGTTTCGTTTTTCATTGTTCATGGGCCCTAGAATTCTAGTTTTTGTTTGATTTCATTTTCATTATGTTTGGAATACATCCCAGCAAGTGTGATCCTTGTTTTCCCTGAGTTTAGGGTGGTGAGACCCTATTTTGGTGATTTTTTAGGGTAGTAAAACCCTAATTTTGTCCTTTTTCTAGGGTGGTGAAAATCTAAGGTGCAAGTTGGTGATTATTTGTGATTGTTTCTTCATTTGGAAAGCATGGCAGATGAGTCCGAGGTTAGTGAGTCCTTTAGTATTCCTGTGCAGTGAAGATGAAGTATTGGGGTTAATGCAAGTGATGCACCAAAGTTCCAAATTACTACTGTGAAATTCGATGAAACTAATTTTTTTGGCATGGTCTCAATTTGCTACATTGTTTGTCAAAGGCAATGGGAAGATGAGTTATTTGATTGGTTCCACTCCTATCCCTGAGCCCTTAGACGTAACTTATGCCAAGTGGGAGGTTGAGAATGCCATGACTCCTTCACTCTATGCAACCAGAAATTAGTAGTAGATATTTGTTTCTCTCCACGGCTAAGGAGATATGGGACGCAGTTACACATCTATTCTGAAGTGGACAATGTAGCTTGTATATTTGAGTTATGACAAAGCATTTGGCAATTGAAGTAAGGAGATAAGTCTATTCTAGTGTATTACTCCACTCTTCGTTGTCTCTGGGAAGATTGAACCATTATCAGATCTTTTAGGCCAAGTGTCCTGAAGATGCTAATGCTTACAGGAAATTATTAGAGCAGACTTGGGTGTTTGAACTCCTTGCTGGTCTGAATGCATATTATGAACATGTGCGAGTTCAGATCCTTTGTAAGAAACCTTCACCATCCCCAATGGAAGTCTACTCTTATTTGCATTGTGAGGAGCATCGACTGAGTGCTATGCTCTAAACCCCTTCTCTTGATAGATCTGCCCTAGCCTCCTTATCACAGAGGGGTGGCAGAAGTGGGGGTCGTGGCAGAGGAGGGGGTAGGTTTGGACCCTCTGGTTCCTCCAGTGATGACAATGATATAGACTTAAGTGCGACCATTGTGGGCGCACCGGTCATACGAGAGATACCTCTTGAGATTACATGACCGTCCACCACCATGGGGTCCTGCTAGTACTGGGTGTGGTGACAGGGCATACGATATGGTCGAGGAGATGGATCAAATGCTACTCAGTTGTTTCTACTGCACTGGTATCCACTGCTACATCATTGCCAATGCTTTCTTCTAATAGCCCTAGCCTTTCCAAAGGTGAGATCGAGGCATTCCGTCGTTTTATGTCACAGTTGGAACCTTCTACTACAACCTTTACCTCTTCAATTCCCTACGCAAGTACTCACCCTCATCTCTCAGTGCATCTGTTTCTGATCCTTGTCGCTCCTGGATTATTGATTCAGGAGCATCTGATCACATGATTGGTATGTCCACACTTTTTCCTCTTACTTCATTGATTCTAGTAGAGATAAACTCAAAGTGGCGATGGATCCCTTTCGTCCATTGCGGGCAAAGGGAGTATTTCTGTTATTCCATCTATGTTCTTATCCTCTATATTTTGCATGTTCCTAACTATACTTTGAATCTTCTACCTATTAGTCATATCATAGAATTGTTGAATTGTAGTCACCTTTTTTCCTCTCACTGTGTGTTTCGGGATTTGGAAATGAGGAGGACGATTGGTACCGGTCATTAGGAAAGGGGATTGTATCTATTGGACTAATTACCACGTATTTCTTCCTCAGTCCAACAAACTCCTCGTGATCAGCATATTAGTAGTCAACATGAGTTATTACAGTGGCACAAACGTCTTGGCCACCCTTCCGTTACTCTTCTTAAATGTTTATTTCCCAAATTATCTTTTTCTAGTTCTATTTTTCAATTTTAGTGCGAAACATGTGAGTTCGCGAAGCATTGTCGGACCTTTTGTCCTTGTAGTGGTATAAAAGTGATGGTCATTTTTCCATTGTGCCCTTTGATGTATGGGGAACATACCTTGTTACTTCTCTTTGTGGTTTCCGCTATTTTGTTACTTTTGTTGATGATCTCTTGTGCTACATGAGTTTATATGTTAAATTCTAAACGTGAGGTTTGCACTGTTCTTCCATCGTTTTATCACATGATTGCCATTGATGTATGGGGAACATACCTTGTTACTTCTCTTTGTGGTTTCCGCTATTTTGTTACTTTTGTTGATGATTTCTTGTGCTACATGAGTTTATATGTTAAATTCTAAACGTGAGGTTTGCACTGTTCTTCCATCGTTTTATCACATGATTGCCATTCAATATTATGCTCATGTTAAGATGTTTCGTTATGATAATGGAGGAGAATATATGTCGGATAGTTTAACCACCTTCTTTGATTCTCATGGTATTGTTCATCAAACGTCTTGTGCTGGTACTCCTCAGCAAAATGTTGTGGATGAGAGGAAAAATCACAATTTGTTGGAAATTACTCGTTCTCTGATGTTCGCTATGAATGCGCCCGAATTTTTTTGGTTTGATGTTGTGCTGACTGGTGACTACTGCTGCATTCTTAATTAATCGTATGCCTTCCTGCATTTTAAATTTCCAATCTCCTGTTACCTTATTGTCTCCTACTTCTCTATTTCCTTTGCCTCCTCGTATTTTTGGTTGTACTTGTTTCTCTAATATTACTTGTTTAGACAAGACTAAGCTTGATCCTAAGTCTCTTTGGTGTATCTTTCTTGGATATGCACTTAATCAGAAGGGGTATAAATGTTATTATCCCCCTTCTCGTAAATCATTTGTTTCTCGGGATGCTACTTTCTTTGAGTCGACCCCGTATTTTTCTGACAAGGAGACCTCTCTTCAGAGGGAGAGTGTGAGTGAAGCGATGTTATCTCCTATGCCTGCCCTCATTCTTGTTTGGACAATGCTATCATATTGGAGGGTGGTAGTGAACGATAGGGGGAGTTGGAAATTCCTACTATGAAGGAGAAAGAATTGCAGGTGTATAACAGAAGGAGGAAAGATCCTCATGAGCCCCACCAAGAATCCTCTTTTGATCTAGGTAATATCCTTCCCCCTAGTCCTGATAATGTTGATCATAAACGGTAATATCATCCCCGTCCTTCCCCCTAGTCCTGATAATGTTGATCCTAAACAATAATATCATCCCCATTTACCAATGTTTTCCATAGTTTCACCGTTGTTGACAAAGATCATTTCAGGCAGGGGGAGTGTCATGCCCTTGCATGAGCCATACAAAGAGTCAAAGAATGATTGAGTCTTCCATCTGTTGTTAGTTAGTTGGTAATCTGTTAGTCCGGCGTTAATATGTTATGTAGTTAGTCAGTAACGTTTGTTAGCAGTTAGTTTGTTAATCTGCTAGGAATCTTTTTATCAGTTAGTAGTCTGTTAATCAGAGAGTAGTATTGATAGTGTAATAGATGAAGGAGAAGGGGAGGATATTGATTAGTTATTTAGATTAGGGAATTGATTTTTTGTTTAGAAGGAGACTGACCATCTCGAATGGGTCCTTTGTAAATTGTAATTCTTCTGTTGAGCAGAATATTATTCAAGCTTTTATTTTTATTTTTCATTCATTTTCTTAAGAATCTATTGCAGAAGTACCGACTTCTTAACACTCTTTGGCATGTGAGTAAATCCTTTTACGTCGCTTAATTGATGAATATATTAATAGTCGTCCTAAAATATAGTAACATATAAAGTACCTTTCTTAAGGAACAATGGATTAATTGCAAGGGGAGAACATGAGCCACACCGGAGAGTGTTGGAGTTGAGGTTAGTGATGAAGTGTGGTCATGAGGAAGGAAATAAGACAGAGAGACGCTGTCAATTACGGCAGTGAAGGATTTTGCCATTCAAAGAGCCTTTTTGAGTTTAGATAGTGTAAGATAGCGGCCTCGCTTTCACGATTGTGGAGGATTTATTTTCATACTATTACGAAAACAATGAAGTTGCCACCAACCATTTAATTTGGTGTGGTTGGTCATCCATAGACAAAAAATTAGATTCCTTGAATATGCAAAAACTAGGTTATGGGTACGGAGGTTTGTTTATGGACTAGGGAAGGTGTTAGGCACCCTAATCCATCTGTCTATGGAGACGGTTACCTAGACTTCTCCAATTTTATTAATTTCTTATAATCGATTAAACCCGTAAAAGTAGAAAATAAACTTCGATTAAAACAAAAAGAACTAATGATAATCTACCCTTAATGTTTAAAAGCTCAATTAGGATCAAGAAATGACATTTTAGGGTTCTTTCTTTTACAGGAAATTTTCATAACCACAATGAAGAGGGGGAAAATATAACTTTCTTGCTAAAAAAGATCATAATAACCATTTATTCTAAAAAATAAATAAAAGTCTTTATTTGATAACTTATTAGATTCTAAAGACTCTCATTTTATCATTTTCACGAAGGAACCCTCTTTATCCTCATACCGTATCAATAGAGAGGCATCCTCTACTGGACGTAGCATGTAGATAGTCTAGACTCTAGAGAATCCAAAAATTTAAATAAAAACGATTTCTAGTCTTACTAGGTACCATCTCCAAATTTCCATTTTCGTCCAAAAATCCCTCCCATTATTCAGCGGACCGCATCAGGAGGGTATCTCAAACTACTTAAAGAATAGAAGAATGAGGTTTCTAACTAAAAAAAGGCATCTATTCTACTAAAGCAGGAAAATGGAAGAGTGTACATACCTTGTTACAGATGCCCATCTCCTCTCCTCAGCCGCTCTCCAAGATTCTCTCCAAGCTTCTAGACGACCTTGAAGGCGAGGACCCTAACTCAAACGTTGGGGCTAGAACACCTAAAATATGCTAACTAAAGATCTTTAAGATCATAAAAAACGTTAAGGCCCTTGAAGTTGATACAGTCTTCTTCTATGGGTCTAGGCTTGCGAGGTTCAAGGTATTGTGCTTGATGAAATTTGGGGTTTATATAGAGGTAGGACAAGAGAGAATGCCTTCATTGGCTGATGTGAAACTAAATAATTTTAAAAATCCAAAATGGGGTGGCAAACAGTAATTGGTTCTTTCAAAAATACGATTTATCCAAAAAATAAAGGGCCATTGTTTGGAACAACGGCCTAGCTGATGCACTAAGTTGTATTAGCGCGAAACCCGCGATTTGATTTTGGTTAAAACACTGAAGGGTCCCCGTTTCGACCAACGGCTAAATTACTGTTCACAAAACTTGGATGCCATTCCAATCGGTGGCCTTATGCTCTGAAAAAAAAAAAGGAAGGCCTCCTTTGGGTTTGGTTTTGGCTTTTACTTAGGATATGATTTTAGGTTTGGTTTGGGTTTTAGCTAAAGTTAGTTTTATGTTTAGGGTACTGGTTTAGTGGTTTAAGGCCTTAGTTGATGGTAGGATTTAAGGCTTTGGTTTGAGTACAGGGTCTTGCCATCACCATTGTCTTGAAGAGCTGGAGGAATTGGGCCATTTGGCTAGGAGGGACTTGGTCGTGCAAAAACAGGGTGTCTACAAATAGTATCAAGTCAAAATGTATGGGGTTCTGATGATTTTACCTTCTTTTTTAAAATTCTTATTACATAGATGTGATAAAGTTACTTTAAATGCCCCAAATTTAGTGGATCCTACTCTAAATGTAGCTTTTGTGTCTATAATAGTGCATTGATTTAGAGATTGTCAGATCCAAGAGGAAGCTCCGTTATAAGTTGTTTGCTGGATTTGTAAATAACATGCTGGGTAGACCATAGTTCAAAAAAATGGTTTCAGACATCCTAACGGACACGACTGAAACCGTTACGATACGTTATCGGCCTTTACGGTTTTTTTTTGCTTAAAAAAATCACAATTAATATAAAAAAAAAATAAAAAAGATGTAAGGAAGAAGTAATAAGATTCTAAAGAGTTTTTTTTACTAAAAAATATCGTTTTACCTTCAGCAGATTGCTCGGGGGGTGGCAGGGGGGGCAGAACCCCCTTGCGACATCTGGGCCTAATAGGCCCAGATTGCGTCGAAAACGATATTTTTAGTTAAAAAAACGATATTTTTTGGTGAAAAAATATGTTGGAAAACGTTATAGTACCTATACGTAGCGTAACGGTATCGGGTAACGGTTTCGGCATTTTTTAAAACCATGGGGTAAACTTTATATTCGTAGAGAAGATTTTGGTGTCGATGAAAAATGTTGGACAGTAAACAGCTTCATCAATGAATGGTTCTAAATGCCCCCAAATTTAGCGGGTCCTACCCACAAGATAGCTTTTGCGCCTATAACAGTGCGATAGGTTAGAGATTGTGAGGTCCAAGACGAAGATTCATTATAAGTTGTTTGCTGGATTGTAAATAACATGCTGGGTGAACGTTACATTCATAACAGGGATATTTTTTTCATGATGAGAGTGATCATGGACAGTGAACAACTTCACCAATGAATAATTCTAAAGTCGGCAAATAATCTCACTTTTAAGTGTTCCAGAGTAAAAGGGTGTGCCGAGGGGATCTGGTGATTCCTTAGCGGCATGGTGTACCTAAATTGTATAATTTTCCATGAAATAACTCTGAGAAGTTCATGATCTGTATTGTTATTGGTATTAGTCAAGCTCAATCGTCACAGAGTTCGGTTGTTTTCCCTGTTACATAGTCGCATTCCTCATGATCATTCCTAGTCGCTGTTTCTAAGAGCTGGCTGTCTTATATTCCCAATTTTTCTGGTTTCACACTACCATCTGCTAGTAATCTAATATTAGACAAGAAACAAGTCTTTCAAGTTCTGAATTTGAAATTTATACTTGCTTATTTCTTTTTAGAAATGTTGAATGATTTCTATGACCAATTTTTTGTAGCAATCTTGTGTAGAATGATTTCTTTTTGGTAACATCTACTTGTCCATGCAGCCAAATCAAAAGGCCAGAGTACTAAAGCTTTTCTTCGTGTCTTGAAATACTCCACTGGAGGAGTTCTTGAGGTTAGTCTCTGCTTTCTTGTGTTGTATATTAAAACAAATATTCATTCAATTTGATTATTTTATTATTATTATTATTATTTCTTAAGGTAAAACTTCATGAAATGATGCCCATATAACCTTTCCAGTAAAGCAGGGAGCCAGGGATATAATATTTGCTCTATTTTTTCCTCAAGGACTAAGAGGAATAATTATGTTTGTGGTGTACAAGGACAAGATGCTTTTCCTCACAGCTACACGCTTGTCGCAATTACGGACTTCATTTGTCACTCATTACTAATTGAGCCAAAATACCAATTCAATTGTTGACATGATGAGCAATAATTTCATATTAGATGTCATTAATTTAATGAGTTCCCCAAAACAAGATTTTTTTTTATATAAAAAAAATAGCAACAAAAAAAGTGAATAGCCTGCGAAGGCATGAAATCTACTCTGATTTCCTGAAGATTTTATATGCTTGAAGGATATGTCTTGACTTATCTCTTGTGAAAAACTTTCTTGCACCTAGTCTGCAAAATTGTACAAGCTGAAGCATCTTTCAAAGGTGGAAGTTATCGCTAATGATCCCACTGGCTGTACGTTTATGCTGGTAATACTCTTATGTTCCTATTCTGATGGTTTAATCACTCATTAGTTTTAGCAACAAGCCAAGTTATGGAAAGTTTTCTAAAACATGTACAAGATGAAGCTGTATAACTCCTTCTCTATCTGTTGCTTTTTGCTGAATTTTTGACAGGGTTTTGATAACCTTAGAAATCAGAGTGTTGCCCCACCTCAGTGGACCATGCGCAATATTGATGACAGGTGACTGCTTTATAAACATTGCACTCTTTCATATGCCTTTTATTTTAATGTTATTTTTCATTTTCAGTTGTATTTAACATTATGATTTGATCATTTCCTGAATGGTAACTTAAGATCTCTCTCTCTATATATATTTATATGGGTCTATTTAAAGTATTTTGGAACCAATGCTTTTTTCAGCTTACCTTATTGGGTTCACCATTTATTCTCTTAATTTCTCTTGTAGGAACCGCCTTCTTCTTTGCATATTAAACATATGCAAAGAGATAATGGGCCGGCTTCCCAAAGTTGTCGGTATAGATGTCGTGGAGATGGCTCTTTGGGCTAAGGTGCATACTAATACTCCTTTGTTATCCCTTCTCATTTTAATATGATGTTTGTTTAATCATATCATGGGATTTATCTCATTTAAGGACTATACTCTTAACCAATCTGAAGAGGAAAAAAATTAATCCCTTCTATCTTTATATCATTTGAGGAGGTTGCTGTCTTTAACTGGTGTTGGGGATATTGCGGGTTTTGACTCTTCCCTAAGTCAGATCAATTACCTTTTCTCAATTCTTGTGCTAAAGTTCGTATAAAGGAATGAAATTTCTTAATGCAGTTAAAACAAGTATGTCTAGGCAGCTTAATTTGGATCGTTGGAAAATTTTCGGGTCAACTATTAACTTGAGAAGACTCACAGAATAACTCTGTAGAGGCGCCACTCTTAGTTGGAACACGAACTTGGCTTTATGAGAGCTTGCGTTACTTCAGGAAAACAGTTAGACCCGTACCCTGAGTAGTTGGTACTCGGTAGTAATGCAGCCTAAGCAAGTTCAAGGTTGAGAGCTCCTAGGAACTGAGTGTCACTGTAGTGGTACGCTTACCCATCTGAAGTTTCCAGTATGATAAATTTCGACCTAAATGTATTTGTAGAAGTCTGAATCAGATGCTTTGCAACCCTTATGTTGTTCTCACAAAAACCTTTAATCTCTACAGTACATCCATTAAGCCAATATGCAACTTATTAATTTATTTTTCCCTCTTTGTATTTTGTTTTTCTTTGGACTTTTCTGCCCTGAAGGATGTCTTATGATTATCTTACCTTAAAAAAGTTTTGGTGCCTGCCCTTTTTTTGCTCAGTTTCTTTGTTCTATGTGAGTTTGGGATTGGTATGTTGCTAACTGTTTCACCACTGCTTGTCTCTTAGTCACGTTTATATTACATAGATGTGATTATAAGGGCCTGTTCCCCCGACTGACTCTGTAAAATCACCGCATAGTTACCTATCAAAAAAAAAAAAAAGGTCACCGCATTGTTTTCCAATTGACTTATGTTTTCTGGATGCAGAACTCCTGTATGCCTAATAGATGATATTCACCGTATATTTGTTCCTCGTCTCATCTTAGTGATTGGTTATTTCTCTTAGTCATGTTGCTTTTATAGAGTTGTGCTTATAAAGGTCTCTCTCTCTCTCTCTCTTTTTTCTCCGGTTGACATGTTTCTGTAGAAATCCCGAATCAACACCAGATACCTGCTCGTAAGGTCATCACATTGTTCTCAAATTGAGCTGTGTTTCTGTGGAACTCCTGTATGACACTAAATGGCATTGTCATTACATTTGTTCCTTGTCTCTTCTTTAGTGATTGGTTACTTCATTTGTACCTTTCATTTTATTGATGAAAAATATTAAGTTCCACTTTTGCTTCTTGTAATGGATAAATTTGGGGTTCCCTTTATCTTGGTATAATGCTTAGCTACCTCATTTAGTTGTTATTTGCATTTTTTGTTTCTCATAATCTGGTAGTTTTTTGACACTATTGTTGTAGGTTGTTTGCGATTTTATTTACACTTATGCAGTGCTATAGTATGGGCATTTTACTATTAGATGGATCCATCTAACTTTATATTTAACAAACTCTCATTTTACTATTAATCCACATGAATCTTGTATAGGAAAATACACCCGTAGTCGCTAATCAAACAAATCCTCATGACGGTCCTGTTGTATCTACGGTGACGGAAAATGATTTGAAAGTGACTGTTGAAAAAGACCTTGTATCACAAGCCGAAGAAGAAGACATGGAGGCTCTTCTAGGAACGTATGTATTGTTTTGTTTGTCCTTGTTCCAAGGGAGATTCTGTTTGTTCCGCAACACACACACATGCAGATATATATTACATTTTGCTATTTTATATTTTCTGTTGACAAGTTAGTGGAAGCCAAATAATGAAGGCTTGTTATTGCTGCCCTCCTCCCTTTCTTCATTGTCTTTTTGCAAAGGGGAGGAAGGGAAAAACTAATTTAAGGTGCTAATTGTTTTATAATATATCTTAGTTGACATATATGAAGGCTTGTTTTGTCTCATTCTCAAGGGTTGCATTTTGTTTAGCTCCATTTTTCTATATTGGTTTCCTTCAACATTCCAGCCCTTGACTCAGTTCACAGGTGTACAAAGCATCTTGCTTGACGCCATGCAAGTTTCAAGTCAGACCTATGTCTGGACTCAGCTAGTTATTCAGTAATTTTATATTGCCATTTCTTGGTTACTACTTCTCTCGGTTGATATGGTAATTGTTATAAATAACTTGCTTTTGGGGATTAGTTGCCTTTTTCCCCCTCTTTTCTTCCTTTTCTGTTTTGTTGTTAGTCTTATTTTCGGTTCATCCCCTTAGTAGCTCCTTTGTTGGGCCGTCTTTGGCTCTTTCTTATATATATATATATATATATCTGTACCGATAAAAAAATAATAATAATTTGAGCATCATATGATATGAAGGTATGTCATGGGTATTGGTGAAGCGGAGGCATTTTCTGAAAGGTTGAAGCGAGAACTGCTTGCTTTGGAAGCAGCAAATGTGCATGCCATTTTGGAAAGTGAACCTTTGGTAGAAGAGGTAACCCTTCTGTTTTGTAATATATGCATCCATGTACTTTGCATTAATCTGTACTATGGCAGCATTTAGGCTTTATCTAATTATCGCTTCTTGAACATTTGGAGCCTCTTAATCCATAAGTTCCATGGCTACTATAAATTTCATTGTTCAAATCTTTTCTCACTACCTCGACCGAAGTTCTTTTTCACCTTCCTCTTGTTAATTAGATCCTTCAAGTTGCCATCGTGCACTCCTCAACAATTCTGTTAATGGTCTCTGTTGCACCTGACCAAATCATCTCAAGTGATGCTCCTTTAGTTTATCGCACATGGAGCTACTCCTGTAACATTGCTCACATCATGATATACTGTGGATCGTGATGTGTTAAGAGTAGGCCATGGATATTATTGTTGTTGTTTGGGAATTTATTTCTATTATTCTATATCATGTCCTTAAAAGCGACAACTATAGTTTGGTTTTTTAACTGTTTGAATCATGCAGGTGTTGCAGGGGCTAGAATCAGCAACAATTTGTGTTGATGATATGGATGAGTGGCTCGGAATTTTCAATGTAAAGCTCAGACATATGAGAGAGGACATTGAGTCGGTATAGCCCTCCCCATGCATGAAGTTTGAATGTCTAGTACTTTTGCAGCAATATCCATGTTAGGCATATGTTTTATTTGTGTCTAACATGTCATTGGGGGCCAGTAAGAAAAATACTTCTTTGCTTGTGCTGATTTATATTCAGTAATACTTTTCAAAATTTCCTATACATCTGGATGTATTGTAGCCTTTTAATGATGATATAATGGTTTTATGATATAATAATTTACCTGTATGGATACATATGCCTCGGTATCCCTGATTGAAGACCATTTCCTCCCCACTGTATCTATGTTTGACAGTAGAGACCTTCATTTCAATGAGCAAGTTAATCAGTGTCACAAACATTGTACTTCTTATAGTGATGGAGTTACATTTGGCCAGCGTCATTTTCCTTTTTCCACAAGGGCTCTCTTATGGGACTAATCCCAGAAAAAAGCAGCTTGTTGATTGGAACATAAAATTTTCTGAATGTTTTATCTAACTTGTATTGATTGCCAATGATGGGTCCTAATTGATTTCCCATTCTATCCTACTATAATCTTCTTAAAAAATTAATGTCCATTTTGGCCAGTCATACAGCTGGACTGCCATGTTTCCCATATAGTTTCTGTGCTTCTTGTTAGCTACTGTCTTAGTTTCTTAAATTTCGAAAATTAGAATGATTATGGATAGATGCATATCCGTACCTCAAATGCATGACCTCTGCTTGTTTTGTGATAATTGTGTTCTTTATGTTGTGATATCCAGATAGAAACCCGTAATAATAAGTTGGAGATGCAGTCTGTAAATAATAAAGCACTTATTGAAGAGCTTGATAAGCTTCTTGAACGTCTGCGCGTTCCTTCTGAGGTACATTGGTGCATTATAGGAGTCCCTTAATTGGTTGAGTTCTGTTCACATCTTCAATTCTGAAACCTTCTGATTACATTTTCTTGGTTGCAGTATGCAGCATCTCTAACAGGAGGTTCCTTTGATGAGGCACGCATGCTTCAGAATATTGAAGCATGTGAGTGGTTAACTGGTGCTTTACGTGCTCTAGAAGTACCAAATTTGGATCCTTGCTTTGCAAACATGCGAGCTGTATGTACTCTGCTTTCCTTTCTTGTTTGCATTACTTTTTCCTCCAAAAGCAACATACAGAAAGACTGACACAAATGTTGGGTATGAGTATAACATGGATGTGTAGTTGTGTACACGTGAGTAGTTATCAATTAGTGCATAGATACCATGTAATTTAATATTAAGAAATTATGATGCCTATATGTAATAGACAATTCAAACGTGAGTACAACCAACAATGTCTAGGGGATGTTCAGCCTGGGCCCAGCCCATTGTAAACCCTATGCCTCAGCTTGTCTCGGGCACGAGATGTCTCCCCGGCCAAGCCCAGTCCAGTTGATGACTTGATGTTTGGAAGCAGTCCCATGCTGTTCTTGAGCAAGGCCTGATTCTAATTCCTTTGATATTCAAGCCCATATGGGGCTTAGTATCCAGGCATGAGCTTGGCTGCGACATCTAGAAATGGGCTTGTTCCATGAAACGAGAACAAGGTCTACAAGAAAAAATGTACACATGTGCATGTGGATGGGGCTACTTGGCTAGCTGAGGTGTATGTCGCTGGTGGGCACTTGGATGATAGTGCTGGGTGACATTGTTACAAATCTCCCTGAGAAATACCTAATTTCTCGCGAAAAATACTGAGAAAAACATCTAAAATTTAGAACTCCGTTTTTATCACAGAATTTTAAAACTATCGTGAGAAATGCAATTTTTTTCATTTTATCACGTAAATATCCTGAGATTTAGCCGATATATTAAAAATATCGCGAAAAATACCCAATATTATGTTGAATAAAGCTTTATGGGCTTTATGTCTATGGGCTTTATGTTTCTGTTATCTCTTATACTCTGTATTTTGGGTATACTATTAGTATCTCTTTTATACATTAGTATACCATTAGTGGATTATAAAAAATAAAGTGTGTGAGAGAGATCATTAATCTCTCTCACTATTTTTCCCTAAACCTAACCCTAACATCAAACCCTAGTAATCTCTCAAACTAATCCAACTTATTGTTGGTTTGATAAATTTATAAATTGGTGATATATATTACTATATTTTATAATTTTATTTTATTTTAGTCATTGACGAGATTTAGGCGAGAAATACCCGAAAAAAAAACTCCATATTTGAAAATTTTCCGAGAAAAATCAGCCGATAAAAACCCGAGAACGAGATTTGTAACACTGCTGGGTGAGCTACATGTATGGTAAGCGTGGGTGAGGATATTGGCTGAATAGTATTCGTGGTGGATGTGGGATTGTATAAATCATATCATGTGTTTGATTGAGATCAAACCTCAGATAAATCTATTCCTTGGTTTAGCAAAATTGCCATCCTATTGATGCTTTAAAGAGATGTAATGGATTTTGAGCAGGATTTTCTGACATAATAGGTTAGAGAGTAACTGACTGCATGCTGCATCATTCATCTTTTCAGGAAATATCACAAAGAGACCATAAAAATTTCAACTCTTGGGTGTTACTTACATTAACTGGGATTGTCATTATTTTGGTTTTCTTAATGATAGTTCACAACTTTACATTATGTAAAACGTTTTAAACTGCCTCAACATATCTGGTTTTGGTTTTTCTCATTTTCACGGAAAAATCTTGGCATTTTGACTTCCTATTTGTCTTAGCAGCTACTGAGCTAGAACTTCCTGATTATGGATTCATGTGTATTCGTAAACGTGCAGTCATGTGACTGTTTTGCTTGGCTCGTTTGTAGATCAGGAATATTGTTTTTCTTGATGCTCAGCGTCATCATGACACGAGAACTCTCTTTAACTCAGTTGCGGCATGATGGCCATGTATATCTTGATTAATCATGATGTGTTTTTCTGGAACTGGAATGCAACTGTTCTTGGTGCATGGTTATCTGATTGAATTCTGAGATGTTCTGTTGTTGATAGGGAAGTGAAATTCATGCAGGTTAAAGACAAACGCATGGAGCTTGAAAAATTAAAAACTACGTTTGTTCGGAGAGCATCCGAGTTCTTGAGAAGCTACTTTGCTAGTCTAGTGGACTTCATGATAAGCGAGAAAAGTTACTTCTCTCAGGTATACTCTCAACTTCATGTTGTACAATTCCTGATAACTTGTCAAAGTCGCAGTGACCAATAAAAATTTAACTTTTGCTTATCTGCTTGAATTGGCATAGCGGGGACAGTTGAAAAGACCTGATCATGCTGATCTGCGGTACAAATGCAGGACATATGCACGCCTTTTGCAACACTTAAAGGTTTTAACTAATAGGCAAACAGAATCCCTAGTAATGATTCTGATATTTTGGCTTCTCTTTCCTAATTCTCTTTGTTTTTCTTTGCATTAATTCCAGTCTCTTGATAAGAATTGCTTGGGCCCGTTGAGGAAGGCTTATTGTAGTTCCCTTAACTTGCTGCTTCGTCGAGAGGTTTGTGGACAATATTCTATTGAAGCATCTTGAAGCTACTTTCCATGTTAGATGTGTAATGCTACATTGGACTTCATTTAAAATTTATTTTCATTTTGTGTTGCAACTTATGAACTCAGTCATGACTGAGTTGTAATGATCAATGGTAAGCTGGGGTTTGCCAGACCCCTACCTGACCTTCTAAAGTGAATAACGACATGTGTACATATTTACATCCTCTAGTTTCACCATCAACAAGAGTAATATCAACACTTTGCTACAAAAAGTAGATAAAAAGGTAAATTAGCTTGTTAGCATCCCTCCAAGTATGCTCAACCTCAGAAGAGGCAAAGTCTCGAATGATCTTCTTTACGGACCAATATAAGAATGTAGCTCTCTATGAATACTTCAGGGGATCTACACAACTCCACAAGAGGCAAAATCTGTAAGGATCTTCTTTACATACAAATACTTCAGTCTTCAGGGGATCTGCAGTACCATGATAATTTTAAAGATAGATAGGATTTTCATCGGTCATCACCTCTAGTGGCATATGCAAAAACAGGATTACTTCTAGCATATCATATAATGCCATCAATACCCAAGAATCCATCAGGAAGTGACCCATCTGAATTCAGGATGTATACATTCTTGCCAGTCGCTTCCCAATAACACCATTATTTTTTTTTTTCTGAAGCTGAAATGTGAAAGGACACCCCATTTGGCAAGTATGTCTGTATGTTTTCACAATCTTTATAGCTTTGCTCATGAGGAAAATACCAAGAAGATATGTCAAGAACAAGTTTCCTAATATACTGGCCATTATCAAGCTTTTTAGAAAAATCCTGTAAATCATTTCGCCAAAATATGGTATACAGTGCTACAAAAAACCAGCTCTCAGACAGCTGCAATATTATCCGGACTTCTAGTACCATTGATAGACTGTACTAACTTCAGAAGATCCAACCTATTCGATATAACTTTATGTACAGCGAGTCTGCTCATAGTTGATCTGATGCTTTTTGATTGTCCTTCTATTGGGCAGGACTTGATATATCTATACTCTGGACTAAAGTTGCTATGTTATGCACTAAATATCTTAAATGATACTAATTGTAAACTACCTTACTTTCTCGGCTTGTATTATCTGATGTGTACTGTAGCTCTGTAAGTACACCTGATGCTTTAGGAAATGCAATAGCTTTGAATACAAGGCATTTGAAAGTTTATCATTGACAGGCTCGCGAGTTTGCAAATGAGCTTCGTGCTGGTACAAAGGCATCAAGAAATCCCACAGTCTGGCTTGAAGCTTCCACAGGTTCCAGTCAAACTGTAAACAATGCAGACACTTCTACAGTTTCAGAGGCATATGCGAAGATGCTTACAATTTTTATCCCACTCCTTGTGGATGAGGTTATAGTCATATTCCTCTACTTATATCCTATAAAAACCTTTTTATTGTATGGAGCTTTGAACTGCTTCCATCACTCAAATTGCAGAGTTCCTTTTTTGCACACTTCATGTGCTTTGAAGTTCCTGCACTTGTTCCACCTGGTGGTCCTCTAAATGGTAATAAAAATGGATCCAACGACGATGATACAAATGACGATGATTTGGGCATTATGGATATCGACGAAAATGACAGTAAAGCTGGTATCCTCTTCCATATATTCCTTGATGTAACTCAACCCAGATAAATTTTGTCCTTAATCTGTGCCTTTTAGTTTTGCAATTGATATGTATCAAAATACAATAAATTAGTCAAATCATTTCATTTTGCAGGTAAAAGTTCTGAGGAGCTTGGAACATTAAATGAATCTCTTCAAGACTTGCTTGATGGAATCCAAGTAATATATGCAGTTACCTTTGTGCATGGAATCATGTTAATTGCTGGAATTTGCATTTGTGATCCTCTCTGGCCATGTCTTACTGCCTCAACTTTTTATGGTAGATTTGAAATATTCAGTCCTTACTATCAAAATCAGGACACTATGAATAATTGACTCTACTGCTGATTTATATTTAGCTGGGAAGAATGGTGAATAAGGTGAATCTCGCTTTAATTAGATTTAATGCCAATGAATACAACTTTCAAGTGCCTACCGATAAAAAAACACTTATCTTAGTACCACTGGGCAAAGAGGAATATACTTTAAAGATGAAATCTTCTAGTTTTAATGAGCTTCCTATGAATGTAGCATGATTTTGTTCCCGTACTCATCATTCTGTAGCCAAGAATAAAATATTGATATATGCATTTCTTAAAGAGACTAAAGGTACCTGGGCAGGACCACACCTCAATACGCGGAGGTTTTGAGTTCGATTCCCTTCCCCTTATTGGCCACCCTCCGGGATTTATCCCTACTTGCCCAGTGCGTGTGGATGGAGAGGTCTGCACGTGCCCGAGGGATTAGTCGGGTGCTCGAAGATGCCCGGACACCCCAATTACCCAAAAAAAAAAACACGTACTGTATTTCGTTTTTATGCCCTCTATAATAAGCAGATAAAATCGAGAAACAAACATTTTCACAGATTGATTCTTTGGCCTTTTGTTTCTGCCTACAAAGGGGGAAATTGCGAAGTCTTGCAATAGGTATAGACTATAGTCATTAGATTCGATTTTCCAAATATCAAAATTTGAAATGTTAAGCGCGGTGCTATTTGAACTATTTTGATGGGCTGAAAATGGTGGATTGTACAAGTTGATACCAATTTTAGAGAGTGGTCATAGGAAAGAATCTTCCACTCCATCCTGGAAAAGACCTTCACCGTGCAACCTTAAACTTCATTTTTGATGGATGTTCAGTTGGAAATGGAGGTCGGGCAGGGACTGATGGTGTCTTTAGGTCAAGGGTAGTCTTTTACAGGTCAAGATGAAGAGGTAAGGTCCATTTTGGAGGGCCTGGAAATTTATTATTATTATTAGTGAGCCCAAGAGATAGAAGGGAGGTTTCTGTCATTTTGTATGCAGGTAGGAGATTGGTTTCTGTGGGTAGCCACATTTTGGATTTCATTTTTGATTTGATTAGAAATAACAGTATATCATTCAGCATATGATGTGGAGAGAACTTGTTAAGAAAATATTTAGTGAAACAAGTTGCGAATCATATGCTAACGAACCACCTCCTTTACAACACAAAGCCATCGTCATACCATCATGAAGCACACATATGTCTGCCCAAGAAACTTCGAATAGTGATCATGTCATATATGGGTGAGCCTAGTGAAATCCAACTTCAGAGGTATTTTCAGATTCCTAGTCTAAAATCTGGTGCCTGGATGAACTCAAGGTTTTGAGTTGAAAGGGAGAGCTTTTATGCCTTCTGTGCATAAAAACTGACTCCCTATAATCAAGGAGCAACTCTGCTTCTCCAAAACCCATCCTGCCCATTATATTTTCAATACAAGCCCAATTCATGTGATCATATGCTTTCTCTAAATCAATTTTACAAACCACACTTGGGTCTCCTGTTTTTAATGTCTCATCCACACACTCGTTGGCTATCAAAATTCCGTCAAGAAGTTGTCTACCCCTCACAAAAGTGCCTTGAGAAGGGGAGACAATGAGACGATATGACCCTAAGTCTAGAGGCTATGACCTTGGCCATTATTTTATAAATTACCTACTAGACTGATAGGCTGGAAGTGTAAGAGGTCTTGTGCTTCCTTAACTTTTGGAATTAGCATTAGGAAGGTATTGTTCAAGACTTTGTCAAATTGGCCGATTTTTGTGTCCATGTTATAACATTTTTTTATGTTGGGAACCTCTCTAATTCCCCTCTTATACATTCCCTTTTTATTTTATACAATTATCGGTATATGTCGAAATTAAAATATCCCAGCTCTAGTAGTTTTCTTGTTTTTGACTACCATTATATTGGCTGGGTCATGGACTCATGATGGTATCATTAGGTTGCTATTGGTCAAGTTGGCATTCTTGAAACAGTAATTTGGTATTTTGGTTTCATTAAGTGCTAGAATGTGAGCAGTGAGCTTACTTCTCTATCCACAAAGTTTTCATGCACATAACAGATCTTGTTCCTCTGTTGGTTTCAGTTTCTGTCTCTACATTCTTTTGAAGTTTTCAATTGATAGACCATGTAAACATTCTTAGCTTAACGTTGCTTACAGTAAGAACCATTCAGTGGTTGCGGAGCTTGATCTCGAGAAGAACTTGAAAACTTCTAACTAGCATACCATATTATGTTTCTATGAATTTTTAGGAAGACTTCTACGCCGTTGTGGATTGGGCATACAAGATTGATCCTCTACGCTGCATATCAATGCATGGGATTACAGAGCGCTATCTTTCTGGCCAGAAAGCTGATGCAGCAGGATTTGTGCGCCTCTTGCTTGATGATCTGGAGTCAAGAATTTCCATGCAGTTCAGCCGGGTAAACTTTGGCCTTTATGCGGAAACAATTTGTGTTCATTTGCATTCTTGAGGTAATGACTCCCCCATGTAATTTGCAATCTGCATTGCAGTTTGTTGATGAAGCTTGTCACCGGATTGAGAGAAATGAGCGCAATGTGCGGCAGATGGGTGTCTTATCTTATATCCCAAGGTGAACTGGATCTCTTAGGCTCATGTCTATGATTCACATTTATGGAGGCTTTTCATTTGTTATTTATGTACCTAAAGGTTAAACCGCGGTCTGACTGGATTGACCTGTTTTGTCCCATGGTCAAATCGACATCCAGTAAAACCATAGTTGCAGGTAAGCTATGTGCAAGATGGGAAGCTCGCTTCTCAAGAAGCTCGTTTCCCAGGAAGCTCGCTTCTCAGGAAGCTCGTTTCCTAGGAAGCTCGCTTCCATCATGTACTGTTTAGTGGTCAAAGGAGGCTATGTATCTAAGAAGTGATGGGATAGACCAGAGTCTAAAGCCCTACGACATAGATCCTAAGCAAGTATCATTGGATTGAAACTTAAGGCATCTAGTTCTCCACAAACATCTCATGTAGGATAAAATTTAGGTATAGTTGGTCATCCTAATATAATGGGATTCTGGGAACGAGGCACATATATCTCGTTTCTCACTTCCCATTTCCTAAGGATTTTTTGAGCCTTGATTTCCGCTTTCGCTGTGCTTCTCGTTTTAGCTTTTCGATCTGGTAAATATGTTTAAAACATTAACTGGTATTGTACATAAACATATTTACACATGCTTTAAAAATTCATTTCACCTAGAATTTCAAGACCTTTCCTTTATGGATGTTCTGAACAATTATGCCACCAAGTTTTAGGATGTTTCTTCCAGTCTGAGATAGGCTTTCAGGTTCTTTATGAATTATGACGGGACTTGCGAGCTCCTTTGGTTTACAAATGCCACTGCAACTAGGAATTAAGTCAGAGCCTAACATCTCTTTGCAACTGTGAACTAAAAGCGTGTTATGTGCGATTTTTGGATGGGTCATGATGCTTTATTGTTCTGTTCAGTCATGGTAGAAATATAGAGGCTCTCATATTTTCCATCTAATTTTCCTTCGCTTATCCTTTTTCTCTTCCTTATTTTTAATTTTTTTTCGAAAGAAAATCTTTAGATCAAAACACGTATAAAATTTGTTAATGCTCTAGAGCACAGTTGCTGTCTTGCTGATGGATGTATGCTCCGGAGGAACTCCGAATCAAGTTGATCCTCTGTTCTACAACCTTATATGCTGTGTATTCACGTATTGGTTTATTTCAATGAATAATCTATACCTTAATTTAATCCTATTCTTTTCAATGGCTTTTGCCTCATTTGGGGATCTTGGGATCTTGCTGGATAAGATAATATGTAGCTATATTAATTGTTGATTAGTTGGTCTTAAGGGCTTGATCTTATATCAATACTGAATAGTTGTTGCAGGTTAGTTTCTGTATATAGAGATGTTCAGAAATTGAAAATAATTTTTCTTCTTTACTGGAACATATGAACATGTACATAAAACTCATTTTCTGAAAACAGACGAAGTACTTGGTTTTCTTTCTTCAATATTTTGGTTTATTAGAGTATTTTTAGATGCCCAATACTTCAATTCTTGGTGCTAGATTATATCTAATGTGCTTTTCATCACTTCTACATAGATTTGCAACTCTTGCAACACGTATGGAGCAGTACATCCAGGGACAATCTAGGGATTTGGTTGATCAGGCATACACAAAATTCGTGAGTGCTTTCATCTACTTCTTCACTCGGATGTGTACTTATTTGACATCTCTTTTTCTTTATTGATAACAAGTGGCAGGAAAATTCGCTTCCGTCCTCAACCGCATTTTCTTTTTTTTTTGAAAATATTTCCCATAATCCCTCTGAATTCTTTCACAATAGAAGAACACTTGAAAATTGACCTTGAGGAATGGTACTTGTCTTGAAAATGCTGTTCTTTACTTTGATACAATCCAATGAGAAGCAACAGGCTTTAAGAATTTTTGCCTTTAAAGCAGACTGGTAGTCACCTACAACCAAATCAGTCATTCTATTTGGAAGCTCTCATTTGGTTCCAAAATAAAGCATAAATAGATGCCAAAAGTTTTCACAGTAATTTTCCGTGGGTGTGCTTGACTGTTTCTTGGTCTCTTTGAATAGATAACTCATATCGTTGATGTAATCTGGGACGGAAACGAGAATTATACTGTCTTTTCCAAAATCTTCCTCCTGCAAGATAGGGCAGTGAGAACAGAAATTTAAGTTAAAAGCGGAAGGGGAAGAGGGAAGATGATATGAAGTAAGTCACACTTCTTCGACAGATATCGTGGAGTTGGAGTCTCACTAACCTAGGCTTCTGAAGGATGGAGTCACACCTTACCAAGTCTTTTTCATTCAATCTTCAAATCTAGAATGCCTTATATTGACATAGTCTCATCTTTTTATTGATCCATAGGACTAGCCTTCATAATTACTGAGACTTAGGATGAAATAGAGACTCTAGTTGCAAGGACAACTATATAAAAAATGACTTAGGGAATCTAATGGCTTACCTGTTCCAAAAGAGAAATATTGAATTACTATCTTCCTATGACTCATTAATGAATTTTCTAAAACAAAGTAAATGACTATAACTTCCAATCAAAATCTCTTTGTTTTTTTCTAGATGACTCATTGAGGACTTTGATGGCTAACAACTTCTTAGAACTCATTAATCCTCAATGGTGTCTCACTCACGAATACTTTAGCTACGACCCCAGAACTGGTTGCTCTCCTGGCCATTAGTGTTAACTATCTCTTCACCTCTCTTCATGCTTTCATGATAGTTGCATTTGATATATTTTGCTTCAGTCCTGCTTATTTAAAAACCCTTATATTCCAAGTTATTCCTCCACAATAGTTTTTCGTTTACTTGCTCTTTAGTCTCATCAACCAATTCCAAGGTATCTTTCCACAATCTAGTTTTTCGTTTGCTTTCTCTTTAGTCTCATCAACCAATACCATGTCGTTTGCAAATAACATACACCAAGGAGCCCCCTCTTGAAAATGAGTCATCGATTCTCTATAACAAATGTAAAAGGGTATGGGCTCATAGCTGACCCTTTATGCCACCCTATTGTCACTGGGAACCCATTTGTCTCACCATGACTTGTTTTTGGGGTAGTTACCTGCGTTATGTCCATATCCTTAATGATATCAATGTATTTGTTTGGAACTCCTTTCATCCCCAATACTCACCAGATTAACTACCTAGAAATCCTATGCTTTCTCTTAATAAAAAGAATACCATATGGAGATTTCTCTCACTCTCTCTCTCTCTCCCCTAGACTTCATCATATGTCCAAGGAAAAAAGGTAGCCTTAATGGTAGACCTCCCCAACATGAATCCTAGTCTCTGTACCATCATTCTCTCCCAATATTTCATTGCATGACATTAAGTTTATCCCGCTTTAACTGGTACAACTTTAGATATCTCCTTTCTTCTTATATATGGATACCTTAATGGTAGACCTCCCCGACATGAATTTGGAATGCCTTTTTTTTTTTTTGCCTATTTACTTGTGTTAGTCTTTGTACCGTCATTCTCTCCAAATATTTCATCGCATGCCATTAAGTTTAATCTTGCTCTAATTGGTGCAACTTTAGATATCTCCTTTCTTCTTATATATGGGTACCACAATTCTTCTCCATGCGTCCTACATCTTCCTAATATTCAAACTATTATTAAATAACTTAGTTAGCAAAGACAAATAAGTTTTTTCCTATTTTCCACACTTCAATTTGAATTCATTCTGGTCCTAGAGAGTAGAGCCTTTCTTTATCTTCATCTGAGTAGAGCTCTTTTCACTTGGATAACCTAAATTTTACGCAAATAGTGATGTTCTTAAATTTCCTTTTGAGTTAGCATCTTTATCTAGTCAAGGCCATGCATGCAAGTATTCAATTCTTCATTCAGAAACTTATGGAAATAGTTTTCTTGTTTTTCTCTCCCTAACTTTTGCTAGTTTATAGATATTTTTCTCACCATCTCTTGCACACAGTTTATTGTATAGGTCATCATATGCATAATTTGAAAAATTATTACGCAACGTCCATTACGTAACGGTTTTGACAAGGGTTGTGACGGAAAAATAGTCGTTTCTAGTAAAAACAATCGTCGTTTATACAAAAAACGTCACTATATCGTTTTTACTTAAAACGACCTGTGTTTTAAAACTCATGCCCAAATAAAGAAGTACATAAACTAGTATCAAAGCTCCATTAAGTTGGGTGGCCTAAACATGAGACCTCTAGTGGAGGTGAATAAGGCATTATTGGGGAAATGGTTGTGGCAATTTTGGGAGGAGAGGGAGAGTCTATGGAGGAAGGTAGTTGCTGCAAAATATGTGAAGATATTTGATTGGGAAACGAATGATGTAAAGAGGCCATATGGAGTCAGCTTGTGAAAATGCCATGAATGTTCAAGAAGAGTTCTCTAAACACAAGGTATCAGGTGGGTGATGGCACTAAGGTGAAATTTTGGGAGGATCTATGGTGTGTGCCGTCGACTCTTAGAGCATACTTCGGGAACCTATTCATCTTGTTCATAGATAGGAATGAATTTGTAGTGTCCAGTTAAGAGCGGAGTGCCAACACAATTGTATGCCCCCCCGAGGCTCAAACATAGGCTTTGGTGTATGAAATCTAGAATCAGTTCCTATCACTACTGGAGATCGCTTGGATCTTCCTTGTATCATTTCGGAACTTCTTATCTTGTTGGCTTTCAATCCAATAAGAGGCTCCAACTTTTGTCATTTGGGCTCTCTTATCGGGAGCTGTTGGATGGCCTATTTGGTATAAGAGAAACATGAGAGTTGTTTAGGACACTGCCTCTTCTGAGGAGCACATTTGTTCGAGAGTTCGTCAACTGTTGAAAGATTGGTGTTCCATTAGAAGTGATTTTGGGAATTTAGGCGTGCTATCTATTTTATGATCCCATTATAATAGGGTTCACTTTTTTGCTTTTATTTCTTGCCTTTTCCTGTTCACTTCCTTGTGCACCCTTTGTTTTTCTTTTGCTTGGTAATTGTCCCTAATTTCCTTTAATATTGTCCTCTTATTTACCAATAAATAAACAAAACTCTATTAACAATGAGTTTTAATATCAAATTCTACAATATCTTTTTGCTTATATCATTTGAGTGCTGCTTTTTCGGCTTCATTTGTTACGTTTATGGAACAAGTACACTGCTGCTTAAAGAAAATACCAAGTGTCAGATTATTAATTCTTACCCCTAGTTGTAGTAGGATAGAGTGGCCTTCGGCTTGTTGTAGTAGCTTTTCCACAGGCATTTGGAGGATAGCCTACTATATTCTCTTCTATTTCCTGGCGCTATGTCATATTAATTGTAAGGTTTGAAAATGAGTTTATTTATCTGGATTTGTTCTCATTTACTTATGCTTACATGAACTGAACTTTTGTGATGCTATATTTTTCCTTATCACATACTTGTATGGACTTGCATGTCAGCTGTTCCGAGGTTACCAAGTCGTCATGGACACCTTAAATTCATGTCCAACACAAATACGTCCTTTTTCATCAGCTACAAATAGTGAGAGACAAAACCATTACCTTTATACCACAGATCTTTTTTAAAAAATTATGATCGAAGTAAAATACAGGAATGGGTAGGGAAGAGAATTTCCTATATATGAGGTATGAGCAACTGTTCTCACCAAACTGAAGTAGGTTTTCCATTTGATCAAAGGGTAGCCTCACTTAGGTTGCAGGCTCAACTTGCACACTCGCACCCTCAGGGATATAGTCCTGACCCGAAGGGTTGGGGATACCCCGAGTTATGTTATCGTTGTTTCTGTTCTCTCATTTCTCACCTATATTGGTGAAGTAAATAGCTAAAGATGTTTATAAAATGTTAGTATGTATCTCCGTTGGTTGCAATATTGGCTTGCTTGTGCCGTCTCTCTTTTTTCCGTTATCCACATTTCACTGGATAGATTTCACTAATGTATCATAACAGCATGTATTGGGCTTCAAGATGTCAATTTCTGTAAGTTCTATAGACTTTTAACCCTGTGATGTTTGCTTTTAAAATGAATTCTATTTCCTTGGGATCTTATACCTAGATCTGTTATCTTCTTCCGCCCATGGTAGGTAAAGTTAGCACATTAATTCATAAGTGTGATTTCAGTTACCAGTTAATGTGTTTAACTAGAATGACGCTTGAGTTATAGTAAGTTTTATTGATTATAAATTCAAGCTTATTAAATATGGTAAGTATTGTTTGAAACAGGTTAGCATAATGTTTGTGACTTTGGAGAAAATTGCGCAAACTGACCCAAAATATGCTGATATTTTGCTCTTAGAGAACTATGCAGCCTTCCAGAACAGGTATTCATGAAAATGTGGCTTGTAAATTTCTTTCAATAGTTATTTAAATTGATATTCAGTTTAATTAAAGGCTGCAACATTTGTTTTTGAAGTAACATGTTAAAATATGCTGACTAAAAGTGGTTGCTTGCAGTCTATATGACCTAGCCAATGTTGTGCCGATACTTGCAAAATTCTATCACCAAGCAAGTGAATCTTATGAACAAGCTTGCACACGTCATATCAGCATGATCATATACTATGTAAATAATCCTCTCTATCTGCTTAGTATATTATTTTCTTCGTCTGTTGGAATTCACTTATGAGTCTTGGTCTTTCTTCTCATTAGATATGTTGAATCTCCAGTAACTTTGACTTTTATATTGCAAATTTGGGCATTATGTTTTGGAGCTGTACATATTCATTAAGTTTGTTGTTTGCAGCAATTCGAAAGACTATTCCAGTTTGCTAAAAAAATTGAGGATTTGATGTACACAATCACGCCAGAAGAGGTTAGTGAACCATGGCCGTAAATGATGATTGTCTTTCTTTTAATTATCTAATATGCTTGTGTTCTCTAAAGTTATATGTATATTTGATCAGATAGCTGCTCAAAATATCCTAACTGCTCCTTTGTAAGGACATTGTTGCTGGATACCATAGCTTCTTGATGTTTTTATGAAACTACCATTGATATGCCTAAAATAACCTGTGTCTGAACTCATAACAATAACCTGTGTCTGAACTCTTGTTATGGCAAGGAAATTATGTTTACTCATACCAAGAATCCCTCTAAATGTGCCCCAAATGTTCAGGAACTTTCATGTGCACATGCACACATACACACCCAAAAACAAACAAATGGTTAGACACACATCCGGCATC
Organism: Tetracentron sinense; assembly: GCA_015143295.1. Lineage (NCBI taxonomy): Eukaryota > Viridiplantae > Streptophyta > Magnoliopsida > Trochodendrales > Trochodendraceae > Tetracentron > Tetracentron sinense. The sequence continues at coordinate 23,110,402 of CM026574.1, forward strand.
ACGGGGAAGCTTGCTGATATTATTTGATTGGACGCTAAGGATTTGCAGTATATAGTTAAGACTAAAATAAAACCTGTCAAGGTTACTGCTATATATAACTTGCACTTTCCCTCCCACCTGTGTATTGACTATTGAGGTTACCTTTTCAAGTAGTCTTCTCTCCTTGGCAATGTTTATGCATTAGTTCTTCGTTGGGTGCTATAGGTTGGAATCGGTTTGGCATCCGTTTTCTTTTTGTGCTTCCTTGAGTAATAGTATACTCAGTTGTAAAAAATCTTGTGCATTCTTTTGTTTGTCATTTGGGAGGGAAACTCTATTCACCAAATCAGTTGAGATACAACTAAATTTAACTAATTATATGATTGATGGATGATAAATGATGGATTATATGATTTAACATCTATAATTCATTTATATTTTAAATAATTTTAATTTTTAGATTTCTAATTCATATATGTATATATATATATACACCTCGTTTGATGTATATTTTATCATTTATTTTATTTTATACCACATATAATAAATATTAAAAAATATTATATTTGTTCGAGTTTTAGGTTTCATTACTCAAACAACTTTTGTCTTTTGACCAAGTTTTCGAGTCGACTCGACTCAACTCGGCAAGGTTTTTAGTTGAGTCAAGTTTTCAAGTTTTAAAACACTGGTTTACACAACTGTTATCTGTTTACCTTTTGTTTAGCAGTAACAAATATATTTTACCTTTTGTAGGTATCATGTTTTGAGATGCTGAATGTTGTGGTTGACACTTTCTTTTTGACAAATTTCAGATCCCTTTCCAGCTTGGACTGTCAAAAACAGATCTACGGAAGATGTTAAAATCCAGTTTATCTGGGGTAAGTCAAGAGTAAATACTCTCCAGAACTTACTGTCTTTAGTTTCTAACATGGTTTGGTAAAACCATCTTGGCTTCCCCGGTACAGGTAGACAAGTCCATCACTGCAATGTATAGGAAATTGCAGAAGAATTTAACTTCAGAGGAACTGCTGCCTTCTTTATGGGATAAATGCAAGGTAAGCCTCGTCTTCTCTTTGGTAATATGTGTAGGGTCTAGGGTTTACTAATTGAGGTGGAAACTAACCTTGCTGCTAACAAACGTTACACGCACGCATGCGCACACACCCATTCACAGAAAGAGAGAGAGAGAGAGAGAGAGAGAGAGGGGGGGGGGGGGGGGGGAGAGAGAGAGAGAGAGGGGGGGAGGGAGTGAGAGAGAGAGAGAGAGGGAGGGAGAGAGAGAGAGAGAGACTCGTTATGCAGTACGCTTTGGATGGCGAATCTGGTAAAAGCACTTTACTTCCATATTTTGGCTACATGTATATATTGGTACACGGAAACTATGCCTTATTATAATTTTTCTCTTTAACCTATATCAGCGCTCTTTCATATTCATCAGCCATACACTGGGGACACCCATTTCTCATCAAGAACAGCCATTTATCGTCTTCTCTTTGATGATATGTTTTGGGTCAAGGGTTTATTAATTGAGATGGAAACTAAAAGATGTGCTTCCTTGCCGGCTAAATAGAGGAAACTTTTTTAAAAGGGGAAATGATACTAGAAACAAAATCCACTCGGAGCTACACCAAGACTCCATATATATATATAAGAGGGAGGGAGGGAGGGGGAGAGGGAGGGAGAGTGAGAGAGCCTCAAACTCATATATCAATCCCCCAAATTGTTTTATAGATGGATAGTTTTGCAGCAGTATGCTTTGGATGGTGAATCTAGTAAAAGCACATTACTTCCGTGTTTCGGTTACATGTATATATTGGTAGTTGGTACACATAAACTATCCTTTTTATCCTTGTTTCTGTTTAACCCGTCTCAATTCTCAACACTCTTTCATATTCATCACCCATACACTGGGGACACCCATTGCTCATCAAGAGTTGCTGTTTATTGTCTTCTCTTTGATGATATGTTTAGGGTCTAGGGTTTATTAATTGAGGTGGAAACTAAAAGATGTGCAAAATCCTAATTTCTATATTTTCCTTGCCATTAACGAACTTTTTTGAATAGGGGAAATAGTACAAGAGAAAGGAAGACTAGAAACAAAACCCACTCAGAGCTAATATGAGGAGTGCTAGCACCAGCTGCAGATTTTAAAATTTTTCCAAAGTCTCACTGTGGGTGGGACACCTATTATTGCTATCCCCTTCAACTGGTTAATTTTTTTTTAAAGAGAGTTATGAAGTCAATTAGTTCTAAAGGTAACAAGGAAAAGTAAGGACACATGTTGCAACTATAGTGAGACTTCTCTGATTCAGCGACATGTATATTGGTACATGGAAACTATCCTTTTTATCGTTGTTTCTCTTCAACCCATATCAACGCTCTTTCATATTCATCGCCCATACACTGGGGACACCCATTACCCATCAAGAATTGCCGTTCGATATACAAAATTGAATTTGGCCATCCTCTAGAAGGCACATGTAGAATTTTTGAAAGAGGTAAACTAGAACCCCCTTGAAGGCACACAGTCATCATATTAACTGAAAAATGTTGGCGAGTCTTCTTTTTGTGCAAAAACTTTCTGAAATATTTAGTTGCACGACTTAACTTCTGCTTTCATCTGTAGTTGGAAAGTTCCAAGAAATTTTAGATATACCATATTTATTGGTTATTGGGGAAGAAAACTCAAAAGTGTATTCATAGTTATGATGTAAAAGAAGTCTTAAAAATCTCAGTGGGCTGTTTTTTGTGTGTTCCTTGTGGTGGCTAAAATGAGTTATGCATGACCTCTAAGTCTGCATCAAGTCATGCATCACAGGTATATGTTATTGATCAATAACATCTAACAAAGGCTACTCTTTTGCAGAAGGAATTTCTGGATAAGTATGAAAGCTTTGCACAACAAGTTGCCAGGATTTACCCCAATGAGACTATCCAATCTGTTGCAGAAATGAAAGATCTTCTTGCTTCCCTGTAGTTTGGGAAAGTTCGATTCTTTTCAGTTATGTACAGTACGTCTTCAAAAATCTCTTCCAAGTGAAGGGATAGCATTCCAGATGCCCTTGGTCATGCCGATGGATTGAATAACTTCTAATATTTGTATCATTTGTCACTAGGCCAATTATTTTATTTAGGCCTCCAAACTTTTATTCCGTACTTGACTTTCATTTCGTATTCTAGCTTCAATGGTTTTCTTGTAGACAACTGTTGTTCTACTGTATTCGTTGTTGTTTAGATTATTCGTTGAATTCATATTTGGATTCATCTGTGATTAATTTCTTGTAAATGTAGAAAATGGCGGCTTTTATTCTTTTCAATAGAGAAACTGATAACTTTTCGCGCGTGTGGTAATGCCATCTTATTTTTGGTCAATACACCTGCACCGTGTGAACATTTGGTCATTTATCGGTTGATTTGTATTACTCTCTTTTGGAGGTTCCTTTCACAGTAAGTAATTTGTTATAATCTGTGGTAATAATGTCTCAAATATTACCTTGTCATAAAGATTGAAATAATTATGAATTTGCATTAGATACTCGCTGGAGTGAACTCTGAGCAGTCTTATTATAATACATCCATATTTTGAGTTGTCTTTGTTAAATGTGAAGGTAGAGAGATCTGTTTTGCCAACCCTGGTGTTGATCACCCTTGTTTATAATGTCACTTGTTTTTGTTTGGGAGTTCAGAAAATATCATTTTCTCAGAAATGCCTAATCAAGACGAGTTTGTTACCAGAACAGATGAGATGACCTAATTTTACCACCAATCAAGTTTTCAAGCAGCTTTTTCATCACCCTGAATCAACTGATTTCATTCTTTTCAATCTACACCCGCATGGTGGTTCAATAAACCAACCATTAGATAGTGGATAGTTATTCTAGTATTTCAATTTTTTAAAACTTTGTTTGGTCAGCATTAGTTATATGAGTTAAAATTAATCAATTAGGGTTAATTGGATAGATGACGGAATTGCAAATAATTCGGGTTGATAAGAGGATTTCAAATAATTCGGGTTGATATGAGGAAATCCGGAGTCTTAATTGAAGTTAGACATGTGCAACCATTTATCTTATGGGGAGTGCTAAGCTGCTAGGCCGACTTGTCCCTAACGTGTGAAAAAACACATAGGACGTGGTATGGGACTCACCACTGTTGTCAGAATCGGACCGGACTGGCGGTCGAACCGGAAAAACCGGGAACCGGTCCCCTCACAGGTTCCCAAACCCTCCAAAACCGAACCGTTTTCAAAACCGGTCATTTTTGTGAAAACCGGAAGAACCGGCTGGTTGAACCGGAAACCGGTCAGAACCGGTCATAAATGGGTAAAAATGGATTTTAAAAATAAAATAAAATAAAAAAGACACGGTTGAACCGAACGGGAACCGGCCACTCAACCGGTTCGATGACCGGTCCGGTTATGATAACACAGGGACTCACCTAAGGCTGTCAATGGACTGGGCCTGTGTCAGGGCCTGACCAAGCCCAATCCTCACTTGTAGAGGTCTGGCCTAAGCCCGGCCCAAGCCCCTGGAAAGCTTGAATTGCCTAGGCCCAAGTTCTATCTTTATGATCAGGGCTGAGGCTGGAACGAGCTTGGGATTGCAAAATAAAATAAAATACTTCTTTGTCTTGAGCCCAAAGAGCTCAAATTGCTAAGCTGACATCAATTCTCCTCTTTAATTCAGGTTTGTGACCTATAATGCAACCCAAAGAGTAGCATGACAGAGTTTAAAAAGAAATTTAAACATAACAATATTAAAATTTTGGAAATATGAGAACAATTAGATGACTATTTGTATGGTCTTAGTATGTTACCTATTAGAAGAGTTCAATTTAAAATATTGGTGATCTAAGACTCTAAGAAACAGGGTTGGGATGAGGCTTTACTACATCAAGTCTGGTTGAGACTTTTCAACCCAAGCGCAGCCTAAAGTCTAAAATGCTCAGTCCCAAGCGCGCCCATTAATTGGGTTGGGCCAACCAACCCTAGTTGCACCGTGGGTCCATATTAGTTAACCGTGAAACTCATCCCAGCCTCAGAATGGGCCTTAGCGTTAAGCTTACTCAGTCCATTCCACAGCCATCCAAATAGTCAAGTACTCACTAGTTCTTTTTGTTTTACTTTAATATAATATAGAGTCATGGGTACTCCCAAATATAATCCGGAATCGTAACCCTTTTAAGACAAATAATTAAGAGTTAAGATTAGAGCTGATGTTACTTACGAAAATGAAAAGAAAATAGATCAAGCTCTATGAGCTAAGCAAGATCTTCACACTAAATTATTTGAATTAAAGGGTTAAGGATGACAAAACATAGACTGATTCTAATAGTCAATAGATTTTGCTTTTCATGAATTGAACAAAAAACTTGGTCTAATGCGTGTCTTACCTATTAACAGATAGCTTTTTCCTTTTGTTCTTTTTGACGAAAAGTTAAAAAAATAAGAGCTCTGGCCCATGCAGGTCTCGAACCTGCGACCTTCGCGTTATTAGCACGACGCTCTAACCAACTGAGCTAATAGGCCACTTGTTTGCTAGAAGCATTATAATTAACTTTGACTTTTCTTAAAGCCCCAATGTAAACAAATCCAAACCTTGCATGTAAGAAAAGCTTCTGCAACTCCAAATGACGAAACTAAGAAGAAATTCTCAAAACTTAGGTCACGAAATGTAAGGAACCCTACCCACCCACCCACCCACAAAAAAAAAAAAAAAATCAATTTTGAGTCTTCATAATCACGACTTGGAATAAAGAGCGGAAAATGCTAAACTGGAGTGTAATTCATAGAATAAATTGGTTCATACTTCATACCGTCCATATGTATTGCACAAGTATCAGGCGGTGCATGAGGTATTCATTAATAAATTATTTTACAAAGCATGTACGTCCTCTTGTTTGACTTGTAGAGTCATGAAGAAACAAATATAACATGGTTAACCCAAAAAAAAAATGACATGTAGTATACATGCAGCAACTTCGGATGCTATTCTTTGTTCATATCGCAGAAATTTTGGATCGTTAATCTGATCATCAGAGAAGAAGCGAACTGTGGATGTAAACCAATAGCGTAAAAGCGAATCCCTTAAATCAGATTCGGGTGACGGCAAGAGTTTTCCATGGATTGTTTTGAATTCATACAACTTCATATAGCGGCCTCGGCTTGTCTCTGGCGAAGCCAGAAAGGGCTTATCTCGGGGTTCCATAGAATAGGTGACAAGTGGTGGTGAAGTCAGAATCATGGGGCCCACGATTTTGACTTCTCCACCCTTAATAAGACATGTGGCGATAAGTGTGTGAGAATAGAGGGGAGAGATATCATATGGGGAGAAGTCAAAAAAATGGGGAGAAAATGAAATGACTTCTCCCGATTTTTTTGGCCAACTGTTGCACAATGTATGGAACCCCGAGAGGGGTTTCTGGCTTCGCCAGAGACAAGCCAAAGCCTCATATAGCCTTACTCTCTCTTTTCTAGAGAACCACCTGTAATTGTCGACTTTATGAATATATCCTTAAGGCCTCGGATTATCTCTGGCGAGGCCAGAAAGGGCTCTCGAGGTTCCATACATTGTGGCAGCTGGCAGCAAAATGGGGAGAAGTCATTTATTTTCTCCCCATGATTTTTGATTTCTCCCCATTTGATATCTCTTCCCCTTATTCTCACACACTTATCGCCACATGTCCATTTGTGTGTGGAGAAGTCAAAATCATGGGTCCCATGATTTTGACTTCTCCACCACATGTCACCTATTCTATGAAACCCCGAGATAAGCCCTTTCTGGCTTTGCCAGAGGCAAGCCAAGGCCTATCCTTAATTACATGCAAACGATGAGATATATATATATATATATATATATATATATTACAGCCAATAATTTTCAAAACATATTTATTAAAAAAATAAAACTGTTTACCTTTCCTTCTTTCAAATATTTTTCGTTTCCATGGAGTGAGCACTTTGGGAATAGATCATTACATTATGGCCATTTTCTTCATATATATATGTTACCATAACATTGCTAGATATGAAGAGAATAGGTCATTACATGAGTAAATAAATAAATAAAAATACATGTATATATATTTCAACAATTACAGTTTATACTAGTACAAAATGAATGTGTGATTCAAATAAGTTTGCTTCCTTTGGTTTCGCCTGGGGAAAGTCTGGAGAGAAGGAATATAGAGGCTGAGGAAATGAGTATAGCGCCCGCAAAACAAGCGAGATCTAACCCATTAACCAAAGGTGTGCTCTTGAACTTCTCCAACACCCCTACCTGAAGTATCATCAGCACTGCGTGCCCTATTTTTGACTTTGCTTCTGATACTGACTGCGTTTCAACCCACGTTGGGAGTCTCTGTAAGAGATACGGGAAATTAATTAAGCAAAAAAAAAAAGATTCGGGAATTATTGAGAACTGATCAATAGTTAGTCACTATCTATATACTGCTTCACACACATACATACATTTGTGCATTCATAGACGTACATGCATGTGGGTTCATGCAAATTATAATATTCATATACATATGTTGGCGTATATACACTTATGTTTAGATTCACTTCATATCATCGTGTCTATACAAGCCCCACACCCGTAAAGAGGCACAAAAACATGCTAGGTAAGGGCCATGATCGAGTCCTGCCAAGCTAACATGCTAGGCATCTAACTACTGACCTAGGAACATATACTAACTCAGTGGGTTGCGGCCTAGCCGTACGTGTATATATATATATATATATATATTTATTTAGAGAGAGAGAGAGAGAGAGATCAGGAAATAAGCTTACCTTGATATAGAATAGCCCAAACAAATTAGACCCGGAAAGCAACCGGCCGTTTTCTCTCTTCGTATCCTTTAAGCCCACAAACATGACATATAAGCCCATCCCAAACATAAGCATGGCAGTTCCTACAAGAAACATGTCTGCAAAAAAGGAAAGAAAAAAATCACTTGCTGAGATAAAAGATTGTATAATAAAAAGAAAATATTAAAGTGGTCAAGCAAAAAAATGAAAAAAGAAAGAGAAGATACCTATGGCTTCAATAAGTAGCTGCACCACATGTTCTTGATCCAGCCTTTGTGATATCCCTTGAAAATACTCGAAATATGACTGTAGAATAAGAAGGCAACCCTGCAATTATAATGCCAAATGTCCTTAATTTGTTATTACTGTATAAAAGGAAAAAGAAATAATAATAATAATCAACAGTCTTGTTCTTATACCAAATCATAGAAAAACTAAAAGTTCTTCATGATGAAATATAAATTACCTCCACAAAGCACAAGACTGAGCCAATTAAGGATCCCACAACAGCAAACATGGTAAAGAATCGGCAGTCAAAGATTACCTGCATCGGTTGCAACTGAAGGAGTCAGAATGTTGTTGCTTCTTATTTTCTTCCTGAGTTTTGACTCTTTCTAGATATTTATGCTTGTTTAGGAAGTTAATTTGTCCTTTTCTTCTCTCTAAAATTACAACGACAAAAAAAATTACAGGATTTTAGTTTTTACAAGCAAACCGGTCTTTTAGAGAAGATAAATTGAGTGGAGAAGATAGAAGTAATTAAACACCGTATTTTATGGAGCAGTATTAATAAAATTAGTGCATGTAGTGGATATGAACATGTTGAGATAAATAAATAAATAAAAAGACAAGAGAAGTTGGGATTAGAAATGAGTACTGCACTTAAAAAAGATTTGATTTAGATGAAGTTAATGAGAAAAGATTTTTGATATAATTATATAGAAGTTATGACTTTTAATTGAACATAATGACATAATAGAATTATGATGATGAAATTTTACACCAAAAATTGTAATCTTTTACGCGAATAAAAAACCAATGGCCATTTTTGTAATTTCCAAAAAAAAAAGTTTAAATAAATAATATACGAATTAAAATAAAAATAAACGATTGTGTAGGGCCAATTGATCCCCAATGAGAAGTTAATATAAAACCATGCCACTAACTCATATGCCCCATATTATATTTAGGTGTAAATGATTAAGCAAATACCTTATTAGATTATTAGAGAATATAGAGGAGTATTGTAATAATGGTAGTGAGATACACTACTTGATCGTAATATTGAATATTGGATTAGCACCAATCAAGGATAGAATAGATTTGATTAGGTATGATTAGATTAAGATATATGACACCTCATGCGCACATTAGAGTAGATGAATCCATAAATATGTAATGAAATGAACTAAAATACTTAGGGTTGTCAAAGGGCCGGGGTCAACCCTAGCCCTGCCCTTCCCTATAAGAGTAAGACCCTATCCCAACCCTAACCCTTCAAGGGCCGGAGTTGATTAGGCCCTAACCCTGCTCTCAAGGGAGTGAGATTTTGTTCAAGAAGACCATTCAAATAGGTGATACAATCATACAAGATATTGAATTCGTAAAAAATTTTGTGATGACTTTCAAGAAAAATTGATATATAAAGAGGTTTGGTTATAAATTTATGAATATACCCCATGTTAATATCATTAATGAGGGTTATATTAGTAATTTTAGAACTTAAATTAAGTATTCTTAAAGAGGGGAGGGAGGGCGGGCCGCGCCGGGCCTGGAAGGGCCAGGCAGGGGTCAGCCCTAACCCGGCCTTATTAAAGAAGGGCTTCTTGATTTTGGGCCCTACCTGGACCAAGGGCTGAATAACGGCCGGGCTGTGGCAGGTTTGGAAGGGCTGGGTCGGGCCGGGTACCCTTTGACTAGGGGTTTTTTGACGGGCCTAAAAATACTATTATCAGAAGGAAATGGTACCCTCTGGATGAGAATCTGAGCGTGTAGTCTCCATGGTTTCCGTATCACAGGCGGCCTTAAGATCTTGAGAACAGCATCCATGAAATCTGCCGCCACAGAAGCAAGACCCTCCTGGCTCTTCGTCTGCAATTCCGATGCGATAACGGCGGCATCCGAAACCAGGGATGCCTTCACACCCTCCATTGATTTCCCTGAAATTCTCTTCTCTCCGGTAGCCCCCACCTTGTTTAAACACCTCAGTGTGGATGAAGAACTGGAGTTTGGGCATGAAGAAGGAAGCCTGAATCGCAATGGTCTAGACGTCCGAAGCATTCTAGTGGTGGTTGCCATTGTTAAGAGTTTTTCTGGTTTGGAGGTCCGAGGCTGGTTTGGTTTGGTGACTTTGGTTTCTTATATTATGAAGTGGCGGTGGAGAAGGACGAAGATTCGAGGCATATTTGCTTAGGCTATCACTTTGGCAGGACGTGAGACATTTTCTTGGAGAGGTTGGGTTTGAACAATCAACGATCCCAGGAGAGCAGACAAGGATGTGAGGAAACACTCTCGGCCAGCGTCGAGAGCCGAACACGTGTCCATTCGAATCTATACACGCTTCTTTTTTAGTCGATTTTGTGTGTGCAATGGCTACACAGATCTTGTGTTCCTAATGATGATTGTGTGCCACGTACACCAATACTATTATCTAATGAGACAAATTTGCCCTCTTTATAATTTTTGGGCAAAAACGCTCGTCGGTGTCCAAAAGACGAATCGTAAACCCAGAGGTCTTGAGATCAATTCCTAGGCTTCCCTCAATATTGATTGTATGGGTAGGGGCATTCCCTATGCATCCAGTACGATGAGTGGGTCTGAATCTTTCAGGCCCAAGATATCCATGTTTATAAAATAAAAAAAAAAGGGTTGGGCAACTGTTAGGCATTAACTTGAATAGATACTATCATTACTAACTAGGTTTCAGCTTAACCGTATAATTTGGAGAGAAAAAAATAAAAGGCACACATTTTCCAATCCAAAAAGAAAAAGGGGCACACTAAATCTCTATGCGGATTCACACATACACAAAACGGACTCCCCGTTTTATGCTTGGGCTATTTTTCCATCGTTCACGTGGTCGTTGTTATGAACTTTATGAGGAGTTCTTAGGTTTGATTCCTCATTCCTTTCCTTACGTGAGACGGGGTTTCGTCGTCAAAGACTCAAGGAAGCGTGATCTTCGCACGTGCGGGTGGACGTGTTGGTTGGGGGTGTTTGGTTTCAAGGATGAGGTAATAATAATAACAATGATATTATTATTCTTATTGGTTACGCTGCAACTTGATTATGATGGTTAGTATCTATTCTAATTGAGGCGTGCTTTCCCTACTCTCGGTCAAACTCTACTCCCAGCCTCCACCAATCACTTATCCATTTTCAAATCAGTTATGGTGGTCAAAGCACTCTCTTTCATCAAGAATGGACAAGTGGTTGGTGGAGACTGAGAGTAGAGTTTGACTGAGATTAGGGCTAGCATTTCTCATTCTAATTAGGGAGTGAAAATATCAACCCCGCACTCATTTCAAGGGGCTTCATCTCTGCCCTTCATGATGTGAGGAATAAAAATTTACAATCAACATGATATTTGGACTATGGGGATGAAATCGGAGAGCACCCTGCAAAAACCTTAGGCATTGATTGTTTTCAATTCTAACAATTGGATGTCAAAGTGGAGTTATTGGGAGACATTATCAAATATTTTTAGACCATCCAATTAAAGGTAAAAAAATAAATCAGATATTTTTATGGGTTAATTCCATGTCAGAACCTATCTTATTCTTAAATAATGTACATGTGCATCCATTAGTAAAATTACAAAAAAAAAAACCCAACTCAATATGCGGATTAGCAAGAACTCATATTGTATCCTTTGGGTCTCACGATCATATCACCTCAAGCCCATTTTCAACACCGATGATATTGCCCCTATTTTTTTGGTACGATTTTGCATAGTTTTTTCTGTTATTGACCTTAGAGTCTAAAGAACAATTAGGGAGAAGTCTAGAAGTTTGATGGGGGGTAACTGAACATGTGAATGACTTGCAGTCCTCCTGGCCCTAGACGTAGAGAATTTTGTTAATGTGCATGAAATATTCTCATAACAAAAATTTCTTAGAGGGGTCGATTCTTTTGTTGATACTAACAAAGCTTGACAATACTTTGTCATAGTAGTTGTTAGGAAATTTGAGTCATTTTGTCAAGATTTTTAACAAGATTAATTCTTACCATAATGAGATTTCAAATCTTAACATTTTATATGAGATTTGAAATCATTTATTTTACTGTATGTGAAGTCTTTTGGGAATTGCAACTCAATAGATAAAAAGCATAATACATCTGGTTCTCAAAATAAAATGTATATTGTCGAATGACAAACCTTACAAAGTGCCGACTTTATAAGTCTATGCAAAAGAACAGACTTGAGAGCTTTCTGCATTTCGTACTATATTTGGAGCAAGAATGTTGTCAAAACATACTCCTCCCATACCCACCCCTAGTCTCGGGTTCAATTGTTCTAGAGGACTAACATGATCCATGAGCGTTCCCTGTACGATTAGACATACTTAAGCTGCTAGCAACATTATAATGAGTAGGAATACCATGCCATACACTACTACCAGCTTGCTCAAAGCAGCTCGAAGAATTTCCACCTATAGAAGATTGTCTAGAAGCTCACATGTCTTCCTTTTGCAAGATAACTGTCAACTTCTTGATGAACCTGATCGACTGGCATTGTCTTCCATCAAATATTGGCACCATTCCTATACTCCTCCATGAAAAAAGGTCTCTTCTACCAATGTAATTCAACTCTCGAGGAAAATATTAAGGTGAACAATCACAACTATAACTTTCAATAAGGGAGCGTCTGTGTTCATGAGTCTTACACAAGAAAAAAAAGAAGGGATTTGGGTTTATAAAGAGACATGGGCCTATACATTAGGGATATCTCTAGTTTTATAATTTAAACTACTAATACTGTTAACAGAATTAGACGCCGGGTCCCAATTTGTCCAAATCTTGAAATATTGGGTATGAGAAAAGAATTTTTATTAAAGGAGACGCTTTTTTTTGGGGTTGAAAAGGAGGCACTTGTATATCAATTTACAATAAGATAGGTTCTGATATGGAACTGACCCTATTTTTATAGCTTAAGTAGGTCTTAGTAAAAGGGTAATACTAACAAAGATAATGTTGTTATGTGTTCCCTCTCCCCTCCCGGGGTTTAGAGCGGATGCGGTCAAAGAAATGATAAGATATGAGTAAGAGTTCTCGTAGATCTCCCTATTAAGAAGTGAAAATGGGAAGAGGAAAAGGAAATCCTACGGGTTGGATTGCTCGTGTGTCTATGGGATAAATCTCATTTGAAATGGATGGTGTGAGTTTGTCAAATGCTCAACAAACCGCTACATTAGCGGCGCATAAACCGTGTTCGTCAACCAAGTTTGCTCAGTGATAATAACGCTATACCAACACTCTCTATGTTATTATTATTATTTTTTATGTTAACTCATCTTTTTATGAGTGGACATAGCATTAGTACAAAACACTTGTCTTTCTCTCAATTGAAGATAATAACATGCCTTTCCATTAACGAAACGAAAGTGAATTTAACATATAGTGTAGCCAGCATTAGCCAACAAGGATACTAAGGTCTAACCAAGGGTCTAAAGATGTTTCCTCGAACTTTTTTGTTTTGCCATGTGTACACCATGGGCCTTGGATTGTATCTGGCGAAGCCAAAAAGGATTCTCAGGGTTCCATATATTATGCGACAGTTGGCATCAAAATTAGGAGAAGTCATTCCATTTTCTTCCCATAATTTTGACTTCTCCCCAATTGATATCTCTCACCCTTATTTTCACACACTTATTGCCACATGTCTTATTAAGGGTGGGGAAGTCAAAATCATAGGCCCATGATGTTGACTTCTCCACCACTTGTCACCTATTCTATGGAACCCCAAGACAAGCACTTTCCACTTGTCACCTATTTTATTTTATGGAACCCCGAGACAAGCCCTTTCCAGAAACAATCCGAGGCCGTACACCATGACCATATTCCATAAAAGTATATCACATGTCAAGTGTCCACATGGAGTTCAGTGACTGAGGAGCGTGTAACTTGACTATAATAATTTTAGCAATGCCAAACGTGTTTCTTATTATAAAAAAAAAATGAAAATAAAAAATCATTTTCAAATTTTAAAACAGAAGATAAACACAAAAAGTATCAAAATAACCCCTGTTTTTGTTTTTGGGTGAGAGATACGTGGTTACCCTTGGTTACTATCTGTTGTAAGTCATGGGCAAGTGGAGATGACAGCACTCACACCTTTTCACCGGCTTATACTTTTAAATAATAACAATTAGATGTAACTTAACAATTAGATGTGACTGATTTTGAAAGGAGGAGTGCTAGCACGCAATACAACAAGAAATTTTCCCAACATTCAAAGTTAAGACGTGGTGTTGCTGATTTATAAGAGAGAGATGGTTTGACACTTGTTGTCACCTCTTATTACTACTTTATAATGAGATGATTTGACACTTATTATCAATTTTTTTTTTTTTTTTTTCTAAAAAACACTACAACTGGCCAACGGATTACCTCAGGCTCGTGCACCACTCTTCAGCAGACATATGGGAAGACATTTAACTAGGGAAGTGATAACATGTATTGCACATTCCGTTGAGTGGTACATGCAAACCTCCCAAACTCACCACGCCACCCACTAATCATGGTTAAGATTCACTCATGCCCAGGGTTAAATAATCGACCTAATTTTTTTTAAAAATTAAACTTTGTTATGATTTCACTCATTCATATGATTAATTTTTCAGAAAATCTAAAGGTCGGATTATTTAATCCAATCCTAATCACAATTAATGGGTGTCAAAGAGCACACGTGTCAAGCTTGGAAGGTGGCTTGTATCACTCAACAGAATGTGCATTGCATGTTATCACTCTTCTTATTAAATGCCTTCCCATGTGTCAGTTGAATAGTAGTGCCCGAGATGGGATCTCGGGCATCTGACGGGGTAATCCGTTGGCCTGCAACTGGGGCTAACATTTCTGTTTTGAAAATTGTGCATATTTGATACTTTTTCTCATGTATCAGCATCTCATTGGGACATATCTCATCCTTTGTAACAAAAAGCACACATGTGGCTTCAGATTGTCTCTGAAGATGCCAGAAAAATGAGAGGAAATCTTCTAGTCGGTACCTAATACCAAAATTGGTATTAGGGGCATACATTTACCAATTGTATTATTACACCTCAAACTACAACTTCAATATATCATTTAAAGCAGTGTCTACCTTGCACCCAATGAAAGGGTGAAAAGGTAATTTACTTAAAAATCTCATCTTTCTCACGTGAAATTCCTTTTCTCATCTCTAACAGATTTTGCTAGCCCCAATCGCAAATCTTCCAAAGATGCAACTGGGTCATACAAAAATAAACAATCTTTGACTTTTGTTTTTTAAACCATTAAAATAATCACCCATCTCTAGGTGTTAGGCCCATCTTGCATCTATCGAAAATTTGGAGTAAATGCGATTGGCTTGTCCGCTTTGTAAGAACGTCAAGTTACTGCTGTAATCAAGAAATATGACGGATGGTGAATTAGCTTTTGAAGTTACCCTACCACTGCCCAGTGTGCAGCTATACCCTGCAGAATTACCCCACTCTATTTTGCCTCTTCCATCTATGTCTCCCGAAACTGCTACCATGTTTTGATGGACATGTGGTATCCTTTGGGAAGATCTAAAATCATTCATTCAACTCTAAGAGCATGCTCTCCGAACAAAAATAGAATATAATGGATCCACTCCAACTGGAGGTTGTGTGATGATAAAAGTCAGTCTTCTATTCCTCTACCTGTCTTCTTTCCCTGGTGAAACTAAGAGGGCTAGTCTAATTCATATTTCTATTGTACATTTGATAAAGTAATCTTTTAACTCTCTTTGGACATACCTGGGACAGTGCTGCGACTGGCACAAGGATGTAGCTATTGTTTAGCTTTTTTTGTAGGCAACGATCATGAGGTGTCAAAAATGGTTTATTTCACATAGTTGGAAGTGGAAAAGAGCCAAAGTGCCGCATTCTTATCAATTGACATATGCTTTGCTTTGGTTAGGGCCTCTTACAGTTCTCTTTTATGGTCCTGGTAATGGAAGATGGGGAACCTCGGTGCCATGTGAAAGAGGGGGTTGAAATTCCATTTGAGTCGGTTACTAGGATGCCTGATGTGGAAAAACAAAAGGATGCCTGATGTGAGTTAAGGTTGCGGATCAAATGGTACATTTGCTCTAGTTTCTGTTGTAAATTCTTCTTTTAGGTGACAATGTGGCTAGGATTCCTTCATATATATATATATACAGAGAACCCTTTCCCCATTCTTCTTTCCTCAATTTGCTGTAATTGCGCCCCCATTAAATCAGTTCTCCAGGGGAGAAATCTCATTTTTTTTAAAAAAAGGGGTTTTTGCATATGAACTGCTATGTTCTAACAGCTTTGCAAATACGAGTAACAGTTTTACAAATTAACTCATGGTTTTGCAATTGTTAGACAAACAATCTCAATCCTTAATTCCTTAGACATCCGTTTGTTATTGTTAGGAAAATGACTATTATACCCTTACAATATTTCATAATTTCACAAATATTTAACTACCCTTGAACTATGGTTAATAATTTTTAACCCTTGTGATTAAGATTCACACCCGGATAAACATCTAACCTTGGTTTTTTTAAAAAAATTAACGTGTCCCCTTTTAACTTAGGTTAAGATACACTAACCCTTAGAGTTAAATCATCTAACCTTGGTTTTAAAAGAAAAAATTAACATGTCCCCTTTCAACTCCCTTTAACTGGGATTAAGATTCATTAACCCTTAGGGTTAAAGCATCTAACGTGCCCCTTTTTAACTCCCTTCAATTGTGGTTAAGATTCACTCTCCCTTAGGGTTAAAACATCTAATTTTGGTTTTTAGAAAAAAGAAATTTAACCCTTAGGATTAAAGCATCTAACATTGGTTTAAAAAAATTAAAAATTTAAGATGTCCCCTTTTAACTCTCTTTAACTATGCTTAAGATCAACTAACCCTTTGGGTTAAAGTATCCACCCTTGGTCCTTGGTATTTTAAAAAAAGTAATTAACGTGTCCCCTTCCATAAGGGTTAGTGAACCCTAACCACAGTTAAAGGGAGTTAAAAGATATATATATATATTTTCTAGAAACCAAGGTTAGATGCTTAAACCCTAAGGGTTAGTTGATCTTAACCACAGTTAAAAGGGGTTAACAGGGGACACCTTAAAAAAAAATTATTTCTAAAAACCAAAGATGTTTTAACCCTAAGGGTCTAGTGTGTCTTAACCGCATATAAAGGCAATTAAAAGTGACATGTTAATTTTTTCTAATTTTTTTTCTAAAAATCAAGGTTAGATGCTTTAACCCTAGGGGTTAATGAATCTTAATCACAGTTAGAGGGAGTTCAAAAGGGACATGTTAATTTTTTTTCTTTTAAAACCAAGGTTAGATGCTTTAACTCTAGTACATCTTAACCTAAGTTAATGGGAATTAAAAGGGGACACGATAATTTTTTTTTAAAACTAGGGTTAGATGCTTTATCCCTAAGGGAGTGAATCTTAATCATAAGCGTTAAAACTTATTAACCATTTTTTTTAAAACTAGGGTTAGATGCTTTATCCCTAAGGGTGTGAATCTTAATCATAAGGGTTAAAACTTATTAACCATAGTTCAAGAGTAGTTAAAGGCTTTGCAAGGTTATGAAATATCTTAAGGGCATGATAATTATTTTCCTATCGAAACTAAGGATTGAGGCTATTTGGCTAACGGTTGCAAAACCATGAATTAATTTGCAAAAGTGTTACTCATAACAGTGTAAGCTGCTAGAAGAAAGCAGCTCATATGTAAAACCCTTGTTTTTTTTTTTAAGGTGAGGAAAAAGTAAATTACATTGTTACCATTTCATTGGGCTAAAATGTAAACAGTGCATTAAACTAGGTATCGAAGAAGTTGCTGTTTGAGTTGTAAAAATACAATTGGTTATGTGGCCCCTAATACCAATTTTGGTATTAGGGCCGACTAGAGGATTTGCTATCCCTTAAAATGGTCCTGGGCATCCACACATCATCCGACATATGGCGATAAAAAGGGAGAGATATCAATTGAGAAGTCAAAAACATGGGGAGAAAATGTAATGACTTCTCCCCTTTTTATTGCCACATGTTGGACGATGTGTGGATGCCAGAAGACCATTTTTTTGGCATTTGCCAGAGAGGATTTGCTCTCCAGAAAAATGGTCTCAGGGGATCACATCATCCGATATGTGGTTTTAAAAAGGGAGAGATATCAACTGAGAAGTCAAAAACATGGGGAGAAAATGTAATGACTTCTTCCCCTTTTATCGCCACATGTCAGATGATGTGTGGATGCCAGAGACCATAGCATTTGCCAGAGACAATCCGATGCCCACACATGTACCCACACGCAGTGTGCACCTTCACCTGGGTTGCCCTCTCCGAGAGAATGATTATACTTGCCGCACTGATTACTACACCCGAAACACATCTCGCTCTCTTTGGTGTGTGTGTGTGTGTTATAGAGAGATGAAAGGAAATCTACATGGGAAAACATGTTTATGCCATAAAACTCTACAGCCAAGGTAAAACAAAAAGGAAAAGATGTGCCGTAAATAACTAGATTGCAGTCAGCCACATTTGGGCCAATGAAGTAGATCACAAGATCACAAAAAAGGAGCAATATGGAACTGCTCTTACCATGAAATAATCAACATCCCTTCAGACTTTTGAACTTGTATTGACTAGTGATGACCACCCTAATCCAAAGACTTTCAAGGGGCACTGTCTTCACCTTTGCCCGCTGATGAGTCTAATTCGGGCTTCTTCATTGGGGTAGATTCTGTACTGTCCGAATTCACTGATGCTCGCTTGACACCTCTTCCTATCACACCTAGATGTGTGACCCCACCTGACCCATTTGTATGAGCCGTAGAAACAGTTGGAGAGTCGAAATTCCCACTGCTGCTGGCAATACCCATCTGCGAAGATCTCATCACTGTTGGAGTCGCACTCTTTTCACCGCTCATTTCCTTGGCAGGAACCATTTTCAGAGCTTCCAAGAAGATAGAGGTTGGGTTTAAGACAAGCTGTTGCAAGTCTTCAAGCTGCAATCAGAGAACCAAGATAAGTTCACTCAAATACACTCTAAATGACTATTCAAATAGAGATGTAATGATTTCTATTAAGAAGTTCAATCAGCATTGCTTGAGTTTACCTTCTTTTCCAGCTCACCAGAGAGTCCAGTAAGTGTCTCAATCTCAACTTCCTTATCCGAGACAGAAAGATCAGATAAGGGGCCACTGGAGGACTGGTTGATCTTCTGATCGCAGTCAGACAGAGACGATGTTGCTGCAGATCCTGACGAACTTTTTACTTCGTCCATGAGCCGCTGCAGCCGAACCTTGCAGACTGATATAGCCTTCTGGCAATATGGAATGGCTTCCTCAGCCTTTGAGCCAATCTCCAGACACAAACATATCCTAAAATTTCTAA
Organism: Tetracentron sinense; assembly: GCA_015143295.1. Lineage (NCBI taxonomy): Eukaryota > Viridiplantae > Streptophyta > Magnoliopsida > Trochodendrales > Trochodendraceae > Tetracentron > Tetracentron sinense. Next base: position 23,129,792 of record CM026574.1, read on the forward strand.
ATTTTCAGTTAAGGTTGTGATCAAGGAGAAAGCTGGACAAATATTAATACTTGACAGTATAATCCAAAACCCGGAATAAAAATGAAGTCCAATAACAATTCCAATCCTCACTAGAACTGTGAACCCAATGCAATAACTATCATCCAACATATGATATAATAAAAATCCCAAAAATGGATACAGTTCTGCTATATGACGACTGTCTGGTTCAACCAGGCGCTCCAAAATGGATAGTGCTTTCAAATAGTCGCTGAGAGAAGTCTCAATGTCCTCTGCATGATGCAAAATAAAATGAGTAAACACATTCATTCGGAACATAGACTTCCTAAAAATCATTATGGGACAAAACAATATTTCATAAATCTCAAGGAAAAAAAAAACCTCTTTCCAAAGCAACTTCCCCCAGAGCTGACAAGATATCCACTTTCTCTATTGTGTCACTTGATTGCTTTTCAACAATTGCTCTTGCAATATCTAGCATTTTCCATGCCAAATCCAGGTCAGAATCGTCTTCATCTGCTTCTGCTACGTCCTCATCTTCAGCTTCAGCTTCTTCATCGTCATCTTCCACCTGATCTGTCCCACTAGTACCTTTGATCACCCAAGATTTATTGTGATATATATATATATATATTAGCAACAGGAGAAAGTTCCTAACTGGGGAACACATCATTCATAAGAACCAAGAATCGTCCAGGTGCTGGTTTCTTAATTATAATAGATAAAGAGATCCTGAAAGGTTAAATGCCACTGACTAGTGCATTAGTAGGGTTGAATGCATGTTATAGAGATGGAGATGCTTCATAACTTCTTTTACTTTTATATCTACACACAAGCAGTAAGTCGCAATTCAGAAGATTAGATAGGCGGAAAAAGTAAATGTCATAATAGATTAAACTCACAAGTCATAATCTAGTCTTGCAATTTATTTTCAAAAGTCTGACCCACATTCTGATGCGTGCTGATTCCTGCAATCTAATGGCGTGCCAGTTATGACATTAACTCCAAGGATTGTAAGAATCCCCCACTCTAGAACACAATTATAAGACTTCTGTGATCTCGCCAATTATGACATTAACTCCCCAAGGATTGTAAGAAGCCCCAATTCTAGAACACAACTATAAGACTTCTGATCACATCCTTGTCATGTAATCTCCTCCTGCACTCGGTATTTACTCAAAATACAAGTTAATGCTCTCTCTCTTCATACAATCTTCCTCAAATCACAATTCCTCATATTCTTAGCCAGTTTGATGTCCTTAGAATCGTAATCCAAATAAGACATCTTCTCCATCCTCACTCCTGAAAGACTGAGACTACAAGAAGCCTTGCACAATCACATAATCCATTTCAGGCCACCATAAAATCCTAGAAATAAGTCAATATTTAACCCTTAGCATAAGGCGATCCCTCGGTTCTCGGTTAAACTCGGTGTTACAAACTGCTTGAGAGGCTTATGCTTTGTCCCAAAGCTCAACGAAAATGCCTCGAGCTATCTGAGGAATGTATTTCATAATTAACCAAAAAATAAGATTCTAGTCAACTGAGACCCAAAAGTCATTTTAATTTGTACTAAATTGCCTTTTAATTTATTTTAACTAACACTTCGTTTATTATATTTTAACAGATTTTGGGGTTTCACAACCCTTTTGAAGCTCTATTTCACATTAACAATTTCTCAAGTAGATGATGGAAGGATTTGGAATCATTTACGTGCAATCTAGTTTTTCGTATTTCATTTGAGAATATTTATTCGAAGATAACTCCGCCATATGAATGGATGTCCAAACATCATTTTTAAAATATATGTATATAAACTAAAAGTTAAACTGTAATTGCAACATTTTCCTGCCTTCTAAATTTTCTTTTTTCCACACGATGGATGACTCATTTATATACAGTTTTCAACATATTATAATATTTTATTACTTATATGAATATTTCAACAATTTTCTCTTTTTAATTAAAAAATGAGGGAGCGTGAGGTTTAAGGCGGAAGACTCGAAGCATACATGTCACGCCTCCAGATATTCTAACACTTTGCTTCACGCTTTCATGCCTCCAGAATTGCACAAGATCCATGATGGAGCACTTTAATTGCAACATATTGATTTATTAGGTACCGGGATAAATCATACACCTGCCTCTAGACACATTGATACAGACCAGTTGATGCTCTCTTCTATAACCAGAAAATTCCCCTTTGTGCATACTCAAGATTCTGCGTATCTGAGGCAAGAGCTTATGAACATGGCCTGACGAATGTATGATCAATCAATTGAAAACACATAAGTTGATAAAAAGTTAAACATGCAGAATTGACAGAATAGATTTAAAATATGTGATATATTTGTACACTCCATAGTTGCATGCATGACCGTGGAAATAAAAATCGCCAAAACCGACATAAAACAGGCGATACGTATAGGTTTTGGTAACCATTGGATGATATTTATACTGATACAAAACGGACAATACATATCGTTTATTAATTATTTATGTTTTATTCATTGCAATGTTTTAAAACGTGAAGGCGTGAGACGAGGCGTTAGGACCTCAAGATGCGTGAGGCGTGAAGCGTAAGCCTCACAAGAAAGCTTCATGTTCTCTCATTTTAACAAATAAATAAAATATAAGAAAGATTGCAAAAAGCTTCAAAAAGTTAATGAAAAATTATAGTGTATACATATATATATATATATATATATATATATAGAGAGAGAGAGAGAGAGAGAGAGATACATTTATATGTATATATATAGTTGTATTTGTGTACATTGTTTGTGTTCGTGTGGATGCACGCATACACATATGAAATACTATACATATTAGTTGAAACAAAAATTTAAAAAAAAAACACATTTAAGTCTCAGGTGTGGCTAAAAACCTAATTTTAGTTAATGTTTGAGATGTTTGTCATAAACACCCAATGAGGCTCGAATGAGCCGTGTGCCTCATGTGAGCCTCGTGGGGTTTAAGCCTCAAGGCGTTTTGTTTAAGCCTCGCCCCGAGGCAAGTCTCGAGGCGTAAGCCTCACACGCTTTTTAAAACACTATTTTGTTGTGCAATTAATTGTGTTTGTTACTTTGTCTTTGAGTCGCTTCCCATGACTTTATTGTTAATTTGTTATTGGTTATTTGATAATTTAATTGGCTACTTTACATTTCTACAATTTTATTTAGTCTTAGCTTATTAATTTTGTCCATATATACTTATTATATTTGGTAAATTTGGTTTCTATAACTCATTTGATTTTTTAACAATTTAGTTTTTTTATTTATTTAAAGAAAAAATTATATGTACTGTCCGAAACCAATCCGTATTGGTTTCGGTTGGGAACGATAACTCCCCCAAAATTACATTTTTAATTCTTGTGCATGACTACAACCACTAGTTTATCAATGTATCCATGTATCTAACTAAACTGATTAGACTACAAGAATTGTAAATCGCAACAAAACAAATGAGTCATGGATGAATGCTTGAAGCACATATACTAATTACTAACCATCGGGTGATTCTCCCTCATTTTGTATCAAATCCACATCTTGCTTAGCATCAATAGCCACAGAAGTGGTGGAGCATTCACTACTTTTGGTATTCTTAACAATTCCATCTTTATCAGAAGTATGTTGGCAATCAGCCTCCTTCCTGGGCATAGTACCCAATGGATCAGCTTCTTCTTGAGCTTTGTACAGCAAAGCACAGCCATATTTATAGTATGCACTGGCACATTCAGGAGCAAGTTCACCATAGTGTGTAACCCTGAGCAAAGATAGAAGTAGTAAGGGTTATAACCTACAGTACATTGCTTTTGCATGGAGAAAAACACGTATAAAATAGAAAAAACCAATTCATGAAAGCAAACACAATCATAGCAGTCATCATAACGCTCAATAGCAATCGAATTATAAGGTAAGGTTGTCATGTGCATTATTTTCATTATTTAAACCCTTCAGGCCAAAAGGACTGCTCATGAATCATGATGTGATATGTTTCATATTATAGAAGCCAAGTTTTGCAGTCTATCTCAGGGGACATATCCATGTTCTAGCTTAAACCCGTGATTTATAATAACACATTAGAATAAAAGGTTTACGAGAGAGAGAGAGAGAGAGAGAGATTTCAATCCAATATTTTCAACCAGCTTAGGGCCTTATACATCAACTTTGATCAGTTCCGAAAGAGAAAACCCTGTACTGTAGTGTATGTAAGTATTGCATCTTGTCTCAGAACAAAATACTTGACAACTACAAATATCAAATGTACTCAAAGAGACTCAAGAATATATAAACTAAACAGAAATGTTAAATATGAGCTAAGAATTTCAATAAACATTTCTTCAACCAAAGAAAGGAACCAAGAAACGAAATACAAAGTTAATAAATAAAGAATTAAAAAAAGAGAGTGAAGGAATGAACATTTGATGCAGCTGCAAAATCTAGAGAAAAACCAGCAAGCTTTGAAATCTTACATCGCAGTGACAATGAGCTTGCTGGAGATGAAACTCCAACCATGAGATGCTGGTAGTGGTACAAAGATGGAATAAATCTAGGACAACGAATACGAATAAGGGGTACCGTTAGATGGCTGAAACATGCTTTATTTTGGCCTTTAAGACAAAGTATCCTTACATCCATATTAGGCTTCTAGGCTTTGGATTTTGTCAATTAAATGTTAGTTTAGGATGTTTTTGGTGGAATTTTTAGTGGATCCAAGTATTCAGTAGTGAGCGGTGAGCCACTAAAGAGGATGGGTGTTTTTAGCATGTGTTGAGTATCTAATAGAGACAAGGGCCTTAATGCATAAGTTTCCTCCAGGATTTATAAGTACAATTTTACTCCATGGGCTGTATCATTTTTTGGTAAAGAGGAACATATAAAATATGGTAGGTTTTCCATATCTACAACTTGAATTATTATTTCTTTTCACTGAATATAATCAAAAGTTTTCTTCTTAACTTGTTCTTCTAGAGGAGCTTTGTTGGAGGCACTTGATGGCTTTTCAGATTGATTACTTGTTGTACTATCCTTATTTTTTTAAATCAATAATTAGGGTAATTTCACAACCTATAATGTATCAAGTGGTATCAAAGTAGGACAGAGACAAAAAGAACGTGCTTCAATCTTGTAACAAATCATGGCAGTCCAGTTCTGAACAATATGCACAATTTTGGAAAAAAACGTTCACATTGTGATTTGTGGCAATAGCAATGAGAATTATATTTCTCAAGAGAGGATGAAAATTAATAGTCGATGAGGCGCTAACTAGTAGCCAAACTAAAGATAATAAGTTTTTCATTGGATATTTTACTGGGAAGGCGTGAGATGAGATTTGTGTGTTATCAGTCCGACTGAACAGTGTCCCATTGTCTACGAAAGATTGCAACTAGATAAAAGAGGATATGGATATAACCCTGAGAAGTATATTCATAAGTTCTCAAAAGGATAAACGAAGAAGCAATCTAGCAGAAAGGCATCCAGAGAATATTCTTGGCACCAAGGAAATAGTAGAAAAGGAGTCCCAATAAACTGACTCATTTCTTAATTGAAGAAGTCCCAAGAAATTGATTCATTTCTTGGTTTCGAATAAAATGAAAAGCACAAGGATAAGATAGTGTACTAGATAGTGTACTAACTACTAATGGAGGTTAGTGAACAAATATTGATAGCTCCAATTAAGTTAGACAAAATTTGTCAAAAGGTGTGATTTTAACACCACATGGTTCGCAACATTAATTACACTCGTGAACAATTGAAGGTTGTCGACTTAATGGGGGGCTGACTCAAATTCTTCAACCATGTGCTAGTGCTAGCATGGACCGATGGTTTCAAGAATACTAATGTAGGAAAATCCTACAGTATGAAGGGTAAAAATAAAAATCTTCAATCACCATCGAAGTCTAAGTTTCTTAGAGCAAACTTTAAAAGAAAACCTCTTGCAAGGTGATAATCCAAGCAACCCAAAAGTTCACAAAGGAACTCAAAGAAAAACCAAATGTCAATCCTCATTCACTAATTCAAAAGTTTTTTTTTAACAATGCTCATATAGCAACTATTTATAAATAAAAAAAAACCTTAAAAACTAATTTAGAAACTAAGCAACTAACCTAAACCCTACATCTAAAACAACTTAAAGCAGAATTTTAAAATACCAATATCCCTAATTTTCGTCATTAATTTTTCAGCCAAAATTAAAACTCAAATTTTTTTTTCATCGGTTAAAAATTAAAACACAATTTTGAAATACTAAATATTAAAATCTAGAAAATCTTCATAAAATAGTTGTTGTAGAATGCAGATCTCAAAAATTCCTTTCCAACGCATCTAACGGATTCTCGATCCAATATTTAAGCATAAAGTTATGAATTTATGAACATTTATTATCAATTTGTGGAATTTGAAAAACAACGATCTCTCTTCCTGGAATCTGTTCATCGTGCCTTTATTTGAATTTTATGTCCCACTCCCGCATCATTCTTCCCTGGTTGAAAAAAACGCGGCCTCGAGTTTGTATCTTAGTTTTCTTCGGAATGACCTTTTTCATTAGTAGTTGGTGATGCAAACCAACAATTTGAAAGAGATATGACGACGTGCTGGCCAACTGAACACTTCTTTATTCTAAACCACAACTTCATTATTGTTCTTAACTTCGGATTCACATCGGGTTTCTCAAGTTCTTCATAAATCTTGGCTGCATGCTTCTCAACAAAATCTTTAATCCATTTTTCTATCATCATGGCGAATCAACTTGTCTAACAATCATATCACGCCAGGGAAGACATCACTCTGATACTAACTGATGTAGGACAATCGTATAGTATGGAGGGTAAAAATATAAAATCTTCAATCATCGTCAAAATCTAAGTTTCTTGGAGCAAGCTTAGAAAAAACCATCTTGCAAGGTACCAATCCAAGTAACCCAAAAGTTCACAAAGGAACTCAGAGAAAAGCCAAAGGTCAATTCTCATTCAATAATTCAAAAGTTTTTTTAACAATGCTCTTATAGCAACTATTTATAATAAAAAGAAACCCTAAAAACTAATTTAGAAGCTATGCAACTAATCTAAACCCTACATCTAAAACACCTTAAAGCAGAATTTTAAATACCCAATATATCCCTAATTTCGTCATTAATTTTTTAGCCAAAATTAAAACTCAATTTTGACATTCTAAATACTAAAATCTTGAAAATCTTTGTGAAATAGTTGTTGTAGATCTCAAAAATTCATTTTCATCCCATTTGACGGATTCTCGATCCGATATTTAAGCATTTATGAATTTTTGAACATTTATAGTCAATTTGTGAAATTTGAAAAACAATGATCTCTCTTCTTAGCATCCGTTCGTCGTGCCTTTATTTGAATTTTATCTTCCGCATCAAATACATCATCAAGAACTATATTGGCAAAGATTGAGCACTCTTCATTACATGGGAATCTAGATGCTAAAGGTGACATTATGGTACAAATTTGGTGTACCACATCAACTCTCGCTAAATTTCAAAGCACATTAAAGTGTGTTTTGAGGGATAATCGCTCATACAGTCATACAAAAACTCAGTAGTCAAATTTTCTCCAATGCGGGAAGCCTAATACAATCAACCATGGAGAGAGGCAAGCTTTTGCTGGTATTGTTTTTGGTGATCTTTGGCTCACTGGAAACATTTCTAGACTTAACATGTCTATTTCTAACATTTTGGAGATCAACCTTGGAGAGATTTTGCCGTTTGGGCCTTTAAAGTGGTCTAAATGTCAATAATGATGAAAATTAGGGTTCAATACATTATTAGGATATTTTATTATTTAGTAACAAGTTTTTTCTTGTCAGACAAGATAGTGGCATTTGAGTTAAAAGTGGATTGTAAGTTAATTGAGATTAACTAAGAATTATTATAGTAAGTCAAAAGGGTTAGTAGGTTGTTTTTTTAGTTCAGTTAGTATTAGTTATAGGTTTTTATTAGTTGGAGGTGAATAAAAAAAAAGTCAGCATTGGAAGCCTATATAAAGGATGGACTTCTGCAATCAGTTCTAGTTCTATAATTTTATGAACTTCAGACTTTATACTCCATTTTATGTGTGTGAGCTTTGAAGCAGCAACTATATAATACTGCTTCAAGCTTTAAACCAGTGAGCTTTGTTGCTCTTGTATTGCATTGATAGTTCTGATATTCGTCTGTAGCTACATTTGGTGGAGTCTGTGATCAGTTTTAGCAAATTTTCAACCTACAATTATTTCTTCCTACGCTTCGGGCCGCCTCTACAGCCTAGCAGCCTTTGACAGAAATGTATATACAAACAGATTTTATGAAGATAAACTATGAAATTCAGAAAGCAAAGAGACATTTCACTTACTCAAACTTAACAAGGCAAATAAGACTAAATATCAGTATATAAGGGAGATCATCGCTTCTATATATAGACTAAGCTCAAGAACACAACCATGGATCAAATTTCAGTTTTCACGGACAAAAACCACAAATTTAAGCACCAATGAACAGTAGAAATCAAAGAACAAAACACAGTACGAAGTACGAACTACAAATAAAAAATAGAAACTACAAAGAAGAAATTATGTCTTGAACAAAAACTAATTGAATCAAAGAAACTCAATAAGGCAAAACAAAACCTAATCTCAAGGGCACGGCTGAAGCATTCAGTGGCCTCTGTGAAATCACTGTCTTTGATGGCCATTGATCCTCTCTCCATCAACTCGGCAGCATTCTGTAGGGTTTTCTCTGGATTTTCGTCTCCCGGAGGAGAAGAAGTTCCCTCATTATAACAAGAAGGCTCTGTGGCTCCCTGACCGTTCGTAGCTACGGTTTCTTCGACATTCGCAGCTAGGGTTTCGTCGACCTTCGTAGCTAGCGTCTCTGGTTCCTTAGCTAGGGTTTCTGATGATGTGGTTCCCTCGGAGGAAGCCATGGCTTGTCTAGAAACTAAAACCCTCTGAAACTCTTCATTTTCTGCAAACTTTCTGCACTTAAAAAACCCTATATGGCGGAAACCAATAAAAATAGACCTGAGTTTCACCTAAAATTACGAAACTCTCTCCTTCTGTGGAAATGGAATAAACGGAAGGGTTTTGCATATCTGTTGCTAGGTTTATCCTAGTTTGCAAATAGACTGTGGTCTGTATTATAGATTTGCAAATTAACTCGCCATTGTTCAACTCTTAGACAAAGAAATTCATTTCCCCCCTTCCGTTGAATTGCATTAAAAAAATGTTTTGAAAGTGATTATAATACCCTTGTGACATTGAGGGGACTGTAATACTCTTGTGATACATGTCTCCTTTTTACTCCCTTTAATTGTAGGTAAAATTCAATAAATCTTAGGATTAAAACATCTAACTTTGATTTTTAGATGAAAAAAATTAATCACATGCGTTAAAACTTATCAACCATAATTCAAGGGCAATTAAAGGAGTCTCCCCTTTCAACTCCCTTTAATTGTGGTTAATATTAACTAACTTTTAAGGTTAAAACATCTAACCTTGGTTTTAAAAAATCTCAGTGGTTAAAACTTGTCAACCATAGTTCAAGGGAAATTAAAGGGGTGTTCCATTTTCAATCCCATTAACTGTGGTTAAGATTTACTAACCAATATGGTTAAAGCATCTTACCTTAGTTTTAGAAAAAAATAACCGCACCTATTAAAACTTATTAACCATAATTCACGGGCTAATAAAGGGGTGTCCTCTTTTAACTCCCTTTAATTGTGTTTAATATTCACTAACCCTTAGGGTTAAAGCATCTAACCTTGGTTTATAAATTTTTTTTTAAAAATAACGCAAGTGTTAAAAACTTGTTAATCATAGCTCAAGGGAAGTTGGAGGAGTGTCCTATTTTAACTCCCTTTAACCGTGGTTAAGATTCACTAATTATTATGCTTAAAGCATCTAACATTGGTTTTTAGAAAAAAAAAAGAAAAAAAAAATTAACCATAGGAGTTAAAACTTATTAATCATAGTTCAAGGACAACTAAAGGGGTGTCCCCTTTTAACTCCACTTTAATTGTGGTCAATATCCACTAACTTTTAGGGTTAAAGCATCTAATTTTGGTTTTTAGAGAATTAAAAAAAAAAAAAATTGATCATAGGGGTTAAAACTGGTTAACTATAGTTCAAGACAGTTAAAGGAGCATTGCGAGGTTATGAAATATCTTAAGGCATAATAGTCACTGTACCCAACGGTTTAAGCAAAGTTGAATGGAAGTAAGGGTTGAGGTTCTTTTGTCTAACTTTTGATAAATGATGAATTAGTTTACAAATCTATTTTACGTAATAGTGTATTTGCAAATCATGACAAAACCTAACAGTTGATATGCAAAAGCCCCTAAATGGAATAAACAAATGATCCAGCAGTCCCGAGTGTACCCAATTACAGTAGGACAAGAGATTGGAGGCGGCTACTTATTGATGTCTTCACTTATTTAGTATTAAGAGAAATGCTAGCCCTAATCTCAGTCAAACTCTATTCTCAGTCTCCACCAACCACTTGTCAATTCTTGATGAGAGAGAGTGCTTTGACCACCATAACTGATTTGAAAATGGATAAGTGATTGGTGGAGGCTGAGAGTAGAGTTTGATCGAGAGTAGGGAAAGCACGCCTCTAGTATTAATCATCAATTTTTTTTCCTAATTACCCCCCTCAAGTTTAGGATTGTTTTCCAAATATTTAAGTTTTTAAAACTCTTCCCTCAAGATGTTTACCACTTACGGGCATTTTTCATAATTCAACATTTATAAAAGTTTTAAATACCTCTCCACTACCACCAATACTTACAAAAGTTTATTTTAGTTTTTCTTAAGCAGAGGAAAATAGGGATTTGCGTACTAGCATGAGATAAGAGAAGTTGCTTACCCCCCTCATCTTCCCTTCTCACGGAGCCCCTCATTTTTTTTGTGAAAATATACTTTTGATTATTCATGATTTACATTACCCTAACCTAAAAAAGATATCTTAATTTGATTTATTTTTCACCTTCATTATTCTTATACCTTTTCATAATACAAAATAATGGTTAATTGGTATTTTAGGATATACTTAATAGGAGTGTTCTTAAAAAAAGATGAAAAAATCACAAAATTTTGAATTTTAATAGAGTTTTTGCGTGCAGGATCGATATTGGTTGATACTGTTGTATTGTCCAGGTCGATATTTGTCGATACAAGTTGATACTGGTCGATACACCTAGTCGATACATGTTGATACTATTGTTCATACATGTATCAACATATTGTCTTCATCCTTGAAACACAACTAGTATTGACTCAGCTTTTTGAGTATCAACCATACACCGTAAATCATTAAAGAAAATTATAAAATTATATAAGATGAAATTTAAGGTTTAAAATCATAAATTATTATAAAAAAATTTTCTTTTATTCATCATACATGCAATGATTTTAGCTAATTCCATTTTGAAAAGCACACAGAAAACCCGATAATGAGGTTTTTCTTTATTAAGGTCGTTCTTTCATGGTCGTGGTTGTTAGTCGCTCTAATACTTGATCTTATCGGAACGAACCTCTCTTGTTTGTGTGTGAGTATCAACCCAATGAGTTTTGCACATGCATAAACTCTCTATAACCTATTTCTACACACATGGATAGAAAGCTCTTTTGTCAAAAATTGGGTGGGAAAACAAATGTCTTTTTTTGTTAAATTGTTTAGATAAAATGGTCCAAAAAGGAAAAGTTTGCATGTGCGTTGGAGCATTAAGAGAAATTTTTTTTAAACTCGAGTATGTGGAAAACAACCCCAAATTTGAGGGGTAATCAAGAAAAACCTTCATCAATCAACATCATATACAACAAAATTAGGGGATAGTCTTACTAAATAACTTTATTTTATTTTTGAGTTTAAATATGAGTCGAAATTGTCCATTCAAAGCAAAGCTTGGTCGTGTTGGCAACATGCGGAACAATTCACAACGAAAAACAAAATGTAAAAATAAGAACACAAGATTTACGTGGTTCAGGCAATGATGTCTAGTACACGGATCCACACACCAGTTTCACTATGTTCAAAGGCAAAACCAAACAAAGCAATTACAAAGTTATCTCTCTCGATCTTTGAAAACTTTCTAAGTGATAGGAGTGATAGCAAACCCAAAAGTCAAACTATATTATATAATAGGATTTAAACAAATAGGAAACCCTAAGTTACTACAATGATCCTACGGCACTCGCTCGAGCCAACCCATTCTCGCTGGAGCAAATTAATTTTTTATTCATTTTTAATATCGGCATACATCAATAGAGTCAGTACGGTCAGTAGTTAGCTGTGGGCATTGAGGCTCTCGCAACCCTTACCCCAAGGGGATTAGATCCCAGACCTTTCCATGGAATGTGTACCATGGAAGGCTACACTCCTACCACTCACACAAGAGGTGGGGGTCTTGTTGGACCAAGTTAACTAAAGGTTTTGCCTCAATTGCTTAGACAAATTACAATAACACATTCACTCAAGCAAAATACTCTCGCTTGAGCCAATTATCTTGCTTGAGCTAACCCTAGGTTGGGTCTAGTGCAATCAGGCTCCATGCATAATAGGTTGCGGTTGTGTAACCAATGGAAAGAGACCTTCAATTCTGTAACATGATTTTCTTATAGAGGCGTGCTAGCCCTACTTTCAATCAAAAATCCATACATGTTAAAGACGTGTAAATTTTTGGTTGAAAGTAAAAACAAATGCCTAAAATAGGGTAGCATGCCTTTTCTTATAAGAGTTTAAACGACGTGTGAGGGAGCTATCTTACTATTATAAATTTAGGGACAATCTTGTAATTATCGAGATAACATTTTGCAAAACTGTAACTACCTCTCCATAATTACAATATTTGAACCATCTACACATTAAAAAAAGTGGCTCCTCTCACATGAGATTTTCGCCTTATATTTAAACTCTTCTTATAATATAAAGTATTTATTAATTTACAATAGAAAAAGAGGCTCTCTTTTTTTGTGTGTGTGAACTGATCATTTGTATTTCAACCAAAAAAAAAAAAAACTGATCATTTATAATAAGAAACTATCAACAGACTTAAGAATAAATATAAAATACTTATTTTATTTAGTTTATGCAATAATTTTTCTTCTAATTCTTTTTAAGGAATAACCCTACAATAAAACATATAATTTCATTTTGTTTTATATTCATGCTAATCCAATCATATTTTTCAAAATCAGTCTAATAAATGACGAATTAACTTTTAGCTCTCTCAGTTTTATAGTATTTTTTTTAATCTCATCATATTAATAATTTAATTGTAACATATAGAGAATGAAATTGTATAACATATTAATCTAGCCATTTATACTTTCATGGCTCAAAAAAATTATCCATACTCCTATTCATGAAGTAGCAAGTGGATTTGTTTTAAGCTGGCACTTGTAAAATTTGTTAAAGCAATTTTTTTTCAAAGTTAATAATTTTACAAGTTACAAAAGTAACTTGGTTAATGTAATGACACATGTCTCAAAGTGAGAAAGCCTGAGAGTATAACTAGCACCCCCCTTAATCTAATGTCTAATAAAATGTCTTATTTTATATTCATATCCAATGTTTAAACATGAGATGTCTCCAAAACATAGTCCAATTGATTTAAGGGAAAAACTCTTCAAATTTTCAAATTTTAAGGAGATCCATATCATTGAGAGGTAGGTAAATTGTAACCCCACTCCCAATTGTATGTAAACTTGAGTTGAAGGAAGATTAGCACCCAACTGTCAAAGCGTGGTTTCAACTTTCTAGGAGGGCTGGCTGGTAGGTGTTGCATATATGTGGTATTTGTTCTGGAGGGCTGCTAGCTGCAAACTTCCAAACTTTCATTATAGTTGCAGTATGCGTGGTTACTTTTCTATGTTTATCTTTAGAATTGTTTGAGACTATAAGGGCATGTTTGGCATCGTTCCGGATCAAAAAGAATTCTGTTCCAGTTTGATTTTTTGGAATGGTTCTGTTTTTAGAACCCGTTTGGATGCAGTCAACAGAATCTGTTCTGAGGAACATAAACGATAAAATCTCGTTTGGATGAAGAAAAAAACAAGATCACTTATATATACTATAAATTGAAGAAAAAATAGACAAATAATCATATACTCTCATAAAAACCTACTCTTACTTTTTTTATATAACATAACATAAAAATTTGGAGGGGTTTTTCCCAGATTGCCCTTTTAGTATGAGGTTCTTCCCCAAATAACCAGGTTTTGAAAACCCTTCTCTAAATGCCCTTATCATCCATTTTCCATAATTCAGTATTTATGAAAAGTCTTAAATACCCCTCCATTAATTTTGAAAGAAAAAGAAGAAGAAGAAGAGGGATTTAGGTTCATGGATGAGAGATCTTCGTTCCCACCCCATTTCCGGCGAGAGTTCTTCGTTCCCACCCCATTTTCGGTGAGAGTTCTTCATTCCAAGAAGAAGAAGAAGAAGAAGATACGTATGTGGATGAGATGAATGAAGCTGATCACCCACTCTCCTCATCTTCCAAATACTTCTCTACTACCATCTGTACTGATTTTGAAAAAAGAATAATAAAAAAAAAATGAAAAAATCGCAAAAATCTGAGTTTCCCGAAGTTTTTTGCGCGCATGGTCGATACAGTGTATCGACCTCGTGCATTTTATGCATCGACCCCGTGCAAAATGCATCAACTGCGGACAAAATGCACTAGGTTGATGCAATGCATCGACCTCGTGCATTTTATGCATCAACCTCCTGCAAAATGCATCCACCGCGTACAAAATGCACTAGGTTGATGCAATGCATCGACCTCGTGCATTTTATGCATCGACCCCGTGCAAAATGCATCAACCGCGTACAAAATGCACTAGGTTGATGCAATGCATTGACTTCGTGCATTTTATGCATCGACCCTGTGTAAAATGCATCGACCGCGTATAAAATGCACTAGGTTGATATAATGCATCGACCTCGTGCATTTTATGCATCGACCTCCTGCAAAATGCATCAACCGCGTACAAAATGCACTAGGTTATGCAATGCATCGACCTCGTGCATTTTATGCATCGACCCCGTGCAAAATGCATCGACCGCGTACAAAATGCACTAGGTCGATACAGTGCATCGACCTCGTGCAAAATACATTGACCGTCGTCTTTAAGTTTGGAAACATGACTGTAAATCATAGAAAATGAAAAAAACACATGTAAACACATATATAACATGAAATTTAAGGTTTTAAACCATAAATACAATGATTATAAACATTTTTCCATGAATTAATCATACATGCAATGATTTTTTTGAATTCATTTTTTTTAAAACACAAGAAACTCGAAAATGAGGGTTGTTATTCGGTTAATGACGTCTTTTCATGAAAAAAAACATGGAAAGAACGCTCTTGGAACAAAGATCTCTCGCCGGAAAATGGGGTGGGAACGAAGTTCTCTCGTCGGAAATAGGGTGGGGACGAAGAACTCGTCAGAAATGAGGTAGGGATACCCAAAGTCTTTTTTCAAATGATTGGGATAAATGAGAAAAATTCGCATGTGCGAATAGATACATATGTGTGTGGGGGCATTTAGAGAATGGTTTTTAAAACCTGATTATTTGGGGAAGAACCCCATACTAAAGGGGCAATTTGGGAAAAACCCCTAATTTGGAATCATCCATTTATGATTGTGAGCCCCACACACGAGAAGCCATTTTTTTAAATCCAAAAATATCAATTATAACAGTGTAAACCCAACTTCCACACTCACTAAAACATGAGCAACAGATCAAACATAAACTTCGTTCAGGACCTCAATCTGGGTTTGAACCGTACAACCATCTAAAATCTCTTCTAACTCATCCCCAAGCTAATCTTCTTCACCATAGCCCACATTCCAATAGCTGCATACAGATAAGAACACGAACACGACACATAAACCCAACGGATTAGAATCTGAAAATAGGAGCTCATTCACCATTTTTTCTGCTATCCTAATCGTTTGTGAATCATCCAAGTACCCAATAGATCGAGCTTCCCAAACACAACCAACCCAATAGAGCTCCCCAACACAAGCACCAGCCTCCATTGGCATATTAAACATGAATGATACCATTCCATAACATTCCTAGCCATCAATTAGAAATAAACCCCCAAAATACGTGCATAAAGCTCATCTGTTGGAGAAACCCACCCAAAAAATTGATTGATCACACAGAAGAGGAACCCAAAAAGAAAAACAAAATCATTTGCAGAACTGGAAGAGGAACCCCTAAAAAAATCGATCAAAAATCTGAACACATTACCGGCGTTCCAGTCGACGACGGTATCGGCGTGCCTCGTCATCGCCCTCCGGAGACGTTACTGGTGTTCCAGTCGTCGTCGGCGTCTAGTCGTCTTCTTCAAGTTTTCTTGCTCGAAACTATCCCACTTTCACCCACAGCTTCTGTTCTCTCACTAACAATAGAAGAGGGGAAGCTTTTTAAATTTTATCGGGAACATTCACGAAACGAGTTTCGGCCAACGATCGTTCCGTTCCTAGAAGCTATATTTTTTCGTTCCGAAAAATTCACTCCATTTCATTCCGTTTAAAGGCTCAATCAGAAAAACACCATATACCAAACGCGTTCCGCTTGCGTTTTGTGAAACGGAACGATAAATCGTTCCATGAGAACGATACCAAACACCCCCTAACTTTCTCATTTGAAAAATAAAATGATTTTCTTGACTTATAGAAGTAGTAGCAACGACAGTTATTACACATTACACACAGTAGAATATATGAAAATTTTGGTACGTGAAACCCCAAAGGGGTGGACCAGTGGTTCCTGGGCCTTTCCCCAAATGGGAGGTCCTTGGTTCCATTTCTCACTCCTCTTTTGGGGCTAGTCCCGCACGGGTTTACCCGTACTTACCTGGTGCGACGGATTGCAAGCTCACGTCGCACCCTCAGGGATTAGTCCTGACAGGACAACCCTGAGTTCCAAAAAAATAATAATTTGTATTTGCATAAGGGGATAGCACCACTCTTTATACTAACATAAGAAACACACGCAATACATTTGTTAAAATAATAATGGTCTTTTGAAGCTAGGTTACAAAGATCCAATAGGATGTTAGACAAATCAAAAAAGTGTTAAATTGCACGCTTTCAAAAAAAAATAAAATGTCACACCAACATTTTTATTATTTAAAAACATTATATTTGATTCTTTTTTCTGATCCGTCAGCATCCTTCGACTTTTTGCCGCATTGGATTACAAAGACCATTGCCTAATCCAATTCCTAAACGCCAGGAGGGGTATTAGGCATATAACTCCTTTTTTTGTAAACGATCTCGAAAATAGATTAGAAGGAACCACCCAGATTACAAAACAGAGACCCCAAGGGCCTTGGAACAGGAAAGTTTCCAACAAAATTACATGGAGGAACTGAAATATTTCTAATGCTCACTATCAGAGCTTTCTGAGCTTCTAAGTGAGCTTTACAAATGATGGAACGAGGAATAAATTCAAAAATGACCTCCCCACACCTTGACGCCAACCTCCTAATATCCTCCATTAAGATTTGTAAATCCCAATGCGGACAAGGGGTGGTACCTTTCAAACAGTCCACTACCTCTTTTGAATCAGATTCAAGAATCACCTGGCGCCACCCATGTGCTATAACTGAAAGGAGCCCCAGCCGAATTGCAGTCCCTTCGGCCACCTGACTATTACCTCCACTTAGAGGTTTACTCAATCTCCAAAAAACCTCTACCAAGTAGTTGGAAGCCACGACACCTACCCCAGCCGCCACACCATTGACCAAAGCTGATCCATCAACATTCAGTTTAATCCACCCAAGAGCTGGAGCTGTCCACGTCATCCTCCTACTCCCATTTCGTACAAGGCGTCTAACACTCGAAGCTTCCACCTCTGCTATGAAACTCTCTATCTTACCAATTGTCTCCACTGGGTCAGCTTGACTCGCATTGAAGACCACTGCATTCCGAAGCCTCTAAATAAACCATAGTGTAGATACAATACGGATTGTAATACTGCGATCACTTCCAATCCATTGAGGGTGGGTAATCCACTGGTCCAGCCACTGGACAAAAGAAAAACCACTATTGTCTATGGTCCTAACAGGGAGACCTATTCCAAACTAAATACTTCTGACGCACGGGCATTGTAAAAATTGTTGACAAATGCCAAACATACTCAAAATTAAGACAAATGACTTTGAGTCAACTCACTCGTAGCTACAAGTAAAATAATTTATTTTATTATCTTAAAAGTTTTACTCTTCTTTCTTTACTATTATAATGCGAGAGCCTTGCGTAGATGAATTCTCTGAAATTCCCAAACTACCCTTATATAAAAACAAAACATTGATTTAATGTTTTACTTTTAATTCCCAAGCTACCCCTTGCCTTTGATTTAATGTTTTACTTTAATTCTCAAATTACCCCCGTTTATCTATCTATTTAGAATCACAGCAAATTACGATTGAACTCTTGGAGAGTTCAATCACACCTGCGGGTTAACACGTGTCCCTTTTAACTCTTATTAACTGTGGTTAACTCCTTCCCCTCGCGCTCACGTGTATCGCACGTGCCACTAGCGAGTTCAATCGCACCCGTAAGTTAACACGTGTCTCTTTTAACTCCTATTAACTGTGGTTAACTCCTTCCCCCGCACTCACGTGCATCACACGTGCCACCCGCTAGTTAAATATAAAGAGAGAGCTCTGCTTGACCGTTTGAGCGAAGCTTCCGTTTTTTACACTATCACGGTGATAATATTGTAATTATGCTGTGTTGTAAAATTGCTATAATTTTTTTTTTTTTTTAGTAATTACAAAGGTGTCACAACCATAGTCTGAAAACGGAAGCACGGTTTATGTGAGGCAGAGCTCCAACTCAGAATTAATTTCAAAGTGTTATCAGCTAAAACTGGGGAGGGACTGGAGTGTGAGAGTAAGATTACCATTCTTAAAATTAAAAAAAAATGTTTGGGTATTTTTAAATTTTTTTTCCGCTGTATTCCCTACTGAAAATCGCCACATGATGGCACGTGTAGCTTTCAATCCTGTTGGTCTTCACAGATTCCGACCATCCTTTCAACCTTCTCAGGCTCTGCAATTTTCGAGAACCTCTCTCCGATCTCAGAACAGAACTCGTAGCTTTCGAACCCCTAACCCTGTCGATTCCTCCACAACGGTTAGTCTCTTAATCTTTCACTTTTATTGCAACTGTTTGCTATAGCTTCTTGTATTGTTGAGACTAGATCAAATGCGAGAGTACATCAATACCCATCTATTTTTTTGTTAATTTAGATCGATAAAGCACCAATTTGATTCGTTCTGAATGTTCGAAAGTAACTGGTCTGCTTTGGGTACTTTGATTAGCCTGTTCCTTGAATTTTAGAACAATTTTTTTTTTTTTTGGGGTGTTTTCAGTAATTCAATTACAGTTTGAACCTTTCTAGGAGTTGGGTGTTAAAGGAATCTGCTGTTAATGTGTGTTTCCTGGTTTGACTATATGATTTGGTTCTTTTCTTGATTTGGGTGCTATGCATTCAAAAGCAGCTTTAGGTTAAACAGTTTTTTTTTAAAAAAATTATTTAGAGATTTAGATTAGATTTTAGATTTTCTTACGTTTTACTGCTTTTGGAAATCAGCAGGATATGTGCAATTTAAATCATCAATTCAGCTTGTTCATGTTTGTCTGAAGACATAAACAAGTCATTTTTCTCTCTACTATTTGTTCAACATGGGTAGGAATTTAGCATTACTTATAATTTGGCAGGAGCATTTTTTTAATTGAAGTTCTGGATTGGATAAATGGAGCCAATAGATGATCACACTGATATAATTTTATATTTAAAGAGGGATGTAGCAAGTGTCAATTTATTCGAGCATGGAAAAAGTTTTGGTGTATATAAGAAAGAAACTCAAATAAGACGCAATTACATGAAATTTATTGGATTGTTTGCTACATTTTAAAGGAGATTTTTATGTAAGCTTTGAATTTTTAAACTTGTTGATGGAGAAGATACTATCAAACTATCTTATAAAGTTAAACGGGCCTTTCATGTCAAGTTAGAAGCTGGTAAAACTTGTACATGGGTCTGTAGCTGCTTCTATTTTTGTGAATTTATGTAGTTCATAGCCAGTTGTATCTACTAAATCTTAGTTTAATATTCAACTATGGAACCAAGTCTAGAATTATTAAGTATATAGAAACATCTGATGTATGCTTTTTTTTCTTCTCAATTTTGACGGTGACGTATTAATTTCCTACTATTATAGCCCCAGAGCAGGATCACAGTGACCATGCATATTTCAATCTGCTCTTCATTACATGTTGCTCTCTGTTTACACGGTGCATCTTCTTCATTCTTTTCCTTCAAGTTCAGGGCATTGTTCTCCATTCACAATTTCATATCTCTCTGGATTGCTCAGATTAGAAAATTCTACTTTATGTCTATATTCTTTTCTCTGTCCCTGTGTGTGTTAGAAAAATAAATTAAGATGAACAATGGCATCTTTCCAACCAATTTTTCTGCCTTTTAATTAATCACTAAATGTTTCAACTTCATTATTTGCGTAAGTCGAGCACATTGTGGGTCCAAATCACAAACAGAAGCAAGTAGGCTTGTTGTTTTATGTGTCCTTTGTACAGCTAAGCCATGTCATGTTACTTGGCAGTCTTTCTCTCATGTCGGAGGAAGAGGAAGTTCCTAATCAGGCATTAATAGTATTTTGTATGTGATTCTGGATATCAAGGATATAGGTCTCGAAACAAGAGTTATAATTGTTGATGTAATGTGAGAAAAGGATGAGATGGGTTTGAAGAGGACTGAGGCGCATTAAATAAGTTGCCCCTGGCTGATTTCTTTTTATTTATTAGTGTCTGTTAAGATAGCTAAGACATGCTATTTTAGCTGGATACTAATTCTGTAATTAGTAACTCTGTGATTAGAAGTTTCTTATACTGTAATTAGTAGTTTCCTCATTGTAATTAGTGGGTTGCCCTACACTCTTGTATTCTTATAAATATTCCTCTCATAGAGAAGAATAGATCATCAAAGGATTAGAATCCTAAAATTTATCTTGGTATCAGAGCCTCCACCCGTACCACCATACCGCCCAGAACCCCATCATACTGTTGCTGCTTGCTACCCGTACCACCATACCACCCAGAACCCCACCATACTATTGTTGCTTGCTACCCGTACCACCACATCATACTGTTGCTGCTTGCTACCTGTACCACCACATCATACTGTGCTCCACCATTGCTACTTGCTGCCGCCCATATCCCATAATTGCTCCTTGATTTGTCATCTGGTCATACTGTATTGCTTTGTTATTGCAATACATCCCATCACCTATCTCCTATCACCTACCATCCATACCATACATTCCATCCATCCCATTGATACCACATCCGGATAGTCTGCGCCTAAATTTTATTGTGCAACCTAACCATCACCGGATCTTCACATCGTATTGCCCCAGTCGTCCCTTGCTGCCCAGATCACCATTGAGCGTCCACCACTGAACCATGACCACCAATCAACTCGAATACTCACCCGAACCCACACATACACCAGTCATACGTATCCAATCCGAAGGTTCTGGTTTCAATGCCAGAATCATCCTTACCGAATCCAACTATGATGTATGGTCCCAAATCATAGAGATGCAGATTGCAGGACATGAAAAACTCGAGTATATTGTGGGCAAAACACCCCAACCGAAAGCCACTGATGCTTCCTATGCAAAGTGGTATGTAGAAAATCAAAAAGCTAAGGGATGGTTGTTGACATCTATGTCATCTGAAATTATGAAGCGCTACCTTCGATTGCGCACCGCACGTGAAATCTGGAATGCCCTTGCCAAAACATTCTATGATGGGTCTGACGAATCATAGATTTTCGCACTGAATCAACGAGTTTTTTCCACCAAGCAGGAGGGTCGACCTCTCTCAGTCTACTATGGTGAACTTGTAAAAAATTTTCAAGAGTTGGACCATCGCAATAAAATCGTCATGAAAGATCCCGACGATGTTATTGCTTATCAAAAACCAGTTGAACGATTGCGTATGCATATCTTTCTGGCTTGGCTCAATGTTGAATTTGAACAACTCCGAGGTGAGATTCTTAGGAAGGATCCAGCACTGGATTTTGAAGAAACTTATGCGTATGTATGCCGGGATGCAACTCGCAGAACCACTTTGAATGGAGAATCTGATCACCCGGAGTCATCTGCCATGTTGGCTCGCCGGTTCAAAGGACGGCTTAATTGTGGGCCGGAGCGAGCGTCTGGCCCACCGAACCATACTGCATACCCAAACTGGTCTTCTTGCTCCCAGAATCGCAACTATGAGACATGAGCTGCACGGTCAGAACGTTTGTGTACTAATTGTGGTGAAAACGGGCATACCAAGTCACGTTGCTATGAGTTAATTGGATATCCAAAATGGTGGGATCCTGCCAAGGCATCTAGCAAACGAAATTCAAAGCCGAATCCCCGTGCCTCTGTTGCTGTTGCTGAATCATCTACCATTCCGAAGGAAGCCTCGGGTTTGATTGCTATGTAGGTAACCCTGGTAAAGTTCTTAATGTTTCTGCATCTAATAGTAATAGTACATGAATTATTGATTCTGGTATTACAGATCACATGACCTTTGACATTAATCATTTTCAGTCTATGAAACCATCCAAATAACTTATAGTGTCCACAGCTAATAGTACTCCCTCTCCTGTGATTGGGGAAGGTTCAATTACATTGACTAAGAATTTAAATTTGAACTCTGTTCTGGTTGTTCCTTCTCTCAACTATAATCTATTGTCTGTTGCTCAAATAACCTGCGCTCTGCATTGTATTGTGAATTTTTTGGCCTAACCTTTGTGTTTTTAAGGACATCCGGACTTGGAGGACAATTGGTTATGGTACTAGAAGGAGAAAGCTCTATCATCTTGATTTGACACCAACAAGTTCGAATCAGTTGGCTCAAGCTTTCTCAGTTGATAGGTCGACGCATCTACAGAATTCAGGAATTTGGTTGTGGCATCGGCGCTTAGGGCAGACCTCTTTTGGCTATTTAAAAAAATTGTTTCCGAAGTTATTTTGTCAATTGAATATTTCTGATTTTAAGTGTGACATTTGTGAACTGGCTAAGAGTCATCGTGTTTCATTTCCAATAAGTATGAATAAAAGTCCAGTACCATTTATGATTATTCATTCGGATGTCTGGGTCCAACAAAGATCCTTTCCCTGAGCTGTGCACGTTGGTTTGTTTCATTTATTGTTGATTGTACCCGTATGACTTGAGTCTGTTTAATGAAATCAAAAAATGAAGTCTAACTCTCTTTTTCAACAATTTCACAGGATAATAGCCACTCAGTATCAGTCTCATATACAGGCTATTCGCACTGATAATGGTGGAGAGTTTGTTAATCAAGACTTGAAACAGTATCTGCATTTACATGGCATTGCTCATCAGACAACTTGCCCTTAATCCCCTTAACAAAACGGGGTTGCAGAGCGTAAGAACCATCATCTTCTTGAGGTTGTTCGTGCTTCCTCGTTTGGGGCGCACATACCCACCAACTACTGGGGTAAAGTTGTCATTGCTGCGGCTTACTTCATCAACTGTGTACCTTCCAGTTCAATACAATTTCAGACCCCCTGTAATACCTTAGATGCTGCTGTAAGTGCTCCTACTGTGCCGAATTTGCCACCTAAAGTATTTGGGTGTGTAGCATTTGTACATCTTCACAAACCCTTGCGAAGTAAACCCCGAGCTCTCAGGTATGTCTTCGTTGGCTATGCCTTGCATCAAAAAGGCTATCAGTGTTATCACCCCCTTTCTTGGAAGATATATGTTACTCTTGATGTTACCTTTCATGATAAAGAAATGTATTACTCTGCCCCCGAGTCTCCACTTCAGGAGGAGAGTAGCAATGAAGTGCAGACTCTGAATTATTCTCTGGACACCTTGGATGAAAGTGGTGACAACTTGGATATAAGTGGTGAATGCCTAGAAGAGGAAATTTGTCAGGATTCGATGAAATCAACTTCAACCGAGCAACTTGTGGACCCCATACCCCTTGCAATGTGTACTATTTAACCAATTGCTCTCTAAAGCCAAAGCCGAATACACTCCTGAGCCCCATGTGATTTCTGAACCCCACATAAAATTTCTACCTGATCGAGTCACTAGAGGAATACCTAGAGTAACCTATGTACCTGTTCTTAGTTCCAAAGCTAAGTATCCCTTGAGTAACTTTGTATCTTACCATAGACTGTCAAAGGAATGTGAATCAATTATCTGTTGTATCTATTCCTAGTAGTGTGCAGGATGCTTTGAGTGATCCCAGGTGGAAGGAAGCAATGAATGAAGAAATGAAGGCTCTCCAAAAGAACTCAATGTGGGAAATTGTTGAGTTACCTGAAGGGAAGAAACCCGTTGGATGCAAGTGGGTCTACACCATTAAACATAAAGCCGATGGAACCATCGAAAGATTCAAAGCCAGACTTGTTGCCAAAGGGTACACACAAACATACAGAATTGACTATGAAAAGACGTTCGCACTAGTGGCCAAAATTAACACAGTTTGTATTCTGTTATCTCTGGCTGCGAATCTTGATTGGCCATTACACCAGTTTGATGTGAAGAATGCGTTCCTGCATGGAGATCTCAAAGAAGAAGTATATATGGAGTTGCCTCTTGGATGTAACATGTAGACTAAAAAAACCAAACAAGTGTGTAGGCTGAGGAAGTCTCTCAATGGCTTGAAGCAATCCCCTAGAGCATGGTTCAGAAGGTTCACGAATACTATGAAGGCATTTGGATACAAACCAAGTAACTCGGATCACGCTCTCTTCTTAAAGCATAATCAAGAAAAGATCACTGCTCTTATTGTGTACGTTGATGATATGGTAGTGACTGAGAATGATCCGGAAGAGAAGAAAGCATTACAGGATCACCTTGCCCGTGAGTTCGAAATGAAGGATCTTGGTCCATTGAAGTATTTCATAGGAATTGAAGTTTCAAGGTCAAAGAAATGTATTTTTCTTTCCCAATGAAAATATGCCTTAGATTTGTTAAAGGAAACTAGTATGACAGCTTGTAGCCCGATTAACATTCCTATGGAAGAAAATCTGAAACTGGGTTTGCATCCGAATTAAGTTCCTGCTAACAAGGAACGCTACTAAAGACTAGTGGGAAGATTGATGTATCTCGCACATACTAGACCTGATTTGACTTATGCGCTAAGTATCGTCAGTCAGTTCATGCACTCTCCTAGTGAAGAACATATGAATGCTGTAGTTCGTATGTTGCGCTACTTGAAGTCATCCCCTGGAAAGGGAATCATGTTTACAAAAGGAGACAATTTGGACATTGAAGGTTACACCGATGCTGATTGGGCTGCGTCAATAGATGATAAACGTTCTACATCCGGATATTTCACATTTGTAGGAGGAAATCTAGTTACTTGGCGAAGTAAAAAATAGGAAGTAGTGGCTAGATCCAGTGCTGAAGCCGAATACAGGGGAATGGCTAAGGGTGTATGCGAGTTACTGTGGATCATAAATTTAATGCAAGATTTACGAATCAAGCTGGCCAGTCCAATGAGGTTATACTGTGATAATAAGGTAGCATGCGATATTGCCCACAATTCAGTTCAATATAATCGGACTAAACATGTTGAGGTGGATAGATACTTTATTAAGGAGAAGTTGGAAGCAAAGCTCATTGAAGTTCCTCATGTTCGATCGGAAGATTAGCTTACGGATGTACTCACTAAGGCGGTGTCAAGTCAAGCATTCCATAGCCATCTCGACAAGTTGGGCATGAGCGACATCTATGCACCAACTTGAGGGGGCGTGTTAAGACAACTAAGACAGGCTAGTATTTGCTGGATACTAATTCTGTAATTAGTAACTCCGTGATTAGAAGTTTCCTATACTGTAATTAGTAGTTTCCTCATTATAATTAGTGGCTTGCCCTACACTCTTGTATTCTTATAAATATATCTCTCATAGAGAAGAATAGATCATCAAAGGATTAGACCCTAAAATTTATGTGTCTTATCCCAAGTTCCCAACTATTTGACGTGGTATGTGGGACGGACTGAGTTCGCATGACCCACACCTTTTAATTGCAAATCTAATACAGCTATTGTTGATGCACATATATTTAAGATTCCAGAGTTTTTTAACTTATTGCTCAATGGAATGATGAACATGAAGAAATTCTCAGTGAAATTTCATGGAGCATGACGTTTTCATCTTTATGTGCAACATGTTCATCCACATCACCTGGGGATACAAACAATGACATATGAATCCTCTACATACTCTGACATTATGAGCATTCTATACTTTATTACTCCGGTGGTAGCTTGGGGTAGTGTGGCTATTGGATTTGCAATAATCTACTCAATCACCCTGAGACTTGCAAATAAAATTAGGATGTTACTTGCAAATAGATTACCTTTCCTGCTACTTACTACTAGCTTTGCGGTTCTGTTTTCTTGTCGAATAAGATGCTGCATTGTTTTATCTTCACATTGTATAAGTTATGGCTTTTCTAAACCTGCGTTGGTATTCTGTAAGCAATTTCTTTCTTATTGAACTAGATATTTTTCTTGATTATTCAGGTAAAATTTCCTATCCAATGCCTCTAATCATTTTTATTTTCGTACAGGAAGAGCTGTGTGTGGACTCTGGTTCCGTCGAGGACAACAGCAGCCAAGCTACCGGTTCTTCACAAGATCCTGGATTTTCTGAATTCCCAAACAAAAATATCAATAAGCAATTTGCTGTGGCTTCCATTTTTGCAGCGCTGGGACTCTTCTTATCAGCAAGACTAGAGAGTGGATTTCTTAAAGTAGGGTTTTAGGTTTAGAAGAAGGGAGAAGAAGAAGAAAGTGAGGAAAAAGAGAAGAGAGTATGACCCACTTCTCTCTCATATTCTATTAAAGTAGAAAAGAAGGGTTTCCCCTAATTACCAGAAATTACAAGAAAGCCCCTCATTACACATGCTTATTATTCTACACTCCCCCTCAAGCTGGTATGTAGATATTACAAATGCCTAGCTTGCCAACAATCTTAGTAAACTGAGCATGACTAAGACCCTTTGTCAAAATATCAGCAAGTTGGTCACCGGTCTTCACAAAAGGAGTACAGATGAGACCTGTCTTCAATTGTTCCTTGATGAAGTGTCTGTCCACCTCAATGTGTTTAGTTCTGTCGTGTTGAACTGGATTGTGAGCAATGCTTATTGCCGCCTTGTTGTCACAATACAGCTTCATGGGACCCTGAATAGGGAGCTTTAGGTCAGTCAAGAGAATGCGAAGCCACAAAATCTCACATAATCTATGAACCATCGACCGGAACTCGGCCTCTGCACTAGATCTAGCCACTACAGACTGTTTCTTACTTCTCCATGTGACTAGGTTACCACCAACAAACGTACAGTAACCAGAAGTGGAGCGCCTATCTGAAACTGATCCAGCCCAGTCTGCATCAGTGTAAACCTCGATCTGCAGATTACCGGTACGGGCATACAATAGCCCTTGTCCTGGAGCAGACTTGAGAAACCTCAGAATCCTGTACACCGCATCCAAGTGGGTTGAGGTAGGAGCATGCATGAACTGACTCACCACACTAACGGCATACGCAATATCAGGACGAGTAAGCGAGAGATATATCAATCTTCCTACAAGTCTCTGATATCTTCCTACTTCAATCACCTTCTCACCATTGGCTTCACCAAGCTTATGGTTTGGGTCAATAGGAGTGTCACAAGGCTTATAGCCCATCATACCAGTCTCATGTAAGAGGTCCAGGACATATTTGCGCTGCGATATAAAGATACCTTTTATGGACCTGGCAACCTCAATACCCAATAAATATCTCAACTTGCCTAGATCTTTGATTTCAAATTCCTTTGCTAGTAGGCCTTTCAACTTCTCCATCTCACCCCGGTCATCTCCAGTCAGCACAATGTCATCTACATAAACAATGAGTGCAGTTACCTTCTTGTCGTTGTGCTTGATAAACAAGGTATGATCAGCTTGGCTTTGTTTGTAACCATCTTTAATCATGACTAAGCGAAACCTTTCAAACCAAGCTCTAAGGGACTGTTTAAGCCCATACAAGGCCTTCTTCAGTCTACACACCTTCCCCTCAGCTACAGGACACTTTAGCCCAGGAGGAGGTTTCATGTACACTTCTTCTTCCAAGTCACCATGGAGAAATGCATTCTTCACATCTAATTGCATAAGTGGCCAATCCAGGTTGACTGCAAGAGATAAAAGAACTCTTATTGAGTTCATCTTGGCTACAGGAGCAAACGTCTCCTGGTAGTCTATGCCATATGTCTGCGTATACCCTCTTGCAACAAGTCTAGCTTTGTATCTTTCTACTGACCCATCAGACTTATGCTTTACAGTGAACACCCATTTGCACCCCACTGGAACTTTGCCTCTTGGTAAATCGACTATCTCCCATGTCTCATTCTTTTCGAGAGCCTGCATCTCTACTTTTATTGCTTCTTTCTATTCTGACTTAGAAAGAGCATCTGCAACACTGCTAGGAATAGACACAGAAGACAAAGCCATAGAAAAGGTACGATACGAGGGAGATAGAGAATCATAAGACACAAAGTTAGCAATAGGGTGTTGAGTGTAAGAGCGAACACCTTTCCTATGAGCAATAGGAAGGTTAGAATCAATAAGGGAGGTATGGATATTACCTGGATCTGAGGAGGATTCATGGCGGGGCATATGGGGATCTTCTTTGTAAGTATCTGTCATCCAAACCCCACGATTTGGATTCCTGAAGAAAACCTGCACCTCACTTTGTTTCCCTCCATCTACATTTTTCTTTTCTTCATCTATACTTTCATCCTTTTTCTCATTACCAGTTGTCGTAAAATCCCCTGGATCAATAGAAATAGGTAGAGGAGAAGGAGACATTTCTTCAACATCAATGATCTCCCCCTGAAGAGAAGTCTCCGTCGCAGAATAAAAAGGGGTGGATTCAAAAAAGGTAACATCCATAGACACAAGGCACCGTCCGGAAGGGGGATGGTAACACTTGTACCCTTTCTGGCTCGGAGCATACCCCAAAAATAAACACTTGAGAGCCTTAGGATCAAGTTTGGTACGCTCCGATTTGTCAATATGCACAAAACACGAACACCCAAAGATTTTGGGTGGAAGAGGAAACAAGGAGGGAGATGGAGAGAGAACATCAACAGGACTTTTGAAACCCAAAATTCGAGTGGGCATGCGATTCATAAGGTAGGAAGCAGTCTGAAGTGCATCGGACCAAAAACGCTTTGGAACGTTCATGCCAAATAAAAGGGCACGAGTTATCTCCAACAGGTGACGGTTCTTCCTTTCAGCAACACCATTTTGTTGTGGAGTACTAACACAAGTAGTCTGGTGGATAATCCCATGATCACGGAAGTTGGAGGAGAGAGTAGTAGACAGATACTCTCCTCCATTATCAGAACGAAGGATTTTTAGTTTAACATCAAACTGGGTTTCAATCATTTTATGAAAAGATTGAAAAACATAACAAACATCACTCTTTTGTTTTAGCAAGTAAACCCACGTTACTCTAGAGAAATCATCAACAAAAGTAACAAAGTAACGAAAACCACGAGCGGAAGTAATAGGAGCAGGACCCCACACATCAGAATGAACTATAGAAAAAGGTGAATTACTTCTATTACCATGAGCCGGATACGAAGAGCGGCATTTTTTTGCAAATACACAAGTTTCACATTGAAGATCCAACATAGAAACAGAGACAAAATACTGAGGAAACAGTTTCTTTAACACAAAAAAGGATGGGTGTCCCAAACGGCTATGCCACTGCAACAACTGTAAAATGTTACAATCACGACTACTACTACTGGTAGACCCATCACGAACTTGTTGAACAGGAGAAGCCACCGGTGAGGAACTATCCAACAAGTACAATCCCCTCTCCTCATAGCCTCTACCAATCGTCCGCCTCATCTCCAAGTCCTGAAATACACAGTGAGAGGGAAAAAAGGTGACACTACAATTCAAGGACTTGGTTAGGTGACTCACAGACAAAAGGTTTAAAGCAACATTAGAAACATGAAGAACAGATGATAAATGCATAGAGGGGGTAGCGGAGATGCTCCCCTTACCAGCAATAGAAGAATAAGAACCATCAGCGATTCTAACTTTATCCCTACCAGAGCAAATATAATAGGATGCAAACAACGAGGACATACCAGTCATGTGATCCGAGGCCCCCGAATCAATAATCCAGGGGCGAGTAGATGTGGAGACAGAGGCACTGAAAGCCGAAGCGGATGTACCTGAATGAGCAAACGAGGACGAGGAAGATGGACCCGACGGCTCCAACTGACCCATAAAGCGTCGGAATGTCTCTATCTCAGCACGGGAAAGGCTAAGGCTGTCAGACGATGGCAACACACCAGATGTAAGAGCAGGAGCTGGATCAGAGACAACGGAGTGAGCGCTAGATCCACCACCACGACCACCACCACGGCCACTGCGACCTCCACCTCTCTGCTGTGGGCGACCATGAAGATCCCAACAAGTTTGACGGGTGTGTCGAGCGTGGCCACAGTGGTCACACTTCAGCCGATCCCTCTCATCACTGACGGTTCCGGACCTACCCCCTCCCCTGCTGCCACGAAAGCTATCACGGCCTCCCCGCTGGGACCATGAAGAAAGAGCTGACCGCTCTAGGGAAGAAGGTGGCATGTTAGTCCGGCGACGCTCCTCCCTGTGGAGAATGGAATATGCTGTAGTAATGGATCGAAGAGGTTCCTTCCCTAAAATCTGAACACGGATTTGCTCATACTCGGGGTTGAGACCAGCCAACAACTCATAGACCCGGTGTTCATCAACATACTTCTTAAACCCAACAGCATCTTCAGAGCACTTTGTCGTATACATATGAAACATGTCAAATTCTTCCCACAGACGGCGAAGAGTAGAGTAGTACGTGGCCAGAGAAGTATCACCCTGTCTCAGTTGCCCAATACACTGGCGCAACTCATAGGCTCTAGCATGGGTGCCCCCCTCAGAGTAAGTCTGCTTCACAGCATCCCATATCTCTTGGGCCGTGGAGAGAAGGATATATCCATTGCTAAGATCCGGAATCATAGAGAGAAGAAGCCATGACATGACGGTGACGTTCTCGGCTTGCCATTTAGGGAAAGTAGGATCAGTAGCCAGAGGCTTCGTACTCTTGCCATTTATGTACTCCACCTTACCCTTCCCTGTGATGAACAACATGGCCGACTGAGACCATGGAAGATAATTGTTGCCATTTAACTTTACGGTAGTGATTTGAAGGCTCGGGGAGTCACCATGCCCCAAATGCAAGTAACTATCATCACATGTTGGAGCCCGGGAAGACCGAGTAACCTCGGAATCGCCCATCGTGTGTCAACTACGGACTGATTTGCACAAATCCAGCCACTAAGCACCCGCCGAGCAGGTACCACAGGGTTCTACAACCCAAACGAACAACCACCAATGGTCCAACGACCAAAAACCACTTCAAAATTACTCGAACATCTCCTCAAACAACGTGAGGGCACCCAAACTTCTTCATATAGCATTCATAATCGATTAAACTACTTCCACAAAGGTTAGAATGCGAAAAAGGAGAGAAAATACCCAAAAACAGCCTCTGCCGGAAAAAACTAATAGAGAAAAACGTTCGCCGGAGCTCCGGCGAGATTCTGATCGCCGGAAAACTGGTGCCAAGGGGACCGAAAATTTGAGGGGGGATCTTTTAGTACCAATATCCCCAAGTTAAATCCCCCATACAAAGAGAAAAATCGACTGGTTCGAAGAGGGATTTTTTGGAATTTTTTTTCAAAAAAATTCTCAAAAACTCACTTAAAAGCTCCAATAAATCGTGAAAAAAATCACCATAATTCTTCTCATCTGTAGATCTACTAGATCCAAGAAGAAAAAACACAAAAAAATACCGTGGATGACGTCACACTAACACTTCATCACGGTCGTTGCACGGCTGCTGACGTCAGCAGCTGCCGAAGATACCTCCGGCGAGATTATTCACCTTTGTGCTCTTCTTTTGTGCTCTGATACCAAGTGGATTTTTTAAAGTAGGGTTTTAGGTTTAGAAGAAGGGAGAAGAAGAAGAAAGTGAGGAAAAAGAGAAGAGAGTATGACCCACTTCTCTCTTATATTCTATTAAAGTAGAAAAGAAGGGTTTCCCCTAATTACAAGAAATTACAAGAAAGCCCCTCATTATACATGCTTATTATTCTACATAGAGTTTGGCGTTTCTTTGAAGGACCTATCCGCCGCTGCTGTACCTTATGAAGCGGTCAGTATCTGTTATGTCAAACTTCCTAATCTCTATATTCTTTACTTCTTCTGGTTATTTGATCTATTGTATGGTGTTTGTGTGTGTGTGTTGTGGTGGGGGATGAGGAGGAGAGGAGGGGAGGAGTTATGTAGGGTCTCAATGGAGGTTCTAATTTTCCTCATATTCGGAAACTTCTAAGAAATGTACGAGATGGTAATCCCTGTTAACCTTTGGAGGGAGGCAAATAGGGAACTTTATCTCATATTCTCATCCCTGCATGGTTGTAATGTAGAATGTAATATATGGGACCAAGGGCGGGGGTGGGCCATGGCCCCCCCAAATTTTTTGTAAACCCATATAGGTGTAGTATGAATAGTGGGCCCCTCAATTAATTCTCTTTAGTATAGTGGCCCCCCCAATTTTTTTTGTCCTATATAATATAGTGCCCCCCCCCCCCAATTTTTTTTGCCATATATATAGTGGGCCCCTAATGGAGTCCCCTTATGCCCTTGAGGTTGCCACATGTCCCTATTGGCACCCCTTAACTATGGTTAAAATTCACCCAATCTCAGGGTTCACCTACTTATCTTTGCTTTTTAGAAAAAAATATTTAAATAATTTTAACCTTAGGAGTTAGTGAATTTTAAACTAGGCTTTAAAAAGAAATTTGATAATTTTTTTTAAAACCAAGGATAGGTACCAATCAAAAAAAAAAAAAACCAAGGATAGGTGGGTGAATCTTAACCACAATTAAGGGATATTAATAGGGACACGTGGTGACCTCAAAGGCATTACGGCGAAAAAAAAAATTCTCAAAATAAAAAAACTACCCAAAAAAAAAATTTCTCCATCTTCTGTCTATTATTTTAGATAGGTAAGGCACCTAGTACCAGACTGCAATATCTTTTTTCCCAGACTTACCTATTATATACATATGTTTACATATATATATATATATTTATTTATGAAATATTTGTTCCTTATCCTAAAAACTTGGGGTCTGTAACAAAAAAATGTTCTGCATTTTAGTTTATTAAAAGCCACAACTTTGATCAAGTCTTGTGTTATCAAATCTTTCCTCGCTATCCCCATCAACGTCTTTTTAGTCTTTCCTTCTCCCTTTTAGAGCCATCAACTTCCACCAATTCACTCTTTCTCACTGGAGCCAGTAGTGATATTTGTTGAAAATTTTAAACCAATCTCAATCGACTCCCCCTTATTGTCTCACCTATTGAAGCCACTCCTAGATTTTCTTGAATGCACTAATTTTTTACTTATCTTTTCACTTACCAATCTCAATATTCTCATCTTGACTATAGTATGGATTTATTGCTTCTTGGTAGCCTAACATCCTACTTAAAAAACATAGTTGATCTTATTGTTGTCTTGCATTTTTTTAAATTTGATTGAAATGTGTCGGTCACGTAGCACTCCGGAAGATCATCTCCATTTTAGTACTAGGCTTTGAGAGATACCTTAAAGGCTTAACTAAGGATTTCAAAATAAATCTAATCAAGGCAAAATATATAGATTGCAACTTTAGTAAGAACACAAGTAGGCCATAGAATTACAACTGCATGGCTAAAGCAGAGAAGTTCTTTCGGAGTGCTATGTGACCGACGCATTCCGATCAAACTATAAGGAAAATTTTATAAGAACAATAACAACAGAATATTGGGCTATTGAGAAACAACATATTAATAGACTTAGTGTAGCCTATATGAAGACGTTAAGATGGATGAGCGGAATGATAAGATTAAAAAAAGAGCATATTCGAAAGATCTTGGAGTGGCTCCAATAGGTGATAAAACAAGGGAGAGTCAATTGAAATGGTTTATTCAACGAAGACCATTAATGGTCTAGTAAGAAGGTAGTAAATTGATATAAGCTGAAAGCTCTAGAAAAGAATGCCAAAATTGACATGAACATAATGAGAACAAATTTGATAAGAAAGTTATGGATTTTAATAGAATGGAATGACAGAATAGGATTCATATTGTCAACCCCAAATATTATGCCACGTGGCATCCCTCTTTGTTGTCCATTATTTAATCACAGTGATTCTAAGAGTTACCATACCCTATGAGTCTTTTTTCTTTCTCTCAATTCTCAAACATCATCAAATCTATCTCTTCTAATGGGCTCACCACACCCACTTTTCTTTCAAATGACATCACGTTTCCTCTCTCTAATGTTCTAGGCAGTATTATAAATCTTGTTCTCGGGTTTTTATTGGTTGAAGTTTTTCTCAGGAGATTTTCAAATATATAATTTTTTTCGTGTATTTCTCACATAAATATTGGCAATGGTTAAAATAATAATTATAATTGCAAAAAAATTAATTAATTTCACCAATTTATAAATTCATCAAACCAATAATATTGAGTATTTTTTGCTATATTTTTAAAATATCAACTAAATCTCATGATATTTATGTGATAAAAAGAGAAAATTGTATTTCTTGCAATACTTTTAAAAACATCATGATAAAAACGGAGTTTAAACTTTAGATGTTTTTCTCGGTATTTTTTGTAAGAAATTAGGTATTTCTCGGGAGATTTGTAACAATGGTTCTAGGAACCAAGAGTCTTTTCTTCCTAGGTCTCTTTATCTCCAACTTCCTAAGAATTGAATCACGTGGATCCCTTATCGTTCTCCACTCTCTCTCTCTCTCTCTCACACACACACACACACACCCACCCACCCACACAAACTTCCTTATAAACCAAATCATGTTTCCACATCTCCCGTCCAAACAGACGTTTTTTTCCCCATCAACTATTTAAGAACTGACACGAGCCAATCCATTGAAGAAATACATGGAGACACGTAAGAATGGGACGTGCGACCCCACTCCTAAGAACGGAACCATTTCATGGAAGACATTAAGCGGTGTGTCTTCTTCCACTCCCTCTCTCGGTGTCTTTTGCTTTTGTTTATGTATCTTGATTTTGTCTCTCATTTATTAGGATCTATGACTACGACTCTATGACTGTCGAAATGCCGAATGCTGAGGTTTTTTTTTGTTATTATATTTTCTGGTGATTCAAATGAGTTAGGGTTTATTTTCATTTCGTGTCTCCAATTTTTTCTTTTTTTCTTTTCTTGTTCCTTTTTTGATGTTCTTTAATCAAATAAGAATCTATTCGGAATTTGATTTTCCAAAGAATTGAAGTACTGATGCCTTTTATTCACTAAAAACATATTCAGAATTTGATTTTCTAGAGAAGATGTTCAGGGACAATTATAGCTACATATAAGTAGAAGTTGTGTGAAAAATCAGATATCTTGAAAATAATGTTTCTCTTAAAATATTTTTTATTTCTGTTTTGATTGGAGAGATGAACTTTCCATCTGATCTTATATACCTTAAAACTGTTTTGGTTGCTTTGTAACCTGAAGGGATGCTTTATATGATCTTATGTTAGGTATATAGGTCTTGATTAGTCCCACGTCACAGTTTTTATTTTATTTTCCAAAGTTCTTAATACAAACTTTTAACATAGGCTAACAATCAGTGCTTGCATATGGGCATATACTCTGCTCTATTAGTTAAGAGAACTTCCCTATTAATCAATCTTATAAGGAATCAAAGTGCAATGATCATGCATGCACGGTTGCATGTTTAAATGGCTTCTGCTTCTATTGTTTCAGATGCCGAATATTGGTTAGAATGTAATGGAAGAATCCAGTTAGTTATTTTCTTTGTTGTTCGCTCCCATGCATAGTATGGGGGTCTTTGCTAGTATATACATATATATATATATATAAACCATGGTTATCAAACACGACCTTGGGATTGCCCTGGAGAAGGCAGGCCAGTCCAATCTGGTTGGACCGGCCAGTTGACTTGGTCAACCTAATGACGGCGGCCTCAATCTCTCTCAGCAAACCACTGCACCCCCTAAATGTTCTATTCTCTATCTCTCTCTCTCCCCTCTTTCATATCCGGGATCCTCATCTCTCTCTCTCTCTCTCTGTAGGGTTTTGAATAGTCCAAAAAGTGTGCTCACAAACTCGACTTGGTTGAGCAAATTAATGGTTGGACTGGTTGAGTAATTGAGTTGTCCAGTTTTCATAAGAATTTCTGGTTTCCTAGGTGGTTACGGGTTCAGCCGATCTGACTGAGCCGGGTTATGTTTAATGACTATGGTAATAATAAACAATTGCCTCTTAAGTGATTTGTAGCATGGTATTTCTGGTAAAGGGTTATGTAGATCTGTTTTTGGGGCATGACAATTAAGCCTGTTCACACCATTTTATTACTATTTCATTTATGTGGTTCTCATTTGCATGTAATGACTGTTTTGGTTTGTTATCTAGGCAATCTCGAATGGGATGCCCACTGTTGTGGAGTTTTATGCCGATTGGTGTGAAGTATGCCGAGAACTAGCTCTAGATGTGAATAAAGTCGAGCAGCAGTACAAGTAATGTTCTTTAAATTCCTATGTATTCTTCATTACAAAAATGATATATTCATTACTGCATTTGGGTTAGTCCAACCTCTTTTCGTGACTGTGACAGATTCAGAAAGAATTAGCCCCATCAATTGCATTTTAACTGTGATCTATTTCTTGCTTAGTCGTGAATACCTTGAAGTTATTAAATGTTGAAATCTCAAAGTGGGTTTTACCTGCAGGCTGAACGTTGCGTCTTTCCAAACTTGCCAATACTTGTTTGGTTTCCGAAAAGCCAGTGTGTCTTCCACCTCATAACTTCTTATACAGGTCAGATTTGGTTCTCTATTGTACATTTCTCACAGGGAAGTGGTTCTTGTATTGTAGCCCATAAAGTGTCATCATATAAAAATGAAATCGTCAATGGCATCTTCTGTGTGAACCACATGTGCTTAATCACCTTCATTACTCCTAAAGGGGCTGAGACGGCTTGTGTTTTTAGTGGACGATGGTGGTTTCCTAAGAAAGACTAATTTACGTCCGAAAATTCATCATTTGTCTTGTGATTTGCTGAGTTGAATTGCGACTCATTTGAGTTACAGGCTTGCAGCTGAGTGGTTTCTTGTAAGTCATCACCCGGTGGGAATAGATCCCAAGACCTCTCTCATAATAGAGGCCGCGCCCTACCATTGAGCAAGTGGCGGGGTGTTTGAAAGAGCCATGTTTTCATCTTGGTTGATGATGATTTTTGAATACTGCCGGATGGTACTCTAAAGGGCACCCGCGATAGAAGGAAATGGATCCTACCCACTACCTAGTAGCCAACCTCAACTGCTCCTCTTCCACATTCTTAGGTTGAGGTTGGCTAATGTGAAAAGGGTCTCTTTCTCATCACTATGTGCGCTCTCTTCCACAACCATTAGTCCTCTGTCTCTTGTACTTTTTTTTTTCTTGCGAGGCAATGAAATAAGGCAAAAAATTAGCTCTGGTGGACGCCTGGGCTGCGGCTCGGGCATCCACAAATGAAGGGGCACCTGAGGATAATTTGGGAGAGAAGTCATTTAATTTTCTCTCAGGGATTTTGACTTCTCCTCACTTGACATCTCCCCCTTTTAATCGCCACATGTCCCATCCCGGGCATCCACAGAGCTAATTCTATCCCATGAGATAATAGGGTCGTGGTGTCATTAGGGACCCACCACAAGTCCCTTGCTTTTCCTTAAAAAGCGAATGTGCTCAGGGTGAATCGGACTAGCACTCCCCTTTTAACTTATGCACCCTCCCATTTGCAAATTAACGGTGAGCCATAACCTATTTGACCGTCCAATCAAAATCAACATTCAAAACAAATATATATATATATACTAGTGGGTGGCCCGGGCGATGAACGTGAGAGCAAGGGGAAGGAGTTAACCATAGTTAATAGGAGTTAAAAGGGACACGTGTTAACCTGCGGGTGCGATTGAAGTTGCTAGTGGTACGTGCGATGCACGTGAGAGAGCGAGGGTAAGGAGTCAACCACAGTTAATAGGAGTTAAAAGGGACACGCCCACGGGTGCTATTGAACTCTCCTCGAGTTCAATCGCGATTGGCTGTGCTTATAAATAGGTGGATGAGCAAGGGGTAGTTTGGAAATTAAATCAAATACAAGGGATAGTTTGGGTTTTAAAACAAAACATTAAATCAAAAATTTGTTTTTATATAAAGGTAGCATGAGAATTTCGGAAAAATCATCTATGCCTGCCTCTCCAATTATAATAGTAATATATATATATATCAATCAGTATATGGGTACTCCTAAATATACTCTCATATATACTCCCGAATCTCAACCATCCATAGTTAATCATGAAGGGTCAAGATTAATACTAAGGTGACATGCTTTTGAGAAAGTAAGCTAAGCCGCATTGAGCTGAGCCATTCTTATATTTTTGACAGTGCCTAATATGCCCTAACCTTCATTCCCACGGAGGTATCTTCTCCTTCCCTGAACCTTCTCGTCTGCATCAGTGACATTGTTGTTGTGTTGTGTTCGTCATCTTTACAAAAGCCATTGCAAAAGTAAGAAGACTCCAACATGCAGTTAAGGGAATGATGACTAAGGTGGCCCTGATCCTTCAAATCCTCAATGTAGATCAACTAATGGAAGGTCTCACATTCGCATGTAAGATGTGAGAATTTCGGTAATTAAACTTTGAAGAAGACTAAGGTGACCCTTCTCCTTCCAGTCATAGTCCTTAGAGTGGTTGGTCCATATTCTCTTTCATTCATCTCTCATGGTTGCCCGTCCTCCATCTTTGCTCTGTACGTGAATAAATTTCTAATTTCATTTATAACGTTTTTTTTTTGGTCATTCTCTTTATTTGCATTAATTATTGCTATTATTATTTTTGTTCTATTTTTCTAAATTTTCCCCAAGTTTTTAATGGTGATGGATTTCTCGATCTGTCGCTTTCTTCCCTCTGGCTCTCTCTATCTCTCAATTTCCCCCAAAAATCTGTAATTTTCCCCTTGAGCAAATATAGTTCAAGAATGATGGATTATTGATTTTCTGTAGGGTTTATTTTCCATCCTCTTATGTAGTTGATTCTTTGGCCCATGGTTTCTGCTTGTTCAGTTGTGGGGTTTAGTTTATTGAATTTTGGTGGAGATACTCATATTCTGTTTCTATGGTAGCAAATGATTCATGTAGGAGTAAATTAGGTTTTTGGATTTGAGTTTGGTTTAGGGATCTACATTGAGGAATTGAAGTGGGAATGGTAGGGAAGGAGGGTGTCGTGGTTCTCCGGTACAATTTCTGATTTTCGGTGGCCGGAAATTACTCTGGAGATGGGCATCGTGGTCTTTCTCACGGTATGCAGTTGCTTCTCTTTTCTTCTGTTAAAGGCAAAGACTCTGTGACGCACCAAGAAAGGAGAAGATACCTTTGAAAGTATAAACCCCTTTTAAAGGCATATTAGGCATTGTCAAAAATAAAGGAATGACTTGGCTCATTGCGGCTTAGCTTACTTTCTCAAAAACATGCCACCTCAGCATTAATCTTGACCCTTCATGATTAATTATGGATGGTTGAGATTCGGGAGTATATTTAGGAGTACCTTCTATGACTCTTATATTAATTTTAAATTATTACTTTAATCAATTGCAAAAATAATAATAGAAGAATGTCCTAATGAAATAAATCGAAATGCCAATAAAAACAAAAAATTCCTCACATTTGTCGAAGGAATCCCAGGAGTGCATCCTTTTAATTCTAGTGAAGCATTTAACTCTAATTAGTTTTAACCCCCCAAGGGTTAAAGCTTCCCAGCCCTGCTTTTTAGAGTGTCAACGGATTTCCTTTAGCAAAAAAGTACAGGTGGAAATTCTTACCAAAAAAAATTACAAGAGGAAAATCAAATTAAAAAGAAAAACATGAAAAGATAAGCCCCTTTCAAAACTCAAAACAGCTTTCCCTTCCTAAATCCCCAAAAGAAGAAAAAAAATAAAAACTCCTCAAGTATCACATGCCAATAATAATCATTGAAAAATCTAACCATGTCCATCATCATTATAAATTTTGTGTTCAGAGAGTGTGCGTATTAGTTACATGATATCATTTCAACCAAAAAAAAAAAATCATTATTAAGTCATTATTCTAAGTAATTGGGGGATCACACATGGATAATATTCATTGAAAAACCTAACCCTGTTCATCTCATCATCAATGGATTATTTTAAGTAATTGGGGCAGACAATTGGAATCTTGTTTCCCATTCTATGTTATTTAAACCCATTACTTCGTTTAAAGTTGTTGCACCTCATTTCATAAGGAATGCTTCATGTTTAATAAAAGGGTCTCACGCTGATCCAATGTAGACAACCTGTTTTGCACGGTTCAACCTTTTTTCTTAATTAAATTCTTCAATTCTTCTGTTTGTTCCTCTCCCCAAGGCAATGTGGACTACACATGATTATTTCGAAACCCCCATTGTGTTTTTTTTTTTTTTTGTAAAAAGAGACCCATTTACAACCTTCTTAATACACCCTAGAATTTAATTGGACCATAGCACAGTTGTAAGAGTCTTGACCATAGCCCGATGTAAGAGTATTTTAGTTTTGACATCTAAAAAGCTAGACCCGTCCCAAGAATAAATTCAAGTTTTTTCATGAACCCAAATGCTTCCACATACCTGTAGCTTTGCCTTTGGTATTGTTACCAAAAAAAAAATGCTTCCACTTCGTACTTGAGATTCATTTATAAATGATCAAACTGCAGTGGCAGTTTGTAATTTTGCTAAAACCGAATTGGCTATAATTACAACCATTTCCTTTTGCTTAATCTGATAATGGTTCTAATTACATTATAACCATTTAATAATTGGGAAATCGTTAACGTACCTGGGAAATGGATTTTAAAATCCAAGGCTGGACCTTATAGGTCCATGCCCCCTCTTAAATACCCACTAACTGTGGTGTATATTAAAGGGAGGGGGGGGGGGGGGGGGGGGGGGGGCATGAACCAATGAGGTCCAGCCTTGGATTTTAAAATCCATTTTCCAGGTATGGTAATCACTACCCTTAATAATTTAATCCAAATTCATGGCAGTCGAAGTGGCGGGCATTGTGAGAGCGAGGAGCAATAGTTCGCTCCTCGCCCGTGGAGCGAACCATTGCGCCCTTTTCACCTCTCTCTCTCTCTCTCTCTATATATATATATATATATATAATATTTTAATAATATCATTTATATTATTATATAATAACACTTTTAAAGCTTTCTATTCATAACTTATAATATTTTTTTAACATATAATAAATAAATTTACAAATAAGAAATTAAAACAAAAAATATGACCTAAAATCTCCATTCTTTAGATTGAAGGTCTATTTAATTTTGTGTAATTCTGTGAATTATAATTTAATAATAAATATTTTTATTAAAATCATATGAAATTTTTTTTTTGGAAGGTGTGAAAATCATGTGAAATTACCCACAATAATCATGCAAATCAAGTTTATGTTAACCCTAACTTAGTTCAGCTTGAATTTAGAAAGCCTAAAATTCTAAATACACATGCACGTGGTTTGGGGGTTGATTAAGTTCATTCATAGGGATTAGACTTTCCTAGGTAAGAATGAGACACCGTCCTTTACCAAAAATAAAAAATAAAATAAAATTTTAGTTTAGCTTTGAATTGAGTTTAGGTTTAAGGTCGGTCCAACTTTTTGAAGTCAGCACATTCAAGCTACATGTGTATGTGCAGTGTTGGGGGCAAACGAAAAGTCTGTACCGACTGCCTACTTGAGCACGCGCAACGAATTGTTGATCCATATTCCTACTTCACCCACAACTCTCGTGTTCTTCACAAGTTTAAAATCTACCCGAATCTCCCATTGATGTAAATCCTAAAAGTCTCGTTCTTCCAGTCTTATTCCCCCCACCCAATTGGAAAAAAAACAAACAAACACATCCAAAAGCTTTCCCACAACAAAAAATTGGGGGAAAAAACAAAGGCAACGCACACCTTTCACGACCCAGAAACTTCACTCACCGGGTCCACCACTAGACTCTTTCCGCCACCACCACCACCTCCCTCCCGAACCAAATCCTCTATGGTTATAACCGGATTTGGGGAATTCGGTTATGCCCCTAAGGTCGCCACACGTCCCTTTTGAAACCCCTTAGCTGTGGTTAAGATTCACCCTCCCTGAGGTTTTTTTTTGGTAATCGTGGAGTGTCCGTTGCTTAAGATTCCGACTAATCCCCATAAGTCACCCAATGAGACCCTCACCTTAGGCGACGAGTTACGAAAGTGCATCCAGGAGTCGATCGTAATACCTCCAGGTCTACGGTTCATCCCACGACCATTGCGTGACACCCCTTAGGTTCACCCACCCATTCTTAGTTTTTAGAAAAAAATATTAAAAGTATTTTAATAGTAAACTTTTTAATTTTCTTTATATTAAAATATTTTTTAAAAAAAACATGGATGGGTGAACCCTAGGGTTGGGTGAATCTTAACTACAGTTGAAAAAAATATCAAAGAGACGTGGCGGCCTCAAGGGGCATGGCAAATCCGGTTATAACCGTAGTGGATTTGGCTCCCTTCCCTTATATATAACAACGAAAAGACTCAAACCAACTTCATTTCCTTCTCCTCTTCGCAAAATACCTTTTTCTTCTTGCCAGAATAGGCGAGAATGGCCTCGTCCTCTCTACTTTCCCCATCTCTGCCACTGCAGCTACCGGCGAAGAGAAACACACCCAGCAAACCCCTCCGGCGCTTCGCCGTCCGTCCGATCACCGCGTCCGTATCTGAAAAACCATCAGCATCACCTCCTCCATTAACTGAAAAACCGAAACTTCCGATCCGAAAAATTCCGGGAAGTTACGGAATCCCTTTAATTAGTCCGATCAAAGATCGACTCGATTACTTTTACTTCACCGGCCGAAATGAATTCTTCAAGTCTCGAATCCAGAAATATCAGTCAACTGTTTTCCGAGCAAACATGCCACCTGGTCCCTTCATCTCCAAA
The DNA here is from genome assembly GCA_015143295.1 of Tetracentron sinense. NCBI lineage: Eukaryota > Viridiplantae > Streptophyta > Magnoliopsida > Trochodendrales > Trochodendraceae > Tetracentron > Tetracentron sinense. Next base: position 23,173,034 of record CM026574.1, read on the forward strand.
AACCCTAACGTCGTTGTTCTCCTTGACGGCAAGAGCTTCCCGGTGCTCTTCGACGTCTCTAAGGTGGAAAAAAGAGACATTTTCACCGGAACTTACATGCCCTCCACCGAACTCACCGGAGGTTACAGAGTCCTCTCTTATCTCGACCCATCTGAGCCGAATCACGCTAAGCTCAAGCAACTCGTCTTCTTCCTCCTCCAGTCTCGCCGAGACAAGGTCATGCCGGAATTCCACACCAGTTTCGCCGAGCTTTTCGATACCCTCGAGAGCCAGCTCGCCGCAAAAGGGAAAGCAAGTTTCGGAGAAGCCAACGATCAAGCCTGCTTTAACTTCCTTGCTCGCTCGTTCTACGGAACGGTTCCGTCCGAAACGAAACTGGGTACCGACGGCCCGAAGCTGATCGGGAAATGGGTTTTGTTCCAGTTGGGCCCTCTTTTCACTCTAGGCTTTCCCAAGTTTCTAGAAGATCTCCTTCTTCACACATTCCCTCTTCCGCCATTTCTCGTGAAGTCTGATTATCAGAAGCTTTACGAATTCTTCTACGAGTCTTCAAGTTCGGTTCTTGACGAAGCGGAGAAGATGGGGATCGCGAGAGACGAAGCTTGCCACAATCTCCTTTTCACCACGTGCTTCAATACCTTCGGAGGCATGAAAATCTTCTTCCCCAACATGCTTAAATGGATCGGCCGCGCCGGCGGGAAGTTACACCGGAGGCTAGCGGAAGAAATCAGAACCGCCGTTAAAGCTAACGGTGGAAAGATAACGATGGGGGCGATGGAACAGATGCCGTTAATGAAGTCGGTGGTGTACGAAGCGTTACGGATGGAACCGCCGGTACCGTTACAGTACGGTAGAGCGAAGCGAGATCTTGTGATCGAAAGCCATGATTCAGCGTTTGAGGTGAAAGAAGGAGAATTGATGTTTGGGTTTCAGCCGTTCGCGACGAAAGACGCGAAGATCTTCGAGAGAGGAGAAGAGTTTGTAGCGGATCGGTTTATCGGAGACGGAGAGAAGCTTTTGAAGCACGTACTGTGGTCTAACGGACCGGAGACGGAGAGTCCGACGGTGGATAATAAACAGTGTGCAGGGAAAGATTTCGTGGTGTTGGTTTCGAGGCTTTTGGTGGTAGAGATGTTTCTCCGTTACGATTCGTTAGAGATTGAGGTCGGTACTTCGCCATTGGGTGCTGCCGTTACGGTAACGTCTCTTAAGAGAGCGAGTTTTTGAGCAGATTCCGGCAAGGGACGTATTTCTGATTTATACTTTTGGGAAGGGTCTGTTTTTGCAAAAATGTGAAGAGTGGTTTGTGTATATTGAGATGTACAATGGATTTTGCTACCCGTCTTTCCTATTGCAATTGTTTATTCAAAAGTTCCTAAAGTGGGAGAGAGTAATATGGTGAAGTGGGCGTAGCACTTCCCCAGACATTATATGATCTGTCCCTCTCTGGAGTGTGGGTGGATAGAGTAGGACCCAATGCTTTTGGAACTCATCTTCTTTTCATATGATAGAAAATCTAAGATTCGAAATCACTCAAGCTGTAATATGACCCCCCAGGTCAACGCTTGTTCCTTTTAATACCTTTTTACTATAGTTAATATTTATTAACTATTAGGGTTAAATTATCTCACCTTATTAGCTTTTGTGTTGCAACTAGACTCCTTGAATCCGGTTACAACTTAAGAGAATCATGAGCCAAAATCAAAGATTTGGATTTCTCTACGGTTATAATCTTGACTCGAAGTCAACACCTTTTAATTGTAATTAAGTTTCATTAGTTGTTGGCTAGAAATCTGATTGTCGCAAAGAGCTTGTTTCGTTCAAGGAGTTTGTTTGTTGGATTCTACAAAGGATAGAAATCAACAAACACATTATTGGTCATGAACAATTTGAAAAAGATTTCTCACAATACCACACATGAAAATAAGGTTAAATTTAGTTTTTATTAGCTTTTCAAAAGACAATGATGTCTTTTACTCAGTGTTTTCAGTATCCGACCAAGCATCGAATCGGTAGAGTGGCTAGTTCCCGGTTCTACTGGTTCAATTGTATCATTTAATTAATAAAAAAATGTTTTTTTTTTATAAAAATATTTCATTCTTTCCCTGGTTGGTTCTATCAGTTTTTAACCTCGATTTCTCGGTTGAACCAGGTGGATTTGATCGATTCTACCAGTTTTCAAAACAATTCGGTTTTGGGAGTTTTCAGAATTGGTGACTTGGTCGATTTCTGATTTTACAGGTTCAACCAGTGGTCCAATTATAAATGTTAATCATAACTTAAAAAAAAAAAATCTTATTTGGCATCATGATGACCCTTTACAGCTACAAAGTATCCCTTGCAGCTGACTATTGTTCATTAACTAGAATGCATACCCTTAAAATAATATTAACTCTAAAAGTTGAAGTTTTAACTAAAGTTAAAAAAAAAAAAAAAAACCACTTAAAAAAACCTTTGTTTTTGTTGTTGTAACGGGAGTCCGGTTAACCGTAGAGCAATCCAAGTCAAAATCTAAAGGATACAGATGGGATGGGTCCCATGAGGCCATGACTGACAATCCCCCACTCTCATTTACATGATTTCTTTAGTGGGAGCGCTATGCTGCTAGCTTAAGAACGTTGGTAAATTAATAAATAAACCACCTGCTCACCGACAATCATTTTCTTTCTTTCTTGTTTTATCAATTGATTTTCTCATTTTCTTTTTTTATTCTTTATTGGGTAGAACTATTCCTCAGGGTGCGACAGACGACCGCAATCCACCACATCAGATAAGTCTAGGAAAATCCGTATGAATTAACCCCATAGGGAAGTGAGAAGTTGAACCCAAGACCTTCCACTTCCTAGGTAGGAACCACTTGTCCACCCCTTTGGGCTTGATATCTGTTTTGGTCTACAATCCTTCGTATCTGAAATTAACATTGAATAACATTGAATCTTATTTTAGTGATGGTGGTGGAGTGTGCACTGATTATATGAGCATGTCCTCTTTTTTTTTTTAAAAGCTATTAGCAAGGAGCCCATGCAATGCACTAGAGGAGAAAAAAAGAATGATAATAAAAATAAGATATAAGTCAAACAATTAATATCAATAAAAAATGAAAAGAAAAACTAAATGCAATAGGAGGAAAATAAAGTAAAAGGAACTAATTCTTTACCCCTCCTCTTGCTTCATGTCCCTTTTAATCTATTTAAGCTTGGTTAAGATTTATTAACTTAAGGATTAATTTTTTTGGGGTTTTGGCATCAGCAGTTGTGTTCTACCAGTTTTGCAAATATACTGTTATGAGTACCAGTTTTGCAAATTAACTCATGGTCTTGCAACTTTAAGACAAACAACATCAATCCCTAGTTTCATTAGACTTTCATTTGTTATTGTTAAGGAATGACTTTTATGCCCTTATGATATTTCATAATTTCATGAAGCCTTTAACTATCTTTGAACTATGGTTAATAAGTTTTAACCATCTAATCCTGGTTTTTTTTATTAAAAAATAGCGTGTCCCTTTTAATTCCTTTTAACTTTGGGTTAAGAAACACTAACCCTTTGATTTAAAACATGTAACCTTGGTTTTAAAAGAAAAAAAAAATTAACATATCCCTTTTGAACTCCCTTTAAATGTGGTTAAGATTTATTAACCCTTAGGGTTAAAAAGCATTTAACCTTCGTTTTTAGAAAAAAAAAGAAAAAGATTTAACCTATCTTTTAACTCCCTTTAACTGTGGTTAGGGTTTACTAACCCTTATGGAAGCACATGTTAATTTTTTTTAAATACCAAGGACCAAGGTGAAATGCTTTAATCCTAAGAGTTAGTTGATCTTAACCATAGTTAAAAGGAGTTAAAAGGGGACAACTTAAAATTTTAATTTTTTAAACCAAAGTTAGATGCTTTAATCCTAAGGGTTAGTGAACCTTAACCATGGTTAAAAGAGTTAAAAGACACATTAAATTTTTTATAATTTTTTTATAAGAAACAAAGTTAGATGTTTTAACCCTAAAGATGAGTGAATCTTAACCACAGTTAAAGAGAGTTACAAAGGGAAACGTTAATTTTTCCTAAGAGTCAAGATTAGAACCCTAAGGGTTAATGAATCTTGACCACAGTTTAAAGGGAGTTCAAAGGGGTCAAGTAAATTTTTTTTAAAAAAAACCAAGGTTAGATGCTTTAACTTTAAGAGTTAGTGTATCTTAACCTAATTAAGTTAAAGGGAGTTAAAAAGGGACACATTAATTTTGTTTTAAAAACCATTAAATGTTTTGTCCTAAGGGTGAATCTTAATCATAAGGGTTAAAACTTATTAACCATAGTTAAGGATAGTTAAAGGCTTTGTGAGGTTACAAGAAATATAATAAGACATAATAATCATTTTCCGAGCTATAACAAACTATAACAAACGAAAGCGTAACAAACTTAGGGATTGAGGTTATTTGTCAAATGGTTGTAAAAACATGAGTTAATTTGCAATACTGTTACTTATATCAGTGTATTTGCAAAGCCGATGGAACACAATAGCTAATATGCAAATACCCCTCCCTCTTTTTTTCTCTAAAAACCTAGGGTGGATGGATGTACCCTAGGGATGAGTGAATTTTAACCATAGTTAGTGGGTGTTAAAAGGGACACGTGGCAATCTTAACGGTGTATTTGCAAAGCCGATGGAACACAACAGCTAATAAGTAAATAACCCTCCCCCCTCCTTTTTTTTTTCTCTAAAAACCAAGGGTAGATGGATGAACCCTAGGAGTGAGTGAATCTTAATCACAATTAGTAAGTGTTAAAAGGGACACGTGGCAATCTACAAATACGCGTTAACTATGGTTTAAATTAATTAAACTAAGATTAATATATTTTTTTTTTATAAAAACAAAGGGTAGATGAATGAACCCTAGGGGTGAGTGAATCTTAACCACAGTTAGTGGATGTTAAAAGGGACACGTGACAACCTATAGATGCAAACATTAACTGTGGTTTAGGTTGGTCAACCCAATGTTAATATATTTTTAAAAAAATTTCTTCTAAAAACAAAGGGTAGATGGATGAACTCTAAGGGTGAGTGAATCTTAACCACAGTTAGTGGGTGTTAAAAGGGACACGTGGCAACCTTTAAGTGCACACATTAATGTGGTTTAGGTTACTCAACCCAAGTTTAATATTTTTATTAAAAAAATCTGAAAACCAAGGACAGATGGATGAACCCTAAGGTAGAGTGAATTTTAACTATAATTATTGGGTGTTAAAAGGGACATGTAGCAACTTGTAGTTGCATATGTTAACTGTGATTTTGGTTAGTCAACCCAACGTTAGTAATTTATTATTATTTTTTTAAATCAAGGGTAGATGGATGATCCCTAGAGTGAGTGAATTTTAACCATAGTTAAATGAGTGTTAAAATACAAGGTTTCCAACTTGATTGTCTTTAAGGTTGTATAATTACATCTATTGTTTTTTAATTAATGGGTTTTAAGGTAGTATACTTAATGAGTTTAATTATATTAATTATTTTAGTTAGTATACTTAATTGGGTGAGGATAGATTAATGGGCGTAGTAGGGGATTAATTGTAATTAATAAGGTGAGGATAGATAATCAATGAGCTATTAATTGAAATTGTGGATCCCATCATTTGATAATATGACCTCTCAAATGAAAAAGAGTTTTACGTGGCATGATGGGAGAGACATATGTGACATTCATAGAAAGATTAAACTGTGTTTTATAATAGTAGTAGATATATAGATAGATAGATTATATATGGCATTGTGAGAAACCCCATACATTACGTAACAATTTGAAATAGAAGCACGTGAGAAACCCATACATTGGGCAACAATTTGAAACAGAAGCATGTGAACCTATGATCTGAAGCTATCAGATGTGGGTTTGAAATTTCTTTATTTTTTGAAGACCTAAAACATATTTGGATTCTCTCAAGAACCTATACGTGTTAGTCTTGTTTTCATTATCCAAGATCATAAAAAAACAATTTAACAATAATCAAGAATAATAAAAATTATACCTATTAACATAGAAGTAGTGTAAAAAAAAAAAACATAGAATTGCAAGCTCGCTTTAATGTATAATAAATAAATAAAAAAAACAAAGGAATTATCCCTATTAACATAGAAGTGCAAGCTTGCTTTACTTATCTGATCGTCAATTTATTAAATTTCGTAATAGTTACAATTTCGTAAAATAACGACTAGTATGGAGTGTCGAACCACAATAGATTGCGCTGATTTCGTTGTCTTTTTCTCCAGATTAATTCTAAATCAATGAGTAACAAGTAGATTGATTTGATTTGATTGATTTTAACCTAATTAAACTAAGAACTCTTGATTATATATCGGTGAGAGAAGATTTAGGGCGTTCGAATCCACTACCAACCTCATAATTACAACCATAAGTATTTATTCAGGTTTCTCCAAACATAAATAATAGAGATGAGATCGACTACAAGTTTCAACTCATCAAAATCAGAATGATTCGAGGGATCAAACCTTAGGTATATCATCTCTTTGGTCAGCACGAATGATACACACTAATTAGGATTGTGACATCACACATCTTCCCTAGGTATAGAATATCCTATAATTTGATTCATCGACAATAAAAATCATTACATAAAATTCATATTAACAATCACAGAAAGGAGATATGAATGAATTCAATCTCAATACAATAAAACCTGAGATAAGGATAAATTCACATTGAAATTGAGTATAAGCTCGAATAAACTGATTGTAGAATAACCTTCTCATTATGTAATCATTATTTATACAAGAAGAAAACCTAAATAAAATATAACGAATACAATTACTTGACTAGAGTTTCATCTAAACTTTAGAAAAAAATAAAAAAATAAGTTCATAATGAGATCAAGAAACACCGCTTTCGACAAAGAACACGAAGAAGGCGAAGAACCCATCTTCCAACTTTCACAGATCTTCAGAACCTCCTTCCTTCAATACTTCAAAATTCAGAACCTCCATCTGTTTAGGTAGTTTTTCATTTTATAGAGACCCAATCTCTATTGTTAATTTCAACTTCTAGAAACTCCCAAAGGGGCAACACTTTAGCTTTATGCACGGATTACGAGACCAAAAATGCTGATGATGATCGATTGCCAACATGGGACGATTGATCGTCATTTTATGGAAATCTCTCTTTGGTTACGGGTTTGTGGACGATTGATCGTTGCTGTTCTGAATGGCGATCGATCGTCCTTAAGCTACGATCGATCGTCTATTACTTTTTTTTTTTTTCATTCCTTCTTGTTGACCTTTTTCTTGATGAGGTTCTTCTCCATTTTGTGATCTCATAATTCCTCAAATTTGTCTTATTTTCCTCGCATGACCCTGAATTACATAAAAACAGTCAAGTACTGTAATATTATTCAAAAAAGAACCATAAGGTACTAACAAATACAGTTTGAGGTGCATAAATATGTAACAGTTAGCACCGATCACGCCTGTGGAGAGTTGCAATGAGTTTTGGTAATAGGTTATTTTGGTAAAGTGCCGAGAGTGGTATGTGCATGTGGAGAGTTGCAATGGGTTTTGCTTCGCCTTACTGGCCCTGGAGCACTCTTTCTTGGGACAAAAGATAAGGATTTTGTACTGGCCAAGATCGTGCCTTAGGAAGTGAAAGTTTTGAGTTCGATTCCATTCCTCTTATTGGCCAACCTCAATGATTTATTTATACTTGCCCAATACGTGTAGATGGAGGGGTTTGCATGTGTCTGGAGATTGATTGGGTGGTCAAGATCACCAAAAAAAAAAAATAATAAAAAAAATAAATAAATTTGAGAGTTGCAATTGGGAGAGTGGGCCTAGACGCCTAGCACTCCTCGAAGTATAATATATGGTCTGTGGGTGGTCTGGGTCGGACCCACTGCTTTCGAAATCCACTTCTTATTACGAATCATCTAAAGATTCCTAGTCCACTACTGATAACTCCCACTCCCACCAACATACATAATTTCTTATCCACGTGATTTTAGTGCAACTTTTTTTTTCTTTAATAACATACACTATACACCACACGCCCAACGCTCACAGACGCCTCATGCTACAACCACAACACCCACACAAATCTCTCAAAAAACGATACCGTGACTTCTATGCCCATATAAAAAGCCAGTAACAACCACGGATGTCTACTTTTCATCAACCTTGCTCTCACCTAGAAATACTCTAATTGCAATAGCACAACAACCAGAGACTTTTTTTTTCTTACAATAACTATGCTCTAGTTAAAAAGATAATTGAAGCAATAAAAAAAAAAGATTTGTTAGGGGTAGTTAAATAATTGCACAAAAAATTAATTTGTAATATCATTCTTTTAAAATTTAATTATCAAATTATACCCGTCAATTGTCATGAAACCCCGGGAGTGTACCCGAAGGATGAACCGTAAACCCGGAGGTTTAGAGGTCAATTCCTAGGCTCCCCTCAATATCGGTTGAATGGGATGGTGGTATTCGTTATACAACATGTGAGACTAGTTTGAGTCTTTAAGGCTCAATGTTTATAAAAAAAAATAATTTTCATGATAAGACATTTTTTTGAGTGGCACCGATTATCTCTTCAATGGGAGTTGCTGTTCATAGTTAATTTTTTTTTCTCATAAATTCGTTGTCCTATCCTACGGGTAGATGCTAAGACACAGCTTAGCCCTTCCGTTAGGCTTTTCTTATTCTCATGCAAAATCAACATAACAAGAGAAATACTAGCCCCCAATCTCAACTTTTAAAGTCTCATGGTGGTAGTGGCAAGTGTCACTAAATCACCAGCTGGTTATCTTGAATTGGGTCTCTCTTAAGACTTGCAATGGGGTTAGTCTACATTGAGTAGAGAGAACGAAAAGCACACTTAGGGCTTTATTAAGTTGAGAGAGCACAAGTACATGGTTATATATGGGGTAGTTTTGTCATTAATTAACAGCCGTTTGGTGAAGGTGACACCAGTAGGGGTGTCAACAAGCCAAGCCAGCTCGGCTCAACTTGAAATAAACTAAGCTTAAGCTTTTACTTTGGGATTGTTGAGCCGAGCCGAGCCTTAAAAGTGAGTTCGAAAAATAAACGAGTCGAGCCTGAACAATAGGTGGCTCGACTCGGCTTGATTAATTTTATACTAATACTCTTTAAAAGTTAAATCTATATTATATATTTAGTATACCTTTTTTTTGGCAAAATATATTTAGTATACATTAACATAATTATTTCCGTTTAAGTTTTAACTCAAGCTTTCATGTGAGTCACATGACATCCCAAAAAAAAAAGTCCTTTTTATTTTTATTTTTTTTTGAATTTAGTATTTATCAATGTGTTTAAAAAAATATAAAAAATTATTGAGCCGAGCCAAGCCTGAGCATCTGTAAAATTCCAACAAGCCAAGCCAAAAGTAGTGCCCTCGGCTCGTTTACACCCCTAGACACCAGGTCCCTCTTTGTCCATTCTTTTGAAACTTGGGTTTGTTAAAGGCAATTTTTAAGAAGGGGCACTTATATGTCATTTTGAAATATATATATATATATATATATATGGAGATGCTAATGATCACCTATAAAAAGCTACTTCTTGTGTAACATTTATACAAACTGTATTTTTCTCAAATTCTTAAGAAAACTCTATCCTCTTATAATGACCTCATTCTCCTTTTATGTGTCACCAGCTGATTATGGAATGACCACACTACTTTACTAACTGAGAAGAGCTCTGGCCCGCAAAAAGTCAACAAATGTAATTTTACTACACCCATTGTTCTTTAACTACAAAGTGGAGCTGCTCCAAGGCCAAAAAGTAAGAACTTTACGACCATGCTATGCTATAAGAGCATTGGATTTTAGGTAGAGTCTATTTCAAATGGTAGGCCCCATTTGAAATCGCATGCTCTTAAAATATGGTTTCCGTAGTCTCAACCCTAAGGAGGTCTTAGAAGCTTTATCCAAAAAGAAAAAAGCTTAGCTCCCCCCATTTTAGGGGGATGAGATTTGATCTGGCGATAACCATACCAAAACCATCCCGTGATGAGATTGATCTAGGACATGAGGTGATAAAAAGGGGGGAAGATATCAAATGGAGAGAAGTCAAAAAAAAGGGGGAAAATGAAATGACTTCTCCCCTTTTTATCACCATATGTCGGATTAAAACCATCACTGGATGGTTTTGGTCTGGTTATCGCCAGATCAAATCCCATCCCCCTTTTAAGTGTAAAGACCGTTACATTTGTGTATTTATGGAATAATTATATGATTACTACTGTCAATAGGTAAAAAGGGGAAGCAAAAAGGGGAAGCATAGCTCATCTTTATATTTAAAGAGTCAGGGTACTCCCAAATATACTCCCTAAATATACTCTTATGACACCTTAGCGGCTACCTTAAGTCTTGTTTATGTGTGTTTAGATAGTGTGTTAATCACATGATATCATTTCAACCAAAAAAAGGAAAAAAAATATTTAGTTAGGATTTGGCTCGACTTATTTTGTTTTTTCTAATTTCACATCAGTTATAACCTTAACCCTTTAATAACTAAATTAAAAGGTTAAGATTTGGGAGGATAAATGGGAGTACCCGTGGACTGATTCCTATTTCAATCTTACTTGAAGCAGAAATGAAATAACTACAAATAACTTTTCTGTTTTTCTTTTTTACAAATAGAATTTTTTCTTGATCTTCTATATAAAGTTTTTTACAGCTTGTATTTATATCTAAATTTGCCTTGAATCTTATGTTGGTGGAGTGTTTGGTGACTGTATGAGCATGTCTAGATTTTTTTAATTTGTGTTTTTGAGATTCTTTAAAGCTATTATAATATTATCTTGTAGAAGAGACAAAAATCCGTCACCAATTTAAAAAAGAAGCATGTGAACCTCTCTGTATGGTCGGAAGCTACTTCGATATTGGTTTTATATTTAAAACACCCAAATGATATTTGAATGCTCTCAAGAACGGCATTGATTTTCTTAACAATTCATTTCTTGCTATGCATATTTTAATAGTGTACATCCTTTGCCATCATTGACAATTAATATGCCATACACAAGGGCTTGTTTGACGTTTTTAATGATATATATATATATATATATTTATCCAAGGGTATTCATATTCGCAGTCCAAATATATTGTTATAACCATTTTTTTCTTCCAAAATTTTATTTCAAAAATACCACTTCTCTTTAACCGCCGGTTTCTCTAGGACACTACACATCATCAATACACTGGCCTCGGATTGTCTCTGGTGAAGCCAGAAAATGGTCTCGGGTGTCCACACATTGTGTGACAGTTGGCATAAAAGATAGGAGAGAAGTCATTTCATTTTCTCCCCATAATTTTGACTTCTCCCCACTTGATATCTCTTTTCCTTTTTCTTAGACACTTATCGTTACATGTCTCATTATGTGTGTGGGGAAGTCAAAACCATGGCCCCATGATTTTGATTTCACCACATGTCCCCTATTCTATGGACACCCGAGACAAGTCCCTTTTGGCTTCGCCAGAGACAATCCAAGGCCCAATACGCAATTCATGTAGATGATTCATAGAATAACCTTATTTTATCTACTCTTTCCCCTTACCCTTTCCTCATTGTTTTCTTCACTTTCATCATAATTTCTCAATTCATTACTCTCTACTCCTCTGAATTACTTTGCTTTCGTTGGTTTTTGTGGGTTTGCATTTCTAGCGTTTTATTAGTACTTCAGTTAGACGGATCTAAGAATACCAATAATGATCAGTTTAGCAGGGCTGATCTTAGGTATGCTTGGGTGCCGCTGCTTGTAAAATCAATTCTAAACCGCATTGTTTCGTTTGTTTTTATTCTGCATCAAAGCAAGCTAGACTTCTATATTCAATACAGATAATTTATTTTTTTAGTTCTTGATGAATAATTTTTTTAATGATCATTGATTAATGAAAACAAGACTAGCCCACGGGGCAAGTCCTTCAATAGTTTCTATGAAAATGTGGAGTATAATTTTTATACCACCACATTAAAAAAAAAAAAAAAAGGCTTATAGATCACATGGGCACATATTTTGAAATGTCAGTTTCGCCTAATCCCCAAAATGATTTCATTTGGCCTCATTTTGGAAGAAATTTTGGTTAAAAATTAATTTTAAGGAATAGTTTTTGAAATTTTGTTCCTAAATTTTAATTTAATTAAAATTTGAAAAGTAGTTTTTTAAATCTTGGGATTTTATGTTAACTCTTATAAATCCTTTTTTTTTTGTTGAAAGGTTAAACACACGAACACTCACATTGGCCAAAACACACACGCACATACCCAACCCATCTTACAGGAAGGGCTTATCTCTTGGTGAGAGGAACGAACTCTTATTAATCTTAATTAAGTATAAAACTATACTTATTAATTATATAAGATTGGTGTTAGGTACACTCTAATGGGGACATCCCGAGTTCCAAGAAAAAAAAGAAGTCCTTGGATAGTTTCTATAAAAGTGTGGAGTATAATTTATAGGTCACATAATTTCTTTCGAAAACGGCTATTATTTTTTATTATAAAAAAGCTTATTGATCACATGGTCACATACTTTGAAATGTCAGTTTCACCTACCCCAAAGTGTTTCATTTGGCCTTATTTCAAAAGAAATTTTGTTTGAAAATCTGGAATTTTGATATTTTATTTTCCATATTTTGATTGAATTAAATTTTGAGGAATAGTTTTTGAAATTTTGTTCCTACATTTTAGTTGAATTAAATTTTAAAAAGTAGTCTTTGAATTTTAAAGAAATTTTAATTACAAGTTCTCTTTTTAATTTTTTTTTATTTTAATTGTTGGGATTTTATGTTAAGCTCTTACCCATCTTTTTTTTTTTTGATGAAAAGTTAAACACACTCACAGAAACCAACACACACGCACATTCAGTCCACATGAGGCTAAACTCAACTAAACCAAAAGGGCCTATCTCATGACGAGAGGAATAAACTCTTATCAATCTTTAATAAGTGTAAAAGTATACTTATTAATTATATATGATTGGTGTTAGGCACACTCTAATGTTTGATGGCTACACTTTATTACTATAACTTACACATTTACTTTAAAATGAATAATAATATTTTTATCTTTAATGTTTCAACTTCCCATAGTATTTTTATCTCTAATGTTTCAACTTCCTATAGTCTCTGATTAAGAACACGCTTGCCTTTTCCATCCCAATGTCACATTTCTTCACCTACTTCAGCCACCGATGTCATTCTGTCACTAGCACTCCCACCGCTCACGTCACTAGGAGATCGGATTGTCTTTCAATCAAAAAGAATTTAAAAAAAATGATTTTCTCTCTCTCACGATTTACCATCCATTAAAATGTGCATCCAGGGTTTACTTCCTGTGTTCAACTCTCACTCCTTGACTTATCTTGGTGTCTGTAAGAAAAATTCTGAGTGGTTCAATCCTTGCCTTAAAGGTTTGAAACACCCTCCGTTACCAAAAAAAAAAAAAAAAAAAAAAAGAAAAAAAAGAAAAAGTGTTCCACATTAAGATAACAAGTGAATATGATCTATTGGGGTCTCTCTCCTAGACCTCTCAATCATCTAATGGGCTGATGAAGGTGATTCTTAGACTAAGATAGGGACAACGAGAGTTCCTCTGTATGTAATGGCTTCTGCCGGATGATCAATGTGTACTTTCTGTACCCCCTAAAGTAGAGTCAGTCCTAGCTTGAGCCCAACTCATTGATAGGGGTGTCAAATGGCCAAATTTGGGCCTCAAGAACCTCTTGCAAACTAGTCAGGCTTGGGCCGGGCTTATTAAAAAAAAATATCAAAGTCAAAGCCCAGCCCATTGACACCCCTACTCATTGACAGGCGAGAACCTTGAGATGTTTGTTTCTTCCCTTCACAAATTTTTAACCTGGTGTGATTTATAAGACTTGAGATTGCCTGATACCACCCCTCCATTAAATGAGTGACACTGATGGTCGATTCCTTCTATTGGAATTTGTCTTGAATTTTGGGAATCTTGCTCGAGCGAGATTAAGGCCGCTCAAGCAAAAGTGGTATTCCAGTAATGTTTTATTATGACTGAGCAATCAGTGCATAGCCCGTAGCCAACTCGCTCAAGCGAGTATGGGTTGGCTCGAGCGAGATACGGTGAATTTGATCTGTTCTTTCGGGAAACTTCTATTTTGATTAGGAATTTGTTTCTCTCAATTAAGTTTCTACCGTCTATATAAGTGTATATTCGGTTTAGTGTTTGTTTAGTGAGAGAAAAAAGGATTTCTACAAACTATATAAGTCGATATAAGTGTATATTCGGTTTAATGAGAAAAAAAAAAATTGCATGTGTGAGCTTTGGTAAAAGCTTTTGGGTTTTCTTCTTGTTTATCTCCTCTTTTGTACTCTTTTCAACTATAGTAAAAGTTTTTTGAACGTTTTCGATCCTTCTTACGCCAACTAACTCTACACAAATTGCTGGTGAAGAGTCTGAAAGTACACGAGTTATGATTATCATCTAATCAAAGAGAGAAATTAAAAAAAAATAAAAATCAATATCCTATTCCTAACTATAGAAACGTAATTGTTTGAATGAGTTGCTTGTTTAGCTACTCTTCTTTATTGTATTTATAGACATCTTACATAGGTACAAGATCTTTACAGAATACTAGCTTGGGAATACAACCAAGAGAATAACAATCCATAAGGAAAGAAGAATCAAGGAGGATTCTTCTTTAGGTAAGCTATATCCAAAGGATTTGGTTGCCGTGAGCGATTGATGCTCTTTGGATCTGTATGGATCCTCTTTAGATCTGTAGGTAGAGAAAGATGTGTTGATACACCCCCGCAAGTTGATGGCATAGGTGACAACAACTTGGACTTTAATAACTGAAACCGAGGAGCGGAGAGACCCTTTGTAAAGATGTCGGCCGGTTGATTGATGGTTGGAATAAACTGAATCTGTAAATCACCTTGAATAACGTGTTCCCGGACAAAATGATAGTCAATTTCAATATGTTTTGTCCGGGCATGAAATATAGGACTGGCCGCCATATATGTAGCACTCACATTATCACAAAATAATTGAATAGGGGAAGATAGATGAATGTCCAAGTCACGGAGAATATACCGAAGTCAGATGGTGTCGGCAGTAGTGAAAGCTAAGGCACGATATTCGGCCTCAGCACTGGACCGGGAGACAGTCTTCTGCTTCTTACTTCCCCATGAAATGAGGTTGGAGCCAAGAAAAATACAATGTCCAGTGGTGGAGCGACAGTCGTCAGGACTGCCTGCCCAGTCAGCATCAAAGAATGCAGTGAGGTCAAATGTAGAGCAAGGGTTAATATTCAAGCCTTGACCAAGAGAACCCTTCAGATATCGGAGGATCCGTTTAGCAGCAATCAAATGGGTGGTCGTAGGATTGTGCATAAATTGACAAGCTTGGTTAATAGCGTATGTGAGATCCGGGCGGGTGAGAGTAAGGTACTGTAGACCGCCAACCAATTGTCGATAGGAAGAGGGATCAGCAAGAGGGTCACCATCATGAGCAGACAACTTGGAGTGAGAGGCTACTGGCGTAGAGCAAGGTTTAGCACCAATTAAATCATGTTTTTCCAGAAGACTAAGAGAGTATTTATTTTGGGTTAAAACAAGACCCGAGGAGGAGCGAGTGACCTCCATGCCGAGAAAATAGTGGAGATCTCCTAGATCCTTCATGTGAAATTCCGAAGGAAGAGTAGAGATGAAAGATGAGACAATGGATGGAGAATCTCCTGTAAGAATAATATCATCCACATAAAGTAATAGAACCATAGTGCCCGAAGGAGAAGAGTGAATGAACATCGAGTTGTCTGCTTTGCTACAAATGAACTCATGTGTGAGAAGAAAAGAGCTAAACCGTTGGAACCAAGCGCGAGGGCCTTGCTTGAGGCCATAAAGCGCCTTGTGAGGGCGGCAAACATGATCGGGGAAGGTATTGTCAATGAAGCCTTGAGGTTGCCTCATATATACTTCTTCTTGGAGAGTGCCATGGAGAAAGGCATTGCTAACATCTAATTGGCGAATAGTCCAGGTCTTTGAGATAGCAACAGAGAGAACAACACGAATTGTTGCCGGTTTGACAACAGGACAAAATGTTTCATCGAAATCAATGTCATGCTGTTGATTGAAGCCTTTGGCAACAAGGCGAACTTTGTACCGTTCTAAGGAACCATCGGCGCGCTGTTTGATTTTATATACCCATTTGCAACCAACAATATTCATAGTAGGGAGAGGTGGAACAAGAGACCATGTTCGGTTGCGAAGAAGAGCATTAAATTCATCGACCATGGCGGTGCGCCACTGTGGAGATTTATGGGCTTGAGTGAAGCATGTAGGCTCAACCAAGGTCGGGGAGACAGAGTGCAATAGAGCTACCGAGACGGGGTAGCGGGTAGCGAGCCAAGCTTTAGGAACCCGAGTCCCATCTTTTGTTCGAGTGATCATGGGGTGCCTTGAGTCAGATGAAGGAGCAGCAGGGACTAAATTGTCTGAGGAGACCATTGTGGAGGGGCCACCAAGATCAACAACGTTGCTAGGTGGGGCATTGAGTGGAGATGGTGCAATGGGTAGCAGCTGATCTTGAGAGCTAGGTGGGGCATTGAGTGGAGATGGTGCAGTGGGTAGCAGCTGATCTTGAGAGCTAGGAGAAGCTTGAGGTGAGGTGCCAACAATAGAATCAATGTGCTGGAATATTGTAGGAGCTTGTGGCAAGCTTGCGGTTGGGGAAAATGCACTTGTATGCGGGAGTGAAGGCTGAGCAGATGTAGGGGCATTAGGCGCATTACTATGAGAGCAAGAAGGTGCAGCAACCATTGGTGGAGTTGGTAGAGTAGGCAGGGGGGCAGGAGCAACTGGACCAGTCCCGAAACCAGTGGGCAGGGAATGAACAGCACCGGGAATGGAGGTGCGTGACTACCCTTAGAGTCCGAATACGTCAATATCGCAATGACTTAGGCATTCTTTCAGTCTCTAAACATCTCTGAATAGCTATGAGATCTACAGTTAGCAAAAATGTAACATCAGTCATGTATGACATAATCATTAATGGGTTGAGGAACCTCTCTGAAGAGCCATGATTTTTTTTATATAATATTGAAGCAGAGATGTGCTCAGGAAATTTCAATCTCATCTCGAGCAGAAACGTGTTCTACTCTACTTTAGGAGACTGACATCCTTAGATCCCTGGTTCTTTCCTTTGTTTCTTCCTTTTTCTCATAATTGTGCGTGACAAAGAGATGGAACTTTAAGAAAATAACTTTAAAACATCAAAGAACCAGTAACCAACCTAACATAACTTCTAGCCACTAAGTCCACCACCATGAACCCCTTTACAGGGATTGATATCTAATCGATGCACATTGTTACACATTTATGCACCTCAAACTAAATTTAATAGTTCTTTAGAGTTTTATTTTAAACTGTTTTACGGTACTTGATTGTTTTTATTCTTTTTAGGTTCATGCGAGGAAAATAAGATAAAATAGAAGATTAGATGCTTCAAAGACTCAAAGAATCTCATAAAAGAAAAGAGCAAAAGAAAGAAGAAAGCGGAAATCTACCTTAATTGATCGATTGGCCAAAACCGCATTTCAATCAATAAAAGGGATAGTTTGATCATTTGCCTTCATCCAAAATTTATGAAAATTTTGGGTAGATTCTAGATGACCTAAAGTAGCTATGTTTCAAATTTCGAGTCAATCCAATAAGATTTGAACTCTCTAGAATTATTCAAAGTTCAATGGCAAAATTATAAATAGGGTGAATAGTGTTGCATGAATAGTGTTTCGTGAATAGTGTTTTAACACTTCTAAACACTTTCCAACTCTATTATTGTTTTCATAAGTGAAGATTTGATCCTCATTCAACCCTTAGAGAGTTTAGAGAGAGAAAAAGAAGAGTTAGACCTCAATTAGAACTCCTAATTTAACATGAACTCTATCTTTCTTTCTTTCTTTCTCTATAAATAGGAGAACCCTTAGCCATAATCAGTATGTAGAGATTTTGAATCAGAAAAAGGAGAAGCTCTGGAGATCAAGGAAACCATGAAGAAGAATGCTGCAACTTTGTCTATGAAGATGATGCATTCCTCCCTCACGATGAACTAATTTTCATTCTAGGGTTTCAATGAAACCCTAGCCAAGTAACTGTGTCGTTTTATTTTGTTTAATTTTAATTTCTTAGTTGTAAGACATTAATTGCATAATGAGATAATTGTTTCAACAACCAGGATTTATTTGAATTATATTTGATTTCAATAGAATTTTCAACATTATCTTAGGTTTTATGAAATTGGAATTAAAATCACTTGTGTTAATTTTCGTTAAAATTTAAACATAGGTTATATATGCAATGGTTTTAACATATCGAGAGATTAAATTCGAAGATATTTTATGCTAAGGGAAGACAAGTGATTACACAACCGTAAATTAGTGTGTATCATACGTGCTAATCGAAGATTCGATATACTTAGAATATAATCCTTTGAACTTTTCTCGATCAGTTGAGAAATGACATATTGTCATTCTAACTAGAATGTTTGCAATTTAAGATGTTAGAATAAATTCAAAATAGGGATTAATTATTAGGTTAGTGGTGGATTTGAAAACCCTAGATCTTCTCTCTTGAAGATTTAAAACCGGTAGTTGATAATTAATTTAAAATCCTTAATTAGTTTAATTAATTGTTTTTAGTTTAATCAAATAAAATTCAATTGTCTCAATCATTAATTTAAAATTAATCTGAATAAAAGGCAACGAAACCAGCGCAGTCCTCAAATGAACGATACCTTTACTAGTACTATTCTATGGAATTATTACTAAGAATGAATAATTTAAGATTGACTGACGATCAATACCCATACTACAAATAAGTTGACTTTGGTAACTCTTACTGAACAACATAAGAATCATAAGCACAAATCAGAATCAGATAAAGAAAACCTGGAGAATGAATTGTTTAAATATGGGATAGAGCTCGCTTCAAAGCATTTGGTGGAGCTCCCCATTTCAAAAGCAAAGTATGGTAGCAGTTCCATAATTATTGGGAAAGAGAGTGCAGTTTTGTAGTATGAATTCTTTGATAAAACTGCTACTCGGTCAAATGCTTTGAAGTGGAGCTCCGGCTCATATTTAAACTCGAAAATGATGAATGAAATGTTAGAACAAACAGTGGAAAGTGCATGGTTCAGTATTTTGGCAAGAGTAAATACACCCTTAAATGGAGATTACAAGAAGGTGGGATGAGTGTTTGCCTCCCCCAACATGACAACACCTGTCCTGTGTCACAACCCTTATTTCCAATTTACAAAATTCACAACCTTTGCTTCACTTCTAACCTTACCTTCACCGCTGTAATTTCAATCTAGAGACAGGACCAGTGATGGCACCACCTACTACATCTGACGCCTCAGGGTGTTCTGTTCACCAAGTTAATAATTAATAAGAGAACATAAGAGTAATTCCACTCTCTCGAACCTCTCTTAGTTTTGCCTTCTTATTTTTCTCAAAGTAAAGCCATTTCTAGCTAATATAATTGACCATAACCACATCAACCAAGAGAAATGCATAGCCATCAAAAGTTCTTCATAGAGTTAGAAGTTAGAACACAATACAAAAAGGAGAAAAAATTCCGGACTTGTCAATGATATGCATGCTGTCATAATGCTATCAAACCAGGATTTCTAAAATGAGGGCATTAAGCAAGAACAGAGGTTGCACTAAATAACGATCCCAACCCTATCAAATACATGGAAAATGTTGATTTAAACACCTTGATCCATAAGAACCTTAAGACTAATAATTGCCAACAGATCAAGATCTTACCTTCACTCAATTCCTTGTTCCTTTTCTTTGTTTTTAATAGAAGGCACAATACTCTACCAAGTAACTGAATTATGTCCAAATTGTGCTCTAGATGTTTATAGGCTGAAGAATTCAGTGTATATATATACATATTTATGTGTATATATATATGGGAGAGAGAGAGAGAGACTGACTGGTAAATTTTCCTTCATGTTCTTACTTTATAATTTATATACATGTAATGTGTTTAATAATGGCTTCAACATCTTTCACTCAGTACTCTATATCCTTTGTATATTTCAGGAAAGGATTAAAAAGATAAGACAGATACGTTCTGACTAAAGTTTACTTAAGCATATCTATAAGAAGTTTATGAGCAGCAAGCGAGAGACGACAAACCATAAAGATACTTTCGTAAGCTCAGATGGCTTTGAACACCCAAAAGACAGCAGCCTTTAGATCACCGAACTACATTACCCAACAAGCTGTTTGTGGAAGGTGAGCTCTGATCACTTAACCATGGGTCCTGCACAGAAACAGGAGAGCTATCCTTCATCTCCTCCATTGAAATCATACAATCAGCCCCCCTATGTGGCACAACCAGTCTCCGACTGCCCACACCTGCTTTCTTAACCGTCACACCTAGCGATTTTTCACTTCCATTGGATGTTGAGGAGCAAGAAGATGCCGATGACGATGCCATGTAAATGTTCTCCTCCAAAGGCACCCACACACTGAGCCTGATGAGCTCTAGCTCAGCTGCGACTTCCATCATAGAAGGCCTCATGTCCCTATGAAATGCGAGGCATCTGAAAGCCAGCTCGGCCACTTTGTGCACAGACGAAAGGGTCCAAGCATCTCTATGTGGCTCAAGGAATGGGTCTATTATCTCATCGACACACCCCTTCCCAATCCTGTCAATTGCAAGTGCAGCCAAATTAACCTCGCTCTGGGGTCGAGAGAAGTCTACCACCTTGAGTGCCGTTATGATCTCCAAAAGAACTACCCCAAAGCTGTAAACATCACTTTTATCAGAAAGATGAAAGTTCTGATGGTACTGAGGATCAAGATATCCTGGAGTCCCTTGTGGGGCTGTCGAGATATGGGACGACTCTGTCATACCAAGTCTAGAAAGACCGAAATCTGCCACTTTTGAGTTGAAGTTGTGATCTAAGAGTATATTGCTGGACTTAATGTCTCTGTGGTATATTGGGGGATTCATTGCAGAGTGAAGATGAGCAATGGCCTGAGCAGTTTCAGATGCAATAGTGAGGCGAATTTTCCAAGGAAGGACAGTTCCCCTCTCTCTGTGTAGATGCTGAGATAGAGTTCCATTGGGCATGAATTCATAGACAAGGATCTGTTCACCTCTCTCTATACAGCAACCTAAAAGGCGGACTAGATTCGGGTGGCTTACAGAAGATAGGAGCTTGATCTCATTCATGACTTGCTCGATGCCATCAGTATCTCGATGTCTGATCTTTTTTATGGCAACCCACTCATCATTGTGGAGTTTTCCTGCGTAAACTGTCCCATAGGCACCAGTTCCCAACCTTTGTTTCTCTGAGAAGCCATATGTGCCTTTCTCAATTTCTTTGTAGGGATAGAAAGGAATACTGCAGGTGCCTGCAGCTTCAGACAATAGGCGTCTTGTGCTGTTTTGAGTTTTCAAAAAAGTGGAGCGCCGGCGGATGAAGTAGCATAGAAGAACCAAACCGGCCATTAAAAAAGCTCCAGCAACAATGCCTAAGAGAAGAAATACCAAAATTAGGAATTCAAAGCATGTTGTGAAACTGAAAATTGCAGAGTTCTTTGCTGTCTAAAGTAGTCCTTATCATTCGACCAAAATTACAAAATAATCATCTGTATATGTTTGATGGTGAATTTTAGATTTTATGGAATTAAACCAAATGGAAGTCATAATTGTGATGCAGGATACTGTCCAATCGAGATAAGGCTCAACACTATTACTTTTACAGTTGTGATGTTGCAATATTGAAGAGTAAAAAGAGAGGAGGGTTTTGAACTTTAAACATTTGACAGTTTCTGTGAAACTGAAGCTAAGTGATTATCTTCAGTCACATGCATTGAAAAGAGAGGAGGGTTTTGAACTTTAATTCGACAGTTTTAGTGAAACTGAAGGTAAGTGATTATCTTCAGTCACATGCATGGGACATACAAATTGTCCATCATAGATCTTCCTATGCCTTTTATAACTCTGCTTTAGATTTATGGGAAGTAAGAAGTTACGACGAGCACTCCAGATGTGCCTGACACCCTTTTCGCAATGACACTTGAAACGAACTTTTTTAAGAGTTAGATGCAAGTTGCAACAAGGTTTGACATGTCCCTTCAGAGATCACTGTCTCCAAACACAAACACATACGCTATAGAATACTAAATATACTAAACGATCACCTTGGTATCATCCAGACCCCTTTAGTATAATGACCTAAATTGTGCAATCTTTTCACTGCACATTAGATATTGCTTCAGATCCTTCGGTTGATAATCCGAAAATAAGTGATCTACTGGATGGTGATGGAATTTGGCCCCTATAATTGGTTTGGAATGCTCTCCCTATTTCTTAGTTCAAGATTCCTCTTACTAACTGGAATCAAAGAACTAGTAGATCTGTTCCATCCAAAATGGGAATAGCTAGGCTGGGGTTATGAACTTATAATCTGATGATCGAGTCGATTCCATGGTTATTAGTTCATTCCATTCCGGACCAGACCGGAATAGGGTTATGTACATTCTCATTAGAAGGATTGAAAACTGGGGGAACCATGGGAATGATTAATACTTGACAATGGCAGAGTTGAATCCAACAACAAAACCACTAGTTCAGAATAAGATAAAGTGGCTAGCTGTAACTAGATACAAATAAGAACAAGATTTCGACAGAATCTAAAAACCCCAATAGTTGATTTATCTCAAGTTATCTTTTAAGCTGTTGCACTTGCATCCATCCATCAGTTGTCTATAAGAAACTTGAGTTCCTAGGATATATGCATGCCGTTGATTTCCAATAAGGAAAAGAAGACTTACCTCCAATTAGAACAACAACTCTAGTAGTTCCCCCACATCGACCAGACATGTACTTTGAAGGATTGCAACCAGAAGCAACTGTTCAAGTGAGAAGAGATTATTAATAAAGATGACAGAGTCTCAGATTAGACAACGGCTGAAACATAGAAAACAGACTCAGATTAGATAAAGGCTGAAACAACACACTGGTCACATTCACTCCTAGATGCATGTTTGGAAAACTACACTTACTGTACTTCCAACAGACACGTGACAAATCATGGTGCATCCAAATCTTGAAGGCAATTGAACTGTATTCTTCATAACTATAAACTAGCTAATTGATAGTAAACTTTCGAAAAGATGGTAGAGTGCCCAGATGGTCATTACAATGTAACAATTTTTTTCCTAAAACAATCAGAGGCAATGTTAGGATCCAATTGTCCAACATCGGTTAAGAATGGCCTTGGCCTTGTGTCTAAGCTCTTGAGCACCCTTCCCTTGTAAGCCGGTTTTCAAGGGAGAGTTCTACCCATGGGTTTGTATAATTTGGTATCAGAGCCAACACCACGTCGAGTATGGGCTCGAACCCATTATAGGTTGTGGTTCTAGGGTCGCAGTCTCGGAAAGGGCTACCTGGGGAGGGCTACGGGAACAAGGTCCCTGAGAAGTGCCCCACCTCAGATTGAAAGCTGCGGGACTTCGGCTGCGAAGCGTGGTGGTATGTTAGGATCCAATTGTCCCATATCGGTTAAGAATAGGCTTGACCTTGTGTATATAATGTTGATTAATTACTTCAAATAGCTTGCACACGATGGCCACAAAATATCCTTAATCAATTTCGGCTAAGATGCGCGACAAGCGCTTCTTGAAGATAGTTGGAGCCTCTCATTTGTGCAAGAGATTAAGGCAACTCTATCCCCGGGATTCAACCTAGTCAGGAATCGATCCGTTCTTCTACAGATCTACACTATCTGGTAGAAACTAAACTTAAACCTCCTTTTAGGATGCCCACAAATTATTAATTCAATTAAGGTCTAAGTTATCCTGGTTACACAGATTGTATAAACCAGATTAGGTTATCACAAGTGATTGCCAAACAGAATTACTTTTTAGGAGCGATTTTGAAACAGTTCCAGAATGTATGAATTCTGTAAACCAGATTCTGAGAATTTTGGAATCGGTTCCGAAGAGACACATTGTTTGGAAACAGATTGTCTACGGGCTCTGTTTGGTAACAGTGTGGGGTTAGTGTATTGCTACACTGGTCGAGTTCTCCTTCTGTTCTCTGTTCTTGGTAAATCCAGACAGTGCTCTGTTTGGTTACAGAGCGATATCAATTGGTCAGACTAATAGTCATATCACTTATTTGTTTGGTGACAGATGATCAACTAGTCTGAATGGACTGGTCAAATACGGTGATCTGACTTATTGGGTTGAGTCGCCTTTAACCTTGAGAATCTGGGCTCAATCTCGCAGAGGTCTGATACGAATTCTAACTTCTGTAAAATCCTCATCTTCATCCTCACCTTATATAGGTGAGGGTTAAGCCTTGGGAGCCACTTGGGCTTCTTAACCGACCTACTCACTGAGTCTCTTGGGTTTTCCCAACTGACCCATTCAATAGCCTATCAAGTTCAACGAACCTGGACAAACACCCATGATCCATAACAGATCACGGAATCCAAACCACCATCTCAATCTTGATCAGATCTACACCCTTGATCTGACTTCTATTCTTAAAAAGAATAGGCGACTTAAGCGATGTGCGAAGTGCGCCTCATTGCTCCTGCATGTGCACGTGTCGAACTCGGTGCGATGCACCTCGCTAGTGCACCCACACTTGGTGTGTGAGCACACACAAGAGAACAATCTCTAAGGAGAGGGGATTACTTATTAAGTTATTTCAACTCTCATTAATTTCTGATGTGGGACTAATAAAAGTCACAACAGTTTTCTTTTGAAAACATGGTTTTTTCTCCCAAAAACCTCTAGTGTAAAAACACCATTTCAAATCCAACAAAATGGTTATCTTCCAAATCATTAAAATCCAACTTTTATTTTATTAAAACCAATTAAAAAATCTGTTTTAATAAATCAAAATCAACAAATAAGCTCTGTGCGATAGCCGGCCCGGGTCGATCCCCTCCCCACATCCGTGTTTTTCAACCGATGTGAAGCCGAGATCTGTTAGAGTCGCCACCAATCAAGATTTTTGGGTGTGATTGGTCACCCACAATTAAGAACCCTCGATTGAATAAAAAAAACCGAGAATGGGTCCGGGGATTCTTTTATGAGTTGGGGAAGGTGTTAGGCACCCCACCTCATCCGTCGAGCGACGGTTACCTCTTAACTTTCTCCATTAAATTAATTCGAAATTATTTTCTATTTTTTTATTATTATTTCGAGAAAAACCACCCCTCCTCGACCGAGTTAAGGCGATTTCATCCCTACTTGTTTTCTTTTATTTCGAGATTGGAAAGCCACCCCTCCTCAACCGAGTTAGGGTGAATTTCTCTCTACTTGCGCGGCAAAATCCATTTTCCCTAAATCGGCGAACGGCCACACATCCCTCCTCAACCGAGTTAAGAGGGGCCCCGCCTACATTTGGATGGAAAAGGGACAAAACTACTAACAATAATAAAGAAAAGCTTAAAAAGAAGTCGAAGATCTAGTCTTCCGGCCCTTTCTTTCACCCGGATTTCCTCGTCCGCACAACCGTGAAGAGGGAAATCTCCGAGCTACTCAGAGAAAGTGAGGGAAGAAGAGACTTGGACGGGTAGAAACAGAGGATGAGGATGTGGCATACCTTTTCCCTTTATAGATGCTCCAAGTGGTTGAAGAGGAGAGAATGCTTTGACGAGATCCGAACTCCCAAGATTTCCCTCAAAGTTGGTGAAGATCACTCCTAGGTTGATGGCTGGAATTTCAGGGATTCAAGGGCTAAGCTAAGCTCTTTCAGAGTTCTCCTAAGTTTCAAGTTGAAAGCCTAAAGGATTCTCCTCCGATTCTCAAGAGTTCTCCTCTGGATTTTCCAAGATGAGTTATGAGTTGGAGTAAGGCTCCTTTTATAAGGTGAAACAATAGGATTTTCACGCTTTTTTTCCGATGTGGGACTAAAAAAATAACCCCGAAACGTGTTGGCCCGCAAAACGAGATTTTAATTAGGTTTCCGTACGCCGCGCCTTTATGAAGGACGCGTGACTAATCTTGGCAAAAAAATAGGGGCGCGCCCTTATAAAGGGCGCGGGTTAATTTCAAGCTTAAAAAACAAGTCCCCCCCCTTGGGCTCGAGTTGGTTTGGGCTTGGGCTTTGTTCTCGGCTTTGATCTTCGACCTTTCGGAGTCCGGATCTCGTCATCTTTCTCAATACTTGGCACCACTGGGTTTTCTCAGGCCCATGCAAAATAGGGTGTCTACAGCTGCCCCTCTTGGCCGGATTTGCTTGCAAAGAACGGCAAAGAAAAATAGACATAAGCCTATTTTGCATGTGAAGATTACTCATACTCCTTGAAGTCATTTTAAATATTAAAAAAAATCATTTTATCAAAATTATTTGAAATCTCGGTAAAAAATGGTGGAAAATAAACGGAGATGGGTCCGGCACGTGGGCCTTCTCATGGAACCTCGATCCCCCTCACAGGCTCGATCCGAGTCCTACGCAAAATAAGGTGGTGTGAAAAGAGAGTTTCAAATAATTTTTCAAAAATTTCTTTTAAATCTTTAAATAACTTCAAGGTGTATGAAGTACGTTATTGGACAAAATAGGGAATTTTAACGACTATGGTTATGGAATAAACCACCTCGTTACTTGGTATGCTTAAGTTTACTTTATAGCAGGACCCCCTAGCCTGACAGCCATTGATTAGCTGTAGGCAAAGGAGAAGTGGGTCATGCTTGTGTTCGTGCTACAAAAGGGATCCACCCCCCCTTTTTTTTTTTTTTTCTTTTTTTTTTGCTGATTTTCCTTCACCGCGCCTTTCTGGAAGGCGAGGAGTCCATGTGACTCCTCACGCGCCTGGCCCTACTTTCCCTTTTCTTTCCTTTTTATTCTTCTTTCCTTTCTTCCTTTCACGGTGGTCCCTACAGTCGCGGTTTGTTCCCCACCCATTCTTCCGTTCAAAACTCCGGCGTGTCACCCCCATTCCCGGCGATTTCTCCGGCGAACACTCCTTTTCCGGCGAACTTCCCATTTCGAACATTTTGGGCTGTTTTGGGGGTTCTAGGGCACCCGAAAATCCTCTTTTCTATTTCTTCTTGTTCTCCCAGTGTTGGACGTGGCCCTCCTCAAATTTCTCGGTACTTGCTTGGATCGTAGGTAAGCTGTGTAAACATCTCTCTATTTCCATTGTCTAGGGCTAGGTAACTTATCCTTTTATTTCATGCCCTCTTTGAATTTTCGGTATTCTACCTGTTTTATGTTGGATATTGCATGCTTGAGCTGAAGGTAAAACACCTGTGATCCACCTCTTTTCTGTTCGAATTTGCCCTTTTGATGTTTGAGTCTCTCTTTGTCTGTTCCCATTCGAACATTCGCATGTGTACCCGAAATATCCTCTTGTTTGCCATCCGTGGACTACTGTTTTCCCTCATTTCCATGCTAGAACCTGAAGACTCTTAAGCTATGCTCCTTCGTTCATGCATAATTTCATCCACGCATAACTTCGCCTGAATATTTCTCTCTGACCGTATTCCATGCGTAAATGAGTAGGACTCTCGAGGTCAGCAAAGAATTGAATCTCAGTTATTGATACACCTCACCGATCTTGTGCTTAGCTGTGACCGACTTTTAGAACAGTTTCAACGATGGATTGTTGATTACCTTCTCCCTTTTTAGCAACAGTAAATCAAAGATGATAATGTCCACAGGCTTGATCTTCAGTTCAGAAACAAAACTGATCTGGCCATGAATCCAGCCTGAGCACTCTTCTAATTCAGAACTTCATCTTTTGAAAACAATCACGACACCGGTGAATTATCCTCGTTCACTTGTGGCTACCTTCATATAACGAAAATTCTTTTCGTCAATTTATGCGATATATATTCTCAAAGTATCACGAGTTCGGAACCATACCTGTTGTTTTTATTGATTGCTTTGATTTCCTGTTTCACCATATTCTTAATTGAAAAAAGCTTGTTAGGAATATCAAATTTCAATTTTTTTGCAAAATAACAAATATTATCCTTTTAATGCAGATATGGTCAGACCGAAGAGAGTGAGGTCCAGGGGATCTTCCTCAGCTTGCCCCGAGCAGGATGAGGATTATGTTCCTCCCACGGATGTGGAGGAGCATCCGATTGAGAGCTCTCGGGCGAGTGCGAGTTCTAGCGGCGCAGGGGCTTCCTCTTCGAGAGGTAGGAGGCGATCAGGCTTGGATCCAGTGCCTGAGGTGTTAGGTGTTCCTGACACACCCCTTCTGAAGGGTCTAGGAGAGCATATCTCGGCACTTTGCCGAAATCAGGAGGTAAGAAAAATGCAGACTTTTGCTAGAGTTAATCGCTTACCTTTACCTGTTGCACATGATTAAACTTTTACCCTTGATTTTGCAGAGGACACCCATCTCGGGTTGGCGATGTACGTGGAAGAATGTCTTGACATTCTATCAGGTCGCTTCACCTGCTTTGAGAGATGCTCTAGGGAGGACCCCGCTTGGTTCGTTCTTGACCATTCCCCGGATCCAGAGTGACCGGAGATTGATTGCTGCCCTTTGCGAGAGATGGTTTGGGGACACTAACACCTTTCATTTTCCTTGCTGCGAGTTGGCGATCACTCCCCTTGACTTTGTGATGCTGACGGGGATCCAGATCGTTGGTGAGGTGATTCCACCTCTTCCCGATATTTCCATGGATCAGGCTGCTGCCTTGATGGGGGTTTCACCGGCGACCGTAGCATCGGACAGCGGATGGGAAGCGGGCAAGGTGAAGCTCTCCTGGTTGGGCAGTATTCTGGGGGAAGTAGCTCTTGCAGTTATCGATCTTGATTCCCCTGCATTCACCAGTATACTCCGCGTCTTCCTCTTGTTTATCCTGGGTTCCTGTTTCTTCATGACCGATCGATCGTGCGTGGATTCTAGCTTCTTATCCCTGATGGATCCGATCGACCATTTTGATACTTTTGATTGGGGAGGAGCTATCTACGCTAGCATCTTAGCCGGACTCAGCCGAGTCTCTCGTGGGGGAGGTCGATCGGCCCGTTTCTTCTATCCCTTCCTCGAGGTATCTCCCTTTCTTACTGTTCACCCTCTTTGTCTTTGTCTCACGGCTTCTTATTAACTCATTGCTTGCTTCAGATGTGGGCTCATGAGTATCTCGATCCTTTCCGCCCGACATTGAGGATTCCTGATATTACTTCATTCCCGAGGTCCTCTCGATGGAGCGCGCCTTGCTCCAAGGTTGATAGCCATCTCCTGGATAAGGCTAGAGAGGAGTTGGATCGTCTGACTATGAAGAGGGTAAGATGATACTTGATTTTGTCGATAACTGCTGTCCTCTACCTCTTTTTGCTCATCCTACTTGTTGCTTCAAATGCAGGTGACTCTTCGGCCCTTTGTCGATCTTGAGGATATGATCCGGCTCCTTTGCAGAGGGGCGAGACGCTTCCTGGGCCGCCGTGTGGCCTTCTCGTATCTAGGGACTTGCGAGTATTTCTTGGGAGAGCGAGTCCTTCATCAGTGTGATGGAGAATTTCGGATTCCACTCCCCCCTCCGGAGATGACGCCCATATTGGACCATGATGCTTTCATGGGGGAGATGCGCACGGCTGGTGTCCCTATCCATCATTTTCCCCCATCTGGAGGGGAGGTTGGACGCATTCTTCATCTTCCTGGTTACGGGGCGGGTCTATTGTCCATCATGAGCCCATTTTCTACTCGTCATGGGGCCAACGAGGTTGGAGGCAAGCTGGTGGAGAAGTATTTCCAGGATTGGTAAGCTTTCTTTCTGTGTGCTTCTTGATATCTTGGAACTTTTGCTTTTCTAACTTCGCTCTTTCTTTACAGAGACCTTTACTCGCTATCCTGGAGGAGGATAACCGGGCATTGACTGAAGAGAACGTAAAGGTGTCATCATTTCTGTGTAATGGTGCCAGCAATTCCTTTGGTATGATTTGTTTTTTTTCTTTTCCACAGCCGTCTTGGCTTAGTGACACTTGGCACGCCTACTCGGAGTAGAAGTTTCGAGGTAGTAGTTAGGGATTTGCCCTCTTTTTCTTCTCTCTTTTTTTTTTTTTTGATCCATTTTGTAAAGCTTCCTGCAATGAAACATAAATTTGTAATAAATTAGAAACTTTCTTTTTTTTTTTTTGAAACTTTGGGAGGATGGGAATGGCCGGCGGCGTGGAGGAATGTAGAGGAAAATACTTCCATGAAACAGGTAAAACAAGACGAGGAGCAAATCGGCAATGCGCGTTGATGAAACAAAATAGAGGTTGCTATTTTCGGATGCCTGTCAACGCGCCCTTTTTAGGCGCTGTGGGTTCCCATTTTGTTCTTACTTTTGGTTCGCGCCCTTTGAGGGCGCGGATTCTGAGAATTTTTTCTTTAAAAAACCTGCGAACGACTGTTTTGTGCACTGCAATTTCTTTGTCTGAAAACTCTCTGACCAACACTGTTCGTCGAGAGCTTCGGCACTTCGGATCCAGGACTTTTCGACTCTCCCGGACCACGATGGGGTATATTCAGTTTGCGGCCTTGACGATTCAGCCTCCGTTTTTCAACCTGCCCAACTTGGGGAATCCTCAATATTATGATAAAAGGGCTGAAACGGTGATGAATCCTTAGTTCGAAGGAGCAGAAGCCTCTATAACATTGAAGGGGTAATGTGGCCTCCCTTTTTTGAGTGAAAAATTAACGGTCATTTGTTGAGGGCGCTTTTGGCGTTGGAATCTGGATGACAGTTTTTAGGCTCGGGGCTTTGACCTCAGACGACTTTGAGGAATACGGAAGAGTGGTATCAGTACCTTTGGACCAAGGTAGAATTGGTTCTTACATATCACGGGCTAGTTGGAAAACTAAAGATCTTCCTCCTAGAGTGAAGCGAGGATTCTTGAGAGATGGTGAGGAAGCAAATTATTTCCGTTGCTCTTTAAAATTTCTGAGAGATATTCTTCCCCAAGGAACCCAGGTGGATTAGACCATCCTTGTGGGCGCTCCTGGTTCTTGGCCACAGTACGTTTCCGGCCCTTGCCTTTGCAATTGTGGCATGTATATTCCGTTGAGTTTCAACTACATGATTGCAGGTATGGAGGGGGTTGAGAAGGATTAAGAGCAGGTCATTCCTTCGTTACCATGTTGATGCTGCGACTTTTAGGGTTTGGATCGGTGTGTTCAAAAGAGAGCGGATTTCTTCAGAGGATGAATGTCATGTTACAGATATGGATATTAAGATCTCAAGTCTGTAACTCTTGCTACTCGGCTTTATGAACAGGATTGATCCAAATCTCATTGCTCTTCGTAAAATTCCTCGTTTTGGACAGTCCAGCGTCATGGTTATGATTCAACTATAATCACGCTGGCTCCGATGTGCTCGCGTGGGGAAGGTGTCTTGGCTAAATTGTTGTAGAGGCCTTCTCAGGTACGTCTGAAGAACTCATCTATTTAATTCGGTTCTGTCGAGGTTTAGCAGTACTTCCAAACGGGGTGGTGCGCCAATTAGGCGTTACGCAATGCATTCCTGTTATCGAGGTTAAATGATTGTGGTTGATTTTGGGCTTCATCTGAAAGCAGTCCTCTCAGTAGTCTGGTTGGCTGGAGATCAAGAGTGAAGTCTACTTTTGGTGATGACCAAGAATCTCTTGTCACCGGGGAATATGTCAGATGGCTCACCGATTGTTGTATCCCCTATGTTTCTCCTCCACACCCCTGTGTAGGCGAGAAAAGAAAGGAACCAATGAGTACTGTGCCTACTGAAGATCAACCAAATTATAAAGAGTTAGAAGAAAGGATAACTTCCCTTCTTGCTGAAAATGCCGGCTTGAAGGCTGAGGTTGCCAAAATGGGGGTTGAGGCTGCCGCATATCAGGATTGTATACGGGACTTAAGGGCTCAGGTCAACGTTTTGGAAGCAGTGAATGAGGAGTTTCAGTATTTCCAGAATCCCATTGGTGGGAAGAAGTCAAGTAGCCAGGAGGTAATCTTGAAATTGAATGCTGAGCTGGCTCGCCTTCGTCATAAATTGAAGGACCAAGGTGGTGCTTCTTCAGATTCAGATTGAGTCTTCAGTACCTGCCTTAGAGCATTGATAATACTTTCTATAGAAAATATTGTTTTCATATTTATGGGTCTCGGAACTCTGTTTTATTCAATAAATGAATTGTTTTCTTGTCTTTTTCCAGAATTCTCGTCATCGACCAAAAATACTATATATATATATATATTTTTTTTTTCATGCAATAAAGAAAGGAAAAGAAAGAAACACACCAAAATCTTTCCATTAATGGGGTCGCACCTATGAAGGTTGCCTACGTATCCCTTAATATGGGAATCAGACCAGCGTAGTTCGAGGGCCATGCAAGCACAAATTTTTTTTATTTTTTTATTTTTTTATTTTTTAAACCTTAAAGAATTTGGATTAAAAGATATATATGTTAAAACCAACTTCGATGGTGTTCAAACTGATATAGAATTACCTTGTGCAAGTCTACCGTGAGTGTCTCGGATTATCCCAAGTACCGTAAGTAAGAGGCACCGTGGTCATGCCGGGCTTGAAAAATTCTTGTGCTAGAGTTGACTCTTGATTGTGACAAAATAGACACATCCTTTTTTCTTTTTTTTTTGCCTCTTTTGCCCTTAGCGCCTGTTACGGTTTTCACCAAGTCTGGCCCATGTAATTTTTGCGCATTGGCGCCCCGAGGGGTTTTCACCAAGCCCGTGGCAATTGATTCTTGCCATGATATGATGTTTTTACTCACAACGCCCTTTCGGGTTTTCATTGTGCCCTTTCATATCATGCTTTCTTTTACGGTTTCTCTCAAGCTATCTCGTTCATCCTTGCCGGAAGGAAAGGATTATGCGTAATTCAAACCTCAGTACTTATGGTTGTCATTAATCTGAGAGGACTTAGTAGTAGGACGAAACATAGGCTAGGGTTGAGGTTTTTGAAACAAAAGGGATATGGCTCAAAAACTCTTTGCACATGATAGAATCAGGTATGACATTGCTTGCTTTGAGGATCCTTGTTAGTCTTTGCTCTTTTCTTTTTCTTCTTGGGCTGTCCAATTCTCTTTTCTTCCCCCGTTTTTTTTTTTTTTTTTTTTTTTTTTTTTTCAGGGGTGACTAAAAAAACTGCCCCAGTATAAAAGTACTGGAGTGACATGAATTTCTTGAATCGCAAAATTTGCGTCGGTATAAGTTGGACACTTTGCCTTGATTTAATTCCTCCTTTTACCCAGAAATGCCCCAGTGTGGGGTGCAACCAATGTCATTGTTTGGTGAATGAGATTTTCAGGCTCAAAGGGCTAAGCAAAAAGGATAACTAGGAAAATTGTGGGGGTTACAGCAAAGAAGGCCTCTCTTCATTTTAACTTTAACCATGTTCCTATGGGGTTGAGTTATGCATAATACCTTTTAACTGAATCTGAGTTGACCGGCTCAGGGAGATCATCTCCATCCATCTCTGCCAATATGAGGGCTCCTCCAGATAATGCTTTTCTGACCACGTACGGACCATTATAATTAGGCTTGAATTTTCCTCGTGCATCAGTCTGATGTGGCAACATTTTTTTGAGTACTAGATCACCTTATTTGAATTCCCGTGGTCGGACTCTCTTGGAGTAGGCTCTGGCCATTCTCCTTTGATAGCATTGGCCATGGCATATAGCATTCAGTCTTTTTTCTTCAATCAAGTTGAGTTGGTCGAGCCGGGCCTGTACCCATTCTGTTTCTTCAAGCTCAGCTTCCATGAGTACTCTGAGCGACGGGATTTCAACTTCAATTGGTAAGACAGCCTCCATACCGTAAACCAGTGAAAAAGGGGTTGCCCCTACCGAGGTCCGGATTGAGGTTCTATATGCATGAAGTGCAAATGGTAGCATTTCGTGCCAATCTTTATAAGTGATTGCCATCTTCTCAATAATCCGCTTTAGGTTCTTGTTGGCTGCTTCGACTGCACCATTCATCTGAGGACGGTACGGAGTGGAGTTATGATGAGTTATCTTGAATTGTTCGCATATCGCCGTCATCTGCCTGTTCTTGAAATTTTTGGCATTGTCAGTGATGATCTGGTTTGGAACTCCGTATCTGCAGATAATGTCCCTCTTCATGAACTTGACTACTTGGCCCTTTGTTACGCTCGCATAAGAAGCTGCTTCTACCCACTTTGTGAAATAATCAATTGCAACTAGTATGAATCTGTTCCCATTTGACGCCTTCGGATTTATTGGCCCAATAACATCTAGGCCCCACATGGAGAAAGGCCAAGGGGTTGTCATATTATGGAGCTCTGAGGCTGGAGCCTGTATCTTGTTGGCATAAATCTGGCAAAGGTGACATTTCTTCACATGCTCATTACAGTCGCGTTCCATGGTTATCCAGTAATAACCCAACCTTAAGATCTTCTTGGTTAGCATATGACCATTCATGTGTGGGCCGCATATCCCTTCATGGACATCTTTAACAATCTTTTCCGCTTCTCTCGCTTCCACACATCGAAGGAGTATGTGATTGAACGTTTTCTTGCAGAGATTCCCTGTACTCAGAAAGAACTGACCGGCCAATTTTTGAAGAGTTCGTCGATCATTGGCATTGGCTTCGGGTGGGAATGTTCTATCTCCTAAGTACTGCTTTATGTCGTGGTACCAGGGCCTTTCGTTGGGCTCATCTTCTCCAACTTCTTCAATTGGCATGCAATGGGCTGGTTCATCCCTAACCTCGATCTCAATTGGCCGAATGTCGACCCCTTCCGGAATGTCAACAATCGAGGCCAAGGTGGCTAGGGCATCTGCAAACCTGTTCTCCGTTCTTGGCAGGTGTGTGAACGTGATGTGCTTGAAATTGTCGCTGATGTTGTCCAAATACTCATGATAGGGAATTAGCTTGGAATCCCTTGTTTGCCAATCTCCTGTAGCCTGGAAAATAATGAGAGTAGAGTCTCCAAAGACCTCCACTGCTTTAATGTTCAGGTCCACAGCTGCTTGTAGACCGATAATGCAGGCTTCGTATTCAGCGACGTTGTTTGTGCACTCGAACCTCATCTTCACCGCAACGGGAATTTGCTTACCCTCAGGAGACACTAAGACTGCGCCCGCTCCATATCCGTACTTGTTTGCCGCTCCGTCGAAGTACATTTTCCAGTTGGTCTTTGACTCTTCTTCTACTTCGCCAGCCATGAACAGTATAGCTTCATCGGGGAAATTGGTTTTCATTGGTTCATAGTCTGGTAGTGGATGGTCTGCCAAATGATCTGCAATGGCCTGTCCCTTGATCGCCTTTTGGGTCCTATAAGTGATGTCAAACTCGGAGAGAAGCATTTGCCATCGTGCCGTTCGTCCTGTAAGTGCCGGCTTCTCAAAAAGATATTTGAAGGGGTCCATTCGAGCTATTAGTATGGTCGAGTGGCTCAACATGTAGTGTCTTAGGCGTTGCGAGGCCCAGACCAATGCACAGCAGGTCTTTTCAAGTGTCGAATACCTTGTCTCGTAATCAGTAAACTTTTTGCTAAGATAGTAGATAGCTCTTTCCTTTCTTCCGGTTTCATCATGCTGCCCCAGTACACAACCCATGGAGTTCTCGGAAATTGACAGGTACATCAATAAAGGTCGGCCGGGCGTAGGAGGTACCAACACTGGTGGATTAAGCAAATAATTCTTGATCTTATCAAAAGCTTGCTGACATTCTTCATTCCATTCTTTAGGTTGGTTCTTTCTGAGAAGCTTGAAGATGGGTTCACAAATTGGCGACAGTTGAGATATGAACCTACTAATGTACTGGAGTCTTCCCAGAAAGCCGCGCACTTCCTTCTCTGACTTTGGAGGTGGCATATCAATTATCGCCTTTGCTTTTGCTGGATCTACCTCTATTCCTCTTTGGCTGACAATGAAACCAAGCAACTTACCCGAGAACACCCCGAACACACATTTTGTTGGATTTAGCCGTAATTGAAACTTCCTCAGTCGCCCAAATAGTTTCCTTAAATTAATAAGGTGATCTTCTCCTTTTGGTGACTTGATGATCATGTCGTCAACGTACACTTCAACTTCTTTGTGGATCATGTCATGGAACAAGGTGGTCATGGCACGTTGGTATGTAGCTCCAGCGTTCTTGAGTCCAAATGGCATCACCTTGTAACAAAAAGTGCCCCAAGGAGTTATGAATGCGGTCTTCTCTCTGTCCTCTTCAGCCATTTTTATCTGATTGTAACCTGAAAATCCGTCCATAAAGGAAAGTGTCTCGTGGCCCGCAGTGTTGTCGACGAGGATGTCGATGTGAGGGAGGGGGAAATCATCCTTGGGACTGGCCTTGTTTAGATTGCGATAGTCGACACACATACGGACTTTCCCATCCTTCTTTGGCACTGGAACTACATTGGCTAACCATTCTGGATATGAAGAGACTACCAGAAAGCCTGCTTGAAACTGTTTCATGACTTCATCTTTAATTTTCAATGTCCATTCAGGTCGGAGTCTTCTTAACTTCTGCTTGACTGGCTTGGCTTCAGGGATGAGCGGGAGCCGATGCACAACTAAATCTGTATCAAGTCCCGGCATGTCCTCATATGACCAGGCGAAGATGTCCTTGTATTCCTTCAAAAGCATGATCAAGTCAGTCTGCTGCTGGGTGGTGAGTTGAATTCTGATTTTTACCAATTGGGGTTTTTCCTCAGTACCCAGGTTTATTGACTCAGTCTCTTCTATATTAGGTTGAACACCTTTCTCATGACGTTCCAGAAGATCTAGAATCTCTTTTGGAGGTTCCAAATCTTCTTCGTCATCTTCATTCTCAAGCTCCATGAGTTCATCTTCTTTTCCAAATTCTTTAAAGATTATTTTTTTGGGTTTTTCTTGCAAATAACTACGGCTAGGAAAACTGAAAATATTTTTTGGATTTTTTGAAAGGTGACCTCCTAAATTAATGCTACCCGAGGTCGAAGGCCCATACCTAGGTAGCTGACTAGGAAAACAAAAAATATTTTTGGAATTTTTTATAAAATGACCTTCTAAATTAACGCTAGCCGAGGACGAAGGCCCATTCCCCGGTAGCGATTCTTCATTCAACGAACTTTTTTTTTAAGGGCCATTTCGGCATTCTCGCCGTGGTTGGCAGGGCACCATTTCAAACTTGACTCAGGGGCCATTCCGGTCTTACTACCGCGGTTGGCTGGGCACCGTCGGGAAATCGCTTCCCAATTCTTGAGTGATTCATTTGCTTTCAATGGGCGAATTGACTTTTCTAGTCCATCATTTTGCTGATTACCAATCACCATTACATCACATCTTTCTTGTTCGCATCTTTCTTGCTCTTCTTCCTGTGGAGTTCCCTGTAATCCTGAGGTACTAAACATTGCAGAGGAGTTATAATCATTTAATGTCACTTCTTCGAAGAGAAGTGACAAATCAAATATTTCATCAACTTCAAACTCAACTCTATCTCCGGGTTGACTATCCGACTCCGGCCGAATGACGTAAGATGGGTAGGGGAAGGTTTCCCTGATGTGGGGGATCCTTCCTAAACCTTTCTGAGGTCCATCAAGCTTAGCCATTCTCAGCTCTCTAGATTTTTCAATCTGTTCTTCGGCAGTTGGTTGGTACCCTAAACCAAACCTGAGGGGTGAGGTCTTTGGTACCAAAGGAGTGGTGATCCCTTGGAGGTTTCGGCCTAGGCCTTTTCCTTTCATATATCCCTGGTTTGTCATAATCCTTGTTATCATCGTACTGACATCGATGCCTTCGGGTTCCGCTAGTCCTCGCATCCTGGGTATACTATTCACCGAAGTGAACTCAAATGAGTGAAATCCAGGAACCTCTTTGGGATATTCCAAGTCGATGAAAGGAATATCAGATTGATGTCTTATTGAGGGCATGTTTTCTGCGAGGATCGTGATGACCTCATCGTCCTTAATGTATTTTAACCTCTGGTGGAGGGACGATGGCACTGCCCCGGCTGAATGGAGCCAAGGACGGCCAAGCAAAAGGTTAAATGCTGCAGGGATATCTACCACCTGAAAGGTGATGTCAAAGTTATGTGGACCTATGGTTACTTCTAGGTCAATCTCTCCTACAACCTGCCTTTTTGAGCTATCAAAAGCTCGGATAGTCATCCCGTTAGGTTTGATGTTTTCTTCACTAATCCCAAGGCTCTGGATAGTGGCTCGTGGGTAGACATTTAAGGCTGACCCGTTGTCAATCAAGACCCTCGCCACAATCATCTCATTGCATAGCACTGTGATGTGTAGTGCTTTTGCATGGTTAGTCCCTTCAGGACCTAATTCTTCTTCATCAAAATTTATTGTGGTGAGGGCCGTGATATTAC
Organism: Tetracentron sinense; assembly: GCA_015143295.1. NCBI lineage: Eukaryota > Viridiplantae > Streptophyta > Magnoliopsida > Trochodendrales > Trochodendraceae > Tetracentron > Tetracentron sinense. The sequence goes on from CM026574.1 coordinate 23,211,324, forward strand.
CGACCACTTTTTCCAGTTCCTCTGGAGATATAGTTGATGGAACCTGAGCCTCATCCAGTACTTTTAACAAGGTTTTACGGTGTAACTGAGAGGATAAGAGCAAACCCAGGATTGAGATTTGGGCAGGCATCTTGTTCATTTGCTCAAGAACTGAATACTCCGCCTTTTTAGATTGTTTGAGGGCCTCCAGGACTGACTCGTCGCTGACCTTGTATCTCCTGGTCCTTTCCAGATTCTTTCTCTCCTCTTCCCTCTTCCGGTTCTCTTCCTCTTTTCCTCTTGCCCTTCTCTCTTCCTCCCTTGATTCCAGGGCTTCCCTTTCTCTGCTTTCCCTGACTTCTTTCTCTATTGCCGTCTCGTTCATTTTTCCTTTTCCTTTGACCTTTGACGGGTCGGATCTGTAGACCTGCCCATATCGATTGAGGTTGTCCACGTCAGCAACTGCTCCCTTAGCCTTTCCTTTTTCTGGTTGACGGATGTTATTATAGTTAAATGGCATCCTTTTTAAATCCACAGGAGGTTGTGGAGTGGGCCAGTCGAATATGATTGGCTTAGGAGTTGGAACTTGACTAACTTGAGGGACAGGCCAATCAAACACGATTGTTTTCGATTCTTGGGCCGGTGGAGGAGTGGGCCAGTCGAATACAATTGGCTTAGAGGGAGCGGCAATAGGAGAAGGCCAATTGAACATGATTGGCAGCTTTTGATCATCTACAGTATTAACCGGAAGTGATGCTCTTTGGTCCTTGAAGTAAACCCTGAATTTTGCCCCAGGTTTCTGGATCAATTGAGATGGATCAAAGTCAAGGTCGTCCCACTCAAGGGTATTGACAGTCCTTGAGGGGGACGCCCCATTGTGGTTGTAAGTAGGAAGGGGGTTCTGATGAATACCGGAGGGAGTTGGTGGGATTACAATTCTCCTGCTCTCAATTAGATCTTGGATCTTCTGCTTCAATATCCAGCACCTATCTGTGGAATGCCCCGGAGCATTCATATGGTACTCACAATTCTGATTGGGGTTGTAGAATCTAGAAGTCTTATCTTGTACTCCTGGCTCGACCGGGCTCACAATTCCTTCTTTCAGTAAAGTGCGCAGCATTTCTGACGGGCGTGCAGGGAGGGGGTCTAAATGGCGGTACCTTCGTTGGTAACCTTGGTTCTGACCCTGACCTAGGTTCTGATACTGTTGCTGCTGATGTTGCTGCGAGGCTGATGCCTGGAAAGGCTGGACAAATCCTGGGTTTGTCACTGGAGCTGGATATTGGAAGGATGTAGGTTGAGCATAAGCAACTTGCCCATATGCAGTGGCCGTTGTCCCGGATGCCTCACTCTCTTTTTTCTTATTTCCCGTGTAGACCTTCTTTGCAGTATGTCCGCCATTTGCGTACGTGTCCATAACTGTACGAAACGTAGCATGATCCATGATCTTACCTGTTTTTACTCCTTCGTCGATGCCTTCTCCGTATTGAATGATGGTTGCGAAGCCTTGCTTCGTCTGTGTCACCAGACGATCATAATATGGGGCCTTTAAAGTCGATACGAAAGTGCTGACCATCTCTTCCTCCATCATAGGAGGTCTGACCTTCGCGGCTATGTCTCGCCATCTATAGGCGTGTTCCCTGAATGATTCAGAAGTCTTTCTCTCCATTTTAAGGAGATCCATTCTGGTAGGGACTACCTCTGTGTTGTACCGGTATTGCGCCACGAAGCTTTCTGCCAAATCCCTCCAACGCTTGATCTTTGAATGATCAAGTTCAGAGAACCACTGCAGTGCCCCTCCGAATAAACTCATTTGAAAGAGCTGCAGCATCAACTGTTCATTTTTCCCATATATCCCTAGAGTGCCTTCATACAGTTTCAGGTGGGCTATGGGACAGCCTTGGCCATTGTATTGCTTAAACTCTGGGATTTTGAAGTTAGGTGGGAGGTTAGTTACGGAGTATAAGCATAGATCGTCAACATCTATCTTGGTGAACGGATCCGCCCCTTTAACCAATCTTAGATCGTTTGTGAGTTTTTCTACTTGGGTGGCCAACATACTTTTTGAATTCTCATGACGCAATTCTTCTTCTTCGTAATGGGTCATCTTTGGATGATCAAAATAAACAGGTTGCTCCTCTGTATGACCCGGATCATTTGGTGGGGGGGGGGGTGGTGGTGCCCCTGTACGTGCTTGCCTTGGGAATCTTGGTTGATCATTTGACCCTTCCGGGTTATCCGGGCTCCTGCCTAACCGAGCCAGAATCTGCTCCATCATCAAACTCATGTTCTGCATGTTGCTTCTCAATTCGGATAACTCATCTGTGGTTCTTAGTTCGAACTCGCTTCGTACAGGTTCGTGCTCTTCTGCCATTTTAGGATAGTTATGTCTGGATCTTAAGAAGTAAGGACTCCGAACAGGTTGAGTCAACGAGGATAGAGCTTTCCTCCTCGGAGCTATAATGAATAACCTGAGAATAAGAAAGAAAGAAAAGGATCAAATAGGGGAAGAATCTCTGTTGATGAACACTTCTTTCGATTGGGAACTTTCCTTTAGCTGAGACAAATACTTCGAACTTATTATTTTATTTTTTTTTTCAAGAATGAGTCAAGATCAAAAGGCGGGATAGAGGTTTTTGGCCTCTAACAAGGTTGCCCGTAGGACTTAGGGGAATTCTAAAAACAATGGCGGGATAGAGGTTTTCAGCCTCTAACAAGGTTGCCCGTAGGACTTAGGGGAATTTTAAAAACAATGGCGGGATAGAGGTTTTCAGCCTCTAACAAGGTTGCCCGTAGGACTTAGGGGATTTCTAAAAACAAAGGCGGGATAGAGGTTTTCAGCCTCTAACAAGGTTGCCCGAAGGACTTAGGGGAATTTTAAAAACAGTGGCGGGATAGAGGTTTTCAGCCTCTAACAAGGTTGCCCGTAGGACTTAGGGGATTTCTAAAAACAAAGGCGGGATAGAGGTTTTTGGCCTCTAACAAGGTTGCCCGTAGGACTTAGGGGAATTCTAAAAATAATGGCGGGATAGAGGTTTTCAGCCTCTAACAAGGTTGCCCGTAGGACTTAGGGGAATTTTAAAAACAATGGCGGGATAGAGGTTTTCAGCCTCTAACAAGGTTGCCCGTAGGACTTAGGGGAATTTTAAAAACAATGGCGGGATAGAGGTTTTCAGCCTCTAACAAGGTTCCCGTAGGACTTAGGGGAATAATGGCGCATTCTCTTTTTTTTTTTTTTTTTGAAGTCCGAAGGTTCAGCTAAAGAAAAATTCCTCACAACTAAGTGTCCATTAACAGAGACTTAGAAATCTCGAAGATAAAGCATGGAGATAACCAGTATAGTGAACAGGGAATGTTCTAATGCCTAAGCTTTTTGGGTAGTTGCTTTGTAATATCCAGTACGGATACCAAAGACTTACGGCACCACTCAGTTGAACATTGTGTAGATGACTAATCTAAACATTAACATCATTCAATACTATCATCAGAAAACAATGCAAGGCAACGTGTCCTCAACAAATATCTCTATATGAGGTTTGTAGGGTCCTAATGTCCATCTAAAATAGGTCCCACAATCATAGAATATCCGTGCACGATCCGTGCACTTCCTTTATTCAAAACGGTTGGGGTCAGAATGTTTCGTCACCGTTTCCGGGATGCTATCCACGGTCGTTCAACTACTTAGTTCCGAATATGGGGGTAGGTCCGGTTTCGGACAACATGAGGGGAAGTGGATGCCGTGAACAATAGTGCAAAAGATGAAACAGAAGAAAACCACAAATAAAAAAATGAAAATAGTAAGAAATTAATTTAATGGAGAAAGTTAAATTGAGGCTCGAATCCTCTACCTCCCCAGCAGAGTCGCCAGCTGTGCGATAGCCGGCCCGGGTCGATCCCCTCCCCACATCCGTGTTTTTCAACCGATGTGAAGCCGAGATCTGTTAGAGTCGCCACCAATCAAGATTTTTGGGTGTGATTGGTCACCCACAATTAAGAACCCTCGATTGAATAAAAAAAACCGAGAATGGGTCCGGGGATTCTTTTATGAGTTGGGGAAGGTGTTAGGCACCCCACCTCATCCGTCGAGCGACGGTTACCTCTTAACTTTCTCCATTAAATTAATTCGAAATTATTTTCTATTTTTTTATTATTATTTCGAGAAAAACCACCCCTCCTCGACCGAGTTAAGGCGATTTCATCCCTACTTGTTTTCTTTTATTTCGAGATTGGAAAGCCACCCCTCCTCAACCGAGTTAGGGTGAATTTCTCTCTACTTGCGCGGCAAAATCCATTTTCCCTAAATCGGCGAACGGCCACACATCCCTCCTCAACCGAGTTAAGAGGGGCCCCGCCTACATTTGGATGGAAAAGGGACAAAACTACTAACAATAATAAAGAAAAGCTTAAAAAGAAGTCGAAGATCTAGTCTTCCGGCCCTTTCTTTCACCCGGATTTCCTCGTCCGCACAACCGTGAAGAGGGAAATCTCCGAGCTACTCAGAGAAAGTGAGGGAAGAAGAGACTTGGACGGGTAGAAACAGAGGATGAGGATGTGGCATACCTTTTCCCTTTATAGATGCTCCAAGTGGTTGAAGAGGAGAGAATGCTTTGACGAGATCCGAACTCCCAAGATTTCCCTCAAAGTTGGTGAAGATCACTCCTAGGTTGATGGCTGGAATTTCAGGGATTCAAGGGCTAAGCTAAGCTCTTTCAGAGTTCTCCTAAGTTTCAAGTTGAAAGCCTAAAGGATTCTCCTCCGATTCTCAAGAGTTCTCCTCTGGATTTTCCAAGATGAGTTATGAGTTGGAGTAAGGCTCCTTTTATAAGGTGAAACAATAGGATTTTCACGCTTTTTTTCCGATGTGGGACTAAAAAAATAACCCCGAAACGTGTTGGCCCGCAAAACGAGATTTTAATTAGGTTTCCGTACGCCGCGCCTTTATGAAGGACGCGTGACTAATCTTGGCAAAAAAATAGGGGCGCGCCCTTATAAAGGGCGCGGGTTAATTTCAAGCTTAAAAAACAAGTCCCCCCCCTTGGGCTCGAGTTGGTTTGGGCTTGGGCTTTGTTCTCGGCTTTGATCTTCGACCTTTCGGAGTCCGGATCTCGTCATCTTTCTCAATACTTGGGTACCACTGGGTTTTCTCAGGCTCATGCAAAATAGGGTGTCTACAAGCTCTTGGGCACCCTTCTCTTGTAAGCCGGTTTTCAAGGGTGAGTTCTACCTATGAGTTCGTATCACAAATCTTGAATGCAATTGAACTATATTCTTCATAACTATAAACTAGCTAATTGATAGTAAATTTTCGAACAGATGGTAGAGTGCCCAGATGTTCATAACAATGTAATAAGTTTTTCCCTAAAAAAAAAACAAAGGTAAAACTAGCAACAGTAGCAATTTTGGGGGGGGGGGGGGGGGGGGGGAAGGGGCAAAAGAGAAAATCTGATATTAACTATGAACAGGAGCTCCGGTTCAAAAGATATCACCTCTCTAAATTATTAAAAAAAAAAAAAACTTAAAAGCAGGGGTGATTAGGAAAAATACAAAACCAAAAGAAGAGCACTTTCTGTCAAATGACTTTTGTATATGAGCAATAGTCCCCTCGTCGGCCGAGGAGGGAGGGGACTATTCCTGCTCGCTCTCACATAGCCGACCCTTCAACTCCAATTAACTCAGGGTTAATTTTTTTTTAACCCTTTAGTTAAATTTGTATTATTTTATTTATCTAAAAACCAAGGGTAGATAACCCTAAGGGTGGATGAATCTTAACTACAGCTAAATAGGGTTAGAAGGAGACACATGACAAGAAAATGGAAGCCGAGACGAGATGCCCCTCCTCACGTCACCAACCGAGGAGGTGATTATTTTCCTTTGTATTTTTACCATGAGCAATGCAATATATGTCCACTTTCAGGTTCTCCCCTCTTTCTTAATTTTTGTAGAGAAAATAATGACATATTTTTTGTGAGATCTGTGAACACCCCATTTTTACACCCTTAAAACCTTTGTTTTCATTTTATTTTATTTTATTTTTGTATATTTTAATTCAATTTAATTTAATTTCGTTCCCTTATGCGAGCACCGTGATTCTTGAGAGAGAAAGGAGTTTAGAGAGAGAGAGGGAGCCCACGGGCAAACCTGTGATCCACGACCCAATTGCCCTTAAAGGGCCTGCCTATAACGTCCAAACCAAAAAAAAAACCATTGCTATATAAACCAAAGGGGAGGGTTTTCAAACCTAACCTCATTCGGTTTCCCGATTTCTCTCCTCTCTGTTCTCCTTCTTTAGCAAAAACGGTAAATCACAATCCCTCCGGCGGCAGCATTAGTCCGGCGGCAGGCGCACCATCACGCCTATACCACGATTTCTCCGGCGAGCCGCTATTCCTCCATCTTCTCCGGTGAGCAACCTATCTACGGAGGTTCTGTCAGCCCGTCACCGACGTCTGCAACTCCACCAGTAGCAGCTCCTCCCTTCTAGATCTCTTTGGGTTTTGAGGATCGGAGAGATCAAACACCATTGATCTCTCGTTCTCGGCCGGTAGCAGCTGTACGCCCCCAAATTCTGTCCCGATCCATCCCAAGATCCATCTTCACTTTTCCCCTCCGGCGAGCCAAGCCGTCACTACCAGCTCCGGTAAGCAGGTAATCGTATGGGTTTCATCTTCCATTTCAGTTTTCTTAGATTTAGATCTGGAAATTCCAGATCTAAACCTCAAAATTCTTCACCTGAGTTCCTTTTAGTGCATCGGCAGTACCTCACGCCATCATCTTACTCCATCACAGATCTAGCCTATCATTCCATCGTCGGCGGCAGCAGGTTCCGATTATCTTCCCCGGCGTTGCCGTTTCTAGCCGAGTCGTTCTGAGATTCTCTTCACCATTCCAAGTTCCTGTGCAACCCTTGTAAGCTTCTCTAATTCCCAATTCCATTTTCCTTCTAGATCTAGATCCATAGATCAAGAGATCAAGAGTTTTGAATCCGGATCTATAGATCTAGATCTATGTTCGCTGATTTTGTTATGATCTCTCGTGTTCATCATTCATGCAACCACCCCTAAAATCCGGCCAAGTCCGGTCTCAGGCGAACTATTTATTTTTTATTTTATTTATTTGTTTATTTTATTTTTTTTATTTTTTTGTTAGATCTCTGTATATTTTGAGAATTCCTTTCATATTGATTTAGTTATTTATTCATGTGTTTCCATTTTGGTTCATAATTTGGTCTGCAACTCCGTTTTTTCCCAGTTACAGATTTATCTCCCCTCCACCTCACTCCTTGCAGGTTCCACCTCCAGAATTCCATTCGTCCCTGTCCCTCTCTCATCCCAACTTTTCTAGATCTAGATTTATACATTTGGAAATTCTAGTGATTTTAATTTATTTATTTTATTATTATTATTAACTGCTTATGTTCTTGATCTGTGCAGGAGAAAAAATTCCATTCCAGTGCTCTTATCTCTCATTTTTTTTGTTTATTTTAAATATTATTTTGTTATCCATTGTTCTGTGGATTTTTTGTTTTTCTCTTTTTTTGAGAGATAGAGCGGTCCTTCTACTTCTCAATCGTCATCAACTCTCCTAACAACCCTCGCAGGTATATCTTTTCCCTCTTTATTTTATTTTATTGTAGTATAATGTTTTGATAGTTCATAATTTGAGTAGGAGATTTGAATCTTTTGAGCCCTTAGATAGGGCCTATTTCTCGAGACCTTAGAAAGATAGCGGACCAAAGCCAATTGACCATTAGTGGTCAATGGGCCTTGGCCCATTAACTTTCCCTTGGGACCCATCTATTTATTGTGCTTTATCCATGTGTGTGCAATAGGTTTAGGCCGTTTCTTTTCCTATTTTGCCTACATTGGACACTTAGTTAGGTATGACTTTCCACCCTAAATAACGGCCTACCCCGTTAGCTTAGTCTTACAAAAAATCAAAAAATATAAAAAAGATTAAAATAAATTAAAGGTACTGGTCTATCCTCCCTTGGGACCTAGAGCAGGGTCCGTATTTAAACCATAGCCTCTTTTGGTTTAAGGCCGCTCGATCCGCCCTGCTCTTTGCCTTTAAGATAATTAAAATCAGTTAGACTTTATTTTCATTTTGCCTACCTTGGGCACTTAGGATAGCCTTGACTAGTTAAAACTTGCCAAAATTAAAATACAAAAAAAAATCAAAAAATACAAAATAACAAAAACATTTAAAAACCCACAAAATGCAAAAAAGACTTACCCTAATAAATGAACGCCCCCTAGAGCTCCCCCACGAGCACCTAGCTGCGCTGCCATCTCCCGGAGTGAGATTCATAAATCTCATTCCACTTCCCCTCCCCAACTCAAACACGAGTTGGAAGTGACCACACTCCGAAACGAGTATAAAAACAGTCACGGACCCCGAACTACTATGAGGGTCTGATTTCGACTAACCGGATAAGTAGGCAGCCCAATCAGGGTTCGACCCCAACCAAAAATAAATCTCTTTTACACTCCCTTTTGATTTCGATTAGCAAAATTAATAAATTTTAGGAAATGTCAAGTGATTTTTTTTTTAATGTTTGATTTGGACCTAGTGAGTAGGTTACCATCATCGGATGGAGGTCCTGGGGTGCCTAACCCCTTCCCCAAGACCTAAAGGGATCTCTTACCTAGACTATTCTGGACCGTAGACCCCCTCATTTGGATTATCTCGGGATCCTACTTCCCCTAAGTAGGTGGCGACTCTCAAAAATAGATTTAGCGTTATTCCTCTACTCTCGGACCTTATTCCGATACTTAGAGTTGAGAGGGGAGGAAAGGCGGTAAATTTATGCGTTCACAAGATCCATTACTTTTGTTTTGTTTTGTTTTCTTATTAAAAATAAAAAAAATAAAGGAAAAACAACACAAAATGGACAAGTGGACGTAAAATTACTCATTCTCTAAAATACCTCTGCATTGAATGAGAGAGCTCCGGAGGTCCTGTTCATAGTAAAATTCCTATTTTCTGCGTAAGCCATATATTGAGGAGGATATGCTTGTAATTTCGTTAAATGGATGGTTGAATTTTTTTTTCTCAAGATTATTGCCTTATTCTCCACTCCAATTGCCTGGGTCCACGTTACATTGGTCCCACTGGACATTTGGACGGCTACGATCCTCAACTAGGTTGTTTTGACTGAGACCAAATGGTGGGTCCCGGCTCTTAAATAGTAGTGATAGAAGATACCAGAATTCCCATTACGTGTGCTAGAAGGTGGAGAAACAACGGCACACTAGGGAAACGAGGGCATTCTGGTAATTCTATTGAGAAGGAAAAAAAAAAAAAAAAGGCAAAATACCAATATGCCCCTACACATTACGTTCCAACTAAAGCATAAAGATAAAAATTCCGGCGACCGGAACATACCTTTCCGGCAACCGGTACCGGCCTTGAATCCATCTCCTTCGAAGCCTTCAAAGCATTGGCATCGAAATCCTGGCTTTCCGTTGAACGGCGAAACGACCTCCGAACAATTCGAATTCTCAGAACAAGCAGAATTGCATTTGCCTTCTAACCACCATCCCAACTGAAGCATCTGAAACTCCAGCGAAACAGCCGTGTTCTTATTCGAATCAATGGCGATCGATGATAACAAGGAGTTACAATGCTTCAGATTCACGATATCAGAACTCATGAAACCCTTTTCTTTGCCTTCTTCCGCAAAGCAGCTTATATTCTCGTTCTTGGGATCACAACCCTGCAACATCAAATGGCTCTGTAACAGAGTCCTCGGTGTCACGCATCCGGACACGGCTGAGCTACAGTTCTGTAACAAAAGCTCGTTTTGCTTCGTCAGTGCGTAATTCTGACCGGACAGCTGCTGCAGGCTTCGGATCGGACGGTTGCATTCTGCCGGTAGATTGATCAGGAGAGTGTCCGAGGTTATATTTTGTACTCGAAATTTTCCGATGAGGATCTCGCCGTTCTTGCTGCAATTTAGACGGATTCCACATCTGTCCGAGAATCCAAACGGATACGGGAGGCGATTCGATTTGCCATGGCCGCAGGTTTGGTTGCAGTGGATTGACACATGAGCAGTAGTTATTAAGGGGAGAATGAAAATCTCAGAGAGGAGAAAGAGAATGCTAGGGTTTAAAGTCATCTTCAACGAGCGATGAATTACAGTGAACTCGTAAAGACTCGATTTTTGGATAGATGATGAGATGGAAAATGTAAAAATCATTATTTTATGCGCTAACGAGATGGAATTGAAAGCTCAAGATGGAACTTACAAGTATAGTCTATCAATCAAACAGAAAATTGAAAAGATGCTAACTTTTTTAAAGCTATGGTCCCAGAATTTCGATTTCCTCTGTTACAGCAAGTTAGAAGACTTGAATTTCTACCATTAATAGAGAAATTAAGGCAACTGATGAAGTCGTTGAGATGACCTTAGCTCTCATTAATTGCGCATGGAAGAGAGCTTCATTAACCCCAAAAAAAAAAAGCAATTTTGGACTGCTTAGAGTCGAACAGTCTTCCTCTGCAACACTTCAATACTCTGAAATTTCGCTGCGATTTCGAAAAAGAAAAAAGGGGAGAGATTTTTTTTCTCGAAACGTATATGGGAAAGCAAGTGAGAACCCTAGCTTTCTTGTTCTTGTTCTTTGTCTCTCTGGTCTGGGTTTAAGTTTTGATTGAAGGATAGTTTCGTATTTCCTCCCCTCTTTTGTAGGCCGCAAATCGTAATTGCTGCGTTACCCTGTGGGTATATGTTATTGCTGACGCCAGCTCTGTAAGAGCGTTATCCGCTGGGCGCCTCCGGCCTCTCATCCTTAACACGTGCCCTTTTTAACTATGATTACTCTCTTTAACTGTGGTTAGAGAATTTAAATATTTCTCTTTATAGATTCGAGAATCTTAACCACAGAGAATTTAAAAAAAAAAGACACGTATTGCAATTGAGGAGGGTGAGAGCAGCGAGACGCCTCCACTCCCTCATCCTTGACATGTGTCCCTTTCAACTGTGGTTAATATTTTTAGCCATAACATTTTCTATAATTTTTCATAAATTTGTTAAGACAATGCTAACAACGGTCTTCCTTAAGATTCACGCTCTCTTTTAATAGGATCAAAATACATGTCTTTCTCTTAAAGGAAGACAATAATACATGTCGTTTCCCAAAATAAATGAAGTTTAAAAGAAGGAAAATAATCATCTCTTCAATGGGTGATGAAGGAGGGCATCTTAACTTCCCTCTTCTCGCCACATGTCCTCCTTTTAATTGTGGTTAAAATTTATTTACCCTTGAAAGTTGACTCATCTACACTTGAGTTTATCATATGGGTTTAAAAAATTAACCAGAGTTCATGATAGTTGAGAGGGCTTTGTGAGAACTAAGAACAATAGCTCTCTCCTCACCCCATGGAGCTATTGCTCTTAAAAGAAAGAGTAGTTAGCATTACCCAAATAATTATGCTGAGCCTTGTGGTTGAGTTTGAGTTGGGCAACGTCGGGTTTAGATTGGTTCGGTCACGGGTAGACTAATCTGAGCTTTGCATGGACTCTAGAGTCTAGAGTCTTGACCCGACTCAACAAGCTGGAGTTCAGTCCTTGCTGCCACCAAACAAGTGCATTGAATTGTCTACCTTGAATTAAAATCAATGACGAAAACATCCAAATGGCTGGAAAATTGACCGAGAGAGCCCCGCCTTTCAAGGTCTTTGACTTCACGACCACAAGCAAATAAAATAAAATGAGAACCCCTTTCCTCGGGCAATCAGCGTGGAAGAAGACAACACCTGCCATAAATTCATGAAAAATGGGATTTTTAATAATTGCTAACTCTTATAAATAGACATGGATTTTTTTTTATTTTGTTAAACACACATTTGACATAAGGTAACCGTTAGTGGAAACTTGTTTTTTAAGACATTAGATATTTTGATTCTATGTCAAAAATACCATACCCTTCCTTTAAAAAAAAAAGAGAAAAATGAATTGGATAGGCCCAATCCGAACACAATATGATAGTGATAACTGTTGTTACTTTTATCTATTACTTTTATTTATTACCTTTAGTTATCTATTACTTTTAGAATAGTTTAAAAACATTATTTTAACATTTGAAGATTTTGTTTTTTTAATTTAATTTGTTGAAAGAGTAACAACACCAAGTGTCTCACTCTTAATTAGAGTTTGAAAATAAATTGAATTATATGTAACAAGCTAGCTCTCCTCTTTGAAAATAATACTATCTTTTTTGTTTCACCCACTTCTGGGATGCCTCAGATTCTCTCTAGCAAATGCTAGAAAAGTAGTTTCGGGCTTTCACTCATTATGCGACATGTGACAGAAAAGTGGGGAGAAGTCACTTCATTTTCTCCCATGATTTTGACTTCTCCCCACTTGATATCTCTCCTCCTTTTTTCTCACAAGTTTATCGTCACATGTCGCATAATGTGTGAAAAATTCAAAATCATGGGAGACAATGAAATGATTTTTCTGTCACATATCACATAATACGTGGAAACCTGAGACCACTTTTCTGGTATCTGTCAGAGAGAATCTGAGACCCTTATTAGGACCCACACAAGGTCATTTGGGATGAGTGTGACAAAAAAATAAATAATAAAAAAGTTAAAAATAATAATAATGAAACAATAAAAAAAAATAAAGAAATAATAATTTCCTGTGAGAGAGCCTATTCAATAAATTGTTTTGAAAAGTGACAAATTTTTACATCTCAATTCTTACTCCAAAATGAAAACATTTTTCAAAATTGTTCAGGATTTTGTACTAGACAAACACTATTTTTGAGTTTCTAATCTCAAAGAATAGAGAATGAGTAGACCCATGGGTTCGTTTCATATTTACCCCGTGCCCTTGTGTCCCTTTTAACATCCCTTTAACCCCTATTAAGCTTAACTAAATTAAAATTAAGATTTTGATTTTTTTTTGTTGAAAAATCATATATGGATTGCTTAACCCTAGGGGTGAGTGAATCTTAACCACAATAGGTGAGTAATAAAAATTAGGGCGTGGACCAATGGGGACCGTCCATTTGGTTACAAAATGGGAACCACGGATACTTAACTATTTTTCATAATGAATTGTTCATTGGGAGTGATGTCAAACGGGTCCTAGTTCATCCCCATGTGGTCTTGATTTTTACATTTTAGTGTCAATTTTTAACCCATCCCTCCCCGAAACATTGAGGTATGTGGCACATGGGTCGGTTTGAATTCGAGGGTACTTGTACTTGACCCGACTCCACAAAAATGAGCCCACGGGGGACAATTTCCACCCCAAATGTTTAGTGGTTTTGCATGTTGGCCATCAAACTCTGTTGGAAAGAACAATTGCTCTTCAGGAAAACCCCTAAAATTGCCCCCATACGATTAGGTGACCTAAAACAGAAGAAGTGGAAGGCAGGTGGGGCCAACCCCTATTGGTGCTGGTACAACGACTTCCCCTGCTTTGTTTATTGGTTTTACGTGGAGACATCTCTTAGGTCACGAGCTCAAGTCTCGTTAGCTTTTCTAACCACGTCGATTACAGGCTTTAATAGTCGTCATCAACAACGGTTATTTATATTATCTTCATTTAAGGACAAAGCAGTTTTGTTTGACCCTGGTGAGAGGAGGGGGTGAAGAACCGCCTACTAGAAGATTACCTCTTGATTCCCTGCCAATCGTCTGTCATAAGTGTTGTAAGGCTAGGATCGATTCATTTGTACGGATTTAAAATTGTAAGTACCACTTGAAGAGATCCCTCACCTTCAAAACTGGCCATTGAAGAACTCGGGAACGAACATAGATGATATGGGAACTATGGGGACGACAATGTTAAAACATTGGCCATGATCCGGTTCTATGTAACCGATCAATGCTACTTTTATTTTTATAATAAGATGAAGGCCCAGGCTTGCCTCTGGCGAAGCAATAAAGGGCTTATCTCGGGGTTCCATAGAATAGGGGACAAGTGGTGAAGAAGTCAAAATCATGGGGCCCATGATTTTGACTTCTCCACTCATAATAAGACATGTGGCTATAAGTGTGTGAGAATAAAGGGGAGAGATATCATAAAGGGAGAAGTCAAAAAAAAATGGAGAGAAAATAAAATGACGTCTCCCCATTTTCTTGCCAACTGTCGCACAATGTATGGAACCCCGAGAGGGGTTTTTGGCTTCGCCAGAGACAAGCCAAGGCCTAAGATGAAAATAGCAAAGAGAAAGAGATTGATGTAAAGCTAGGAAGCACAATACATCAAATAGTCCTTCGTAAATGTATCGGATACGTATCAGATACGGATATGCCTCCGATATGGCAGGATACGTACGGGATATGGCTTAGACATATCCGATTAATTAAAAACAATTTTTTTATATTGGATACGGCTCCTATACGGGATGGATACGCCGGGATACGAGATTTTTTTTTTTTGGAGACCCGAGGGTATGCCACTATCTTTTTATTTTTGCATGGACATGGTCTTTTTTATACATAAACAGAACTGAACCAATGGTTATTTTGTAATTAAAATACAAAATATAGTATTATTATTATTTTTTTTAAAAATTATAGACATATCCTAGTCGTACCCGTATCCTATTTTTTTAGGTTCTGTCGTATCGTCGTACCCGTATCGTATCGTACCTGTATCCTGCATCCATATCCGTGCTTCCTAGATGTAAAGACAATTTTGTGAAAATTAATCATTTAAAGGAGTGTTTTCTGTAGATTTTAATGGAAATTTATGAATGTATCCTTATTTATATATGCAATATTTGCAAATATTTATTTTTCCAAGTGTAAGCTAAATAAGTTAAATTATGAAAATTTCCTTGTATAGAAAATAGTATTATAGGATAATTTATGATTAAAACTTTGGTAAGGAAAACATACATTTTAGCTTTTTTTTAAAAAAAAAATTTTTAATTTTTTTTATATAAGGTAGTCCTAAATCATTTTGTTATCTATGTCTGAGGTTAGGGTAGTTGTGGGGTTAGAACTCGAGGATGGGCGCTCAATGGCCACATCAGGACTCAAACATGAGTCTCTCCTCCTCAAAGGGAGATACACTACCACTAGGGCAAACCCAAGCATTTTAGCTTTTTCTGTACAAATGTTATGGATTGTATAATACAAACAAAAGCTCCTAGTTTGCGTAAAAAATAAAATAAATAAAATGGAAAAAAAATGTCGACCTAGTTTTAAGATTTCAAAAGAGTTATTCGTTTTTGCAAGAAAAAAAATGTAAGAAATTTGTTATTCTCTTATCTATCTCACGTGTATTCGAATTGCAAGAAAGTTACATTGAAAAATATATAGAAAGTAACTTATTTATAAAATGTCAACATTGACTTTGCATATTTACATGTTGAAGTAACTTAATGATATGATTATTGGCAAGGATAATTTGAAAAATAAAATTTTATTTGAAGTTTTTGTATTTAATTATTTCTTAACAAACTAATCATATAAAAGGAAAATCTTGATAAAAACTCAAAAATATTGATATTATTTATAAAATATATTTTTGAAAGAAAAATTAGCTTCTCTCAGAATTTCCTTATCAATTTCTCATAAAACTAAATTGATCCCAAGTAACACCCTGTTGGGTTAGCCTAATGGTAGTTTATCCCCTCATAGGAGGGAGGTTAAGGGATCAATCCCTAGCTAGAGGTGCATTGCCACCCTTAGCCAAACTGCCAATGCTAGGCCTTACTAATAGATATATATTAATACCACTCACACCTGGATTGTACTACACATGAAAAAAATCCAATTAAAAGTAAAAAGCTAGTGATTAAAAAGGGAAAATAAAAACAAAATTTTGAATGATAGTTCCAATAGATGAATGAATTTATGTTTTATTTATTTATTTATTATTATTAATATTTTTGTTGACAGCCAATGAAAGACTTAAAATATTGTTAAAAATTGTGATAAACCCACAAAATCTCTGCATATATGTCAATTTTTCAAAATCTCTCTCTCAAACACTCAACAAACAATAGTAGCCATGTGGACCCCTAGATTTAACCATATGCAATTTCTTTCCTTTCATTTTCCACACTAGAAAAATCTGTTGTTTGTAACTTCTTATTTCCTGAAGAGAGAGTCATTAGTCCACAACTTGACTGGTATACAATCATTTCAATAATCATAGTGGTAGGGTATGGAAAGTAATATCAACCTCATCTCTCTCTCTCTCTCTCTCGTGAAAGTAGGACCATATCCTTTAATCAAGATAACATGTCTCTGATGACCCCCATACAGGCTACATCGAATGGTTCAGATTTTTTTAATCTTTGATAGGGCTCATCATTTAGCTGGTCCACTTTCTAGACCATAGTTATCAGAGCGAGAAACGGGAAACAAAAAGCAAGGTTCAAAAATCATTGTGAAACAAAAATCGATAAATGAGAAACGTTGCCTCACTCCGTTATAATAGCATGAACCTTTATACTTTATATTTTATCTCAAGAAAATAGGTAAAAATAAAGAAAGAAAAATAAATTTTGGAATTTTTAATACAATTCTTAGTTCGGTTTTGTCCAATTTTTTTTGTTCCATTTATTTTCTTGGCAACCAAACATGAGATATAAAATATATATATGCGAAAATTTAGGTATTTTAGATTCCAATCTAATGATACCTGTTTAGAGTCTTCAAGTTTAACTGTAAACTCGGGTTTATCTCAGTACCTCCCACATTCATAGCTCACCTTAACCCCTAAACGGTATATAATGAACGCGAGTTTGAAATACCGAACTTATTGAAAGCGAGCTTGAAAAAGGAACTTCCTATGCATGTATACAATGTGTGTCATACTACTGCCAAGTAACGAATCATGCCCCTCCAAAGTATGATAGGAATCACCAAGCATTTTGTATCATTAACTAGCGTGGTTTGCACGTAAAAAGCCACACAGCTTGGCTTTATCAAGAGTCCACGAGACATGGATGCTAGTGGATGTCACTAATCCATGTTTCGAGTTGTTCATATTCTCTTTCTCTCCATCTCCTATCCAATGAACATGAATTTCCCTTCTATTATTTCTTAGCTTTAATGGGTCTTAAACTATAATCATTGAAACTTACTTTTATCAAACCAAGGGGCCCACCAAACCTCAAATCCTCTAATTTGTCGTTAGAAACTCTATTGATTTCATACCAGACTTTTCAAACACCCATAACATGCGGATAACAGTAGCAGAATAGACACGTATGAAACTTGAGAGCCACTTTACGACCAAATATAAAGCTTCTGTAGGCCTCTAGGGGAGGCAGCCCATCATGATTCATATGTTATTTTGAAAAATAACAAAATTATTGACTATAATACCCTCGACAATTCTATAAAGAAGAGTTCAAGACTGGAGGCTGCTTCCATTACAGATCTACAACTCATTTGTAACCACCATTCAGCTGTTTAGTTCGAGGCAAAGAGATACTCCTTCAAACTTTTTTTTTTTTTGTTAACTCGAACACTTCAGTCTAGGACTAATCCCCGTGGGTGTACCGAGAGCTCCAAACTCGCCAAACCAAGAAAGTCTGAGAAAATCCCATACGGAGCTGGCCCCAACAAACGATCTTGTTGCAACCACTATCTTCATATTCAACATTATTGATATGATTTTTTTTTTTTGGATGCAAATGTTCTGGTCAATGGGATCCATTGACAATATAATATGTAAAAGGCCAACTTGATGGAAGAAGGTTTTACATGAGAAACATATAATGCAAAATTCTACTATCATAACTTTTGTTTTAAGCAACTGATTTTGTCATATAAAATGTATTTTCAACTTGTTTTTATTTTTATATTTTAATAAGTTCCCGTTTTTAGTCGAGCCATTGACTCAATCAAATAATTAATGGGTCTAAAAGATCAGGCCGGAGCCCAGTCAGGGCCTAGTTAACTTGTTGACACCTTGGGCTGTCAACAAATGTTATCTGTATTAGATTCGTATCTGACTCTGTCACCAAGGGTTGGTGCATTTGGCTAGTGCCTTGGGTTTGCTCTCTGTGGTCATGTGTTCAACTCTCATTTTTCGACTTATCCTGGTATCCGCAGGGAAAATTCCAAGTGGGTCGATGTAGATACCCAAAGGAACTAGTCCTTGGCTCGAAGGCTTTGGGACACCCTCAGTTATCCCAAAAAAAAAAATTAGTTGAATAGATATCCCGTAGAATGAATTCAAACAGACTAGAATGTGAGTCCTCCTAAAAAAAATACAGAGCAACAGTGAGACATGTATATGTTCATTAGTTAGAAGCATAATTACCGGAACGAGAAGCGAAAACAAGAAGCAAAGAGCAAACGAGAAGCGGGAAGAGAGGTTAAAAAAATCTTAGGAAATGAATAGCAAAAAATAAGATATAGGCTACTCATTCCCATTATATTATTATGGGTAGTTATACCTTTGATTTTATCTTACATGAGATTTTTTGTGAAAAAGTAGGTGTCTTAGGTTACAAAACTGATGATAGTTGCTTAAGGTTGTGTTTGGTTAAACTTTTGGGGTGACTTTTAATAACTTTTAGCCCTTTAAAAGTCAAAAAACAGCAAAATTAACGTTTGACTTTCAAATCCGGAAATTACTTCCCACCAAAGTCGGAAGTTGGGGGAAGTCGCAATATCTACTTCTTGCAAAAGTTAGGGGAGTTGGCTTTTTGCGAGAAGTCAATTTCACGACTTCGGCGCAAAGTTGACAGAACCAACAATGTTCGATAGTATAAAAGGTAAAAAAAAAATGGGTTTCGTTCCACAGGCTACAAGAGACATGTGTGGTGAGAACCCTTCTCCCTCCTCTCTCTCACGTGATCTTCCCCTGCTGTTGAGGCTCTCCCCGTAGTTCGACCCGTCGAAGAAAACGCCGGTAAGTCCTATTTCCTCTTCCTCTACCCTTTTTTTTTTTTTTCTTTTCCTTTGCCGTGGCTGAAAGGCTCTCATTCTAGAGTTTCATTTTTTTTTTTTGGTTCTTTATATTGTTACTGCTCTAGGCTGGCGTCTATTCTCGTTGCTCCAAAGTCGGTGCTGCTCCCTACTTGCACAGGTAAGTCTCCGAATTCCTTTTTCTTTCATCTTCTTCCTCCATTTTTATGGTTGTAATGGATTTGGGAGTGAAACCCTATTTTTTGTATGCTCTGTGATTCATTATTTCCTTCGTATGCTTACAAGGTAATCTTCGTCATTTGATAGGAAGAGTATGTACGAATGCAATAGAATCGTGAGGGGTTTCTATTGATAAGAAATCAATAGTCTTGATGGCTATCTTGATTTGGGTAGTCTTGGTTAAATTGATTCTATAGATTAACCCATGGGTGGAGATGTTGTGTTTTTACTAATATGTTGTGCTGGGGGTTCTTAATAATCTGTTGTGATTTTTTTTATCTGGTGAAGTTTACTACTTTGTTGTAATGGAGATGCAGTTTTTTTATTTAATTTTATCATAGAATAACCCAAACTCAAGTGAAACCATTAGCTGAGTTTTCACAAAGTTTTGAGGGTACTTGTAACATTTTCAATGGAAATCATAAAGCCCACAAGACCATTTGAGGAAATCCCTCCAGAGATATGTCATAATCGAAAATATAACTCAGTATTTAAGGTATATAATTTTGTACTATCTTTTATTTCGCATTACATATTAAAAATTTAATTACTAAAACTTGATTGTTAATTTCAATCTTATATTAGGATTGCATTGGTGCAATTGATGGGTGTCACATTAGCGTTGTGGTGCCTGTGGACAAGCAAGTCCCTTACAGGGACAAGAAAGGGATTTGCACACAAAATATCATGGCCGCATGTTTTTTTGATAAGTGGTTCACTTTCGTGCTTGCCAGTTGGGAGGGGACAACTAATGACTTGTGTGTGATGTTGGAGGCCATACGAACACGGTGTATTAATTTTCCACACGCGCCTCTTGGTAATTATATAATTTATTATTCGTCAATTAGTGTAATGAATAACATGTTCCTTATTTATCGCATGATTGTATGTAGGTAAATACTATGTTGTAGATGCTGGATATCCAAATATGACTGCATTTCTTGCACCTTACTGCGGTGTTCGATATCATCTCCAAGATTTTCGTTGTGGACCGAATGAGAGAACAATAAAAGAGAAGTTCAATTATGCTCATTCATCACTGAGGAATGTAATCGAGCGTTACTTCGGTGTGTTGAAAGCTCGTTTCCCTATTTTGAAACAAATGGCTCCATATTCATTAAAAACGCAACGCGACATTGTTGTTGTTGCCATGACTATCCATAACTTTATCAAAAAGGCAACTGTAAATGATGACTTATTTGTTGTCTACGAGGACAAATGGTGGGAGGGTAAAGAATCTTCAGACTCAGATGAAGAATTTGAAGATGGTTCATCTGACTTACCACTGGGCAACCAATTAGAGGCAATGGTCCAATTTAGAGACCGGCTTGGACGATTGTGCCATACGTCTTTTGAATGACACTTTTGATGTGTTTCAAATCATTTTGAATAGTATTTTGTATTTGAAGACTTGATGTAAGAACAAAATATTTTAGACTATGTCTTTTTGGAGAAGCAGTCTTTAATATCCCCAAAATACATAATATTTGGGCATTATAATATGTTACGCCTTGAGAAAATTTCATGATATTTGTGTCATTCTTATATATATATTATATTTTTTTCAAGCCACTCGAGAATAGTGGGGGGTTTGGCAGACCCCTAACTGTTTATTAATAAAAAAGATCTGGGGGACAAAATTAACCCCTACAACACTCCCAAAAGAAAAACCTAAACATTAATGCACTTACTACCCAAACCGACTTTAACCAAAAAACTAGTCACCTCAACTGTCCTAAATCAATAATATATGAATCTACTCCTTAAATCGAGTAGGTTTCCTAACCTCCTTCTTGGGTCTTCCTTGAGAATAAGAAATTGTTAAAGCTTTATTATTTTTCTTATTTCTCCTTGAAGTCACATGATGAAAACCATCTTCTTCTTCAAATTCTTCAATAAGAATATCGTCATAAACTTCCTCTTGGTTACCAAGTCCACGAGCATATGGTGTGCAATCAGAATTCTCATTCTGTAACCTCACTTCCACTTCTTCAAGACGAGCAGGCATGTGTAAGACATCAGACTCACAAGAATTCCATTGGGCCTTTTCACCCATGATTTTCTCATATTGAAATCTAGTTTGCACTTTCGATCTTGAAGATAGATTTGTATTTGACTCAAGAAGGTCTTCACTATTTTCCACCTCTATTTCTTTGGGCGATCTGGATTCAGAAATACAATCGGACTCGCCTTGAATATTCTCCTTAGTTTGGGCATATGCCTTTGGTTTGAATACCCAGCCAGGTTTAGCTATTAGAAGAGAATTTAACAAACTTTGGTGTTCAACCAGAAAAGGGTCCATGATCTTCTCTCCTTCAAATGCTAAAGTGTCCCCTTTATCGTATAATAGAGATGAGGAGTTTAAACTCTTATCACAATTGTCACCATTATCAAACTTTGTAGGGACTGAATTGGCTTGATTCAGAATTTGAGATGGAGACCCAGGAGTTAGAGAAACTTCATTCTCTTCAATCCCCACTACCTCATTCTTCATCATATCTTCTACTGGTCTGGTGCCTTCCTTTTGATCTATTAGTTGAGTGGATTCAACTCTCATTGCATTTCTATATGATTCTTCTATACCTTCGGTTATCTTGGAGACTAAAATATATTCTGCTTCATCTTTATTTGTCACAACAATCTCTTCTCCCTCAATAACTACTGCTGTAATTGTAGCTTCATCTCTGTTACAAAATTCTGGGGAATATGATTTTGGAACAGAAGTATCCTTGCTAAAGAATTTCACCACCCATGACAGCGTGGATTCCTTTCCTTTATGTTGCATCTTCTCTTCTGTACCCTTAGAATTCGTAGCATTTTTTTTCATTCCTCAATACTAATCCATATGTGGCTTAGAGCCTTTTGGTTACTGGATTTGCATTGATCTTCAATATGGCCTAACTTTTGACACTTTGAACAAAAGGATATATCCTTTTCATATATGAACTTCTGCCATCCCTAACTAGAATCTTTCAATTTTTATTTTACTGACATCCATCGCCACACAAATCCTGGCCAGACTTGGTCTAGTAAAGCTTTGAGTCGGTCCATCTACAAGTAAAACTTCTCCTATTAAACTCCCTATTGATGATAAATCTTTAGTATTGAAGAAGTTGAGAGGTAATCCAGGGAGGTTTACCTAAACCGGAACAATGGATGGTTCTATACCAGATTTAAAATGGGGAGTCCACTTAATGAATCGAACCTGTTTTCCTTCAATGATGCAGAATTCCTTAAGCCATACCGCCAAAAAATCTGATTATGCTTCAAATTTTAGAAGAAAGTGCTTATTGTCCATGATCCCTACAGAGAATTCCAAACGCGTGTGATTTTGTTTCTTAATGGAGATCTTCAAATCAGCAATGGAAGGCCTCCCGTAAGCACACTTTGCAATGAGGGCAAACTTTGATGGAGAAGATCTTTCTATTTCATCGACTGAAAAGTGCAGTGTTGGTTCTCCTTGAGAAACCGAAGTGTAACGGATAAAATTCGTAAAACCAACTCAGCGTTGAGGGACGAGCTCGTTTTTGTCGTTTTGTTCACGAAAGTGACACGTGGACACAAGTTGGGGTCACGTGCTTAAAATATCGGGGTCACGCGTTGTCCGATACACAACGATCCCGTTCTGCGCATTACGACGTCTTTGTTCTCTTGCAGAACAACGTCTCCGTTGTGACTTTGACGACGTACTCGTTGTCTAAAGCACAACGTGAACGTTGTGCTCTTGACAACGTCGTTATCGTTGCCCGAACAACGAGACCGTTGTCTCACCGACAACGAGGTCGTGCTGTGTTTTGAGGCATCTACGCCGTAACCGAGCTTGGGTCAACAACGAGACCGACTCGTAGGAGGAAGTGATCAGGAGGCGATCCATAATTCCGACAAGTGTGCCGAACTTGCCGTTTCGTGCCGAAAGCACTGTCTTGGCATTTAATGCTGGTCACTTCTGCGTACCGTCCGATCCCGTCCGATTGGACTTAGAGGGGGCTCACACGTGTAATGTAACCGACGGCAGATATATCTCAGATATTTGGCAATGAGTGCTAAGACACGTGGTATGGACACCTATGGCCATCTATGGTCATCGATGGCCATACCAGCCTTGCCCTATAAAAACCCCGTGATTTTTAGTGCAGAGGACACTGGATCATGAACCCAGATCCGAGAATACGTGTTCAGTACTCCTAGTGCCTTGAGCATTTTTCTTTCAGTGTTTATTCTTGTGCTTACTGTTCACTATCTTCTACTCCTACTGACTTTACCATCGGAGTACAGGTCAGGGTGCCACACCCTCCGCTCCAGCCTTCTATCAGTAGACCAGGACGTGGAAGTAGCTGCTGCTGACGCGTGTCCGTCCGGTATTTTTCCTCTCACAAAATTGGCGTCGTCTGTGGGAAAAGATAAACGGACCCCCCCTTCGCTCTCTGTGATCATGGCTGATCAGTCAGAAGTATTTGGGCATGAGGATCAAACCCCTCATTCCACTTCTTTCATACCCTCCGTCGTGCACGTTCCTGGAGCCAGCCCTTCGTCTGGGCAACCAGAGAGGACCGTGCCTCCCCCTGCTGAGCTCTCTGTTTCAGATCGCGTCTTGGCGATGCTGCAACTGCAGCAGTCTGTTCTGGATCAAATCACCAGGCAGCAACAGTTGATGCAAGCAAGGCTGGAGGTGTTCGAGCATAGCAGGCTCGAGGTGGAGGAGGTGCCACAGCAGAGGCCTTCCTTGAGACGCAAGTTTGACTTCTCTTCTTCTCCTTCTGCCCCGGAGAACCGTGAGACCAGGTTTGTGCTTCTTCCTACTGAAGGGGATGTAAGGCAGCCTCCGGTTCGGGCAGAGCAGAGTATCCCTTCGGATCGTGTGGATTTCAGAGAAGGAGCAGGAAGAGAGGACCTGAGAGTGGGTACCGGAGGAGCAGACACCCAGAAGACTTGGGTAACAGCCAAGGAAGTGGAGGCTTTAATCGGTGCTCGTGTTAAGAGCATGAAAGGAGGGATTCCTGACCACTTTGCTCAGTCAGCAAAGGAGAACGTTGAGAACTCTCCTTTCACGGATGTCATTAACCAGTCTTATACTTCTTCCAAGTTCATAACTCCGATCTTCTCCATGTACACTGGAAAGACGGACCCGGAGGAGCATTTGTTTGACTTCAAGCATGCGATGGCTGTTCGCAACCCAGATGATGATCTTTATTGCAAGGCTTTCCCCAACAGCCTATCTGGGGCAGCATCGAAGTGGTTTCGGAACTTGCCTCCTGGTTCCATCAGTAACTTCTCAGAGCTCCGGTCGGCCTTTATTGATCGCTTCATCATCAATAAGAAGAAGAAGGCAGGTGCAGATACTCTCTTCTCCTTGAGAATGAAGCCGGCCGAATCCTTGAAGGACTTCATTTCGCGTTTCACCGATGAAGTCCACGATATTGACAAGGTTGACGAAGCAAGCTGCATCGCCGCTTTCAAGAATGCTATCCCCAAGCATTCCGAGCTCTACAAGTCCTTAGCTCTTGACTATCCTGTCAAGATGGACGAGTTGATGGTACGTGCCACCAAGTACGGGAGGTACGAGGAGGACTTATCCGTCTTGTCAGTGCCGAAGCCCAGAGCGAGAGCAGTGGATGTCGTGGAGAGGGCACATCGATCATCGAAGAGGAAGGAGAAGAAGCAGCAACACGAGTCTTCATCATCTGAGGACTCGCCACCGAGGAAGCGGAAAGAGAAAGTTGTGTATGTGACTCAACGGGATCAGCCAGATCGGCGCCCGTTTGAGAGAAATTTTAACCAGCATCAGAGCAGGACGGAGAGACGTCCTAATGACCAGCAGGCGAGGCAACAGTGTCAGCCACGCCCGGTGCAGCCTCAAGTACAGCACGAGAGAGGCGTGCAGCCTAATGAGAGGCGACCTTTTGCAGATCAGACACCGCGCATCAATTTCACGGTCAGCCCGGCGACCATCATGAGGTCAATGGAAGATCATCCATACTTTGAGTGGCCGGCGAGGGCGGTGCCGGATATTACATCGGGGCCACGGGTGCATGAGTACTGTCATTATCATAAGTGCCGTGGTCATCTCACCAATCGATGCCGTATTCTGAGAGAATACTTGGAGAGGCTTGTTCAGGAGGGGTATTTGGGAGAGTATCTTGCTTCTGACAACGGTGGTAGGGAGCGTACTAGGGAGCCGGTGTCCCAATCTCGTGGAAGAGAACCCGCCGATAATCCCAGTACCAGTGGAGGAGCTTCCTTGGGTACGATCAATGTCATTTGCCGCGTGCACACGCCGGAAACTGATGTGGAGAGGAACTTCAGGGCGAAGGCCAGGAAGCTGTCTCATGAGGCTGCAGTGTGCCAGGTGCAAGTGCCCAGCAGAAGCGTTGAGCAGGCACTCACCTTCACTGATCGTGATCTGGCAGGAGTGATCCGACCTCACTATGATGCTCTTGTTCTCACCATGAGAATAGGAGACTTCGACATCAAGAGAGTGCTCGTGGATTCGGGGAGTGGAGCGGACATCTTGTACCTTCATGCTTTCACTCAGATGAAGCTGGATCCTTCCGTCCTCATCCCTGCTCAGACGCCCCTGTACGGATTTGATGGTAGCTCGATGAAGCCTGTAGGCGACGTTGTCTTGCCCGTTGTGGCTGGACCCGTTGTCCTCCAGACCAGGTTTTCTGTCCTGGACGCGCCATCACCGTACAATGCCATCTTGGGTCGCTGGTGGACCCATGAGATGAAGGCTGTTCCGTCCTCGTACTACCAGGTGTTGAAGTTTCCAACGCAGGACGGGCCTCAGGAGATCAGAGGCGATCAGTTGGCTTCGCAGAAGTGCGATTTTCCTGCTTCCGTTGTGCCCTCATAGCAGTTACAGGTCGCTCCCGTTGTGGAAGAGAGCTCGGAGACATCGTTGTGCAGACCTTCCGTCGAGCCAACGAAAGCCGTCAATCTGGGAACAGAGGAAGAGCCAAAGGTGTTGCAGGTCGGGACGAGCTTGACAACGGAGGAGGAGCTCGAGTTACTGAACTTCCTTAAGCAGAACCTTGATGTCTTTGCATGGTCTCACAAAGACATGACTGGCATCGATCCGAGTGTTATCTGCCATCACCTCAATGCTGATCCTGCCATCCCTCCAGTAAAGCAGAAACCTCGGAGGCTTGCTCCAGCTTATCATGATGCAGTGAATGAAGAGATTGACAAGCTGATCCAGTTCGGGTTCATTCAGGAGGTGCAGTATCCTGACTGGATAGCCAATGTTGTGGCTGTGCCTAAGAAGAACGGGAAGGTGAGAGTTTGCATCGACTTCACCGGTGTCAACAAGGCGTGCCCCAAGGACTTTTTTCCCATGCCAAGGATAGACAGGCTCATCAACGCCACTGCTGGCCACGAGATGTTATCCTTCATGGATGGTTATTCGGGCTATAACCAGATCCTCCTGGCGGAAGCAGATCGAGAGAAGACCACCTTCATAACGGAGCGAGGTTTGTTCTGTTATCGGGTGATGCCTTTTGGCTTGAAGAATGCAGGTGCCACCTACCAACACGTCTGATGAATCTCATGTTCGGGTCACTCCTTGGCAAGACGGTTGAAGTGTACATCGACGATATCGTTGTGAAGAGTCGAGTACGAGGTACTCTTGTGGCAGACCTTGCTGAACCTTTCTCAGTGCTGCGATCTTTCAATCTGAAGATCAACCCAGAGAAGTGCACCTTCGGAGTCACCTCGGGGAAATTTTTGGGTTATCTTGTGAGTCAGCGGGGGATTGAAGCTAATCCAGCTCAGATCCGGGCTTTGCTGGACATGCCAGAGCCTAAGTCGAAGAAGGAGATCCAGAAGCTGACGGGCCGGATTGCTGCGCTCAACCGGTTTATTTCCAAGTCATCCGATCGTTGCAAACCTCTGTTCGAGCTGTTGAGGAAGGACTCCATTTTTGCGTGGACCCCAGAGTGTTCCCGAGCTTTCCTTGCCTTGAAGGAGTATTTAGGCTTAGCTCCTATCCTTTCGGTGCCAGAGCCAGGTGAAGTCTTATATCTCTATTTGTCTGTTTCAGAGCAAGCCCTTGGTTCCGTCCTGGTAAGGAGCTGTGATGGCGTGGAGAAGCCTGTCTACTTCATCAGCAAAACCTTTCTCAAGGCAGAGTGCAATTATAGCAAGCTCGAGAAGTTGTGTCTGGCTCTTGTCTTTTCTGCAGAGAAGCTTCGTCCGTACTTTCATGCTCATTCTATCGTTGTCATCACAACGTATCCTTTGAAAGTCGTGCTGGGACGACCCGAGCTGGCGGGGAGGATGTCAAAGTGGGCAGTAGCTCTGAGTGAGTTCGATATCCAGTATCAGGCCAGGAGTTCAGAGAAGGGGCAAGCAATGGTGGGTTTTCTTTCTGATTTCCCTGTGGAAGAGGAGGCAGAGGACATGGTTGTTGATCTACGGGAGCTCCCAATTGAAGTTGACAACGAAGATGCCGTTGTGGAAGGGGCCGAGTCGTCGGAATGGAGCGGTTGGCTGTTATACGTGGACGGATCTTCCAATTTCAGTGGTTCAGGACTGGGCGTTGTGCTTGTAAGTCCGGACAACATCAAGGTGCAGAAAATGTCGCATCTTGGGTTCACTGCCTCCAACAACGAGGCTGAGTACGAAGCCTTACTCCTTGGGTTGGGGAGTGCTCGAGAGCTACGGATCTCCACGTTGAGAGTGTTTTGTGATTCACAGCTCGTGGTGAATCAGGTGAATGGTGTTTATGAATGCAAGGACGATCGGATGAAGCAGTATGCTACTCTCGTCCGTTCGTTGTGTGAAACATTCACCGTTGTGGAGATTAGGCACACCCGGAGGGATGAGAACAGGCATGCGGATGCTTTGGCGTATCTAGCTTCCATGGTGCAGGCTGACGAGCCCAGGGCTATTCTGATGGAGTTTCAAGAGTATCCTTCGATAACTCTTCAGGCACAGCGAGAAGTGTTCTTTGTCAATCCAGTCCCGAGCTGGATGACAGGGTTGGTGGTTTATCTGAAGGACGGAGTTCTCCCTATCAGTGTGAAGGAGTCGAGACGCATTCAGTTCAAGGCATCTCGTTATACCTTGGTGCAAGGAGAATTGTTCAGGAAATCTTTTGGTGGTCCCTTGCTGAAGTGTGTTCGTCCTGCAGACGTGGAGAAAATACTTGCTGAGCTACATGAAGGTATATGTGGCATTCATTCGGGCGGGAGAACCATTGCCCATCGAGCTCTGGGACAAGGTTACTTCTGGCCTTATATGCAGGCCGATGCTCAGAAGTACGTGAAGAGGTGCAGCCAGTGCCAGCGGTTTGCTCGCTTGATTCATGCTCCAGCTCAAGAGCTCAGCACTGTATCACAACCTTGGCCATTTACGCGGTGGGGACTTGACATTGTGGGACCTTTCCCGAGGGCTCCAGGGAATCTAGTCTTTCTTCTAATGGCAACTGACTACTTCTCACGGTGGATTGAAGCCGTTCCCCTTGCACGTATCAGAGAACAAGAGGTGAAGAAGTTCTTGTGGGAGCATATCATCTGTAGGTTTGGCATACCGCAGTCCATCATTACTGACAACGGGAAACAGTTCTCAGGACGTATAATTGCCGACTTTTGCAGCGAGTTGAAGATCAAGCATGTCTTCTCTTCCCCATATTATCCTCAGGGGAATGAGTTAGCCGAGGCAGCCAACAAGAATATTCTCAATGCCTTGAAGAGAAGATTGGAAGATTCGAAGGGGAAGTGGGCCACCGAACTGCACAACGTTTTGTGGGGGTACAGAACGACTCCAAGGAGCCCTACCAACGAAACTCCTTTCTCTCTAGCGTACGGCATGGAGGCTGTCATTCCTACAGAGATTAGTTTGCCTACAGTGCGTTCTTGGCACAGCAAGAAGAAGGATGGAGAGAAAGATCAGAACACAGTACTCATGGCTATTCATCTTGACCTGCTAGAAGAGAAGCGAGAAGATGCTAGTATTCAGATGAGGAGATATCAGCAGCGATTGAGGAAGGCTTACAACAAGAAAGTACAACGGAGAGTGCTGCAAGTCGGTGATCTCGTCCTCCGAAGAGTGTTCCAAAACACAAGAGAGCTTAACAGTGGCAAGTTGGGACCAAACTGGGAAGGGCCTTATATCGTGGAACGATTGGGAAGTCCTGGAGTCTGCTACTTGAAAGACTTGCAAGGTAACCTCATCTCGAAATCTTGGAACATCATGAATTTGAGGCAATTCTTTCAATAGAATCTGTGAAATGCTATTTACATACATCGTCGTGCTTACAAGTTTTCAGTGATTTAACATAATCGTAGTGTTCATATTTCAACATGTGATTTGTGTCTGCTCATTGTTTACACTATTCTCTATCTGATTCATCAGTGTGATACTGTGAATGTTTTGCAAGTAATTCAAATAAAATTTTGACTGAACAACGTACTCACAACGAACACGAGTGGCTTATATAAGGGTGTCATCTGAGCAAATCTAGTGGCTTATCTTAATGACATCCCCTGAGCATGTGCTTCGGAACTGAGTTACATTGCGTTCGTCCTATGAATTTTATTTGTCAGATTGCATTCACAGTGAATTACGCGAATGATGTGTCTGGATCAGTGCTTGCTCGCAATGCTTGATCATAAGTGATTTTTCATAGTGTTTTGCTCATGGTGAACGATCATAGTGTTTTGCTCATGGTGAACGATCATAGTGTTTTGCTCATGGTGAACGATCATAGTGTTTTGCTCATGGTGAACGATCATAGTGTTTTGCTCATGGTGAACGATCATAGTGCTTTGCTCATGGTGAACGATCATAGTGCTTTGCTCATGGTGAACGATCATAGTGTTTTGCTCATGGTGAACGATCATAGTGCTTTGCTCATGGTGAACGATCATAGTGCTTTGCTCATGGTGAACGATCATAGTGCTTTGCTCATGGTAAACGATCATAGTGCTTTGCCCATGGTGAACGATCATAGTGCTTTGCTCATGGTGAACGATCATAGTGCTTTGTTCCTGGTGAACGATCGTAGTGCTTTACCCGTAGTGTTAGCTCGTAGTGCTTTGATCGTAGTACTTAATCGTAGTGCTCTGCTCGTAGTGTTTTATTCGTTGTGCTTTGATCATAGCATTCTACTCATGGTGTTTTGCTCATAGTGTTTTGGTCAAAATAGTTTATGTGGTATACAACAGTTATAATCTCGCGAACATCCAAGCATTCACATAGCGAGACACCGCATTAACATCGGTGCAGTGAACTGTGAAAAATCATTCAATTACTCATGTTGTGTTCTTTCTTATTCTGTGTGCATGCGTCGTACTATGCTACGAGGAGAAAAGAAGTGCAAACACAAATAAAAAAGAAAGGAGCGATCTATTCATAGCAAGAGCCCATTTCTGGGCGGGTACAGAGAGAAACTCCCATAAAGGGGAGAAATAAGAATTTACATCAACAAAAGAAAGAAGCAGAAACATAGGAAGGGGCAATGGATCAGAAGAGCAGGAGATCAGAGGGATAGCAGGTCAGACGAGCTCAAGTTCGGCCTCTGTCGCCGTTGTAGCAGGGGCAGGAGTAGAGGCTTCAGCAGTCGGGGCTTCCACCAGAGTAGCTTCATCGGCAGCAGGGAGTTCTGGGGCAGCTGGCTCGGAGGATAGCTCGGTCGGGAGGGGTGCAGGACCTTCAAGAAAGTGAGGCAGCTCGACGCCTTGTACCTCGGGCTCGTTGTCGAGCTCGATCAGTTCCTTGCTCGGAAGCTCGAAGAACGTGGTGGCATCCTCTTCATTGTCTTCCTTCAGGCGGCCTTGCTGGCGGAGCGAGTCGAGAACCTCTTTCTCGGTCTCAGCACGATCTTCATCCAAGAGCGTGTCCAGCTGAGACTGGTAGTGCTGTTGCAGTCTCAGGGTCACGGACCTCTCGGTGTCCTCTTTGGCTTTCTTGGCCTCCTCGAGCTCCTCCGCCAGTGCTACCCTGGCTGCCTCAGTCTCCTCTAGTTGTCTGCCCAAGACTTGGGAGACATGCTCCAGCTCGCTGATGCGTACAACAGCGTTCTCCACCTCCTGCTTGGCCTTCTTTTCGGCCTCCTTTGCTGCTCGTGCCTCAGCTTCGGCCTTTTCCCGTACCTTTGTGGCAGTGCCTAGCCTTACCTCAGCACTAGTCGTGTCAGCCTTGGCTTGAGACAGATCAAAGTCTGCCTTGAGTCTCTCTTCGACAAGAGTCCTCTCCAGCATCTCCGTCCTGTCTTTCCAGTAGTTGATCCCGTCTCGCAGCTGAGTGTACTTATCCTGGCTGCGATCACAGAGCTCTTGCACGAGCGTGTTCATCTGCAAGGAGATGTCTGGGCGTTAGCACAACGAGAAGAAGTATTTCAAACAATCAAGATAGGAGACGAGGGAAGGAGGAGCTTACTGTTGCCACGGACTGGCAGGCAGCGTAGGACAGGTCGGCCAAGTGGAGTTGGCCGACCTCAGCGACGTCCCGGGGCAGCCTCATCGCGTAAGTCAGAGCTCGGGCGACCGTCCCAGAGCTCTTCGCCGATTCATTCACGGTCGGTATCCCGAACCGAGAGAAGTCGGGAGACCAGTGCTGAACGAAGGACGGCAGCATACTGGCCGGGAGACTCGTTGTACCGGCTTCCGTTGTGGCCAGGGCAACCACAGCGGAACTCGTGCTGGCTGGGGCAGTGGCAGCTCGAGAAGGGCCAGGCTCCGAGCTGGCCTCGGGCACTGCCGTTGTCACCTCGGCTCCCGGACTTGTTGGAGGAGCGGCAGGGACGGAAGGGGGAGCAGCAATGGCTGCAATCTCTTTCTCCAGGCGTTTGTCCGCCTTCGCCTTCTTCCTGGCCTCGTACTCGGCCTGGGTGGGCATTTTTCTCTTCGGGTCAGCAGTCGCTGTACCCTTGGAGGAATGGCCCCTCTTCTTCGTTGGCGGTGGTGGCGGTGGAAGCGGCTGGACCACAGGGCGAGCAGACCTCGGCTTCCTGCTTAGCGGGGGTGGATTTGTGTCGGTCATATCTTCTTCTTCTTCTTCTTCTTCTTTAGCTAGATGAAGGGCTGGTGAAGGTAAGGAAGTGGAGGCGCCTTGTTGCTGTTGCTGTTGCTGTTGTTGGGTAGCTGCTGGAGTGCTGGCCGAGACCCGCGTGTCGGGGTTGAGTGGCTTCCACCTGATGTATTCCCCACCTCGAGCACGATGAATACCAGTAAGGAGGCCTTCCTCTTCTGGGGCCAACTTTTTGTATGGGAATTTCTTTGGGTCCACTGCACACAAGAGAAAGCAAAATGAGTACAACGAGGAAGTTAGCAGGACGAGAAGATACAGCGTACAACGAGAGCGTAGTCAGGACAATGGCGCACAACGGACAACGGATGACTAGTGGTATACCTGCTTCCACTCGGAAGACGTTGGGGACCGAGGAATTCTCTGCCTTCCAGCCGCCAGAGACAACGAATGGAGTGGCTTTCCATTTTATTTCTCTATCGAGAATGCCTGAGACGAGCTCTGGATAGTGGGGTTTCTTGTTCCACGAATAGTAGGAGTACAGACCATCGTCATTGTTTCGGCATCTGACGGCATGGCAGAAGTGGAATAGGTGCCTAGCCTCTATTGGGTAGCCGTCCTTGATGAATTTGATCATCATGGACATGTACTTATGGAAGCTCGGGTGCATCTGCCCCGGAGCAAGTTGCAGGGTGGACAGAACTTCATCCAAGACAGGATGAAGAGGGAAGCGAAGGCCAGCCTCAAGCTGGGAAAGATAGACAACGGTACAGGCCGATCGCCTATCAATGATAACATCATCTCGCTTGAAGTGGAGATTGACGTTGGATGGGAAGTCGAAATGTTACCTGTAACGATTTAGATATACCAACTGGTGTTGGCGCAGAACTGAGGATTTTTCAATGTAGGCACCGTGAGGTGCGCTACCTGTGCAACTGGCCTCATCATCGGAAGGGCCTCTAACTTCCTCTAACCTAGCGGGTTCTACGGGAATGATGGCGGCCATGGTGATTGGAAGAAACAGCGAAGAAGGGCAAAAACAGTAAATAGAGAAGACAGAGCAGAATCGCTCTGAGAACCAGAGAAGAGAGAAATGGAGAAACAGTAAAGAAATAATAAGAGATAGGGGTGAAGGGCGTACCGAACCAAAGAACTCAGAGAGATTGTTGAAGAGCTTGAGGAAGATGAACTTTCAGATGAGAAGAGAATTCGGCAGAGTAACAGTGCTTGATGAAACAGGGTGAAAGAGAAGGAAGATTCGGTAGGATTTTATAAGCATCTCCGGTTTGTGAAAATACGCCACTGCCCTTCATCTAAGCCGTACACCTGTATCAACGGGATTAAGAGCAGTGGCAGGATCGTCTTCTCACCAAGTAGAGTAACCGTCGGGGTCATTAAAGCATTCTCGAAATTTAAAACGGTAATGATGACAGCCTGTCCGCATTGAATAGACGTGACGGTTCGCACGCGTAACCAGCTGGCGTGAACGGTCGACCTTCCCAGCAAGCGTTTAAAGCACGCAACGTTTCGTCTTCCGGAGCAGTGCCAGGTATGATCTTTTTGTCCGTTTATGATGCTTCGAACTACGTTCCAAGCATCATAAAGGGGCAAATTGTAACGGATAAAATTCGTAAAACCAACTCAGCGTTGAGGGACGAGCTCGTTTTTGTCGTTTTGTTCACGAAAGTGACACGTGGACACAAGTTGGGGTCACGTGCTTAAAATATCGGGGTCACGCGTTGTCCGATACACAACGATCCCGTTGTGCGCATTACGACGTCTTTGTTCTCTTGCAGAACAACGTCTCCGTTGTGACTTTGACGACGTACTCGTTGTCTAAAGCACAACGTGAACGTTGTGCTCTTGACAACGTCGTTATCGTTGCGCGAACAACGAGACTGTTGTCTCACCGACAACGAGGTCGTGCTGTGTTTTGAGGCATCTACGCTGTAACCGAGCTTGGGTCAACAACGAGACCGACTCGTAGGAGGAAGTGATCAGGAGGCGATCCATAATTCCGACAAGTGTGCCGAACTTGCCGTTTCGTGCCGAAAGCACTGTCTTGGCATTTAATGCTGGTCACTTTTGCGTACCGTCCGATCCCGTCCGATTGGACTTAGAGGGGGCTCACACGTGTAATGCAACCGACGGCAGATATATCTCAGATATTTGGCAATGAGTGCTAAGACACGTGGTATGGACACCTATGGCCATCTATGGTCATCGATGGCCATACCAGCCTTGCCCTATAAAAACCCCGTGATTTTTAGTGCAGAGGACACTGGATCATGAACCCAGATCCGAGAATACGTGTTCAGTACTCCTAGTGCCTTGAGCATTTTTCTTTCAGTGTTTATTCTTGTGCTTACTGTTCACCATCTTCTACCCCTACTGACTTTACCATCGGAGTACAGGTCAGGGTGCCACACCCTCCGCTCCAGCCTTCTACCAGTAGACCAGGACGTGGAAGTAGCTGCTGCTGACGCGTGTCCGTCCGGTATTTTTCCTCTCACACGAAGCTTTTTTGATCTCCAATGGCTCATTTGATAAAGATTGGATCATTACTCCAGGTATGATGAAACCTCCAAGAGCCTGAGCATAAGATACTTTCGGATCTAGAGGATGATGGCAGGTGCCACCACTGGTGGTGGCTGCGCCCCTAGGGGTTTCCATGAAACCTTAAAAAAGACTTACCATTTTTTGTGTTTTCCGAAAACCCCAAGAAAGCAGAGTATATTTTCAACAATCCAAGAGATTCATTGAAGAAAAATAGAGGATCAAATGAAGTAGAGACAACGAAAAGGGAGAGATCGCACCTGCAAGCTCGAGAAGAGAAGAACTTTGCCCTAGACCTTCTTTTGATCAGACATGTTTTTCTGATCAAGGTGCCACTAACGGAAGACTCGAGCTCAGAGGCCGATCATGCAATTAAGGCTTCGCTAAGGGGTTGGTCTCTTAGTTCGCGGGAATTTGAGTACCCTAAGCTTGCTTTCTTGCCGAAGAATGGTCTCCTCTTCCTATCAATCTCTGTGGCACGAGAATACTCCTTGTTACTCTAAAACATGACCCATTCTAATATTTTTCATATATACATTTGTCAATATATATATTTCGTG
The DNA here is from genome assembly GCA_015143295.1 of Tetracentron sinense. NCBI lineage: Eukaryota > Viridiplantae > Streptophyta > Magnoliopsida > Trochodendrales > Trochodendraceae > Tetracentron > Tetracentron sinense. The sequence continues at coordinate 23,246,468 of CM026574.1, forward strand.
TATTAAAGGAATCTTAAAACACATTAAAGAATTTAATTTTTTTAACTTTTGTAAATTGTGAAGTTAATCTTTGTCGTGGAAAGCCAAACACACATTTTGACTTTTTGTATTGGGAAGCTATTTCTCGCAAGAATAAACCAAACAACATTTTTCCCTTAAAATGACTTTTACCTACTCTCCCAGAGAGCTACTTTCTTAGGAAGTCCTTCTGCTAATTTGTCGAGAAGTTTATCCAAATAAGCCCTTAGAGTTTACACCCTAAGCTATAGACTCAGGTCTCCCCTATCACTTCACACATACAACTTCCATTGACTACTAAATGAGAAGTGATGGAGGCGAGCTTCGTAGGAAGCGATTCTGTCTGATGAAGCGAGCTTCTTATGAAGTGAGTATGTCTGAGGAAGTGAATATGAGAGATGAGCTTCATGTGAGGTGAGCTTCCTACCTTGTACATAGCTTAACTGCAACTATGGTTAGAGGTCTAGGACCTTAGCAGTATAAAAATATGACTTGAAATTCTCTCAAGTTGTAACCGGACTCCCTGGTGGTCAGTTATGCCCTTGAGGTTGCCACGTGTCCCTATCGACACCCCTTAACCGTGGTTAAGATTCATCTACTCCTAGTTTTCACCGACCCATCCTTGGTTTTTAGAAAAAAAATTTGAATATTTTTTAATCCTAAGAGGTAGTGAATTTTAACCAGGGTTTAAAAAATTTGATAAATTTTCTAAAAGCCAAGGATAGGTGGGTGAACCCTAGGGTGGGTGAATCTTAACCACAGTTAAGGGGTGTCAATAGGGACACATGGTGACCTCTGGGCATAACCGGACTCTAACGAGTCCGGTTGCAACTTGAGAGAATTTGAAGTTAAGGTTTGCACAAAACCCTTTAACACAAGCTTGGGCCCGGGCTGCCCAGCCCATTTGGAGAAATTGGAGTCCTGGTAGTGTTTTTCAAATCAAAACTAGGGATGCACAAAGCCCGATCGGCCCGATTGTGCGGCCCGAGATCGGCTTGATTTTTTAGGCTCAATAGGCCAAGCCAAGCCTTAAAAACAGCTTGAAACTACAATCAAGCTGAGCTTATGCTCATCCCTGTTTGATCCGGCCCGACCCGAAGCTTGGCTCGATTATGTTTGGATCGACCCGAAAATCGGCTCGGCTTGGCTTGTTTGAGTTGTTTTTAAACTATACATTTAATAAACTTTAATAAATTTTGAAGTTTGAAATCCATCCCTTTTTCTTTCAAATGGTTAAATCTGTCAAGGACAAGGTCACATCACTCTTTTGCTTGCCTTGCATGAGACGGCATCAGAAAGAAGAGATGTTTCTATCTTCCTCTCAACAACCTTCTTTCTTCTTGTCTCTTCTCCGGTTGTTCTCACAGAGCGTCTCTTCTTCGGCTGTTCTCACAGAGCGCCTCAAGCGCAAGATAGCAGCATTATCCATAGATGGCGAAGAAGAAATCCAATCCCACACACCGCCGCTGCAACCGGCGGCACTGCCCCTCCCAAACGGCCGCACAATGTCCCAGCCGGTGACAATGGGCCCCGCAACTCCTCATCGCACCCTCTGCTGCTATAGTTGCCGCCTTCCTTGCTTTCACTTGCAACCTTGCTTGAATCATTTCGGGGAAGGAAAAAAAAATGTTGCAGAGGAGAAAGGAAAATATCTTTTCAACATCATTTGGGGAAGAGATGAATCATTTCGGGCCGAGCCGAGCTTCGAGCCAAGTTTCAAATTTCGGGCCGAGTTTCGAGCCGATTTTTAGAGCATATTTTCGAGCCAAGCCGAGCCGAGCTTCGAGCCTAGAGTAAGCGCTTTCAAGCCGAGCCGAGCAGGGCAAAGCCCGATAAAGCCAGGCCCGAATACACCCCTAATCAAAACGACAAAACCCTGGCTTCAGGAAAAAACCCTAACCCTAATATACTCTCTCTCTCCCTCTGTCTAATCTCGTTAGAACAAGGCTGAAGGAGAAACACCAAACCGCAAGCTTCGGAAGGAAGTGCTAGGAATCGATGTCGGAAAGAGATGACGACTCCGATGCGCCGGAGGAGTTCACATCGGAGCAGGTTCGTACGACTCTCTACCGGCTTCCACGAATCAAAGAATCATTTTGCTGTAATTATCTATAATCGTACAGAATCAAGCAGTCAATTCCTTCCTCGCCAAATCTTGGCTGTGTATTGCTCTTACTGGAATTCGATTTCATGAATGGTGGTTTTTCGTCTTTTATTTGCAGGCAGTCAAACAACACGACGAGATAATAAAAGTCCAGAAAGAAAATAAAACTAGGTATGTTTTCTCCACTACTCTATAGTAACCTCTATGCTTTCCTGGCTGTGGTTTGCTTATCAATTCTAGTTCTGGTCAATTTCAGGAAAAATTGGTTCTTGTAGGTGTTGAATAGGTGCTTTCTGCTCTCCTGCATTGCTAAATATTCAACTTTTCCATGTTCATATCGCCAAGGCATATGATTTCTAGAAAGGTTTCTTTGGTTTTTTTTTATGAATAGCCATGTGCTATTCCAATATCACAAGAAACAACCCTCATTTTCTACACATAATTTTAGGGTGGTGCTAGATGCACCCTTATATCTGATGACTGCACACCATGAAATTCAGTAAATATACTTTTACACACCAAAAACAAAAAATTGCACATTGATTTTACAACTACACTAATGAATAATCACAATGTTAGGCATTTCCTATTTAGCCAGACCAACTAGCTTGACAACACCTCATAATAACGCTGATTGAGCACTTTAAATCCACAATTTGTGATTAGAACGACAAAGAACATAACAGATCTTCACCGTGTATAAAGCCGCTGACTCAAATAATTTAATTAGCTTTTTTGTAGCCAGTTAACATGAACACTAATTGATGTAAAGAAGAAGAATGACTATTTTTCATTGGCACACAATCTCTTATTTGACTCACTATCGATTAAATTAAACCAGAAGAGGTCGAAAAAATCTAGTTTTTTTTCAACAACTAGATGAGCTTGTATCTGGGGGGTGTTGAATGGAGCAGCTGCCGGAGATGGAAGGAGTCGAAAAATGGAGGAAGAGTAGAACTACCTTTAATTGGTGCCGAGTGCGACTAGGAACGTCTGTTTTGATTTTTGGGATGAGGTATCCGATCGCCTTCTTGAGGGAATTCCACCCAGATGCCCTGGGATCTTTAGGGATGATGATCCTACCACCTATTCCAGAGCTCAGGAAGGACATAAGAGCCAGGAACTCACCTCTTGCATTGGCTCTGCGTTCCCCTATAAGGCTCCGTTCTTTTGGTGGAACTTTTAAAGTCTAGAGCTTTCATGATTTCATGCCTAATTTTACTTAATGTCTAGAACTATATTATTGAGTGCAAAAGTTTTACAAATATGAAACTTTCAAGTTAAAATTTTTTTGGATTTTTTAAGTTCCATAGAAGTGGAACTTCTAATAATCTAATTAAATTGAACTTGATAAATCCGAGATACCATCTAGTAAAAGGGTTAGAAATTCTTTCCCCTCTCTTCCAAAATTTTTGCCTCTTGTTCCAAAACATTAATGTTCTGGACTTTTAAAGTTCCACCAAAAGAACGGAGCCTGATTGTTCCTCTGGATCCCCGAAATTTCCTGAACATGTAACCCTGACCCTCTTCGATGCATTCCCTGAATGTTTTTTCTAACCAACTTCTTGTCTCTTCCGGTAACCACAGAATGAGGCAATGCCTATGCCAGTGCCTTGCCTAGCCAGGACCCCTATTGCCTATATCATGATCTAGGCGGGCACTCATTAATTCTTATATGATATTATATAAAATAAACAAAATAAATAAATTTTGATCGCCTAGGCATCGCCTAACCAACGCCTAGGCATCTCCTAGCCTAGGGAACCCCTTATCGCCTAGGCGTCACCTGGACGCTTTGACTGCACTGGTTGAGACCTCCCTTCCATCTGTGTTCTGTGATTTCAATATAAGTTTCCTCCCTTAACCCTTTTTCTTGAAGATCAAATAGTTTTGACTCTACAACAAACCTCCGCTGTCTATTATCCATTCTGCTTCACGTGAAACCCTCACACTCTGCGATTTAACTGATAATCTTGGAACAAGAAACTCAATTTCCAGACAGACATCTCTTCCGACTCCGGGTTCTTTGTCACTGTCATTCTACTCCATATCATTAGAAGTACAATTAATTGTATCAAATGTCTATCTAGAAGCGACAGCCCCTAGTTAGGAGTCTCCCTATCAAAATGACCCTTTGAAATAGCCAAAATCATTAGCCATCTAGTTCTATCTTTATGGACATGAGCTGTACAGCCCCATTCCACATATGTGACAGAGTATTGACAATAGCTGTAGAGCTATTCTATGTGTTAACAGTAAGCCTCGCCAAGAAGTCTTTACCCCATAAAGACCCACATATATGGAATTTTGAGCTCCTCGATGCTATGTTTACTATAATTTGTAAAAAAATCATAAATGCTTAGATTTGGTGCTATAATGTTTCTTTAATACATTGATGTAAATTTAAATTTAGAGGCACAACGTGGATGAACAATCCATTCTGATGGTACTTCTTGTTAATTTACTTTCCAGGATTTGAATTAAATTCCTTCTTTTCTGTAGGGTTGTTCGGGAAGGAAAAGAGCGACGCAGACAATGGGCTCAAAGGATAACCCCACGACCTTCAGGAGGTGATAAAGGTGTTCAAGATGCATTAGAAACCGAGTCACTCCAGAATGCTACGGATAATCAAGGAATGCTTCGGGAAGGAAAAGAACGACGCAGACAATGGGCTCAAAGGATAGCCCCACGACCTTCAGGAGGTGATAAAGGTGTTCAAGATGCATTAGAAACTGAGTCACTCCAGAATGCTACAGATAATCGAGGAATGCTTCCGAGCGACATTGTTAATCTGCTTGCAGCTCGTGAGAAGTATGCTACATTTGTTTCCTCTCTCTCTCTCTCTCTTTATACACACACACACACACACACATATATATATTGCATGTGTTTGTGTGTGTTGTAGAGCCTGTGATATCTCTATTCTTATGGGCATCACCAAAAAATTCCATGTGCAGGCAAGTGTTCTTGTCAGATACTGAGGAAGAAGATGTCGCGGCAACGCCCAACCCCAGAAAGAAAAGGCTGAAGAGCTCTGGGTGAGGGACCTTTCCCTTTCCTATTGGTAAAAGTAAAATTTTTGAATCCAGGACATTTTTTTAGTTGAAATAATTAATTTGTTATGATTTGCAGGCCAGAAACTGTGATCTTGAACGACATACCCCCTGCTCAATGCTTACACAACTCCTTGGAATTTTTGAAGAAAAAGAAAATGCAGGTCTCAAGATCATCTTCAGTCTTGAACAACTCCAAGCAAGCATTACGACTCCTTTCTAGGTACGGCTTGGTAAGCAAGAAATGAGATGTTCATCTAGTTGATGTATATGGTTTTGATCATAAGGTTTATCACTTTCTTTCTTGACGCATGTGCTGTACTTTAAACAAAAAACAACTATATTATGTCAGCTTAGTGATGATTTCTGCATCTTACTTTAGTACTTGCTCACGAGTCAAATCTATCTTGTGAGACATTGCTACAACCATCGAATAACAGTTGTGGTGATGGAATTTTACCATGATTAACACTCAGAAAACCATACCCGAGGACTTGATTGAACTGTTGATGTTTATGCAACATTTTTGTGTTACGACATTTGCATATTGACCATAATTAAGGATGATATCATCGAGAGACTCCATTTTTCCTTTGGACTGGACTCATTTATATATTTTGCTCAATCTAAATAGAACTTCAAGCATAAGATGTTTGATGTCTTGACATATAATGTAATGAAGTTTTAGAACATTAGATATCCCATTAGGATTGTACTATTTATAGCAATTTTATTATTATTATTTTATGGAAACTAATTGTAGTACTGTATATAGTTCACACAGTTGGTGCATAGGGAAGTGATTTAAAACTCTCGATAGTATAGAGAAAAGGCCGTAAGATTGCAGGGTGAAAACACTATTGTGGGGCCCACCATTTAAAGAATTTGTGAATTGTGACTGTTTGATTTTTAAATGTGTGGCTGTGCTCTCGACAGAACCTACTATGGAGAGTTTTCAATTACTTTCCTTGGTGGTGCATATATCGCCAATTTGGGTTGTACAATCACTTGTTCTCATGCAGAAAATCTCTTAGACCAAAATTCAACTTGATCTAATCCTCTTTACCAATTGATAGTAAATGCCAATAAGTTTGGCAAATTTTATGTTTAGGAAACCACATTGTACTTAGCAAAAGGACTCATTAACTCAGTCACCGTAATGATTTCTTTCCAAAGAACCAGCCCGTGGGGACTTCTAACCTCCTTGGCTCCCAACAAGAGATAGCTCCAAATTTAGCTACAATCATTCTTCTCTAAAGATTATCACTCTCGTTCCTAAATCTTCACGCTCATTACTCTAGTAATGCTTGATTGACCTCAACCAAAGGTTTTAGGTTCAAACCACCGCCCTGAATAGGGCGACAAATTTGATTCCACGATACTAGGTGATATTTGAACTTGTTTTCTCTATTGTTCTAGAGAAATTCTATTTGAATTCGCTAAAAAAAGAGCTACCGATAGAGTGCGAAATCGACAATGCTGACTTAGAGTATGTTGAAAGACTCCAATGTAGGGTGGTTGTTGTCAACTATCCGGTAAAGTATTTGTATCCATTTAGCCGGATATTTATCCGGCGGAGCGGATTTGGATATCCCAAAAGGATAGTCCATTATCCGCTCCGCTAATTATCCGAACCGATTAGAATATGTATACATATTTTTGCATACCCAATCTGCCTTGTATGTATAATTATAAGACTTTATAAAATATTAGGATTTAGTGTAATTGTCCAACCATTAGGAGGCTATTTTTGTCATTAGGTAACCATGTATAAATTACCCCGAAGATTAAACCCTAGCTCAGTAGCTCCTCAAGCACACTGCCGTTCAACTTCAACCCTCTATGACAGTTCGACCAAAAGCTTGAGCTGTTGCCTCTGCCTTCGAGGAGCCTCTTCCTCTGCATCTTTGAGCAAGTTAGCATCCCAACACTGCGTCTTCGAGGGCTATCAACGGAGGGTTGTTAACTTCGAGAAGAAGAGCTAGGGTTTCCCCGAGGAGAACATCTTCAAGAAAAGGCCTCTGCCTCTCCGTCTGATTTATAATTTTTTCGACCAATATCTTAAGAGCTGAACTTTTTGTTTGAATACCCTAACGATCAGGAGTGGAGCCAGGGGCCCCCCAATTTTTTTTGAAAAATCTTCACTTTCTAGGTATAATTTTTTTTTAAAAAAATACTTAATATCTAAATTGGTAACTCTATTTGAGATTTTTTTGGAAGTATCATGATAGTGGCTTGGATAATAATCAAATTCGGATCACTATCAGATAATCAGTCTAATTTGGATACTATCCGAATTTGAGTATTCAAATTCGATTATTAAACGGATCATATATGGATATTATTCAAATTCACTTAGGCCCCGTTTGGTTGCACTTCTGTTTTCTGTTTTTAAAAATAAAAAATTTGAATTTTTTTACACAAAACATGTTTCTATTTTTAAAAATTAGTAAAAAAATTTTAGAAAATCAAGGTAACAGAAATTTACCTCTGTTTTTGAAAACAAAAACCAAAAATGAAAAACAGAGACCCACCACCATCCACTGACTCACCACCCACAACCACCACCGCATACTACCCACCACCCACCACCACCATGGTACCACTACCACCACCGCACTACCACCACCACCACCATGGTACCACTACCACCACCGCACTACCACCACCACCACCACTACCAACCACCACAATACCACCACCACCATTACCACTACCCACCACCCACCACCACATCCACCACTACCACAACCCACAACCACACCACCACCACCACTGTAACGACTTCAAATCCTATCTTGACCAAAATAGGACCTTGGGTCGCCACATTTCTTAAATCTGCTTAAATCTCATGACATAAAAGACATGCTAAACATGAGTCTTCAAAAAATGAGAATAATAAAATTTCGATATATAAAACCAAATCATCCTGTATAAATATAATATGTCCAACATAACCCACCATAATCGGGATAGCCTAAAACCACCAACATAAAGTAAGACAGTCTAAGCAACATCTTGAAACACATAAGTCTATTACAATTCTTTTCAAAATGTAAAACAAGGTCTAATAATGTGGCCATCTAACCAACTCTCGAGCTTCCTCAACCGGAAGCTCACCTTCTTCTTCTGTTTCGACGTAGAAATCCTCAACTCACGGCTCAGGAATCAATTCGCTCTAAACCTGACTACAATAACAAGTCGACTGAGTATTGACAACGCTTAGTGGATATCTAGTCTACCTAACAATAACAATAACTCATATACATAACTAATATCAGATTCATGCGACAATTACAAAATTAATAACAGGTTCATATGACATTTGTATAATTCATAACAGGTTCATATGGCTTAATCAATAATATGTTCATATGACATTTACAAATTCAGAGTGCGGAAAACATTAGAGCATATCATGACAAGTTTCATTGTCCTTGTAATTCAGTGTTCATGATTCGATACTTGCAATTCATGTCATGCCCTATCATGCAATGCATGTCCATGCAATAACGTGACTGACATGCCGCTCGAAATAGATACGCACCATGTCCATGCAATTACTTGACTGACATGCCACTTAGAATAGATACGAACCATATCCATACAATAACTTAACTGACATGCCACTCGGAATAGATATAAACCATGCCCATGCAATAACTTGACGAACATGCCACTCGGAATAGATACGGACCATGCACATGCAATAGTCGTGACATGCGGGTACTCGTGATCATATATATCTACCATACACGTGAGCATGTGCTTGAGTGTCGTGAATAATATTCGAATCGGTTATCACTTAGAATCAGACCCTTCGTCAAGAAACTCCGTCAGGGTACATCTACCTGGTTAGAGAATTCCTGACCCGGAAGACTTCTTTTAAGTCTTGGCCTACCCAAATGTTAATCATCATATAAGATAGATAGACATAATTTAACATTCGTAATTAATATTCGAACTCGATCATCCCTTAGATATCGATCATCCGCCAAGAAACTCCGTCAGGTTACATCTACCTGGTTAGAGAATTCCCGACCTGGAAGACTTCCTCTAAGGTTTTGGCCTATCCAAATGTTAATCACCATACAAGATAGATAGACATAATTTAACACCATGCTTATCAATAATTTCATATCCTAATTATATGATTCCCATAACATAATAGTATACATCCACACATCACCATACAAGATGAATAGACGTAATTTATCGTGGCAGCATCAACATCTCTTTAGCTTAATTTCATAAGTTCAATAACACCATTTTGACATTTTGCAATTTAAAGCAATTTTTATTAACATATGCAATTTATTATTTATGTATGAATTGCCCATCCTCCATTTTTTACACTTCATCATCAATTCTACAGAATTCAAAAGGCGACCCGCCGCGCGGGCTACATCCATAAACCACCACCATGCTATCAAACCCATTCATCATCAATCACTTTCTCCAATTCAACACATACAACATCAAATATTATTACGCAATATCTATTCATTTAACATGTTTAGCAAAAATCCCAAAAATACACGTGATAGCCCATTTTAAATCTTCAAACATAGAAATCTACCCATTTCATTTTAAACATTTAATAATCTAGCCTAATCATGTTAAATCAAGTAACATAACGTATTAGAGTTAGGTTAAAAAGATATCAATCTCATTTCATGCTCAAGCTCATTAATCCATGCCCAATCATGTAGAGTTCTTGATAACCCATAAAACATTTCTAATTATACATACAACACATTTAATAGGGTTAGATTAGAGAGGATATCGACCATTCATACACAATAGAGCTTGTAGCACATATAAAACCCTCATTTCAAGAGTAAAATCCTTCATTCATGTTTATTACCGAATCATCTTTGCATAATCATGTAATACCCTTGATAATTCATAAACATTTTTATTTAAAACATTTACTAATGTTAAATTAGAAAAAAATATCGACCTTATGGATCGTTTTCTTCTATTCAAATCGCTAGAGAATGCCCCTCGAATGATCTCCAAGCGAATTTTTTTCTTCTCCAAGCAAAATTCTCCTACCTCAAGCAAAACCCCTCTTGAAACCCTAGGTTTTCTCTATTTTTCCTCTCAAATTAGGTTTAGAAACTCTTAGACCTCAAAATCCTCGAATTAGAATGAATATTTATACTCTAGGGGTTCAAAACCCCAATTTTCATAAGTGTTTAAAAAATATTGTGCGCAACGTGCGATCGATCATGGCTTTACTGTGATTGATCGCAACCTTCTGTCTTTGGTGCGATCGATCACAGCATATGGGCGATCGATCACAACTAACACATTTTCTATTTTCTCAATAGCAATAGCACCAACACCCTTTCCTCTTCAACATTAGCCCATCATTATATTTATTTTCCTTTAAAACAACTTTTCATTTAATTTAAATTTTAAATTAAAATAAGGAAGTACTCCCATTTGGATTCAATAAAAAATATAAGAAAATCTAATTCCTAATAAATCAAAATCTCATTTTCCAGTTTTAGGCTAAAAATTAAAAATCTCGTCGTTCTAAAATTTTCAATAGTCAATTAAACCATTCTATACATAATAATAAAATCTCATAAAATCAAATATGTTTATTTAATCCATAAACATCTATTTTTAGGAGAAATCATATCCAAATTTGACAATTTATGTTTGTGTTAAAACCACATGTCTTCTAGAATTTCTGACATTCCTGTACTTAGTTGTTTTTAATTTGAATTAAGATCATTAAATACCGAAGTATTAATTGCATGACACAAATATCAAAATTATCATTTAATGCGCACAAACATTAAAACACAAAATTTTGAGTCTCTACAACTACCACTACCCACCACCACTACCACCTCCACTACCACCCTCCACCACACCACCACCACCCACTACACACCTCCACACTACAACCACCACCACCACCACCACCACCACCCACCACCCACCACCCACCACCCACCTCCACACCACCACCACACACCACCACCCACCACCACCACCACTACCACCACCATGAATTAAAATTATTTAATCATATTTACCAAACACGTTTTTTTATTTTTAAAACAAGTAACAGTTGGTAATTTCAAACGTGTTTCCTACTTAAAAAAATTGAAAACAGAAAGTCGTTTCCACTTTTAAAAAATAGAAAATAAAAACAAAAAAACGGAAACAGAAAGTCGTTTCCACTTTTAAAAAACAGAAAATAAGAACAAAAAAACGGAAGTGTATCCAAATGGCCCTTTAGTTAATCGAATTCGAATTCGGTGTTTCAATTTACTATTCGCTAGATATCAGAGTGGATACGGATAGTCGGTATAGTTAATTGGATCGGATACCAATATAGCACTATCTGCTTTGAACCCGTTCCATTGACAACCCTACTCTAAAGGGTGCTCTTAATGAGTCAGTTTCCCGTCTTTTGATAAGACCTTAGATTTCCACTTTGCTAGTTTGCGGGAAAATCTACTGATAGCAGGGAACAATGCAAGCTTTGATTTAAAAGTAGCTCCCAAAGGCAATCCAAGGTAAGAGGAGGGTAATGACCCGATCTTGGAACCTAGACACTCTTTAAGGTTCCCAATATTCGGAACTTTCTCGACCTTAATCTACTCACTCTTGCCTAGATTAACCTTCAAACTCTATACTACTCTAAAGCATCCGAATGACATCTAAGATAGGCCACTTGGAGATACGAAGCCTCACAAAAAAACAGTGCAATCGAATGATTTGGAGAATAGAAATTTTTTAGATTTTTCTTGGACTATGGAAAAATCCTCAAAAACAACTCAATTTGCATGAGATAGCATTCTGCTTAACGTCTCGGTAACGATGATGAACACGAAAGGGGATAGTGAAACCCTTGTCTCAAACCCCTAAAACTCTTGAAATTACCCCATCGAGTCCCATTAATAAATTTAGAGGAAACTGATGTAACACACATATGAATTCATTTTCTTTACTTCAGCCCAAACACCATCCTACCAAGACTATACTCTAGGAACTTTCAGTTCATATGGGCGTATGCTTTTTTCATAACCATCTATTAGAGGACTCTAGGATTTTTTTTTGGATCCGTTCATCTATACATTCGCTTGCAATCAAAATGCCATCTAAAATATGTCTTCCACCCATAATAACAAATTCCTTTGTTGACATGCAATGATTAATCCCAAGACTCATTTCAAGAGAGAAGCCAACACCTTAGACATTATGAATTCCCTATCTATCCTTAAATCTAATGTCACAACATCCTTTATACATCATGTAAATATGTATTATTAGTAGGGGTAATTTAGGAATACTAGTTCATTTTCTTGCATTTTCCTTTCTTCCATACTGAACATCCAAGAGAAAAGTCTTTTTTTTTTTTACTTTCACCCTTTTTCTTTTCTCTTACTTTCAGCTCTGTGGAAGATGGATGTGGCAGTTTTCAAATTAGGCCTTCTAATCTCAAGGTGGGTTTCTTGAGAGATTGAACCATAAATCAGTCCGATCAAATGTTTTTAGACTGTTTGATTAAACTTTAGGAGGTCAGCATTAACCCCTAAGTTCATTAGACCTAAATTAGGCTCTATACAAATCATTGATTTTTTGACTTCAAATTGGTAATTCTAAAAGTATTCTATCAGGCTGATTTTTTGCCATGGATATCTTCAGGAACCCATCTTGAGATTGGACCATCAAATTCGAAAACTAACTGCCCCGTGTCATTTTTTTATGGGCCTCTCACTAGAGGCTCATTTAAATTAACGTACGAGAACCACCCATCAATCTTTCTATGACCATAGGTGTGTGTTTATATGCCGTGAACAAAGATCCCTCAGTCCAATCCTCACTACAATTTGCAAGTAACAGAGCGGATGCTAGATTCACTAACCTTATGTTTGGTTGCCGAGAAAATTAAAAACATAGAAAAGAAAAGAAAATTAAACAAAACACAACTAAAAATTGTATTAGAAATCTAAAATTTTCTTTTCTTTTCCATGTTTTCACCTATTTTCTCGGCAACCAAACATAGCAAATGGGAAGCTGTGGGAAAAGAAGTAAGGGGGTGAAACACCAAATCAGTGACCAGTTCAACATCTTGCATTGCTGGTCTTCTGGTAGGACTAAGATGGACACAATGTTCATGTCCGTTTTCCATTTTAATTCAGACAAGCCATTATTTTTGAAATGACAAAAAATATCTTTTAATTAGTTTAGCAAGCCCGAATTTGGTCCGTAATGGACTAGATCTGAGTCCGGATAGGTTTGGGACTTGACTCATCTTTGTTTGAGTCAGAATACTATTATTTTGTGGCCGGCTGGGCTTGGACAGCCCCTGGCCTGACCCGACCCCAGAACGACACGTTGACAGGCCTGTATTTAACTCTTCAAATTAGCAAATTCTAATAAGCGAGCAGTTGTATATTGCAAATCATACTTACTACCCAAGCATGCAAGTTTAATAAATTTTTTGAGTTCGCTGAAAAAAATTGACTCTTTTGATTATTAAAATTTTCCATGTGTAAACATTCATTTCCACCAATCGTTTCCTTTTCCATGTCTAAAATCCTAAGATTTTACATTTAAATTCACCCCCAAATGCGAAGTTGTTTATGGAACCTTGGCGGGTTACCTTAAGTTTGATCGTACGTGCGTGTGTAAAAAATAATAATAATAATAAATAAAAAAAAAACAATTATTCTGAAGAATGTCCTTTTATGTTTACTAATAATTTTTTATTTTTTTTAAAAGTAATTGGAGAATTACACTTTAAAAAGAAAGAATGAAATACTTACGTAAATTACTTTATTTGTTGATAGGCTTTTTCTAAACATTTTTAAAGAAAAAATTATTTTCAACACAATTAAATTCGTGTTTATCTTTTTTCCTGTTGTTACAATTCGAATTTCTTATCTTTAATAATAGGACTAAGAATTAAAAGCGATAACATAAATAAAGTTGAGATGGCCGAGTTGGTCTAAGGCGCCAGATTAAGGTTCTGGTCCGAAAGGGCGTGGGTTCAAATCCCACTCTCAACATTGAAACTTTATTTTATTTTTCAACCTTCTAATAGGACCGCGTGACATGTACCCAAAAATATTGCGGAAGAGCTAAAGCAATGTCTTAAGCTGTTGACAAGAACATCTATACATTAGATGGTTAAAGGTCGTTAGATCTGAAATGATTTTTTCACATAATGACCGATCCAAGAGGTGGCCCACCAACTCAACAGGTCAAACTGATGAATCAATGAGTCTATTTGATGTGTAGATGCTCAACACCACCATATAGTATTTTTAATCAATATCATTTTCCATTAATGGCTGGCATTGCTTACCTTTGTCTTAGTACCCCACGTTTCTGGCCAGCAAAAGATTATTCCTTGAGAGATTGCTAATAATGCTTGTTTAATCCAAAGTTCGGGTTTTATTCGTTCTATTGTGGAGGTTTCTAATCCAATCAAAGACCTTTCAAGGATGGATTTTTTTGAGTGTTGAAAATGTTTGTATTATTTAATTGCTTCCTTAATTAAGGGGTTTTGGTTTTATGTCCCCTTTTGTAATTTTCAACATGTTATCTAATAAGTGGGGTAGAGGTCTACCCAGACGGCTTTTAAAAAACAAAACAAAAAAAAACTTCCTTGTGAGTAATCACTTTTTCTTCTCTCTCTCGGCCAATTTGAAAGAAGCAGCTAGTGCATGCACATATGAGATCTTCTGAACTCTCCAAAACTATAATATATGGATTAGTAGTATTCAACACTTGAGGAGAGTTAACTCATTTGAAGGTTCAGCATAGTCCATTTGCCAACTCTGTCTTCCCAATGTGAACTCAAGGTTAGGCAGCATATGTGAAGATTCCAAAGAGCTTAAATACAGATTCTCGCTCCCGCTGTGATAGACGCGGAGGGATTCCCCGTATCCATTTACCTATGCCAGTGAAAATAAAATAAAACAATAGTTAGATTAACATAAGCTGGTGCTTGAATATAATGCAATGGGGGTGAATTTTTACGAAAAATTTATGCAAATTTTTAAGAAAAAAGACCCAAGAACTTATTAAACTGATTCCATATTACAAGATACTTCATAATTATTTTAATCAAACACAAGTTTGAATTGGATTTGTAGTACAATACCATCCATACCTTGGTTTTCTCATTTGTGAAATCTTTCAAATTGAAAGGATAATGAGTCTTTGTCTCCATTGATGACCACGAACCTCTGATCACAGGTTTAGTGAGAGATTCAGGATAGAAGATCAGGAAAGTAGAAATAACTTAATGTGCTCTTGAAGATGAGCTTAATAAGGAACACAACGCGGAAAAAAATGGTGAATACATGCAACACTAGTATATAAATCGTTTAACCTGTAAATATCACTAAAACAAGAGGGGAAATTACTACCCCTTGTAAGCACTTGAGCTTGCATTTGAGCCCATAAAACTATACATGAAAGGAATTTATAGCATGGTCACACAAATGCGAAGGAGAAGAGGATAGTTAGGGGAGATATAGTGTATATAAACAAGTTCTCTCAATATAGAAAATCACCTAGTAAAGCAATTACAGCAATAAAGAAATTCAAAGACAACAAGTTTCCCCTACTTATACAGCATAATAGAAAGAAGAACGCAGAATAGAACTATTGTAATCTATTTCACCTCAGTCCAAGGAGAACAGAACCAGAGGTTAAGCCATCAACCAAAACAAGACTCGATGATTATATTACAATGTAAGTGTACAATATCAAGTTTATTACTTTCATAGTAACATGTTCTAAAGATTTAAGTTTGTATAATATGTGTATCGTTCAATCAAGCTGTTCAAATTCCTATAGTCCAGTGATAAACAGATGCATTGGCTAATTTTAGTATAAAATGATATCATTTGTAGTGAAATGTTCTCATTAGCGATCACCTTGACAGTGATTCTTTGCTCTTTACTTATAATTAAAGACAGGGACGGGAATGGAAAATAAACATGTGTCGCCTCCCTAATGAGAGTATGGAATTCTGACAGTGGAGCTAGCATTCCTCAAATCGAAAACATCAAGTGCACATATTTCCTTCTACAAGCCCACTTCAATAAATGGAATAAGGGTCTGGTAGCTTAAATCAATTTCTACAGTCTTATGTCTTAATAGTTCACTATAGGGTGTCAATGGGCTGAATTTGGGCCCCAAATACTCTTGTAATTGTAACGGCTGGGGCTTATTAAAAAATCACAAAAGTTCAGACCCAAGCCCGGCCCATTAATACCCCCTTGTCTATTACCATCCATGAATGAAGTCAACAAAATCCAGCCAACCAAGAGTGAAACTTATATCTATTGGCCTAGACTATATTCTTTAATAAATATGTTCTTACACTATTTCTTAGCAATAAATCCCATTTTCTACACCATTAACACAGAAAAATACCATACTAGACCAGACAACTCCGATACCCAAGGCACGTGTGTAATCGTGGCATCAATTTGTACTGATGGAGAGGAGGAGATGAATCTCCATCGGGGTAATGTTAGTTTCACCTTCTTTTGAGACTAGCTCTCTTTTTTATTGGAATAGAGGGTGATGGTTTAAACACGTGTCTTTCTCTTAATGAGAGACAATAACACATGTCATTCCTAAGAAAGCGTCTTCAAAAGAAAGTGGGGCTAGCATTACCCCAATCTTATCTAAAGAAAAAAAAAAGAGTACATGGAGGAGTTGATCAAGGTGCACACACCTTGGGGATTTTGATGGTGGTGGTGGTGGTGGGTTGAGATAACATGAGGGGCTGAACTCAACTTTCTCATCCGATAATCCTCCATCCACTTCAACAATCTCTGTCCTTTGATTGATCAAACCCTTATCTGTCTGCCCATGGCGCGCAACATTCATCACAGATGGAACCATTGCTTGTGCTTTTTGAGATACCACATTAACAAAAGTCAGTCCAATCTTAAACCATTTTGTGTAGTTGGCAACACTAGATCAACTGAAAGAAGATCTATCACAATTCACATCACTTTCAAAAACCAAAATTTTAAGAAAAGAAAAGGGGAGTTCTTGAGGGGAAAATCCAATTACCTGCACTTTTGCCAGTGCTCTTCACTGTTCTATACATCTGCATGAACAACCATTTAAAAAAAAAAAAATTAAAGAAAGTCCACATTGCTAAGATTACTTTTTAGGTGCCTTTTTGTCCTTATTCCTTGTTTTCCAACCCATACAAGGAAATCCTAAAAATATGTGTTGTGATAATATAATTACAACCATGAAAATTATATGATATTATCTTCCTCATTAAGTTCAAAGAAATGGAGATTGCATACAGTAACCTCACCTGCAAGTGACTCTTGACATGAGCTAGTGTTAGATTTTTCACATTCATCAACTCTAAAACTGATTTAGGTGTTGCTTCTGTCACAATATAAGTCGAGAAAAAGAATTAGTAAGAGAAAGACATAATAAAGTTTTGGTGAATCAAAAGAAACAGGTACTTGTTTTGTAGTGAAGAAAAAATCAAATCAAATCAATACAATGTCTTTGATCATGTTTTTCTTACTATCATGGCCACCAAGGAGCTCAACGGCGTAAACGAAATGAGCATGGAGATTTGTAGTCCATCTCATTCTAGGAGCTCTGATGCTGCTTCTCTTTCCTCCAGTACCAATCATTCTTGAACTTCTCTTGAACTCGTGACAGGGGATTTGAGGTTGGTGGAGGGGATGAAGGTTTTGTGGTAGTTTTACCAGTGGATGATCAAAAGCTGCTTTCTCGAACCCTAGACCTAACCTGGATTCACCAAGTGGAAGATTAAAATTCCTCTCCAAGTGCAAGAATCCATGTTCATAGCTTATATCGCTCCCGCTACTACCCGAGTCGGTCATTGAACTCTTGTCTTGGAAGAATGTTCTCCTCATCAATTCATCATAGTCCACTTCCTTATTTTCACTATTTGAGATGGATGGAGGACTAATCTGCAGGGAGAGATCAGGCAAAGGCAACACAGTTCTCATTTGGTTTGAGCTTAAGATCATGAAAATGGGAAATACTTAATTCAAGTAATGCAAAGATCTAATGTAGTTAGATACATAAACAAGAGATGGAATAAGAGAATTTGAGTCTAGGAATATAAATAGGTGTAACTAGACAAAGAAAGAAAGACAGAAGGAAAAAATAAATGGGTTTGAAGGGAGAGCCAAAAAAGGGATGGAGAGAGTTGTGATTATATCATGAGTAGCTTATGATTTGCATGGGGTGTTAGAGAGAGAGAGAGAGAGAAAAAAAAAATAGATAGGCTTTTGGTAGGATCTCCCTAGGGTTAGTAAAAATCAAAGGAAAGAGAGACAGATGTAAAGGAATTGCAGAGCCCTTTAAGTCAGAAAAAATATTAGGTAAGACTGAGTTAGTGGGGATGAACCAAGGAAGGAAAAGAGATAATGAAAAGGAGAAGAGGTGTATCTTATAGTGGGGAATGACAAAAGGAGGTGCAGGGATTAAATGGTGGTTCTCTGCAAGGAATGGTGGGAACTCGAGATAACAGGAGGGGTGCTGTGAAGGAATGTAATTGAGTCTCTTTCTCACTTCAATTAATAGATAGGGACCGAAATAAAATTCCCTCCCCTTTTTGTTTTTTATGCCATTTTATTTCTTAGCTTTCCTTGAACTGAGAATATTCCCTTTTTATTTCCTGAATAGGGAATGAAGAGTGAAACTTGGTAACAATTGTCCTTGAGGGATAATGTTAGGAACACTTTTAAAAAAAAAATGTATTATGATCTTTTTGAGTGGATAGAGTTTTCGTACAAAAGAAAATAACACATCTTTTCTCCTTGAAGAGAGTGCATTTAAAAGAAATAAAAGAAAGTAACATGGTTAGTATTACACATGCAAAACTTAATACCAACAAAGTAAAAATAACATTTGACAGTGAAAAAACAAAAGTTGTAGATATTCAATTTTTGAATAATCAAAAATTGATGTGACATTTTTGAGAAGTGGATGTAAATATCTAACATTTTCTTGATGTCCCCGAATATTATTGATATTTTACGACCTTGAGTTACAAAATACCATTATTGTTAAATTCCACTCCATGAATTATCCCAGGAAAAAAATTAGTTCGGGCATCTACAAACAATAGGGCAGCTGGCGATAATTTAGGTGAGAGGTCATTTCATTGTCTCCCCTTGATTTTGACTGCTCTCCATTTGATATCTTTCCTCTTTAAAAACGCCAGCTGCCCTATTAGTTGTGGATGCCCGAGCACTAAACTCGGGCAGCCACCATAGCTAATCTTTTTCCTTATCCATATTGTCTTTGTCACCTAGGTCTACAAAGGCAATCAAATTCTGGCACATCTAAAAAGTGAATTAAGACTCGAGATTATGGTGGAAGAAAACCCAACCTAGTCAATGTGAAATTTGAGAAATGGCCCAACTAAAGTTTCTTGATCATCGAGAATTAAGACTCATATTGGATGATCCCAACCAGAAAATCAGTAAATTGAAATGTAGTGACCGAATTATAGTGACGTTTATATTATCATCGTCATAACGGTGTTTTAGCGACAGTTTTATAGTCCATCGCTTAATTTTTGTCGCTAAAAATTGATTTTCTTATAGTGGCACCATTGAAAATGTCGCATGTTCAAGTCCAGCTTAAATACCTATATAATATATTATAATGAAATGTTGAGTAATGGCCCTGGATCTGGATTGGTGTTATTTCATATTGAGAGAAATCTCATAAGGCAGGAAATCGAATACCTAGGCGTGGGTTGGAACTTGGAAGCCATGTTAGAAACTTCCATGAAAAAATTGGTCTACGTAAAAATATCAAGCTGCACATGTGCGAGTTCCAAAGCCAATAAAAAAAGGCACAGGATTCTCTCAAGTTTGAACCCCTAGAGGTCGCCACGTGTCTCCTTTGACACCCTTAACCATGGGTAAGGTTCAACCACCCCTAGGGTTCACTCACCCATTCTTGGTTTTTTTTTTAATATTAATTATTATTTTTTAAATTAAAAAACTGTTTTTAATATTAAAAAAAATCTAAAAACAGTTTTTTTAATTTAAAAAATAATAATTAATATAAATAAAAAAAACTAAGGATGGGTGAGTGAACCCTAGGGGTTGGTGAACCTTACCCATGGTTAAGGGGTGTCAAAAAGAGACACATGGCGACCTCTAGGGGTTCAAACTTGAGAGATTCTCTCAAGTTGAACTTGAGAGAATCCTGAGCCATAAAAATATTGAATTCATTCCGCAGATGGAAAAAAGAAGAGTAACAATCTGCTCTCACGGGTCTCCTTTTTTCTCACCAAGTGTCCATTTTAATTGTAGTTAGTTCATTTTAATTGTGGTTAATATTTTTAATTATAAATATTTCTAAAAACCAGATTACAAATATGAATCTTAAAGTTTAATGATTCTTAAACACAGTAAAATAGAGTTTAAAGGGACCCGTGGAATGAAAAAAGGAGGCGAGAGGACGCGCCTCACAGCACCCAGTAGGGAGGGGATTATAAAAATATTTGGGGGTGGGGGGATTTGACACCCGCCCGCTCCGGCATGTGTTAAAACTTGTTAACCAGAGTTAAAGGAGCAGTTGAAAGAAAGAGGCTTTGTGAGCGAGCTATGCGGAGGGCTAGACCAAATCCAATCTCGTGTGGAATATACTGCGGTAAGTGTCAGCGGGGTAGGGTGTGTCAGCCACATGCAAGCGACCGTGATCCGTGGCCCAGTCTGAGAAGAACCCCCCCAAGGTTCCAACCCCACCTTTCAACGGCTAGTAGTTGTCCTCTCTCCCTCAATATTCCCTCTCCGTGTCCAGAAAATTTCCCCGTCTCGAGCCCCTCCCGCGTGTCGGTTCACGTGTCCTTCAGTGGTGGAGGATCGACCATATTCCTCGGCGTTCACGTGGTTTCGTCGAGCAGGTGAGATATGGACGTGACCCTGTCCAGGTGATTGGTTCTTCTTTGTTCTCTTCTTTTGTTTCATCTTTCAAATACTTTTTTTTTTCAAGTTCCCGTAGGCTAAAGCATCCCAATACTTATTTTATTTTATTTTTGAAAATCGTTTCTGGGTAAGAACAAGAAGAGTAAAAACGTTTATAATCATTTGTTAATCGTTTTCGAAGCTGTGGTCAGCGTCTAATGCGCTCTAGATTCCCTGGGAACTGGGATGCTTAGTTTTTTCTAACTATTTTATCAGTAATGTAATACATTAATAGGCAATCTCTCTATCTCTTCTGTTGGATTAGGAATAATAATTGGTCAACATGTCTCTTTCTCTTTTGGCCCACTTGTAATTTTTTTCAGTTGCTTGATTTGTATTCCATATTTCATATGCTTTTCTTATAGGAATCCTTGGGGATATTTTCTTTTATTTGGTTTGGGGTGCAGGTTAGAGAATAATCCCTTCTATATATTATTTTTATTAAGCATGTGAATGGGGTCAGAACATTTATGCTTAAAATGTCAACCTCATGTTGAAATTTGTACGAGAGCTCAGCCATGATCAAGCTATTGGAACTGCAACCCACTGGTGTTAATTTGTTCAACTGTCCTGATTGTGGAATTCCACTAAATCGAGAAAGGATGGGTGACAATTACGCCACCACCGAAACATGGTGGAGATGCCTTCACATCATCGACAACACCTGCATTCATAGTCATATCAGACCGAGCAGTAACTTTTTGGTAACTTCTAGGTAAGAGCACAACAATTAGCGCTATTATCCATCTCTTCTCTACCAAACCTTAGTTTGAAACAGTTGATTAACAAATTAAAAAAATAAAAATTCAAGAGATGATTGACATTTGTAACCACCATGTTGCGTCTATGGAAGATTGAGACTGGGCTAACATTTCTAAAAAAATTAGTGGAATTTCACGTGTAATTGACTAATTGCTGCCTACTAACCACACTATCATAACCTGAGGTTGTTAACCCAAGTATAAATCATGATTTGTACATGATCATTTGCTTTTAATATTATTAATTAAGAGCAATGATAGGCGTACCTTAGTGAGTATTTAAGAAAGGTGCATGAACAATAAAATCCAACCTTACCTTGGTGAGTATTTAAGAAAAGGAGCGTGAACAATGAAATCCAACCTTAGGTTTGCAAATGAATATCCCTGTTACGTTAACTATTTTCTTTAATTAATAACCATGATTTGTTTTGTTTTAGAGAGAGTCCACGCCAATCAAGACTCCCTCTCCTCGAACAAATAACGGGAAGAATAATCGTCCCTTCTTCAATGGCTTCGAATGGTGTAGATTTGAATAGCTTGCTTCTTTCAACCACAAAATCTGAAAAACAGAAGTTTGCTGCTCTCTCTCTCCCAATAGTCAATTGAATTAAGAAAGGGAAGAATCACCGAGAACAACGCCGTTTAGACTAACGTGCAGCATGACCAACATACGAATATATGATAGAATAATGATGAGAGTAAAGACACAGTCAAACCCGAATCAACGTTCAATAATTGGAACTATAAAAAGTTATTTCACTTTAAATGCCAATGTTAGCAACTTTTTTCCACAAAGGAGAAGCTTCATGCCTTCATCGCTTCACAGTTCACACAACACGCTCCTTCAGACCTGCCCCAGATACCCCTTTAAGCAGCAAGGAGAAATACAAAGATGAGTGAAGTCAAACCTACAACCCCACCAAAGGCGGACCCCAAAAAAAAAAAAAAAAAAAGGTAAGTTTGTGGGTCATCTCGTAGGTGATCTCGTCTCTTTATCCGTTTGTAAAAAAAATATCATCATGTTCTTGTGTCCTTTTTATCTGTCTTTTAACTTTGGTAAAGCTTAACAAAATTAAATTTAAGATTTTTGTCTTTTTTTTGTTTTCCAAACCAAAGTTAGATTGCTTAACTCTATGAGTAAGTGAATCTTAATCACAGTTGATGAGTGTTAAGGAGTGGGGTGTGGACCAATGAGGACAGGCCATTATTCCATTATATGATGGAAACCGCTGATAAGTTAACCATTTTCAAATACCTATGTCATCTTAAATTAAATAATCGTAAGTATAATTTTTTTTCTTCTCAAAATTTTTAGGAGAAGCTTAGAGCCCCCACCGCCACCCAGCTTTGGCCTTGTTCCAAGGCCACACCCACATTAAACTATACCAAAAAAAAATTCTCAAAGTTATGTGGCTCCGCCCCTCCCCACCACCATTATCCATATAAACCCTAGGACCTATCCTAAACCCCCTTAGGCTGTTTTTATTTATTTATTATTTTGTTTACGGGAGTGATTTAAAACTCTTCATAGCACCTATTCGTCTGTGCTATTCTATGTGGCTTGGGGTGTTTTTTTTTAATAACATACTAACCACACACACTGTCCTCCAATTTGAAGGCCAAATCTCTTACACATCTGTTAAATCCGTACATTTAAATTGATCTTAGCCTTGAAACACTCATGGCCACAGGGAAAAACCCAGGGAAGAGCACAACCGATTTGCTTCCAAATCCAACGGCACTAAACTTTAAGTGGGTCCTATCATTTTAATGCAAGTGTGCTTTAGCACCGTTGGATTTTTAATCATGTGGCTGAGCTCTTGATAGTAGGTATTATTGAGAATTTTAAACCACTTTCCTGTATCTATTTATTTTTAATGTTTGTGTGGGGTGACATTTATCTAAGATTAGTAAATTAGTAGGCACATCCCTCGGTTGATTTGCTCCGGTGGCAGGATGTATCCTTTTAGGGTTGGAGGATTGGATTCGAGTTTGCGAGTGGTGTGATGGTCGTGAGGCCCACCATGTTTAGTTACCTACACTAACCCCTTATTAAACCTACTAACCTAGATAAATATGAAAATATAATATAACTAAGACCCTAACATTTTATATGTACTACAGTATGCCCTCTTATAATTAATATTTTATAACTTAATAATCTTTAATAATTAATAAATTTGTAAGGAACCAATTTGGTTCTATAGTGTATAATTAATAATCTCTTATACTTGGTATTTAATATTTTTAAAAGAAAATTCTAGTATATTATTAATTATAAGAGAGATTTTTATACTATATTAAAACATATTTATATGAATCTTATAACCACCTTATGATGGTTTAGATACCAGGAAGAGAAGATGATAAAATTATTTTAGATATTTTGTCTATGTATAATAAATTATCATATTACATAGTATAAATGTATGAACATTTTAAAATAATTAACAAAGTTAAAGGAAGAAAAGCAGAGTTCAAAATGAGTTTTGTCTCTTCTCAAAATAAATGATGTTTTTTCTTCTCTTTGAAAAACCGGTTAACTTTACTAGCCTTATACATTTGTATCTACGTGAAACTTATATGGAAAATACAATATATTAAAAAGAAATTATGAAAAGAAAATTTTTAATGGATCAATATAGTGATTCTTAAATATAATACTAGTGGGCGGCACGTGCGATGCACGTGAGAGAGGGTAAGGGAAGAGAGATTGGGAAGAGGGATCCTAGTGAGGGTATTTTGAAAAATAAATTAAATATTTTGAGTATAGAAATTTGAGAGACTTTTTATATTAAAAAAAGCAATTATGATGGACACGTTAGTATAGAAAGGGACATTTTGAGAACCAAAAAGTCCTATTTTTTTCTTTAAAAAATAGTTACCACGTAAAAAGAGTGTACCTCTTTGTTAAGAGAGACCAACGAGGGAGCATGAGAGAAGATGAGGATAAACATTTGAGAAAATTATAGAGATATAAAGGAATTATTGTTAGTTGTAGTTGATATTACTTTAATACCCCTACTAAAATTCACCTTGTTAACTATATTGATGGTAAGATATCATAAAATTGAGACTCATTAGGGATATTAGAAAAAAATCAACAAATTTTTCAACTCTGCTTCTCTCATAATAATAATAGAGATTCTCTTATAATTAATATAATTTCATTTCACCAAGGTTATTAATTACAAGAGCGTCTACTTGTATATAAAATTGTAGGCACCTTGTAAATTTAACTACTCCTTGCTATTTGGAAAAAACGATATGTGCTAAGGCGAGGTCTCAGCCTTCAGGAGGTTGTGTGCGATCCTACTAGCAAAGCACTTCTATTACCTACTACCACAACACTACCTACAGTTATCTTATTTTCGTGTCTTGTCTATTGTCATCTCTCTTTGTAAGTTTCGATTTGTGCCTGTATGAGAGAGAGACTCCGAATAGCTGCGTTGTTGGGGCCCTGGGGCGCACCTCATTTTGTTTAACAGAATCAAACAACTAGGAAAAAATTAAAGCTGCTGGCCCACACTCTGCGGTCCTAGGGCTGAGACCTGGCTTCACGACAATACTAGTAATAAGGACATGAAGGTGATTTTGAAATTATAAGTCTCATATAATATATACTAGAGGGTGGTACGTGTGATGCACATGAGAGTGAGGGGAAGGAGTTAACCACAGTTAATAGGAGTTAAAGTTAAAATTTAGGGTTCTAATCCCTTGATAATATATTCTTCTCTATGAGAGGTATATTTATAAGAATACAAGAGTGTAGGGCAAACCACCTTTACAGGAAACTAATTACAATGAGGAAACTACTAATTACAGTATAGGAAACTTCTAATCACAGAGTTACTAATCACAGAGTTACTAATTACGGAATTAGTATCCAGCTAATAATAGCCTGTTTAACACTCCCCCTCAAGTTGGTGCATAGATGTCGCTCATGCCCAACTTGTCAAGATGGCTATGAAACGCTTGACTTGACACTGCCTTAGTGAGTATGTCTGCAAGCTGATCTTCTGATCGAACATGAGGAATTTCAATAAGCTTTGCTTCCAACTTCTCCTTAATAAAGTGTCTATTCACCTCAACATGTTTAGTCCGATCATGTTGAATTGGATTATGGGCAATATCGCATGCTGCCTTATTATCATAATATAATCTCATTGGATCGGTCGGTTTAATTCGTAAATCTTGCATTATATTTCTGATCCACAGTAATTCGCATACTCCCTTAGCCATTCCCCTGTATTCAGCTTCAGCACTGGATCCAGCTACTACTTCTTGTTTTTTACTTCGCCAAGTAACTAAATTTCCTCCTACAAATGTGAAATACCCAGACGTAGAACGTCTATCATCTATTGACCCAGCCCAATCAGCATCAGTGTAACCTTCAATATTCAAATTACCTCCTTTTGTAAACATAATTCTCTTTCCAGGAGATGACTTCAAGTAGCGCAATATACGAATTACAGCATTCATATGTTCCTCACTAGGGGAGTGCATGAACTGACTGACGACACTTAGCGCATAGGCCAAATCGGGTCTAGTATGTGTGAGATACATCAATCTTCCTACTAATCTTTGGTAACGTTCCTTGTTAGCAGGAATTTGATTCGGATGCAAACCTAGTTTCAGATTTTCTTCCATAGGAGTGTTAATCGGGCTACAAGCTGTCATACCAGTTTCCTTCAACAAATCTAAGGCATATTTTCGTTGGGAAAGAAAAATACATTTCTTTGACCTTGAAACTTCAATTCTTAGAAAATACTTCAATGGACCAAGATCCTTCATTTCGAACTTATGGGCAAGGTTATCCTGTAATGCTTTCTTCTCTTCCGGATCATTCCCAGTCACTACCATATCATCAACGTACACAATAAGAGCAGTGATCTTTTCTTGATTGTGCTTTAAGAAGAGAGTGTGATCCGAGTTACTTTGTCTGTATCCAAATGCCTTCATAGTATTCGTGAACCTTCCGAACCACGCTCTAGGGGATTGTTTCAAGCCATACAGGGACTTCTTCAGCCTACACACCTGTTTGGTTTTTTTAGTCTACATATTACATCCAGGAGGCATCTCCATATATACTTCTTCTTTGAGATCTCCATGCAGGAATGCATTCTTCACATCAAACTGGTGTAATGACCAATCAAGATTCACAGCCAGAGATAACAAAATACGAACTGTGTTAATTTTGGCCATTGGTGCGAACGTCTCTTCATAGTCAATTCCGTACGTTTGTGTGTACCCTTTGGCAACTAGTCTGGCTTTGAATCTTTCGATGGTTCCATTGGCTTTATATTTAATGGTATAGACCCACCTACATCCAACGGGTTTCTTCCCTTCAGGTAACTCAACAAGTTCCCACGTTGAGTTCTTTTGGAGAGCCTTCATTTCTTCATTCATTGCTTCCTTCCACCTGGGATCACTCAAAGCATCCTGCACACTAGTAGGAATAGATACAACAGATAATTGATTCGCAAATGATTCACATTCCTTTGACAGTCTATGGTAAGATACAAAGTTACTCAAGGGATACTTAGCTTTAGAACTAAGAACAGGTTCATAGGTTACTTTAGGTATTCCTCTAGTGACTTGATTAGGTAGCAATTTTATGTGGGGTTCAGAACTCACCTGGGGCTCAGGAGTGCATTTGGCTTCAGCTTCCGAGAACAATTGGTTAAATGGTACAGAGGGAGTTGGCGCATGTGACAATGGAGATACTAGCGGTACTGGGTCTGGAAGTTGCTCAGTTGAAGTTACAAATTTCATCTTCTAGGCATTCACCACTTATATCAAAGTTGTCACCAATTTCATCCAAGGTGTCCAGAGAGTAATTCAGAGTCTGCACTTCATTGCTACTCTCCTCCTGAAGTGGAGACTCGGGGGCAGAGTAATACATTTCATTCTCATGAAAGGTTACATCAAGAGTGACATATATCTTCCGAGAGAGGGGGTGATAACACCGATAGCCTTTCTGGTGCGAGGCATAGCCAACAAAGACACACCGGAGAGCTCGAGATTCCAACTTACTTCGCAAGGGTTTGTGGAGATGTACAAATGCTACACACCCAAATACTTTAGGTGGTAAATTCGGCACAGTAGGAGCACGTACAGCCGCATGTAAGGTATTATAGGGGGTCTGAAATTGTATTGAACTGGAAGGTACACGGTTGATGAGGTAGGCTGCAGCAGTGACAGCTTCACCCCAGTAGCTGGTGGGCATGTGGGCCCCAAACAAGGAAGCACGAACAACCTCAAGAAGATGACGGTTCTTGCGCTCTGCAACCCCGTTTTGTTGAGGGGAGTAGGGGCAAGTCGTCTGATGAGCAATGCCATGTAAATGCAGATACTGTTTCAAGTCTTGATTAACAAATTCTCCACCATTATCAGTGCGAATAGCCTGTATATGAGACTGATACTGAGTGGCTATTATCCTGTGAAATTGCTGAAAGAGAGAGCTGACTTCATTTTTTGATTTCATTAAACAGACCCAAGTCATACGAGTACAATCATCAATAAAAGAAACAAACCACCGAGCACCACTCAGAGAAGGGATCTTTGCTGGACCCCAGACATCAGAATGAATAACCATAAATGGTACTGGACTTTTATTCATACTTATTGGAAAGGAAACACGATGACTCTTAGCCAGTTCACAAATATCACACTTGAAATCAGAAATATTCAACTGACAAAACAACTTCGGAAACAATTTTTTTAAATAGCCAAAAGAGGCATGGCCTAAGCGCCGATGCCACAACCAAATTTCTGAATTCTGTAGATGTGTCGACCTATCAACTGAGAAAGCTTGAGCCAACTGACTTGAACTTGTCGGTGTCAGATCAAGATGATAGAGCTTTCCCTTTCTAGTACCATAACCAATTGTCCTCCGAGTCCGGATGTCCTTAAAAACACAAAGGTTAGGCCAAAAAATCATAATACAATGCAAAGCGCAGGTTATTTGAGCAACAGACAATAGGTTATAGTTGAGGGAAGGAACAACTAAAACAGAGTTCAAATTTAAATCCTTAGTCAATGTAACTGGACCTTCCCCAATCACAGGAGATGGAGTACCATTAGCTGTGGACACTATAGGTTGTTTGGATGATTTCATAGACTGAATACGATTAATGTCAAAGGTCATGTGATCTGTAGCACCAGAATCAATAATCCATGTACTATTATTATTAGATGCAGAAACATTAAGAGCTTTACCAGGGTTACCTGCAGTAGCAATCAAACCCGATGCCTCCTCTGGAATGGTAGATGATTCAGCAACAACAATAGAAGCACGGGGATTTGGCTTTGAATTTCGTTTGCTAGGTGCCTTGGCCGGATCCCACCATTCTGGATATCCAATTAACGCATAGCAACGTGACTTAGTATGTCCGTTTTCAGCACAATGAGTACACAAACGTTCTGACCTTACAACTCCTGTCTCATAGCTGCGATTCTGGGAGCCAGAAGACCTGTTCGGGTCTGTAGTATGGTTCGGTGGGCCAGGCGCTCGCTCCTGCCCACGATTGGGTCATCCTTTGAATCGGCGAGCCAACATTGCAGATGATTCCGGGTGATCAGATTCTCCATTCAAAGTAGTCCTGCGAGTTGCATCCCGGCGCACATACGCATAAGTTTCTTCAAAATCCAGTGCTGGATCCTTCCTAAGAATCTCACCTCGGAGTTGTTCAAATTCAGCATTGAGTCCAGCCAGAAAGATATGCACACGCAGTCGTTCAACTGATTTTTGATAAGTAATAATATCGTCTGGATCTTTCATGACGATTTTATCGCGATGGTCCAACTCTTGAAAAATTTCTACCAGTTCACCATAATAGACTGAGAGAGGCCGACCCTCCTGCTTGGTGGAAAAGGCTCGCTGATTCAATGCAAAAATCTGTGATTCGTCAGACCCATCATAGAATGCTTTAGCAAGGGCATTCCAGATTTCACGTGCGGTACGCAATCGAAGGTAGCGCTTCATTATTTCAGGAGACATAGATGTCAACAACCATCCTTTAACCTTTTGATTTTCTGTATACCACTTTGTATAGGAAGTATCAGTGGCTTTTGGTTCGGGTGTTTTACCCATAATATACTCAAGTTTTTCGCGTCCTGCAATCTGGATCTCTATGATTTGGGACCATACATCATAGTTGGATTCGGTAAGGATGATTCCGGCATTGAAACCAGAACCTTCGGATTGAATGTGTATGACTGGTGAAGGTGTAGATGTAGGTATGGATTCGGGTGAATATTCCATGGTTGGATTTGGTAATAGACTGGGTAAAGAGTGCTTTTGGCTTTCGGTTAAGGATATGGTATGATTGGTGGATTTAATGGAGGTGATAAGGATGTAATGGAGGTGATATGGATTATGGTATGGCAGAGGTAATGGGTTCGGTGGTAATGCACAATAAAGGTTTGAGATGGTACCGCGTACAATGAGAGGTATATGGGCAGCAGCAGTTCTTTGATAAATGGAGGTGATCTGGGCGTACGGGCAGCAACGGTACTTTGGTAATGGTTCAGTGCGGTAATGGCAGTACAGCTGCAATATGGAGGGGCTCTGATACCAAGTTAAAATTTAGGGTTCTAATCCCTTGATAATATATTCTTCTCTATGAGAGGTATATTTATAAGAATACAAGAGTGTAGGGCAAACCACCTTTACAGGAAACTAATTACAATGAGGAAACTACTAATTACAGTATAGGAAACTTCTAATCACAGAGTTACCAATTACGGAATTAGTATCCAGCTAATAATAGCCTGTTTAACAGTTAAAAGGGACACGTGTTAACCCACGGTGTGATTGAACTCGCTAGTGGCACGTGCGATGCACGTGAGAGCAAGGAGAAGGAGTTAACCACAGTTAATAGGAGTTAAAAGGGACACGTGTTAATCCACGGGTGCGATTGAACTGTCCCCCGGAGTTCAATCGCGATTGGTTGTAATTCTAAATAGATAGATGAGCAAGGGGTAGTTTGGAAATTAAATCAAAGGCAAGGGGTAGTTTGGGTTTTAAAGCAAAACATTAAATCAAAATTTTGTATTTATATAAGGGTAGTATGGGAATTTTGGAAAAATCATCTACGCTTGCCTCTCTCATTATAATAGTAAAGATTTTATAAGTTGCTTGAATAATATTTAGGATGTTAGAAAAACGATTTATTGAAAATTCTTGGATGGATTACAATGACCCATAGATGGTTTAAATAAATAATCCAAAACTCTTAACTTAAAAAGATAATATTAAAAATAATCATAATATACTAAAGATACTAATCCAAGATTATCCATGAGATCTTGTGTATCTCATAGATATTATATAATTATTTTCCTAACATAATATTTTTCTAATATGAACTTCTCTCAAGTTGTAATGGAACTCCAAGGAGTCGGTTATGTCCCACCTATCAACTCGAGCTTCTTTTAGTACCCCTTAACTGTGGATAGGATTCACTAACCCTTACCATATATTTGAATGCAGTGAAAAGAGAGAAAAGAAAAGAAAATTGGACGAAACACAACTATGAATTATATTAGAAATCCATTTTTTTCTCTTTTCCATGTTTTTACCGATTTTCTCGGCAACCAAACACACCCTTAGGGTTTAATCATTTAACCTTGATTTTTAGAAAAATATATTTTTAAAAATTAACCCTGGTTCAAGTTGTTAACTAGAGTTTAAAAAAATAATTAAAAGATGCTTTTGTGTTTTAACTGGTTCCAATCTGCCCTTAATTTTGGCTTCTATGACGGAAAATTCCCATTTTTTATCCAATAGAAAAGAGAAGGCAAATTTTTAGGTCAGTTACAATTTGAGAGAATCACGCGTTAATATCAAAACTCAATATTTTTGTAAGACATTTATAACATTATAATAAACTTATAAAATAAATTGATACTTATTAATTGCTATTTGACTAAAAAAGTTTGAAAAGTTGAAGGCATGCATGGCCCACCCAGCCGTATGACCGTGCACGTGGTTTGCTAGCAAAACTCTACAGTTCAGGAATACACTCTCAATTTTTTTTCTTGGTAATTGAGAAATATACTGTCATGAAGCCAAACTAGTTGAGCCAGGGTTCTCTTATGGGGTGGCTAGCAATGGGGTTCGGGGCGTATCCCCAGATTTTTTTTTTTTTTTTTTGGGTCAAGTTAATGGGCGATACATTTATTTGTGTCCGTTTGTAAAGAATATAATTTTTCTTAGAAGTTTAGGAGGCTAGAGCCCCCCACCCCCTACTCCGCCTCTCTCCTAAGCTACACCCTTAATAGTACCTATATGATTTTTTTTTGCCAAAATTTCGAGGAGGGGCTTCAGCTTCAGCCCCCCGGGCCATAAGATGTGTTGGGCTCAGCCTTTTGTTGGTCAATGTGTATGTGAGTTTGTTTGGCATGTATATGAGTGTTTTGTGTTTACCTTTAACCAAAAAAAAGAAAAAATCTAATAAGTAACAGCACAATGTCTAAGGCATGGTACGCCCGAAATGATCATCCCACATCACTTCCACTACATTTATTTTGAGTTTTCTGATTCCCCATGTTCCCTCGTGTACGAAACTTGGCAACAATGATTTTTATAGTCAAAGCTATAAAAAAAAAAAAAAAAACCAATGGGATGTTTTTTTTTTTTTTTTTGGTAGGACTAATTTGTTAACTAACTATGTCAGGGGTTAGGACTGTCAGCAGGGTTAGAACTCAACACATGGTGGGCGTCAACAGCCACACCAAGGACTCGAACACGAGTCTTCCCTCCCCAAATGGGAGATACACTACCACTGGGCCAAACCCATGGTGTGTAATGGGATGTTGATGAAAACTTTTAGAAGAAGGTAAAGATATGAGGTAAAAATCTTTTTTATTCTCTGTATTAAGTTTCATTTATAGACTTTATAGTTTAACAAATTCCCTGATTTGCAGGAATTATACGAAGGGATAAGACTAAATTGAATACATGATAGATGACGTTCAACACCAATTGGATGAGATGTGGGCTAATCCTAAAGAGATGTTTGAGGATCATTGGAAGGGTGATTACCGCATTTACACCCCCTCAAGCGAAAGGTCCGGGAGCGGATCAAAAGCTTG
Organism: Tetracentron sinense; assembly: GCA_015143295.1. Classification (NCBI taxonomy): domain Eukaryota; kingdom Viridiplantae; phylum Streptophyta; class Magnoliopsida; order Trochodendrales; family Trochodendraceae; genus Tetracentron; species Tetracentron sinense. The sequence goes on from CM026574.1 coordinate 23,279,493, forward strand.
TCTCTTAACATTTTGTAAGCGAGCTGAAGTGAGGCCTTTGGTAAAGATATCAAGTCTGAAATATTTGGGTAGGACAGAGAGTGGCTCGTCATTGCAAAAATGATATTACCACAGTCGGAAGACTATTGAGAGGTTCCGATACCATGAAAACTTTTAGAAGAAGATAAAGATATGAGATAAAAATCCTCTTTTTTTTATTCTCTGTATTGAGTTTCATTTATAGAGTTTACTATCTAAAAATTCCCTGATTTGCATGGATTGTACAAAGGGATAAGAGTAAATTGTATGCATGATAAGATAAGGTTCAACACCAATTAAGGGAGATGAGGACTGATCCTAAAGAGATGTTGGAGGAACCTTAGAAGCATAAATACCACTATTAATTGACACATCAAGAAAAGTGTCAGACTCCAATTTTTAAATAATAAAAAGTAGATATGGAATTTTTTAAAGTGTTAGTCTATGCACAGGTACTCCCAAATTTACTCAAATCCTAAACTTTTATAAGAGCTAATGTGAGATTAGAAAGGACAAAATAAGCTGAGTCAAATCCTAACTCATGGTTAGCCATAGACGGTTAGGATTTGGGAATACTTATAGACCAACTCTTTTTTGAAAGTGTAAATATCTATCAAGTTTGGTGATGTTAATATTCAATTGGTCTTCTATAAGGGGTCATTTGGCATACTTCAGAATTTATCAATGGTACCATATTTTTTTCTTTCAAAACTGTGAGGGGTCACCTAAAAGAAAGGATGGCAGACAGCAGTGCATACCTCCCAAAAAAAGAAGTGCTTTTTAAGAAGGAAAGTGATTTAAAACTATGTACTATCGAGAGCTAAGCTGCTTGATTGAAAATCTAATGGTGCCAAGATGCACATGGCTTAAATAATGGCCCCCACTTGATGATTGGCATTGTGGGATTTTCAATCTATGGCCCAACTTTGGATAGTGCCTCCTATGGAGAGTTTTAAATCACTTCGATTTTAAGAATACTCCTTTTGTTATCTATACCTATATCTATATCTCCATCTATATCTATCTACAGTTGTGAATAACTCTTCTCTTTTGACACTTACAAATGTCCCTTTTTTAATAAGTTGACACTATTAATAAAAACATGATATTCAAAATTGACTATTGTGTCCTTGGATATCAAATGTTCCTTATGCATTTTGACTTTAATGCAAACGATTACTCTAGATCGTAGGACGTACGCATTCAATCTGTTGATGACAATTCAATTTTATACCTTTTTTTGAAGAAAATAATAAAGCAAGGAATCCAAAATATTCACTTTGTTCTTTGTTTTGGGATGCGATGACCATTTCCTTGCTTAATGGAGGGAGGGCCCATTGGTTCCTTAAAAGTGACCCACTATTTGAGTATTGATTAGTAGTCCTGGACTCCTGGGAGGGTTGTTGTGTTCAAGTGTCTTTTTGTAGACCCATTGACACCTCTTAATTCACCATGTGATGTTGATCGAACTCCATCAAATAAATATGTCGAAAGTGCAACTATATGGTAAATGCTCCAGTAGGTAGGGCTCCAAAAGAGTTACTTTGATCCATTCTCCTATCATTCCTTCCTCGCGGGAGAAGTAGAAAGATCAAAGAAGCAATGTCCATTTAAGCATGACCAACATGACCGTTGAAGAAATTTTAGAGATAGATCTGCGGATAATATCATCATTATCATTATCAACAATGCCTTCGCCCAAGTACTTTTAATTTATTTTTTTTTGATAAACACAGTTATACCATAAGGTGAGTACTGACGGCAAAGAAAGGAAACACACACTCACACCCCACTTGCAAACACACACATCCGACTCATAAGTACTTTTAATTAGAGTCGGTCAACACGAATCCTATTCTACTATATCATACGAATATAAATATAACCAATAAAAATTATAATCGTCATCAAACCTTATCAAGATAATATCATCATAATCATTGTCAACAAGGCCTTGTTCCATTAAGTGAATCCTGTAATGCTATCGTGCCAATAAAAATTGTAACCGTTGTCAGACCTTATCATCAAGATAATAGTCAAATGGCATACAAACACATATACACATGGAGATCAGTGTTAGCCCCACTCTCCCCTTATTACACTCTCGCCTTTTAGAAGCAAGAAAATAAGGATTTTTTTTAGACAATTGTGTACCCACCACAAAATCTGTCTTCTTATACAAAAGGTGGAGAGTGAGACTAACAAAATCCGAGAGCAGATGGGCAGCAGCAGGCTACAGCAAGAAAATTATTGGTCAATCCCATTAAAAATTCAATATTTTTAATGCCAAATCATACTTTTCTAACATCATTTAAAAAATTATTAAAAATTATATTTTTGTCTTTTAGTGACATGGACTAGGAGCTACTGCCCATCTGCTCTCACAAAATCCTTATAATTAAATTTTATTAGCAAAAAATCAATTCTTGATTGTATAGAAATTCATTGTCAAATAATCATTTTTTTCAAATAATAGTGTTAGGAGAATATGAAATTGAGTCTTTCAACATCATATTCTCCTAACACTATAATTTGAAAAAAAAATATTTGACCATTAATTTCTACATAATCAATTTTATCATAATTGATTTTTGGTTAATAAAATCCAATCCAAATGCCACAATTGGCTTTTACCAGTCTGGAGAGACCTTCAAATATTCCGATGACACTATCGCACTCTCATTTCCCAATCTGTCACATGGACCACCTCTATATTTATATTTGAACCTAAAATTAGGTTATTCCAATAATTTACTAACAATCTCTTCCATACTTTCGAATCATTCCAACTCTCTCAGGAAAATGCCCTCTTATGCTGTCAATTGTCATCTATACTCCTTAATAGAATAGAGAAAACTAAAACCCTAAAATGTCAGCATCTTTAGAAATAAACCCCAATGTCCATTTCTTAAGGGAAAAAATGGTTAACTATGGTATTTATATGGGTATATCCTATGATCTTAGATTGTGATGCTGGAAGAGAACGAAATGGGGAATAGTTAATAGGAGAAGCAATGGATAATATTAAAATTCATGTAGACTTGGTCAAATGAAATATATGAAACATTAGCTGTTTTTGCTGCAATATTGTACCTGCAGCTAGAATATGTTAAGGTCATTCAAAGAAAATATAGTAGATTAAAAAACTAATAGATTGACATCTACTAGTTGGTCTTAAAATAATCCAAATATGTCCATAGACAGACCACTGTATCCGAGTCATATATATAGAAGATATAAATGGTTAGGGATAAGAATGGGTCAAAAACCATAGGCAAAGCTTTAGTAAAAGAACTAGAGTTTGCTGTTTGAGCTTTTTACTTAGCTCACTTAATTTATGCAGTAATCTACTTAAGAGTTTCACTAGCCCCAGCTCAGGCTGGTATATGTTGACCTCACTGTCTTTACAACATTAGATCAACCACTAAATATTACTATGAAAATCTCTAAAATTTATGCATGGCAATGGCAAGGTTCCTTGTTTCATCTTCAACATTGGCACCTTAACACATTGCTAGCAACGACATTATTTTATTAGCACTACGTTGTTGTTATATTTTTGGTTAAAGGTATCATTTAACACACTCTAAACACACACACGCAACCAGACCTACGTTGATATGTGATAAAGATGTAATGAAAAGGTTTATAGTGTTTAAGTTGATATGTTACAACTTCAACAGTATACAAGAATAATGGCGACTTAAGGGTAATCCCAATAGATTAACTGCAATTACTTTAATGTTCACATTCCTTCTTTTTTCCCTTTTTTTTGTGTGTGAAGTTTTCTTATCCCTCAAGGTTTAGTCAGAAAAAAAGTCTTTTAATGTGGAAAAGAAATGGTAAGGCAAGATATAGGCCCAAAAAACCAAAAAAGGAGGCAAAAAAAAAAGCCTGAGAAACTCGGTGCAAGATGTAGCAAAAAACTGACATCTTTGCTTCCTTGGCCAATTAACCCATTCAAGTTGAGGATTATGTTCTATAATCTTCCAAATAGGGCTGTCAATGGGCTGGGCTTGGCTAGGGTATGTCCAAACTTGGCCTTCACTTATAAGGGTGAGGCCCTAACCTGCTCCAAGTCCCTGGAGGTCCTAAATGGCTAGGGCCAGGATAGATCCTAAGATCAATTTTCTTTTATCATAATATTTAGTGCATTTTTTTTAATTGAAACAATATTGCATTAAAAGTTGAAGAAAAATAGACAAGCTACTTGAAAATACAAAAGTTAGGGTGAGGTTTTTTTATACATGGATTCTCTGCTTACAAATTTTTTTTGTTGACAAATTACATGGTATTGACAACCTTTTAAGAGTATTAGAACCCATCCTCGCACATGTAAATTGATCATATAGTATGTAAATATGATAACATAGAGAAATCGAGTTTGATTTAACCTACATAGTCTTTACCAAGCTCGACCCTCAAGTAGGGGCTTTATATAATCAGGCCCAATACGGCCCTTAGACTTTAGAAATAGAAAAAGGCCCCATTTTTGTGGCCATCCTGGCTAGTCTGGCCGGGTACCCTCACCCAGGAGCAAAATTGACAGGCTGACAGCTCAAACTTGGGAGTCGAAACCATGACCTCCTATATGAAGTGGTATTCTCGTTAATCAGCGAAGATCAAGGGTATTCTAAGTACTATCGGATAGGTGTGTCAATTCGGCCTATGGGCCTAACTCGAAAAAAGCCCAATTTCAATTTCAACCCGTTCTTGTTAATCAGCGAAGATCAAGGGTATTCTAAGTACTATTAGATAGGGATGTCAATTCGGCCTTCGGGCCTAACTCGAAAAAAGCCCAACTTCAACCCGTTGACCGAGCCCTTAGGGTTTAGGGCCGGGCTTGGGCTGTGTTAGGACTTAGGTGCTTGAGTTCCCAGCTCAACCCGAACCTTATATATTAATATTATATATATATATATATTATGTTTGTGTGGATATAACATTGTTATAATAGGACTTACCTGGTGTGGCGGGTTGCGGGCTCACGTCGCGCCCTCAAGGATTAGTCCTGACCCAAAAGGGTTGGGGACACTCCCAGTTAAATATATATATATATATAACAGTGTACACAAACACTATGTTATACATAACACACTATTAAGTAATAATAATGTAGATATATTATGTATTGAGTATCTCTACATGATATATTTAGCAATGAAAATACATAATATATTATGTAGATTGGTAGACATGGATTGGCTACAGCTTGACACAACTTTCTCTGTTAATAAATTAAAGGCTTGGGATCATCTCCAGTTGATGCTGGTGAGGAGACCGCCAATACCACTCCTCCCATGGTGCCACTCTTTGTACACGCCCACCAATGTGTTGTGAATGGAAACCAACACTTGGGGGGTATGTGGTATCTTGGGAGGGGGTGCTGGGGTCCCCTCGCAAGCACCAACTGGAGATGATCCCATGTCTAAAAAAAATTGAAGTCTACTCCGCCTAAATAAAGAAAAGAGACAAGCTCATTTTCAAATGGGACTTATCATGGCAGGTGTGAGCATGAGATTTTCCTACCCACTTTCACATTTATAGTTTGACTGAGAGTCGCCACCTATTCATTGTAAGGGATAGGTCCCGGGATTGTTGGATAATGACTTATGGTCTATCAGAGATTAGGATAAGCGGTTCAATTAAGTCCGGAGAAGGTGTTAGGCACCCTAGGACCCCCATTTCACAATGGTTACCTACTCCCTAAATTTAAGCCAATTTTGATCTCGAAATTAATTAATATAACTAAGCGTTTAATCAAATGCTAATCTAAGAAAGAGAGAAAGCTAGATGGCTAGGGTTGAACCCAGGTTGGGTTGCCTACGTACTCACATTGAAGTGAGATTAGACTGAGCGTAGTTCCGACACATGAGCCCATGCCAAGGCTAAGGGTGTGTGTGTGCGCATAAGGTGGTCAAGGATCTAGCCCGGAGGCTAGGGTTTAGTTGACAGGGTTGGTCAAGTGCAGGGTTTAGGTCTAACCGTGGTTAGAATGGATTTAATCATGATTAGAAGATCTAACCACAGATAAGAAGATCCTACAAGTCTCTTTTTGGTCTTTTTGATTTTGTATTTTTTTTTGTTTTGGATGTATTTCTGTTTTTTTTTTTTTGATATAATCTATCTTTCTGAATTTTTGAATAGAGTCCAACCTAGGGTATGAGAGTTAACTAGGGTTAAGTTTAACCCTGGTTAAAAATCCATGGAGCAAGAGGGTTGAACTAGGGTTGAGTTTCACCCTAGTTTAGTCCGAAAAATTCACAAAGAGAGTTGGTTTAGGCCTTGATAAGATGCTCACATTGAAAGCGAGCTAACTTGGGTTATGCTTAACCCTAGTTAAAGCTTGGGAAATTCCAAAATCTTACACAAGGCCTGGAATGGCCCCCATGCCTTTCTGGAGTTTTCCTATGTTAAAGAAAATATTAACTTGGGTTAAACAAATCCCTAACAAAGAAAGAGGTGATCTTGAACCAAAGAGGGGAGGTAAAAAAGAAAAAGAAAAAGAGGCTACTGCCACGAGGGGGCAATCCATTGGCCTAAGCCAAGAAAGGCTTGGAGAGGCCCCTGCTAGGCCAGCCAAAAGTGTTGGGGCTCAGCCCAAAGGAGTGGGTACTTAAGGTCTTCAAAGGAATAAACTAATCTAAGAAAAAAAACCTGGGTGAAAGACTAAAAATTAGTCTACCGCACAACATTTGAGAAACGACTCTAACTAGCTCTGCTTGGTCTTGAACTGGTGCTGGGGGCTCAACTGGGGTTAAGTTTAACCCTAATTAGAAGGCAAAATGCTCCTCGAAAAACATGCAAGCAACGGGTTAGTGCACGTCAAGGCTAGGTAGGCTGTAAACCAAAATAAACAATAAAAAACAGCACTGTTTTTTTTTGGGATCTAAACTAGCTTTGTTTGGTCTGGAGCTGATGCTTGGGTCTTAACTGGGGTTAAGTTTAACCTTAGCTAGAAGACACAATGCTCCCCAAAAAACATGCAAGCAGTGGGTTAGTGCATGTCAAGGCCAGCTGGGCTGTAAACAAAAATAAACAATAAAAAAAACAGCACTGTTTTTTTAGAGATCTAAACTAGCTTTGCTTGGTCTGGAGCTGATGCTTGGGGTCTTAACTGGGGTTAAGTTTAACCCTAGTTAGAATGTACAATGCTTCCTAAAAAAAAACATGCAAGCAGTGGGTTATTGCACGACAAGGCCAGCTGGGCTGTAAACAAAAATACATAATAATAAATAAATAAAAACAGCACTATTTTTTTTTGCATTTGCACGTCCAACTCGCGATTTTCATAGGTGATCTTTTATCCCATTGAACGGGATGAAGACCACCCCACTATTCTAAAAGAGCTCTCAGCTCTAGGAAGAACAAAAAATCAAACACCCCTAGAAGACGACTAGGGGTATACCGATTATACAGCACCAAAAGAAGCAAGGGTGGAGCTTACCCTTCACTGTTTTTTTTTTTTCTTTCTTTTTTTTTTTTTTAAGGGAAGGAGATGATAGGCTTGTAAAGGAAACTACCACAGCTAGGATAAGTGACCTAAGAGGAGGGGCAGCCCAAGCTTTTCCTCAAGTCTACCTCAATACCTTAGGCTGTAGCTTCCAAGAAGAATGGAGAATCCCTGATGTTGCTGTGCTGGGTGTAGGGTATAGAGGTCTTGTCCAATTTTCCTTTTTTTTTCTCCTCCCTTTTTCTCTTGTACGCTTGGTATTAATAGACTTAGGGGAGGTGTGACAACAAAGTAATTTAAGGGAGAGGTGGGGGTTGTACAGGAGCCCATTGGGGGGTCAATTTGATACACCAGAATGCTGAAAATTCCAGTCGTATAAGGCTGGCCCCTTCTCCATTTTAATTCAAAATTTATCATTAAAATGAAAAGGGGCAAGTCTGCAGCTGGGTACTGGCCTGGCCGAAACACCAAATGGGAGATTTGGGCTTATGCCACAAAAAGAGACAAGGTCCTTGGGCTGAGGTAGGCCTTTGGGCTGCACTGCTCGTTTTGCTTTGAGTTGGGTCTTGGCTTAGAGTTTGGACTTGGTATTGTGCATGGTGCCATGGGCTTGGATGTTTAGGATTTAGGCCAAGGCTTCGGCCCTTGGGGCTAAGGGTTTAGTCCTAGGGTTTGCCTATGGTTAGGTTGAGCTAACCATGGTTGAGGGGGGTGTAAAAATTGGGTGCTTACAGCTGCCCTCTTTTTCGGAGAGTACTGACTTGACAATTGAACAATAAAGACTGGAATCATCCAATTTTTACACCTGAGTAAAATTGAGAGCAAGCATGATAGATAAGGGGGGGTAAACAGACGTCCGCTCCAACAGAGATGAGGTGAAAGTTGGCCACACGACCACCTTACCGGAGATAGAAGCAAAACAATGATGGGTGCAGGATTTGTGCCACTGGAGGCCGTAACTGACAACGGTCACACGATCGTGTCCATATACTCCTTGATTAGTGAGCTAGCAGAGCAAAATGAAGATGATGAGTAAGACTAATATCACTGGAAGCCGCAACTGGCATCTGGTCACACAACTGTGTCCGTATACTCCTTGATTAGTGAGCTAGCAGAGCAAAATGAAGATGATGAGTAAGACTAACATCACTGGAGGCCGCAACTGGCATCTGGTCACACGACCGTGTCAATATACTCCTTGATTAGTGAGCTAGCAGAGCAAAATGAAGATGATGAACAAGACTAACATCACTGGAGGCCGCAACTGGCATCCGGTCACACGATTGTGTCAGTATACTCCTTGATTAGTGAGCTAGCAGAGCAAAATAAAAATGATGAGCAAGATTAACATCACTGGAGGCCGTAACTAGCGTTCGGGTCACACGACCGTGTCAGTATACTCCTTGATTAGTGAGTTAGTAATGTAAGAAAAACTTCACTGAAAGCCGCAACTGACACCCGATCACACTACTGTGACAATATACTCCTTGATTAGTGAAGAGGAAGCGATGCTGCAACTTAGACTCTGTCGTTGTTTTTCTGTCATATGACTTTCTAGATCCTCTTAATACCTTTGTTAGAGAAGATGCGATGAGATGTAAATATTATAGGATGTAATTAGTTCTGGGTTAATGAATTTGATCGGACTCTACCTAACCCTAAGACTAACCTCCCAAAAAACAAAAAACTCTTTTTCTTAGGACATAATAGTATGGGGCCTTGGCTTGTCTCTGGCGAAGCTAGAAACTCCTCTTGGGGTTCCATATATTGTGCGACAGTTGGCAAAAATATGGGGAGAAGTCATTTTATTTTCTCCCAATTTTTTTGACTTCTCCCCATATGATATCTCTCCCCTTTATTCTCACACACTTATCGTCACATGTCTTATTATAGGTGGAGAAGTCAAAATCATGGGCCCCATAATTTTGACTTCTCCACCACTTGTCACCTATTCTATGGAATCCCGAGATAAACCCTTTCTAGCTTCACCAAAGACAATCCAAGGCCATAACCCATATCCTTAATTAAAGGCTATAAACCCGATGATTACAGCCAATGGAATCAAGCATTGGCATTTAGCAGCATTCCCTTGAAAAGAACGAATCGAAATAGTGTTGGATCGAATCCGTTGGACCATCGAAAGCGTCTGATTACATTAGTGAGGAGTAGAGTGCGGGAGCGGGAGCGGGAGCGCCAAGGTTTTGCAATTTGTACGGTTTTGTTTATTATGGCCTTTGATGCCTTCTGCTCGAACTCGCTGACATAAGTCTCCACGCTTCCTCTGTCGTCGGGTGTGGGATTAGAGAAAGAGAATGACGGTGTTTCACTTCTTCAACTGCGCAATTCTCACATTCGGCCCTCACGCCGTCTATTACTCGGCGACTCCATTGTAAGTCTTCCCTTTTACTTTCCCTTCCTCCTTTTCCAATTATTTTACGGATCTGCCATCACTCGGAAACTCAATCCAGCTCCAGATCTCATATCCTATCTTTCAATTTACTGGCTTTTAAAAAAGAAAACCCTAATCCAATTTAGTCTTTCTTGATCTCTTCAATCCAAATTCGATGATATAGGAATTCTTGGAAACACTTCTTCTGAAAAGATATGAGTTTTTGCTCTTTTGATGCCTTGATAAATACCTGATAGTCCGAATATTTGTGCATTATATAGATTTTTATTGGATTTAGACTCGTAAAAATTTTGGATTTTTACTGGGTTTAGATGTAAAATTTCTGTGTAATGTGTTATGTTGTGTATTAAAATAGTTGATTTGTTTGATTTCTCTTTAGAATTAATCTTAAATTGCCTCTTCATTAAACGAAATCTCTGTGTGGATATAGGTCGGAGTATGATACAATCGGTACCTCTGTTAAAGCTGCTGTTGTTTATCTTGGAACAGCATTAGTAAAGGTCAGTAAACCTAATTTACAAACAAATAGATGTTTGAAACCTTTAAGTCTACCTACAAACATGTGCCTTCGTGTTTTCGGAAAGCGCTAATTTCACTTACATTCACCTGATTCATTATATCCTGGACTTGCACGTTATTATTTTCTTTATGCAGTTTATGCTTCGAAATTCCTGTTTACACCTCACATTATTTGTTTTTGTGTTGGCAGCTAGTTTGCCTGGCAACCTTTCTTAAGGTACCTGAGAATGACAGCTTTGATCCATATCAGGTATTGCATCTGTCGCAAAATTTTCCATTATCCACTGTTTTGTAACCATATAGACACTCAAAATGCATTCATATTTTGTAACTTTCTATTTACTCCCTATACTTTTGTAACACTAACCAGGGTGCTTTTTGCACTTTGAAATATGCAACAATGATGATATTGACATGCATAATTTGTGCTCTTTGTGGGAATCACTTTGTTAATAATTTTGTGGTGTAAGATACCATATACTTGATAATGTCGTATTGATCCATATTGCATGCCAAAATTTCTTCTTAAAATAAAAAAGGAATGAAAAGTTTCTTGGGGAACCAAAAAGTTAATCATTAGTGTGTGAAGAAACAAGACCACCACTATCAACTTTTACTTCTTTTTCCTTTATTTTTTTGCGAGTTAGCTGCTTGCAAAGTATTGATGTTTCAAGTGTTTTGGACCAGGTTTCTTGGTTTTCCCTTGGCAGGCCCTACCAACTAAGCAAGTACCAATTGGTTCTGTCAACTTCTTAATTTGGAATGATGTTAAATCCCTAGAGACCTATTGAATCCCTTGAGGCTTTGTATATAGCATTTGAGGAGTCTATTTCCACAACCAAAGAACCAAAAAAAGTGATGTCTAAAGATTAGAACTCATTGCACAAGCACTTGAACTCACTTTTCTTTTTAGAATCCTTGGACCCTTTGCGCCGCAGAGAGTATTTAAAAATGTCACCCGAATTATTCCCATTTTCTAATTCTCTCGAGCTCCTGGTTGTCTTCTACAGAGCTACCATCCATGTTAAGTTCCAACTATTTTTTTTACCAGTGTGTTAAGCTACAATTATTAGTGCCAGGAACATCCTATTGCTTTGGAACACCAATTCGGTGGTTCGAGAGCTTATCCTTCTCGAACCACTCCCAATTAAGGTTCACTCTCTCTCGTTCTCATCACGCCCAAGTATTGTTTTTTGCTTAAACAGGGATGGAGTTGTTAGATATCTCTCATGACTAGACAATAGATATTAATTGTTGAATGAGGTTCATGTGTAGTATATATAAGATATTGTTAAAATGTAGCTTTGATGAGATAAAATAAAGAAAAACATTAGAGTTGGATACATGGGAAATCATATGTTTTGACCAACTTTGGTAATTATGGTGCAAATCGGTGGAATAGAAAAATAATGAAGTTTTTTTTCTTAACATAGAGTTAATGCACTAAATCAATAATCAAACAATAGAATTAAATAAAATGTCTAATATATAGTTGTCTTTCCCCAAATTGACATGTAAATGGGCGAAATACCATTATTGACTATGATATTGTGTCAACCCATTGCAAATTTCATTACACACTCGCGCGCGCGCGCACACACACACATGCACACACCATAGTTGCAAGGAAGCTATGTATAGGGTGAGATGCTCGCTTCCCAGGAAGCTCATTTCCCAGACTCGCTTTCTAAGAAGCGAGCTTCCATCACATCTCATTGAGTGGTCATTGGTCAAAGGGGGATATGTATATGAGACGTGATGGGATAGACCCAAATCTACAGGTTAGGGTATAGACCCTCAGTAAGTATTATTGGATTAGAACTCAAGGGATAAGGCACCTACTTCTTCACAAATATATTATGTAAGATAAAATTTAAGATATGACTGCCCATACTAACATAATGAGAATGAGGTGCCTATATTTCATTTATCGTTTCTCGCTTCCCAAGTATTTTTTGAACCTCACTTCCCGCTTCTTGTTTTCGCTTCTCGTTCTTGCTTCTGGTTCTAGTAACTATGGCGTGCACACACACTCTATTGAAGTGCTCTGGGCCTTAGGGTATGTCTAAATTTGGTTCTCTCGGGATCCATCTGTTGGTTATGGGAAACTAGCTCCGGTTTTTTTTTTGCCAAATGGTATCCACCCACTTTCTTCAAATTCCACCATCCTCTTAACTCTAAAGTTTAACTCCTTAAAAGTCAATACAAAAGCCCGGTTCAATATTTGATGTTGAAAGTTGAAACTTGTTGTCTTAGGAACTGTTTTTCATACTTGATAAATATATTAGTTTGTATAAATATGATACTCTAGGCATTGTTCATTACTAAGAGATGTTGTATGTGCATCTCAATATGTAGCATAAAGTCATGGTATACAATATGTTCTATTCAATATTATGTTATAATTGCTATATTAGATGAACAATATGTTCTGTGAGTCCATGTTATTTATTTGGTGGATATTAGTATAGCTTGGTGGATATTAGTACGGTGAATTATACAAACTGTGTGTTATTGTGGTATTAGCATTGCTTGTGTTCGGGTAACCGATATCTTGTATCCACATATGACACTAACATATTTTTCAGTGTCTTAGTAACCATAGTTTCTACTCTTTTCAAACCAAACCATTTACAAGTAGGAAGCTTTTTAGCAGAAGTCCCCTGGCAATAATATTCTCAATCAAATACATTGTGATGACAACTAGGAGGAAATTGAATAGCTCTGAATGGATTGTTTCGTCAAGTTTGCTAGGTATCATCATCATAATCCTAACTTCGAGTGACAAACTATAGTACATATAAACACCTAATTTTGCAATTAAGTGTTACATTTATATTGTTACTTGGCAACTAAGCTGTACATTTGTACTGTTACTAATAGTATATATAGACACCCAATTTTGCACCCTTGTGGGGACTGGGGACTATAGGATCACCTGTGACCTATTGGATGATCCCTATAGAATCCCCCAAAAATTTGAGGAAATTATGAAACCTCCGAAGTTGGACAATTTTTTTATCGTTAAGTGTGAGATATATATAGGCAAAAGAGAATTACAAAAGAAGGGCATGAGATCACAACATGGTGATCCCAAGACCTTAGATTCTAAAATGATCAAGATGAGAGGGAAAATTGAAAAGAGATTGCAAAGTTACAACAAGAAATTTAAGCAAGCTACATCAATATTTTTGGGATATAACACCACTGTAACAAAAGTTGTCCTGCTCTAAAACTGACAATGGAAGGAGGAGAAAGAGATCCTTCAAAGACCGTAGAGTTCCTTTCCTTCCAAAGTGACCAAGTTATCGCTCTTAACAGTAATGCTCCACCTTTGAACCCCTCCTCCCCTAATTTTGTCGAGAATTGTCAGGATAAGAAGTCTTGAAAGGAGCAGAGAAAGACCTGACTTTTTTCCAGGCGAGAGAGGAAATAGCTCCAAACCTTAAAGACAAAAAGGACAATACAATAAAAAATGGTCAATCGTCTTCTCCAAGTCCAGGCACATAAAACAATTGTTAGTCATCCTCCACCGTCTACTCATTAGGTGGTTACATATTTTGTCCAAGGTTACCGTTCAAAGAAATAAGGATACCTTGGGAGGCAAATTCGCATTCCAGACGGATTTATAAGGAAAGTCCAACTAGGTAATAGATCATGATAAAATGATCTAATTGGGAACTAACATTTGTTGTCGCATGACCACAGGCGAACATCCCTGAGGTTGGGGAAGGTGCAAACTGACTGGAGTCTAACAAGAAGGCTTGCGATTTCCCAATCAATTGGACTATGTCTTAGACGGGGGAACCAGACTCAAGCTTTTGCTAAATAATCAATGTAGGACTCCACAAAGGCATATCTATCAGTTGCAGGGATCATTGTAACCTAAAGTCATCCCGAAGGGTGGTGGGTCCACACCATTTGTCCAACCAAAATCTATCCTCATCTCCTCTGCCCACTCGAAATTGGATAAGATCAGAAAAAACCTTTCAACCGGCCATAATACCTTTCCACAGGACCTTAGGCGAACTACATGGGAACCTTTGACACCTGCGGGCTCCCAGCTGGAGACCTCCCCATATGTTAGCGTGATCACCCTCCTTTACAAGTTGTCTATTTCGGTACCGAACCTCCAGAGCCACTTACCTAACAAGGCCTAATTGGTCAAAGACAAATGGCGGATGTTTAGTCCACCCAATTCTAAGGGAATATAGATTAAGTTCCACTTCACAATGTGGTATTTGCGAGTGTCCACCCTCTCATTCGAAAAAAGTTCTTTTGGAGGCTCTCGAGTCTGTTAGGCAGTTAGCCACTTGCACAAGTATGGTCAGGAGGGAGAGACAGTATGTTGGTAGGTTACTTAGGAGTTAGGAGTTAGGACACTTATGAGGCGAGCTATTCTACCCCCTTTGGATTTGATTTCCAATCATTGAGTCTTTTGCATACTCTGTCAATTACCGGGTCCCAAATCGATTTAGCTTTTAAAGCTGCTCCTAATGGTAAACCAGGGTTTTTGGCTGGTTGGGACCCAAATTTGCATCCTAATATGGATGCCAATTCCTGGAGATGGCCTCACCGACTCCAAAGATTTCACTCTTGGAGAGGTTGATTTTTAAGCCTGACATAACTACAAAATTACCTGTGTAATTTAAAAATTATTCAAAATTCCTCATATATTTTTAAAAGTTTTTCCAAAAAACTTTATTTAGGGTAAGGTGGGACCCCCATTGGACCTATTGTTGTTTCAAATTTTGACCATAAATTCCCCTCGATTTCTGGAAAATAACAGCCCAAACTTTTCTCAAATTCAAGGTCAAAAAATCAAGTAATGGCAAATTAAATTTGGATGCAGTTTAATACTATAAAAGTTGAAGCACAGAAACCACATAAGAAGCCTGGCTCTGTTCTACAGTGACGGGGTATGTTTTTAGAGCCAAAGAGGGTCTGTCGTTCCAAAATGTGAAAGGCATTTTTTAAAGGGGTATTTCCTGGTTTTGGGAATTGGGTGGTTCCAGTACTACTAGTACCTGGCTACCCGCCAACCTGTTTTCAGATTTTCTTTGATATATATATTTTTTGTTTTGTGTGGATGCTTGTTTTCAGTGTGAAAACCCAAATGCTTGCATGATCATATGCTCCAACGTTTGTATGAGCCTAAAATGCACGGGACACCCAAAGTACCCAAAAAAATCAGAAAAAGCCATTAAAAAATGCTGTTTGCTTATGGTATGCATGATTGAACCATCTTTGACCTAATTCCCTTTGCATGGGATTTGTAGGAACCCTAGCGGATTCGGTTCCCTTAGTTAGATATTAGGTTAATGTTTTTTTTTCCCTCTTTTTGTCATGTTTTGCTATTTTAGCAAGTTTCCTTTTTGATTGTTAGGCTGCACAAAGCTCAATCGGCCCGATTGTTCGGTTCGGCCCAACCCAATTTTTAGGCTCGATCGGGCCGAGCCGAGCCGAGCCTAAAAGAAAGCTTGAAAAGTCAATCAAGCCGAGCTTGAGCCAACCCCTGTTTGATTCAGCCCGGCTTTAAGCTCAGCTCGATTCGGCCCGAGCTCGGCTCGAATATTATTAAAAAAAATATATATATATATTATTTATATATATCATTATTATATATATAAATAATATAAAATATTGTTATTTTATTTTATTTTTAAAAAAAGTATTCAAGCCGAGCTCGAGCCAAACTAAGCCTGACTCGAGCTTGAATCAATTCGGGCCGACTTTTCAAGCTTGATTTCGGGCCGAGCCAGGCTCCGAGCCTAGAATAAACCCTTTCTGGCCGAGCCGAGAAGGGCAAAGCCTGGCCCGAATACACCCCTATTGATTGTTTCTATTTTTGGTAAATTATCAACTTTTCTTGTATTTTGTTCTCATTTTTGTATTTATGAAGTTGCTTTGCATGCTTGTTTCATTTACAAAGTTTCTTGCATATTCGTTTCCATTTATGAAATTATAAAATTGTCATGCTTGTTGGTTTCCATCTAAGAAAGCTACCATATTTAGCCTGTTTCCTTTTTAGTAGTTTCTTTATAACATGTTTCCTATTTTTGCTTATCTCCTCTTTTAGCTTATTCAATGTTAGAGATAATTTCATAACCAATTTTCAAATAGTCTAGTGTAGGTTTACGGAGTAAGTAATCACCTTTGGTGGATGCTTAAGGGTGCCTAAAACCTTCCTCTAACCTAACCGAATCTCTTAATCATATCTCTATTTAAATCTTTGTCTTACCCATTGGCTTGGTTTTACGGTTCCTATTCACCCCTCTTATAGGATAGCTAATGACTTCATTTCTACGGGTCTATCTCTGGTTTAGAAGGATGTAAAATCCTTGCTTATAGTCATAGTCACAAAGTACCCGTTTAAAACTCGTTTAAAACTTTTAGAGGGGGTCGCCGTTTTAAACTCCGTTTTAAACGTGTTTGACGTTTTAAACTTTAAAATAAGTTTTAAACACGTTTTAAACTTTAAAATAAGTTTTAAACACGTTTTAAACGCGTACTTCGTTTTATACGGGTTTAAAACTTTTTTTAACCAAAAAAAGAAGAAGGTTAAAATATGTTTTAAGAGTTACAAGACGATGTAGTAGGGCAAAACGTCACTACCTCGTCTCTCGCTTTGGTCTCAAGTCTCAGCTTTCTCGTCTCTCACTCAGCTACTCTCCGGTGGAACCTCTCTCCGGCAATGATAAGTCTCTCTCTCTCTCTTAGGTTATTCCCCTTCAATGTCTGGTTTATCTCCTTAGCTAAGACTAGGAGAGACTAGCTTCGATTCTACCTAAGAGTCACCCATTTTTTATACGCAGAATTCTTTTAACGCGTAAACCATCTTGTGATGCTTTTGGGAGCTTCAAGTCTAGGGGTATATGAGTTAATCAGTTTATGTACATATTGGGGAGGGGTATTCCTCCTTATCCTTTGCATCTGTGTGGTTTAAATCTTGTCTGGTTGCCTTCGTTTTGCAACTGTGTAAGCTTAAATTATGAGTTAAATGATTAGTAGTTAGTATATATATATACATATATTTTAAATTATTTATTATTATTTTTAACTCCCCGTATTTTTCCCGTGTTTTACCGTTTAAAACCCGTACTTCCCGAATGTATCATTGTCGTTTAATACCCATACCTGTACTTGGTGACTATGCTTATAGTATCTTGAATATGACTTTTCTAGAGATCTGCAACATTATATGCCTCTTATGAAAACAGCGGAAATAGACCCTCCATTCACAGACGATGTGAATTCTTTCCATTGCATTTACTAATCTTCATGTAATCATCTCCGCATGTACATGCAATCAAACATAGTGCACATCTCAGCTTTATTGGAGTCCTTGTTACCCAGAGGATCTGCTTAGTGGTTGAGAGATTATTTGTGTGGATGTATTATCAGATAGCTTATGTAACTATTTTGAACCCCAAAATCTCATTTCCTTTTGTATGCAGAAGTATCAGCACATGTTCTTGTCGGCTTGTAGGTGTTAAAAATTACGTGACCTAACTTTCAAAGTATTACTACATTACTGTGCCGTGTAAATCGTAACAGATCATTGCTCTTTTTGCAGGAATCGTTGAAAGCTTTAATTGGATTTGTAGATGTTGCTGGGCTTTATTTTGCCTTGACCCAGTTGACCCACAGGAACATCTCCCAAAATCACAAATTCCAAGCTGTTGGGCTTGGTGAGTGAAGCTTAATGTCTTCATTCCATTTGAAGATCAATTGTTTTGCTTTCATTTCTGTGATACATTTTACACTATTCTATTCCTTTGATGTGACCACTGAATTTTATGTATGTTTATCTCTTCCTCTAATTCTATTTATTAGGAATTTAGGATCCAAATCTTTCAGTTACTTATATCAACGATTCAACATTGTGTTGCCTTTCTCATTTGGAACTTATAGTGCTTGGATTTCTACAGATATTTATTTCCCCTTTTATTTGTGTATGTTTACTTCTCATTATTGTTAATTATGGCATGTGGTTTCTGCATCTCTTTCTACCTCAGATCATTGACATGCTGTTACCTTGGCCAATGACAATACCGTTTATATTTGCTGAACTAGCAGGAACATGCAAATTCTTTGTCTATGAAAGGGACTAGGTTACTGATATCACAAGATCAGATAAATACGTTCTATTGTGGTAGTCTAAAATGTGTTCATGCTATAGGAAGATGAACCATTGAGGTTGAATCAGATTATGTTTCCACACACACATCGCTTGAGGAAGAGTGGCCAAACTCTTCCAATTTTTGATTATCGGATATGTTACTCTGATTCTTTAAGATAGCGGGCGTGTCAAAATGCATAGACACAGATTCTGACACAGCTCGGACATGCATGATGTGACTCATATCAACAAGAATCTATGCATTTTTGACACAGATGGACACATACTCAGACACACATGATATCCATGAACTTTCAGGGTTTACTATATTTTAAAAAAAGGCAGACAATTGGCAATTGCATATAGACTAAATTTATTAAATTATTTCTATCTCCTATCATAAGAAAATAGAGGCTAATAGGAAAAAAGGGAGGGAACAATGGTCCATTTGTTTTAAATAGGAAAAAATAGGAATCATTAATGATCCATGTCACAGGATTATTAATGATCCATGTCAAAGGAGAGAGAGAGAGAGAGAGAGAGAGAGAGAGAGAGGAATAGGCATGTTAATGGGCTGAATTCGGGCCACAAAAAACTCTTGTAAATTGGTTGGGCTCAAATTGGGCCTATTCAAAATTCACAAAAATTCCAACTGAAGCTCGATTTATTATTACCCTTAGATTTAATATATGTTCATTACATTATTAGTCCATTAGTGAATTTGTTGTAATTCATGTCTTATTTATATTTTTTAATGAATTGTAGTTTGTAATACATTACTTAATGTTGTTCGCAATAATTTTGCTTTGAGATTGGCTAACATTTGTTCTATGCCTCTCTTCTTCAGCCTTCAGGGGAGTCCTTTCCATACTATGTCGTTTCTTTTTCTGCTTTGAGTTTATTCTCTTGTAAACTCTTCTTTGCTGCTTGTATCCTTTTTATGTTTAATGCATTTTTTAGTTTATCGATAAAAAAAATTTGCTTTCATATTTATTCTTTTTAAAAACTTATATAGTATTATTCATATAATATTTGAAGTATAATAATTTAAAAAATGAAAACTAAAATATCTTTCCGTGTTCCCGAATCTTGTTGGGGTTTGTCGTGTTCGATACCCCATATTCAAGTCTTAACACTTGTGTAACATAGGTTCCTGATTTTCCCCTTTTACTAAGACACAACATCACTTGTTATTTTAACAAAGGAGTATTTTAGGCAACCAAAAGGTTGGGAGCCAACATAGAATGCGTTGAAATTATTTGGTAGAGGGAGGGTTGCTTGGTTTTCACCTTTCATGAAAAGTAGAGGGTGGAGGATGGTTAACTGTTGTTTTATGTGCTTTAATGCGGAAGAATCGATAGACCATTTACTTCTGCATTGCCCGTTCACGAGTGAGATTTGAGGGTTCTTTCTCTCCAGAGTAGGTGTGGATTGGGTCTTTCGTTCTTCCTTTCTCAGCTATCTTATTGGTTTTTGGTTAGGTCAGATGGTGCGCCGAAAACTATTTGGTCAGTTCTCCCAGGAGCTATATCTTGGTCTCTTTGGAAAGAGAAACAAAAGAGTTTTCAAGAACTCTCTCTCCTCCCCTTCTTGTATTCATTCTTGAATCCGCTTGCTTGTGCTTAAATGGTGTTCCATTTGGCGAATCGGGGAGGATGTGAGGGAGGTATTGAGTTGAGATTTTGTAGGGATTGTTCTATTTCCTTCTCTGTTCTTGTGTGCAAGGGGTTTTCTGAGTTGTTCGCTTTTTTTTTTGTCTACATTTAGTTTCTCTGGCTTGAGTTTACTTGTAATCTTCTCCCATGTTGATTTGCATATATATATATATATATATATCTACTACTATAATGAGAGAAGGGGTGATACTATATTTCCCTATAACTACCCTTAAATATCTACTATTATTTTGCCTATTAAATCACTACTATTATTTTACCACGATTTCCACTTCCACGTATAGCATCACCACGTCTCTTCCCTTTCCCTTCTCTCTCTCTTCTACTTTCATACCTTGCTACTATTTTTGGAAATTAACACATCTGAAATTGCCGTGGCTACCTAAAACTTCTACGGGGATTCAACAATTTACAAATACAGTATGTTTCCTATTTTTTTCCCTTTCTTTATATATTTGAATTTCAATCTAAACATCCGTTTTCATTCTACATTGACTGCTCAAAATAGAAAAATTACTATAGGGCTTGCCTAGATTACAGACAATAGAAAGCCTTGCTACATTATAGGGAAAAAATTTGGTAAGCATTTATAAGCAGCGAAATCGCTGAAATCGATACTTGAAATGTAATTTCGATAAGAAACCGAATTCTAACATTTTTTTAAAAGATCCCTTTGTTGAAAATCCATGAAATAATCAAAGAAAAAGAAAACACAAAGTTACAGTGACGCTACAAACCTATTGGAGAAGATGAGGACATGTTAGGTGTTTATTTAGTTCAACAAACACTTGGTTGTCTTTTTATTTGATATTTAATTGCAACCCTAAAAGACGTAATACGGTAATAGGCAAATGTTTTTTTTTTTTGGAGACACACATAAAAGGGGATCGGAATATTGGATTACAGCCAATTGCGATTGAACTGTCCTTGGGTTCAATCTCACACATACCCTAAAGGTTACAGCCACTTGTGATTGAACATTATTTCAGTTCAATCGCACACACAAGCGAACACAATTATTTTTTTGTCTCTATTAACTGTCGTTAAGCTTTACTAACCGTTGGGGTTCAACAACATAACCTTAGTTTTTATAAAAATATATTAAAACATAAAATTAAACAATTAGTTAATTATGTTTACACATATTTAAACTCTTTGGGTAAATATTTTTTTACAACCCAATGTTATATCCTTGGACCCTTCGGGTTATTGGATCTTAACCACGGTTAATACTAAAAAAATATTTGACCCTGGTTACGAATTTGTAACTCTTAGGGATAATATTTTTAAATCTTTTTTTTTCTACAAAACTACATTTTAAAAATTATTTAACTATGGTTATGAATTTTTAACTTTTCAGGTTAATATTTTTTCTAAATACCAATGTTAGAGTGTTGTACCCTTAGGGTTAAAAAAATTAGTTAACTCTTGATTGTGATTTTTAACTCTTCCGATTATATTTTTTTCATATTTATTTCCTAATAACCAATGTTAGAACCCAAAGGGGTATTAAATCTTAAGCACATTTAAAGGGAGATAAAAGGTGAGGGTAGTGAATCTTAACCACAATTAATATTAACTGGTTCCACTTTTCATATCTCTTCCTTCCCCCCGAGGACAGGGATGGAGCCATGAATATTTCCTTGGGGGGGCCAGAGTGTCTTGGGGTTTTGGGGGCTAGATTTTTTTTGGCAATGGGTCCGGGTCCTCCAAGAGAGCTATTATTTAAATAAAATTAATTGTATTTTTAATTTTTATATTTTATATACAAGGAATATTATTCTTTTCGGCTAAATGCGCAGGCCTCTACAACCGCCACGAGTCCCTTTTTATCACCCACTAACTTTGGTTAAGATTCACTCACCCCTAAGGTTCATCCATCTAACCTTGGTTTTTAGAGAAAACAAATATTAACCTTAAGTTGATTAAGCTTAACCATAGTTAAAAGAGGATCTACTAGCTTCCATGTGTCCCTTTTAACACCCACTAACTGGTAAAAATTCACTCACCAGTCACCCCTAGGGTTAATCTTGGTTTTTACAAGAACAAAAAATATTAATCTTAATTTGATTAAACTTAACCACGGTTAAAGAGAGACGGACGAGCATGCGTGGAAAATTGGGGGGGCCATTAACTCATAATTGGGGGGCCACCATTTATAAAATTTTAATACTATATGTTTTTTTTTTAAATCTACCTAAAACATAAAGGTTTTCTCAAAATTTTGGGGGGGCCATGGTCCCTCCCCGCCCCTAGCTCCGCCCCTGCCCAAGGAGGGGATTATTTCCATATATTTATTAGGTCCACTTTCTTTCTCATCTAGATAACAAAAAAAAGTAATGGGCCCCACAAAAATCTCCGTAGGAACCCGCCAATTTAATCAAATCTGAAAGATCCAAGCTAGTGACCGGGTGCGTTACCGGAATCTTGAGCACGATACCCTTTCTTTAAACTCTTTGATTAATATTGAAGATGTACTAGATTTTTTTCCTTATTGTCTCTTTGTTATGTTTTTCTTCATTTTTAATTGATGCATCTATTGTATGCATAGTTTAAAAAAAGGGTTTCGGACATTGTAACGAACACGGCCGAAACCGTTACGTAACACCGTTACGTAATGATTTCGGCCTTTACTTATTTTTTTTCCTTTTTTGCTTAAAAGAAATCCAAAAAATCTCAATAAATAGAAAAAAATAAAAAAAACATATAATAAATGAGTAACAAGATACTTCTAAAGTCAATATGAAGCTCAAAATTTAGAAATAAGGAAATTAGGTGGGTCGAGAGTTGAAACATACCCGAAATCAAGAATCTTCTTTGGATTCCTTCAAATATATGAATCAAACTTCAAATCAAGTTGTTAATCAACAAAAAAAAAAAAAAGATTTTAGGAAAAAAATGTACTAAGAATAGGTAGAGAAGAAGCAAAGATGAGGTTTTAGAATGAGTTTAGGGATTTTCGGAACCCAGTCCTACGAACGTTACCGTTACGTAACGAGCGTAATGCCCGTTACGTAACGGTTTTGGCCTTTACGATTTTATTCAGTATAAACTGGTAAATGTACGGTTTCGGGTATTGGAGGTCACCGAAACCGTTACGTAACGGGCTTTACATAATAGTTTTGGCGCTTTTTTAAACCATGATTGTATGTTGTATGGATTGTAGATCCCATAGTTTACATCTAATCCTAATAAATCAATATTTTCTAGCCTGTCATTCGTCTACATTTTTTGCAATCATAAAGACTGTTCACTCACATGCATCGCACGTGCCATTCGCTAGTATATATGTATATAATTTTGATTACCGAAAAACATGTTATGGATCCAACATCACCAATAGTTATAGAGAAATTAAATTAGAAACCAATTTCTAGGTTGCGTGGTTTATTTTCTATGTTAAAGACCTAACATCAATGATTCTTTTTTTGACAAGGGTTAAGGCAACATGAAGTGTATTATCCTACATAGGATCCGACAAAATTGTTTGGCTGATATCCACTTTTATATCAGGGGAATATATACCATAGTAACAATGTTCTCCAATTTTTTCAAAAAGTCAAAGACTTTTTCTTTGAATGATGAATGCACGAAGTATTCGTGACTTTTTCAATAAGTCCCGAATTTTGCTAATTAATCGTGAATTATTCATAACTATTTGAAAGATTTCCTAACAAAAATATAATATATGAGTTATTAGTTTTCATAATTAATAATTTTAGTTACTATTTATTCATCTCTTGACCAAGATGTTTCCAAATTTTCCCAAGTTTTGCCGATTTATTCCAAAATTTTCCCTAGCCGGATAGTTCCCGAACTCCGATTTGGTAACTATATAACGCATAAGAAGTGTTGGTTATGCATTTGAATGAGCCATGTGGAAGGTGTTTGGGCCCACGGGCTGATTTTAGTGAGGCTGCACTGGTTTTTTTGTGGGACCAAACACATTTCACGTGGCATCTAACGTGTAACGCATAGGCAATATTGTATATGCGTCACATTATACAGCCTGTCCGCATGCACACATGCACGGACACGAGTCGTGTTATGCTTGCAGTTACGTGTGGCTTAAAAGTGGGAATGGATCTAGTAAATTTCTATTCAAATCTGCTCCTATCATCTTCCTGTTCTCTTGCTGTAATTGGCACCATAGTTTCATCCCCTTGTAGTGTTAATAGCGCCATTTTTTCTTTGTTGGCAGGGTGGGCTTTTGCTGATTCTGTTCTGCACAGACTGGCACCGCTTTGGGTGGGCGCTAGAGGATTAGAATTTACATGGGAATACATTCTGCAAGGCCTTGAAGCAAATGCAAATTTGGTGTGATTTACTTTCCTGCATTCTGTGTTTCTTTCTTACAGTTTAGTTGTTTTGGCTATTGTATAGGCCAAGTTCCTTGGTTTTGACCAGTTTGCTCATAAATCGTAGTCAATGCACTGAGTTTGAAAATGCATCTAATGTTCTTTGAGAACGGGAGTCATTAGATTCTCAGAGTATTATGAGGAGGCAAAAGTGTTGGGGGTAGGGATGGGGATAACCATTTTCTTTTGTTAAATCTTTCATATCTCTTGTATTCTGGATTCAGGTGTTCACTGTATCCCTTGCTGCATTGGGATCTTTGATGTGGCTCCGTAAAAACAAACCCAGGGCTCTAATTCCTATAATTTATGCATGTGCTGGAATTGTTGCAACCATGCCATCAATCACGAGGTATGCTTCTGAACTGTATTCATCACTTCTCAGAAACTTGAACTTGAAAATATTATTTTGTTTGACATTTAAGCATTTCAGCTATATTACTGACACTCCAAAGCTGGAGCCATACCCATATCCACACACTTCACTTTAAAGTGCCAAAAATACTGTATCCATGTTGTTTCCCTGGGTACCAGCATTTCAGAATAATTCCTTTTCTATTTTTTTTCGCTAAGAAAATCATTTCAAATTAATTAGTGCAGTTTTCTCTAGATCATTTACTATTTTATAATATTTCTACATATGGATGTCAGATGCATGCACATTTTCTGTGTAAGAAGGATTAGCTTTCGTTCCATGCCTCTTCTGAGTTCGAATGCATACCAGAAATATGCTCAACATGAAAGCAAATTTGATTTGCCTCAGCTCTCAGTTCTGTGAAATTCGATTTAGTCCAAAAAGATGGCCTGCTGCAGGCTAACATGTTCAGATGCCAGAATCTGATTGGCAAACTCTTGAAATTGTTGTTGTTGCTCAACTGTCGTAGTTTTCTTACTTTGCGGGGGCTTGCTTATAGCAAAATCTTCTACTTTTCAAATTTGTGGTCTTATTGGTGTCTTTTCCTTGCACAACTTTGCAGTATCTTTTTTTTTTCCTCTTTGCTAAATAAAGGTTTTTGCAGCTATCTGAGACGAGGCTTGGGGTGGCACCTTCCCAAAGTGGTGGGCTTTGAGTTGTTCGCCTCGCTAGTGATGGCATTTATCAGTTGGCAGCTCTTCTCCGCATGTCAGAGACCATCTGTCTGAGAAACCCCAGATCAATTTGGGAATTGGACAATATGTCAAAGGTTTCTGGAGCACCCAATCTATCACAATGAGATCCACTATCCAATTCAGTTCCCTCTAAACACAGCTACCGACTGCTCAGCATCTCTGATAGTCTTTAGAATTCATAGAAATCTAAGTTTTTCCAGAGCTGAATTCAATGTTGACAAAACTATTTTTCTTTTTTGGTAAGAAATGATGATAAACTCAGTTACCTTCTTTCTGTTTATTTTGCTGCTGTACTTCAGAAAATATGTTCCAGCGGGATTAGTCAAGGTTATGATAAAAAATTAAGTTATTGAGGAATTTTATCTTATATGCATTTCCAACTTTGGGTTGCCTAAGATCTTTTGTCACAAGCTCTCTAACCATACAATAGGTAACCAACTACCTGATTTCTAGTAGGGTCTGACTTGTCTGATACCAGTTTTTCAGACATTCAGGTCGGCTTTGGGTCCATTGAATAAGGATGAACACACACACACACACACACATATATTTGTGCCTTTTTTTGTTATTTTCTACTTTCTTTTGTTTGTTTAATTATCTTTATTTTATGACTAACCTTTTGTTTGTTTATTATAATGTTCATGTTACATATATTTTTTAAATTGCCAATTCACGGTAATGTCTGGATTCTGGAACCACTCATTTGATACCCGGGCCTGGATCTGATTTATGTAATAAATATGGGATATATTGATGTTGACACACCACTGTGCAGAATGCCTACATTCATTTCGGACTCCCCTGTTCCTTTGGTCCCTATAAGTATCCAGTAAATCAAACCACATTTGTTGTTGCTGGTATACTTAATCCAAATTGGTCCATGGGATTGGATGAACCGATCTTGCCCTCTTGGCGATTGGCGCACACTCTAGCCTCGACTGATTAGTATACGTAATTGGTAAATTTTTTTGGACATTAATATATATATATATATATATTTTTTTTATATTTTTTTTAAAGCCACTTAGAAGGAGTGGGGGGTTTGGCAGACCCCTACCGGGTTATTGATAAGAAAAAGCAATGAGAGGGAACATAAAACCTTACCCCTACAAAAACACAGACATAAGTCTAAATTAAGAACCTTTACAAAACCAATACCTGGTATATCTAAGAAAGTAAGAAATCTGAGAAAAAATGGGGGACAAAAAGCCTTACCCCTAAACCAACAAGATAAGAGATACAATAAAAACTAATCCTTAAATAGAGTAGGTTTCCTAACCTCCCCATACCTAACCTCCCTATGGGGTATTTCTTGAGAAGAAGCAATGGCTGATGTTTTATTCATCTTCTTATTTTTACAAACATTCTCTTGGTTATCAAGCCCACAAGCATAAGGCGTGCAATCGAAGTTCTCATACTGTAACCTCTCTTCTACTTCTTCTTCGAAGCAACCTACCTCTACATAGAGATGAGCAGGCCTGGGAAAGGCATCAGGCTCATAATCAAAGTTCTCATGTAAACTGATCTTATAAGGTATACCATTACTACTGAGTACTGAATACATAGTAAACCTTTACAGCATCATAATTATCCTGCATACCAGCCTTTGTTTTGTTCCCCTGTTTCCTTCCATTTTCTTTTGAGCTGAAAACTCACTAATCTTGACTGCACTCTACCCACTGGAAGCCGCAAGCAGATTAACTTTCAAAACTAGGCCTAAATAAAAAATGGAAACCCATGTATTTAATCTGTAATTTTTACTTAACCACTGTCATAGATCAGCTAAGGTCAAATGATACCTTGTAAAAAAAAAAACTGAAATCTTTTAGAAGAACAGAAGCACCCCCAGAAAACCAGTTAGCATAATGGTGGTCTTGAACCTTCATGCAAAAAAGATTTCAATTGCTACAATGATATGATCCATACATCATATAGTGACTGGTTCCTTGGATTCTAAAAGGGTAGTTCTGTGTGGCAAAAATTTGGAAAATGATGAACAAATCCAGATTCTCAAGGGGAAATATATGGGAAGTGGTCCTAGGATAGGCCTGTTCTGTCTAATGCAATTCCATTAAACACCCAGTTTGCTAATCTATACATACAAAACAATTCAGTTATACATTACTGAGAACAACAAATGAAAGAGTCTTGATAAAGAAACAAAAGGATCCACTTAAAATTTTCAAATTGTCACTCAGATTCCTCCACAGCAGCTTCTATTCGGAGAAGAACGAATCCGACAGCCACCCCGACAAGAACAAGTGCGTTCATGATAGCTGCAATCTTGAATATCTCATCTACAGCATTACAGGTAGAAGAGAGTGCTCCTCCACCCCTTTCTTTGCCCTGTGATTTTGATTTCAAAGAGCTTACAACCATTGCAAATGACTGTTCAGTGCACAAAGGAAGGCCTAAAGAGGCTACACAGTTGTGGGCTTTCAACCCTCCAAAGGAATTCAGTCCTTCTATATACACTACGTTGCTCTTTCTCCTCCGGGATGAATTCTGACCAGGGCCTGCAACTACTCCGGTGGTACGCATCGTCGCGGGAGAGAGCGCCGCCGATGTTATAGCCATTTCTACTGGACCTTCTAGCTACAACACGAAATTTGCAGGGGGAAATAAATGAAGAATTTTATATAAACTTGTACTGGAAAGGATATAAGAAAGAAGAATATAAGGAATGAGAGATGTAGAATTTGAAGTGTCTTTGAAGTTGAAGGAAGGTTTGTGAATTACCTTGTTGATGGAGTTGGAACACTTAATGAAGTTGTGGGGGATTACAAAGAAGATGAGAGGAAGCAGATGGCAGTTTGTATGGGGATAGAATAATGAGTTTGGATAAGGTGAGATGAAGATGGGTGGTTGACAATGAGACTATATGAGAGCCTGCTTTCTAGAGATAAATGGCCCCGGCCAGGGATTGTCTCTGGCGAAGCCAGAAAGGGCTTATCTCGGGTTCCATAGAATAGGTGACAAGTGGTGGAGAAGTCAAAATCATGAGGCCCACGATTTTGACTTCTCCACCCTTAATAAGACATGTGGTGATAAGTGTGTGAGAATAAAGGGGAGAGATATCATATGGGGGAGAAGTCAAAAAAATGGGGAGAAAATGAAATAACTTCTCCCCATTTTTGGCCAACTGTCGCACAATGTATGGAACCCCGAGAGGGGTTTCTGGCTTCGCCAGAGACAAGCCAAAGCCAATGGCCCCAGTTTTCTACGCCCGCACGGTGTGTGGTCACTGACACATTGCAGTGGTCTTGGCCTCTTGGGTTCGAACATGTCCCTTGGACTTGGTGTGGTGTACTTGGTGTGACGGGTTGCGGGGTCTCGTTGCACTCTGAGAGACTAGTCCTAACCCGAAGGGTGGGATACCCGGAGTTACAAAATACAAAGGGGACTGTTAGCACCAGTCAAGTCAACCATTAAATGTCAAATTACTTTTTGATGGAACCTCCACTTTCAAATGTCGTTTGACCTTCTCTTTGACAATGACATTGTGTGGGGCCCACTAGGGGATTGGCACAACAAATTTTGTTTTATGAGCAATAGTTGGCTCCTCGCTCTCCCAAAAGCTACTTAGATATGGAACTGGGTCTGGACATGGAACTATACGAAGGTACGCTATAGGTTATGGGTCTTGATCTTAAGCTGCTGGACCTTCCTGGCCCCCTTCAATTCGACGAACTCTAAGATAAATTTTCTTAACCCTTGTTAAATTTTATTTTCTTTTAAAAACCGAAGGGTAGATAGGTGAACCCTTAGAGTGACTGAATCTTAACTACGGTTAAACAGAGTCAATAAGGAGACGGGACAAAAAAAGGGCCCCAAGACCCCCTCCCTCCCCTCCTCATGTCACCGACCGAGGAGGTGATTATTTTTCTTCTTTAATTACTAAAAGAGGGGAGAGTGATTTTTTTTTGAATTGTGAGAATAGGGCTAGCGTTCCTCAACTTTTAATGTTGTCCAAGCAAAATAAGTGCCAGATTGCCAATATTATAGCTTTATGTCTTTTATACCGAGAAAATGTATGATAAGGAAAATTAGAGAGTTTTTAAAAATATTTAAATTAAAAAAAAAAAAACAAAACAAACTAAGTCCAATGTGTTTTAACCAAAATAAGGGAAGCTAATTTTTCTCAACAGGGGTGCAGACTACTACTGCTGGACCCACATTTTATTTATGTGCTGCCCAGATTAAAAGGGATTGCCTCATAAATTGTCTTATCAGCATTTTGCCATATCACCATTAGTATAAATCAATTTCTACCCAACAAAATGGTGCAATATAATAAAAGTTTCCAAAAGTTCTCTGTCCCTATGCAACAACCCACCAAACCAATTATAGTAAATCAAGATACTTATCTACCTGCACTGGTGAAGTTAACCTAGTTTCAGCTTCTGCTGTATCAAAATAACTAACATGAGTCTTGTCTTGTCTTCTCTTGAACATAGTTACACCAGAACCCACCACAGTTACCATGGATTTGATACAAAGGAAATTAAGGCCTTGTCAGTTGTCATGCCCTACTGCTGGTTAAGTGCATTGGGCGTGATTAATCATTTTAATCGAGAAGAACAGTATGCAACTTTTGCCCCCGCCTTCAAATTATTCATCTCCTTGTCATATACCTATGTGGTTTTGAAGCCCCTTTCGCTGCTCGGTAAATATGCACCTGTATTACATTGTATCTTCCATCTTTTCCATGTTTAAACTCAAAGATGCACTTGTCATGTCCTCCCAGACCATTCCTTCTCCAGAAGTTCTGCCATCCCTTAGTGATATCAAACCGGCCATCCTCCCTAAAGCAGACACTCACAGGCCATGATTTCCCGTTTGGATCACGAAAGATCACTGCTGACTTCATTCTACCAAAATTTGTGGTCACCAGTTCTTTTGGAACGTGCTGCAACGAAAAAGCGTAGCATGACATTATTATTTTTTTGTTCAGCAGCCATAAGATAGTACTATAGTGAAGTACCAGAAGGCACAGAAAAATATGTGTTAGGTTAATTTAATTACAAACATGCTTACAGTTGAGAAAGATGGCCATAAATTCAAGAGCTCTCTTCAAGGAAACAATCATACAGTATTTATTTACCAATAAACAGAATTAGGAAAAAAAAATGACAGCAACAATAATTACACCAGCTGTGGTCATTTTGACAACGGTGGTTGTATCCCTGCAGAAGTCATTGCAATAGTAATAGCTAGCAGGTACAGTTCGTTAAATCATATTAGATCTGGATAATGAAATAATTGTTTCAGTCTAAAACATGGGATCTATTGGTTAAGTTCTTGTATCAAATCAACAACCGCACCAAGTTTGATGGCACAGATTCATCTTCAATTACCACAACTTCATGCATCACAGTCTGGAATTGAATGTAAAATTTATACAAAGTCTCAAATCAATAAACTCATAAAACAAGGATGCATATCCTTGAACTGTGGATGACTTCTCCAAGAACCTATTGTTTGCAATAGGTCATTTGTCTCTCCTCAACCTTGAAGAAATACATAATCTCAACCATAGTATAAAGATTGTACTTTCATGTATAATATCATACAGAAAATACAAGTATAAATAGTATGACAATCATGCACTCCATAACATAATAAAATTTACCATAGTTGCACGGAAGCCATGTACAGGGTGGGAAGATCGGTTCCTAGGAATTTTGCTTCCCAGGCTTGCTTTCTAGGAAGCTATGTTTCATTACGTCTCAATTAGTGGTTAAAGAGGGCTATGCATGTGAAATGTGATGAGATAGATCTAAGTCTACAGCCTAGGACATGGACCTTGAGCAAGTAACGTTGGATTGAAACCTTTTTGGTAAAGGATTGGTAGAACATTGTGCGTCTCTACAACGACTAATATAAATTGTAACTGAATGTAGACTGAATATATTCTTTTACGGGATTTTAATAGTTATTTAATTATTTTTATTATTTAATTTAATCCAAGCAAAGAGAATTTAAATTAGATGGTTTTTATACAATGTTCATTGTTCACTATAGTATAGGTATGTAAGGCAAAATTTAAGATATGACTGCCCAACAAATATAAGGAGAGTGAGGCGGCCCATCTCATTTCAAGGCTTCTAGCTTATCGTTTTCCAATGATATTTTTAGCCTCGCTTCCCGCTTTTACTTTGCTTCTCATTTAGCTTCTCGCACCATGTATTTCTGTGCAAGAAGATAAAGGTTGACAGAAAATTTGTGCATTATTTCAATGTGCTGTAACATAAATAAGGAAACTGGACAACAAAGTAGAGGGAACTAAATTTCCTTTTTCTTTCTTATTTTGGTAACAATTATATTAAAAATTTAAAAGGATAGAAAAGGGTTAGAGAGGAGAATTCCAAATGAGCAAATGAAGTCGACCTAAATTTGATTTAGCAAAAACACCTGCAAAATTATGGGTGCTTCTATAGATATGCACAAAAGGTTCAGTTACAACAACATATGTTCTAGGGGGAACACAAAATGAAAGATCAACTGCGTCTCCTTGGGATTACCAAATCCCAAGAATTAGAATTTAGAAGCGGAATCAAAATGGCTTCTTCCAAGTCCATTCTTATGCAGTAATCACGCCCGCGGGAGGGGGGAGGGGGCCTTCATTCGGATGATCATCTTGGACAATGAGCTAACTCAATCATAGAGGCCACTATGACATTATCTTCCTAATAGGTGGAGGGATAAAGTGTCTTCCATATCTCATCCATCTGGTTTCTACCCCACCCTCGCTAGACACGTGAATTCATCTCTTCAATCATAAGTTTCTTCCCTACTCTAGCTCTAAACAAATTTTCCATTCAAAGAAATCACAAATAAAAAATCCTTAATAGGCTAAACACTTTGAATATGTATTTATGGACAGCAAAATAAGATTCTGATATTTTCCATACCGTAACATCCACCCACCTCCCCACTTCGAAATGAACCTCATAATAGAACTCCTAATTTATCTTACTAACTCCCACATCCCCTCCTTGATTCACATCCTTATCAGAAATATTAACATCACGACCAACCAGCCCATATTGTTACTAAAAATTTGCTAATTCTCATCCTCCTCTAAAGCCTTCATCATTTAAGCCAAATCTCCAAAACCACTATCCATTGAGAGAAGATTCATCTAAGCTTTATGATCCCAAGCCCCACCTTTCCATGCTTCTATGCTGTAAACCGTTTATTTCATTAAACCAAATGGAATTCTTTTCTTTACACCCCTTCCATTCCGAAGAATTTACAATTCAATTCTTTCAAAATTATATGCAATTTGCAATCGAGAAATATATAGAAAACATTATAGGTGCTTATAGTATTATATAGTAATACATAATTACCAGAGCGAGAAGCAAAGTGAAAGCGAGAAGCAAAGCGAAAGCGAGAAACGAGACTCAAAAATCCCTTAGAAAACGGAAAGCGTGAAATGAGATATAGGCTTCTCATTCCCATTTTGTTATTTATGGGTAGCTATACATTTGATTTTATCTATTTTTGTAGAAAAGTAGGTGTCTTAAGTTTCAAACCGACGATACTTGCTTAGAATCTACACCTTAGGCTATAGACTATGGTCTCTACCACATCACTTCACACATATAGCTCCCTTTGACTACTAGATGGGGCGTGATGGAAGCGAGCTTCTTAGGAAGCGATTTTGTCCGAGAAAGCGAGCTTCCAAGGAAGCAAGTCTGTCCAAGGAAGCGAGTTTGGGAAACGAGCTTCCTGTGAAGCGAGCTTCCCACCCTGTACATAGCTGCAACTATGCAGTAATATGACCGCCCATTTAAAGGTAGCCTTTTTTTCATGAAATGTCCTGTCAATACCTCTCCATCACTGGTCTAAACCATTATATCTGAAAGTGAAAGATGCCTGGCTTAAAAGATGATAATTAAGTTCATTACGACCAACATACTCCCAACTACTCTCCAAATGAACTCCTTCGGAACTTCTTATTAGAACTTCATTACGACCAACATACACTGAACTTCCCTCAGACAGAAAGTAAGTGTAGAGCATCCCGTCTTCTTACAAGAGAATTTAATGACATAGAAGTCGCCACTTAAGCACCACTGTAAACTACATCTACTTGAAGCTACCTCCAGCTCTCTCCAAAACAATAATCTGTCCCTCGGGCAATCATGAACGGATATAATAACCCAAAGCAACTGCTATGCCACACCATTTTGATTAGTGCAAACCAAATTACTTCTTACCCTAACTCCAACTTTATCCACTAAAGAATACCACATGACAATGACACCCAGTAAACCCCCTAGCTGAAAGAAATTGGCATTCAATATTTATTTCCAAGGTGTCACTCTGCTGTTCAACATTTCTTACTTGACTCCTAAATGGTGACAATATTCACCCTCTCATTCTCATGAACCGAATGCATAACAAGTTAACAACCCATATTTCCCAGCTTCCACCAACAGAGCACTCCATAACAAGATCTTCATCTTCAAAATTTATTTTGTCGCCTTCCCTAACACCTACTTCAGCAATTTCTTCCCCTGTTCTTCCCCTCTACTCTATTATTGATTCCCCACACTTAGATTTCCTAGTTCTCTTGTTACCAACTTCTTACATGATGTTATGGTGTTCCACCCCCAAAGTCCTGAGAAGTCCGCAAAACCATGATCCGCTGCAGAGAGTTTAGCTGCTGCACAACCCATCTCTTCCTGAAAGCTGTACGAGGAAGGGGATGCTGATGAAAACGCAGAGGAGGCATCTTCCTCAATATCCATCCAAGAAGATCCAGCCTCATAGGTCTTCACTTTCCATTAAGCATTACTCCACTAACAAATTTAAAGAACATGATCTCCTCTTCCTCGGACTCCTTGATCAAGATCAATTGATACTGTGGGTGGGCCGGGTGGCAGAAGTGATTAGGAACCACAGGTCCTTCCCAATTCGCTAGAGGAATTCAGATCACTAAAGAATATTAACTATTTGAAAGCTTTTTCTGTTTTTTTCCCCTTTGTGCAAGTAATGGATGACAAGAGATTAAAAGAAGATAAAACTTGAAA
This sequence comes from Tetracentron sinense, assembly GCA_015143295.1. NCBI lineage: Eukaryota > Viridiplantae > Streptophyta > Magnoliopsida > Trochodendrales > Trochodendraceae > Tetracentron > Tetracentron sinense. The sequence continues at coordinate 23,314,200 of CM026574.1, forward strand.
TCTATATAGCGTAAGTAAAGGAATGCACTTCATGAGATTCGATAAAAAAACTCACCAACATATATGGTCTTGATGGATTAATGGATGCTGTGATATTGAAATTTGTTGGTTCTCCAAAATCAGCTGCTTCAAACACCCTACCTTCTTCAACCTTGACTGTGACAGTCCTTTTGGATCGAGTACACCCATCTACATCAGGTAAGCCTGCAGGTATACTGTTGATGAACAGAAAAGTAAAAAAAATGCTGAATGTTGATAAGAAAAAATCATTATAACTTACATTTCGATTTGACAATATTTTGGGGTCTTATAGAATATTTCGGCTTGCATTCAAGAGTTGGCTTTCTAAGAATTTCCATTGTTCCCGGTTCTTCCCTTTTTACATATGAGTCAGTCTTGTCAATGTTCCCATTAACTAAAGCTTCTTCCTTCTTGCATCCAGTTTTACCAAATATTCTAACATCGAACACCAGATTACCATTGTATCTGAAAATTAAAAAGTCTCCATGTTCTAAAAAATGATTTTTCACAAAGTCCTGCCAGCCATTCTGAAAAAACAAGTCATTTTCATCTTCTTTCAATTCTACATGCCAAAATTCCCCACTAGGATCTTTGAGGATGGTCTTGTTGGGTACCACCACATCGACATTCTTCACAAAAGCTGGTGGTATGCGCTACAATATAAAATATTTAGAATTTAATATTCACATAATCAAGCATATCACATAATCACGCAACAATGGAAATTGATTAAAAGGAAAATACTGCAAAGGATATTAATAATATATATATATATATATATATATATATATAGGGACACATATCATCTGTTTTTTGGATGGGAAACAGATATCAGCTATGTAATGGCCAACATGTTCTGCAATATTGATGCCAAGCTTCTTTGTTATCCTATATGGGAAAGATAATATTACATTTGGGTTCCAGAAAGTATGAATGTTGACATTTTTTTATCATACTAACCAAACAATAACTACACTGAGAAGAAAAGCCGTAGCTTAAGAAGGAAAATGAAGATACAGAGCCCCAACACAACAAATTCCATACAACAAGGCACAGATCCTCCAAAAAAAGAATCATCATAGAGAGGTGAAGTAATGAAGTAAACCAATTTTTTTACCATGAAACTTAACTAAATTATCAAGTTCGAGAAGGTTGAGAAAGCCTCTGGTCTCATTGATCAAGAAATCAAATTTAGAGCACCTTGCTATTTTTTAATGAATATTGGGTTCTGAGAATGGAAATCATGAAAGGTTCTCAACTGATTTGTGAATTGATCGAGTAAGTTAGACAGTTAGACTTGATTACATACAAGTTCTTCTAAAAGGGTTATCTATCTTTCCTTTCGTTTTTCCTTTCTTGTTCTATACTCCAAGAAAACTTAATATCTGTACCTCCCAACCGTGGTGAACAAAACCCTAGATTGTGCATTATTGTTCAAAGAAAGATCAAGGAAAAATCATATTGTGAAAATATGTATATATATATAGAGAGAGAGAGAGAGAGAGAGAGTACCAGCTTTTGGGAGCTGAGTTCGGGGATATAAACTTTGAAAAATTCAGGGGAAGAAGAGATCATCTTGAGAGCTTTCACCATTTTTTTTCTTGTGCAGAAACCTTGGGAGGACAAAGTACTCCAAAGAAAGCATTGATGACGCATGAGATCCCTTATAAGCAGCAGGAATATAAACCAAAGGGAACGTATGAAGCAGAATCTAACGGAATGGAATTTGGTCTGGCCCTAGCCATGTCAAAATCGTCTGGCTGACTCACAGACCCCTTTTAAATTTTAACTGCCCTTTTATAATCCGGGTAAGAAATTTTAACTGTGTGGTTAATTTTTTGAGGTGGTTGAACCACTGTTGTCAGAACCGGACCGGACCGGTTGTTCGAAATGGAAAAATCGGGAAGCAGTCCCCTCACCGGTTCCCAAATCCCCCAAAACTAGACCGTTTTCAAAACTGGTCATTTTCGTGAAAATCGAAAGAACTGACCCGTTGAACCGGGAACCAGTGGTCAGAGCCGGTTGAGAACCGATCATAAATGGCTAAAAATAGATTTAAAAAATAAAATAAAATAAAATAAAAAAGGACACAGTTGAACTGGACCAGTCAAACCGAGAACCGGCCACTCAACCAGTTGGATGACCGGTCCGGTTCTGATAACACTGGGTTGAACCCTAAGAGTTAGTAAATCTTATCCACAGTTAAAGGGTATTAAAAGGGACACATGTTGACCTATGGGATGTGAGCCAGACAGTTTTAGTCTGGCGAGGGCACGAAATCCCATCTCGAATCTAGCACAATTTCCACACACGTCAAGGTATCTATGTCATGGGTCCCACTTGCAACGGGGTAAACCACATATAACTCACTCAAGTTGTTGCGTTATTGCTCGTTTGTGTCTTAAAAAATAGCCCCACACTCAACAAAAGGTTGACTCCACATTTAGAGAGAGCATAGTCAAATATTGAACCATTGTCTTAATGTTGGTTCTGTTAACAACCAATTACTCCAAAAGATCAATCTGATTGAGAAAGTAATAATAATGAATATAAGAAGGTCACGGGATAAATGAGGCACGATACACGGCACCCGGGAGCGGAGGCGATAAACAACACTCAACAGGTTCGAGGACCATGATGTCATCCACCAATTTCTGAGATGAGAACACAGTCAATTGCTTGCAATTGAATTCAAGTGAATTATATTACATATAAGTCATGTATGGATTGGAGAGGCAAAAAATGACAGAAAAATCAAATTCAATTTTTTATTCTCTTCCCATCTTTATTTGACACATATGTAATTGAATTCAATTGCAATTAGCTGTAATTTGATCTCACGGTTTATATTCGTTATGGAGACATGATCACAGCCAATTGCAATTGAATTCAAGAAAATTCAATTGCATATGTGGCACAACACATGTTGATTGTAAATAAAAAATTTCAAATTTTGAATTTTTCACCTTTCCCTCCCACCCTCTCATCTGATCCACATATGCAATTGAATTCAATTGCAATTGGCTGTCATCCAATCTCTTCATTATGGACCTTTAGAAGAAACAAATATTACTTAGTAATGCTAAATTTCTACTTGTATTATTTAATTTAAGAGTGGAGCTAGGGGCACTTGGCTACTTTCCCCCTAAACTTTAAAAAAGTAAAAAATTGTAAGTTTTATACTACATTATTTAATATAAGATGGCATAGCCAAAGGCAAAAGGAGTCGCTGCCTTTAAAATTTTAAAAATATATTCTTTACAAACAGATGAGATAAGTATTAGTCTAGGGGTGGGCACGAGCTGTCCAAGGTCGAGCTTGGCTCGATTAAAAGTTCAGATTTGGTTGGATTGGCTCGGGTGGCTTATCAAACTAAGCTTGAACAAGATTTTTAGGCATTTTTAGGCTTGTTTACTAAACAAGCCAAGCTCAAACACCTCCCTACTCGGCTCGTTAAGAGCTCGACTCATTTAATATATATATATATATATGTATGTAAATATACAATTTAAATACTTTACTTAAATGGTTATTTTTTTAATTAATCATTATTATAAGTTCTTAAAAAAAATTATTTTATTTAATCAAGCTTGTTAAAAGCTCGGTTAAACTTGTGCTCTACTTGAGCTCGATTTTTGGATCGTTTATAAATGAGTTGAGCCAAGCTTGAACACCCTAAAAAATATCAAAGCTCGATAAAAGCTCGACTTGTTTACTAGGCTCTGATCGATACCCATCCCTAGAGATAATACACAAACTTGACCCTAAAAAAAATTGGCTCCCCCATTGTTATCCTCATCTACAAGAAAATCCTGGCTCCGCCCCTGCCTATGGTCATGTAAGCCAACCCAAATGAAAACTTTTGTTTTCTCCTCTTCCTCCTCCTTTAGGAACCAATACTATGCCACTGTGAGAGTTTGAAAAAAAATTGAGGAGTGCGACTCTCCTCCTCCTTTAGGAACCAATACTATGTCACTGTGAGAGTTTGAAAAAAAATTGAGTGTTGCGGCTTAGAGTCGCACTCCTTGGAGTTGTATTAGATGAAGATCATCATGCCTAACTAATTCTCGTTATAAGAGGCAGGAAGTTAGTCATGTTCTATTGCCGACATCACGGGCTCACATTGTAGTGACTTTCAGTTTTAGAAAACTCGAAGGTATGTGGCATTTAGATAACCTTTTTCTTATAGTGGCTCTCACATTGGCCTATAATATTCAGCTGGTAGTCTTTTCTTTAGGTCATCCCTTTCAAAACTCGAAGGTATCAGCTTTAATACAAAATATTAGGAACCTAATCAATACTCCATAATGCCTGGTGGTTAAGGAGCATAAAGTTAGGCCAATGTTACCTGGTTCGTCTGTTCGCTCGGTTCGAATTTGGGTTGGAGGTTCGAGGTTCGTAGTTCGCCACTTTAGAGTAAACCCAATTCGTTAGGGTTAGGATGAGATAATTCATTTTTCAGTTCGCTTAGGTTCTTTAGCTTGATTCGCTACTTAAGCATGTAAAACAAAATATATATTTTATATTATACTATAAAAATATATATCTTTTAAGCATGTAAACAATATATTACAAATACTTACTTGAAAATCATTAAAAAAAAAAAAAAGTCTTTTTTATGAATGGTTTGTGAACTCAAAGTATATAAATTTGTCGAATTTAAAGAAAAATATCAGTGAATTTAAATACAAAATTTGACAAACTGAAATTGTTTTGAAACCACTATGTGGTATGCTCAATTTCACGAACCAATTTGAACCGAACCGCGAACCAGTTCGGGTTCACTCGGTTCGCAGTTCCCTATAGCATGTTGCGAACTTGGTAACCCTAAAAAGGCTCATAAATCATTTAGGATCATAACTAGAGTTGTAAACGGAGCGAATTCGGAGTGGATAAGGTTATATTTGTATTCATATCTGTTTACATATCCAACTATCCGAATTTGAATAAATATCTAACAGATAGTGAAATACGGTATTTGTATCCGACTCCGATTAAAATATTTGAATTGTGATAATATACGAATTAACCATTTACTTTTAAAAAGTTTAAAAGAAGGAAAAAATATTTAAAAATATAGATTTTATATTTTTAAAATAATAAATTAATATTGTATTTTCATTATATTAAAAAATAAATAAAAGCATATATTTATAAGCTTATTATAGTTTTATAAACTTATGATAAATTAATTATGTATTACATAATTGGTCAAACATTTATCGAATCAGATATATCAATATCCATATTTATATCCAATTATAAATGGGCAGTAAAATCACTGTTTGAATTCACATTGTCGGATACCTAATCTGAATTTAATTGGATTCAGATACAGATACAAATTCAGATAATTACCGAATAGTTGACAACCCTAATCATAACACAACAGGTGTAAGTGCAGATTTTTTGTGAGAAAGAAACATTTTTTTAAACCTAGAATATTCTCGAGGACACTAGGTATGCCTTTTAATTTTATTTAAGCAGACTAAAAAGATACAAGAAAAGGAGTTGAAATGCTTATACAACCAAAATAAAGAAAATTATGTTCTAATATTTGGAAGACCAACTTTATCAAGCAGCAAAAAACCTTTTGTCTCACGAGGAAGGCTTCCAAGATCGAAAAACCTAGTTGAAGATCTTCTCTTGTAGACTTCATTTGCTAAGAAGTCAGCCACCTAATTACTTTACTTTATATATAAACATAACCAAAAATAGTGGAAATTTTTCGTTCTTGTAATTTAATTTCACAAATACCACACAGACTAAGGGGGAACAAAATTTTCTTATAATGGTATTGACAATAATAAGGGAGTAACTTTCAACAACTATATGACCGATGTTCAACTCCTCACATCTCAGTAAACCATTACAAATAACTCGAAATTCTGCTTCAATATAGAATAATTCTCATAAAATTTAAAGTAAGCAAAAACCATATTACCGGAGTATTGGTGAATATAGACTCCAAGGAGTCTAGTTATAACCGTAGACGATTAAAAGTCTTGAAATCTGACAAAGATTGGGAAGTGTGATATGATATGATTCAGTTAGTCACAATCCCCTCAACTATTAATAGTTCAAAAAGACAAGACTTGGAATTCCCTACAGTTATAAGGACTTTTACATCTCTCAAGTAAAACACAAGTCTCTTTTAATATCCTTTAATTTTGATTAAGATTCACTAACCCTTAGGTTCAACCATCTAGCGTTGATTTTTTTTTAAAAATAAACTCTAAAGGTTAAGTTGTTAACTAGAGTTAAAATAGCACTTAAAAAAGTTTTTGTGTTGTCACGGGACTCCAACCGGTTATAACCGTAGAGGATTTCTCTAAAAATGGAAATTTCAAACAGTCTTAAATGTGGTCCTCACCAAAGAAAAATATTGGAAAGAGAATAATTTTCATGGGATGCACTGCATCATGCTGAGCTCCGCTTTATATTTAAACTGTATTGTAAAATAATCACCTTCTCAATTGGTGATGCAAGGAGGTGCATCTCGGCTCTCTTTTTTCTTGTCACATGTCTTCCTGTTATCTCCTTTAAACTGTAGTTAAGATCCACTCACCCTTAGGGTTCACCCATCTACCCTTAGTTTTTAGAAAAAAAAAATTAAACTTCAGAGTTTGAAGGGGCAGCTTTGTGAGATCGAGGAGCAATAGTTTGCTCCTTGCCTTCGGAGCGAATTATTGCTCAAAAATATTTTTGACATTTTCGCTCCAATTGAGGTTAGCAATTCCAAAAAAATATACAATGCATCTTTCTCTGCAACTAGGGTGATTTCTCATACCCGGAAAACTTGTTGCTGTTTCCACATAATAGCAAAAGATAAAAGACAAACCATTTAATTTGGTACACAGTACTTGAAAGAAAAGTATATGAGCAGCGATCCAGAATCAACAACATAAGGAGTACTTCTGGATATCTGCAAGTTGATTCTATCATCCCCAAGCTTGGTACTAATTACAAAATATTTAATTCTGCATCTTTTTCATATATATCTCTGCAAGTTGAAGATCAGGACAGTGATTCGAATCTCAGAAGTTGCAGTAGAAAAATCATGAACTACAATTGATATTGTGGGATTTGGTCCACTCTGCTCTGAAACCCTACCTTGTTTGGGCCTTACGGAACCTAACTAAGAAACGCATTTAAATTTTTGCTAATTTGATGCAACTATAAAGAGAGAGCTGGCTATTGGCTAAAATGCTCTAATGTGGACTGTGCATGGTCCTTCACGTGAACGTCCTCATTATGGTGGGATGGTCTTGACCTACTCCTCCTGCTTTTGGGTCTCAAACCACCCATTATCATTTTTCTACCTTGGCTCTCTGTCACTGCAAGGTGTTCCTTCTCTTTAGAGCACACCAAAATACTATTTGCCAAGCATTTTCTTTTGCTTAAAGCACACCCTACTTTGTCTACGTGACGGGTGGGCCCTTAAACGAGTAGTTCCTACAGGGGTCCTCCCTTGTTTTAATTATTTTAGCGTTTTCTCTCTCAAAGTATTTTTGTGTTTTGTCCTAATTTTAAGGCAGGGCGGATTTAAGGCAACATAGTCCATTGTAATTTGTAAGTGGTGCTTGTAAGCTCAAATAGTAAAAGAGATTCAACTATGAAGTATAAACAGGAGCTGGCTCACGAGCGACGAGCGACAAAAAAGACTTGTGATCTTATGATCCAGTTGGTGCTGGCCAGGAGCCCACTAGCATGCATCCAATGGCATGGGAAGGAGATCGAATCACCACCATTCGCGATTGAATTCAGGGAGAGTTCAATTGCTCTCATAGGTCAACACATGTCCCCTTTAACATTTATTAACCATGGTCAAGATTTTAAACCCTTAGTGTTCAATAATCTAACCTTAGTTTTTTGAAAAAAATATTTAACTCTAGTTAAGAATTTTTAACTCTTAAGGTCATATATTTTTGTAACATTTTAAAAAAAAACGATATGTTATTGAACACTAAGGGTTAGAGAAAATCTTAACCATAGTTAATAGGGGTAAAAGGGGACAAATGTTGACCTATGGGGGTGATTGAACTCTCCTTGACTTCAATTGCGATTCTGTGATTCGATCTCAATGGGAAGAGGCCACACACTCCCTAGACACTAATCAAGGCATTGAAAAAAGCTAGGCTCGTTTACCAGGCTCGGCTCCATAACCATCTCTAGAGATAACCACAAACTTGGCCCTTAAAAAAAATTGGCCCACACCCCATTGTTAGCCTCATCTACAAGAAAGTCTTAGCTCCGCCCGTGCATATGGTCACGTAAGTCAACCCAAATGATGTTTTCTCTTCCTCCTCCTTTAGGAACCAATACCATGCCAATGTGAGAGTATGAAAAAAAATTGAGTTATGCGACTTGGAGTTAGGGGTGTCAACGAGCCGAGCTAAGCACTGCTAGAGCTCGGCTCGTTGGAATTTAACAGAGGCTCGAGCTCGGCTCGGCTCAGTTCGTTGGAATTTTACAGAGGCTCGAGCTCAACTCGGCTCGTCAACAGATCATTGAGCTCGAGCTCGGCTCGCCTCAATAATTTTTTTTTAAAAATACATTGATAAGCACTAAATTCAATTTAAAAAATTTAAAAGACATTTTTTTCTTTAGGATGTCATGTGACTCACGTGAAAGCCTGAGTTAAAACTTAAACAAAAATAATTTTGTTAATGTATACTATATAAATTTTATCAAAACAATGTATACTAAATATATAATATAAATTTAATTTTTAAAGGGTATTATTATAAAATTAATCGAGCCGAGCCGAGTCACCTATTGTTCAGGCTTGGCTCGTTTATTTTTTGAGCTCAGTTTTAAGGCTCGGCTCGGCTCAATGAGCCCAAAGTAAAAGCTCAAGCTCGTTTTTTTTCGAGTCAAGCCAAGCTGGCTCGGCTCATTGACACCCCTACTTGGAGTGTCACTGCCCGGAGTTGTATTCGATGAATCATGCCTAACTATTTCTCGTTATTAAGAGGCAGGAAGTTAGTCATGTTCTATTGCCTCAGATTATAGCGACTTTCAGTCTTGCAAAACTCGAAGGTAAGTGGCATTTACATAACCTTTTTCTTATAGTGGCTCTCTCACTGGTCTATAATATTTAGGTAGTCTTTTCTTTTGGTCGTCTCTTTCAAAACTCTAAGGTTTCAGCTTTAATACCAAATCTTAGGAGCCTAATCAATACTCCATAATGCCCCGCTGGTTAAATAGCAGAAAGTTAGGCTCATAAATCATTTAGGATCATAATTAGGGATATAAACGGAGCGGATAGGGGTATATTCGAATTCATATCTGTTTACATATCCAATTATCCGAATTCGAATAAATATGCAACGGATAGTGAAATATGGTATTTGTCTCCGACTCTGATTAAAAATTTTGAATTTTGATAATATCCGAATTATCCAATTACTTTTTAAAAGTTTTAAAAAAAAATTGCTAAAAAATATTTTAAAATATAAATTTTATCTTTTAAAACTAATAAATTAATATTTTATCTTCATTTATATTAAAAAAAACAATTTAAAAGTATATATTTATAAGCTTATTTTAGTTTCGTAAACTTATAAAATATTAATTATATGAAATTATATATTACATAATTGGGCAAATATTTATCGAATAAGATTTACCAATATGTAATTTTATTAATTATATGTAATTATCTCGGCTCCCTTTTTCTTGCCACGAGTCTACCCTTAGTTTTTAGAATTAAAAAAAATTAACTAAAAGGTTAAAAAAATAGAGATTAATTTTGAGCTGGAGCTATGTTTCACGGCGTTGAAGCGGAACTCCTCTTTTACACTATAATTCTTACATTTTTATAAAATTATTGATAAAGGCAGGGCCAATTTTACAACACGTACACCATTATTACACATTTGCTACCAGATATGTAAAAAGAGGAGCTCCCAGAACTCCTCTTTATATTTAATTTGTAAAAAAAATTAACCTCAATTAATTGCAGATGAAGGGGCGGCTTTGTGAGAGCGGGGAGCAATAGTTCACACCTTACCTGTGGAGCGAACTATTGCTAAAATAATATTTTGACATTGTCCCCATTTATGGTTGACCCAATTGAGGGTAGCAATTCCAACAAATATATGTACATGAATCTTCTCTGCACCTAGGGGGTTTCTCGTACCAGGAATTTTTTTTTTTTAAGGTAAACTCAATCATACCACAAGGCAATGACTGAAGGCAAAGACAAGGGAATACTCACACCACCCAAGCAAACACACACACACACCCCACATGCAAACTCACACACACACAACTCACACCACATGCAGCCCATCTAAGCTTCACCCTAGAGCTCCTCAAAACGGAAACCAACCGTTTGAGGCACCAAGGAATATGGGACAACATTCTCGTACCCGGAAAACTTTATGATTGACCCGATTGAGGTTAGCAATTCCAAAAAATATATATACATGGCGTCTTTTGTGCACCTAGGGGGTTTTCTCATACCCGGAAAACTTTTCGCTGTTTCCACAGAATAGCAAAAGATAAAAGACAAACCATTTGATTTGGTACCACAGTACTTGAACAAAAGTATTGAGCAGCAAACAAAAACCAACATATATAAGGAGTCTTCAATACTAGTCATGGCCTCCAAACCAAAATTGTGTGGGCTTTCTAGCCAGTTGAAGAAAGGAGATGTGTGTGTCTTCGAACTTGACAGTACAAGAACAACCACGACTATTGTCGTCTTGACTGTTCGTATCTTTCCCGCATTGACGTGAATAAGGCATGTTCCTGCACCAATTTAATGCGATTTTTAGACTGTCTAGGGGTCTCTAAACAACCCAAAATTCGCATTAAATCGGCGTAGGAACATGCCTGGATTCACGTCAATGCGGGAAAGACGCGAACAGCCAAGACGGCACTAGTCGTGGTTGTTCTTGTACTGTCAAGTTCGAAGATACACACATCTCCTTTCTTCAACTGGTTAGCCATCGCAAACTCATGCCAACCTTCTTTGAAGCATACTCGTGAGTAAGACGTCCACTCCCGCCTATAAAGTTTTACCACCCATAATTTTTGTAGAGGGCACATCAGTGTTATGCTGCTTTTGTTAATCAGACCATTCGATCTCGCAAATTCTATCGGGATGTTCAGCACACATACATCCACATGAGTTGTTCATTATGTTCGGAGCAATAAACAAGGAGCCAAATACCAAGGTTCAGAATTATGGAAGATAATGGGGCAATGCTGGCAGATCTGATCTGATCCCAATCAGTGTAAAAATGGTGGTTCTAGTCTTCTATTTTACCTTTTATCATTTTACTGTTGATTTTGGCACTCATAAGTTGGCTATGTTTTAAAAAAAAAAACTTTAACAAGGGTACCCTGTAAAGCCCTTTAGGGAAGGGTTAGGGCCCAGTCACTCGAGGCCCTTGAAAGGCTAGGGCAGGATTAGGGGTCTTGCCCTTATAAGGGCAGGGTTAGGGCCAACATCTGCCATGCCCTGCCTTTGACAACCATACTAATCGGATATCGGCAGCTATAAAAGGAAGAACAACAATTATTTATACATGTATATATGAAGCTCAGTTGGCTTGATTACACCCCTTTACACAAGGCCTAGTACCTGTTAGGGTTTTTCTTATTAAATAAAAACTCATGTGGTCTGGCGTAATCCTTAGTTTTCAAAACTCGGATTGTATTGCTGTCAATAGAGAATGTTAAGGTTAAGGGGTCCCACTAAAGAGATGTGATCAAACAGGGACTCTTTAAGTGTTATTAAAGCTAACAACATGGTCAGGGTTGGCGACCGTTAGATCTTTGGTGTGATCCCTCTTAACCCTTGGATCTTATGATGGGTAGGGTTCCAAGGGTATATAAAGCAAAGAGAGGGTCCCTCTTTTCTCTTACGTCATTTAGAAATCTCATTGAATCAGACCTAAAGAGAAAAGAGAAGACTCTTCTCATCCTCTCAAGCGGCGAGAAACTAAGCATCACACCGTAAAGGGAATAGGGAAATTCCAGCGAAATGTATGAGATTATCAATTTCAATCCATGTCTGTTTTGATTATGAAATCTAAAAAATTTATCGCATGATCTAGATCTATGATTGGAATAATACATAAGGTTTATATTGCTTATTATTCTGAATCCCAACAATTGGTATCAGAGCACAGGTTGACCTTGTGATTAATTTTTCTCAATAATCAAAATCTGAGTTCTTTATTTTCGGATTTTTATTTATCTAAATGATTGATAATTAAGGTTAGTCACATAAATAGAATGGATTAATTTTCGGGTTTAAAAATTATTTTTTTATGATTAAAGTGTTTTAGATTTATTAAAATGAAATCATAACCTATTATTGGATTATTTTGGATTTTTAATAATCGTATTTTAAAGATCCAAGTCAAACAGATTTAAGGAAATCAATAAAAAAAAAAAAAAAAGTTTTTTTTGGCCGTTTTTGGTTGGACGGCGATTCCGCCGCCGTCTGTCGCCGGAAGGGACCACCGGTGGTGAGGTTTTGCTCACCGGAGGGTGGCCGTCGTTTTGGCACCGGCGGCAACCGTTTTGGTGGCCGGTAAACCCCCCCCCCCCCACTTTGGTGGTTATAGTATGCGGTTAGGGTTTTGAAAATAAAAAAACTTTGTGCGGGTTGGGAAGATAGAGTCACGAGGGTCAACCCGACCCTGTGACCCAAACCTAATAGGCTAGACCCAAATCCAAATATCATAATCCTACCCGTAACCTAAACCATATCGGTCATGACCCGACCCAAATAAAACCCGAACCGGTTCAACTGGATCGGGACAGTTCAACCAGACCGATGGCTGAACCAGACCGAACCAATCGGAACCAGAACCGGACCGATCTCAGACCGGACCGCATAAGAGGGTTAGACCGTGCGCGCGTGACGCGCAATCCGCGCGTGAGATGCAGTAGCCGCGCATGCAACATACTTCCAGGGCGTGAGGCGCACTACTTGCGCATGAGGTGCGCGTGACACTTGCAGGGAATGTCCCCTGCGCGTGACACTTCCGATGACATGTCCTGGGAGAGTGTCCGACTTTTCCTGAAGTTTTTGGGTGTTCTGATTCCGTTTTTAGGGTCCATTTAAACTTCTGAGCACTTTAAAGAGCTGTTTTAGTGCATGAATATCATTTTCTTATGATTTTGACATTAAATAAAGGAAGAACTTGATGCTTTTACCCAAAATTAATATAAGGAATTAAAGTTAGATCATCCTATGGGATTTAGGTTTGATCTGTAAGGCGTTCGTTCGAATGGTAATAACCAAAGTAGGTTAGATTGTCTTGCCCAAAGGTAACCGTCCTATGGAGGTTATGGTTATTCGAATTTAGGGATTTCAGTCTCTTTAAGATCGCGAGTTTGCACTCACCTACATTGAATAGCTAGTCTTGCCCAAAGGTGTCTAGGGACTTCTTATAGACTGAGTGGGGTAGAATGATTTGTGCGTGGCGGTGAGAGAAGGATAACCCTCTTGCCCAAAGGTGTGGAAGTGTCCTAATCAATCCAAAACGTGATAGATCAGTTCTGTGTGTGACTGTTGTTGCCAATTGGGGGGTGAATTGCATGTCAAAATCTCTTGCCCAAAGGTGTGATTAGATGATGCGCCCACCTGTCCCGTAAAGTGGAAGTAAGCAATCTTAAAGTAAACCACTTTAGCTATCCGACTTAACCCTAAGACCGGATTAGAATTATAAAGCTTAAATAAAGTCATGCAAGGACAAGTATAAAGTAAATTATTATAATTTGTGCAATAATTGTTAGACATACTATAACATAGTAAAACATTGACATTTTCAAATATGGATGGGTCTGTAGTTCAGAAACATTTGACTGGGATAGAGCCTTTGAATGGTTCAAACTATAGTTCTTGGAAGATGCAACTAGATATAGTTCTGGGTTGCCTTGATTACGACTTTGTCCTACTAGAGGAAAAATCGGTTACTCCCACTACTGAGTCTTCAGATTCAGATAAATTCTTGCATTTAAAGTAGGAGAAGATCAATAGGATGGCCATGATGATCATTAGGGCTTTTGTTCAAGAAGCCATCAGGGGTGGTATTCCTGCTGCTGATACTGCTAAAGTTCTTCTTGAGACTATCAAGAAGCAATTTATGGGATCTGTTAGGTCTCGTCAGTACAGTTGTTTAACTCAGCTGATTTCATTGAAATATGATGGTGCTGAAAATATTCGGGAGCACATCTTGAAGATATCTAAGTTGATTATCTCTTTTAGAGAGCTGGAATTGACCATTGAGGACGACCTCATGGTGCATTTGGCTGTAGCTTCGCTTCCTCAATTATTTGATGCTTTTAAGGTTAATTATAATGCACAGGATAGGAAGTGGGATTTGCATGAACTGATAGTTGTGTGTGTTAGTGACGAAAAGCCCATGAAGCGTGGGAAAGCTGAGTATGCAAACTTGACTGTGAATTCTGGTAGTAAGAAGAATTTTAAGAATAAAGGGTTCCAGAAGCCTAATTCACAGAATTTCTGGTAAGAACAAAATTCAGGACAGAATCGAGGACAGAGTTCAGGTCATAATTTAGGACAAAATTCAGGACATAATCAAGGACAGAGTTCAGGACATCAATTTCAGGGAATTGATAATACTGAAGAACCAGAGGAGATTGAGTGTTTCTTCTGTAAGGGGAAATGTTACATGAAAAGAGACTGTTTCAAATATAAGGATTGGTGCAGGAAGAATAAAGGAGTTCATTCATCGGCGAAACGCCAAGGCTGAGGAGCTGCTGATTTTTGAAGGACTCTACACCAACAGTATTGGAGGCTGCTGGAACTTGCTGATTAATATTAGACTTTGTTTATGTTTTTTACTATTAGATGTTATTTTCATTGTGTCGTTGTTTATGCGAGATATTATTTATGTTGGATTGATACAGTTTAATTTTATCCTTGAGGGGAGTACACTCTCAATCAGACATATTTTCCAGACAGTTGATAGTAATATATTAGTGGATGATCTTTATTAGCTAAACTTGGACTCATATTTTATGTCATTCTTGTTGTGTATGTTTGTTAATTTTATTAGATTTTCTCTAGGTGATTGTGACTCTTGTGACAATTTGAATGGTAAACTTAAAGTAATAATCTACTTGGATCGGTGGATATATGTTAAGGTCAGTCGGAGGTTTGTAAGTTATAGTTTGGATATCAAGATTACCAGAAATCATATTTCTAGTTGTTGGAGTTATCTCATAGGATTTCAGTTTGGTTTACAAGAGATATATCGAACAAGAAATTTAAAAGTTATTCAGACTCTAATTTTGCTTGTTTTCAAAATAGTTTGAAATCCTCATCAAATTATGTGTTATTACATGTTTGGATTGTGAACCCATTAACTAAAGAACTCTTCATCAGAAATTTTAAAGAACTTATCACTATTATGGAACTTTTAGAATCGTTTGATTCTTTTATTTAGTGAGAGTATTGTTTATTGTTTTATATTCCAGTAAATTATATGATATACATATCACTCTTTTATACTTTCAGATATTGATATGTTATGGTTATGCAAATTAAAAATTGATGCATCATTTTATTATAGTTATATATTTGAACTGCACGTGCAAAAGGTAAAGACATCAAGTGATGGACTTCACATGACGGATGTCATTGATGTCAAGTTTGCCCGAGAGCCTTGCACAAAGCTCTCAAGTTGCTTGGGCTGAACATGATTGGGCACTATGTTTGAGGCATTCATTCTAGATACAAGGTGATGGACTTCACATGGCGGTTGCCATAAAGTATCGGAATGACATGCATATGCTTAAATGCATGTAGCGTGGACAATTTTTGGACGTACACATTTTGATCACATAAGGTTGTATACAGTCCATATCACACCATACTTTGCCACCATAAAGAACCGCTCTCAAACATTTGTATTACTAGCTGTTTGACCATGGAGTGGCTTGCATCATAGTAAATGAACACTAGTAGATGTTAAATGCTTCCATGATCCCCGTTAGTGGTGCTTTTGAATCAAAGTGACAATTAAAGAACACTTAATTCTCGACAGCAATGTTTTTTCAAAATCAAAAGAATAGCCACTCATGTTTTTAAGGTTGTTCAATCCGAATAGTCATTTTATTTTATTTAAGGATTGCTTGGATCAAGTGGGAGATTGTTAGGATTTTTCTTATTCAATAAAAACTCATGTGGTATAGCGCAATTCTTAGTTTTCAAAACTCAAATTGTATTGCTGTCAATAGAGAATGTTAAGGTTAATGGGTCCCACTAAAGAGATGTGATCAAACAGGGACTCTTTAAGTGTTATTAAAGCTAACAACATGGTCAGGGTTGGCGACGGTTAGATTTTTGGTGTGATCCCTCTTAGCCCTTGGATCTTATGATGGATAAGGTTCCAAGGGTATATAAAGCAAAGAGGGGGTCCCTCTTTTCTCTTCCGTCATTTAGAAGCCTCATTGAATCAGACCTAAGGATAAAAGAGAAAACTCTTCTCATCCTCTCAAGCGCCGAGAAACCCAACATCACACCGTAAAGGGAATAGGGAAATTCCAGCAAAAGGTATGAGATTATCAATTTCAATCCCTATCCGTTTTGATTATGAAATCTAGAAAATTTATTGCATGGTCTAGATCTATGATTGGAATAATACATAAAGTTTATATTGCTTATTATTCTGAATCCCAACAGTACCTACTTAGTTTTGTGGGGTTGGCTTTGGGTTGTCTTCTGCCTTGGTTCTGGGTTTGGAGCGTGGGGTGTCTAGGGGGGTCCGTCGATCCCCCTTGGGTCACCTCAGAGCCTTTGGTTTGTGCCTTGGTTGGGATATGTAGGCCTTTTTTTTTTTTTTTTTTTTTTTTTTTTTTTTTGGGCTGTGTGTGGTGCTGCCTATGATGGGTAGCCTCTCCTTTCTCTTGTTTTCTTTTCCTTTTATTTATTTTTAATCAATCTAGTGGGGCTCTGCCTCAACCCGAGTTTACCTGCTCCAAAAAAAAACATAAATTATGGGGCAATATTGCAGGTAGTGCAAGATTGCACTTTAGGCAAGGCCATCCTGGTGGGCCGGTTAACCTTAGCTTAATTAAGGGCTAAGTCCGTAATAAGTCTAGAGACTGCAAATCCAATCAGCTTAGACTGGGTCTAGGTCAGGTTGCTTCAACCCAACTGAGTTCAAACTCCAAACCAATCCAACCAGCCACTTCTTCCTGTAGGTTTGTAGTATAAACTCAAATCCCAGATGTAATCATAAAATGGGAAAGAAGTTGAGACAAAACTCACCAGATAAGGTTTCCTCGGAATCATGTTACATGCCTTTATTGTAGTCTTAAAATGAGGACAGTGAGGTGCACTGGAACTGGAAGTAGTTACTTCATGTACTGGCCTTTCTCCTATAGAAGAAGCAGTTAAATCACACATTAATCCAAAGATAAACTTGTTTCTACTCTAAGTAGAGATTAATAATAAAATACCCCAAGCTGGCCAAGCATATTTAAGGGAGCTCCGGTTATCTCTTGAACCAGAGCTCCGGTTCATATAACTTACTCTTGAAATGCCGAGCATGACTGTCTTGGCCATGTAAGCCGGTCCTTTTGTCGCTGTTCAAGACACCATCAACAGGATAGTCATTCTCGTACCCACTTTTATCAAATAATAAGACATGGAAAACCATGTCTCCTTTGTGTTCAAACACTATGAAATCTCCAACACACAGCTTATGATGCTTCACAAAAGCTGTCCACCCCTCCTTTAAATGCAGTCTTCCCTCGCTGTTCCTACTCACTTTAACATCCCATGAACCCCTACAACTTTTTAGCACTGCTTTCTCCCATTTCTCTCCATTAATCATGCGTCTACAGAATTTCGGAGGTAGCCACTACCAGAAAATCAAAATATATATTAATCTCCTTATCAAGTATATATATATATATATATATATATAGAGAGAGAGAGAGAGAGAGAGAGATCTAGAGAGAGAGAGAGCTTACTAGTTCTGTTGAGAAACCAGGCATCATGACCGTGAAGAAGTGCCGGATATGTGGAAGCTGGAGAGTTGAGGCCATCTGAGAAGAGGAGTACTTGGAAGATGGATGAGAGGAGGAGGAGGAAGAAGAAGTTTGCCTTGCTTTTTCTTTGTTGGATGGAAGCAAAGAGATATTCTATCATCCCCAAGCTTGGTACTAATTACTAAATATTTTATAATTTATCTTTTTCATTTATATCTCTGCAAGTTGAAGATCAGGACAGTGATTCGAATCTCAGAAGTTGCAGTAGAAAAATCATGAACTACAATTGATATTGTGGGATTTGGTCCACTCTGCTCTGAAACCCCACCTTGTTTGGGCCTTACGGAACCTAAGAAACGCATTTAAATTTTTGCTAATTTGATGCAACTGTAAAGAGAGAGCTGGCTATTGGCTAAAATGCTCTAATGTGGACTGTGCATGGTCCTTCACGTCAACTCTTCATTCGGCAGTAAGACCAAGACCTACTCTCCTGCTTTTGGGTCTTTTTGTTTTTTTTTTTTTTTTTTATGAACAAAAAAATGGGGCTGCTTTTGGGTCTCAAACCACCCATTATCAATTTTCTACCTTTTTCTTCTCTAAGAGCACACCAAAATACTATTTGCCAAGCATTTTCCTTTGCTTAAAACACACCCCACATTGTCTACGTGACGGGTAACGAAAAGTTCTTGCACGGGTCCTCCCTTGTTTTCCTCATTTATTTTAGCGTTTTCTCTCTCAAAGTATTTTGTGTTTTCTCCTAATTTTAAGGCTGGGCGGATTTAAGGCAACATAGCCCATTGTAAGTGGTGCGGGTAAGCCCCAAATAGTAAAAGAGATTCAACTAGAAAAAGGAGCTCTGGACGAGCGAGGAGGAACAAAAATAACTAGACTTGTGATCTTCTCATCCAGTTAGTGTTGGCGAGGAGACCATTAGCATTAGGGTTGCACAAAGCCCGTTCAACATAATTGTGCGGCTCAGCCGATTCGACCTAAGATCGGCTCGAATTTTAGGCTTGATCGGGCCGGGCCGAGCCGAGCCTAAAAAATTAAAAATTCAATCAAGTCGAGCTCGGGCCAACCCCTGTTTGTTTTGGCCTGGCTCGATTGAGGCTCAATTCGAGCTCGGCTCGAATATTATTAAAAAAATAAAATAAAAATATTATTTATATAAATCATTATTATATATATAAATAATATAAAATATTATTATTATTATTATTATTATTATTATTATTTTAAAGTATTCAAGCCAAGCCAAGCCCGGCTCGAGCTTGAATCAATTCGGGCCTAGCCAAGCTTTGGAATTCAAGCCGAGCTTTCAAGCTTGATTTCGGGCCGAGCCGGGCTTCGGGCCTAGAACAAACCCTTTTA
This sequence comes from Tetracentron sinense, assembly GCA_015143295.1. Classification (NCBI taxonomy): domain Eukaryota; kingdom Viridiplantae; phylum Streptophyta; class Magnoliopsida; order Trochodendrales; family Trochodendraceae; genus Tetracentron; species Tetracentron sinense. Next base: position 23,333,583 of record CM026574.1, read on the forward strand.
GGCCAAGCCGAGCAGGGCAAAGTTCGGCCCGAATACAGCCCAAATTAGCATTCAATGGAAAGACGCAACACACTCCCTTCACACTAATCAAGGCATTGATTTGTGTGTATAAAATTAAGCTGACATGACATAGCTATTGTACTTTGCTACTCTCAATACTACCTCTCTTGCATATGGTCTTAGAGAAATATGCAAAAGTGGGGTGTGGCGGAGTCTCCTCACCAGCATCGACCAGAGATGGTCTTAAGTCAACAAAATATGTCTTGAAATAGGGGTAGTTTGGAAATTACAATAAAAGGGAGGGTGTTACTACCAACTAAAATTTCTTCCTATAATTTCTAAACTACCGTTTTGGGTTGCTCTAATTGCCTTTTAAACCAGATCTCTTGTTCATAGTTAATCTCATAATAAAATTCTTGTTGGGCTTAGAGGCATATGATTAGATGCCACTGTTTTTTGTAACTGACTAGGTGCTACCACAATGCCCATTTATTGATTTTAATGAAACCTAGTAAGTAACCTATGTGATGCACGGAAGATGATAAAAGAAAAAAAAAAGAGTAAGTAATAATATAAAAGAACTTAAATAAAATAGTTCTTAATAATAATAAAAATATATAAATATATTTTTAAAATTTTGAAATTCTGTCAAAAAGGATGTGATTTATATGCATATATTCTTATATTCTTGTTTTTGAAGACTCTTGTATTTAAAAAAAAAATAGTCAATAACCCTTAATTGTAATGCCAACAACAACAACAACAATAATAATAATAATAATAATAAAAATAAAAATAATAAAAAATTTAATAACTGAACTAAAAAAACTTATAATGGTCATGGATATTGAAAATCACAAATAAATAAAAATATAATTACATAATTAATGGAAAAACAAAAACACATCAAATGCCTTAAGAACGGCATTACTGCAAATGTAGCATCCTCCCAAACCCTGAAAAAACATATTGCCCCAGAGCTTTAATCATACATTTATCACCCTAATCCCCAAAGCCCTTCATCCTCAAAATATAAATCAGCTCCGTCCCATTAGCTTGTGCAATACTATCTATAAAATTATGGCAAAAATTCTGGCAAACCATTTGAAAGCCATCCTTCCACAGATCATATCCCAAGAGCAAGCGGCCTTTGTCCCAAACCGGCAAATTACGGACAATGTGTTACTCGCCCATGAGATTTTCCATTTCATCAAGAAGCCAAACAAGAGTAGGAACTATCTTGCGGTGGTCAAGCTCGACTTGAGCAAGGCATATGATCGAATTGAGTGGAGCTTCCTTGAGTATGTTATGGAGAAAATGGGGTTTTGTCGCCGGTGGAGGCAGTTGATCATGCAATGCTTCTCAACGGTCTCCTACTCTGTGCTGATAAATGGAGAACCACACGGCTTCATCCAACCTTCTAAAGGGCTCCGCCAAGGTGATCCGCTCTCCCCCTATCTTTTTATTTTATGTATTGAAGCACTATCTCATCTGTTACAGCAAGCTACTATAACCAAGCAACTCACGGGATTACGTATAGCCCGAGCTTCTCCAGTGTTATTCCATCTATTTTTTGCTGACGACAGTCTTATGTTTATCAAGGCGGACCTTGAATAAGCAAATGTGCTTATGGGAATCCTATCCAAATTTTGTTTAGCTTCGGATCAAGAATTGAATCTCCAAAAATCTAGCATCTCTTTCAGCTCAAACACCCCATGGAAATTTCGTAAAATAGTTGCCAAAGCCATGCACATGAAATTACTCAAAGCTCCGGATCACTATTTGGGGCTTCCTCCTCAACCGGGGAGATCAAAATCTCACACGTTCCATTACCTAAAGCTTCGGATCCTCCAAAAGTTATAAGGATGGAAGGGTACCCTTCTAACTCAAGCGGGCCGGGGAATTCTTATCAAAGCTGTAGCCCAAGCTCTTCCAGCTTATGTTATGAGTTGTTTCATTCTTCCAAAATTTTGGCACAAAGCCATCAATGCCGCCTTAGCAAAATTCTTGTGGGGCCAGCGTTCTGAAGAGAATAAGATTCATTGGCACAAATGGGAATCCCTATGCAAGCCGAAGTGTGTGGGTGGTATGGGTTTTAGGGATTTTCCCCTTTTTAACCAAGCTTTGTTGGCAAAACAAGCGTAGAGGATCGTCCTCAATCCAGATACATTGTGGGCCAGGGTCCTTAAAGGGAAATACTACCCAAGGAAATCTCTTATGCAAGCTCATATAGGTTCCAGGCCATCCTGGGGATGGAAAAGTATAATCAAAAGCAGAGAGCTCCTCTCCAATGGGCTTCGGTGGAACCTGGGTTCCGGATCATCTATTAAAATATGGCAGGATGCTTGGATCCCCACCCTCCCAAAGTTCAGGTTACTATCCACCAAACCACCCAGTTGCTCCATTCAGAAGGTCTCTCAACTCATCCATCACCAATCAGGAAGGTGGAATTTGAATCTCCTCCATCAATTCTTTTTTCCTACTGAGGTTCGGGCTATTACTCAACTTGATCCAAGCAAGACAAACCAGGCAAATTCCAGGATCTGGCATTTCACAAGCAATGGACACTTCCAAGTGAATTCGGCTTATCACCTTGCCTCTTCCTTAAAAGATGTTCAAGCATCAAATGAAGGAGCTTCCTCTTCAAATTCAGAGGAATGTTTCTGGAAAAAATTGTGGGAACTTCCTATCCCCCCTAAAATCCAAATCTTTATTTGGAGATTCCTAAAAGGCTCACTGCCGGTTGCCGAGAATCTTAAGGCCCGTAGGATTCCGATTGATGATACTTGCTGCCTGTGTAGTGCGGGCCCGAAATCTACCACCCACTTGTTCTTTCAATGCACATGCGCAAGATGCATTTGGTTTGGGCTCTTGCTATCTGGACGTCTTCCTCAACACGGGGTGAGCTCTCAGGTCACATGGTGGAAAGAGTGGACGACTCAAAAGGATTTCTCCTCTGAGGGGTATGGGATATCTATCCTTATTGTATCTATGTTGTGGGTCATTTGAAAAGCCCGAAACGCGAAGATTTTTGAGGCCCTCTCCCCTTGCCCTCAAACAATAATGGAAAAGGTGCTAATTTTTGCTAGAGAGATATCATCTGTTAACAGACCTTCTCAGGTGGTTGTTGATCCTAGACCGCCCCCTCGCCCCCCGGACTGGCAGCCTCCATGGAAAAATTGGTTAAAAATTAATGTGGACGGGGCTTGGCAGCCCAATTCATCCCTGGCGGGAGCAGGGATCATAATCAGAGACCATAAGGGTCTCACGATCTTCGGACACTAGTTTCCCATAAACGCTTCTAGCGCCCGTATCGCGAAAGCAAAAGCTCTGTTCGTTGGATTAACTATTACGGAAATCCAGGGTTGGAGCAGGTTTGTGTTAGAGGGGGATGCCTCACAGCTTATGGATGCTATCAACAAAAAAGCAAAGGAAACCCACTGGGACTTGGCCACGATCTTGAAGGATGTTATAGCTCTTTGGCATCGCTTTCCAGATGCTATGGCCCGATCAATCCCAAGAACAGCAAATGGTGAAGCTCATCAGCTTGCCAAGAGAGCTTTATACTGGCGGAAAAATGGTATTATCAGTCCGTGCGTTTGGTTGGGTGTCTCTTACCCCTTTGATCCAGGGACGGAGTGATCTTCTCCAACTTTCTATCTTTGTATTCCGTTTTGTTTCTTCCTTAATAGAATTTACCTGTTACCAAAAAAAAAAAAAAGTAAATGCTCCATTACCCTCGCAACACTCCTGAGGTTAGATACTACTTTGAACTTTTCTTCTTCTATTTAGATTTTAATGTTTCTTTAGAAGAACAAAATCCTCTATAGAGAGAGAGAAATTAAATGGTTGAACGTTACATTCCTATACCCCTCCCCTTACATGCATAAACTGCTGTAAAAATTAATTTTAAAAAACCTTCCCATTTAAAATAAGAAGAAAGATTAATAACATAAAAGAGTGATTTGTATAGTAGCCGTCATTTACATTGCCTCCTCTATAATACGTGGGAAAGTAAGGGTTAAGCACCACTCTCTTCCTCCTTAATTATCAAAACCATAAATAAAGGGTTTTAAGAGAATAAAGAGAAGGAAAATAATCACCTCTTCAGTAGGTGACGCAAAGTGGACCATCTCGGCTCCAAATTTCTTGCCACATGTCCCTTTTCTAACCTCATTTAACTGTGGTTAAGATTCATACACCCTTAGGGTTCACTCATCTATCCTTGATTTTTAGAAAAATAAAATTAAAAAAAAATTAACTAGAAGGTTAAAAAACACTAACCGGAGTTAGTGGTAGTTCAAGGGTCGGCTATGTGAGAGCAAGGAGCAATAGTTCACTCCTCGCCAGTGGAGCAAACTATTGCTCTAAAGAGAAAGGGATTAATAGAGAAGGTAATGTTTAAGCATTACTCTCCTCCTTAATTAAGATTGAAAAGACATTTGTGAAAAGTAAGGACAAATGACCAAGATTTTGTCTAAAGTAGTAAGCTTACTTCTTTTAATTTCTATAAGCCCCCAAAAGTAGTACACGATCACACAGTATATGGTGGTGGTGTTTGGTTAGACTTTCCAGAGAAGAAAAATACTTTCTTAGGAGTTACTTTGTAGAAAGTAACTCCTTAAGAAGTCTGAAAGAGTTATTTGAGGGATAAATTAACGTTTGGTTTACAAATCTGAAAAATGATTTTTAAAAATCCAAAAGTCAAGTTTACGTTTGGTTTGTACTTATGAGAAGTAACTTTTTTTTATTATTATTTTACGTATGATATAAAATTGGCTTACACTAACCAATTGACTTACTAACTATTCTATTTGACAATGTTCAACAAAGAAATATGAGAAATGGGAAATGGAAAACGGACTGCAGGGTCAGCTTAGAAGCTGTCCACATCCCCTTTTTACCACTCATCAATTATGGTTAAAATTCACTCACCTCCTAGGGTTAAATAATCTAAGGCTTTAGATTTTTTTTAATAAAATTGTTAACTTTAATTTAGTTAAAAGAAGTAAATTAAAGTAGTCTAAAGAATGACCAAGATTTGAGAAAGACCATTTTATCTATGGCAGCTTACTTCAACATGTGGCATTTCCCCGTGGGTGTGGGTGTAGTCCAGTGGTCGTGGGATGAACCGTAGACCCGGAGGTCCTACGATCGACTCTAGATGCACTTGCGTTACTCATCTGCCTACGGTGGGGGTCCCCTGGGCGACTCGTGGGGATTAGTCAGAGTCCTAGCTGCGGACACCCACGGTTACCAAAAAAAAAACATCATGTGACATTTAGATAAGTATATAACTTTCAGTTTTACCTCTTTTTTAAAAAAAAATGGCATGTGGCATTTAGATAACTTTTTCTTATAGTGGCTCTCACAGTGGCCTATAATATTCAGGTAGTCTTTTCCTTAGGCCATCCCTTTCAAAACTGGAACGTTTCAGCTTTAATACCAAATGTAAGAACCTAATCAATACTCCATAATGCCTTGGTGGTTAAGGAGCAGAAAGTTAAATTCATAAATCATTTAGGATCATAGCATACCAGTTGTAAGTGCAAGATTTTTTGTGAGGAATAAACATTTTTTTTAAATCTAGAATATTCTCAAGGACCTGGGTATGTTTTTTAATTTTATTTAAACAGACTAGAAGGATACAAGAAAAGGACCAAAAATGCTCCTACAACCAAAATAGAGAAAATTATGTTCTAATATTTGGAAGATCAACTTAATCAAGAAGCAAAAAACATTTTGCCTCACGAGGAAGGCTTCCAATATCAAAAAACATAGTTGGAGATCTTCCCTTGCTGACTTCATTTGCTAAGAAGTCAACCACCTGACTACTTTCTATATAAACATAACCAGAGAGGTGAAAAATTTTCATTCTCATAATTCGATTACACAAATACCATACAAACTGAGCAAAATTTTCTCATAATGGTATTTGTAATGGGTAAATTTCGTAAAACCCCAAGGATGGTAGTAACGAGCTTGTCCTCGGTGTGGTGTTATCGTTTGAGCTCATTTCCGTTGTCTCTTCGACAACGGGCCCGTTGTCATATGGACAACGAGAACGTTGTCCACCGAACAACGACCCCGTTATCTCATAGACAACGATCACGTCTTCATTCTAACAACGTACTCGTTGTCTTATTGTCAACGACCCCGTACCCCAACACGTAATGAGATCCGGTGCTATTGCCCAGTTGCCTGGGACTGATCCTACCTCTACGATGGTAGGTGGGAAACACTGTCTTGGCATTAAATATAGCATTAAATGCCATTTAATGCTAGTCACCTCGGACGAGTTCCTACTCTATGCCTGCTCTCTTTTATATGCAGATACGCGTGCAGTACGAATGACCGGGAGATCTATCTAAAATGATTATTGAAGTACACATCAGAGATTTGAGGTGTGCATGGTCATCCATGGGTGCCTATGGCCATGGCAGGAGGGGCCTATAAGAACCTGTGAAAAACAGTGTGAAGGGACGGATTTTTTAAGAGCTAAGACCCTCAAACTCTCTGCATTTTTTTACTGTTCATCATCTTCTCCACATACTGACTTTGGCATCGGAGTACAGGTCGGAGTGCACACCCTCCTCGTCGCCTTGATCAACTGGCGGGGTCTTACTATTGTCTTTCAGCCTCACAACCGCAACTTGAGTTAACTTCTAATACGTGTAATCATCAGTAAAAATTCCCTCACAAAATTGGCGCCGTCTGTGGAAATTTTAGCCGAACCCACCCTTTGCTCACACCACCTCTCCCGGTCAGCATGGCAGACCAAACTCCTCAGTCTATCGTCGAAAATCAGCCCCCTCAAACCATTTCTTGCACCCCTTCCGCCATGCAAACGTTTGCATCAGGCCAATCTTCTGGACAACCAGAAAGGCTCATGACCATACCTGATCCCATCCTGTTACTATTACAACAACAACAGGCCACTCGGGCCCAGATAGTCAGCCAGCAGCAATCACTGCAGGAGCGGCTTGATGCTTTAGAGCATAGTAACTTGGAGATCGATGACGAATCTCCTAAAGGGGGCTCTGCGGCTCGTAAACTCAATTTCCCTTCTTCCCCTCCCCCCAAAGTAACAATCCCGATCTTTCACCGCCTTGAAGGCGTATCTAGGCTCCGCTCCGATCCTCTCCGTACCTGAACCTGGTGAAGTGTTGTACCTCTACCTCTCCGTTTCGGAACGAGCCATTGTCTCCGTGCTGCTCAGAAGTCACAACGGCGTAGAGAAGCCTATTTATTTCGTCAGCAAAACATTCCACAAGGCAGAATCCAACTATAGCAAAATGGAAAAGGTATGCCTTGCTCTTGTCTTTTCTGCTGAAAAGTTACGTCCTTATTTTCAGGCACATACCATCGTCGTCATCACTACGTACCCTTTGAAAATTGTGTTGGGGCGACCTGAAACTGCGGGACGTATGTCAAAGTGGGCAGTGGCACTCAGCGAGTTCGATATCCAATATCAGGCCCGAACCGCAGAGAAAGGACAGGCCGTTGCAAGCTTCCTGGCCGATTTCCCCGTGGAGGAGGCCGAAACTTCAGTAGAGCCCGACCGTCATGAGCTCCCAGACGATGCGGAGGAGGATACCGTTGTGGAAGACGAGGCGGGAGATGGAACCAAACTGACGATGTGGTGCGGCTGGGTCTTGTACGTAGATGGGTCGTCTAATGTCAGCGGTTCGGGACTTGGTGCTGTTCTTGTCAGCCCAGATCATGTTAAAGTACAAAAGCTGACCCGTCTTGGTTATGCTGCCTCCAATAATGAAATATGAAGCGTTAATACTTGGGTTGCAAAGTGCACGAGAGTTGGGAATTTCTAAACTCAGAGTGTTTAGTGATTCACAGCTCGTGGTGAACCAAGTCAACGGTATCTATGAATGTCGAGATGAACGGATGAGACGTTACGCTGCACTTTTACAAGAACAACGAAAGGCCTTTGATGTCATCAAGATTAAACATGTCCGAATGGACGATAACAGGCATGCTGATGCATTGGCATACCTCGCCTCTATGATGCAAACTGATGAATCCAAAACAATCCTCATGGAGTATAAGGAATACCCCTCCATTGAACTGCAAACACAACGCACGGTGTTATTCGTAAATCAAGTGCCAAGCTGGATGACGGGCATAATAACTTATTTGAAGAATGGAATTCTCTCATTCGACACAAAGGAAGCAAGACGAATACAATATAAAGCTCCCCGTTATACCCTTGTGGATGGGGAACTGTACCGTAAATCCTTTGGAGGACCCCTTTTGAGATGCGTGCATCCTGAAGACGTAGAGAAGATCTTAGCCGAGCTCCACGAAGGGATTTACGGTATCCATTCGGGAGGACGGACTATCGCTCATCGTGCTCTGGGGCAAGGATATTTTTGGCCATACATGCAAGCTGACGCACAAAAGTACGTACAAAAATGCAGTCAGTGTCAGCGTCATGCGAAATTAATTCATGCCCCCGCTCAGGAACTCAACATCGTGTCTCAACCTTGGCCTTTCGCTCGCTGGGGACTTGATATCGTAGGACCCTTTCCTAAGGCTCCCGGTAATCTAACTTTTCTGCTGGTAGCCACGGATTACTTCTCCCAGTGGATCGAGGCTGTTCCACTTACGCGTATTAGAGAACAAGAAGTGAAGAAGTTCTTGTGGGAACATATTGTCTGTAGATTCGGCATTCCGCAGTCCATCATTTCTGATAACGGGAAGCAGTTCACAGGAAAACTCATTGCCGACTTTTGCCGAGAGTTGAAAATTAAGCACATCTTCTCTTCTCCTTATTATCCTCAGGGGAATGGCCTTGCCGAAGCAGCTAACAAGAACATTTTGAATGCCCTCAAGAGAAGACTGGAAGATTCCAAGGGAAAGTGGACCAGCGAGTTATATAATGCGTTGTGGGGATACAGGACAACACCGCGGAGCCCTACGAACGAAACTCCGTTCTCTTTGGCATACGGGACGGAGGCTGTTATTCCCACCGAAGTCTGCCTGCCAACAACACGTTCCCGAAAGAAGCATGGAGAGGAAGACAAAAAAGTCGAATTAATGGCTATTCATTTGGACTTGCTGGAAGAAAAGCGGGAAGATGCTAGTATCCAGATGAAACGGTATCAACAACAGTTACGAAAGGCATACAACAAGAAAGTACGGAAAAAGATTCTTCAAGTCGGAGATCTCGTTCTTCGAAAAGTCTTCCAACATACACGAGAAGTCAATAGCGGAAAGCTGGGTCCCAACTGGGAAGGGCCATACATCGTGGACCGTGTCGGGAGCCCCGGTGTGTACTACCTTAAAGACCTACAAGGTAATGTAATTCAGAAGTCATGGAACGTCATGAATTTAAAGCAATTTTTCCAATAAAGTTGTGCGTTATGAGCATTTGCTGTGAGCATGTGATCAATCGTTTTTATTTACATATCCAGTACTTGGTAAAATATTATAGATGTGTTACCACAGCGGGTGCATTTGACACAAACATGGTACTCACCACGGGACACAGGTGGCTCATACAAAGGAATTACCATCTGAGCATACTGGTGGCTTATACTAATGGAATGTCCTCTGAGCATGGTGTCCCACCACGAGTTACCACAAGTTCGTCTTTATGAAATGGACCATTTGTCGAAGTACGTCCGTAGTGTTAATCCGTGTCTTTGAACGTAGAGTATGTCTGCATTCCAAGAAATAACCCTTGACAACCCCTTATTAGAGTAATATAGTGAATTATATTCGTTATGAGAGGGGTATCCAATCACGAGTTAATTATATGCTATTTGTCTTATTTGAACGAGATGCCTATTCCGGATCGATCGGTTGCTACACGGTGACCACAAATGGAGATATATATAAAATTTACTAACAGGAGTCGAACATCCGAATTGCCATGAGTACATCCAAAATAAAATATGAAAAGAAGGGGATAGGAAGGAGGAAAGATCAATCTTTGCCAACTTCAACAACTACGACAGCGTCATCGGGAACGATCGGAACGTTGTCAGCAGCAACAGCGGTATCGGCGGAAGCAGTTTCAGCTGGAGCCTCGGGGAGAACGGGAGATGGTCCAATAGGTAACGGGGGTTGCCCCCCTCCTTGTACCTCGAGCTCTTCACCGAGCGGGAACTCCATGCCCACAGCCTCAGAACGAGTGGCCTCGTCCTTCGATTGCTGGGGAGACTCTACCAGTCGTCCCGATTCTCGGAGCTCGTTCATCAGCTCCCTCTCCGTCTCGACCCGATCTTCGGCTATCAACCGTTCCATCTCTGTCTGGAAGTGGGCTCGAAGAGACTCCGTTAAAGCCTCCTTGGCGGCTTCAACCTCCTTGTCCCTCATGGCCGCGGCCTCCTCAAGCTGTTTTGGCCAACGCTGCCTTCTCGGCCTCAGTCGCCTCTAGCCGTTGACGGAGAATGTTCACGATCTCGTCCATCTCGCTGATCCGAAGGACGGATCTCTCGGCCTGTTCCACCGCCGCCTTCTCTCCCTCCACCGCCTTACGGGCTTCGTCCCGAGCTTTGTCCCGTTGTTTCACGGCCGTGACAATCGTGCCTTTAGCAGCCCGCAGGTCAGCTCTAACGGACATCAACTCGTGGTTCAGCCGTTTCACGTCATCGGCCCCCCTCTTCTCCAGGTCGATGATTTTGTCCCTCAGCGCATTGGCATTACGCCTGTTTTCAGTGGTGATTTCGTACATCCCGGCGAGCATGTTGCCCAGCTAAAAAAAAAAAAAACATACCGTGGCAACAGCTCGACTCGCGGCACTGAACATCCTCATCCAGTGCATGTCTCTCGTTGCGGCTGTATCCGCTGAGAGTCTCATCGCCAACATCATCGATGTGGCAACGGAGTAGTGCTCCATCGCCGAATGTACGACAGTAGGACGAGCATATCCTCGGGGGAAGACGGGATTCCATAGCTCGGCGGGGCCCCCATGGTAATCCTCTCTCGAGGATGGGCAGGAAATGGAGGAACAGAAGACGGGGAAGCGGAAGACGAAGCCACGTTTGCGGCTAGTGAGGAAGTAGAGGCCGGGACAACCACAGGGGCAGTAAAGTTGGGAGGATCAACAGCAGCCGTATCTGCCACAGTAGACGGAGCAGCTACGATAGCCACGGGAGGGCCGGTGCTAACAATTGGAGGCTCCTCCGCGGGGATACCACTCCCCTCGCCGAATGTTGCAGCTTGAGTAGGAAACACCTCGGCGGACTCCCGTTCTTGAACCCTCTGGTCGTGCTCCACCTCTCGCCGAGCTTTTTTTGCCTTCAGGGCTTTGAGAGCTTCTTCCCTCTCTCTTTTCTCCGTCTTCTTATCCGCCGCGGAGAGACGGGAGGGACGAGAAGGGCGGGGAGGACGAGTCAGCATCGGAGCCTGTGAGGATCGCTGTGATAAGGGAAGTTGGTCAGCCATGTCTTCCTCTATCTCCTCGTCAAGGAAAGCTATCGGCCCGAGCGGTCTCTGAGGCGGTGGATGAGCTGGTCGGGATGGCTTTCTAGGTAAGGTCCCTGCCTCTACAGCGGACCCTGTCTCTTGAGCAGAGGACGGCGTCCAGGTGACGTAATCGTCCCTTTTATCGATGCGAACTTTCCGAAGCGCGTACTCTTCTTCCGCGGAAAGTTCAGAGAAACGTGGCTTAGAAATCTCTGCAGAAAGAGCGAAACGTTATAAGCCATGTAACAGGAATACGTTTTCAGAACAGACAACGGAGAACAATTCAAAAGTAACAGACCTGAAGTAAATTCGTGGTGAACAGGACGGGCAGTCTCTGCCCTCCAAGCTCCGGAGACCACGAAAGGCATCTCCTTCCAGTCCCGTTCCACATCAGGGAGGTGTGTGATGATATCGGGGATCCTCGGTTTTTGACTCCAGGTGAAGTACGTTTTCTTTCCCTCCTCATCAGCCCCCCGACATTTCACGACATGGCGGAAGTGGAAGACGTGCCTGGCCTCTACGTTGTACCCGTCTCTGTTGAACTTGTCCATCAGAGACATGTATTTGTAGAACTTCGGGTGCATTTGCCCCGGGGCAATTTGAAGGACGGACAGGACGGAGTTCGCAATGGGAGATAAGGGAAATCGAAGTCCAGCCTCGAATTGGGCGAGGTAGACGATAGTGCAGGAAGAACGGTGGTCTGGAAGAACGTCTTCTTCCTTAAAATGAATGTGAACATGAGGGGGAATTTGGTAAAGGGCTCTGTACTAGTCAAGAGCGTATTTGACAACTATTTTGGTTTTGGGTTTGGAAACGCTGGTAATAACACCGTGAGGGGCACTGCCTGAACAACTGGCTTCATCGGCACTATCTATTCTAACAACTTCGGCAGACATGGTGGCAAACAAGTATAGCAAAAAAAATATAGGAAAACGACCACAGAACAAAAGAAGAGGTGAATGGAAGATGTTAAACTGAACACAAAAGAAAAGAGGAGAATCTTACTAAAAACTGTATATCTAGGAAGCAAGGAGCACAGCAAGAGAAGAGAGAAGAGCAGAGCAGCAGACCGTCGGTGAGAAGAATTTCCGGCAGAGTAGCAGAACGCAAGAATTCAAGCGAAGAAGATGAAGTATCAGGCCTTCAGTATTTATAGACCAATCCATAACTCGAAGGACGATAATGACCTCGATCTATACCGTACGCGTATCCACGCATGCAGACAACGTGAAGGGCAGGATGGTCTTCTGACCGAGTTAAGTAACCGTCGGGTAAAACGAAACGTCCGAAAGATAATGATGACAGCCTGCCAAACATTTATGAGGTATGACGTTTCGGCACGCGCAATACAGCTGGCACGACGCTACGTCTTCGCGTGCAGAATACGTGACCTATCGCCATTCTGAGGTTAGCAGTATCTTCTCCTCCGTCGTTTCGCTATATTTATGACACTCTGAACCACGTTCAAAGTATCATAAAGGGGCAATTTGTAATGGGTAAATTTCGTAAAACCCCAAGGATGGTAGTAACGAGCTTGTCCTCGGTGTGGTGTTATCGTTTGAGCTCATTTCCGTTGTCTCTTCGACAACGGGCCCGTTGTCATATGGACAACGAGAACGTTGTCCACCGAACAACGACCCCGTTATCTCATAGACAACGATCACGTCTTCATTCTGACAACGTACTCGTTGTCTTATTGTCAACGACCCCGTACCCCAACACGTAATGAGATCCGGTGCTATTGCCCAGTCGTCTGGGACTGATCCTACCTCTACGATGGTAGGTGGGAAACACTGTCTTGGCATTAAATATAGCATTAAATGTCATTTAATGCTAGTCACCTCGGACGAGTTCCTACTCTATGCCTGCTCTCTTTTATATGCAGATACGCGTGCAGTACGAATGACCGGGAGATCTATCTAAAATGATTATTGAAGTACACATCAGAGATTTAAGGTGTGCATGGTCATCCATGGGTGCCTATGGCCATGGCGGGAGGGGCCTATAAGAACCTGTGAAAAACAGTGTGAATGGACGGATTTTTTAAGAGCTAAGACCCTCAAACTCTCTACATTTTTTTACTGTTCATCATCTTCTCCACATACTGACTTTGGCATCGGAGTACAGGTCGGAGTGCACACCCTTCTCGTCGCCTTGATCAACTGGCGGGGTCTTACTATTGTCTTTCAGCCTCACAACCGCAACTTGAGTTAACTTCTAATACGTGTAATCATCGGTAAAAATTCCCTCACAGTATTAACAAGAATAAGGGAGTCACTTTCAGGGAGTCACTTTCAACAACTGTATGACCCAAGTTCAACTCCTCACATATCAATAAATCATCACAAATAGCTCAAAATTCTGCTTCAATATTAGAACAATTCTCAAAAATCATATTACCGGAGTATTCACAAATATGGTTTTGTTAACTAGAGTTAAAGAGACTTAGGTGACGTTTGGTAACACTAGTCTAAAAAGAAGTGTTTATTTGAAAATTATGTTTAGTTGGACTTTAGAATCTACTTTTTAAAGTGGAACTTTTTACCCCTAAAATCTTTAAAATGTGGACATGCAATTAACCTTCAACTTAACAATCTAAAGTCTAACTAAACATAATTTTCAAATAAGCACTTATTTTTAAACTAGTGTTACCAAACACCACCTTAAAGAGGCTTTTGTGTTGTAACCGGACTCCTTGGAGTAGAGGATTAAAAGTTTTGAAATTTGACAAAGATGAGAATGTGTGATATGATATCTCATTAAGAACGAAAACGGGCAATTAGTCCCAATCTCCTCAACTATTAATAGTTCATAAAAACAAGACTTGGAATTCTCTATTGTTATAGCTGGACTTTTACGTCTCATGGGTCAACACGTGTTCCTTTTAATATTCCTTACCTATTATTAAGATTCACTAATCCTAAGGGTTCAACCATCTAACCTTAAATGTTTTTCAAAAAGGATTTAAAAAATCAACTCTAAAAGTTAAAGTTGTTAACTAAAATTAAAAGAGCACTTAAAAATATTATAACCATAGAGGATTCCAAATCTAAAAAGGAAATTTCAATTCTAAAAGATATATACAATGCATCTTTCTCTGCACCTAGGATGATTTCTCATACCCGGAAAACTTGTTGCTGTTTCTACAGAATAGCAAAAGATAAAACACAGACCATTTAATTTGGTACACTGTACTTCAAAAAAAAAAACAAGTATATGAGCAGCGGTCCAAAATCAACAACTTAAGGAGTATCCAATACTAATCATGGCCTCTGATCCAAAACTGTGCGGTCTTTCTAGGTTTAAAAAAAAAAAGCAATTAAGCAACAATCAAACGGTTTGGCCTATACCAGCTCATCAACATGACTAGCTAGCTAAGCTAGCTAAGAGGACCCTAGACAACCCAAAAATCTCAGGAACATACCACCTCTGTAACGACCCCAAAATCCCACAAGGCTAAATAGGACTTTGGAATCGCCACATTTCTTAAACCTGCTTAAAATCCATGCATACAAGGCTACTACACGAGTCTCCAAAATGAGAGTAATAAAATTTCGATATATAAACCCAATCCAACCTGCACAAGTCTAAGGTCTATATATACAACTCACAAAGAACCAACAAGTCTGATACACAACTAATAAGAAGTCTACTGAGCAACATCCTCTAAAAGTCAAATACAAAACTCTCTCAAAGAAAAGAAATGTAAACTAAGAGGTGTAGCCGCCCAAATCTCCGGCTCCCTCCTCAGAAGGCTCACCTTCACCTCCTTCCTCGAGGTAAGTCTCCTCAACCCACGGCTCCGCCGTGTACTCCTGCTCTATACCTGCCAAGACAAAAGTCCGGCTGAATACAATTCACATCAATGCGGGAAAGATGCGAACATCCAAGACGACAGTAGTCGTTGTTGTTCTTGTACTGTCAAGTTCGAAGATACACACATCTCCTTTCTTCAACTGGTTAGCCATCGCAAACTCATGCCAACCTTGTTTGAAGCATACTTGTGAGTAAGACTTCCACTCCCGCTTATAAAGTTTTACCGTCCATAATTTTTGCAAAGGGCACATCAGTGTTACACTGCTTTTGTTTGTCAGATCATTCGATCTCGCAAATTTTGTCGGGATGTTCTGCACACATACATCCCCTTGAGTTTTATTTTACCTTTTATCATTTTGCCAACACTCATAGGTAGCTTAGGCTTGTCAAAAACAACCTTTAATAAAGATACCCTCCCTACCCCTGCCCTTGGTGTAGGGTAGGGTTAGGCCTAGTCAATCGAGGCTTTGAAGGGCTAGAACTGGGTTAGGAGTCCTGCCCTTGTAAGGGCAGGGTTAGAGCTAACCCGTGCCTTTGACAACCATACAAATCGAATATCGGCAACTATAAAAGGAAGAACAACAATTATACTGAGGCAGTATTCTACATGTATTTATGAAGACTCGAAATTCTCTCTAACCTACATGTATATATGGAGATTCGAAATTCTCTCAAGTTGTAACCGAACTGCTTGGACTCCGGTTATGCCCTTGAGTTCACCACGTGTTCCTATTGACACCCTTTAGTCCGGTTATGCCCTTGAGATTGCCATGTGTCCATATTGACACTCTTTAACTGTGATTAAAATTCAACCATCCTTGGGGTTCACCTCCCTATCCTGGGTTATTAGAAAAAAAAAATATTGAAAATTTTCTAATCTTAGGAGTTAGTGAATTTTAATGATTAAAAATAAATTTGATGATTTTTCCGAAAACCAAGGATAGTTGGGTGAACCCTAAGGGTGGGTGAATCTTAATCACAGTTAACCGGGTGTCAATAGGGACACGTGGCGACCTCAAGGGACACTTGGAGTCCCGTTACAACTAGATATAATTTGACCTCATATATGAAGAGGTATGAGTATGACCCAAAACTGTTACACTATAAAGGCTGTATAATAAAATATTTTTTTATATAAGAGATGGCCTTTGTCAATGGGAAATGTAGCTCAAAAATTTAATATCCTTAGATTTAATCGGTAACGGCGCAAAGGTTAGACACGGTGTGATATCACAGATTCACACACCATGCCCGTGAAATGGTTACCATGGGTGAGGCACATGTAAGATGTGAAACTTGGGCTGTACACTGACTCGTGTGGGTTAACCTTAGCTTAATTAAGGGTTAAGTCTGTGATAACTTTAAAGCCTGCAAATCCAATCTTAGGCTGGGTCCAAACCAGGTTGCTTCAAACCAACCAACCACTTCTTCCTTTTAGTAAGTGAATGAAATACCACATTTAATCACAAAGTGGGGGGAAAAAAAGGATGCAAAACTCACCAGATAAGGTGTCGTTGGAGGTATGTTACATGCCTTTATTGTAGTCTTAAAATGGGGACAGTGAGGTGCACTGGAACCAGAAGTAGCTACTTCAACTGGGCTTTGTCCTACAGAAGAAGCAGTTAAATCACACATCAAGAGATAAACTTGTTTCTAGACTAAAAAGTAGAAATTAATAATCAATACATTAGATTCAACATAGGGGAATTCCTCGTTAGTGGGAGGTGTAGGGCTCAGAACAAACAACCATGCTGTAACAAAAGTCCCTGCAACCCCTTTTTTCCATAGCCACTTCTATATATATTTATTTATTATTGACTTCGAATTGAGTTACACACATTAAAGAAGAGATTCATACAATATAGCCCTTTGTAGCCAAGATAACTGAATTTGTAGATTTTTATGTTGTACTGTGGTAACCGTGAACTTTGAGGGAAAAAACCCTATGTTCATACTTATATTATTTAATTTAAAAGGGGTATAGCTTATCACGGAGCACTTGCCAACCAAAATGACTAGTCATTTTAAATGTTGTTTACTCCCACACCAATGGTCTAGTAATGCCTAGTACATAACTGATGTGGGACTAAACATATGCGTGTAATAGGCTCCCCTGCCTATATCCTTGACACCTTCGTCATTGGGATCTCAACGCGCTATGAATCTGTCCTAACCCAGATGTCCCTGGATTGACTCTGATATCACTTATCACGTAGCGTTTGCCAACCAAAATGATTAGCCACTTTAGATGTTACTTAATACTCCCACACCAATGACTTAGCAATGCCTAATACATGACTGGTGTGTTACTAAACATATGCACATGACAGAAAATTCATACATATTATTTATTTAATTTAAGAGACATAGCAATAGGCAAAGAGGCAGCCCTAACTTTTAAATCAAAAAAAATCTTTACAAACAGATAAATATAGATGAGATGGCCTCCAAACTGGCCCTTTCAGGAGCTACACCTCGAAACCGCACACGGCAACACCACTTAGACTAAGAATATACCGTACCCACCTAAGTCATTTTTCACAAATCCATGGATAATTATAAACATTATCAATCAACCCTTTCTTAACTCTTCAATAATAATTATTAACATTATCAATCAACCATCGACCCTTTCTTAACCCATCAGTAACTTTCCATGCCCCTACAATAAAAATAGGCTCACCCTGAATGAAATCAACCGAATAATGTCTTCGTGATCTTTAAGTTTTCAAGAGCCAAAATGCTTTTGATTCAACTCAACTTTCCAAGGATTTTGTGATTCTGACCTTTGTTTTTCCCAAACATTCTACTATACTTATTTTTCCTGTTAGAAGCTTGAATACCATGTCTTTTTTCTAGAGAATCGCACCCACAGGTCAACACCTATCCCCTTTAACCTTTATTAATTGTGGTTAAGATTATCTAACATTTTTGTTTTATGATATCCTGAGTCTTAAAGGCTCATACTAGAATAGTCCCACGTGTTGCATAAGGAATACCCTCAACCCAAATCCCTAGTATTCAATAATCTAACTTTAGTTTTTTGAGAAAAAAAAAATATTAACCCTAAGAGTTAAAAATTATTAACCGTAGTCAAATATTTTTAAAAAAACTAAAGTTAGATTATTGAATAATTACTCTTAACCATAGTTAATAGGAGTTAAAGGGAACACATGTTGACTTGTGAGTGTGATTGAACTCTCCGAGAATTCAACCGCAATTGGCTGTACTTTAATCTCCTTCTCCTATGACCAAACTCCTTATAGGTAGGTATGGAGTCAAATTTTCTATGTTGATAATCGGATTTGGAAAATCCAGTTATCACGCTAGAGGTCGCCAT
The DNA here is from genome assembly GCA_015143295.1 of Tetracentron sinense. Lineage (NCBI taxonomy): Eukaryota > Viridiplantae > Streptophyta > Magnoliopsida > Trochodendrales > Trochodendraceae > Tetracentron > Tetracentron sinense. The sequence goes on from CM026574.1 coordinate 23,352,169, forward strand.
GTGTCCTCTTTGACACCCTTTAACCGTGGGTAAGATTCACCCACCCCTAGGGTTCATCCATCCATCCTTGGTTTTTTTTAAAAAACATTAATTCTTTTTTTTAAATTAAAAACTAGTTTTTAGAGTTTTTTTAATATTAAAAATAGTTTTTTAATTTTTTTAAAAAAATTAATATTTAAAAAAAAAAAAACCAAGGATGGATAGGTGAACCATAGGCAAATCCGGTTATCACCCCTAGAGGTCACCACTTGTCTCCTTTGACACCCCTTAACTGTGGGTAAGATTCACCCACCCTATGTTCACCCACCCATCTTTGGTTTTTTTTTTTAATATTAATTCCTTTTTAAAATTAAAAAACTGTTTTTAATATTAAAAAAATTCTAAAAAACAGTTTTTTAATTTTTGAAAAAGAGTTAATATTAAAAAAAAAAAACGAAAGATGGGTGGGTGAACCTTACCCACGGTTAACGGGTGTCAAAGGAGACACGTGGTGACCTCTAGGGGTGATAACCGAATCCGGTTATCACCATATATGATTTGGCTCGTAATGAAAAACAATCTTTTAAAAATACCCTTCTTCTTTGTGCTCGTAATTATCAAACTAAAATTAGTGGAAGTTCTTCACCAGTACCACTGTATTATCTCAACCATTCTGATAATCTCCGGTCACCTTCATATACTGAAAAATTGACCCATCTGTTTCTTTATTAAATATTAATAAGAGTTTCAATATGAGCAGCTGCTTTACCTCCTTGGAGCAGAACTTCCCATTTTAAAGTGTAAATGGAGGCAGTTTTATACTTACTGAGAGAGAGGTAGTGATAGTTTTTCAAAGCAAAATCTCCATAATTACAATAATGCCACCAGTTTTATGCTAAAAAGGAGCTCCGCTCCAAGGTGATGAAGATGAGCTCCATGTCAAAACTAAACTCTATTAATAACCAGTTACCAAAAAAACAAAATATGCCAGAGCTGCCCATTAAGAGAACCAGATCAGAGCTCTCTGTGACAGGGATATTTTAGGGCACTTAAATTACACTTTTTATGTAACTTTTAAAACACCCCAAATCACCGGCATATTTCAGGGAGCTCCGGTTAAGTCTTGAGCCAAAGCTCCGGTTGATATTTGAACTCACTAAACTTACCCTTGAAACGCTTAGCATGATTGTGGGTGTTTCCTTGGCCCTGTAAGCCAGACCCTTTGTCGTTGTTGAGGGCAGCGTCAACAGGAAGAGGATAGTCATTCTCGTACCCACTTTTATCAAATAATAAGACATGGAAAACCATGTCTCCTTTGTGTTCAAACACTATGAAATCTCCAACAGACAGCTTATGATGCTTCACAAAAGCTGTCCACCCCTCCTTTAAATGCAGTCTTCCCTCGCTGTTCCTACTCACTTTAACATCCCATGAACCCCTACCACTTTTTAGCACTGCTTTCTCCCATTTCTCTCCATTAATCATGCGTCTACAGAATTTCGGAGGTAGCCACTACCAGAAAATCAAAAAATATATATATTAATCTCTTTATCAAAAAAAATATATATATATATATATAGATATATATATATAGAGAGAGAGAGAGAGAGAGAGAGAGAGAGAGAGAGAAAGAGAGAAAGAGAGAGAGCTTACTAGTTCTGTTAAGAAACCAGGCATCATGACCTTGAAGAAGTGGCGGATATGAGGAAGCTGGAGAGTTGTGGCCATTTGAGAAGAGGACTTGGAAGATGGATGAGATGAGGAAGAAGAAGAAAATTTCTTGACTCAAACTAGAAGTTTGGCTTGGGTATCTTTATCATATCTGGCAGTTGAAGAAGACAGGCCAGAAGTGCAGTAATCCTTCCCGGCAAACACAAGAACTAAAGCTTCTGTTCTGATATTGTGAGATTTGGTCCAGTACTTTGAAACCTACCTGTTTTGGCCTTGTCTCTTTCAAGACCAAATCCTCTGCAGCAAATCCCGTTAAGTTAATTCTTTTTTTTTAATTAAATAATTGACAAGGGTTCTTTTTTTTTTTTTTTTTTTTTTTTTTGAGAAGAGGACTTGATGAGATGAGGAAGAAGAAGAAACCTAGGGTTCACCCACCCATCCTTGGTTATTTTTTTTTTAAATTAAAAAACTTTTTTTAGAGTTTTTTGAATATTAAAAACAGTTTTTTAATTTTTTAAAAATGATTAATATTTAAAAAAAACCTGGGATGGGTGGGTGAATGAATCTTACCCAGGGTTAAAGGGTGTCAAAGGAGACACGTGTCGACCTCTAGGGGTGATAACTGGATTTGCCCAATCCAATTATCACCTTTGACGATTTGGCTCCTTTAGAAAGTGATGAAAAACTCTCCAATAGTATGTACTATCGAGAGCTGTGCCGTTCAATTTAGGCTCAGGATCCTCTTGAATTCAACTCGATTCTCTCGGGTTCCAACCCCACGAGTCTCCTTTGACACCCCTTAACCATGGGTAAGGTTCACCCACCCCTAGGAGTCACCCATCCATCCTTGGTTTTTTAAAAGAAAATATTAATTCTTTTTTTTTAATTAAAAACTTTTTTTAATATTAAAAAAACTCTAAAAACAGTTTTTTTATTTAAAAAATAATAATTAATATATATAAAAAAAAAAAACAAGGATGAGTGGGTGAATTCTAGGGGTAGGTGAACCTTACCCATGGTTAAGGGGTGTCAAAGGAGACACGTGGTGACCTCTAGGGGTTCAAACTCGAGAGATTCTCTCGATTGGAACTTGAGAGAATCCTGTGCCTTCAATTTAAAATTCAACGGTTCAAATGCACATAAGCAGAAATGATGGGCCCCACTTAATGCTTAAGCACCATTAGATTATGAATCAAGCAGCTAAGCTCTCGAGAGTAGTTACTATCGAGAGTTTCCAATCACTTCCCTTAAAAATTTTGCTAATTTGATGAAACGGTCAAGAGCTGGCTAATCCGAAATCTGGAGTCTGGACTAGTGTGGTCCTTCATGGGATATCATGTCGGTGTCCTCTTCAGGTGTACGTCCTCGTTATGATCCCTATATGGTGCGATGGGATGCAGGGCTCTAAACAAATGCGGATAATTATCTAATAACTATCCAGCGGTGCGAATTCGAATAGAAAAATTTTAATCGGATACGAATTTAGGCATTTGTATATCCGAACCGATAAACATCCATCTGATTATATATATATATATATACTAGTAAAAATACACGTGCGTTGCACGTAAAAATGAAATGAAATGGATTTGTGAAGTCCAACAATGCAATTACAAACTAATTTCTATTACAAAACACCCTAAAAATGACGCATTTTCTTTCATTGTATGAGCAACCACTAAAAAAACATGAATTTTGCAACCTAGGAATATGAACTAAAGAAGATCCGAAATTCCAAGAATTCAAGTGCCAAGATCGAGCACTACTAACCTGTCCAATATAGAAGCAACCTTTTTTTTGCTTATTTTGGTCTTTCTTGCAAAGCCTTAATAGTAGAATATACAAGTAAATCAATCCCTACAAAAAAGCTGTATAAGCCAATAGTTAATTGTACATTGGAAACCAAGTAATGGGTCTTATCGGATGTTCCCTACTTGGCTTAGTATGTTTTACATACCAAATGGTTTTCAGAGCTAACATGATGGAAATGACTCACTATGAAACCTAAGGTGAACATGTAAATCTTACCATTTTTTTTTTAATAAACGTGGATTCGTTTTCAGAGCTAACATGATGGAAATGACTCACCATGAAACTCAAGGTGAACATGTAAATCTTACCATTTTTTTAATAAACGTGGATTCGTTTGTGCTGCATAGGGAATACCCCCACCCCATACAACAGATATTGAGGGGAGCCCACGAATCGACCTCAAGACCTCCGGTTTACGTCCTTCGGCCTGGGCTACACCCCCAGGGGTTGTAAATCTTACAATTCAAAGTCACCAAATATCTTCATGACAAATCTTAACCCATATTGCATGCCCACTATTGTATGTTACAAAAATAAAAATAACATGAGCAACCCCCTAAAATTCTAATCAAACTATAAATCCTATAAATAATAATTACTACGGCGCATGTACGAGATAGGCAAACCTAATAGGTTTCTGCCTATCCATTAACCCTGCCCAATTATCAAACCAGAGAAGAAATCAAAAGGCTTCAGTTTATAAAGAAGTAACAGATTTCCTAGTTTAGAGGAAAACATGTTTAATAGAAACTACCCCCATGGGGTTTGGTGGGGTGGGGGTAATAATAAAGCATGTGTGAGTGTAACTTTCCGAAAGCTATAGCTAGCTTCTCTGGATAGTGGGTCTGTAATATGTTTGTGGAACCAGCTTGGGCAGTTTCGATGGGCACATTGGTGTTCAACGACCATCCAGTAAGTCTATCAACCACGCTGTTTGTTCTTGACCCTTGAGAAGGTTAATGATAGCATTCTCAATGAGACACACAAGATGGCGGATCTGATTGTCTTGTGATGATGTGTTCTGCAAAACAATGTATAGGGATTAATTAGCAAACACAATACATGGATTAAATAAGAAAGATGAATTTTTTGCCATGGAGATGACCATCTTCATCTCATGGAGAATCATCTCAGTCTGCTTCATCTTCATGTCCATCGGCATCTTCTCTATGTCCCTGGCCGACTCCATCTTCGATCTACCCTGTCTTCACAAATCCTTCTTCCAACAATTTAATCAAAGAAACTCTAATAGAGTCCTTCCACCTCTCTAATAGCTATTTGAGAGTCCTTCCAGCAGCAAGAAACGTATACAATAAAAGCACTAAAATTTCATTCGAATGGTTGATAAATATTAATAGAAATGTGAGTCCTACTTATTATAATTTGATTTTTAAAGTTTTATTAGTAGAATGAAATCCGCAAGGGAGAGAAAAAAGGAGAATTAGAAGGAGTTCTATTGAATTATAAACTAACTCCACCTCTTTTCTAAGTATACCTCTATCCGTGTTTTTTAAACTATATACGTGAGGTTTTAATTTTAAAACTCTTTAAACTTCTTTTAACCTAAGTTAATAGAATTATTAAATTAAATTAAGGGTATTTTTGTCAACATAAAATTTAGGTTATTCCTTGTACTTTTATTAGTAGAATGATATATGAGCGGAGCAAGGTGGCGGACTATGGGGCATGTGCTCCCACTGGACTTTTAGAAAAAAAAAATCTTTTTTTTTAAGCCAGCCATAGGAATTAGTGGATCATTCAATTGCGATTGAACTTGGGGAGGGTTCATTCACACCTAGTCAATACATCAACACGTCCCTTTTAACCTTTCTTAACTGTAGTAGTTAAGATTGACAAACTCTTGGGTTCAACAATATAACCTTATTTTTATTTTTATAATAATAAAAAATATTAGCCCTAAGATTTAAATTTTCTAACCAAAGTTAAATATCATATTTTTTTTCTTCTAAAAACTAAGAGTCTAGTGTTGATCAAACCCCAAGAGTTAGTAAATCTTAAGCACAATTAATAGAGGTTAAAAGGGATATGTGTTGACCTGTGGGTGCAATTGACCTCTCCTCAATTTCAAGTGTTGACTTGTGGGTGTAATTGATCTCTCCTCGATTTCAATCGCAATTGACTGTGTTCTGATCTTCGTGCAAGTGTCGTTGTACTTTAAAAAGAAAAAAAAATTATTTTATTGGGTGTAATTATGATAAGAGGCAATTGTCCCTTTTAAAATATACGATATTAAGGCGGCAACGATTCTTGAACTATTGATAACAAAATATATATTTTATATCATGTTATTTAATAATTTAAAAGTGAGAGCGTGTGACAAAAAGATAGCTATCCTGTAAACACGTAGAAATATATAATATTCATAAGATATGTACGAATTATATGGGCAAAATGGCCCAAAAAATTAGTCATAATTTTTTTCGGGGCCTACGCCCCGAACCCCCTTCACATGCCCCCACTACTACAAAATCCTGGCTCCACCCCTATATATATATATTTGTTTTATAAAATTACTATAACCTTTAAAATATATATTTTTACATTGCTTAAATATGAACTTAAAATTTTAAAAGTAATCAGATAATAACAGATACTATCCGAATATTTTAATCGTAGTTGAATATGGATATCATATTTCACTATCCGCTAGATATTTATTGGGATTCGAATATATAATCAAATACGAATTCGAATATACCACTATCCATTCTGAATCCACTCAATTTACAACCATAATCTTTGCGCATCATTCGACGGTAAGATCCAGACATGGCTGCTCCTCCTTCACGGTTCCAACTAATCCAATGACCATTTTCTACATTGGCTCTATGCAAGATGTTTAACTTTAAGGGGATCAGATTTGGTCTGGCCCTAGCTCACCAGACCAAAACAGTCTGGCTCACCCACAGAGCCTCTTAAACTGCACTCTTAACCCTGGTTGTATTTTTTTTAATATCTTTGTCTAAAAACCAAGGTTACATGGTTGAACCATAAGGTTAGTTGCTCTTCGAAATGCGGTCGGATTAGGATCTTCACAAGGATAGAAGTAGGTGGAGTTTGCTCTAGACTCGGAACTTCTGGTTAAGCTCACCAATCACCCAGAGATCAAAGAGTCATTTGAGATTGCAGCAATAATGGGGAACATCATAAAGGAAATCAACAAAATCCCTCACTATGTTATTATACATATCAGTCCAACCACCAACACGATTGCTCACAAGCTCGCAAGCCATAGTATTGGCCGAAAGGAGACTTCAACCTGTTCATGAGAATGCTTAAAGCCTTTTGTATATCCCACCAAAAAAAAAAACCATAAGGTTAGTGAGTGTTAACCATTATTAAAGGGTGTCAAAAGGGACATGTGTTGAGCTGTGGGGCAAGAGCCAGATGGTTTTCATTTGGCGAGGGCCAGTTGAAATCCCATCACATTTTAAGAGCACATCAAACTACTATTTGCCTATCATTTTCCTTTTCTTTTCTTTTTTGTACCTCGAGGTGTCCCCAACCCTTTAGTTAAGACTAGTCCCTGAGGGTGTGACGAGAGCCCGCACCCTGCCACAAAAGGTAAGTCTGGAAATCTCATGCGAGGCTGGTCCCAAGGGGGAGGTGAGAAGTTGAACCCAAGATCTTCCACTTCATGAGGCGTAAGTCCCGAGAACCACTGTCCACCCCTAGCATTTTCCTTTGCTTAAACACAATGTACATTGTTTACATTATGAGTGGGCCTTAAACAAAAAGTACTTACAAGGGTCCTCCAAAAGATTTGTGCTTTTCTTGTTAGATTTTATTTTATTTTTTTTAGAAAAAACTCCTAACTTTTCAGCTATTTGTAAATACCTTATTGTGTTTTGTGATTTTGTATTATGCCCCCCGCCCCCCTAACTTTTAAAATTTTTGCAAATCTACTTTTTCATCCAACAGTTTATATAATCAATGTTAATTTTTATTTTTATTTTTTTTTAATGAAATGAGCTTTTTAATTATGTTCTGATTTTAAGGAGACTTGTAAAAACTTTTCCCAAGAGAAATGCTTGGAACCCACTAATTGTGGATAAGATTCACTCACCCCTATGATTCATCCATTTAATCTTGATTTTTAGAAGAAAAAAAATTTAATCTCAGGTTGATTATGATTGAACATAGTTAAAGGGAGCTCTACAAGCCGTCATGTGTCTCTTTTAACACTCACTAACTATGGTTAAGATTCTTTCACCCCTAGGGTTCATGCATCAAACCTTGGTTCATAGAAGAAAAAAATATTAACCTTAGATTGATTATGCTTAACTACAGTTAAAGGGGGCTCTATAAGCCTTCACATGTCCCTTTTAACACCCACTAACAATGGTTAATATTCACTCATCCCAAGGGTTCATGCATCTAACCTTGGACTTTAGTAAAACTATATAAAATAATATTAACCTTAGGTTGGTTATATTTAACCACTCTACAAGTTGTCATGTATCACTTTTAACACTCACTAATTGTAGTTAAGATTCACTCACCCTTAGGTTCATTCATCTAACCTAAATTTTTAGATTTTTAAAAAAATATTAACCTTACATTGATTAAGCTTAACCCCAATTAAAGAGGGATAAATGGGACATGTTGTGACCTATAGAGGCATGCTTTCCATCCAACCCATTACAAAGGTTTAAAAGATCATTTAATTGCAAAAGTTTTAAAAATTAGTGGGACATAACACAAAATCACAAAACATAAGGGGTATTTACAAATAGATGAAAAGTTAAGGGTTTTTTCAATAAAAAAAACTTTCTTGTTTTAGTGTTCTCTCTCAAAATATTGTCTTTTCTCCCAGTTTTAGGCAGATAAGATAGGGCAGATTTAAGACTACATGGCCCATTACAAGTAGTGCAGATAAGACCAAATAATAAAAGAGATTAACTATGATCAGGAGCTCTGGGAGCAACAAAAAAATATTCCTTGAGTAGGGATGGTTTGGAAAATAACAATTAAAAAAAGATATTTCTATCAACTAAAATTTCTTCCTATAATTCCCAAGCTACCTATGTCAAGGCATAGTTTTGGGTTGCTCCGGTTGCCTCTTCAACTGGAGCTCCTGTCCATATGCAATATCATAATAAAATCCTTGTTGGGTTTACAGACAAGAGACTCTTGCCACTGTTTGAATTGACTAGGTGTTACCGCAATGCTCAATTATCTATATATCTTTACCAATATAGGGAGGATGTACATGTAATGTTGATTAAAGTTTTATTTAGTTTTAAAACTCCCCTTATTCATATGGATACAAAATGTTAAATACATTTTTGGTTAATTTCAAATTTGTCCTTTCTTCATATAGGTTCAAAACATTAATGAATTTTACTTGATTTCAAAACTGTCCTTTACACATATGAGTTCAAAATGTTCGACTGAATTTTACTTAATTTCAAAAATATCATTTACTCATATATAAAGACAATGGTATTTAAAATGTTGATTGAATTTTATCTTAATTTTAAAACTACCTCTTTACTAATATATAAAGAGAATGATCCTTTAAAAAGTTGATTAAATTTTAGTTTAATTTCAAAATTACCATTTATTAATTTTAGCTTTTATTAATATAGGGGACTTTTTCACCAAAAAATAAAGTGGGCCTAAGTTGATTGAAATTTAATTTAATTCTAAAATTGTCTTCTATTAATATTTTCATAATCAGACTGGCCGTCGAACTGGCCGAGTGACTAGTTTTGGTTCGACCAGGACAATTGGATCATGTTCTTTTTTTTTTCTTGGCCAAAATGTCTCTAATAAATTTTATTGTCAAAATGCCCTTTCAGTTAAGTTTTTATACCCAAAATGCCCTCAAATTTTTTTATATAATTAAAATGTCTCAAATATTTTTTTAGTTTTCAAAATGCTAATGAGTAAAATTTATATACCCAAAATGCCCCTCATAAATTTTTTAGTCTAAAATGCTCCACAAGTTTGCCCATATTTCATTTTCTTTATTTCTAAAATGTCCCTCAAGTTTATATACCAAAAATTTCCTCAATTTTTCTATACCCCTAATACTTTTTGATTCTCAAAATATCTCTACGTCATGTTCTATATCCAATATGTCTCTTACAATTTTTTTTACCCAAAATGTTCTTCAAGTTTATATATTCAAAATATTCATAATTTTATCCCAAAATACCCCTCATATGGTCCCTCTTGTCAGACTCTCTCCTCCCTTCTCTCTCACGCATCGCACATGCGGCCGACTAGTACTAATATAATGAGAATGTCCCCTTAAAAAAATTGATTGATTTTTTTTAATTCTCAAAATGTTCTTATCATAATCATATATATATATATATATATATAAAAGAAAAAAACTTGAATGAATGGTTTGCTTAATTCCTTTATTACCCCTTACTCATCTATCTATTTATAAAATAGTAGACTTGAAATTCTCTACGGGTATAACCGGACTCTAAGGAGTTCGGTTACGCCATTGAGGTCGCCACGTGTGCCTTTTAACACTCTTTAACTGTTGTTAAGATTCACTCACCCCTAAGTTCACCCACTTATCCTCGGCTTTTAGAAGAAAAAAAAATATGAATTTTTTTTAACCAAGGTTTAAAAAAAATTAATATTTTTTTTCTAAAAACTAAGGATAGATAGGTGAACTCTAAAGGACCATAGCTGCATCTCCGTCATCTGAAAAAAAAAAAAAATAAAAAAATAAAAAAATAAAATAAAAAAATAAAAAAATCCCTTGCCCAATCGATCGTAGGTATTCACCTAAAGGTAGATGAATCAACCACAGTTAAGGGCTATCAAAAGAGTCACATGACAACCTCAAGGGTATAATGGTTAAGATTCACCCACCCCTTGGTTCACTCACTTATCTTTTGTTTTTAGATCTGTACCCAAAATATTTCTTAAATTTTTTTTTTTCAGAATGCCCGGGCTCCCTCTTCCCAGTCTCTCCCCTTCCCGTCACTCTCAGGCATGGTTTAAAATTTCGTTGAAATTTCGGTTTCGGACAACCCCACCGATATCGAAATTGAGTTTATTTCGGAAATCAGATTTCGAAAATTTTGGCCGAAATCTGATTTTTTTTTTTTTTAATTAAAATTCCGAAATATTTTGAAATATTTCGAAATATCTCGAAATTTTTACTGAAATTTCGAAAAATTTATATATTAATTTTAAAAATAAAATAATAATATATATATATAATTAATATTATATAAAAAAATAAAAATTTTGAAATATATAAAAATTTCAGACCCGAAATTTCGGAATTTTTCGGCAAAATTTCGGATCAAATTTCGGAATAATATTTTATTATTAAATACGATTTCGGTGAGATTTCGGCCGAAATCTCGAAATTTTGGAAAATCTCGTTTCAAATGGGACATCCGAAATCAACCGAAATTTCGAAATTTTAAACCTTGCTCTTAGGTGCGTCGCACCTGCCGCCCACAAAGTTAATATTAATGAAATTTCGATTTGATCACTCTAGGACCATCCCACAAATCACCTTTGACAAGTGATAGCAACGACACGTTTGTGAGACTTTGGAAAAAATTGAAATTCTCCATCTAGGGTTAACAGTCCTCATGACATTTTAAGCAGGGTCGGGTCATCATTAGAAGTGTAACTTTTGTTAATGGAGGGAGCAGTAATCAGTATTAGCAATAATAAACTTATTTTGAATGGCATGAGATCACCTTAGCAATTGTTTTGATACATCCATTTTTTTTATTTAAAAAATTAATATTAAAGTGTTCTGGTCAAGAGAAATCTCCTGCTTTAATTACAGAGGTATTTTGAGATATTTTGTGATACAAGTACACACAATAGCTAATAGACAAATACACCCTTCTTTTATTTTATGAAAAAATACATTTAAACCCCTGAAATTTGATGAAAATACATATAGAACTCCTCAGTTTTCAGAAAATATAATAGGTGCCCTTATGTTTCAAACACCCCTTCCGTTAGTAGTAGGGGTGTCAATGAGCCGAGCCAGCTTGGCTCTACTCGAAAAAAAACGAGCTTGAGCTTTTACTTTGGGCTCGTAGCCGAGCCAAGCCTTAAAAGTGAGCTCGAAAATAAACGAGCCGAGCCTGAACAATAGGTGGCTCAGCTCCAGCTCGATTAATTTTATAATAATACCCTTTAAAAATTAATTTTATATTATATATTTAGTATACCTTTTTTTGGTAAAATTTATACAGTATACATTAACATAATTATTTTTATTTAAGTTTTAACTCAGGCTTTCACGTGAGTCACATGACATCCCAAAGAAAAAAATGACCTTTTAATTTTTTTTTATTGAATTTAGTGTTTATCATTGTATTTTTTTTAAAAAAAATTATCGAGCCGAGCTCGAGTTCAATGATCTGTGGACGAGAGCCTCTGTAAAATTCCAACTAGCCGAGCTCGAGCCCCTGTAAAATTCCAACGACCCGAGCCGAGCTCGAGCCTCTGTAAAATTCCAATGAGCCGAGCTCGAGCAGTGCCAAGCTCGGCTCAACTCGTTGGCACCCCTAGTAGTCAGTAGACCCTCAATTGATACATCCATTTTTTTATATAAAAAAATTTAATATTAAAGAGTTCTAGTCAATTGCTTTAATTACAGAGATATTTTGTGATACATAGTACACACAATAGCTAATAGGAAAATATACCCTTCTTTTATTTTAATGGAAAATACATTGACACCCTGAGGTTTGATGAAAATACACATACAACCCCTTAGTTTTTAGAAAATACAATTGATACCATTATGTTTCAAACTAATGACAGTTATACTCCTTCCGTCAGTTGATCGTCTGTCAACATACTAAAAAGTCCAAAAAATGAAAAAAATACCACTCCACTCTTATTAGACAGTTTTCAGAGAAGAGTTATAGCTGCGGAATGTAGATCGAATTGGTTGTTGCAACCGATTGTATAGTTTCACTTTCGTTGATTTAGAAAAAATAGTAAGTTTCGTATATAAAGAACAAAGATATGTTACAGTGTTTAGCATGTGTACCACCACTGATATGTTACTCTGTCATGTGTGTCACATTAAGGTGTAAACTTGATTTTTTGGACTTTAAATGTCATTAGTTTGAAACATAAGGGTATCTACTGTATTTTCTAAGAACTTAGGAGTGTATGTGTATTTTCGTCAAAACCTCAAGAGGTGTAAATGTATTTTTCCCTTTATTTTTATTCCTAAAAGTCCCCTAGAATTAAGGTCATTTGGGGAGATTTCATTTGAACTAGAGTTCCCCTTCATATTTAGACTCTCTTAGAGAAGTTTATATTATTTTAAAAAAATTAACAAATGAAATTTCTAGAAATCTCATTTTGATGGCAAATCTAAAATTTTGAGAAAGTTAAAACGAACTCTAAATTTTGTTTCAAATTCTCATAATTCCACTAAAGTTTCTTATTAAAATTGTTTTTTAATGCTTTCTCATAAAAAAATCATTCTCATAATCCTACTACAGTTTAATTAAGATTTTTTAAATATCAATTTAATTAAGATTGATAGATCATAGTTATACTCTATAAAAGCAAGCAAAAATGACTACTCCCATATGATTTGTGTAAATTTCTTTATACTAGAGCAAAAATAATACTATTGACCCTTAGACCACAAATGTATATATTTCGACCTTATTACTTTCAATTATTGTGTTTGCAAGTATAAGAATTTATGTTAATGGATTCATAACTGAAAAGAGTCCACACAGTCAACAAAGAACTAAACATAAAGGTTGTTCTCAATCACATGATTACAACCCAGTTGCTTAGTTAGGCACCAATTTGTTCTTCATCATGGCTTCTTTCTGGTTATTTCTGTTTTTTTTTTATGTATAAATATTGAACAATATTCTGGTGTGAGTTTTTCTATTTAAAGAATAAAAGTTTTCCTTTTATCATATAATATAGGGTTAATTCCATATAAGAACTTATCTTATTTTAAAATAACACAGAAATACCCCGTTTAAAAAAAATTCTTTTAAGAGACCTACCTATTAAAAAAAAAATGGACAAAGAGGGATCTGATGTCTAATTTTGTTCACTGGTTAGCAATTTTAGTTCAAATGCCAAAAATACCCCTAATATGAAAACCCATCACTCATTCCTGATGCATCTTTCTTATCCTTTCGCGAGGAATGGAAGCAAACATCAAATTGATGGATCCTCCAGACTTATAGTCTCTTATCAGACCATTAGTTGCCGTGAAATCAAGTAGAACACTGAAATCCATGAAATCAAGTAGAACACTGAAATGGGAAAAAGAAAAGAATGATGGCCACAAGCAAAGATGAATTTAGAGATCAAAGTAGCAGGAGCATCATTTTAGGTGGGAAAACCCAGAGAGCATCAAAACTTGAGAAACACATTTCAGAAACCAGTAGAATCTTACATCCATGAATGAATTTATGTAAAATTGAAACTCTTACCATCAAGTGATTTCATATCAAGAGAACCATAGTAATAACTCACAACATAAGATCTCTATGAGGACTTAAAATCAACCTCGGGGGTGTAGCCTAGTGGTCGAAGGACGAGCCGTAAACCCAGAGGTCTTGAGATCGAATCTAAACTCCCCTCAATATTGGATGTATGGGTTGAGGGTTTACCTATACATCATGTGGGACTAGTCTCTGGACCCAGGATACCCACATTTACCAAAAAAAAAATGAGAACATAAAATCATCAGGAAAAAAAATAGAAACTCGAAACCGAAATCATCGGAGAGATTAGGAAGTAGGGAAAAGAAATGATGTTGCAAGTACCCAACAAAACCCAAATGTCGGGTCAAGTGAACAGTTTAGTTGGCAAGAGAACCCTAGAAGCAAATAGAAGAAGAGTGTTGGGGGAAATTAATGGAACCCGACGGCAATGCAAAAACATTCCCTTGATCTTTTCAAGATGATTAGATACTAACTTTAGACCCATAATCCTCTATTTATAGGCCTAAACAAGAGACCTAGACTAATAGAAAGTCTCACAATCGGAATAGGGGTTTCCTAAAACATAGAACCACTTGAAATAACAATTTCCCGAAAGAAATCCACGCACACAGCGCTCTGGGCCATCGATCCCCATTAGGGGCGATCTATCACCCACGGGTGATCAATCCCCCTTGGTGGGCGATCAATCGCCTCTTTGGGGTTTTGCCTAATTCAAGCCAAATTCCAACAAAGAGAGCATGAGATCACGCGGAGCTTCTACCTTCAAACTTCATCCGGAGGTTCTACCTTCAAACTTCATCCATTATGTGTTTCAGAGAAAAACAAATCATCAAAAAATGAGAAAAAAAAATCCAAATTCTTTAGAGAAAATGAAGCTGTAATGACCTGCATACAAGCATAAACAGATTTAAGGAAATTAACTGATTATTAGTACCCACTTTACAATCAAGAGAGAAATCAAAGATAGTAAAAGAGAGAAATGAAAGCTCCTGTTCTTATGGATTACTTAAACACAAGTCATATTGTACTTTAAGCTGGGGTAAAATGATCATTCCAATGAAAATAATGTGACACTGTTAGCTCAATGTGTCGGGAGGTCTACATTTGTCAATGAATTAGTCTAGGGGTACTCCCAAAGTGTACTCTCAAATATGTTCCCTAATCCTAACCGTTTAATTCAACTATTAAACAATTAGGATCAAGGTTTGAAATTTTGTTGAAATTTCGCAAAATTTCGGTTTCGGTCAAGCCCAACGATATCGAAACTAGTTTATTTCGAAAATCAGATTTTGGTCGAAATTTCGGATTTCGGAAGTTCGGCTGACATCTGATTTTTTATTTTTAAATAGGTTTTTATATTGTTCTTTTATTACTACTCTGAAATATTTTGAAATTTTTATTGAAATTTCAAAAATTTATATATTAATTTTAAAAATAACATAATAATATTTATATAAATATTAAAATTTTAATAAAATATTATTTTTTAAACATATATATATTAATATCTTGGATTTCGAAATTTTGCTAAAATCCCGTAATTTTTCAAAATTTCGGTTTCAGGTTGACCGGATGAAATCGTCGCAAATTTCGAAATTAAAAACCTTGGTTAGGATTAGAACTGATGTGGCATTAGAAAAGATAAAATAAACTAAACTAAATCTTGGAATTTAGTGGTTAGTTATAGACTATTAGGATAGGATTAGGCAGTACATTTGGGAGTACCCATAGACCAACTCTTTGTCCATATTTATAAAAAGTAGGTTTGAGCGTTCAAATTTCAGATTCGAAGGTTTCCTCTTTAATGGTTCAAGGGAGATTAGAATGGTGTATACAATCTCTTGATCGTCTGTCTCCAGAAACAGTTTCGGAAATTCGAAAATTGGGTATGAGTCAACAGGGACTGCTATGGATCGTTTGATATGGCATTTTACAAAGGATGGGATTTTCAAAGTAAGTCTGCGGCTCACCTTAGCTACCAATTAATTCAGCAAAATAGGCCTTCGACTAGTTGGAACCAGGGCTCGAAGGGGGCTCCATTTTGCCAACAGATTTAGAAACTTGCTGTTCCTCCGAAGATCCAACTTTTCATCTGGAGGATTTGTCATATGGTCCTGAGGACGCCTACCTTGCCTTGGTTAAAAATTAATCAGGTTGGGTCTATCTTCTGCTATTGCTCGTAAGTGGAACTATGTCATTCTTGAATCCGATTCCAAGAGTTTAGTGGACATTCTTACTAAACCCAATTGTCAGATCCCCTGGGAAATCATCTCAGTGATTGAAGATATAAATCAGTTGAGAGATAAAATTCCTAATCTGAATTTGTAATTTGTCAATAGGGAGGCAAATGAGGAAGCTCACTGTCAAGCAAAGTTAGCTTTATCAAGCAGTATAAACTTCTCTTCTTCTGAGAATGGTGGGATTACGGTATCCCCTTTGTCGGGGGATGTAATGAATTGTTCTCAGTAATGAAATCAGTATTTCTTTTCAAAAAGGAAAAAAAGAGTGTAATTCTTTTTTAAAGGGGTAATTTAAAGTCATTTTTTACTAACACATGTTGTGATACGTCATTAACCCTATCATATATAACAAGTGCTAAAAAGGATTAATGCAAAAATACTTATCTTACAAGATGCTCATATATGATAAATGTACTGAAGCGTTGTGTCATAAATTCATAACATCTTCTGCTGTACAGAAAATGGAAAGGTGGCAAAAATTACAAAAAAACACAATTTCCAACAAAAATTCCCATATGAGCCCAAAGATCTCTAAGTGATGTGTTCCACCCAGACCGGACATTCCGAATAATTTCATCAGCCATGAGTTAAACTTCCTTGACTAACCGAAAAATATGCACACGCATTTCAGATTCACCTACGAGCACAAATGCACAAGTATCACCTTCTTCAATCTTGTTACCGTGTATAAAGGAAGCCCACCCTCCACAAATAGTATACCGTATCCCTCGACGAATTAAATTCACTATCCAAGGTTCCCCTCCTGAATTCCGAAGAACAATCTCTGTGTGTTTTCCGGATGTAGGAAAATGTGCTGAAAAGAAATTTGGGATGCTCTGAACAATATTCAGTCAACAAGAAAAGGATTAGTAATCATAACAGTGTGCAAGAAAAAGAAAAGCAAATCTACAACATTTGTTGGATGAAGCCCATCAATTTAAAAAATATGAATCAAAGTATGGATTGGCACATAAATGACAAGTTTTATCATAATGTGTCAATTTGATGATGCATTTGCATCCTTTGAGATGTCCTTTAACTACATCCGTAACTTGATTCATAAATCTAGAACATTTTAGTACATGAGTTAGAAAAGATTCACCAAAATGCATCAACATATGTTGTGGAATTCATACTTAAATGGATGGAACATTAAAACTTCTACTGCATTTGTTTAAAAGAAAAAAAAAAGGTGAAAGCATTATCAAACCTTTAACACATTTCTAGAAGAATATCATCTAAATCATTTTTTTAATATGATAAATTTCTTTCAAGCATCAAAGAGTACCTGAAGCCATGTCAGAAACAATTAATTCATCAAAGTCTCAACTAAATAGAAAGAGAAGCAATTCCAAACTGCCATAGAGATTCAGCACATGTGTACTGCCAGCAAGATAGCTTCAACTTAATGTCGGAACCAAGACAATATACAAATAAATAAGATGAGCTAGATGCTCAACCTCCTCTCAATACTAGATTAAAGCACATCTTAGATACTATGATCTCCAAAAGTGGACCCCCAATTCCAAGTTTTGAACATGGACCAAAATATAAATAAAGACAAGGCATAAAGAAAAATTAATAGTTGAGACTTGAGAGTTTAACATACAAAACTGTACAAAGACATCCCAAAGTAGATGGTCATTCCTCTATTTAACATCAACTTTCTTTCTTCACCATTCCACCTTTCCATTCAAGAGTGTTTTCAGGAACTTCTGTCCATGAAAATTGCATTCCTTGAACAACACTTTAGAAGAGGTGTTTCAGTAACTCTTGTTTTCAACCTTTACCCAGATGACATGGAATGTACCTCCTTTGTATTTTCAAAATAATGCATCAGTAAGTATTATTACAAAATTAGTCATTTATTATGCATAGGCCGAACAAAAATAAAATGTGCATAGTTCATACTAATCGAAGGAAGCAAATAAAAACACTTACCAGAACAAATGTCCTGTGCACGTTGAACTTTTTCATGCATTTAATAAAATAAGGAAATTTGGAAGTGAAAGACTTGGCTTCTTTCCTAACTTTTTCTCTTTCTTCTTCGATTGTGGACTGACTTCTTGCCAAACAGCCTCTAGTGCGTGATCCTATTCCTTGGATAAATGGGTCAACATCCTCAGTGTTAATATTTTTTGGGGCAACTACACCAGCTTTAATTTTGACAAGCTCATCTGACTTAGGAGATTGAAGGTGTTGATCTGTTTCATGCAAACAATAGTTATACTTAAGCAATTTCAAAATAGGCCGGGTTTAAATCCATTAGAAGGGGTTATTGGTTATTTGAACAACAATTCTTATCTAATTTAGTGACAAAAATGTCCTTCAAAAAGAATCATCCTGTTTCATGCAAGCAATAGTTACAAATTAGCATTTTCTAGAGGGAACGTATTCACACAAAAAAGACGCAAAATCCAATGACAGATTCACTCTGAAGGACCTCATTGAAATTTGAAAAGCAACTGTTATCTACTTTAGTGAACCAAATGGCCTTCAGAAAAGAACCTTTTGGTGGATTATCAAATAGCATCCATAGATTACCATTTCCTTCAATGTAGTCAAGGTGTCTAGGCGATTAGGCTTGGCTAGGCGAAGCGAAGCGAAGCCCAGGCGATAAAAATAATTAGATTATATTTATATATATTAAATATATTTATATGTAATATTAATATATACACATTATATAAATAATAGATATATAATTAGTTTGAAGTTTTCTAACGTTTAAGGTGATTTTGAGTGTTGACTTTGGATGTTGCTTTTAAAGTTTAAATGCACCACCTATATCTAAGATAGTATTTTTAGATTTTAAAAAAAGGTTTTCAAATAGGGTTTAAGAATTTAAATGATGATTAAAATGGGAAATGTTTAATTTAACGCCGTCGCATTCCACTGTAGAGAAATGAGCAGTCCTCATTGGTCCATGTCCCCCTTTTTAACACCCATCAATTACGGTTAAGATTCATTCACCCCTAGGATTAAGCAATCTAACCTTAGTTTTTGAAAACAAAATATATTAACTTTAATTTTCTTAAGCTTAACCATAGTTAAAGGGGTATCAAAAGGGACACGTGGACACAACATTTGACTACATAGTCAAATGCGTGGTGAGCTAATCACTACCCCATTTAAAATATGGTTTAAAAGAGGTTTTTAAATGAATTTTTAAAATAAGATTTTAAAGGAAGGTTGAAAAGAGAGTTTTAAAATAGGTTTTTTTTTAAAAAAATTGTATGGACCGCCTAGCACCTAGATGCCTAGGTGTCGCCTAGGCAACGCACAGTGAATTTCGCCCACCTAGAGGGGCACCAAGGCGGTTGAGGCCCAAAAACGCCTAGGCATCGCCTAGGCAACACCTTGACTACACTGATTCCCTTTAAAAGAAAGTATTTGCACATAGCAACCTGAATGCTCTTATTACATGTCAAAAAGGAAAAATAATCTTCACAACCTGACATCAAACAATTATTCTTTTTGCATTCTAAATGAACTTCTGCAATGGTATAACATGCCCATATATTCTAGAAACAACTGATTGATATATTGTGCCCTATATGTATGTGCATGTGTGTATAGATACACACTGCTTTTGAACATCTAATATCTGTAGTATGACAATAATTTTTATCAGTTATTTTAAAAATATTAGGGAACATCATACCACAAGATTGATAGTGCACATCCATACCTTGGTTCACTTCCCATGCTTTTGACAGAGATAGGTAGGAAAATACTACAGAATTCTTTGATGTTCTACATTGCTTTCCTCTCTGAACAATATGCACACACATTTCAAGTTTGCCCATGAGCTCAAAAATGCAGATATCTGCTGTCTTGATCTTGTTATCGCGTACAAAGGCAGTCCACCCTCCACAAAAAGCATACTTTTGCAATGCTTTCGAGTTAGGAACTGAAGTCACTATCCAAGATTCCCCTTTAGGATTGTGGAGGACAATTTCAGTTTTGTATTTAGGAAGATGTGCCTGAGAAAACCATTTCGGGATAGCCTGTATGACTACAAGTCAGTTAACGAACAATAAACAATAATAATAGTGAAAAAAACATGAGTGGTAGAAGCCTATTAAATTCCCAACATACAAACCAACGCATATATGATGCACATGTTGCAAAATTCAACCTAGGATCAATCAAGAACAAAACGAATAGCAACAAAAATAAATAGAGAAACAAAACCAAACAAAGATGGAATCACATAGTACACAAGCGATTTACGTGGTTCGGCCAAAAGCCTACGTCCACGGGTGATGATGATCGGAGTTCTTCACTATGAGGAAAAACAATGGGTTACAAGAGATCTCAAACTCTCAGCATGGCTCTCCCTCTTGGTTTCTCACTCCCATACAAACCCTAAACTGAAATTTAGCTTAAATATCAATTAGTAGTCCAACTAAGAAACAATTCCTATT
This sequence comes from Tetracentron sinense, assembly GCA_015143295.1. Classification (NCBI taxonomy): domain Eukaryota; kingdom Viridiplantae; phylum Streptophyta; class Magnoliopsida; order Trochodendrales; family Trochodendraceae; genus Tetracentron; species Tetracentron sinense. The sequence goes on from CM026574.1 coordinate 23,372,767, forward strand.
CAAAATAGGAAATCCCAAAGCTACAATTCTATTTTCCCATTACTCGCTCAAGTCAAACAAGTCTCGCTCGAGCGAGATGGCTACAGGTTTTGCCATTGCTCAGTCGGAACAGATAGTTACTGGAATAAAACTTTCACTCAAGCTAAACAATACTTGCTCGAGCCACAGCTAAGCCCGCTCAAGCAAACACAAGCTGAAAACTAATTTGAGTCACACTCAACAGCACAAAGACAAAAAATGTATCAGTCTCAGCAAATAGAAACTGCATTTACATTCTCTGAGATGTCCTTATTTGTTACAGATATAACACCACAAATCTATAATGATATGGTATAAACCAGATAAGCTCCAGCTGAGTGCATCACAATAAATGGGAGAACTAGCTCTTTAGGGAATGAACCCTAAACAGGATGTGTGAGACATGAAAAATAAACAGAAAAAAAAAACAAGAACAAACACGCAGAGAAAACACAGATTTACGTGGTTCCCTCAAGTTGAGGTACGTCCATGGAGTCGCCGAGATTTCATTATGATATGGAACAAAATAGAATTACAGAATTGCGATCTAAAACTATAGCCACCCACACCTAAGCTTAATAGTATTAGGGCTACATAACAAAAGTACCAAAGTACCCCTCGAGTTGGATCCACGAGAACAGAGGTAGGATGTTCAGTCGAGGCAGGCTCCACACTTCCTATCAAGCTTTGTATGTCAATGTGCAACAATACAAGTTCCATGATTCCATCACCAGATTTTTAAGAAATTAATACACATTACAAGTTTCTAACACATACCACATAAATCATTTTTCTTATTTGGGTAATTATATTCAGATTTTAAACAACATCTGAAGCCACCAAACAAGGATTCACCAGCCCTAAGCTTGATCATGTGAATCTCTTAACTCTCCAAGGATGCTATATAATATGAAAGTTTACCAATTGACCTTTTGATCTTAGACAAGTAGAGGATCTTAAAGAAAACTTTAAGTCCTTTTTCCTTTCGCCATACTTTCATGGAGGCTAACAGAGACCGACTTTTTGGGTTATTTTTGTAACTCTGTTCTAGAGGTCTTTTTGTGTCCATCTAGTTTTCCTCTTCATATCACGAATATAGTCCGTGAAGATTCGACAGGGTGAAAGTATGAGCATCAGTAACCTCATATATTTTCTTTATTTATAAATCTCAAGGTTCAAAAAAACGGTTTCGGACACCGTAACGGACACGGCCGAAACCGTTACGTAACATCGTTACGTAACGGTTTCGGCCTTTACGGAGTTTTTTTTTTTGGCTTAAAAAATAAAAAAAAATCACAATAAATAGAAAAAAATTAAAAATATAAGTAGGTGTAACGTAACGGTGTTCACCGAAACCGTTACGTAACAGGCGTTACGTAACGGTTTCGGCGTTTTTTAAAACCATGATATATCTGGTCGGGGACCGCCTAACCCCAACTTTCCTCCTCAAAAACAGTTTACCAGTCCACCGAACATGCAGGATTCCAAGTTTAGGGCTTACTAAACATCTAACTTATTTTCCTTTTTCTTCACAAAATCATATCTCAGCTTTGCAAAGCATAGGCAGCATCATTGGTAAGGTTCTGAAGATAGATAGGCCAACAAAATCTTGTTCCCGCCCGAGTGTTGCCTGTGTATGTATTGAAATTGATCTTCTTAAGCAAAACCCCAGATCGCTTTTGGCTTGGTATGGGCGATCGGGCGATCAAGGCAGATGTCAGCACATTGAATATGAAAAGAGTTTATTATATTGTGATCATTGTTACAAGCAATGTCATATCAGATCTTCTTGCAAATTGATCAAAGGAGGTTCTGGAGATCTTAACAATGCGATCAAGAATATTTTTGAAGGGGATCTGGCGAACAAACCGAACCAAACTTGGGTTCCTAAGAATATTTAAATTGGTCTTCCTAATTTGAATGAACTTACTGGTGGCAATATTCAAAAAAACAGAGATCTTATTTTATCTCAAGATAATGATAACAGTGTGAAGAGAAACAATCTCCACCAAGATAAAATTTGCAAGAGTCTGCACAGCCTATTCTTCATCAAGTTTTTCATGACAATATTATTTCCTCGTCTAGGTTGCAAGAGGGCACGCAGCCTACTCATCATCCAGTTATTTAGGACAAAATTCTTACCTCTTCTCAGTTCTATACACATTCAAAGAAGGTTATAGATCTCAGGACTCAGCCAGACAATACTGTTGATGAACTGTTGTATGTATAGAGTCACAATGATATAGCAACATAGAGCAAATCACTGGAGTATATGAATTTGAAGCAACATCGTCAAATCAATTTGGAGGTTTCTATGGATCGGATATCTCCAGATCTTCTTGAGACTTACCACGCAGGAATTTCTAGTGTGCCTGGTAATCAAGAGTTTAGTGTCAAGAAGACCCCTATTTAATATTAGAGATAAGTTTAGAGAATACAGAGTGGTGTAATAAGGTGAGACGAGATACTCATCTCTAGGTAGATTTAAATTTGAAATAGAATAGTATCAATAGTATCAAATATTAGATTTGAGATTAAGTAAGATAGATTTGATTGGGGTTTTGTTTCTATTTAAATGTAATCCAGCTTTATATCCTACAAGGGTCATTGTAGAGATCATCCAAGTGATTCAATAAATCCCACTTGTTAGGGGATCAACCCTACAACAGGCAGGATCTGTGAGACACGAAATATAGACAGAAAAAGTGAACAAGAATAAATATACAAGAACACCAGATTTACGTGGTTCCCTCAAGTTGAGGTACGTCCACAGAGTCGCCGAGATTTCACTATGTTCAGAAGCCAAAGGAATTACAGAGTTGCGATCTAGAATTACAGTAGCCGCTCTCCCCTATTCTGAATAGTATTAGGGCTACATAACAAATATTCAGTCGAGGCAGGCTCCACACTTCCTATCACCACTACTCTGTATTCTCTAAACTTATCTCTAATGTTTACTTCAACTCTGAGGAGCAAGGCATGGTAAATTATTTTGGAACTAAGGTTGGAGATAATGATCCTCATTTAAGGGACCTCTCTATTACTATCAATAATTTGCAAACACCCAAATCATTAAGCTCTACTAGTAAACCAACTATAGGTGAAGAAGTGAGCAAAGGAGTTAGAGCTTCTGCTATGATCAAGGAGTGGAACTATGCTAATATTTTTTTTAACAAGAAAGATATATTAGATGAGCCAAAGCAAGTTAGTGACGACATTCCTATTGAAGAATCCGAAGAAGAAGACGGTTTTCAACCACGGACTTCAAGGAGAAATAAGAAGAAGAATAAAAGCATCAAATTCTTCTCAATGAAGACCAAAGAGGGAAGTTAGGAAACCTACTTGATTTAAGGAGCAGTTTTATTTTCCCAGTTAAGTCCGGGTTTTTTGTGTCCTTTGTCTTTGTAGGGGTAATTTTATGTCCCCTTTGATTTTCTAATTAATCAACCGGTAGGATACCGGAAGATGCTTTTATGTGGCTCCATTTCTAATCTTGACCTTAACGACACAGCAACTACTTCCAGCATAGTTTACAATTACTATAGAGTACAGAGTCAATACAGTAATAGGTTTTATAGCAATATGCTACATGTATTATAGTCCTGTTAAAATTACAATTAAGAGAAACAAAATGTGAGAGAAAACAAACTCACCAAACTACTTGTGCTGCACACACTGGACTTATGAATGAACTTCACAAAGTAGGGGAAACAGGAAATAAAATGCTGGGCTGCTCTTTCTTCTTCAGTTTTGGACCATGTTCTTGAAAAATAGCTGTTGCAGTGTGAATCTAATTCACATATAGGCTTGTCAACAACCTTAGTGTTCGTTCCGTTCTGGGTGAGTGCCTCTGTTTAATTTTCAAAAGCTTTTTTGAGTCAGGAGATGGAAGAAGTAAGACATAAATAATTAAATAAATGTTACCAATATTCCAATAAAAGAGTATATTATTGCACACCTTACCTGAAATGCTCTCATTGCATGGAGTAATAATCAAAAGGAACATATAATTTTAGAATCCAACATCAGAGAAATTATTCTTTTTTTAAGATCTGAATAGTAATTTGCATAAATTGTACTTACATTTAGAAATAAATGTTTGATATTATGGTAACCCGTTCAAATAATGGCCATTCAAAAATGGAGATGTCTGTCTGCATAAAAGAAGGTATACTATATATATAGATGCAATCCAAGCCTTAACGCACAAACCGGCTACAAAATCCAAAAGAGGAACATATCTCATCCTTACCTGGCTTTTCTTTGTAAGCTTTTGATTGAGAGAGGAGGGCAGAACTAACAAAACTCTTTGATCGTCTACCAAGTTTCTTTCTTTCATTTAAGAAGACAACCCCCTGATGTTTTCTAGTCAAAAGTATGTCCCCTTTCTCAAAACCTGGCTCATCTTTGCAAGCTTTTGACAGAGAGGGGAGGTAAGAATTGACAATATTCTTTGGTGGTCTACCACGTTTCCTTTCCCCATTGAAGAAGGCAGACTCCTGATGTTTTCTAGTAAAATATTCATCCTCGTACTCAATACCCGGCTCATCTTTACAAGCTTTTGATAGAGAGGAGAGGGAAGAATTGACAGTATTCTTTGATGGTCTACCACGTTTCTTTTTTCCATTGAAGAAAGCAGACCCTTGAAGTTTTCTAGTCGTAAATACATCCTCTTGCTCGAAACCTTTATCAAAATTTTGTACCATAGCTGCCCTGCTTCTGGTTATGTATCCTGGAAGGATTAGATGAGAGTTTCCTCTCATTCTCTTTGGCACACCTTTGAAAGGTTTATAGGAAGAAACATTCAGTAACTTTCCTCCCTTCTTTTTCCCTCTCTTCTTTCCATTATGTATAGTATCTTGGCTGCATTTGACATAAAATGCAGCTTCTTTCTCACATGCACTTGGATCAAAAATACACACAGTGAAATGCAAATTGCCATCATATCTGAAAACAAAGAAATCTCCAATTTCCGCAAGGTGATCTCTCGCAAACACCGGCCATCCATCTTGGAAGAATAAGCCCTCACTATTCTGAATCAAGTCAACATGCCAAGTGTTCCCACTCGGACCCTTTAAGGAAACAGATCCAGAGGTCTTTCCTTCCATGTGTTTAAGAAACCCTACTGGAATTCTCTGCAGTGGAAAATTTTGGTTTATGACAATCAACAATTCAACTGAAATTTCACCAAAACAACACTCATTTTAAATCAAATCCAACATTCAATATGGAGTCAACCAACCATTCCTTTTGGATGGGGTGGGGAAAACTTAACCTCAATGTTGAACCAGAGCCGTGAAGCTCGACCCGATACAGCAGTTTCCTATATTCGATTAGCAATAGGAAATAGGGATAACAGACTACGAATGTTCAGTAATAATATTTGAATATGCATAACAAATTTTTAAGGATTGGAGTTCATTATGCAACACAATTATTCATTTGGGCTTCAATTGTCAAATAATTTTTTTTTTCTTTTGTAATTCTTAAAACCTTTTTTTCCATTTTTGCAAGTAGTTGTAATGGAGGAGGTCCCAAAGCCTTCGAGCCAAGGACTAGTCCCTTCCGGCACCGACCCACTACGAATTTTTCCTACGGATACCAGGGTAAGTTGAGGAGTGGCTGTTGAACACACGACCACAGGAGCAAACCTGGGATACTAGCCAACTGCACCAACCCCTGGTGGGTTAATTCTTAAAACCTGCGCTACGGAAAAGGAAAGAAAAACTCTACCTCTGAAAACTGTGAAATTAGAGTTTCTAGATATATACTTATACCAAATTGCATTTTTTTTTTTAATGTTACTATATCACTCAGTATAAATTAAGAACAAACTGGTACAATAGACTTGGAAACCCTAGAGTTCAACAGGAAAAATGAAAAGAAAAAAAAAATCAACGAAGAAGAAGAAGAATAGAGTACCAGTCGTTCCGAGCTGAGATCGGGGAAGAAAACCTTGAAGAAGAGAGGCCGTTTTACGAACACCATTACTGAGTTTCAGGAAAAATACGAAATCTTCTCTTATGAAGACTCTCTCCACTGGAAGCTTTTGGTCTGCAAATTGTCACCGTACACTCCACAACGACTCACTTGATTTGTTTGCAAAGAACCAAGCTTCTGCACAACCCCATTTTATTTAATGGAGATCTGGAGCACTCTCATGAGCTTGTCACTTCATCGAAATGACAACAGGGTTTTTTTTTTCTCTGGGATTTTAGCGGGCTTTGAAACCGTAAAGGTGTTTAAAACTTCAAATTTCTTGTGGATTTTGGCGGGTGTAAAACGCCATTTTTGGGCGCTCGTACGACTTTGCAATAGACAATTTAAAAGTTTGTTATCATGTTTAACGGTACTGAAACCGACCAAATGTCCTACTGTTAGGTTTCCAGTTGCGGGAAGTTGGAAATTTCAAATTTCTGGTTTACGAGTATTCTAATTACTTTTTCAACCATACATCAACTATGGTTAACCCCCTAGAGTTAACCAATCTAACCATGGTTTTAGAAAAACAAAAAATATTTATTTTAATTTAATTTATCCTAACCATGGTTTTTAGAAAAACAAAAATATTTAATTTAATTAAGCTTAATCATGGTTAAAAAATGTTATAAGGGACACGGAGACACTGCGGTCAGCTTAGAAGGGGACAGTAGGGTAGCTGTGACGTCGGGCTACCCTTCTGACATCTACTAACAAAAATGTGTATCCAAATCTGACCAACCATTTAATGGGTCCTACCAAGTTGATCTTACGTGCCCAAAACCCACCAGATCAGATGATTTGTGACCGTCTAATCATTATTATTATTTGACTTTAGAGGAAGGTCTGAATCTTTGTGCAAGTGCAGCTCATGTTAGAAGCTTGTTTTGGAAGTTTAATGGTGTTAGACTTAATTGGTTCCGGTAACACGCCTAGCCAAGAGTACTTGAAAGGATCATTGATATTTACATCTGATATGTTCACTTAACAATTTGAGTAAGTGGATGTTATGTTTTAGGGTGGAAATTGTTACCATCGCAATGGTTTATGAGATTAGCTTTTCACACTTTATTTTTATTTTTTTGGATAGAAATTCTTAGTAGAGTCAGACTGTCAATAGGGGTCAGCTTGGGCAGTGGAGCTCTTGCTTACTCATACCCTGATGGGATTAGATCCCCTAGACCTCTAACATGGGAAGGCCACATCCTTACCAGGGAAGTGGTAGGGGTGTGACCTCCTTAATCATGGGCATTTTGTATTTGACACCATATCTTAAGTTCGAATCTTGGAGGGAGCGATCAGGCAAAAAGGATACCTGAACGCTATAGACTAGAGAGACCGACAAGGAAAAAGGCTGGTTTTTTATTTTTTGGTAAATCCATGAACTTGTATCAAGGAAAACCAACAAAACTAAGGAACACCCCTGTTCACAACATGATAGCAGGGTTAAAGGGGAGATTTAGGCCTCTCACCCTCCTTACAATAGACACAACTCCCTAAAATCCTAAACAGATGCCTAGCCTTTTGAGCATGGCTATGAGCCATGCTGAAATTCGTTGTAATTCATCATACGACGAATGAACACAACTCTCGCAACTAAGAGGAGGTTCTTGAATGCCAAGATCTATTTTAAGAAGTCAAGTGAAAGCCACAACAAAATTGGGCACCCTTGACATCGACAACAAAGCATGATAGTATGTTATGATATGATGCAGTGCAAGTTATCCAGATTAGGATGAATGATCAGCCTTGTTAAGTGCCTCTTTTCCAAAAGAAACCAATGGGATTGAGGAAGAGCAGTAAATAGTTCCAAATGAATAAATTGTGGATTGTGAGGTGTGCTTTCTTTTTCTCTTTTTTTCTCTTTTGTGATCATGAGCTTGTTACATCTACATATCAACATACATAGATAGTCCATTAGAAGAAAAAATTTATAGTTTTGGCCATTTATGTTCTTGAAGATCCCTTGACCTCTTTATTTTTAGAAACCTATCTATTAACTAGTTAGCGTAGCAGTTGAAAAACCCAGCTTCAAATGATAGGGTTCTAAGTTCTAACCAATGAACAGATACTAACACTACTAACATTACAACAATAAACCCAAAAAAAAAAAAAATTAGAAGCCTTACAACTCAATTCAATCTTCGGAAAATGTTAGATGGAAGCTTGGAGAGCGGACTCGCCCCTTACATGAAAAAAAAGTGAAAAATTATAGCTTACCTGTGGGCCCCGCCTGCTTCAATCTATTCTTATTAATAACTCATGACAACTGAGGCAGGCAAAATCTTAAGATGCTTTCTAGAGTCATACTAAACCACACTAAGGTAGGCTGTCTATTAATTTATGGGCTATGCCCATCTTCATACAGCCTTAATTTATCAAACTTTTCACTGTCAACCAACCACCACTGAAAGCTCCCTTAAAAAAATAGTTTTACCACAAAAGTTCTCAACGGTTTGTAAAAAAACATAGCATCATTCACCCCCTCATTTACTTGATGCAATCCCCTCCGCGTATGAAAGATGCTGGTTATCTGAGACATACAGGAAGAAGTTTCCCATACTGATTTGAGAAGTAAAGTGATGCGTATCTATCGCCGCTCTTAGTTCTTGCTTTTGCGATACCCATTATATCAATTTCACCATCATATGCAGGCATCACGCTAACTTAGAACCGGATTCTTGATCAATTCACAGGCCAGCAGTTAGTATACCACTCCCTTTTTTATCACAGAAAGCAAGTTTAGATCCTTATCATCAGGTGCTGAAAAGAAGGGTGAATGATAGCTCTATGCTAAACAACTTTACAAACAAAATGGACCCACCAACAGCTTTTCTAAAGTGATGAACCCACAAAACCCAAAAACCAGAGAGAAGAAGAGTCAAGCCTTCCATTATCATAGCAAACACAACTCAAATGGGCATGTTCCAAAAATAATTATTACGAAAAAGAGGGACAATACTTGAATAACTTGGGTTAGCATGTTTATGGTTTGTCCATTTTGATGCATTGTATCTGCTTCAAAACATGTTTATGCTTCTTTGTTCTTGTCTGAAATCTGCTAATGAAAGTCTACCTCATTGTTATTTAATTTTCCTTTCTCCTTCTCTTTGACCTGGGAATGAGACAATGGCACGTCTTAATCTTATTAGGTTTCAGGAAACCAGTCTAATCTGGCAATTTATAAACTATCCCAATAATGTAGCCTTAACTGGTGACTTCAATATCAAGAAAATGACATATTTGAATATGATTTGGTATTTTTTATTTTTTACAGGGTATTATAAGACAAAAGAGCAACCATTTAATTGAAGGGTCAACCCTCACAAAACATGTCCTTGAATCTGACTTTGAAACAAGGCAAGGCCTTCAAACTATTGGTTCAGGCATGAACTTTCATCACTCTGAAAGTGATTTATCCTTGAAAACTAAGGTAGCCAAGTCAAAATCTCCTATTAAGTCACGGGAAAAAAAAATAGTCAGGTAACAACAATTTGTTCCTCTTGGAACCAACCAACCAAACCTACCCATATACGAACAATTGTTTTTGCTCTGCTCTATCTAAAAAATACCTACCTCTGGTCCAACCGATCATGGTCTTGGATCAGGTCACTACACAGGCTGCATCTGTTCCTCTAGGTCACACCATACTTAGATGCTCAAGAAACAAATCATATAGCTTATATGAGAATGAAGAGGAGTTTCATTATCCCATCCCTCGTAAAAACTTTGTTCTCTTGGTCTCAATCAAATACATTAAAGCTAAATGATCATATACACTAGACTTCATGGTAATAAGCATCCCATCAAATCCTTTTAACACCCTAATGCAGGCCAAAGATGGGAGGAGAATACATGACAGAAGAAAATAATCTAAATTTGGTAAGTGAGAAAAAATTAGACTGCAAAATAGTAAGAGTTGTTTTCTGCCCATTTCAGTTCTGCGTCAAGTTCCAAATGGCTTCCTATGATGATACACATTTCTAGAGCAAACTCTACATGAACCCATAAAGTAAACAGAAATGCGTTCAAAGAAATTAATAGACAAGAATAAATAAATTCACTGGCTCGCATGGAAAAGCTCTTGAGGAAAGCAAGAGAGACAGACCGCATAAAATTGTACCTTTAGGTCGTTTCTGCTGCTTCTGTATCTCCTACCCACTCTGACTCCCAGAATTGCACCACAGACGGTATGCTCGAGTCCTTCCATGTTCAGTGGTGCAAAAGGCAGTAGTGGATCATCCTTTAAACTGGGAAAACATCCATTCCTGCCTCCAAAACTTATGTTTCTGAACCCTCTGGGACGGTGGATAATCCATCCCCTTCAGCAAAGGTTGGATTAAGAAACTTAGCCACAAAAACCCACATCTTATACACATCTTCAAAGTTAGTTAGAAAGCCAAGAGACGCTGTAACAACCTCAATTCGGAAGAATGCATTCTTACCATTGTGGCAGCTGTTCGGCATCGGCTTACACAAGGAAGTATTTTCTATATTCAACATCCCATGCTGCTGTTTTGGGCTGTCAAGAATCCGAATATGACTAAGGAAACCAATGCCAAGAGAAATACCATATTTCTCGGCTAGCTTCTGAACAACTTCCGGGTTAATTAGCCCCATACTACTATCTCTCACGTTGAAAGCTACAGCTGCACCCCTTTCGTATTTGATTTTTGGGCCATAAATATGAACAAGAGGTGCTCCCAATGCTCCATCTGAATCGGGTAACCGTAGTTGCAGTAACGAGGTTACAAGCCAATTGATCAGATATCGCAGTCTGAGGGTGGTTTTGTTGAGACCCAACATGTTCACATGGTCAAGATGCCGGCATACAATCTCGGGCTCCTTCCTGTACCACTCGTTCCCATCATATTCTCCATCACTCATAGACTCTTCATCACCACAGCTAGTTACAGAAAGTTCCCCAGGCTCCATTGAATGGCTCAGACGCTCTTTACGGTTGTCTTCCATGTTAAAGGATACCCTCCGGTCCATGCTTGCACCTTGTTCACTCTCTTCCAAACCAAAAAATCTACTGCCAGCAAATCTATTTCCTTCCCTCCTTCCCAATAGCCTAAACTCTCCCTCTGTCTCTCTCCTTATTGCACTTTCTTTCGTCTCTTGGCAAATTTCAGAGGTTGAGCCATTCTCGAGGCTACCATGCCGAAAGCCAGAAGTTAGGGTGTTGAGTCGGGATCCATTTCCAGTAGAACTCAGCTTGGAGCCAGTCAGTATCGGTTCTTCTCTGATTTCAGGTTCTTCCTGAATCTCACTAACATGCAGGGAATCTGCACTCTTTCCACTGTTTCCTGAAGCTGGATCTATTTCTGCAAACTGTTCTTCTTCAGGAATCTCCTTAACACGGTCCAATTCCTGTGAGACTGATAATACAGCCGCATCAAAGGATATCACGTGGTCCTCGTGTGATCTGAGGTTTATCCCCCTTTCATCATAGATAGGGCTCCTAGGTACCTTTGATGCTGGTTTTGGAGAGAGTCGCTTATGGTTTTTCCTGCCAGTAAACCACAAGGGCGGCAAGGGAGAACCCAACTTCGCTTTGGTCAACTGGCCGGAATTGTCAGACCCAAATGGACTCTGACCCAAATCGATCCAGAATGAGTTATCTGATGATTCATCTTCACTGAAAACTGGGCTCTTCATGACCTCCCCAACTGAAACACTCTCAGCTTCTTCAAATATGGTGCTTGCCCCGTCTCTGTCAGAGCTGTTATCTTGATCCATCTCTGTCTCAAAGACATCCCTCACCTGAGCGGAAGTGAATGCACCGGAAAAAGCAGGCAACTGTAACCCACCACGAGTTTCAGGTGTTAATATTTCGCTCCCATCAATTGCCTCATCTTCAGTTACAGCCAATCTGTCCAGATCATCCATAGAATCACTCAGATACTGTGGGAAAACAGGGGCAATCCTCACCATTCCAGACCCAGCACATCCGCACTGGTTTTGCAGGCTTGCCATCACAGATTTCTTGATGAGAAGGCATCCAAATCCAGTTGGGTCAGACCCGAATACTCTGTAAAATGACGTGATAATAAAATCCGGTCGGAAGAGGGACAACCCGAGAGAATCCATATCGTTGGGACCCAATGACCCAGCATCAAGCAAGACATGCCAATTGTTCTGCTGAGCCAGTGACATCCACTGGTAAGAATACTTAGCCCCAGTAACCCTTGACTGAACAGGGAACACAAAAAGACCCACTGCAGAATCCTTCTTCCGCCTTTTCTTGATTGAGATCTTCTTCTTCAGCTCGGCCGAGCAGAGTTTCAGAGTTGGCCATTTAAACCATGCACTATAAACCTTGGCACCTTTCTCCTTAGCACTCTGAGCCATCCAATTCACAGACTGGCTTTCGTAATCAAACATGGTTAACAACTTCTTATTCGTTTGAAAAGGGTATGATTCAGCAAGCAATTTAAAGGCAGAGCCTCTGCTAACAGTGAAAACAAGGCCATATTCGTTCTCGGGTATGTTCAAATAATCCATTATCCTAGTTTTTACATCATGTTCAGCAGTGCCTTTCTCGGCACCTCCATAGAGAGCATGGTTGCTGAAATTTGCAGTAATCTCAGACAAACTAAAAGCAGAAGACTCCCAGTACTGCATAGTTTGAAGGAAAGAGAAGAGTCCAAAGCCACAGTAATCGAGACATACCTTGGCTACCATGTCCGATAGGTGCCCATACTCGTTCGATCTCAGCTGGTCAATCTTCTCTGAGGATTGGAACTTGGGGTACATGGTGAGAAACTTGGAGAAGGATTCATGGAGGTCTGGAATGGAGTCTTCGGTATCGAAGGTGCGTTCTGCGGCGAGGGCTGTGGCGCGAAGGAATTCCCTTTGTGCGTGGAGTCTAGCCAGAGATCTCGACCTTCCTAAGCCCCCATCTTGATTAGAGAATGATTCAGAATCAATATCTTGCGATTTAACCAGACACCCATCTTCAGATGCCTCTTCCAGAGCTTCTCTAAGCTTGTTCTCTTGCAACTGCCGAAGTATCGATGGCTTCCGCTTGGCTTCCTCTGTCAAACCAGGCCCATCTTTCCTTCTGTCCTTCTTCTTCTTCTTCCTCTCCAGGATTAGGAAAGCACAGCGAGATATAGGCTTCCATAATGAAAGATGCATGAATGCTCTCTCTCTCTCTCTCTCTCTCTCTAGAATCAATCAGAAGGAAAACCCAGAACTGAAAACCAGCCAAAGCTCATCCAGAACTAGGCTTTTGTCCGTCAACTAACTCCAAAAGAAGAGATTGAGTTTCAAACCCTAGGTCTAACAGAAAGCAAAAGGAATCTGAGCTTTCCGATACTAAAACCCTGACTTAAGGGAAGGAAACCATAGAAATTCGGCGACATTCCAAAACTTTAAATTTACTGTGGAGCTTTTACTTTACCAAAAACATTCAAACATACTGAACCAGAGATTCTTCCATTAGAAACCAGAACTTTTACAAGATCAGCAAGACTCAGTCCAAAAGAAGAGAAAAGGAAAAGAAAACAGAGATACATCTGATTCCAATCCAACCTTTAATCCGATCAGAGAAACCCGTAACTTTAGCCTCCTCCCAGAGCCCAAAACTAAGGATACAATTCAATTACAACAACACCCATCAATAAATACTCACCTGGTTTCAATCCCATCAAATACACAAAATTCAGACTCGTTGAATCCCACCCCAACAGAAAGAAGAAGAAAAAAACACACCCTGAAATCCAGAGATTCAGTGTATAAAACGAACACTCTCAACAGAAGAAAAGAAGAAAATGAAAACCTGAAAAACTCACAACCTGACCAAAAATTCAAAGAATCCCAAAACCCAACACCATTTAAGCCCATGCAGCAAATTTAAAGAAACCTTAATACAACTCATTTGAGTGAAAACAGAGGAAAACCAGACCATTAGACCCTCATACACAAAACCCAGATCCACAAAAATCACAAGGAACCTAAGGACTAGACTGTTGTAGCAGAGACTGGTAAACCAACAAAGAAACCCTTAAATTTCATTACAGCCCCATAATCCCTGAAAAGTGGAGCAGAGAGGCAGCAACACTGCAACAGTGAAAACAGCTCCAACAACCCCTTCTTTCCTCACCAACCTCTCTCTCTTTCTCTCTCCATTTTCTCTGCAACAGAATTAAAAGCAAGCCTTTCTTCTATCAACTTTTTCATTTACTTCAATGGTCAATCCAATTCCAAACATGTTTGCATTAATTGTCCCTGCTCTCTTCCCTCCCCAGTCATTAATACACCTATCACTCCAAATTTAACTTTTTTTTCTAGTTTTTCACCAGCAGTAAGAATTTCACCCCCCATATAATAACAATAGTGAGAAAATCAGAAGAAGAAAAAAAAGGTAAACCCATTGACTTTATATACTAATTTATTTATTTTTTTTCAAAATTTCTAATTAATTTAATTTTCATTGCTACATCACGGTCATCAAGGAAAGCTTTTAAATAATGTAGCCATTTGTTTTTCATGGGATCCACCACTGCCTTTCCTCCTGCAGAGTTAGGTTAATAAAGTCAAATGACTCAAAACCAGTCTCCTTCTAAAGCTATTTCTTGTCCTAGCTCCGAAAATCCGACCCAGATCTAAATTCTGAATTTTATTTTATTTATTTATTTTTATCTGAATTGTTTTTGGATATTTTTGGTTAATTTAGATGATCAAAGATAAGATCTGGAACCGATTCTGGAAATTGGATTGCACATGGTGCTGCAATGGGCACATGCATACTCTGTTAACAATTTAGTCAACTCAAATGAAGGGGATGATCAGTTGTTGATAAAAACTAATTTAGTTACTCCATTACCGTCTGATTAACTAATCTAAGAGTTGGGCCATCAAATGAACGTTCCTGATTGATTCATCGTAGGCTTCTGTACACAGTATTCCTTTAGGCAAGCAAAACTTGTCTACTTCGGGGTCAGGGATACAATCATACGGTAATTTTCATTTTAATTCCCTCCGATTGCTTTGGATTCCGATGAATGGCCGAGGAGTTCGAATTCCTCGTCAGTCTGTACGGAAAAAACCAGAATTTCCGTGATAATTTGGACTGGTGACGAGATTTTCAATTATTCCCTTTGGCTAAAGCATAATGTTTTGACGATTTCTCAATTTATCGCATGACAAGAAATTAACGACAAAAGGTAATTTGACTAAGGGTCCAAGGCATTCAAAATGCAGAGTAACGAGGACGATAGTAGTCCAAAAGTCGTTAATGAATATTATTAGAAAGGAAAATATTCACCTCCTCGGTAGGTGACGCAAATAGGGGCGTCATGACCTCTTTTCATGCCACGTGTCTTTTTTTAAACTCTCTTTAATTGTGATTAAAGTTCAATAATTCCTAAGATTCACTATCAACCCTTAGTTTTTAGAAAAATAAAATAAAAAATATTTAACTTCAAGGTTAAAAATTAACCTCAGTCAAGGCAGGACCAGCATTGTGAAAGTGAGGAGCATTAGTTCGCTCCTCGCCCTCAGAAAGGAAACCTCAGCTGCAAGGGACACAAGTGACATGACACTTGCATAAACCGATCGGATTGGGACTGAATTTGGTTTGATCCGATTACAATTGAAAAATATCCGAATTCTATCTGAAGTTTATCTAGATTCTGAATTATTCAATTCTAATTTGAAATCGGACTCGATCTGAATTTTATTAGATTATTATTATTATCTTTTTAAAAAATTAAAATAATATATAAATAATGTCATATATATATTTATAAAATTACATGTTCATTATTATTGTCGTTAAGAGATTTGAAATCGATAGGATTATAATCGGATTCAAGATTCCATATCCAATTATGCATATCTATAATATGATTAAAATTTGGTCTAATCAAGTCAGATTTAAATCCAAATCTTGATCTAATTTATGAACAGTCCTAAGTTTATCTAGATTCT
Organism: Tetracentron sinense; assembly: GCA_015143295.1. Classification (NCBI taxonomy): domain Eukaryota; kingdom Viridiplantae; phylum Streptophyta; class Magnoliopsida; order Trochodendrales; family Trochodendraceae; genus Tetracentron; species Tetracentron sinense. The sequence goes on from CM026574.1 coordinate 23,388,703, forward strand.
GAATTATTCAATTTTAATTTGAAATCGAATATTCAAATTCGATCTGAATTTGATTGGATTATTATTATTATCTTTTTTTAAAATAAAAATAATATATAAATAATATCATATGTATTTATAAAATTACATGTTTATTATTATTGTCGTTAAAAGATTTGAAATCGATAGGATTATAATCAGATTCAAGATCTCAAATCCATATCCGATCACACAAATTTATAATATGATTAACATTTGGTCTAACCAAGTTAGATTTAAATCCAAATCTTGATCCAATTTATTAACAGTACTAGAGTCTTGTCTTTCGGACAACAAGTAGCAAAGATGAGGATTAGGAAAGATACTTAGCCTACTATCTAGGTTGTAGCTCTACCACTCGGGCTCATGCCAAAGTACGGAACCAAATTGTCAGCATTCTTCCCTAGGTTCTTTTTTATGGCCAAGGTAAGATCTCTTTATACAACTGTTTATGTTAAATTAGTACAGCTGATTTGATCCTAGCTTTCAAACAATCTGGTCACAAGAAAGAACATGAATAATTTGGTTCCCAAAATACCGTGAGCCATCAGACAATTGTAACACAATTCGATCTTAGATGCACTTTGAGCATTAGAACCTAATTGTTGATCTACATTATATCTCAATAAATTGAGCTATAGAATCGAGTCCAAAACATAATTCAAATTATAATGCGTGATGAAATGTTAACTGGTAACTTATTTCATTTCACATAACTAATTAACCTATTCACAACGATTTTTTTTTTTCAGTTACACACTCAATATATGTTCCACTACTAATCCTTCTTTTCTAATTAAACATATTTTTTGCTTATTTTCTTGAAAATATTTAGTTTTCTCTTGTGACCAACATATTTCTGAGAGTTTTCAAAGTTCAAACCTTAAGTACTTGATGGAAAAATCAATTCCTAACACACAAAACCTTTGACATTGAAGTTTGTCTGATAGCCAAATGGTTTAGTCATTTCCCTTAAATAAAGGTTCCTTTCTTATTTGTTTCTCATTTGGACTCAACCTTCGTGACACCCACACATACACATGTACCAATATATTTTAGTAAATATTCTTCTTGGGACCCAACCTTCGTGGGCCGAGGAGGGGACTATTCCTCCTCGCTCTCACATAACCGACCATTCAACTCCCATTAACTCAGGTTAGTTTTTTTTCAACCTTTTAGTTAATTTTTATTTTTCTAAAAGCAAGGGTAGATGAGTGAATCCCTTAGATGTATGAATCTTAACCACAGTTAAATGGAGTTAGAAGGGGGACACATGACAAGAAAATGGGAGCCGAGACCCCCTCCTCGTGTCACCCAACCAAGGAGGTGATTATTTTTCATATATATAGTTGCTAACATTCTCTCATGGGTAGATTTGGTAACCATCATCAAAACATTTTTACTTTTATATTAAATATCAATCTCACAAAAATTAAGAGTCGTTTAATCTTTCACCCCACCCCACCCCACCCCACCCCACCCCAATTTTTTTGTCATATATATAGTGGCCCCCCAACGGAGTTTTGTTATGTCTTTTTGGTTGTCACATGTCCCTATTGATACCCCTTAATTATGGTTAAAATTCATCCACTCTTAGGGTTTACCTTCTTATCCTTGGTTTCTAGAAAAAATATTTTAAAAAGAGTTTAACCTTAGATGAATTTTAACTAGGGTTCGAAAAAAAGTTGATAATTTTTTGAAAAAAAAAACAAGAATAGGTAAGTGAATCTTAACCACAGTTAAGGGATATCAATAAGGGCACTTAGCGACCTCAAGGACATTACCAAGAAAAAAATTCTCAAAATAAAAAAATTAGTGCAAATAAAAATTTCTCGGGGGTTATGCCCCCAAACCCTCAAGTTCCATACCGTCAAACCCAGTAGTTTTTACACATGTATTTTGGCCCTCAAGGAAAAAATCCTGGCTCCACCTCGTGTACGTTATGTCTCTCATATTTAATAAATTGCCTCTTAAGGAAATATCAAGTAACCTTACATTTAATAGGCTGGTATTCAATATATAAGAGAGTAAAAAAATTAGTAAAAGTTAACCGTGAAGGGCTCTTAAGAACCTTAGGTTCACTAGTATGAGAGAAGGGCTCTTACGATATTATATATATATATATATATATATATATGGACTTTGCTATTGAGACCCTCTAAGGGCCGACCGAAACCATGTTCTAAGAGCACATGATTTTAGGTGGGACCCATTTCACATGGTGGGCTCCACCTGAAATCCCGTGTTCTTAGAGCACGGTCTCGGTGGTCTCGGCCCTAACAGGGTCTCAGAAACTTTATCATATATATATATATATATATATATATATAACCTGCCATTATAGAGTATCCCACATCTTAAGATTTAGGCAATTATTTCTTAATAAGTTCATGTGAAGGCCACTGATGTAAGTTCCCCATTAATAATGTATTGGGTGGACTTCCCCCAAATTTAATATAAAACTTATTTCCACCAACCGGTCTTTTTTTTATTATTAAGAGGGCGTGCTTGGAAATCAGGTTTAATACGACAGCTAACTTTTATTTTCCTGTATTTTATCATAATTTTTAATCCATAATACAATAATTTTAGAGAATAATCTAATATTTTTCCATTTTTTTTAATCTTCCTTCACATATACATAACCCCTCCTTTTTTTTATAATTTTTGAATTGTGTGGAAGTTTTTAACTTAGCCACTAGCTGATTGAAGTGCCTTCTTCCATTGTTTAAGCATAATTTCGTTATCACAAAAGGTCTAGACATTATTTAATATGTTTTTTTTTTCTTTAGTGTGAGACTTAAGAGACCTCAGTTTTAAAGAGATGACCAATCTACCAATTTTGTTGAAAATCTAAACTACCTTCTTCTAGAAGTATAACCGAGCAAAGCTGAGTAACAGGGTGTTTAGGCTCGACTTTTTAAGTTTTATAGAGGGGCTCAAGCTCAGCTCAAGCTTCACTATCTTGTTCAAGCTCGGCTAGTAAACAAAACAATTAGCTCAAACTTGACTCAGCTCGGTTCAGTTATCTTTTTATAATACTTTTCAGATCAAAGATCCAAATTTTTTCATTTTAGATCAGCGTACAATATCAAAACTTAAAACATGTATATTTACAGAATACTCAAACATATTTATATTTATAAACGTAACTCAATAATTAACTTAACATATTTAAAATATAGTAAATACTTAATAATATATATATATATATATATATATATATATATATATATATAAAGTGTTAAACGAGCAAAGTACATGCATGTTGAGCTCGGTTTGTTAACCAAACAAGGTTGAAAATGAAGCTTTGAGCTCGATTTGTTTATTAGATTAACAAGAAGCTCAAACGAATTCTTAACGAGACGAGCATCTCAATACTTAAAGAAGCTCTATCCTCTTCTAGCCAGGGTCAAAGTCTGATTCAAATAAATACATTGCATTACCATTTAGTGAATTAGATCTTTACGCTAGGCTGACAAGACTATATAGTGATCCAGTGTTGGTTGTGTCTAGTTCAGGGAATGGATTCCTCGGGAAATGAATTTCTATTTGTCTAGGCGGAAAGGGAAATGACTAGCTCAACCGAGGGAAATCCGTGTATGGGCACACTCGCTCTATCTACCAGTAGGGGCAGAGCCAGGAATTTATTATAAGGGGACACATTTGGTTTAAGGAATGGGGTTTCGGGGTGGAGTCCCTGAAATTTTTTTTACCACCAAGTATGTGGGTCATTGCAGTGTGGCATACATTTTGTACATATCCTACATATATTGTTTTCCCTTTTCATAGGAGTAGTTGTCCTCTTGTCATATGACTATGTCCTATTAAATAATATAATTAAATTTTTTTGAAAAGTTTAGGGAGCAATTGCCCCTTATCCAATGACTATGCCCTATTAAATAACTAACCAAAATAGTTTAAAGATTTTTTTTTTTTTGAAAATTCAATGAGATAGCTGATCCATAACTAATCCTCTAGGGTTATAACCAAATTCCGGTTATAATACAAAAATCTTTTAATTCTAGTTAATAACTTTAACGTTTAGAGTTAATTTTTCTAATCTAGAAACCAAGGTTAGGTGGTTGAACCTTAAGGGTTGATGAATTTTAATCACAATCAAGAGGTATTAAAAGAGAAATGTGTTGACCTGTAGGTAGTAACCGACTCTAAGGAGTCCAATAGAGGATTCTAAATACTTTGTGAACTGTATATATATATAAATCAAAAGTTGAGGGGCACCCACCTAAGTTCGAATCACAGCAAATCATGATTGAACTTGGGGAGAGATCAATCACACCCACAGGCCAACATGTGTCCATTTTAATCCCTATTAGCTGTGATTAAGATTTACTAACCTTTGGGGTTTAACAATATAACCTTAGTTTTTTAAATATTAAAAAAAGATTAAACTCTAGTCATGAATTTTTAACTCTGGGTTAATATTGTTTAATATATTTTTAAAAAAAAACTAAAGGTATATTGTTGAACACCAAAGGTTAGTGAATCTTAACCACAGTTAATAAGGGTTAAAAGGGACATATGTTGGCATGTGGGTGCGATTGAACTCTCCCGAGTTCAATTACAATTAGCTGTTATGAATCCACCTCCATGCCCATGCAGCTATGCCATATATAAATCTATATATACATTAAAAACAAATCACAAAAGTTTAAGGGGCACGTGCCCCCAGGCCCCCCCTTGGCTCCGCCCCTAACAGCATACTTTTTACATCCATTTTCCATCATCATCATCATCATCATCATTATTGCGCCATGCGATAGTGAGGAGGATAAGGTTGATTCAATGGATTGAGATTTTCATATCAATATCTTGAACTACAGTATCGTCGTGAGTGTGGTCGTGGCTCGAACCACGATGCTTCATGGCTTCCATTCTGTCCCTCACTTAACATGCGCGTGGGTATGTAAATGTAATGTCAATTTAGGTGAATGGTACTTTAATGCACAAAGACACCAGCTTTCTCAAAGGTGGGGTTTAAAACTAGTCCATTTGGGGGCTAATGAGTAGGGTTTCTTTTGAATCTTCTCTTGCTTTGGGGCGCCTTCTTTTTTTCTTCTTTTACTTTTCCTATGATGTCATTTCCATTCAGGTTTTACTAAAAAGTTCAGTAGAAGTGAGTGGAGCAGCAAAAGCTCGAGACCTCTCTCTACTTCTCGAACGCAGCCAGCAGTTCTAGTGTTTGTGTGGGTGCTTGCTTGTCGTCACCTCTCTTTTGGTGACACTGGTAAAGCTGAGGGTTCCTTTTGGCATTATATCTTGGCTTGGAATTCTCTACGATTATAGTCCGGTTACATGTCAAAACGTGCCACTTTTAATATCCATTAAGTGTGATTAAGATTCACTAAGTCATAGGGTTCAACCATGTAATCTTGGTTTTTTTTTTTTTTTTTTTTAAGTATTAACTCTAAAAGTTAAAGTTAAAGTTGTTAACTAGAGATAAAAGCATCTCTTTTTTATTTAGAGAGGTAATATAAACAAACACACATTGGGCCTAACTATTAGGGTCCGATAAAGGTAAACCCGCACAACCACTTCAAAAGGGGCTGCCTTAAGGAGGGTCTGTGGTCCCTTATATACCTCTACGAAGGTTAGTACCCAATTGAGGTGCTTATTAGTGTCCCATTTTTTTCGCTAAGTCTCAAGACTTAAGTGCCAGATTTTGCAAGTCTCGTCATTTAACAATATTTATATTCTTTTGAGCCTGGAAAATTCCAAATTTGCAAAAATTTGAATTTCTACCATCATGAGACTTCAAATACCATCATTTTAGTGAAGCTTAAAATCCTTCATTTTGCAACTGGGAATTGAAATCTTGAAAAATGAAAAATGAAAAAATAACATAAAAATATAATTGACAATTGCCTAGAATTACACATTCTTACCTTCAATTCCCGTGAGCAGAAAAGGCCTTAAGGAAATGGGTCAGAGCCTTCCTATCAAAGTAAATTAGTAAGATTCTAGGATGATAGAGTAGACTCCTCAAAATGACTATTAATATTTATAATTAGGCGCCTCTTGCGCTTATGGTAGGACGTGGCCTCTCCAAATGGGAGGTCACGGGATTTAAACCCCTGGGCGATGAGTTGCAATAGCTCTAATCCCCACACTAACCACCCAGTAACCCTGTATTAACATAGGTGTGAGTAAGGGAGTTTATCGCATTTCCTTCTGGGTCAGGCCCTACAGAGGAACAACGCTAATGATAAGAGTTGCCACCTATTTTATTAAGGGAAAATAGGATCACAAATATACAATAGATAAGAAATAAGGTCCAAAATGAGATTCTAGGTAAGTGATTCAATTAAGCCTCAGGGAAGGTGTTAGGAACCCTAGGGCCTCCATCCGGAGATGGTAACCTACTCCCTATTTCTAAGCCAATTAAAGAAGAAATTCAAATATAACTTAAGTATGTTACTTAATTATGCTAATTATGTAAATAAAGCAAGATTAAGGGAGAAAGGGAAACTAATCTTAGGTGAGTTGGATCCGTTAGGGCTGCCTACGTATCCGACTTAGCGGGGTCAAGCCATAGTAGTTCTTACAAGCAATCATGCTAAGTTGATTATTTTTTGGTATTTTGGTTATATTTTAGTGTTTTTGGTATTTTGGTTATATTTGAATGTTTTTGGTATTTTAAGATTTTATCATGTTTATGGTATTTTGAGATTTTATCCTTTTTTTTTTTTTTTTTAAATTTTCATATAGGTAGAGTTTTGGCAAATATAACTAAAGTCAAATTTAACCCAAAAGAATTTTAAGGAGATGTTAGGCTAAGAGATTGTTTTTAGGATATAAAGAGTGATATTTGCATTATGAATAGTAGATGGTTTATTGTCAACGCCTATTTTGTTGGATTGGTGTTGATGATAAATGAAATACAATTGTCTTAGTATGAGATATTTTGGACAACATCCTTTTTTAAGTCTTTAAATCATCTTTTACTCATTAAAACATGAAGAATAAGAAGAAAAGAAAAGAAGAGACAAGTATAGAAATTGAAAATGCATCATCTCCTTTTTAAGGTGGTTCATTTACACCATTATAAATTATGTAAAGTCATCCTCATGAAGGTTAGAGAGGGGATGGACTTTCACAAAGAAGTCTAAAAGGAAGACTATAATCCCAACAAAGAAACAAAACGGAAAGAGAGGTATAGCTTTAGTTTCCAGTCTTTATGGGCCTACCCATATCCACACTTGTAAGTACATAAATAGAAAAAAATAAGTTCATAACAACGGAAAAAAAAACATCTCCTTACTTTAGATATGAGTTCCTTCTACACCATTAGATTGGTGTAGAGAAACCCAACTATACTTGAGAAATGAGAGACCAAGAAGAGAGAACCAAATAAAAATTAGATAAAAAAATAAGAGAAGATGATGAAAGAATAAATGTCTACTCCTCCAAAAATTCTTCTCCAATACTCCAAGTGGTAGACTTTTGTTTAGAATCCACAAAAGAGGAGAGTTAGTGAAAAACTCTAAGCTTTTAGTTTTACAATTATCTCTAAACTCTAAACCAATGTTACCTGGTTCGCCGGTTCGCTCGGTTCGAATTCAGGTTCGTAATTCGCAATTCACCACTCTAGAGTGAACTCGGTTCGCTAGGGGTAAGATGAGTCGGTTCGCTTCTCGGTTCGCTTAGGTTTTTAGCTTGGTTCGCTTATATAATATTAATATATTATATAAATAATTGTGTAAATAAATATATTATAAATATTTATTTTAAAAATGCATTAAAAATACATTTAAATTTTTTTTTTAAAAATGGTTTTATGGCCGGTTCATGAACCCAGAAAACAAATTCGCCAAATTCAAAGTAGAAGTTCGCTGAACTTAAAGAACAAATTCATTAAATCCAAAAGAAAAGTTCGCTGAATCCAAACAAAAAGTTCGTAGAATCTGAAAAACAAATTCGCTGAACCATAGCTATTGGGTTCGCTAATTTTCACGAACCAGAACGAACTGAACCACGAACTGGTTCACTCCGAACCAGTTCGCGGTTTGAACTAGTGGGTAGCGAACTAGGTAACCCTGCTCTAAACCTTAGTTTCTTCTCATTTCTTCAAACTCAAGAGAAGCACAAATGGGTGAGAGCCTTCTAGGGGTCATGAGAGATGAATCTAAGGAGTTAAGAGATTGGTATTTATAGAAAAACTAAGAGGTTGGGTTGTGTCTTTTACATGAGGGATAAAAAGAGTTAATAGATAAAGAATTGAGTGTTGTAAGGTGAGTTGATAAGTTGAGTGTTGTAAGGGGTGTAAGAGAATTGATGAGTTGAGTGTTGTAAGAGGTGTAAGAGAGTTGTAAGAGGTGTAAGAGAGTTGATGAAAGTTATATGGGCATGAGTTGTAGGCTATAGGTTAGGTGGATATGAATATGTAGACTAGATCTTATGGATCATGAGTTATTGGTAGATGAGTCATGAGTTATAGTTTTTGGACTTTGACTATGACATTTGGGCTTGAGCTATGGTAAATAGGCTTTGGTTAAAGCAATTGAGCTTTGGGTAAGACAATTGAGTAATTGGATAATTGAGCTTGATTACTTGGGTTTAGGTAATTAAAATACGTAATTAGGTTTGATTGAGTGTAGAGCCCCGAAACTTTCGTCCATATATTGGAACTTGTGTCAAGGCTCTAAGCTTTTATAATCTTCCATTTTCTACGAAATGAGAATTTTGAAAATTCGGGTAATCTCAATTAAGTATTAAGGAATGATCATGGGAGTCAAATGAAAGTGGGAAGTGCTCTAAGTGTTAAAAAGTGAGATCTCCTAAGTCGGATATGTTGAAAACTCAGGCTGCTGAAAACCCAATTCCAGACCAGTCAGCTTTAGGGGAAATTTGATTCATGAATAAAGAAGAATTGGAAGATTCTAAACGCTAGAATTGTTCCTCTTCAAATGATGAGTCAAATGTAAGTTGAATCGATAAAATCTGATGAACGAGTTAAAAGTTATGGCCGAAACACCAAAATGGAAAAATCTAAAATTTATTGTCAGATTTATGAACGATTGTAGGCTACGATCAATCGTAGAAAATCTACGATTGATCGTAGAATTCCGAAAATTACTAAACTCTCTGTAACGTTTGCGATCAATCGTAGGAAACTATGAGCAATCGTAAATAAGTTACGATTGATCGTAAGTCTCGAACACAGAAATTTTTCGGGATTTTTAGGGTTTCTACCATTTGCCTATAAATAAGAGGTTAACTTTGGGGGTTTTGTTTTACCTTAAACCTAAAAAGAGACTAAGAGAGATTGAGAGGAAGAAGATTGGGGAATTACAAGAGGAGTGGATTGAAGAGAGTGGATTGGAGATCAAGGTTTGGATTCTCCATTTAAGTTTTGATCTTCTTCAAGCAAGGATCATCATTCACCAAGTTGGAATTCCAATCAAGGAGGGTTCTCCTTAAAGATTTGAAGTTAATTATCAAGGTTAGTACACCCTTCCTAGTCAACTTAATAATAACCTAAGTTTTCTCTAAAGAATGCATGTGAATGATTATATGTATTTCATTTTCATTAAATATTTGTTTTTCCTCAACAAATGAATAAGATAGATAAAGTGGGTATGAATATGGGAGATGTGAATGCTGTTGTGTGATAAAAATGGGAAGGACAAGGTACTCATAATGAACATACTCAATGTGTTTGATGAAATGCATGAATGAGAACTTAAAGAAATAAACTAAGATTTTGAAAGCATAAGTTACATAGTGTTTCCCAATTTGTAAGTTGTATGCATATGCTTATTTCATTTCTTGAATTCTCATATGATTATAGAAAGGATTACATGTTATATGTCATCATGGTTGCACAAATTGCTATGCACGAGCACCTATGCATAAAATGAGTTTTCATAAGCACTAAGAAGTGAAACAAATAAGAGTAAATGTAAATGAAAAATAAACAAAACCTCTTAAGCGTAAAGATTGAAATGTCAAGGAGGTTGGTAGCCCAAATGAATGGTGTTAACCTCTTACTTATAAGGAAAGACTCATAAGTTGAATAAGGAAATGTCAAGGAAGTTGGTAGCCCAAGTAAAGGGTGCTAACCTCTTGCTCATAAGAAAATGCTCACAAGTATCGAAATGTCAAGGAGGTTGGTAGCCCCGGTTAAGGGTGCTAACCTCTGGCTCATAAGGAACTCACATAAGGAACTCATAAGGAAACTCATAAGGAACTTATAAGGAAACTCATAAGGAAAGCCCATAAGGACTCATATAACTCACAGACGTGTTTTGGTTTTCATGAGAATTATGAATTGATAAATGTTTTTTTATAATGTTGTTTTGAATGATTATGAACTGTACTATTTTCAGCACTTGCATATGATATTTGTTCGTTATTACTATTACTAGCTAGGAGCTTGTACTCGTTAAGTATTCCATACTCAGCCATACATATTATGTCGGCAGATACACGTTTCAACATCTGTGCTCCAAGTCCTTGGATAGAGGAGGACTACGGCGAGGAGGAGTCACATGTAAAGACTGTAGTAGAGCCTCAGATGGAGGCAAGAGACTTAGACCATTGGCCCCATGGGGATGACTATTAAGAGAGAGAGAGTTCATATTACTTTTGTATTTTGATAGGTGGGCATGTCCACCTTTACTGTTATGTTTCGTGTATAAAACTTGAAATACTTGTCAGGTATATAGAAAAGAAAAAGTTGGTTTGCGCTTTCACAATACTTTAGCTTCCGCATTTTGAGTTGTCTCTATTAGATCATGTTATGTCATATTCATTACAAGATGGTTTGCCAGGTTAAGTATAGTCACACCTAAAGTATCCCTAAACTCTTAGGGGGTATTTTGGGGCGCGACATTGAGTTATTTGGGTATAAGTTTGGCCAAATAGGGTTAGGCCTTTGGTGAACATTGAAACCTTTGAGGAAATAGGAAGAAAGATATGGGTGCTTACAGTTATAGTAGGCAAATGATATCGAAGAGCAAAAACATATATATATATATATATCTAACCATCACGAATCACCATGGGCCAATGAACATCTATTCGCTGAAAATTTCAAACTAATTTTGAAGAAGAAAAACAACCTTAATTGAAGCCTATTTTACGAAAAACCCTATTACAATTAGTGGTGTCAATGGGTCAGGTTGGCCCATGGACCGGCAGGCCCGATTATTAGTTTGGTTGGGCTTTGAGTTTAAAGTTCGAGCCCGTTTCAGTAGGCTTCTAATTGGGCTTCGCCCAACTAACCCGGCCTGTTCATAGTTAAAATTTTGTACATGATTTTTAGGAGGGCTAGTCCGGCCCAAAGCCCAATTAAGCTTGATAAATAAGTAGTTTGGCCCAACCCATTTATTAATCAAGCCAAGTTGGGCTTGGGCTGGGCCAGCCCATTTATACCCAAATTACAATATCCCTCAAGCATCCCTTCCGAAATAGCATTTTAGCAGTATCCATTTCCCGAGTAAGGCTTGCTTATATATCTAACCGAATACTAAGATGTAGTGCCGAAGTAGTAACAAAATGCAGAATTCAACAATCTGCCTTTGAACAGAAAGAGGATTTCCACGAGGGAACACTGATTTTTGCTGCATGGTGTGCATGGCTTCGGTCTCAAAAATGTTATGACACCCAATCGGGTTATGCATAGACAATATTGCCTGTGGTTAGGCATATAGTTCTTGTCTGCCATTGTGAATCATTATAAATGGTTGAGATTGGGCCACCTACTTGTGCCTATGACTTGATCACAAGTTAGTCCAGATGTTTGGAGGACCACTTGAGCGCCCAATCATATTTGGGTTTAATTTTTTTTTTCCTCTTTTTGGGACAAAGGATCCATGGTTTACCTATAGGCTTGCCATTAGGGTTTTAAATTTTTACCCAAGGCCAAGACCAGGACTAAGACCTACCCAGTGGGAAATGCCCTCCTGGTTATCCCTGCTAGGCTGCTACGCTATCTCCAAGTCAAGCAATCATCAAAGTTGTTGAAATAATTAAATCAAAACTAATAGGGAGGCCGAGGCAGTAGCAAATGTGGTAAGGTTCCAGAAGAATAAATTGAAACTGGGTCCTTTGTATGATGAACACCGTAGACGATTTTTCCGAAATTTCCAAATTACCCTTATATAAAAACAAAACATTGATTTAATGTTTTACTTTAATTCCCAAACTGCCCTTGCCATCTATTTATTTAGAATCACAGCCAATCGCGATTGACCTCGGGGAGAGTTCAATCACACCTGTGGGGTTAACACATGCCCCTTTTAATTCCTATTAACTGTAGTTAACTCCTTCCCTTCGCTCTCACGTGCTACTAGTGAGTTCAATTGGGTGTCGTTAACTCCTTCCCCTCGTTCTCACGTGCATTGTTACAACTTAATTTAATCCAAATTAATGGACATAAAATCAAGAGTAAAAATAATATACTTGCAAGTGCACAAGTGACACAGTTGATGTATCTGGTGAGCACAGGGTCGAATCCACAGGGATTGACTATTGTGCAACAAGAATTAAAGAAACGAAATCTACAGAGAAGAGAGATTTAAAATCAGTTTTCCACTCAATGAAAATGGAGCAAAAATTACTGATAACTGTAAAGCAATGAAAAAGAGATCTAAGGTTTCAGGAAAATCCACGTATCCCTCCTTATGCTTAGATTTGGATGAAAACACATCTAGAATTAAATAAAGATTTAATCTAGATGGAAAATTATACGATAAAACCACTGACTATTAAATTCAATTGAATAATTAGAAAAATATAAAATCACTTTGTATCCAACTCACAGGGGATCCAAGCATTCCATATATCATTAGATCATACGAAATCAAATAACATATAGAGAGGAACAATTAACCAAACTAAGAAAATTATTCAATTAAAATAAATAATCAAATCATCCACATTGTCCACATAAATTGGAAAAATGTTTCAAATCTCTAACCTTAGAAGGGTGTTTAGCCAACCATGTTTGGAGTTGTCATCCTCCTTAATGGTTTTCCAAACACTACAATAAAATAACTCTAAAAAAAACTAAAAGAAGAAGAGAGAAAAGAGAATAAGAAAAGATCAGAGAGCCCCCAAAAGTCTCTCACTTTAGGTTTATATAGACTAAAGGGAAGAAGAGAAAGGAAAGAAAAACAAAAGAGAAACTTCTAATTCCAAAATTCCAACCAAAATTGCACTTCCCTCCACTTGACGACATGTTTTGACCACTTAAACGTCCGAATTAGGAGATCTTTGTGAAATACAATTTTGTTCCCCTTTAAGTCTTCTTTCCAAAACATCAAACATTGCCTTAATCCGAATTTTGAGTCAAAAGTTATGTCCAAATTAGTAAGTACTGTCCAGATTAGGCGGGAATCCGGGAAATCCTCATTCTTTGTTTGGGATTGGTTGCTAAATAATAGCACTTCTCTAGCCATCCACGAATTTCTTGTTTTTCTTGTAGATTTAGTTGACCTCCATTAAGCTCCTTGCTTGAATTCCAAAATCCACCCAAAATAAAGAGTTCTTGTGACCAAAATAGGCTTTCTCATTTTTTCTGAAATAGAAACATCAATATAGCACACTTCTTCTTTCTAATTCAAGAGAGTTCCACCATTTTTATGCTAAAATCATATTAATCTATATCTTCCTAAGATTCTCCAGCCATGTTGTAGAATCTTTCTATACTTGGTCTTGGGCTTTGCTCTTGGGCTTTGACTCTTTGACTTGAGACTTGGCTTCTTGGACTTTTGGCTTGGGCTTTGCTCTTTGGGCTCTAGCTCCTTTAGATCTTTGAGTTGAACATAGACTATTTGAAACTTTAGACTTCTTGAATCCCGAGAGTAGTCTGGGGTTAGGATTCCTACAAAAAATAAATACACGTAATAAGTCTCTCTTAAAAATATTTTACATACGACCTTCCAAGACATGTATGAATACATGCAAATGTATAATGAAAATTAAGAGAAAAAGAACAACGCAATGGTGAGAAGAGAATACACCATTTTACGTGTAAAAATGAAGATATAAACCAAAGACCTATGATAATGCTTATTTAAATGAGGATAGTTAAGCAAAATTAAGCACTTATCATGCATCGCACGTGCCACCCGCTAGTTACTAAAATAAAAAACAACATTATGTTTCCCAACAACCTATAGTTGTAGGGCGGAACTAGGATTTTCTTGTTGGGCTAACAATAATATTGTTGTAATTATTATTGATTGGTTTGTGATAAAAGATTAGGTGGGTACGAAATATTATTGGTCTAAGGGATGTGGCAGGTCATCTCTGATTTTGTGTCCGTTTGTAAAGATTTTTTTAAAGTTAAGGGCAGCAGTTGCTCTCCTTGCCCATGGCTTTGTCCTCTTAAATTAAATGACATAATATAAAAGTCAGCTTCTTTTGTTTTTTTCCAAAATTTCATGGACAATTAAATTAAATAATACACTATATTTAGTTTTGGGGGACGATAGTGACTAGGACTTTCTGTTTCTTCAGAAGTTCAAGGAGCCCCCCCCCCCCCCCCCCCCCATGTGGCTCCTTTCTGCCCCCGTATAATTGGAACTTGTTGGGGAAAATTCTTGGACTCACCACGTGTCAGTAGTTGTTATGGAAGCTCCAATTTATTGGTAGAAGGTTGAAGGTGAAGGGTTCAAATCATGTCCTGTACTTTGATGCTAAAGTAAGTATGTGGAGAAGATGATAAATAGTAAGAGCAATAAGAGTGTAAGATACGAGATTTCTTGGTTGGGTTTGCAATAATTTTTCGGTCCATATTCACTGAAGCTCTGGGGGTATTTATAGGTTTAGCTCAGGATGCCCATGGATGATCATAAATGTCCATACCACGTGCTAAATGATCATTACCAAATATGTGAGACAGATTTGGAGCTTACATGTCACACGTGGGAGCCTACTATTAGTTAAGTCAGTTTGTTTTAATAGCACGCAGAAGTGATCAACATTAAATGCCAAGACAGTGCTTTTCTTTTACTGTCATAGTAGAATGATTGCCTCCTGATCATTTCCTCCTACGAGTCGGTCTCGCTGTTTGACTAAAGCATGAGTCCGTTGTTATAACGAGGACGATACCGTTATCTTAATGACTACGAGTCATTGTCATACGTACAATGAATATGTACTCAAAAACACATATGAGCTCATATCCACCGTTATAACTCCAAAAAACATACTCATTGTCATAACACGCAGATAAATTACAAATTTTATCATTTACAGAACTCATCTACCGAGGGATACGTTAGTATGTCAAATGTTAGCTTAGGCATTGGAGCTCTTGCAACTCATACCCTTTGAGGGATTGAATCTCCTGACCTCCCTTCATCGAAGGCTACACCCCCTACCACTCACACAAGAGGTGGGTGTCTCTCACAAATATCCATATACTTACCTATTAGATAATAAAACAAAGAGGACTGCTAGGCTTATATGTAAACTTTCAAATTCTCATTGTGAAAGCATCATGTGTAGCTAGGAGTGGAGCCAGAATTTTTCATGGGGGGGGGGGGGGGGGGGTTCGGGGGCATAGCCTCCGAGAAAAAAAATTATGGGGTAGTTTTTTTATTTTGAGAATTTTTTTTTCCCGGTAATGCCTTTGAGGTCGCCACGTGTCCCTATTAATACTCCTTAATTACGGTTAAGATTCACCCACCTATCCTTGGTTTTAAAAAAAATATATCAAATTTCTTTTCGAATCCTAGTTTAAAATTCACTAACCCCTCAGGTTAAAATTATTTAAATATTTTAAAAAAAAAAACCAAGGATAAGTAGGTGAACCTTGAGATTAGGTGAATTTTAACCATAGTTAAGGGGTGTCAATAGGGACATGTGGCAACCTCAATGGCATAAGGGGACTTCATTGGGGGGCCCACTATATATATGACAAAAAAAATTGGGAGGGGGGACTAAGTATAAGAATTATTTTTTTAATTGAGGGGCCCACTATTCATACCATATCAATAAAGATTTACAAAAAATTTTGGGGGCCATGCTCCCCCCCCCCCCCCCCCCCCCCCACCCCCTACCCCTACCCCTACCCCTACCCCCCACCCAGGGTCTGCCCCTGTGTGTACCTTACTTATTCCTATTATTTTTAAAATCGGTTGAAACCATAACTTCTTTCGAATAACCTGTATTGAAGGGCTCACATAGAAAGCATGAAAACTTTTTAAAATCAACGTTAGCTTAGGTGACGTTTGGTAACACTAATCTAGATTGTTAAGTTGAAGGTTAATTAATTACATGTCTACATCTTTAGAGATTTTAGAGGTAAAAACACTTTTAAAAGTAGCTCATAACTTCTTTTTTTCTTTGAAGGTAAAACCCCTGTTTCAAAAAGATATAAACATGTAATTAACCTTCAACTTAACAATCTAAAGTCTAACTAAACACAAATTTCAAATAAACTCTACGTATTTAGATTAGTTTTACCGAACGCTTCCTTAGTTGAGGCTCACAAACGTGTTGAGGCTCACAAACGTATTGACACTAAAGGGCTTGTTTTATTATCTAAGATAAAAACTGTGAGAGGTATGCTTAACTATCCTCTTAGACGAAGTTATCACAAGATAAAAATTTGAAAAAAGTGTAAAAATGCTTAAGAGAACGATGGGCCATCACACCAAAAGATGAGAAATATCTTGAGAGCAAAACTTTTCTAAAAAAGGATGGGTGCGAGGGGATATTTTAGAGGCTTCTTGGAGGAAATTTTTTTTTTTTTTCATATAGAATTCAATTGAGTGCAACAGACACTTATGTAGGTATTTTGAAATAATATTAATTAAGAAGGGTATTTTTAATTTATAATTAGTGTGTTCTTTAATCAGGTTATTTTTTTTTTGTTCGGATATAATTTACCTACGGGCAATGGTAGTGGTTAGCTTGAGGATTGGAACTCATTGACACGTAAGATTAGATCCCAACCTCTCGCTTGAGAGAGGGGCCACACGCCCACCATTGAAGCAAGAGGCGGGCCCACGTAGCTACATCATAGTGGCAGATTCTCTTAAATTCAGAATTCTTGTAAACTCCTCTGCAAAAGATTCGAACTTGGTGAGGGAATGTATGAGTAAAGGATTTTGCTACAAATCTTTCAAAATCTTAACTTTTTTTTTTTAAGGGCCTACACGGGCAGATATCATTTACTATGTCAGTAGAGTCAACCGATCAGTAGTTAGCTGTGACATTGAGGCTCTTGTAACCCTTATCTCTAGTGGGATTAGATCCCCAGATCTCCATCATTGGAAGGCCACACCCTTATCACTCACACAAGATGCAGGGCTATTACAAATGTCAAGCATACTCTCATCTTTATTTTTAAAACTGTTAAAATATGAAAATCTTTACAAAAATTTGGAATAAATACAATTGGGGTAGTAAATTCAATTGGGGGTAGCACTCCTCGTAAATAAAATATTCTGAGAAAAAAATCGAGGAAAATGTAAGAAAACATGGTCACAACACACCAAAATATAAGAAGATGCCAAATCATCTATGTTGACAAATCGGATTTGGCAAATCCGGTTTTCACCCTTGAGGTTGGCAAATCTGGTTATCACCCTTGAGGTCACCACGTGTCCCCTTTGACACTCCTTAATTGTGATTAAGATTCATCCATTCTGAGAGTTCACCTATCAATCCTTGGTTTTTTTTTAAAAAAATTAATTCTATTTTTTAAATATTTTAGTCTCAAAAAATTCCTATAAATAATTTTTAATTTAAAAAAAAGAATTAATATTTTTTTGTATAAACCAAAGATTAGTGGATGAACCTTTAAGGGCAGGTGAATCTTAACCATAGTTAAAGGGTGTCAAAAGTGACACGTGGCAACCTCAAGAGGATTTGGTTTCCAAGAAGAAATATCTCGAGACCAAAACCTTTCCGCCCACCGTTTCGCCCGTTCATTCGCCGCGTTTACGAAGGGACTCATGCTAACATGTACCGATGCAACACCGAACCAATTATCCAAACTCTAAAGATATTTCTCATCCTTATCCTTTTTCTCTCTCGCCCTTTCATTCCCCCATTTAAAGTCAACAAAAATCCTCCATTCTCTTCGACATTGTCAACATATCTCTTCTGAGTTTATCTTGCTTTCCTCTTTGATTTCCCCTCAGAAAACCAGATTCAGAAAACATGATTAGGTCACTTCCTCTCCCTTCTTCTTCTTTGCTTTTCGAAGCTAATGATCTCCATCGTTCGAGAGTTGCATCGACGATCTGTTCTTCTTCAAGGAGCCATGCTTTTATCCCAAAGCTCGAGCCTTTCAGCAGATCCAAGATCGATCGAGGTATCAAAGAGCCTTCTTTCATTCAAAAATCCGAAACCGAGCTTTCAGGTACATCTAATCTCTTGCTTTTCTAGGTCTTTTCCCCAATTAAACTGAATCGATAGATCTGTTCTTCCTTTCGCTTTAGTAGGCTGCCTTCGACTTTTCTTTACTCAATTTTATGTAGAAAATCCGAAATTTTTACAATTTTTTTTTGTCCATCTGTTCAGATTACTGCTCGACTATCGACGGAGACGCATCATACAGCTGTTGGAGAGCGTATTTTGAACTGAAAGATCTCGAAGTAAGTCTCTTCTGCATCTCTATACAATCCAACAAAACTCTAATCTAAAAAAACTTAATTATTCAGTTGTAATGTTCACCAGAGAGAATCACCGAAAGAAGACGTAGAGAAGCTAGTTCTTCAATCAGGTGGAGTAAAATCCCTAATCGACTTGTTACACGGGATATCGGCGATTCACAAAAATAAAAAGGAGATGGAATCGCTGAAACCATTAAATGCAGAGAAACAAGAAGAGGAGGAACATTTGCCGGTACCAGACGGATTGCCAAAGTCGCAGAAAGAGATGGAAGAAGAAGAAAAGGCTAGAATGCCGGATTCGCCTTTCACCAGATTGCTTAGAACTATGGGGAGGTTTCCTGCTTGGTATTCGCCTACCCCAGACCACGAAACCGATTAATGGATATGAACGAGTAAGTGCCTCCAGTTTCTTCGTTGTAGATATGATCTGATTTTTACAAGACGTACTGGTTTTGAACTCCTTGGCTTTGATTCAAAGATTGTGATTATTGAATGATTAGGGTTGTGAGTATTTCTGCTTGATTTTGGAACCAAATCGTCTGTTAAGGGCCAGGATTTATTGTACAGTCGTTAAAACCCTGCAATTGCATAATTGCATACCATGCTGTGCAAGAGGTCATGGTCTTTAACACAGGAGAGCCATAGGGATTTGCTTCCACATAAAAGCTATTTGGTTCGGTTTATTGTAATTGTAAGCGGTTATGAGCTATAAGCGATTATGTTGATAAGTATTGTAATAAATAAAGGTACTTATTAATATGCACAGGATGGTTGGCACTGTGATTATTTAGTCATAATTTTTTTTTTTTTTGATGAATATCTTTCAAGCTTAATGCTAATTAGTACAAATTTAAGTGCATACAATAATTTTTTAAAGGTGCATAAGTGATTTTTGCTACACAATAATCATCCCTTGATGAGATTATTAAATCACTGATTATTTTTATAATTGCTTATGGTGAGTCAAAGCAAATGTTATTATCGAGACATAAGCACTTAAGTCTCAAATAAAGGTTCAAGATAATGAATAATCCGAATCAACAATTGAACAATTGAAGAGCTAATTAGTGCAACCCAAAATCTTTCTTATGGCAGGGTAATTTAGAAATTACAAATATAAAAAGAGTATTTATGTTAACTAAAACTTTTTTCCCGTGATTCTCTAAATACCTCTTTCAAGGCATATTTTGGGCTCTGCTGCTTTATCTCTTCAACCGAGCTCATTTCATAGTTAATCTTAAATTGATAAATCCATATACACAAGAGTTGCACTTCTATTTTTTTTATTTTTTATAAGCCAAGAGTCTCCGGCTTACATGCTTTTGTGCCATGTCGTGACTGCAATACATAATATTGTTTTTTATTTTCGGGTTCAGGGTTAAGCCAACACAACTAGAGTTAATGAAACATGTGGCGCGATTGAGTGGGAGCCGGAGTTAGATTGTTGAACTCTAAGGGTTAATGAATTTTAACCATGGTAAATAGAGGTTAAAAGGGACATGTGGGTGCGAACTTTCCCTGAGTTCAATCGTGATCGGCTATGATTTGATCTATATAACGTCCCCTTCCCCTCTTTGGATCCCCGTCTCCTATAAGCAGCCTTGGGCCTATCCAAGGTGGTGTGCACTGCCACCCCTCCAAAATGCAGGCCTCATGTTGCTTTCTCTTTCTCTCATCTTCTTCTTCTTCTCTTTATTAGGGAAATAAATGTGAGTTTAAATACCCTGTGTCTCATCACAATCACAGTCTTATATGACAATTTTTAGTAGATTAAGATTATCTTCGTAAACACCTTTTCAAGTTAGGAATATCGTATTATCTATTTAAATCATTTATAGATTTATTGTAATTCATTCAAGCATCTTCAATAAATTAGAATTTCTATATAGTATCAAAGCGGGTTGGTCCAATCCTATTTCTCCTTTAGTTACATCGATCTTCCTCAATTAATCTAGCTTTTCCTGTGAGCGGCCATTGTTGTCACCCATCCAGCCTGGAATTAAAAAATAATATCCAATAATTTTTAAAATTTGATGGCTTGATAAAAACTGTAAAAAAATTCTCTAATTTAAAGAGAAATTAGGCTATATCTAGAATTTCTTAAAAGAACTATTGGCATAAAAGTCTAGTTTTAAGAAAATTTTATGCACATGTACCAAATATCCTCTAAAAGCATTAAATATAAAACGTCTAAAGAAAAAAGGATCCTAATGTCTACTTCTTATTTTGGAGGTAAAACCTCTACTTGTAATTTTTTTTAGAACTTTAATTAGACTGTTATCAAACACTCTAAAAGTTTGAATAAGCTCTAATCAGGGCCGGAGCCAAGACGGGGCCTGGGAGGAACATGCCCCCCTTGGAAAAAAACTTTTAAACAAAAAAAAAATGTATATATTAGTAGATGGGATAGCATGGGGCATGGAGAGGATGGAGATCCAATCACAGGCAATTGCAATTGAACTCGGGGAGAGTTTAATCGCATCCACAGGCCAACACGTGTTCCTTTTAACCCCTATTAACAGTGGTTAAGAGTCACTAACCTTTGGGGTAAGTATTTAAAAAAATATTAATCCATAAGGTTAAAAATCCTTAACTAGAGTTTAAGATTTTTTAAAATATTTTTTCTAAAAACTAAGGTTATATTGTTGAACCCCAAAGGTTAGTAAATCTTAATCACAGTTAATAGCGGTTAAAGGGGACATGTGTTGGACAGTGGGTGTGATTGAACTCTCCCCGAGTACATTCACGATTGGTTGTTCGATCTCAGGTGGGTGCCCCTCGACTTTGGAATAAAGTTTACTAAGGAGTTAGAATCCTCTATTGTTATAACTCATTGGAGTCACTTACAACCCACAAGTCAACACGTCCTTTTTAATGCCTCTTGATTGTGAATAACATTTACTCACCTTTAGAGTGTGTTCGTTTGGTGAGAAAGTGAGGGAATCTAAAAGAAAAGTATGTTTTCTTGCACTTTTCTTACGTTTGGTTTGCAAGAAACACATTTTCAATTTCTTACACTTTCTCAATAATGACAAACTTTCTCCCAAATACTTCATCCATATTTTGATGGTTATTTTGCAATAAAATTTAAGTTTCTTTTCTTTTTATTTTTACTTTCTTTTCTTTTACCTACTTTCTCGCCAAACGAACACACCCTTAGGATTCAACCACCTAACCTTGGTTTCAAGAAAAAAAAATTAACTCTAAAGGTTAAAGTTGTTAACTAGAGTTTAAGGCTTGTGTTATAACCGGACTCTAAGGAGTTTGGTTATAACTGTAGAGGATTAGTCATGGGGTAGTTGTCCCATTGAATTAAAAAAAATAAATCTTTTAATTATTTTGTTTAATTATTAATAGGGTATAGTCATTGGATAAGGGGCAATTGCTACCTGAACTTTAAAAAAAAAATTATATTATATTATTTAATAAGGTATAGTCATAGGGTAATGGGACAACTGCTCCCGTAAACAAGGGGGAACAATACCTGTAGTATATGTACAAAATGTATGGATGAAATGACCAGGGCGGCCCATCCATTAGGCCATCAAAGCCTTTGCTTTAGGCCCCTTCAAAAAAAATAATAATAATATTAAAAAAAGGCCCCATTTAGAATATTAAAAAAATAAAAGGCCTATTTAGAATATTAAAAAGGCCTTATTTATAGTTTTTTTTTTTTAATAATATTAAAAAAAATAAAATTTTAAAAGCCCCATTTAGAATTTTCGCTTTAGGCCTCCAATTGTCTTGGGCCGGCCCCGGAAATGACCTACAAATTTAGCCGTCAAAAAAAAAAAAAAAATCGGGGGCTTCGCCCCCAAACCCCTATCCCTTATACCAAATGTACCCCCCTACAATGAATTCCTGGCTCCACCGCTGGCTCTAATTACGTAGAGTTGCCAAATGCTTAGCAAAACTATGTACACCGCTGGCTCTAATTATGTAAAGTTGCCTAATGCTTAGCCAAATTATGTAGGTGAATTATCTTTGTGTTCTGATGGTAAACCCGACGGCCACAAGTTCCACAATTTATCACACCTGTATAAACCTACAAAAAATTTGTCCAAAAAGTAAGCATGTTTTTTCAAGCTTGTTCACCCGTGGGTGTAGCCCAGTGGTTGTTGGATGAACCGTAGACAGGGAGGTCCTACGATTGACTCTAGATGCACTTACGTATCTCACCTGCCTTAGGGAGGTATATCTAGGCGACTCTTGGGGATTAGTCGGGGTCTTTCTTGAGACACCCCACATTACCAAAAAAAAAAAAAATCTTGTTCAAAACGTAAGGCCTAAATAGGGTAATTTCTCATTTGATATTGTGTCCTCAAAACTGTAAGAGGCGTGATTCATGAGATTAATCTAAACCAAATTAACTGAATACACAATTGTATGATAATAACAAAAATTCAAGGATATTATGAGTATATTTCCAACTTTTGCAAGGTTTGTGACAACAAGTAGAGTTTGTTGTGGCAATGGAGGCCAGTTCCAAGTAATCATTCCATGGGAGCCTACATCTAGTATGCGCAACAATCGTTGTAAGTACGTATTACCATCCCTGTGATGCTGCCAACCTGGTAATCGCCAAGCAACTAATTGACAGAGAAACCAAGAACATATCTCCAATGAATTTTTATTTTTTTTAATAAACGGCAATGCAACTAACAACAAATGAGAGCAAAATTGGGATCGCCAGGCTCCCAAACAAATTTAGAACAAGGAGGACACCTAAATCTGAATGCGGAAAAACTCCTTAAAGCTTTTGTTGCAATCTTATGAGCTTTGATATTCCCCAACCTGCTTAACAAAGACGTACTTAACCGAACCAATCGAGCGACACACTACTTTAATGTCGTGGGTAATAGCTTGGATAGCTCCACAACACAGATGAAAGGATGATACTAGTGACTGCATTAACTCCAGGTAATCTGACTCAACCACAACCGCTTGCTAACCCTTCTCCACTGCCAATAGCGCCCCTTGAAGGATTGCATACGCCCCTGCTACAATGGCTAGACCGCCCAGTCGAATACATGCTCGGCGAGCAATGATGTGACCAATATGGTCGCGAACACACAGTCCGGTGGCTATATGTTCTCCATCGGAGGATACCGCTCCATCGCAGTTTAACTTAGACCATCCTCGAGAAGGAGGAAATCAAGAATCAGACATGATCAATCCAGGAGTGTGAAATCTACTCCCAACCCCAGAACCTTCCCTACTAGTAACACCAACACCCTGAATCTCTATAGCAAACTCCTTGCTCCTACTGATAACTGCACTAGGATCAATCTTCCTGCCCTCTGCCCTCAAACAGCTTCACATTACGAGCAGTCCAAATACACCATAGCAAAGAAATGACTTGTATCCTATCTGCATTTAAGTCCCTCTGCCTGTTATCCCTATCATGTATCTTAATCCACTATTCAGCAAAGGAAAAATATCCATCTATTTTGTCCCAACCTGAATCCCAGCACCAAGCCAGGCACAATTCGCATGTGAACATGTAAGTAAAGCATGAATAGCGGACTTTGCAACTATTCCACAAATTTGACAAATGTCTGTATCCGAGTTGTTCCGCTGAAAGAGATTAGCCTAAACTGCAAGAGAGTTTGTGAGCCCCCTCCATATAAACACTTTTAGTTTTGGAGGAACCTTGAGAGCACATAAATCATCCAAGATCTTGTCTGGTATCCTAAAAGATGATGATGGCTTCAAAGTATGGGGGAGAGGAGAAACGACACAAAGAAGCTTATAAGCTGACTTGATAGTAAACTTCCCTTTATTATCAAAATGCCACAAAATATCATCAGGAGCTGCACAAACACTGATTGAAAATTTCAAAATAGCATCAACTTCAACCTTCAGAAATAAGGTACTAAGTACATCTATGTTCCAAATACCTATAGAGTGATCAATAAGGTCGCTTACCTGACGATAATCACAAGGATCGGGCTTGTTGGTGAGGATTCTAAATCCGGGGATGTTGTTTACCCATGGATCAGACCAAATAATAGTGGCCAAACCATTGCCAATCCTCCACCGCAGGGGCGGAGCCAGGGGGAGGCCGGGGGGGGGCCATGGCCCCCCCAAATTTTTTGTAAATCCCTTCTCTACTAGTATGACTAGTGGGCCCCTCAATTAAAAAAAAATATTTTTAGTATACTTGGCCCCCCCAATTTTTTTGTCCTATATGATGTAGTGGCCCCCCAATTTTTTTTGTCACATATATAGTGGCCCCCCAATGGAGTCCCCTTATGCTCATGTCCCTATTGACACCCCTTAACTATGGTTAAAATTCATCCAATCTCATGGTTCACCTACTTATCCTTGATTTAAAAAAAAAATATTTAAATAATTTTAATCTTAGGAGTTAGTGAATTTTTAACAAGGGTTCAAAAAGAAATTTGATATATTTTTTTTAAACCAAGGAGGTGGGTGAATCTTAACCACAATGAAGGGGTATTAATAGGACAGGTGGCGACCTCAAAGGTATTACCGAGAAAAAAAAATTTTCAAAATAAAAAAACTACCCCAAAAAAAATTTTCTCGGGGGCTAAGCCCCCGAACCCCCAAATCCCATACCCTCAAACCAAATTTTTTTTTGTATACATGTATTTTGGCCCCCCCCCAATGAAAAATTCTTGGCTTTGCCCCTGCTCCACCAAAACCCTCTTGCCACCACCCGCCGTCCCGCCAAAATACCGTGCCATCCCCACGAAGGGTGAGAACCTTTTCCTGCATCCATAAACTGACAATGTGGGAAATACTTTGATTTCAACATAGTAGCCCAAAGGAAAGTCTCCCCCTTAAGAAGCCTCCAACTCTGCTTAGCCAAGAGAGCCTCATTAAATCTATATATGTCTCTGAAACCCAAGCCACCCTTACTCTTTGAGTCACATAATAACGACCAACTCTTCCAATGAAGTTTATACTCCTCATAGTTTTGCCCCCACCAAAAGTTAGCCAAACTAGAATTAATACTATTGCAAATAGCAACAGGAATCTTAAAACAAGACATTGTATATATTAGGGTTTCTTGAGCAACTGACTTTATGAGCACTCCACGTCCAGCTTGAGATAACTGCCTCCCTTTCCACCTTTGGATTCTAGCCATGACTTTATCCTTTAAAAAAGACAAAACTTCTTGCTTATTCCTACCAAAAGAAGTAGGCAGACCAAGATAAGATCCTAGGTTAACTAAAGCCTTAATTCCCAAGCCTTGGGCTAACAACCTCCTAAATTTCCAATGCACATTCTTACTGAAGAAAAGTCCAGATTTCATGAAGTTAATCATTTGGCCAGAAGTTAAGCCGTAGGTAGAGGGAGCATTCTGGAGGCCATCTGCCTCTGAAATAGATGCTTTGACAAAAAATATGCTATCATCCACAAAAAAGAGATGGGAGATCGGGGAACATCTTCTATTCAAGCGAATTCCCGTAATAAGATTATCACTTTCTGCTTTCCTAAGAAGAGTAGTGAGACCTTCAACACACAAAATGAAGAGATAGGGAGACAGGGGGTCCCCTTGTCGAAGATCTCTCGAGGGTTTAAAATAACCTTTCGACTCCCCATTAATCAGAATTGAATATGACATCGAAGAAACACACTGCATAATGAGAGCCACACACCTTCTATCAAAACCCAATTGCTCTAACATTCTTTTTAGAAAAGGCCACTCCACTCTCGGTCATAGGCTTTGCTCATGTCTACTTTAATTGCCATCCATCTTTCTTTTCCTTTTGCCTTACACTTCAAAAATGGAACAATTCATGAGAGATCAAGATATTATCAGTAATTGATCTTCCGATGATGAAAGCACTCTGAGCCCAACTAACAATGTCGCCCAACGAAGTTTTAACCCTATTTGCAATGGATTTTGCCAAAATTTTGTAGACAAAATTGCAAAGGCTGATTGGTCTATATTCATGAATAGATTCAGGGGACTCAGTTTTTGGAATCAAAGTGATCAATGTATAATTTGGAGATTTAAGCATCGAACCCCCATTCAAAATACTTAAAATTGCTGTACTAACCTCGTCTCCGATCACTTCCCAGCAATGATGAAAGAATATGCCTGACATTCCATCTGGGCCGGGAGCTTGCAAACTCCCCAGTTGAAAAGCTGTAGATTTGATTTCTTCTCTTGAGTAAAGACGCAGTAGAAAAGTATTCATCTCCTCAGTGACAACTGGCCTTACAACACCTATTACCTTCTCAATATCCTCAAACCTAGGGGAGGACGAGGAATACAAAGAAGCAAAATGCGATAGAACTAAGGATTCAACTTCCCTAGACTCTTCAACCCAAGCACCTGCATTAGACTTTAGACGATAAATGCAATTCCTTCGTTTTCTCTGTTTGGTAGAGGCATGAAAAAATTTAGTGTTACCATCGCCGTCTTTTAACCGCATCATTCTAGATTTCTGCGCGCACACGACTTCTTCCCTAGCCAAAATTTCATCTAGATCATTCAAAATACTCCACTTCCTCTCTCTTGCTTCTTCATTAAAGTCCCCATCCAAGACTAAGGCCATTGAAGAAAGAATTCTGGATTTCTCAAGATTCACATACTTGAAGATGTCCCAATTCCAATGAATCTTTAACAACTTAGAGATCTCTGATTGCATTCTCCGTGACAGTAATTTTTCCCTATTTTCAAAGTGTTTTAAGAGCTTAAAATCTCATAATTATTAGTATGCATTGAAAAGAAATTAGTTTGGAAGTTTCCAAAAAAACCTTATTTTTGTGTATGAGGGTTAGCTTCTGTTTGGTTAATGGCGGTGGATTGTGATGGATTCAATCTATTTTCTTTAAGAAAAATAAGAAGGGAAGGACTCTATTGTTATTGAGATTGCGAGATTAGGGCCACATTCAAGCCAACTTGGCTTCGTGAGCTAGCCTCGACTCGTTTAAGCCAAGCTCAAGTTGGCATTTTCAGGCTCAAATGACCAAGCCAAGCTTTTATTTGAGCTTGAAGTTAAATAAGCTGAACTTGAGCCATTCACTATAATAATATTTTTATCTTATAATAAATAAGCTTACAAGGTAATAGTAACAAAAGAAAGTTGAGAAGTTAAAAGCAAAAATCCTAACCCTAACTATCTACTTCTGGATTGAGAACTATCATCAAATCTGATTGATTTTTGTGTATGATTAAATTAATTTTATGTAGTTTTTGTTATTGTAATTTAAATAACTAGTTTTATTGAAATCATGTAAAATTGATCAAAATAACCATGAAATTCGAATTAAGCTTGAGCCAATGCAAAATTGGCTCTACTTGAATCAAGTTCAAGCTCAATCAAGTGTTTTTTGATCTATAATCAGGCAAGTATATTATAATAGGAAGGAAACTAAAAAGACAGAAAAGCAATAAAGTTCACGAGCTCGTGAACTCAAGAGAAGATCAAGCTTGTTAAAGCCAAACTCAAGCCTGAACATTCAAACTCGAATCAAGCTCAAGCCAAACTCAAGCCGAATCGAGCATGCTCTAATCAAGCTCAGCTCAAATACCGGTCGATCTATTTGTATATTGTAGTAATTTATTTATTTATTTATTTTGGTACAAGCATCATTTATCTTACTGTATAGCTAAATCTTCCTTCCCCTAAGACTTGATCTTAGGACTACCCTCATCGACACACCTCACAAAGTTTTTTTTTTTAGGTTTGAAGATGTAATCTAAACACACACATCAGACTTAAAGTAACCACCAAGCTAGATGGGCAGGTGTCTACTGCAGTATTTAAAGCTAAAAGCCTACAGACTTTGGATGCATAAATACAATATCAATAGTTACCAAAAAAAGGAAAAAATGCAATATCAAATGAGGAACTGTTTGCCGTGGAATGGCGCTCATTAGTATATGAGATCCTCAAAATAGTCTCCTAATTTTAATTAGGGATTTGTCTTTTTTTCTTGTCTATGTTTTATTTTTCCTCATCCGACACATGGAATTTTCGACGCTATCACACTGTGTGTTAGCTATGTCAGGGCCTGCATCGCATCCCATTTGATAGTGGTGCACAGTAATGCAGCACCAATGCATGACATGGCTTGAGCCATGACAATATTATTAGTTGCAACAAGAGATGCTAATCATGGTTTAATGGGCTTTCTATTCTAGAACGACACCTATTTGGAATCGTTTGCAGAAATCATATTCCATTCCATCTAGAACCACACCTAGACGTCCCTTGAAATGGCAAATCAGAATCCATGAAATGATCTTGCAGATATTTTCCACCGAGCAGCCAACCTGAGACATCCTCTTCCATTCAATCTTAGATGTATTGCTTTAAGATAGAAGGCCCCCCTATTTCATCCGGGCTTGGGTCGGGTAATGCCATGCCAAGAGCTCAACACAGGAATTTGTGCAGATAAGCTAGTGAGGCTAATATTAATGAATATGATGTTAGCTGGGTTGGTGTCGGGCCAGAGTGGGCTAGTCCCAACTTGAACCTAAAATGTTGGGCCCAACCCTGGACTGGGCCATCATGAGTGTTTAGGCCTGAGAAGGAGCACAACGCTGCAAAGGCTGGCAGGTCCGGTTTGATTGCTATCAGAACTGCCAAAGCCATGCGTGCCCCTAGTAGCTAACATTGCTACAATCAGAGGCCTAGCTCCTAAATATTTATTTTGAGGACCAAGTTTGAGAGTTATTTACGTTATGTACACATTTTATGGGTGTTGTTTCTTCTTCGTGAAGGATAGTTGCCCATTGCTATGCTTTCATAAATAATTAAATAACATAAAATAAAATTCAAAAAGTCACTATACAACTGCCCTACCCCGTGACTATGCCCTTTTAAATTGTCAAATAAAATATTAAAATTTTTTTTTTCCAAAAGTTAGGGGCAGCTCCCCCAGCCTCCGCCCTTGGGTGTGGCATCAACCAAGCTACGACCCATTTATTTATGACCTTACGCAATTACAGTTACGAAAACCTTTTTACTGGTTCAGCTCCATATACAGCTGCGTGAACAAATGGGGTTAGGGGCAGAGCCACATGGAGACGGGGCTGAGCCCCCCTTGAAATTTCAAGAAAAAATATAGTCATATAGTATTAATAGGGGTGTAACTTGGGAGAGGGGTGGAGCCGGGGACAGGGGCTCTAGCTCCTCCCTAAATTTTCGAGGAAAAAATATTTTCTTACAAGTGGCCACAAACAGACTCATAGCCCTTTTTTTTTTTTTTGGATTGAACATAGCCCATTAACTTGGCCCTCAAAAAATTATTAGCCCTAGGGCTGGCCATCCATTAAGCCATCAAAGCCTTTGCTTTAGCCCCATTTAAAAAAATAAAAAAAATAATATTAAAAAGGCCCTATTTAGAATATTAAAAAAAGTGAAAGACCCATTTAGAATATTAAAAATATCCTATTTATAGTTAATTTATTTTAATAATATTAAAAAATTAAAAAAAAAAAAAACCATTTAAAATTTTCGCTTTAGGCCTTCGAAAGGCTTGGGCTGGCCTGGTTAGCCCCGCTTGCAAGAGAAACCTGGCTCCGCCCCTGAATGGAGTGCGTCGTTTAGGCAGTAGTTTGCCGTCGAAACCAAGGTGGGCCAAATTTCGGTTTGGTTACATCCCGGAAATCGGAATGCGTGATATTTCGGAATTACAGATTTCGGAAATTCAAGCCTAAATATCCGACATTTTGCGGAAAATCCGAAATTTGGAAACTTTCGGTTCGGGGTTGGATGACCGAAATCGCTGAGATAACCGAAATTTCAAACCTATTAAACACCACAAAATGACAAATGTGGTGAAAACGCTACCGTCCTCGACCAGATCGCGAGTTTTTAACTTTTTATTCAATTCAGACCAAACTTGAGATGAGATCGAGTTAGAACTAGAACTAGAACGATATCGATTCCCTTCTGTAGAAGCAAAGCTCGATCTCGAGTTGTAATGGAGGAAAACACGCATTCTCCAACGAAGAAAGAACCTGAACCAGCGAAAGCTGGACGTTGGGGTGCTTGGGGGATTTCTCCTCTCTCTGTTTTATCAGATCTTCAGAAAGCTGCTACGATTGCAGCAGAAGAGATTTCTCGTAATGTATTACTTCTCTACTTCCTCTTTTGTACTTTTATCGCATCATTTTTTTTTTTTGCTTTTTCTTCTGCATCGAAGTTAGGGTCGAGAGAGTAACTTCAAATTTGGGTTAGTTAATATATGTGCAGTCTGAGATTTGGAAATGCTTGAATATCAGATCTGATATTTGGTTTACGAATTCATAAGATTTAGATTTCTATTTTTTGTTCTGAGGTGAAACTTTGATTTGTTTATATTTTAAATGTTGAATAGTGAATTACGGAGTAAGGATTCAATAACAATGTTGCTTTGATTGTTTTCTATGTTGGATGAAATCTGTTTTAATATCCAACAAATGCTGTTCGTATCGCCCTTCTGAGGTGAAACTTTGGTTTGTTTATTTTATGAATGCTAAATAGTTAGTTACGGAGTAAGGATTCAGTGACAATGCTGCTTTGGTTGTTTTATGTGTTGGATGAAATCTTATAATGGTGTTAAGCACCTGCTATAATATCCGCCAAATGCTGTTCATATTGTCCTCCTGGTGGCAATGAAGATTAGTTGTTTCCATGTTATAGACGGCAAGCTCACTGGCAACCTTTTATTCATGAGTTTTAGGATTTGGACAAAGTCACCTTGTATCAAAATTAATTGAGGCTGGTGTCCTACTCACAACACCAAGGGTTTACTAGTGCTTGTGGTTGGGGGACTGAGTTCAATTTAAGCAAAGGTATAAGCAATCGTTACATCATAATGTCCAAGCTGAGTTGTCAATCAGCCTCTTAGTTTCATGCGCACGATAAGGACATATTGCCTCACTGACTTATTTCAATCAGTCAAAAGAAGGAATTACTATGGTGGAGACAACGTATACCATGGTGTTGATTAGTAGTTGTGTTCATAGGTACCAAGTTCTCCATTTTTTTCAAAAAGTCCTGAATAATACTTGATTTTTTAGTCGAACGATTAATTCATGAAGTATTTGCGAGTTTTGCAAAAAATAATGACTTCTTCAAAAAATCTCAATTTTTGCAAATTAAACCCGAATTAGTCATGACTTTTTGGAAAAAGGCTCGGATAAATATCTAATTTATGAAATATATTTATTTATTATGTTAATAATTAGTAATCTTGTTTTATATTTTTTGATTTCTTACCCAACATTTGATTTATTTCAGAATTTTCTAATTTTTGCCGATTTCTTTTGAACTTTTCCCTAGACGAATAATTCCCTAACTCCGATTTGGTAACTATGGTTGTGTTATCTATGAATGCAAAACTACTCAATATAGATATTTTTAATCAGTAATATGGTAATCATATTATATAAAGGAATCAAGGATAGAAAATCTATAGAGGGAGTTCACTAGAGAGCATAGTTACTAAGTCGGAGTTTGAGAATTATTTGTCTAGGGAAAAATTCAGAAAGATGGCAAAATTTGGCAATAAATCGGAAAAATATCAGACAAGATATGCAAAAAATATAAATTAAGATTACTAATTATGAAAATTGTAAAAATAAAATAAAATTCATATATTACATATTTATTCAGGACTTTTACAAAAATTCGTGAATAATTTGAGAAATTTATAATTTTTGAAAAAGTAGCAATTTATTTATGAAGTAGAGAATACTTTGTGAATTAATTGTTTGATGAAAAAGTCACATATTATTTGGGACGTTTTGAAAAATCAGAGAATTTTGTTAATATGGGAGTAAATTCAAACAGGTTATACGGAAACATCAAGACATATCTAACACATATTATTAGGTAACAAAATAAAGAACGCGGCCCGACTTTGCATCATCATATTAGGCCAACTAAATCCTCCACCTCCATTTGGATAGAGCACCTGAAAAAAGGTAGGTGTCTAACCCTCGGGCACAGGAGGGTCAAAGGGTTAGAAATATCCTTGAACACCTCTTATTCCTTTCTTTCCAAATGATCCATGAAGAAAAGACTAAATAACCACTCGACAAACCTCCAAACTCACTGAGGACCAACAAGATAAGAAATTCATAACCCCATTTAAAAAAAAGATAAGAAATTCATAAGAGAAGAAGGGATGACCCAACACACCCCCAACCGAGTAAGGAAAATTTCCCAAATAGCAGAAGTAAGGGGGTAGTCCAGAAGCAAATTATCCACCAATTCCTCCGCTTGATGACACATAAAAAAATGATTTAACATTCTCCACCCTCTATTCTTCAAATGGTCACACTTGAGAATCTTATTCAAAGTTGCAGTCCAAATGAAGAAAGCTACTTTTGTTGGAATGCCAAGATTCCAAACAAATTTAAAGTTGCAGTCCAAAGGAAGAAAGTTACTTTGGATGGAATGCCAAGATTTCAAACAGTTCGATAGGGAATGGTGAGAGAGGACTTGACAAAAAGCCAATGCAAATTATTACACTATAAATAGATCGTTGTTGACCTTAGACCAAAGCCTAGCATCCTTATTCTGTATACATGGGAAAGTCATATAGGTGCCTAAAAGATGCAACATATCTTCCAATTCCTAGTCATTCAACTCACGCCTCAACCTAGCCACATAGAACACCACACCACCTCATCAGCTACCCTTTCAAAACACTTAGCGATTGAGGTTGGTCTATTTATGACTAGGAGAAATATATTCCCAAAGTCATTCTTCAGGCGCAACGAGCCATACCAGAGGTCCTTCCATAATCTAACATTTGTCCCATTGCCTACCCTATATTTGCAATGATGCAAAAACATCACTGAATAACTCACAATACCCTTCCACAACTCTAACCTATTGGGGCCCTTCACCTCCCTAGACTCCCAACAAGACTTTTCCCCAAACCTAGCCACAATGACTTTCTTCATAGACTGACCTTCTCTTCTTCAAATCTCCATAGTCACTTCCTTAACAAGGCCTTATTTACTTCTACTAAAGGTTTCAGATTCAGACCACCACCCTTCACAGGACGACTCATCTACTTCCAAGCTACCAAGTGATATTTCTTCTTCTCCACATTTTCATTCCATAAGAAATCTCTTTGCATCCTTTCTAATTGACTAGCGGCCATGCATGAGATGGTTAAGATGGACATGAAGTATGTAGGAATTCTACAAATGGTACTTTGGAGGAGTTCCAGTTTTCCCCTTTAGATAGGAAAGATGATTTATATCCTGATAATCGACTAGAAAATCTATCTAACACCGGGCTTCATAATGTCCTGGACTTAAAACTAGATTCAAGGGATATTCCTAGCTATTCCGTTGGCGTTACTCATATCTTGCAACCCAAACAAACCAATAATTCCTCTAAGTTTGTCATCTCCCCTGTAGGACCCCTACTTCCATAATCTTGCTTTTGCCTAGATTTATTCTCAAACCTGACACAACTTCAAAACAGAAATCAGAGATATACCGATTGCTTGCAGAAAGATTTACATGGAATGAACATGTCATCCACAAATTGTAGGCGTGAGACTCTAAGATTTTCCTTCCCAATGTGAAACCTTCAATTGCCACACCTTTTGCTTTGGAGATTATTTCACTCAAGGCTTCCGTTACCAAGATAAATAGGAATGGTTAGAGGGGGTCACCTTGTCTCGGACCCCGAGGGCCTCTAAATACCCCCCCCCCCCGCTATACTTCTGTTAATTAAAACATTGCCAGGAAGGGGGTTTAAAATGACTGTGAGAAAGATCATCTTATACAATGGGAATAGTTGGGCAAGTTGAAGGATGAAGCAGGGTGGGGTAGCTCTTGGGTGTTGGTGATTAAGAGTATTTATGGTATGGATGAAAACTGGTGGGACTCATTGACCTATCGAGTCAATATCTGTGTCCTTGGAAAACCATAATAAATCTGTGAATTTTCTTTCCTTTTATTAGTTAAATGTTTGTAGGGGTAGCCAGTTCAATCTTTGGGAATACATATGGTGTGGCAAGGTTCCTCTCAAGGTCTATTTTTCGTGTCTCTTTGGCCTGAGTCATTCCAAAAGTGTGTATTTTGTAATTCGTATATGGTTCAATCCCAATTTGGCGCTGCGTGCAATTTCAATTTTCGTTGAGCCCTTAGGTCCGTTAAGATTGATGAACTTGCCAATCTTCTTGAAACTCTTAAGGAGGACCACATTTCCCCTTCTGAGCCCAATTTTAGGATGTGGTCCCCCAATCCCAGCCAACATGTTGGTTTGGAACACGGAAGAGTCTGGCAGTTTTCCTCATAAGGCTATGTAGAGACCATGCATCCCCCCAAAAGTAAAATTGTTTGTTTGGTGCCTAGCTCATAGCAAGTTAATACTTGTGGTATGATCCAAGAGAAGAAGGAAGACATGCTCGTTGTCCTCACATATGTGCTTAATGTGTATGCAGGATGATGAGTTAGCTAGCTTCTGTTGCTTCATTGCAGGACAGCCAATGTTATTTGGCATCATTTCCTGTACTTCGCAGGGTTAATTTGAGTTGTTATGGCAGAGGACAACAAATGCTTTGACATTTACGAAGTGGGTTATACAGTGTTGCACCCTTCAGGCAGTTTTGTGGTCCATTTGGGAAGAGCTTAACAATAAGCTTGTCAAGAGAATGTGGATCAATACTCATAACATCATCAGGAAAAAAAAAACCAGGGTGGCTTCTTGGGTCACCATCCCTCCTATTTTTGGCGGTTAACTTGGGTCAAAGTCTCCACGTGCTGGATTTGGCAGTCTTGTTTCTTCATATAGTTGTATCGTAAAATGTTCCTTGAACATGGGGTTGACACCCACATGGGTGGCTTGGTTCGAGTCTTAGGAGAGATCCCCAAGGTCTCAAGTTCAACTCCTCCTGGGCTTACCTGATGCATGTGGTTTGCGGGTGATTGTGTGCATCTGAAGTAGGGGTGTCAACGAGCTGAGTTGGGCACTGCTCGAGCTCGGCTCGTTGGAATTTTACAGAGGCTCGAGCTCGGCTCGGCTCGTCCACAGATCATTGAGCTCGAGCTCGGCTCGGCTCGATAATTTTTTTTCTTTTTTTAAATACATTGATAAGTACTAAATTCAATTAAAAAAAATTAAAAAGACATTTTTTTCTTTGGGATGTCATGTGACTCACGTGAAAGCCTGAGTTAAAACTTAAACAAAAATAATTATGTTAATGTATACTATATAAATTTTACCAAAAAAAGGTATACTAAATATATAATATAAAATTAATTTTTAAAGGGTATTATTATAAAATTAATCGAGCCGAGCCGAGCTGAGCCACCTATTGTTCAGGCTCGGCTCGTTTATTTTTCGAGCTCACTTTTAAGGCTCGGCTTGGCTCAACGAGCCCAAAGTAAAAGCTCAAGCTCGTTTTTTTTCGAGTCGAGCCGAGCTGGCTTGGCTCATTGACACCCCTAATCTGAAGGGACTAGTCATTCCTTGTAAGGGTTGGGACACCCTCCCTTACCCAAAAAGAAAAACATGGGGTTGAGAAGGATATCCGTAATTGCTCGATCGAAGATTGCGTTTCTAAGCATGGTAACAAAGTTATGCTTTTGTTTAAAAAGTCATGAATAATTCCTGCCTTTTTCATTAAACAATTAATTCACAATCACAACACAATTATCAAGTAACATTTTGAAACAATTGTGACCTATATAGAAAAGTCGCGAATTTTTAATCAAACACGAATTATTCGTGACATTTTATTAAAGTTGTAGGAATATATGAAATGTATTTTTTTAGTATTTTCACATTTAGTAATATTATTTTTTATGATTATTTTAATTTCCTGACTTTTCCCTTTTCCCCCCGAATATTCTAAAATTTGCCCATTTTTCAAAATTTTCTAATAGCCGAATAATTCCCCAACTCCGACTTGGTGGCTATGCTTCTAAGGAGTTGTTATAAAATGTTCTTTTGTTTTCATCTATTAAGGGTCGCAAGTTATCACAAAACAATAAATTAGTGATCTTCAAAACCCCCAATGTTTGGGATAAGACATTGATGATGATGATGATTATCGGTCAAGTATATTCAGCTTAACTGAAGGAGATCAAATGCCTAAGATGTCGTTCTGGTTTTCTGTGTATTACACTTTGAGATTCAATATTATGGTCTAGTAGTATAATTCTCTCCATAGATTCAATAATATGGTTTAGTTGAGTAACACTCCTTCGGTTTTATGGACTCAGGCTGTTGCGGTTCAAAGACTGCAGCAAAAGGCATTGCAGATATGCAAGACATCATGGAGGACTCAGAATCTTCCAAGGAGGAGGAAGATACAGAAGAATCTGCAACTGAAGGGAAAAATGAAGATGAGATTGACAAACTACGGACGTCTGCCCTAGAAAAATTGGAGAAAGCCAGTGAGGATTCTTTTCTGGGCCAGGCAAGCCATAACTATAACTGAAATCGAATTCCTTGCCTGCGTTCTAATATTGGGGCCTGTAAGGCAATATTGCACTTTTGTGTTGCAAGTTTATGCTTGTTATATCTTGCATTCCTGCAAGTGGTATGGTTCCTTTACCACATTGGTTGAACATCAGGTTGCTTGTATATATTAGTGGGGCATGTTTTCTACTGCTTTAACATCTAGTCTTTTGTTTGATCATAATAACTTATCGTGTTAATGCAGCCTCTGTTTTTCTGTTTCTATTGTTGCACATCTCTATTATGTGAGAGGCATCACTTATTGTATCGTATTAATTTCATCTCATAGAATATGCTGGCTTTATACGGAGCTAGGTGCACTGGAATTAGTTCAGTTTTTAATTTTTTAAAGCTGTCGTTTGTCTTTGCTGTTTCCGTTAAGTATGTCGTTGTTTCCAACTTTTTGTTATGTTCAGGGTCTTAAAGTTCTCGATAGTTCTGTGGAAAATCTTGCTTCAGGAGCATGGCAAGCATTAGGCAGTGCTTGGAAAGGGGGTTCCAACTTGGTCCACAAGTATGTATGCATCGGTAACTGTATGATTTGTTTAATTTTTCTATTGCTCATTTATTGTGCTCAGGGGAAACGAGAAATCAAGATGTAGAGTTTATTTATATGTTTGGATAAGAAGTAAAGTATGAGCTAATTGAAAGTCATTAGTTGATGCCTGACAGACAGAAATTTTCTCAATTCTTCCAGGAAGCGAACGGGGGTTAACCTTAAGGTTTAGAACGCGCATGTGCAGGGTTCTCATACTAGGGTTTCACAGCTTAGGATTAGGATGGAATCTTATGGAGTTGTGAATTTTGGGGTTTCAGAAATCAACTACTATTTGGGCAATGAAAATTTAAAATCAGGATTCAGGATAGTCTTGGGTTTTGAGGTTTCTGGATTCTATGATATTGGTGGTTAAGATCAAAACTAAGGTTCTAAAAAATGGTAAAGATGTTGTGTAAAAGACTTCAATTTGTGGTTATGGTTCTATAGGAGGTAAACATTACGTGTAAAAGACTGCAATTTGTGGCTTAAAAGTTGGCATCATGTCCTAGGGTTTAGCGTTAAATCATAAATGGGCCTAAAGTATTTAATAGGCTTGTAGCTAATAAGGGTTGGACGTGTGGGTAGAGCTAGGGGTTGGGGACTGATTTAGTAGAGATTTGATCACCCTTCGTCTTCTTCTTCAACCTGCTTCAAATTAGAAAGAATACTACTAGATTTAAGAGAGGATGCTAGTTTCTTAAACCTATAACGAACATAGAGAGAGAAATGCTAGCTTACTACAAGTAGGAAACCAAACCAAAGAAAAAAAGGCCCACAATAACTAACAGTTAGAAAATAAAACCATCTACTGATTAGTGATTACAGGGTTCACATTTGGAATTCATGAAGTTGGAAAAACCCAATTTACTGGACTGGAGTCTCTGGAATGATGTCGTGGTCATCCAATGGACTGGGTAGTTTGAGAAGCTCATCTCATGAACTGGATATGTTACTGGTATATCCCATTGTTCTTGGGCTTCTCCAAGAATGGGAAGGTAGACATTGAGGCCTACTGTCTTGCTTGCATTAGTCCCCCTACCTTGATAAAAGAGTGGGAGCACTAGAAGTGCTAGATGTGGGGGAAGCATGGCAAGCATGCTCCTGGGTTGGTTTGGTAGGGACATCGTGAAATTACCTTGATCATTGGAGTGGTACCAAAAGAAAGAAAAAGCACCGTAGGAATCAAAAAGTTTCTACCTAGATGTTGTCTAGCCTTGTTCAAGAAAAAAGCACCATAGCAATCAAAAGTTGAACTCTAGATGTTGTCTAGCCTTGTTCCTGAGATCACTGATTAATGCTAAATGCCTGGATAACGTTTCATAAGTTTTGTTTATTCTTGGTAATTGGTTCCATTTTAATTTCACTTCTCTTACAGTTTATGTTCAGCCCTGCCTCAAGTTATTATGTATTGTTCTCTATAATATTAGTTCCACTATAGTCCATGAATGAGACAACTCAAGATGGTAGAGATTGTTTGTTGGAAGTAGCGTAACAGTGTTCATATGTTTAGAGTTTCCTTTTAGATTAGTAATTTGGGCTGTGGCTTTCGTATATCCTACATATTTAGTATCCACATGATCTTTTACATCTCAGTGAACCACATCCTGGACTGTCATTTCATTTTCTCTTAATCAAATTCAACTTCAGTGAGTTTTTAGTCAAATTTTACTCAATGTGTATTGCTTTAAATTGGTGATCACAATTTCCGTTCTTGGCGGACAACATTTTAAATGTCTTTCTTTGCATATATTTTGGTAATGAATGTTCTCCAGGCTTGAGCACTCTGCTGCAAACCTCGCCGAGTCTATTCAGCATAGTGGTCTACCTGGAGGAGCTGGTTCTGCTGCTCCATCTATTATAGAGGTGTGCATTACACTCATCAGCGTCCCTTTTAATTGTGTCAAAATTGCTTAGTTCCCTTCTCTATGTTACAGAGTGGAAAAGCTTTTACAACAAAGGGAATGCAAGTGCTTGAACGTGTAGGTAAGGAGACCATGGAACTACTGATTGCAGAGACTGGTATTGAGACTGACAAGAATCATAAGAAAGCTGAGCAACGGGCCAATGGGGAGCAACTATTTGAGGATGTTACGTTTGATAGATGCTTCTACATATATGGAGGTCCGGAACAGCTGGAGGTGATTCTCTAATCTTTCTAGATGCATTAATGGCTGGAAGGATTTTTTTCTTAAAAGGTGGTGAAACTCTGATGGATATTAGGAACTGGAGGCGCTGTCCAACCATTACACATTGTTATTTAACCGGAGAAAAACAAAATTATCATCCGAACAGAAATCTGTCTCTGATGGAAAGCTTAGACAGGTTCAGCAGATTTTCAGTCTGAGTACTGAAGATGGAAGTGGTATAAAGTCAGATAAAGGAAAGAAAATTGAGACAATAGAAGAGGGAAGTGGCAATGAGATGAAAATTTTACGCGACTCAAGTGTCAACAAGGCTGCGGACATGGCTGCAGGGTAATAATGGTTGTACACTCAATTCCTCGGTTTAGAACTCTTTAAGCATGCAATGTTTTGCGACATAGGAGATAATATGTCTATTTGTGTATCTAAGTGTGTGTTATTTATGCCCTGGCTTGCATCTAATGTGTCATCAAGGTTCTGTTTTTTGTTTTTTTAAATCTTTGGATCCATATAGCAATAGTTGTTGCATGGTCTAATATATGTCACTTCGTACTATTCCAAAAGTTTTTTTTTAAAATTTTCTTTTTCATCTTTCTTGCTCAATAGAGCTCAAGCAATACGAATGTACAGGAAGTCTAGAACATGGCAAACTCCAGGAGATTACAAAGTGGATATGGTTTCCTTTTTATTATTTCCAGCTCAATTTGAGGTTTAACTGGTCATTGGTTACTCCTTTGCACTTTAAAGTTTATTTCTTTTCCTACAATTCCATGTATCTATAGTGGTCTGAACCGCTGCTAACGTGACGTGGTCTGGAAGCTCCCATTCGATCAATTGTCAGTGCTTGCAGTGGCACATTCTTTTTTCACTCTAATATAGTAGTTTTATTAGTTCATTTATTAGCATGTGCTGTTCAATTCCTTTTGTTGTATCGAGGCATTGATTCTTCTTGATTACCTTGTTCATATGATGTAAACTTTATCTCGCTGTTATCTCTCAGAAACATAAGGCCTTTGACTTGGAGTCTATTTTCATCTAAATTTTCAATTGTTCTTTATCAAATCATCCTCTATTATAATATGTTAATGTGTATTGCCTAGTGAAATAAATTTGATCCTGTATTAACATTTATTGGGTTAATGTGAAGTTGAATGCCCAGTCAACATGGTCACTTTTCCGAGTTTTGACTGATTGAATCTGGCAAACACACAGAATTTTCTTCATCATCTTTTCCTCTCAGATGATTACTATTTCTATATTACCATGAAACCTGTTCCCCACAAAGATACCTGAATTTCTGGTTTCCTGCCACCTGCTTCCTGCGTCAAAGTATTTAATACAAATCATGGTTGTCAAGGCGACCTAAGGTGTCAGACCCCATAGGCGACTGAGGCGTCGCCTGATGAACTCCTTGAAGTAGAAATCCCCCCCTCCTCCCAAAACATGAACTCTACTTTGTAACATCTTCTATTCAAGGTTGTTATGCTTTTTAATTGCAATTAAGCTTATAAAAACACTTTTAAAAAACTTATGAATGCTTATGCACGTAAACATTAATAAATAATACAAATTGCATGAAATAAATGAAATTTAGCTTCCAAACCAATTATATAAACATGAAGTTTGAAAACTCTACTACACCAATGGGTTAACATAGACAATAACCAGTACATAAACATTACCATAATTCTATCAATCAGTACTAACTACTAGAAAATAACCATAAAGCATAGTGACAAAGTCGGGGTTCGGGAATAATTCGGTAGAGGTCAAGTTTGGAAAAAATCGGGAAAATTCAAAAAAAATGGGGAAACATTCGGAACAAATAAAAAATAAATTAACAAATATAAAAATATACCGAAAAATTTGATTAAAAAATATACAAAATATTTTGCCAAGTTTGAGAAAATAATTCGAGAATAATTCGGAAAATTTTTGAATAATCCGGAAAATATGCGAATAATTCGCCAATAATTCGGAGAAGCAAAAATGCGCGAATAATTCACAAATTTTTGAAAAGAACGGAGTGTTTTGTTACAGAGCCATAAAGTCCAAGTCATCAATTCTCCATCGGTGTGAAGTTTACAAAAGTGTCTAATAGCAAAGATCCTGCAAGGCCATCACCAATTGCATACTTGCCATCAAAATTGTCATCATTCTCTTCAACAATAACTTCTTCCTCCCCTCTCTCTCTTTCCCCCGTTTTTTTTTTTTTTTGGAATGCTAATTAGCTTTATCTTATGAAACTATTTGAATTCATGTTTTAGCGTTGGTATGAATTTTGCTAATCAGCCTTATCTTATATATAATCCAGATTTAGGAAAAAAGAAAAAAGAGCAGCCTAATATTATGAAATATTTTGGATTTGTTCTTGAATGATAATTAGCATTGGCATGAATTATGCTAATCAACCTAGATTTTTTGGATTATGCTAATCAGCCTTATCTGATATATAGTAGTCAAGATTTTACCCCCTCCGGACCTCAATTATGGCTTTAATTCTGGACTGTAATATAGTTCAGAACTCCAGAGTTTAACCCCTTTTAATTCCTGAGTTTGTTAAGATTTCTAAATTAAAATACTTTCCAGAGGTCAGCCCTTAGAGCTTTCTGGGTTTAGTCATTTAAGACTGTTTTAGTGTCCCATTTGGGTTTTGAATGTCGAAACACAGCGGAAAATTGAATCATTACTCTAAATCCTTTGAATGAGTAATATTATTATTTTTAAGGTTATAAAACTCATTTTATTTGAAGATGACCGTTTGGTCAACAAAAAGCATGCTATTTTATATGCTTCTCGTGTCTTTTACATATAATGTGTTAGGGTTTGTGTATCCAACAAAAAAAATTGCAGATGGAATAAGAAGAAAGAAGAGACCATACAATATAAAGTATGTTTTCCTCGTGCTAATTGCTAACCTGCCCTCTCTCTCGCTAAATGGTTGGACCACTTGGCCACTCTCTCTCCCTCTCTCCCTTTGTTCTCCCTAAGATACCTTTGTTGGATCATTGATGTATGTTATATGCCTTGTTGATCAAATACCATGAAACCAACCCTTAATCTAAAGAGTAGTCCCTCCTGGTTTCTTTATTTGCTTATTATACACCAATGTAGATATAAATATTGATCAAATAACTTGAAACCATATGACGGATTATGTTGTTCAACCCTTAACCTGAAGAGTAGTCCCTCCTGGATTCTTTATCCTCTTATTACACGACAATGTTGATATAAATAGGGGTGGAGCCAGCCCCCCGCCCCCCCCCCCCCCCCCAAAATTTTTTGGAATTTTAAAATGTGCTATGTATAATTAAAAAAAATAGAGAATATATAAATTTCCTATATAGTGGCCCCCTCAAAAAATAATGTAATTTTTTTTATATGTATAATATAAAGGGATTGTTTCTATATGTGTCCCTTTTGACCCTAGCTAAGATTTATTATCTTAGTGGTTAATTTTTTTAAATAAAATTCAAGGGTGTATAAACCCTAGGGGTGAGTGAGTCTTAATCACAATGAATAGGTGTTAAAAGGGACGTGTCAAGCAGGGGGGTCGCGTGTTCCACTGTACACGAAAGGTACGTGTGAAAAAAAATCTCCATAATATAAAAACAAAGTATATAAAAATA
Source organism: Tetracentron sinense (assembly GCA_015143295.1). Classification (NCBI taxonomy): domain Eukaryota; kingdom Viridiplantae; phylum Streptophyta; class Magnoliopsida; order Trochodendrales; family Trochodendraceae; genus Tetracentron; species Tetracentron sinense. Next base: position 23,432,035 of record CM026574.1, read on the forward strand.
TGTAAATTTATAGTAGTGATTAGCCCACCCCCATTTGAATACATAATCAAATGCCTTCCCATTTCATCCCCTTTAATTGTGGTCAAGCTTAACCAACTTAAATTTATTATAATTTCATTTTATTTTTTCTAAAAACTAAGGTTAAATGGATGAACCCTAGGGGTGAGTGAATCTTAACCACAATTAGTGGGTATTAAAAATGTGAGTAGGAACCATTGAAGACTGGCCCATGTTTTTAACTTTTTGTTCTTTCTAAACCTCTTTTTGGAATGCACATTAACTAATTTTATGACCCTGATGGATCCATTACTCAAAAAAAAAAAAATCTCGGGGGTTACACCCCCGAACCCCAAGGCCCCATACCCCAATCCCATTAATTTTCTCGATATATTTAGTTCAACCTACCCCCAAGGAAAAATTCTTGGCTCCGCCCCTGGATATGAATGAGACTTATATCACATGCTAAAGGGTTAATCATACCTGCACTCTATGTGGGGTGGTTGGTTTCAGGTTGGTGGGTTGAACCCAAGGTCCCATAATTGTAACCCTTATGTTCTCACAATTCAATCATGAAGCTCATCCATTCATATAATATTAAGGAAAAGTATTTGTTTTTGTGTGTTCATCAAGCGATGCCTTGGGCGCCTCAAACGACCGCCTCAGTTGCCCAGGCGGTGTATAGCTTGAAGTCATCTAGTCACCTTGGCAACAATGCGATTGATCCTTGTTTGGGTCTTGTAAAGATGAGTATAGTTGTGTTTAAATGTTTTGACTTCCATTCAAGTAAGTTGATATTATTGTTTTTATTTTTTCTTGTTATTTTTAGAAATTCATTGAGCTTCTTAGAAGAGGTACTACAAAGGATCATGATTCTGCCATTGAGTGAAAAAAGAGGTAATTTATGAATTTGTTCTTATTTTGCTTTGTAACAGAAACAATTTAAGTTAGTTCTTTGTCACTATTATTGCTATGTCGATTACTGTTATTGCTCTGGTTAATAGAGTATGGTACTTTTTATTGTTGTAAATTGTCGGTTATTGCTTTGCTGGTTACTGTTATTTGCTCTGGTACTTTTTTATTGCTGTGAATTATTGGTTATTGCTCTGCTAGTTATTGATATTGTTCTGGTACTTTACCATGCTTTATTATATTATGATCTATATTTTACATGTTATGTATGCTTAATATTTTTTATTATACTCTTTTGATTAGATGTCTTCTTCAGCTAATATCAAAAAGTGGCGAGCAAAGTCTAATGATCACAGTTGGAAGTACTCATTTTGGCTCGACTAAGATGATATGAATTGTGTTCAGTGTGAGTTGTGTGGTAAGCCAATGAGACGGGGTATATGGCATCATAAGGAGCTTTGGTTTGTGGGTATGGGAATGTGAGGAAAGGCGAGAAGGTGTCAACTGCAATAATTAGTAAAATAAGATATCATATAAGAGATACCAGGATGGAGAAGGAATAGAAATGAAACGCTTCTTGAAGTAATAATCATTAAAGATCCATGGGATCACCTCTCTCAAGAAAGAGCAATGGTTGAAGAAGACGAGGTGATGATAACTAGATCATCTAAAAGGCAATCTTCAACACAAAGTGATGCTACATCAAGCAAGAAGCCGCCTACTATATGTCCATTGAATTCCTTCATTACATTATATCTAAAAGATGTATTTACAACTAAATCAAGAGGAGGAAAGCAAAAGACTACAATAGAGAACCATTATACGGAGGATCGAAAACGGGTGATTCAAATGGTTGCTAGGTGGTTCTATCAAATTGGTCTTTTGTTCATTACCGCTAAACTGAAGAATTTTCAAGTAGCAGTAGAAGTAATTAGGCAGTCAAGCTAGAATTAAGACCCCGTCATACTATGAGCTAAGGGAGTCTTGTCTAAAAGCTAAAGTTGACAGAACAATGAGCTCTATAAAATCAATAAAGCAGCGTGACAGAAGTATGAGTGCACTATCATGTTAGATGGTTGGACGAATAATAGAGGGAGTGTGATAAACATTTTAGTGAATGATTCCGAAGGGACTTATCGATTCATCTGATATGATACATGATGCACAATACCTTTTTAAGGTAACTAATAGTGTGATTGAAGAATTTGGGAAGCATATTATTTAGGTAGTCACTAATAACAATACAACTTATCTTTCAACAGGAAGAAAGTTGATGACTAGATGACCGTATTTGTTTTGGATTTCGTGTGTTGCCCACTGTTTGAACCCCATGTTAGAGGACATTGGCAAGCTTGCACGGCTAAAGAAAACTATTGCTAGAGGGAGAGCAGTGATATAATTTATCTACAAGCATCCCCTCAATCACATTCGAAAGAAAATTGGTGGGAGAGATTTGGTAAGGACTGCAGTAATACGATTTTGCCTTAGTTTTTTGACACTCTAGAACCTTCATATTCAAAAGAAGAGCATTAGAACATTGTTTTTTTTGATTGAACTGAGAGTTAATGTACAAAGAAACATGAGGGGAAAAATATGGAAAATATTTGAGAGGGATTCCTTATTGTCTTAGGATTGTTGCACACTTGTTAAAGTATTGCGATTAGTTTATGGAGATGAGAAACTCACTTAGGATTACATTTATGTCGTATGTCACGTGCCAAAGAAAAGATTAAGGTCTTTCCTAAAATAATTTAAGCCAATTATGGATATTGTATATAAGAGATGGGTAGACCAACTTGACAACCTTTGCATGCCTTTGCTTTCATTCTTAACCCAACACATTACTTTGAGCAAAAAATGATTCTTAAATAGGAGGTTGTTGAATTTGATATGTTTTTCATTGAATGTATTGAGAGAATTGTTGGTGATTCAACAGTCTAATATAAGATCCCTTTCCAAATGATCCAAATGAATTCATTTAAATAGTCTTCTCTTTTTCCAAAACATGGCTATTAGGCAATGCAAGATGAAGACCTGGTAAATTAATATAATACTTTGGTTTGATAGTATTTTGTCTGTTTAAATTTTCGAAATTACTTGATACTGGCACTCATGGTTGTCAAGGCGACTTAGCAATCTGAGGCGCCAACCCTCATGGACGTGTGAGGCGATTGCCTAATAAACTCCTTGAAGAAGAAATCTCTCTCCCCCCCCAATAAATAAATAAAAACTCTACTTTTAAAACATCTTCGTTCAAAGTTATGCTTTTCAATTGTAATTAATCTTTTAGAAACCTAGAACTAATTATGAATGGACATGAACATTAATAAATAATTGAAAATGCATGAAATAAATGAAACTTTATTATACCAATGGTGTAACATTGTAACCAGTACATAAACTTAATCATAATCATAGCTCCATCAATCAGTAATAAAATATAGCCATAAAGTACAAGTCATCAATCCTCCATTTGTGCGAAATCTGCACCTGTGTCTAACTAGTAACAACAAAGATCCCGTAAGACCATCACCAATTGCACACTTGCCATAAAATTTTTTTTGGATCGGTAAAACAGGTATATATTAAAGAAAAATAGCTTACAGAGATGTAAACTAAACGATAACAAAGGAGACAAAGCTACAGGGAAAAACAACTACTCCTACAAGATAAAAACACATGGCCCACCAACAACTTCTCAGGGATGCAAGATATCCCTCACTGCTGGAACCAAATGGAGAGAAGAGCTCCACTCCACAATCGACCAGCGTACCCGTGCCAGGATAAGAGGAAATGGGGAGGGGGAGTTGTCAAATAAACGGCCATTCCTCTCTTTCCAGATGGCCCAAGCAATCGATGCCGGTAACAAAATCCATATTATTTCCTTAGCCCCACCAAAGTTGTCAAACCCCAACGAGATAAGAAGCTCAGAATGGAAAATGGGAAGACCTACTCCACACCCAATCGAGCCAAGAAAAAAGCCCAAATCTCAGAGACTACCGGGCAATGCAAGAGCAAATGACTCACACTTTCTTCCTCTTTCAGGCACAGGTAGCAATGGTTAGCAAAGCTCCACCCTCTCCTCTTTAACTGATCCGTAGTGAGAATCTTATTTAGTGCTGCAGACCAGAAGAAGAATGATACCTTTGTGGGGACCTGGTTAACCAACACAGCCGTATGGGGAAATAAGTGCAAAGGAGGAGAGCCAAAGGACTGCAGGAGTGATCTCACTGAAAATCGGCCACTGGAGCTTCGGGACCAAACCCTACAATCACTAATCTGAGTTCTAGGGGAGAAGGGGCTCAGCCTGCACAGAAGCCGATGCATATCGTCGACTTCCCAATCATTTAAATCCCTCTTAAACCTCGGGCACCATACAAACCCACCACCCACAATCTCAGCGCACTCGGTGATAGGAGCCCCCTTATTAATGGCCAATGCAAAGATAGATCCAAAATCATCTTTAAGCGATGACTGACCACACCAGACATCATTCCAAAACTGAATTTCTGCACCGTTACCCAGTTTGAACTGAATAAACGGATCTAGAGACTTGGCCACCCCCATAATACCTTTCTACAAACCCACGCCATGCGGTAGGATTTTATCATTATATCTTTAAGGGCTATGCAGCCTATGCTTTTTACCTTTACCCTTAGAGGTATTGCTTTTATATTGTGCAGCTTTTGAGAACCATGTGATGCCCCCAATGCAACATCAACATCCAGCCATCTAAGGTAATCTATGATATTATACTACTTCGAGTGGGTCTTTCCATGTCTACCACTCACTACTTTCATCTATTTCATTAAAGCAAATTGGATCATAGGCTTGCAAATTTTCCTTTGTCAAGAATCTCTCTTGAAGCCGTTGGTTTTATTTAATGAAAACGAGATCATTCAACCTCCTTTGTTCAAGCTTATTCCTCTTCTTTGTATGAACCTTGATGTACAAAATAACCAAAGGAAAAAAATAATTTAGATACTTGAATAAATAAAAGTATACTTAAATTTTCACTTTATTTACTAATTACTACTCACATTCTAAAAAGTGCTCTAATTGCGCTCACAACCAAAAGAAGTGCATGTAAGCCTGAGGATGTGTACTTTAATCTTTTGGAGTTCTACCAAGCCCTAAATAGTCCCACATTCATCTGTAACACCAAGTATTAGTATTAAGTAATTACGAAAAGTTGATAACACAAAATACTATCAAACCTAAGTATTACATTAACTTACTTAGTTGCTTCATCTTGCGTTGCCTTTAATAGCCATGTCTTAGACAAAGTGAAGTTGAATATATGTATATATATACGAAGAGATCTTATCTAGGATTGTTGACTTACCAACCATTCTCTCAACACATTCAATGAAAGCCACTTCAAGTTCACCAACCTGCCATCCAAAAACCATTTTTCGCTCAAAGTATAGTGTTGAGTTAAGAAAACAAGGTTGAGGCATGCAATTGTCTACCTAGCTCTTGTCCACAATGTCAATAATTGGCTTATAGTTCTTATTATCATAGTTACAAAGTTCTCCGATTTTTTCAAAAAATCTCGAATAATACTCGATTTTTTCGTTGAACGAATAATTCACAAAGTATTTGAGATTTTTGGAAAAAATATTGACCTTTTTGAAAAAATCTTGAATAAATATCTAATACATGAAATATTTGTTTATAATTTTCATAATTAGTAATCTTATTTTATATTTTTTTCATATCTTGTCAGACATTTGCTGCTTTGTTTTTGAATTTTTCCAAATTTGCCAATTTTTTTCTAGATGAATAATTCCTGAACCCCGACTTGGTAACTATGCTTATATTAATAAAACATTTTCTTTTCCTTGGCATGTAGAATTGCTACATAAATGCAACTCATAGCGAGTTTCTCATATTCATCAACCAATCGTAATACTTTGACAAGTGGTGCAATAGTCCTAAGATCATTTTTTAAAGAAGGCTCTCCAAAATGAGATAGACATCACTGTATTTTCGATATTTTACCCCTCTTGCTTCTTTATCCATTGCCTTTCATTTTAATCAAAAGATACAAACAATGCTTAGAAGCTTTTCTTGTGAGTATGAAGGTTCTGGAATGTCAAAAATGTTGTGGCAAAATCATGTCACTACAGTCCTCACCAAATCTTTCCCACCAGTTTTCTTTCGCATGTGATTGAGCGGATGCTTGTAGATAAATGTTGTCAATGCTCACCTTCTAGCTATAGTTTTCTTTGGCCCTACAAGCTTGCTAATGTCCTATAACATGAGGTCCAAACAATGGGCAACACACATAATCTAAAAAAAATGGAATCTTCTAGTCATCAACTTTCTCCTCGGTGAATTATAAGCTCCATGGTTATCGGTGACTACTTGAATAATATAGTCCTTCCTAAAATTTTTAATCACACTATTAGTCAGCTCGAAAATGTATTGTGCATCATGTATCATATCAGATTCATCAATTAACTTCAAAACTAAGTCCCTTCAGGAAAATTCACTAAAACGTTTATCAAACTCCTTCCTCTATTAACCGTCCAACCATTTGACATGATTGCGTGCCCATACTTTTGTCACGCTGCTTTGGAGATTTTACAGAACTCTTTCGTTGTGTCAACTTTAGTTTTTAGATAGGGCTCCCTTAGTCTTAATCCTAACCCAAACTATTAATTGCTTCTATTGCTACTTGAAAACTCTTTAATTTAGCGGTATTAAATGGAATACTAGTTTGATAGAACCACATAGCAACCTTTTGAATCACCCGTTTTTGATCTTCCTTAAAACAATTCTCTATTGTAGTCCTTTGCTTTCCTCCTCTTGATCTAGTTGCAACTTCATCTTCTGGATACGATATCATGTAGAAATCCAATGAACCTTTAGTATGTGGCTTCTTTCTTGATGTAGCATCACTTTGTGTAGTTGAAGAAGCCTTCTTTTTAAATGATCCAGTTATCGTCACCTCGTTATCTTCATTCATTGCTCTTTTGTAAGTGAGGTGATCTCATGGTTCTTTAATTATTCTTTCTTCAAGAAACGTTTCATCTCTATTCACCTTCTCCATCTTGGTATCTCTCATTTAATATCTGAGTTCACTGATTATTGTAGCTAATACCTTCTTGCATTCCGATGCCCACAAACCACAGCTCATTTTGACACCATGTACCCCCTCTAGTCTACTTGCCACATAGCTCACTCTGAACATAGTTCTTGTCGTTTTGCTTGGGCCAAAATGAGTACTTTCAAGCAGGATTATTAGACTTTGCTCGCCACTTTTCAATACTAACTGAAAGGGACGTCGAAGTAAGAGAACATAATGAAGAATATTAAGCATACACAATACGTAAAATATGGACCGTAATAGAATGAAGCATGGTAAAGTACTTGGGCAATATCAATAACCAATTGAACAATAACCAACAATTTATAGTAATAAAAAAGTATTAGACACTGATAACCAAAGCAATGACAGTAACCGGCAGAGCAATAAAAAGTACCAGAGTATTAACTAGAGCAAAAACAGTAACCCGCCTAGCAACAATAATGGTAGAGAACTAACTTAGTCTGTAACAAAGCAATACAATACAAGGATAGATTCGTAAATTACCTCTCCTTGTCCACTCAATGGCAGAATCACAATCCTTTGTTACCTCTCCTCAGAAGCTCAATGAATTTCTAAAAAAAATAACAAGAAAGATAATATCTACTTAATTGGTGGAAGTCCAAACATTTAAACTCAATTATGCTCATCTTTACAAGACCCAGCCAAGGATCAATCGATTCATTACTCTAAACCCTGGTGAAACTTAAATAGTTGAAAGAGATCAGTTATGGCATGGTCTCAACCCTATGTAGTAAAATCATAGCTTTCCAAGAATATGGACTGTGGAACATCCTAAGATTATGAAAACAAAGCATTCATGTGACAAAATATAGACTATGAGTCAATCCAATAATCATTCAAATGTAATATTTGCAGAACTGCATGACAATCCATAACCTAGTAAAGGATTGTCTTATGGTCCGTTTAGGGGTCCTACAACTGACTAAATCAATGATGTTACTACATGGGGTTGAAACCATGTCACAACTAGACCGAACTTAGGCCTTAGACGAATCAAATCATAGGTTTGCATGATGGTCTGAATTCCGCTGTGTTTTGTCCTTCAAAAAACCCAAAATCAGGACAATAAAATAGTTTTACATGGTTTAATCCAAGGAGCTCTAAGGGCAGTGTTTTAGTCTAGAAATTTTACCTAAAAGTTTAGGCTGTATTATGTTCAGAATTGATGCCATAATTGAGGTCCGGAAGAGGTAAAATCTATACTATTTATAAGATTAGGTTGATTAGTATAATCACAAAAATTTAAGCTGATTAGCATATTTCATGCAAAGGTTAATTAGCATTTGGACACGAATCAAAAAAAATTGTAAGGTTAGGCTGCTTTCTTTTTCCTAGTCTGGACTTTATATTATATTAGGCTGATTAGCATAATTCATGTCAAGGCCAAAACATGAATCCAAAAAGTTTCACAAGATTACACTAATTAGCATTCGAAATTCCGGGAAAAAATAACCATTGAGGATAAAAATAAAATAAAGCAGCATTCTTGTAGACAGCCAAACAGGGGGAGAGAGAGAGAGCAGAACATTGAGAGAGGGGGGCGAGAGAGGAAAGGTCTTAGAAAACATATAATAAGGGGCCTAGACTAATAAAAATGATAAAAATACACCCTTTAAATAGGGGTTTATAAAAGTTTTGAGCTTTATGAAAGTAAAATAACAATTTAAACATTTTGTTTTGACGTTTTTTGTCACTGGGTTGGTGGTCTCCTGGGCCCAGCTGAGCGCCAAGGTGACGTCTTTAACAATCTTGGTACACATTTTTTTTTTTTGATTGATAAGCCAACACCATAGATTAAACACGAAAAGGTAGTACAAAGGTAAAAAGGAAAAGAAAGAAAAGGGGAAGAGAGTTTACAAGTACATAAACTCAATCCTAGAAGGCCCCAGGCAAACAAAATGAACTAATCATCCCAACACCTCCCTTAGAGCCTCCATTTCGAAATGTTGGTACACATTTAAAATGAGGCATTCCTTGCATTCTCTTCTACATCAATTTCTTTACTGGGAAACTATTCTTATTTGTTTGTATTTTTCCTTTTAATTTTGTTTTTTTATCATTTGTAATCGATAATGTTTCCAAGATGAACCGCTGAAAAGAGTAAGTGTTCCTCAAAGCATTCATATCTGAGGGCTTTATACGTTCCTGACATTTTGCAGGTTCACAAGTGCCCTAGTAGGGCTAGATGCATATGAAATTATTCAACGGACTGCTGACAGACTTGAAATCATTCATTCAGAGGGGGTTCATGTATGGGGAATAGAATATCTTGACAAAGTTTGATTTTTTTGCTTTCCTGTTAAAATGGATTTTACTTTATGGGATTGACTGACTATTCAATTCTCATACAGAGACTCTCAGAATTGTGCTGCTTCGCAGTGTCTCAACTTCTGATGCTTGGAAAATCTATAATCTCTAATGCAAACAAAGTACAGAATGAAGATGCAGATCATGATATGGTGAAAATTGAATGGCCTGAGGATTCTATTGAAAAAGCTAAAATCATCAGATTGAAGGCACAATCGGTGACAGGAGACATGGAAGCAGTTTTTAACAGTTTTAACACAGGTAGATTGTCAAGCATTTCTTCTCTTTGAGCTTAATCATATTGATTTTGCTTTTGTAACGGATAAAATTCGTGTACCAGCTCAGCGTTGTGGGACGAGCTCGTTTTTGTCGTTTTGTTCACGAAAGTGACACGTGTTCACGAGTTGGGGCCACGTGCTTAAAATATAAGGGTCACACGTTGTCTGACGTACAACGATCCCGTTGTGCGCATTGCGACATCTTTGTTCTCACGAAGAACAACGTTTCCGTTGTGGTCTCGACAACGAGCTCGTTGTCTGAAGCACAACGTGAGCGTTGTGCTCTTGACAACGTCAATTGTCGTTACGCGAACAACGAGTCCGTTGTCTCACTGACAACGATGTCGTGCTGTGTTTTAAGGCATCTACGTCGTAACCGAGCTTAAGTCGACAACGAGACCGGCTCGTAGGAGGAAGTGATCAGGAGGCGATCCATAATTCCGACAAGCGTGCCGAACGTGTCATTTCGTGCCGAAAGCACTGTCTTGGCATTTAATGCTGGTCACTTCCGCGTACCGTCCGATCCCGTCCGATTGGACTTATAGGAGGCTCTCACGTGTAATGCAACCGGCGGCAGATATATGCAAGATATTTGGCAATGAGTGCAAAGACACGTGGTATGGACACCTATGGCCATCCATGGTCATCGATGGCCATACCAACCTTGCCCTATATAAACCCCGTGATTTTTAGTGCACAGGACGGTGGTTAAAAAAAACCCAGATCCGAGAAGACGCGTTCAGGGCTTTTAGTGTCTTGCGTATTTTTCAGTGATTGTTCTTACGTTTACTATTCATCATCTTCTACCCTTACTGACTTTACCATCGGAGTACAGGTCAGGGTGTCACACCCCCCGCTCCAACCACCTGCCGAGAAACCAAAACGTGGAAGAAGCTGCTGCTGACGCGTGTCCGTCCGGTATTTTTTCCCTCACAAAATTGGCGCCGTCTGTGGGAAATAATAAACGGACCCCCCCCTTTTTTTTTCCGCTCTCTGCGATCATGACTGATCAGTCAGAAGTATTCGGGCATGAGGATCAAGCCCCTCATTCCACTTCTTTCATACCTTCTGTCGTGCACATTCCTGGAGCCAGTCCCCCGTCTGGACAACCAGAAGGGACCGTACCTTCCCCTGCTGAACTCTCTGTTTCAGATCGCGTCTTGGCGATGCTGCAACTGCAGCAGTCTGTTCTGGATCAAATCACCAGGCAGCAACAGTTGATGCAAGCGAGGCTGGAGGCGTTCGAGCATAGCAGGCTCGAGGTGGAGGAGGTGCCACTGCAGAGGCCTTCCTTGAGACGTCAGTTTGACTTCTCTTCTTCTCCTTCTGCCCCGGAGAACCGTGAGACCAGGTTTGTGCTTCTTCCTACTGAGGGGGATGTAAGGCAGCCCCCGGTTCGGGCAGAGCAGAGCATCCCTTCGGATCGTGTGGATTTCAGAGAAGGAACAGGTAGAGAGGACCTGAGAGTGGGTACCGGAGGTGCGGACACCCAGAAGACTTGGGTAACAGCCAAGGAGGTGGAGGCTTTAATCGGTGCTCGCGTTAAAAGCATGAAGGGAGGGGTCCCTGACCACTTTGCTCAGTCAGCAAAGGAGAACGTTGAGAACTCTCCTTTTACGGATGCTATCAACCAGTCTTATACTTCTTCCAAGTTCATAACTCCGACCTTCTCCATGTATACTGGAAAGACAGATCCGGAGGAGCATTTGTTTGACTTCAAACATGCGATGGCTGTTCGCAACCCAGATGATGATCTTTATTGTAAGGCTTTCCCTAGCAGCCTGTCGGGAGCAGCATCGAAGTGGTTTCGGAACCTACCTCCTGGCTCCATCAGCAACTTCTCAGAGCTCAGGTCGGCCTTTATTGATCGCTTCATCATCAATAAGAAGAGGAAGGCAGGTGCAGATACTCTCTTCTCTTTGAGGATGAAGCCGGCCGAATCCTTGAAGGACTTCATTTCGCGTTTCACCGATGAAGTCCACGATATTGACAAGGTTGACGAAGCAAGCTGCATCGCCGCTTTCAAGAATGCTATCCCCAAGCATTCTGAGCTCTACAAGTCCTTAGCTCTTGACTATCCTGTCAAGATGGACGAGTTGTTGGTACGTGCCACCAAGTACGGGAGGTACGAGGAGGACGTATCCGTTGTGTCAGCACCAAAGCCCAGGGTGAGAGCGGTGGATGTCGTGGAGAGGGCACACCGATCATCGAAGAGGAAGGAGAAGAAGCAGCAGCACGAGTCTTCATCATCTGAGGACTCGCCACCAAGGAAGCGGAAAGAGAAAGTTGTGTATGTGACCCAGCAGGATCAGCCGGATCGGCGCCCGCTGGAGAGAAATTTTAACCAGTATCAGAACAGGACGGAGAGACGTCCTAATGACCAGCAGGCGAGGCAACAGTATCAGCCACGCCAGGTGCAGCCTCAAGTACAGCACGAGAGAGGCGTGCAGCCTAGTGAGAGGCGATCTTTTACAGATCGAGCCCCACGCATCAATTTCACAGTCAGTCCGGCGACCATCATGAAGTCAATGGAGGATCAGCCATACTTTGAGTGGCCGGCGAGGGCGGTGCCGGATATCACATCGGGACCACGGGTGCATGAGTACTGTCATTATCACAAGTGCCGTGGTCACCTCACCAACCGGTGCCGTATTCTGAGGGAATATTTAGAGAGGCTTGTTCAGGAGGGGTACTTGGGAGAGTATCTCGCTCCTAACAACGGCGGGGCGGAGCGTACCAGGGAGCCGATGTCCCAATCTCGTGGAAGAGAACCCGCCAACAATCCCAGTACCAGTGGAGGAGCTTCTTTGGGCACGATCAATGTCATTTGCCGCGTGCAAACGCCTGAAGCTGATGTGGAGAGGAACTTCAGGGCAAAGGCCAGAAAGCTGTCTCACGAGGCCGCAGTGTGCCAGGTGCAAGTGCCTAGCAGGAGCATTGAGCAGGCACTCACCTTCGCTGATCGTGATCTGGCAGGAGTGATCCAACCTCACTATGATGCTCTTGTTCTCACCATGAGAATAGGAGACTTTGACATCAAGAGAGTGCTCGTGGATTCGGGGAGTGGAGCGGACATTTTGTACCTTCATGCTTTCACTCAGATGAAGCTGGATCCTTCCGTCCTCATCCCTGCTCAGACTCCCTTGTATGGATTTGATGGCAGCTCGATGAAGCCTGTAGGCGACGTTGTCTTGCCCGTTGTGGCTGGACCCGTTGTCCTCCTGACCAGGTTTTCTGTTCTGGATGCGCCATCACCATACAATGCCATCTTGGGTCGCTGGTGGACCCATGAGATGAAGGCTGTCCCGTCCTCGTACTACCAGGTGTTGAAGTATCCAACGCAGGACGGGCCTCGGGAGATCCGAGGTGATCAGTTAGCTTCGCAGAAGTGCGATTTTCCAGCTTCCGTTGTGCCTTCGTAGCAGTTACAGGTCGTTCCCGTTGTGCAAGAGAGCTCAGAGGCATCGTTGCGCAACCCTTCCGTTGAGCCCACGAAAGCCGTCAATTTGGGAACGGAAGAAGAGCCAAAGGTGTTGCAGGTCGGGACGAGCTTGACAACGGAGGAGGAGCTCGAGTTGCTGTGTTTTCTTAGGCAGAATCTTGATGTCTTTGCTTGGTCTCACAAAGACATGACTGGCATCGATCCGGGAGTTATCTGCCACCACCTCAATGCTGATCCTGCCATCCCTCCAGTGAAGCAGAAACCTCGGAGGCTTGCTCCAGCTTATCATGATGCAGTGAATGAGGAGATTGACAAGCTGATCCAGTTCGGGTTCATTCAGGAGGTGCAGTATCCTGATTGGATAGCCAATGTTGTGGCGGTACCTAAGAAGAATGGGAAGGTGAGAGTCTGCATTGACTTTACTGGGGTCAACAAGGCGTGCCCCAAGGACTTTTTTCCCATGCCAAGGATAGACAGGCTCATCAATGCCACTGCCGGCCACGAGATGTTATCCTTCATGGATGGTTATTCGGGCTATAACCAGATCCTACTGGCGGAAGCAGATCGAGAGAAGACCACCTTCATAACAGAGCGAGGTTTGTTCTGTTATCGGGTGATGCCTTTTGGCTTGAAGAATGCAGGTGCCACCTATCAACGTCTGATGAATCTCATGTTCGGGTCACTCCTTGGCAAGACGGTTGAAGTGTACATCGACGATATCGTTGTGAAGAGTCGAGTACGAGGTGCTCTCGTGGCAGACCTTGCTGAACCTTTCTCTGTGCTGCGATCTTTCAATCTGAAGATCAACCCAGAGAAATGCACCTTTGGAGTCACCTCGGGGAAATTTTTGGGTTATCTTGTGAGTCAGCGGGGGATTGAGGCTAATCCAGCTCAAATCCGTGCTTTACTGGACATGCCAGAGCCTAAGTCGAAGAAGGAGATCCAGAAGCTGACAGGCCGGATTGCTGCGCTCAACCGATTTATCTCCAAGTCATCCGATCGTTGCAAGCCTCTGTTCGAGCTGTTGAGGAAGGACTCCATTTTTGCGTGGACCCCAGAGTGTTCCCGAGCTTTCCTTGCCTTGAAAGAGTATTTAGGGTCAGCTCCTATCCTCTCAGTGCCAGAGCCAGGTGAAATCTTATATCTTTATTTGTCTGTTTCAGAGCAAGCCCTTGGTTCCGTCCTGGTGAGGAGCTGTGATGGCGTGGAGAAGCCTGTCTACTTCATCAGCAAGACCTTTCTCAAAGCAGAGAGCAACTATAGCAAGCTCGAGAAGGTGTCTGGCTCTTGTCTTTTCTGCAGAGAAGCTTCGTCCGTACTTCCATGCTCATTCTGTCGTTGTCATCACAACGTATCCTTTGAAAGTCGTGCTGGGACGACCCGAGCTGGCAGGAAGGATGTCAAAGTGGGCGGTAGCTCTGAGTGAGTTCGATATCCAGTATCGAGCCAGGAGTTCAGAGAAGGGGCAAGCGATGGCGGGTTTTCTTTCTGATTTCCCTGTGGAAGAGGAGGCAGAGGACACGGTTGTTGATCTACGGGAGCTCCCAATTGAAGTTGACAACGAAGATGCCGTTGTGGAAGGAGCCGAGTCGTCGGAGTGGAGCGGTTGGCTGTTATACGTAGATGGATCTTCCAATTTCAGTGGCTCAGGATTGGGCGTTGTGCTTGTAAGCCCGGATAACATCAAGGTGCAGAAAATGTCGCGTCTTGGGTTCACTGCCTCCAACAACGAAGCCGAGTACGAAGCCTTACTCCTTGGGTTGGAGAGCGCACGGGAGCTGCAGATCTCCACGTTGAGAGTGTTTTGTGATTCACAGCTCGTGGTGAATCAGGTGAATGGTGTTTATGAATGCAAGGACGATCGGATGAAGCAGTATGCTACTCTCGTTCGTTCGTTGTGTGAAGCATTCGCCGTTGTGGAGATTAGGCACACCCGGAGGGATGAGAACAGGCATGCTGATGCTTTGGCATATCTAGCTTCCATGGTGCAGGCTGGCGAGCCCAAGGCTATTCTGATGGAGTTTCAAGAATATCCTTCAATAGCTCTTCAGGCACAGCGAGAAGTGTTCTTTGTCAATCCAGTCCCGAGCTGGATGACAGGGTTGGTGGCTTACCTGAAGGACGGAGTTCTCCCTATCAGTGTGAGGGAGTCAAGACGCATTCAGTTTAAGGCATCTCGTTATACCTTGGTGCAAGGAGAATTGTTCAGGAAATCTTTTGGTGGTCCCTTGCTGAAGTGTGTTCATCCTGCAGACGTGGAGAGGATACTTGCTGAGCTACATGAAGGTATATGTGGCATTCATTCGGGCGGGAGAACCATTGCCCATCGAGCCCTGGGGCAAGGCTACTTTTGGCCTTACATGCAGGCCGACGCTCAGAAGTACGTGAAGAGGTGCAGCCAGTGCCAGCGGTTTGCTCGCTTGATTCATGCTCCAGCTCAAGAACTCAGCACTATATCCCAACCTTGGCCATTTGCGCGGTGGGGACTTGACATCGTGGGACCTTTCCCGAGGGCTCCAGGGAATCTGATCTTCCTTTTGGTGGCAACTGACTACTTCTCGCGGTGGATTGAAGCCGTTCCCCTTGCACGTATCAGAGAGCAAGAGGTGAAGAAATTCTTGTGGGAACACATCGTCTGTAGATTTGGCATACCGCAGTCTATCGTTACTGACAACGGGAAGCAGTTCTCAGGTCGGCTGATTGCCGACTTTTGCAGCGAGCTGAAGATCAAGCACGTCTTCTCTTCCCCTTATTATCCTCAAGGGAATGGATTGGCCGAAGCAGCCAACAAGAGCATTCTCAATGCCTTGAAGAGAAGATTGGAAGATTCGAAGGGGAAGTGGGCCACCGAACTGCACAACGTTTTGTGGGGGTACAGAACGACTCCAAGGAGCCCCACCGGTGAAACTCCCTTCTCTCTAGCGTACGGCATGGAGGCTGTCATTCCTACAGAGATCAGTTTGCCTACAGTGCGCTCTTGGCACGGCAAGAAGAAGGGCGGAGAGAAAGACCAGAACTCAGAGCTCATGGCTGTTCATCTTGATCTGCTAGAAGAGAAGCGGGAAGATGCCAGTATTCAAATGAGGAGATATCAGCAACGATTAAGGAAGGCCTACAACAAGAAAGTACAACGAAGAGTGCTGCAGGTCGGTGATCTCGTCCTCCGAAGAGCGTTCCAGAACACAAGAGAGCTTAACAGTGGCAAGTTGGGACCAAACTGGGAAGGGCCTTATATCGTAGAACGACTGGGAAGTCCTGGAGTCTGTTACTTGAAAGACTTGCAAGGTAACCTCGTCTCGAAATCTTGGAACATCATGAATCTGAGGCAATTCTTTCAATAGGATCTGTGGAATGCTATTCATATACATCGTTGTACTCGCCAGTTTTCAGTGATTCTAGATAGTCGTAGTGATTGTATTTCAACATGTGATTTTGTGCCTGCTCATTGTTCATACTGTTCTCTATCTAACGCATCAGTGTAACATTGTGAATGTTTTGCAAGTAATTCAAATAAAGTCATTGACTGAACAGCGTACTCACAACGAACACGAGTGGCTTATATAAGGATGTCACCTGAGCAAATCTAGTGGCTTATCCTAATGACATCCTCTGAGCATGTGCTTCGAAACTGAGTCTCGTTGCGTTCGTCTCATGAACTTTATTTGTCAGATTGCATTCACAACGAATTACGCGGATGATGTGTCTGGATCTGTGATTACCTGTAGTGCTTGTTCATAAGTGGTTGATCTTAGTGCTTTGCTCATGGTGAATGATCATGGTGAACGATCGTAGTGCTTGTTCATAAGTGGTTGATCTTAGTGCTTTGCTCATGGTGAATGATCATGGTGAACGATCGTAGTGCTTGTTCATAAGTGGTTGATCTTAGTGCTTTGCTCATGGTGAATGATCATGGTGAACGATCGTAGTGCTTGTTCATAAGTGGTTGATCTTAGTGCTTTGCTCATGGTGAATGATCATGGTGAACGATCGTAGTGCTTGTTCATAAGTGGTTGATCTTAGTGCTTTGCTCATGGTGAACGATCATGGTGAACGATCGTAGTGCTTGTTCATAAGTGGTTGGTCTTAGTGCTTTGCTCATGGTGAATGATCATAGTGAACGCTCGTAGTGCTTGGTCATAAGTGATTGCTTGTAGTGTTTGCTCATGTTGCTTGCTCGTAGTGCTCTTCCCGTAGTACTCTACTTGTAGTGCTTTGCTCAAAAAGTGCTTTGATCGTAGTGCTTGTACGTAGTGTTTTGTTCGTTGTGCTTTGACCATGACATTTTACTCATAGTGTTTTGCTCGTAATGTTTTGGTCGAAATAGCTTATTTGGCAGACAATAGTTATAATCTCGCAAGTATCCGAACGTTCACATAGCGAAGTACCGCCTTAACATCGGTACAGTGGACTGTGAAAAATCGTTCAGCTACTCACGTTGTATTTTCTTTCTTGTTCTGTGTGCATGCATCGAACTACGCTACGAGGTGAAAGAAGTGCAAACACGAATAAATAAGGGAAGAGCGATTCATTCATATCAGAAGCCCATTTCTGGGCAGTTACAGTCAGTGAACTCCCATAAAGGGAGAAGGGAGAAGTTACATCGACAAAAGACAGAAGCGGAAACAGAAGAAGGGACAAGGGGACAGCAGAGCAGGGAATCGGAGGGACAGCAGGTCAGGCAAGCTCAAGGTCAGCCTCCGTCGCCGTTGTAGCAGGGGCAGGGGTAGAAACTTCAGCAGTGTTAGCTTCCACCGGAGTAACTTCATCGGCAGCAGGAGGAAGCTCTGGAGCAGCAGACTCAGAGTACGGCTCGGCAGGGAGGGGTGCAGGACCTTCAAGGAAGTGAGGCAGCTCGACACCTTGCACCTCGGGCTCGTTGTCGAGCTCGATCAGTTCTTTGCTCTGAAGCTCGGAGAACGTGGTGACGTCCTCTTCATTGTCTTCCTTCAGGCGGCCTTGCTGGCGAAGCGAGTCGAGGACCTCCTTCTCGGTCTCGGCACGGTCTTCATCCAAGAGCGTGTCCAGCTGAGACTGATAATACTGCTGCAGTCTCAGGGTCACGGACCTCTCGGTGTCCTCCTGAATTTTCTTGGCCTCCTCGAGCTCCTCCGCCAGCGCCGACCTGGCTGCCTCAATTTCCTCCAGTTGTCTACCCAAAGCTTGGGAGACATGCTCAAGCTCACTGATGCGCACAATAGCATTCTCAGTCTCTTGCTTGGCCTTCCTTTCGGCCTCCTTTGCTGCTCGTGCCTCAGCTTCGGCCTTTTCCCTAACCTTGGTGGCAGTGCCTAGCCTTACTTCAGCACGAGTCGTTTCGGCCTTGGCTTGAGACAGATCGAAGTCTGCCTTGAGTCTCTCCTCGACAAGAGTCTTCTCCAGCGTCTCCGTCCTGTCTTTCCAGTAGTTGATCCCGTCTCGTAGCTGAGTGTATTTGTCTTGGCTGCGATCGCAGAGCTCTTGCACGAGCGCGTTCATCTGCAAAGAGTTGTCTGGGCGTTAGCACAACAAGAAGTAGTACTTCAAAACAATTGAGGTAGAAGACGAGGGAGGGAGAAGCTTACTGTTGCCACGGACTGACAGGCGGCGTAGGACAGGTCGGCTAAGTGGAGTTGGCCAACCTCAGCGATGTCCCTGGGGAGCCTCATCGCATAAGTTAGAGCTCGGGCAGCCGTCCTCGAGCTCTTCGCCGATTCAATCACGGTCGGCACTCCGAACCGAGTGAAGTCGGGTGACCAGTCCGGAGCGGAGGTCGGCAGCATACTGGCCGGGAGACTTGTCGTGCCAGTTTCCGTTGCCGCCAAGGCAACGACAGCGGAGCTCGTACCGGCTGGGGCAGCAGCAGCTCGAGAAGGGGCAGGCGCTGAGCTATCCTCGGGCACTGCCGATGTCGCCTCGGCTCCTGGGTTTGTTGGAGGAGGAGCAGCAATGACCACGACCTCTTTTTCCGGGCGTTTGTCCGCCTTGGCCTTCTTCCTGGCCTCGTGCTCGGCCGGGGCGGCAATCTTTCTCTTCGGGTCAGCAGGCGCTGTACCCTTGGAAGAATGATTCTTCTTCTTCTTCGGCAATGATGGAGGTGGAGGCGGCTGGACTGCAGGGCGAGCGGACCTCGGCTTCCTGCTCAGCGGCGGTAGGTTTGAGTCGGCCATTGCTTCTTCCTCTTCTTCGGGTAGGTGAGGGAACGGTGAAGGTACAGAGGGGGAGGCGCCCTGTTGCTGTTGTTGTGGTTGTTGTTGAGTAGTTGCTGGGTTACTGGAGGAGCCCCGCCTGACGAGCTCGAGTGGTTTCCACCTAATGTATTCCCCGCCTCGAGCACGGCGGATACCAGTAAGAAGTTCTTGTTCCTCTGAGGTCAACTTCTTGTATGGAAATTTCTTTGGGTCCACTGCACACAAGAGAAAACAAAGTGAGTACAACGAGGAAGTTAGCAGGACGAGAAGATACAGTGTACAACGAGAACGTAGTCAGGACAATGGCGCACAACGGACAACGGAGGACTAGTAGTATACCTGCTTCCACTCGGAAGACGTTGGGGACCGAGGAATTCTCTGCCTTCCAGCCGCCAGAGACGACGAATGGAGTGGCTTTCCATTTCCTTTCTCTGTCAAGGATGCCCGAGACGAGCTCTGGACAGTAGGGTTTCTTGTTCCACGAGAAATAGGAATACAGACCGTCGTCATTGCCTCGGCATCTGACGGCATGACAGAAGTGGAATAGATGCCTAGCCTCTATGGGGTACCCGTCCTTGATGAATTTGATCATCATGGACATGTATTTGTGGAAGCCCGGGTGCATTTGCCCCGGTGCAAGTTGCAAGGTGGACAGAACTTCATCCAAGACAGGATGAAGAGGGAAGCGAAGGCCAGCCTCAAGCTGGGAGAGGTAGACAACGGTACAGGCGGAGCGCCTGTCTATGATGGCATCATCTCGCATGAAATGGAGATTGACATCGGCAGGGAAGTCGAAACGTTCCCTGTAACGATTCAGATGCGCCAACTGGAATTGGCGCAGAACTGAAGATTTTTCAATATAGGCACCATGAGGTGCGCTACCTGTGCAACTGGCCTCGTCATCAGAAGGGCCTCTAACTTCCTCTATCCTAGCAGGTTCTACGGGGACATTGGCAGCCATGGTGGAAAGAAGAAGTCGGGAAGAGAGCAAGAACAAAGGGTATGCGCAGAGTAAAACCACACTGGGAGCCGAAGAAGAAAAGAAATGGAAAAACAGTAAGAGAGAATAAGAGATAGGGATGAAGGGCGTACCGAACCAAAGAACTCAGGGAGATCGTTGAAGAGCTTGAAGAGGATGAACTTTCGGGCAAGAAGAAGATTCGACAGAGTAACAGTGCTTGATGAAACAGGGTGGGAGAGAGAGAGGATTCGATGGGATTTTATAGACGTCTCTGGTTTGCGAAAGTACACCATTACCCTTCATCTGAGGCGTACACCTGTATCTACAGAATTAAGAGCAGTGGCAAGATCGTCTTTTCACCGAGTATGATAACCGTCAGGGTCATTAAAGCATTCTCGAAATTTAAAGCGGTGATGATGACAGCCTGTCCGCATTGAAGAGACGCGACGGTTCGCACGCGTGGCCAGCTGGCGTGAACGGTCGACCTTCTCAATAAGCGTTTAAAGCACGCAACGTTTCGCCTTCCGGAGTGGTGCCAGGTATGATCTTTTTGTTCGTTTATGACGCTTCGAACTACGTTCCAAGCATCATAAAGGGGCAAATTGTAACGGATAAAATTCGTGTACCAGCTCAGCGTTGTGGGACGAGCTCGTTTTTGTCGTTTTGTTCACGAAAGTGACACGTGTTCACGAGTTGGGGCCACGTGCTTAAAATATAAGGGTCACACGTTGTCTGACGTACAACGATCCCGTTGTGCGCATTGCGACATCTTTGTTCTCACGAAGAACAACGTTTCCGTTGTGGTCTCGACAACGAGCTCGTTGTCTGAAGCACAACGTGAGCGTTGTGCTCTTGACAACGTCAATTGTCGTTACGCGAACAACGAGTCCGTTGTCTCACTGACAACGATGTCGTGCTGTGTTTTAAGGCATCTACGTCGTAACCGAGCTTAAGTCGACAACGAGACCGGCTCGTAGGAGGAAGTGATCAGGAGGCGATCCATAATTCCGACAAGCGTGCCGAACGTGTCGTTTCGTGCCGAAAGCACTGTCTTGGCATTTAATGCTGGTCACTTCCGCGTACCGTCCGATCCCGTCCGATTGGACTTATAGGAGGCTCTCACGTGTAATGCAACCGGCGGCAGATATATGCAAGATATTTGGCAATGAGTGCAAAGACACGTGGTATGGACACCTATGGCCATCCATGGTCATCGATGGCCATACCAACCTTGCCCTATATAAACCCCGTGATTTTTAGTGCACAGGACGGTGGTTAAAAAAAACCCAGATCCGAGAAGACGCGTTCAGGGCTTTTAGTGTCTTGCGTATTTTTCAGTGATTGTTCTTACGTTTACTATTCATCATCTTCTACCCTTACTGACTTTACCATCGGAGTACAGGTCAGGGTGTCACACCCCCCGCTCCAACCACCTGCCGAGAAACCAAAACGTGGAAGAAGCTGCTGCTGACGCGTGTCCGTCCGGTATTTTTTCCCTCACAGCTTTGATAGCAAGTTTCTTGTTTGTTGATAAGGAAAAGTTAACCTATTGCTACCTGTTATTTTTTATCTGCTATTGGTAAATCCATCTAATCCAGACTGGGGAGGATTGTCCAGAATCATAGAAACAGAATCCCCAAAGCGTTTGAATGAACGTGAACGCATGAATACTTTGGGAAATGTGATGAATACCAGATTATTATTATTATTTTGTGGTGTAAAATGAACTAGAACGCATGACCTTTCGAAAAGAACATAAAGAAAAAAACCCATTGATTACTTTTCTGTGATGACTAAACACTGGATCTTTGTTTCAGTATTTGGCTTGTTAAATAGCTGAATGCGGTCAAATGACTGTACGGAATAGTTTTAATATATCAGGATGTATGTTAAAATTACGACGTCTGATAAGAGGACCCCAAGGTCCTCTTCCAAGCTGACCACACCAATCAAATTTCAACACAATAGGAAAGAGAAATAAAGTTAAAAATTAAATAGCTGTTTCACTGCCACGTGTCAATTTGCAAGTGGGTGATCCGTTTGGAAGAGGACCTTAAGGTCCGTTTTTCATTTCCCTAAAATTACTTATGTTGTTGGCATCTTTGGTATAGGTAGACGGGATAGTTTGGAGCTAGCTAATTGTGGATTAGAATATCTAAGTAAAACGTGGAAATTGCAACTGGATGGGTTCGCCATCACATGCCAACAAAGTTTACACCAGCCATAGTGGTGGGAAAGTTCCCCATTGCTGTCTATTGGGAGGGAATAGACTCCAAAACTATTCATCTTAGGGGGCCTAAATGGGGTCTGAATAACACATTTTCTGTTGGGAAGCGAACATTACTGTTGCTAGTCTATGAAGCGCCTAATGGTTCAAATTTCTGTCAAGTCAGTCTTAGTTGTCTCAATATTGCAGTACTGGTTCTCATCCACCGAGCTTCTGTAATTGGATTGTAGTTACCTGATTTAATGCTCCTGTTACTGTGGTTAGCTACTCAATATATGTCTTCTTAGATGTTTCGAAGCTGTATATGGGCTAAGGGTGAATTTGGGGAAGTCCAAGATTGTGCCGGTGTGAGAGGTGGTGGAGGTTGAGTGGCTAGCAACTTACCTAGGCTGCAAAGTGGGGTCTCTCCCTTCAGTGTACCTGGCTATGCCCTTAGGGGCAGGTTTTAAAGCCAAGTCAGTGTGGACTCCGGTCCTAGAGAGGTTTGCTTCGTGCCTCTCAGGGTGGAAATCGTCTAGCCCATCCAAAGGAGGGAAACTATCCCTTATCAAAAGTACCCTCAACAGTCTTCCCACATATTTCATGTCTACATTTACCATCCCTTGATTAATAGTTGCTTCTCTTGAGAAAATGCAGAGGGAGTTCCTTTGGAAGGGCAAGGAGGACAGCTTTAAGTATCATTTAGTTGCCTGGGATATCATTTGTCCCCCCAAGTGTGGGGGGGGTCTTAACCTAAAGTCCTTAGTCCAGATGAATAGATCCCTCTTAGGGAAATGAGTTTGGAGGTTCGGTGAGAAAAGAGAGAGCCTATGACGGTCAATTATTGTGGCCAAATACGGGGAGGTCTCTTGTTGGATTCCGCAGAGGGTTAGGTGCTCTCATGGAGTTGGGTTGTGGAAAGGTATTATGGCAATAACTAATCTGGTCATCCTCAACTTTAAGTTCAAGGTGGGTGTAGGGTTAGAGGCTTGGTTTTGGAAAGACTTTTGATGTGGGTCTACGAAGTTAGAGGATGAATTCCCTAATCTTTCCTTCTAGCAGTTGATCGGGATGCATTAGTGAGGAACTATGCAGAGTTGAATAATGAGGGGGTGGTGTGGTGCCCGATTTTGAGGCTCGATTTGAATGATTGAGAAATAGAGGAGTTGGGTCATCTTTTGTTATATCTTAGGTCTCCCCCTTCGAGTCTCCAAGGCAGAGATAGTAGGATTTGGTCTAGAGGCAACCTTGGCAGATTCTCAGTGAGATCTTTGTTTCAATCCTTTGGGTCAGTACCTTTTGCTCCCTTTCCTCATAGACTTGTGTGGAGCCCCGGTATTCCCTCTAAGGTATCTTTGTTCTTATGAAATGCAGCGTTGAATAAGATTATAACTTGTGAGTTGTGATCACTTGAAAAATAGAGGGTGAAGTTTGGCTAATCGCTGCATCCTATGCCTCCAAGCGGAAGAGATGGTGGATCATTTGTTGCTGCATTGCCCTATTGGAGGTGAGATATGAGGTTTCTTCATTTCCAGAGTAGGGGTGGATTGGGTCTTAAGTTCTTCCTTTCTGAGCTTCTTATCCTATTGGTCTTTGGTAAGTGCGGATAGTGTGAGGGGAGCTATCTGGTTGGTTCTCCCTGGTGCCATCTCTTGGTCAATCTGGAGAGAGCGTAACAGGCGGGTCTTTGATGATTCTCCCTCAGCCATGCCTCGTATTTGTCATTGTATCCGCAGGCTAGTGGAAGAATGGATTTCCATCCGTTGTGATAGGGTGGATCTGGGCACTATGTTGGTATGAGTTTTGCTTAGGGTGTGTTTTTGCCTAGGCTCTAGGGGAACCCTTAACCCTTTAGCTTTGAGTTTATTCTCTTGTAAACTCTTCTTGCAGCTTGTACTTTCTTTGTTTCAATGCAATTTCAGGTTTATTGATAAATATATATATATATATATATACACGGTAACTGAAGCAATAGTGAAAATTTGCAAGTGATCTCAATGGGTTAGGTATTTGCAAGCTTATATTCTTACAAACTTCTTATTCATAGACACTTTGGATTGACTTGTTCTGCTGTGCTAGTGTCTTATGTTTGTGCCGTAGAAGTATTGTCCATTATTATAATTTGAGCTTGTTAACCTGCTGATCTTTAAGATAATAACCTGATCGAGGTGAAAAGTATCCATAAACTAAACACAATTTCTCGCAAGGAAGAATATTTTCCAGCAATTATATTACTTCACATACACACGAAAAACACTCATGTGAATTTCTACCTTGCCGTCCAACTGCAATTCCCCTGTTTTAGGGTGGGGGGAACAGGCAGCATTAGGAAGAGTGGTGGATAGGAAGTGGTTACTTAGGTGTTTTAAGCGTTTTAAAGGATATCAGGTGTGAGCATGGAATTTTCCTACCTACTTTCACATTTATGCGTTTCATTGAGAGTCGCCACCTATTCATTCTTAGGGATAGGTCCCGAGTGATTTGGATAAGGCAAATGGTCAATCAGAGTTAGGGTAAGCGGTTCGATTAAGCATTGGGGAAGGTGTTAGGCACCCCAAGACCCCCGTTTTACAACGGTTACCTACTCCCTAAATTTAAGCCAAATTTAATCTCAAAATTATATTAAAATACCTAAGAGTTTAATCAATGCCAATCCAAGAGAAAAAAAAAGCTAAATAGGCTAGGGTCGAACCCGAGTAGGGTTGCCTACGTACTCACAAAGTGAGATCAGACCGAGCGTAGTTCTGGCACATGAGCCTGTGCCAAGGCTAGGGGTGTGTGTGTGTGCGCATAGGGTGGTCAAGGTTCTAGCCCGAGGGCTAGGGTTTAGTTGACCGAGTTGGTCAAGTGCAAAGTCGGGCCTAACCGTAGTTAGAAGGGTATTAACTGTGATTAAGGAATCTAACCACAGTTAAGAAAGCAACCAAGCATGTTTCGGTCCTTTTTTTTTTGGTCTTTTTGATTTTGTATTGTTTTTGTATTTTTGATTGTTTTTCATTTTTTTTTGAATTTTTTGAATAGTAGTTTAGGCTCGTTGCGGAGCAACGAGCTCAAACTAATTATGGTTATTCATGGTCATGCTAGAATTAATCTAATTCACAAAGGGTCAACTAATCGAGGAATCAACTTAAAATAAGCTAAATCTAGGAAACCAAAGAGCCAAACATCAAATATTAAATCTAATCTAGAAATGAATTCTAAGATTAACCTAAGAATCTAACTAGCTTAAATCAAGTCTATCCTTTAAAAAAATGAAAACAGATTTTAAAATTGACGAAGCTAGCTTAGAATTTTGAATTTTGATTGGCTACCCTAAAATCTAACAAGTTATAAAAAACTAAGTAAACTTATTTGCAGGTTTTTACAAACTAACTAAGCCACTTAAAGACTAATTGAACTACTTAAAGGCTAATTACTGATTAAACTATTTACAGTTTTTTTTTTTTTAAATACTACTAACTGCACTATTCAGATTTTTTAACTAACTAAACTATTTGTAGATTTCAGAGGCTAACCGAACTACTGCAGATTTTGAAGACTAACCAAACTAATTGCTGGCTAACTACTATTTATAGATTTTAAAGGCTCACTAAACTATTTGTAGATTTTTACATACGATTGAACCCATTTGCAGATTTAAAAAACTAATGAAAACAGATTTTACAATCTAATGAACACAGACTTAAACTAATCTACCAAAACCACATATTTAAGCTACATGGAAACTACTCTACAAAGAAATTGAAGAATAGGGAGAAGAAGTCACCAGCCGTGAAGTCTGGGGGGTGTGTGTCAGAGCATGGAGTTTGTTGGCCGTGCTTGTTGGAGCTGAGGAGGGCGCTGCAGGAGATGATGCTGCTGCCACGGCCACCGTGGTTCAAGTGTGATGGTGGGCCTGTTGTAGTAGAGATGGCTGGAGATGGAGAGTTAATTCTCTCTTGAGAACTCAAAGAAGAAGAAAAGGATCAGAGAAGAGGCTTGAAGTTGGAGTTGCTGGCCAGATTTTTTTTTTTTTTTTTTTGCAGAAACAGATTTTTTTATTTTCTTCCCCTTTGATGTGTAGATGGATGGTGGCTTGAGGTGAGTTGGTGGGGGCTACACGGGGGTTAGGGTGTAGTCTAAGACCGAAATGGACGGAGGTTAGAAGTTTAAAGAAGGTGAGGGTGGGCTGGATGCTGTGGACAGAAGAAACTCTTTTCCTCCAAAACCTCCCTACACAGTGGCTACTGTGGGTTTTTTAAAGGAGAGAGGCGATATGGATAAGGCTGAAGGGAAGAGGCGTGGGAGACACACTTGAAGGGGGCAGGAGGACGCAGAGGCAGGTACGCCCATCCCCATGACAGGGACGATGAACAGTGGCAGGTGTTTAAATTTTATTTTATTTTTTGTTTATTTGTTTGGTGGGTTTCCATTTTAGGGCCCAACCCCTATGCGTGTGGGCCAACGCATGTTGGCCTTGCCACATGGGGTTGGCGCCCAACATTTGAACTCCCC
Source organism: Tetracentron sinense (assembly GCA_015143295.1). Classification (NCBI taxonomy): domain Eukaryota; kingdom Viridiplantae; phylum Streptophyta; class Magnoliopsida; order Trochodendrales; family Trochodendraceae; genus Tetracentron; species Tetracentron sinense. Next base: position 23,458,917 of record CM026574.1, read on the forward strand.
TTTTTTTTTTTTTTATTTAATTTCTCTTTTCTTTTCTTTTTTTAGGTGGGTCCCACCCTAAAAGGCCATGGGCCTTGGTTTGGGCTTTTGATTGGGTTTTTTTTTGGATTGCTATGCTATGGGCCTTGAGCCCAAGGGCTTTAGCATAGGGTATAGCCTAGGGCTAAGCTAGGGCTCAACTAGAGTTTGGAGTTTTACCTAGGATTAGATTGGAGCTAACCATGGTTAAGTTGATTAACCAGGGTTAAAAGGGGATGTAAAAATGGGGTGTTGACATCAGGTACTGGATTACTCCAGTGTAGTCATTTGTGATTGTAATGTTTTCATTGCCAGAAAAAAGACATATATTCATTATGGTAATAATTCTCGCTGAAACCATTTCAGTAATATTCGAACATCGAGCCACGATATTTTACCTAATGACCTTTACGTAACGTTTGACACTATATTACATACTGTGGGTTTTAGAAACCCATTTTATCACACTTTTGAAATTCACTGTCCCCCCTACAGAGCCAAAAACCACCACTCTAATTTATTTATTTATTTTAGTTAAAACTATATCTACTCTATGAATCGACAAATCAAAGCTTCAAAACCCACTCTTAGGAAAAATCAGTTGGGAATTTTTGATTGGATGAGATTTATCAACCTTTCAATTAAGGTTTAGTATTTAATGCAAATTAGCAAAGTTCAAAACATAGATTTATGGATTTCACTTGAAATCAATGAATTTATGAAGTTTGGATTATAAATTTTTTTTTTTTTTTTTCCTCAGGTGTTAATTAAACTTGATAAATTATTATCTTCATGCAAGTCATGCATTTAAGGCCAATGATTTTATTTGTTTATCAAATTCAAATAATTTCATAAATTTTATATATATTTTTATTCTTATCCTAAAAATCGGTGCATTTTACGGGGTATGGCCGTAACGGCCGAAACCGTTACATAACGTGACAATATTACGTAAAGGTTTCAGTCAGATTATTATGCATACTAAAGCCATTATTTAAAAACTTGGTATTCATGGGGGCATTTATTATTATCGTTGTAAGGAAACTAGCATTTGGATCCCTGTTGTTTCTGTCTAGTCCCCTTCATTTCTTAAAATAAATTTTCATTAACTATAAAAACCATGTATTTGAATATCACATCCATAATGTTAGTAAATTAAAATAAAATAATAAGTAGAACGTTTCTTATTATTTTGACAGGAAAAGTGAAGTCCTTAAGAAGTGTTTTATTTCTACATGTGGAGGCACATGTGTGCCATGTTAGTAATTCAACTAAAAATTCTTATGTAATATAAACCAGAAAAATTACCTAAAATGACCTTTAGGACATACCTAAACTCAACATACAGAAATTCATCTTGGATGCGTGTTTAAGTGTACTAAGATATGTTGGCTAGTCCTCTATTTATTGACATTGTAGGACAAATTCCTAGACAACATGTTAGAGAACAGAGTCAATAATTTGATTAATTTGAACATCATGCTGGATGTGATTGTGGTCCTAGTTACACTGATGAGAAGAGATACGTTTGATATACCATTGTGCATCTTCAAAGTAACTTGCATCTTCAAACAACTATAGAGAAGGGAAACACATTTGATATAATTTCATACTGCAAATTAAAATCTAAAGTTACTGATCAAAAAAAAAAAAATTAAAATCGAAAGTTGATGTCTAAAAAAGCTCACTGATCTAGACTCTTTCATCTCCTTGACAGCATTTTGTCATTTTGAATGAATAATTGAATAAGCAGTTTTATCAGTGTCCAGGCTCCAGAACAGGCTGATTCTGAACGATATAGAAATTTCATCTTAACATACTTGAAAACTTGCTCATAACAACTGAAGAAATATTTTTTTTTATTTGATATAAGCAAGCTAGCTCACTGCAACAAAAGAAGAAGTTGATGGTTGATTAAAAAGTTCATCAGACAAATTAGTCTGATTTTTGGAGTGTTTCCTAATAAAGGTGGCGCACTGTTTGAACAGTTTGGATCATTGAGTTGCTGGACCATGTGTTCAGTATTGTGGCTTCTGTCATGATTATGGCGAGTTAGGTTCATCCTATACTTATCTAAAATTAAATATGGCATTCTAAATCTTTATTCATCATTCAGGTATCTCCGATGTAGCTGAATCCTATGCAGCAGCGATAAAAGGTGCTGCTGCAGATGTCCCTTAAGGTCTTCTACAGACTTCAATACAGGAAAAATGCAATGCCATCTTAGACCATCTCCGTGCAGACCGGACCACAGCCATGGACAAAATACAGGATGGACTTCAGTACTTGTCTTTCGTTGTTCTTGCTACCTCGATGCCTGCAGCATGAACCCAGTGATCCTTGCTCTGTTAACGGTTTTAGTTTTATTTGTAAATAGTTACTTTTTAAGGTGGGCTCAATTGAAATTGTGCTTATCACTTGTTAACTTACAACCCAAACTTACTGAACCTTCAAAAGTAGCTGTTATTCAATTTTATTTCATCCAACCATACAGTTGATGGGCCATCTATTAGATGCACTATAAAATCTAAAGGTTAGATTAGGCAATTCTAGCCCCCCCCCCCCCCCCCCCCCCCCCCTTCCCCCCCTTTTTGTTTTTTGAGCTGCCCTTTCCATAATCCCAGTCTACTGAACTTGGGTTGTGGGCATGGGATTGTCTCTGGCAGATGCCAGAAAACTGTTCTCGGGCCCCCATATATTACGCAACATGTGACAATAAAAAGGGAGAGATATCAAGTGAAGAGAAGTCAAAAACATGGAGAAACTGAAATGTCTTCTGCCCTTTTTATCGCCACATGTCCAATGATGTATGGGAGCCCGAGACCACTTTTCTGGAAGCTGCCAAATACAATCCGAAGCCTGGGTGGGTGGGTGGGTGGGTGGGTTGGTAAATGGAATTATATTAACTAACGACAAGTACACGACCACATCTTTGTACAAAATTGAATCTTAACGGGGCTTTTAGGAGTTACTTTTACTGTAATCTGAGGTGGTGCCTAGTGGCACTGGCATTTGAGGTGGAAGGAAGACATTGGCCCTTTGTAGCCCGAGGCTACAAAGGGCATTGCTGCCAAGTTTCACTCACCGCTTTAGTATATGAGGTCATCACAATTCACAACATCATTCTACCCTCAGATGTTTCAAGTATCTTTGTCAAAATCACCTTTGCCTTAGCAGCCAGACTTGAATCACCAATATCACAAAATGCTGTCCCTCCTGTTACTTCTCCGTTGCCATCTTTAGCTATACATCCCGCCCCTAAAAAGGAAAAATCCTCCGTACAAAACTTCCATCAATTTCTGTGGTTGGATTTCCCAATTTCCCAGCTATAGAAGATCCAATTCTCTGCATACCTTAGTCTCTGAACTCTGAAGGCATCGATTGTCACCCACCAGGGGTTGGTGCAGTTGGCTAGCGTCTCGGGTTTGCTTCATGTGGTGTGTTTAACTCCCATTCCTTGACTTACCCTGGTATCTGCAGGGGAAATTCCAAGTGGGTCGGTGCAGATACCTGAAAGGACTAGTCCTTGGCTCAAAGGCTCTGGGACACCCTCCCTTACCAAGAAAAAAAATGTCCATTTGCAATTGTTTTCAAATTTAATAACAAATTGTCAGCGTCTTATAATATAAGATCAATATTGAATTTCTTATCTTGGAAAATTACATTATTTCTTTCTCTCCAAATTAGCCAAGGATAGAACTACAAAGTTAGAATAGGTATAATGATCAATATCTGATTTCTTCCTCTTGTATAGTAAATCAGCAATCCACTACCCTAAAGATTGGAATTCTAGATGGGGTGGCCCAATTGAAAGTTGAAAGGCAAACCACAAGTTTTGCCTCCCCAAAATAGGTTGTACCCTCTTTCTTGTATTCTCTAAGATTCTGATTGTCTGGTGATATGCTGACTCCACTGAAAATTCACTTTTTCTTAGGTCTATCTCTAACATGAGCAGACGGACGATATTGCACACCATATCCCTATTCTAAGCGCCCTCTGCCTCCATAAGATCCCCCCCAACACACACACTTTGTGAAGAGAGAAACAACAGGTTAGATAATCTTTAAATCCAGGGTACTATATTCTTAATCCATCTCTCTCCATAAGCAGATGATATTGTTCCTTTTGAAGATAAAGATGCAAATCAAATCAAATACCTTAAAAATATACATAATTTACACCCAGTGTGAGCTATGTGTATGGAGACATGGTATTATTCACTAATCACGAGCGAATGCTAGAAGGATTCTCTCCATTTCTGTTCTCCCGAATTCAACATCTTTCTTAAAACCCTAGGCTATATACCTTCTTTATCTTTCTTTATTATAATGGGAGAGGCATGCGTAGATGATTTTTCCGAAATTCCCAAATTATCCTTATATAAAAACAAAACATTGTTTTAATGTTTTACTTTAATTCCCAAACTACCCTTATCTTTGATTTAATATTTTACTTTAATTCCTAAACTGCCTCTTGCCATCTATCTATTTAGAAGCACAGCCAATCGTGATTGACCTTGGGGAGAGTTCAATTACACCCGTGGGTTAACATGTGCCCCTTTTAATTCCTATTAACTGTGGTTAACTCCTTCCCCTCGCTCTCATGTGCATTGCACGTGCCACTAGCGAGTTCAATCGGGTGTCGTTAACTCCTTTCACTCGCTCTCACTTGCATTGCACGTGCCACCTGCTAGTATATATAACCCCATAAAAAAAAATTCCCAAAATGCAAGACACCTCTGCACAACAGTTCCCATCTCCAACCCAGAAAATCCCTTCATCCACAACCTCGCCCCCTTACTTGAAATTCTTTACGGTTATAACCAAGACTCCTTGGAGTCCCTTTTAATTCTCTTTATCTGTGATTATGATTCACTAACCCTTACCCTATGTTTGGTTGCTGAGAAAATTAGTGAAAACATTGAAAAGAAAAGAAAATTAGACAAAACACAGCTAAGAATTGTATTAGAAATATAAAATTTTCTTTTCTTTTCCATATTTTCACTTATTTTCTCGGCAACCAAACATAGCATTAGGGTTCAACCATCTAACCTTAGTTTTTAGAAAAAAAATATTAACTCTAAAGGTTAAAATAATTGTTAACTAACGTTTAAAGAGCACTTTTGTGTTGTAACCGGACTCCAAGAATTCGATTATAAGAGTTCGGTTATAACCATAGAGGATTCCCAATCCGCCCCCTTCATTCTACTTTTCCACGCCTAATAAGCATCTGCTCTACATTTAGCCAAATGAAACCAAAGAGATCTGAGTAGGAGGAAATGGTACTATCAAAAGTTTCAAGTACTGCTTACCAAGCAATGCCAAGTTCATAGCAATCAAATCTCTGAATCCTAAGCCTTCAAAACCCCTTGGTTTCCAAAGGGTTTTCAAGCTCTTTCATCATTATAATGACCACCCCACCAAAAGTTTCTTTGATGTGAAATTATATTTGTACACAGAACCTCTAGTAATTTGAAACACGACATTGAATAGATAGGAATGGCAGAGGCCACTGCTTTTACCAGAACCGTTCTATCTGCTCTTAAAATAAGTAACTTTGCTTCAATCTTTTCAGTCAGTTGACAAGCCTAAATATTCATATGCACCATTCGTAAAGTTTATAAAAGAATCCTGGACAGTACTCCCATTCTATTTCTAGCAGCAGCAATTGAACTAAAAGATTGTGCCGTAAGGTGTGTGTGTGTTGATGTTGTGTGTGTGTGTGTGAGTATTGCGTGTTACCAAATTTTTTTTTTTTTAAGAGAGAGAGTGAGAGAGAACCTTTCTTTGCTCTATTATTCTCACTCCTTCCTCCACTTGCACGTCCTCTCTCTCTCTCCTCTGAACTAAAAGAGAGAGAGAGAGTACCCTTCTTTCGGTCTTTCCTGCATTATTCTCACTCCTTCCTCCACTTGCACGTCCTCTCTCTCTCTCTCCTCAAGAAGCTTGAGGAATTTAAACGAATTTAAATGGAGAATCTAGTTTCTTGTTCAGTCGTCCCTCAATTTTTATGGGGGTCTCCAGTTCCACTACTTTGCACTAATTATATTCCTCTGCAATGGAGATATAGCATTAAAAAATGAGAAATGCTTAACTTACCGTGCATTTCTACTATTTAAGTGTATAATGTAATGCCCGTCCTTGTTGGTCTACATCCCATTTTTTAATACTTACCAATTCTGCTTAAGATTCACTAACCTTAGGGTTAAGCAATCTAACATCGGATTTTTAGAAGAAATTTTATTTTAAAATTTTAAGGGTAGTTTTTGAATTAGCAAAAAATCAAACAACATTTTTTTAACACGACAATTCTCATTATTAAATGAGCAAGGGGTAATTTTGGAATCAAGTGTAAAATTCAATGAATCTGTTGTCTTATATATGATAAAGGACAATTTTAAAATTTAAAAAAAAAATCAATTCATGTTTTTAACATGCTATTCTCATTAAGGGTTAATATGAGAATTAAACAAAACATTCAATCAATTTTTTGTCATATATATGATAAGGTCAGTTTTAAAATTAAGAAACAAAATCAATCTTTTGTCTTTCTATGATAAGAGCAGTTTTGAAATTAAAAAAAATCAATCCACGTTTTTAACAGATCATTCTCATTAAGGGATAATATGAGAATGCAAAACATTCAATCAATTTTTTGTCTTATACATATGATAAGATTAGTTTTGAAGTTAAGAAAAATCAATCTTTTATGATATATATAATAAGGGCAATTTTAGAATAAAAAAAAAATCAAGCCATTCTCATTAAAGTGTGGTATGGTAATCAAACAAAACATTCAATCAATTATATATATATATATATAATAAGGGTAATTTTGAAATTAAGAAAAATCAATCTTTTGTCTTATATATGATAAGGGCAATCTTGGAATTGAGAAAAATAAACCTACGTTTCTAAGTGGAGCATTCTCATTATATTATAACTAGTGGGCGGCACATGCGATGCACGAGAGAGAGGAAGGGGAGAGAGGGACTCTAATGAGGGCATTTAGAAAAAAAATTTAAGAATATTTTAGGTATAGAAAGTTGAGGAACCTTTTGGTTAAAAAAATTTGTGTAAGACACGTTGCTTATAGAAATATGATGTAAGAACATTTTAAGAAGTAAAAAGCTTAAGAGACATCTTGGGTATAGCAAAGAAAGGGGGTGGGTGAGGCTTTGGCGAGATGTTTTTCTTTTGGAGCATTTTGCCAAGAGAGTGAGGAGTTTGGTTACCCCACTGAAGTCGTTAGGTGTCCATTTTAACACTCCTTAATTGTGATTAAGATTCACTCATTTCTAGGGTTCACCCACTTATCCTTGATTTTTTCTAAAAAATGAAAAAAAATTAACCCTTCGAGTTAGTGAATTTCAACCCGGGTTTAAAAAAATAATATTTTTTTCTAAAAATAAAAAATAAGTGGGTGAACCCTAGGGATGGGTGAATCTTAACCACAGTTGGAGTCCGGTTATGCCCTTGAGGTTACTATGTGTCTCTTTTGACACTCTTAACTATGGTTAAGATTCATCTATCCCTAGAATTCACCCACTTATCCTTAGTATTTAGAAAAAAATATTAATTTTTTTAAACCCTAGTTAAAATTCACTAATTCTTAAGAATAATTTTTTTTTTCTAAATCCGAGGATAAGTGGATAAACCATAAGGGTGGATGAATCTTAACTACAATTACAGACTGTTGAAAGAGACACATGACGACCTCATTGGCATAACCGATTACAAGAAATCTGGTTATAACCATGATAAGAGATAATATAAGAATTAGGCAAACATTCAAGAACAAGTTTGTCATTATATATAAAAATATGAGACAAGAACAAATGGTAGTTTTGGAATTACAAATAGATTCAATCAACATGAACTTTATATTAGTAAAGAAAGATAGATTTTTTTAAAAGAAAATAATAGATTTTAAGCAAGAAAAATATAAAGATATCAACTCCCTTATTAAATGGGTGGCGATTGGATCCATTAAATGATTGATTCACACTATATATTTTTGTCTTTAATTCTTTGTTTGTTCCAGTTCTACAAGTATTCAATTAGTTCTCAACAAATTAAACGGTTTTAACTTATAATTAAGGTCACACGGATAGCATAAGTCTCGATTCTTCTAGAAAAATTACATATTCTCCCTACCACTTATTTAGTAGTCTCACGTGATATAAGGGATTTGATAGTCCAATTAAAAAAATTAATTAAATATGACTATGGACTGGAGGTGTATCCCTAAATTTAAGATAGGAGATGAGCATATCTGATCCTAAAATGAGCTAGAATTATGGATTTAGTAAATATTGTTTTTGGAATACTCTCTCAAGTAGTGGTATTGGTATTTGTGATTAGATGCCTAGCATTTGAAATTGTCCTATAGTGAGGCTTCTCAATTATCACACCTAATGGGATGGAATCCTAATTACCCTAACAAGGAATACACACTTAGGGTTGTCAATGGTTCGAATTCAATCCAATCCTTCTAGTCTTACTTTTAGCCTCCACTAATCACTTATCCATTTTGCATGAGAGAGTGTTTTAATCAATACAACGTAGATAGGTACTAACATTTCTCTTCCGTTTATATTTGAACGGTTCCAATTAAAAATTCAACAAATCCGAATTCAACCCAATCAAAATTAATATCTATAAAAATGAATTTTTTAATTAAAAAATTATGAGTGATATTATAATATATTTATATAGTTATATAATAATAATATTATTATATAATTTTATAAAAATATTGTAGTAAGATTAAGATCCCAATCTAATTATAATTCGATTTAATATCTTTAATCTATATCTGATCTAACAGACCTATAATGCGAAGAAGAACTAGATTGAATTTAGAATATCCCAATCTTTATATCCAATCCACAGACAACCCAATACATTGAAACTCCGGTTCGTCCTTGGTCTCAGGAGTCAGGACAAGCTTCGTTAGTGTGGAGGGCACGCCTCACCATTTGTTTTTTCTATTGGGTAGCAGAGGAGGTGTGATTGGAGAAGGTCAGTTGTTTTCGGTGCGCAAACAGAAACAAGAAACAAGAAACAAGAAACAGAAACAGAAACAGAAACAGAAACAAGAAACAGAAAACAGAGGACTACGGAGTCAGGGAGGGGTGGAAGAAGTGAAAGCGACGTAGGAGAGGGTAAGAGAGACTGTTGGAGCCGCGCGTGCCAGGCGAATCCAGTAAAATCTACGACCAGACTCTGGATAACCGACACGCGTCGATCCAGTGTCAGGTTCAACGCTGAACCCCCACTTCTGAAGGTCCAGACTGCGCCGGTGGTAGTGAAATCAGGTCTAGTTCAGGTGAGGTCAGGTCACGACAGGACAGGAGGACAGGAGCCACCCTCCCTTCTCTTTCTCTCTCTCTAGTTCTACTAACTTAGAGAGAGAGAGAGAGAAAATCAATTAAGACACACTATTCTTATTTCTTGTTAACAACAACAACAGTCATATTATTCTTCTCTTAAAATTCAAGCATCTCCAGAGATCACGGCGACCGAGAAATCCGGCAAGAACAGCGTACGAATAAGGAATCTGATGCGGACTCGACGCGTTCGCACTCAGCTAGGCAATCCAATTATTGCTCCCCACGCTGCCCGACATCAATGATGTTGTCGCTAGTCTTCCCTATCCCCCTCCCCAAGTCCCAATCTTTTCTCTCTCCACTCCTCCTTAGTCCCCTCCCTCTCTCTCTCTCTCTCTCTCTCTCTCTCTCTGACGGTTAGCCGAGTGACGCCGCACCAAATCTTGGCTCCCACCAACTCCACTTCGCCCAAAATGTAACTCTATTTTACTTCCTTTGCCCAACCAAGGGCAAATCTTTAGGAGGTTCTATAAAAACTCTTTTTTTAATATTGGCCCCTATCATTTTGTTTAATACTGGCCCTTAGCTTAGAAAAAAGTTGACATTTCCCTGAAAAATTTAATGTAAACCAACTACTTAAGACGACTCCAATTAAGTAGAGAGATATTAGAGATAATCTAGGAAGCACAGATACTATGAAAATGAAAACGTACCCGTATTGTCGTATCGGAGACATCACTCTAAGTTAAAACTTAAATGTTTTTCATAATTTATGCCATATCTAAGTATCGTTGTACCCATGCTTCCTAGGAGATAATCAATCCTCGAATAGATATTTATAGTTTCAAATTTGTGACATAACAAGAACAGTTCAATAAGATTATCTGATTCTTTGTAACCGATCGGCCTTTTGTTTTTTTAAAAATTTTCTTAACATAGGGGTGACTGGTCTGACCAGCCCAACAGTTTGAAAATGTCCTTTTGTGCCTGAATTAAATCAGAACAGATGTTACTAAAAAGAACATTCAAGAATGATGAAAACCAAATAGGTTGTAATTCTAAATCTGGTTAATTTCATAATCCAATTTGAAGTAGAGTAGTTCTCATGTATCCAAATTCTAGATTTATAAACAATCACTTCCTTGAATAACTCTATTTGGCATCACTTTCTGGGATTGCTTATTCTTATTTATATATATTCTATAACCAGAAGATATCCTTATCAATGATAATTTATACCTTAAAAATGAGGAGTTGGGAACTAAGAACTAATTGGGACCTATTTAAAACCAATTAATTTGTGTGCATTCTAAAGAGGCAAAAGTTTTTCACCAAATAGTACAAATTTATTGAGGAACAAATCGATTCTATGCTAGGTTAAATTTTAGGAATAGAAATATGGTGTTCCATTGCACAAATAGAAGGCTCCGATTATATTCAAGAATTGTTTATCATGCCTCTTGTTGAGTTGATTAAACTTTAATAGGATTAAAAGTGATTATTTGAACCAAAGAGCCATCATCCGCTCGATCAAATCTTGAAGATCTTATTATGTATGAATTCTTCTATGGGACACACATGCTAATAGAAATGATTCGGGTGTCTCCCTTTTTTAGTACAGTTGCTAGTCTTTTTATTACGAGTTGAAGTTAGACCCCAATTGAATTTTAGAAGAGTTGAGAAGACATGCGTCACGTTCTTGTTGGTTGTTGATGACAACAAAATTCATATAGGATTCTATTTTAAAAGGATTTGCACTCAACTCAAGATGGGGTATTTTTGTCACTCGCATAGAATTTTTTGTCAATATAAAACTATCCAAATCCATTCTTTTGCCCATTTTATTTTATTAACATGAACGAAGGGTTTGTTTTTCATATAGCGCCATTGACACTGTTCTTACTGTACATTATCTGTACAATGTTCAGTCTACTTACCAAATGAAAATCCCAAAATTCGAGCCCTTGGGTGTGGATATTTCCTTTTGTAATCCATTTGATTCTTTTTTTTTATTAAAAAAATATATTATTGAAGCAGTCTGATCATTTTCAAGAGACATGATATGTTTAGAAAACTACTGGATTGGACCTTCAGTTGAACTAATAAAATTGAGAAATGGCCTGCCAACCAGGCAACCAGTCTCTAAACTCATCAAAATCAGACCATTTTCAATAAAACCAGCTGGTTCAATTGGAGAACCGTGAGAAAAATCAATAAACAGTTAAAAGAATCAATCAAAAAAAGTTGAAAAAAAGGGTAATTTATTTTTTAATAATAAATTGACATTCAAATTGACTGGTCAATTGGAACCAATTATGAAAACATTGCTTAAGGCTTTAAAAACCTTAAATCACCTTAAAATACTCTTACTTGTTAATTAGGACGTATCAAGATAATTATTGTCCTAATAACGGTCTTGAGTTGGTCGTTCATGTATTGGGCTGATTTGAGGTGAAGATATTCTTAGCCGACTTAAATCTAGCGAGAACCGAAATGGCCCACCAGGAGGCGTTGCGACTTACAACCCTAAACGAGCCTTCCTAGAGTCGGCTAAGATGTCATAGAGAACCCACGGCTGAAAAGCTGTTCACAAATCGATGCATCCCATCGGCTTAACCCTTCGCATATCAAGCTGCCTCAGAAATTGTTTCAACACAAGGGGAATGTCTTCTCTCTCTCCCCTCTCTCTCTCTCCATAAAAGCCCCTCTATAATTCCAGAACATCCCCTCTCATATTCTCAATTTCTTCCCTTACTTTCCTCAGCCTCAGCTATTCAACCCAAGTTAAAAAGATAAGCCCCGAGATTGGCAAAATGTCGTCAGAATCCGGCGACCGTAAACCGGCGAGACCACAGCATATGGGTGCTCCTCCGCCGGAGCACGAGCACCTGCCATGCCCACGCTGCGACTCCACCAACACAAAGTTCTGCTACTACAACAACTACAACCTCTCCCAGCCACGTCACTTCTGCAAGTCTTGCCGGCGTTACTGGACCCAAGGCGGTACTCTTCGTAACATTCCCATCGGCGGTGGCACTCGCAAGAACGCTAAACGCACGCGCACCTCCTCCACCTCTCACGACCCGATACCAGGCACCCCCATTTCGGTCTCTTCCGGCCCCGAACCCGATATGTTTCGGGGTGATGTTAATCTGAATGCGAATGTGTCTGGGAGCTTTACTTCGTTACTTAACACGCAGGGACCAGGGTTCTTAGCGCTGGGTGGGTTCGGGCTTGGTCTCGGATCCGGGTTCGAAGACATGGGGTTTGGGCTGGGTAGAGGGGTTTGGCCGTTGACGGAGGTCGGCGAATGTGGTGGTGCCGGTGGTGTTAGCAACACGTGGCAGCTTGGGAATGCCGATGGTGGATTCTCTGATGGGGATTGCTTTTCTTGGCCGGACCTCGCGATTTGCACGCCGGGAAAAGCTCTCAAATGATCCTTCCTTTTTTTTTTTCTTTACTTTTCTTTTTCTTTCTTGGTCGGTTTTTGGATTTTCGGCAGTGGCATTGTCGTGGATAGTTTGGGTTTCAGGTGTCTTTTTTGTCTTTTGGTGGGGGTATAGTCGATAGATGGAATGAGTGTACGTATTAGGAAGTTTTTTGTCCTCTTTGGTGTGTTTTAGGGGTTTTAATCAGGATTACAAGATAACGATTTTAGTTTTTTTTTTTTGTTTGGATCTGTCATCTGTGAATGTTTGGGTCTGCAACAATTTGAATGGAAAAATCATTTCCTTTGGAGACTTTTGCTTGAAACAGCTTCTGCTTTTTTAACTCATTTAATTGCCTCCAATTTTATGTGGCTAAGCCAGAAAGGTGCTCTCGAGCATACACAAAATAAAGGACATATGGCCATAAAAGGAAGAAGTCATTTTATATTCTCTCATAATTTTGATTTCTCCCCCACTTAATATCTCTCCCACTTTATTTCATCATTTTATCCCCATATGCCACATAATTAAGAAGTCAAAATCATAAGGACATCATCATGACTTCTCCAGCACTTGTCTCCTATTTTTTTTCATTGCCCAGAGCAACCTTTTTGGCTTCACGAGAGAGAGAGAATCCGACTCCCATTTAATTTGTTCTTAGGATCAACCAAATAGATATACCTTTATGTGTCCTTAGAGGGTGTATGTACCTGGGCCTGGGGGAATGTTTGGATGCATATACCCCCCAAATCAAAAAAAAAAAACCTTAATTTGATCAAGTCTACCCCACATAACGGATATTTTCTTGGCCGGGATAAATTCAGAAGAAAATGCATTTTTCTGCATCTGATTTGCATGTATGTGGTTAAAGTCAAGGTGTAACAGAGTTATCCAAGGTTTTGAATGCCCCAAATTTTCTGTCATTTGGTTGGGACCTAAAACCGACACTATAATCATACTCAATTTTCCCGATTATAAAATTTTTATTATTTTATTCATCTGAAATGTTATTTAAACTTTAGGAAATTTTGTCCCAAATAAATGAACTTCTTTTGAATTTTTAACCATTTTTTTTTTATAACTTGAGAAAATTTTCAAGTGTGTGATACATGTTAGTTATATACTAAGTATAAAATAATTATTTTATTAAGTATAGTATTTTTTTTTTTTGAAATTTATTAAGTATAGCATGATATAGTAGAAAATAATTATTTTATTTGCGCGGAAGTTCGTGATCCCAAATGTACCTACTTTTATGTGTGCCCCGTAATTTTGGCAGAAAATGCAAAAGGCATATGTGTTGGCTCCTGAATTAGGCCTCCTATTGTCTCTGGCAAAGCCAGAAAGGGCTCTCGGGTTCCATACATTTTCCAACAGTTGGCATGAAAATGGGGAGAAGTCATTTAATTTTCTTCCCATAATTTTGATTTTTCCCCATTTGATATCTCTCTCTCTTATTCTCACACTTATAGCCACATGTCTTATTATGAGTGGAGAAGTCAAAATCATGGGCCCCATGATTTTGACTTCTTCACCACTTGTTCCCTATTCTATGGAACCCACATCAAGCCTTTTCTGGCTTCGCCAGAGACAATCCAAGGCCCCTGAATTAACAATGGCAAGTTCCTCAATCCTCTCCAATTAAAACTGAAGGTGATATTAAAACTAGTGTTTATAATTTATAATTAATAAATATAAAATAAATATAATTTATAGTTGCTAAGCGAAGTTATAGCTAATAAACTTAAAATAAGTATCATAACTAAACAATATAGTTTCTTATATCTATTTAATTAATATAATTATTATTGTAAAAGGAAGATAAAATTTTTAACATAAAATCTCGAAAATTTGAAAATAATTCCTCAAAATATAATTCAATCAAAATTTTGAAATTTGAGCTTATTTCGACCCAAGCGAAATTTAATCCATTTCAGTTTTGGGTCAGGTGTAACCAAATGATGGCTCATTTCGACCCAAACGAAATTTAAGCCAATTCATTTTTGGGTAAGGTGAAACCGAAATGTCGCGAAATGATTTGGGTTTTTAAATTTTTTTTTTTTTTTTAATGGAAAGATGAGAGAAATGATTTGGGTTTAGACAACGCAACCCTACCAGGCTACTAGCCTAGTACTAGCTTAGTACCAATTATACATGGGAAGAAGAAGCAGACCCACAAGGTCAGTAAGGTGCACCTAAGTCCTAACAGCCTGAAATGGTGCGACCCAGTTTTAGTAAGAGGGTCCCCTTGATGTTGATGTATTACTTTCCCATTTCCATATACACACAATGCAACTCAAAATGCTCCGTGTTGGGTGGGAGATAATAAATTCGGTGTTTCTCTCAAATAGGGCTGAGATGAATTTTAGGTTACTGTGACTGAGGTTACAGCTACAAGTGAGTGGTTGGATACATGACATGGTGGGGCCCTCCATCACTTATGAAAGTGGGCCATCCTTTGCAAGATCGGATAACAATCAATCACGATTGAACTCGGGGAACCCTATGTTCAATTACACCCACAGGTGTTAACATGTGTCCCTTTTAATCCCTATTAACTATGGTTATGATTCAATAGTCCGTAGGGTTCAATAATTTAACCTTAACATTTAGGAAAAAAAAATATTATTTTTTAAACTTTGGTTAAGAACTTTTAACCCATAAGGTTAATATCTTTTTCTAAAAAATATGGCTAGATTGTTGAATCCTAAGGGTTAATGAATCTTAATCACAATTAATAGAGATTCTTCCAAAAAAAAAAAAACAATTAGTAGGGATTAAAAAGGACACATGTTGACCTATGGGTGCGATTGAACTCTCCTTGAGTTCAATTGTGATCGACTCTGATCCGTTCTTAATTTTTATCGCCAAATGTCTTTTTTTAATGTGATTAACTTTAATTATATTTAATATTTTAAACCATGTTTTAAAAAGAAATTAAGGTTAAAATATATGAACATGAGGATTAATGAATTTTAATCACAATTAAAAGAAATTAATAAGGAGACATAGAGTGACCCCTCCTCACGGTACCATGATGAGGTGATTATTTTTCTTATTTTATTAGGAAAATGTTTAACTTACTGTACACATTTCCACTGCGTAACGAAATGCCAATCCTTGGTCTGCACCCCATTTTTTAACACTTCCCACTTGTGGTTAAGATTCACTCACCCTTAAGATTAAGCAATCTAACCTTCATTTTTTTTAAAAAATTATTAAACTTAACCCTAGGTAAAGGGGGTTTTTTTTTTTTGGGTTAACACAAAAAACACACACTATACTTAACACACACCTAAACAGTCACAACCAGGCCACAAGGGCATTGCACCCACATACTCTCTCTCCCGGCTCATTTTATTACTTTAATTTATAATTCAACCAACTGCATGTCTGCCACGTGATTAATGAAGACACAACTACATCCCATACAGTCTCGAGTCAGGGGGCATTCCTCAGGCACGAGGATCTGGAGTGAAAAGTCTTCTAACTGTGGTAGTAACAGAGAAAACAGAGCTTTGATTGAAGTTGGGAAGGAGGATTGAGGTCTTATTTGAAAATCTGAGGATGATTTGATAATTAATAGTTCTTCGTAAGGTGAAGATGGTTAAGATTTTGGTAACAGTTCCCCGTAACGAATAAAATGTCTGTAAAGTGAGAGGACAAAGGATCACTTTGACAGAGAAAGTAATAATAAAATGATAATGGAACAAGTTAAGCTTGCTCGTAAGAATATTAGTTGAAAATTAGGATCTTGTAGAATTTGTTTAGCCCGAAAATGTCTATTTAAAATATCATCTTGGGTTGCACTCAAGACAAGTTAGCTCGACGACTCAACTTAACTCGGCTAGTTTGATCATAGTTCAAGCTAGTATCTCCGGCTCACACGAATTAAGCCAAACATGTTTTTTTGAGATAAACAAGTCAAGCTCAAGTCAGAACCTATCTGATTTGACACGTCTCGATAAACAAGTCAAGCCCAAGTCAGACTCTATTTGATTTGACACGTCTCGAAACTTGACTCGTTTAGGGCTAGGTTCGGCTTGAGCTCAACTTGGTTCGAAATATTATATATATATATATAATATTTTTTTGATAATATTATTTATACAAATACAAAATAATATTTTTACTTGTAATAACTTATATTAAATAAGTTGTTTAAGAGATAATAATAACATAAAAAAGTTAAGGAAGTTAAAAACAGAAACTTCGATCTAACTCTATACTATGTGGAAACGAAAGACTACTCTTAAATCTTATTTTCGTATATAAATGTATTAATTTTTTATAGTTTCTTGTATTATAATTTATTAATAAATAATTTTATAAAATAAAATTAAATAATTTCGTAAATCAAGCTTGAGTCAACCCGAGCTTGACTTG
Organism: Tetracentron sinense; assembly: GCA_015143295.1. Classification (NCBI taxonomy): domain Eukaryota; kingdom Viridiplantae; phylum Streptophyta; class Magnoliopsida; order Trochodendrales; family Trochodendraceae; genus Tetracentron; species Tetracentron sinense. The sequence continues at coordinate 23,476,080 of CM026574.1, forward strand.
GCTTCAATAAGTTCGAGCTCGAGTTCAATCAAGCCAATCTCACGCCTAAACATTCGAGATCGAAACAATCCCACGTCAAGCTCAAACTTGGCCAAATTCGACTCGAATACACCCTTAAAATCTACTTTGAATAAACTGAGAAAGAGAAAATTTAAACAATTGGACCAAATTTTGGAATCCCAACAAAATTCCTAATTACGGACCCTGACCCACACGCCCATTCTTACAGGGAATAAGGTGGTCACACTCCACTCATAAACCTCCTAATGAAGCGCCTTGGTTCAGCTTGGGGCAAGTAATACCATGGAGATTAGGCATGAGGAGAACATACACGCCCATTTGTACGGAAATATGACACTCCACTCATAGACCCTCTGAAAACCTATTTAGGAATTAGGATAGGAGCACATATATTACCTAGTGTAAAAAATTCGCCGAATATATACCTCTTAGACAACAGGGCAGCTACAATCCACCCAATGATCGAATGTATTGATCCGAAATGTCAACGACACATATTTACGTGGTCTTGGCAAGTATAGATGTCAGTTTCTTAGCGTCTGACTTTACTGCTCCTGTCCACATGGCAACGTTACTAAATATCATCATCATCAACTTGTGATATATCTCATTTTGTCTAATTCCATCTGCATAGTTAGGATTGCCCACCTCCTGACAAGCTTAATCATAGTAGTCAGAAAGGCGAAAATATTTCATATCGGTGCAAAAACTTCCAATTTGGATAAGAAAAAATTCAAACTTGATTCAACTTAGTAAAGCACATTGGATTGTGGTCTTGATAGAGGATCGCAAGAAAGTGCTCGGCAACTTCTTGGTATCTTTGAAAAAATACTATTGGCAGTCTTTGGTGGTTTCATTGAGGAGGTCTGTGTGTTTGTAACATAGGTGGTGCGTTTTAGACGTCAGTCGAATTGGTTGTTCATGGCTTTCTACTTGAATACTTGTGCTCATTCTTTGCACGACATAACACCAATCATGCTTGTTAATATTTTCGTATGTGATGCAATAATCACTTGTCTTTGAGATAACAAAGCACCCATTTTCGCTAATGTCCAATGTTCTTCACTTGGATTAGTCATACTAAGAACACCAACTACATGTTATAATCCGTTATTATACATATCATAGCAAATTTCATTGCACTTGCATAAGGTACCCATGCATCATTTCTTTCTCTGTAGTTGTTGTATGACATTATTCAAAAAATAAATTAAATTGAGAAGCAAAATGTATGTTTTACCTGCCTCCTCGCAATTTTCACACTAAACTTGGCCAAGAGTTGCTCAATGTATCTATGTTGTGATAGCATAGGCTTTTTCATTTCTTTACTCTACGGTTAAAATTTGTCTTCATGCTTCTAGATCTCCCAACGACAAACATCAAACTCATTTGGGCCTTTAACCTATTAATCTCACCCATACTCTTACTAATAACGAACATATCATTTAGATATAATACTAATATAATGTACATGTAGAATAGAGTTTGCTCTAGGAGAAAACACATGCTTAGGCTCAATGAGTTTCTATTCTCTAGATGGTTGTAGTGGTTTGAATATCAGCTGAAGTTCGTATGAGAATATTAGGGGTGCGCTTCTGGACTTAAATGATATAGATGAGTTTTGAAGTTGTGTTGAATTTTTGGGGTTAGTGGATGGTGGCTTCACATGTAAATTTACTTTGTCTAATAAACAAGAAGGTGCCTATTAAAATACTCAAACTTCTTGTATTATATTGCCTTAAAGCTTGATTCATACCATACAAAGACTTCTTATCAAATTTTATTTCTCATTTTCTTTTATGTACCAAACCCCCAATTACTGATAAACATTTAAAATCTAGTTGTTCTAATCATTGTTAGTGCATTGGATCATGATCTAGATCATATATGAATTTAATCTGGCTAGAGTGGATTTTTGTCTGATTGTTGATCTGTCTTATCGAATATGAATTTTTTTATTTGATTGTAGTCGAATTTGGATATGATAGGATCCGATATATTTACGGCCCAAGTTCTAATTCTAAAGCAAACAATTCAACTAATGCAAAACAACTCTTATTGCAGATAACTTTACAATTGGAGAAAATACGTGTTTGTAATTAATATATTCTTTTAAGGAAATCATTTTGCTACCGGCCGTGCTATATACCTGTCATCTCTACCATTTTTACCTTTCTTAATATTAAAATCCTTTGACACACCATGGCTTTGTCCCAGGGGTAGTGTATTCCCTGCTTTGGGGGGAGGTATCGGGTTCTATTCCTGAGAGGGTGAGAGTTTGTATATACTCTCTACCCGCCCATTAACTGAACATATACTAATACCTAACCGGGGTTACGGCCTATATCTCGAACCAAAAAAAAATGTTAAAATCCATTGACACCTTATTACTTTTCTATCTTTGGAAAATTTTACCAACTTTTGAATATGATTTTTATTCTATGCGTCCACCTCCTTTTGCATGTCACATCTTCATTTAACACATACCTAACTTTTTATGACTCCATGAGAAGAAGGTTTTCCGCCATTAGTAATTAAAGCAATAAAAGCATTAGGATAATACGTATTTGGAGGGTTTGATGTTCCTTTATTCCTTCTTGATATAGACTTAACATCCTCAGAGTTCTGGTGTACATCCTCAATTTCTTCATTACTTGAAATCGTATAAGAGTGGGTGAAGAATTTGCGGTGATGTTTACTCCTTCCTATTTTATTCATTTTCTTCATTCCCTAGTTAGGATTTTTTCAAACAAGAATAAGGAGATAACGTTGTAGCTTCTAGCAAATATAATACATATCAGTGTGGTACCCAACATTAATCTCTCAACCAATTAATATTCACTCGTTAATTCCCCATTTGCTCAAATAACGAAGAAATCTTTTCCACAAAATAAATGCATTAATTTAACTTGAAAATGAAATAAAATAAGAGAAGAAAAATAATTAAATAAGAAATTATTTTACATTCTATATGCAAATATTATAAAAATTACAAATTTTTTTTTTAGCTTCTTGACACCTTAGATCGCGCGACACTCGCCATATGTTTGATATCAAGATTATTACCTTGCTCATTAGTGAGGTAAACTCTTAATATAGGCAATCTAAGTGAAGTTGATGACTCATTTTAAGTATATCTAAGGACATAAGAGACCTTTAGAATTATCTACCATTCTACATTGTTTCTACAAAAATTTCTTAAAATATGTCTACAAAGTATTATAGGCTATTCATAAAAATGATTTATACATTACCTTTATATATACATTACTAGTTTTGGTATCCACAGAAGAGCAAGCAAAGATTTTAAGTTGTTTAATTGGTCTTATTAGGTTGATTTCCAGTTTTTTAAACTTTTATAAGATGTTAGGTGTTACGTCTCAAACCTCCACATTTATGATATTGAATTTCATTCTTTTTTTAAATTACTATTACACGAGAAGTTATGAGATTTCTGAAAGAAGAAATCATAAAAGAAAAAGGTAGATTTATGAATATATATATTCTTCCATCTTTTAATTTGTTTCCTTTGTTTAATTCAAAATGAAAACATGCGAGAAAGTGAGGAATGTATATTCACCATTTTTTTTCATAATGCTAAGGATGCGTAATTTCTTATGTGAGGAGGGAGTGCTAGCCCCAAATGTAGAATTCATTTCTTTTTCAAAACTCTTATTGTGAATGCAATACTCGACATTGCTACAATTTCAACAGATTAATAAAACAAAATTTTTAAATGTGAAATTTATTGTCTATATCGGTTCTCAATATAATAGGGAAAAATAGCAACACTTGCCATTATCACAATGAGAGCTTGGAAGACTACAATTGGCAGGGGTAGAGCCAGATGGGGGCACATGCCCCCAATGAACTTTTGAAAACTATACTTTTTTTACTCTTTTTAGAGTATAGCCATGGGAATGGGGCACATGCCTGCCTAAAATTTGGAAAAAGTTTTTTTTTTCCAATCGGGATCATATTCAATCACAACTCTCCCCAAGTTCAATCGCACCCATTGGTCGACAAGTGTCCCTTTTAACCCTCATTAACTATGGTTAAGATTCACTAACCCTTAGGGTTCAACAATCTAATCTTTGTTTTTACAAAAAAAATTAGCCCTAATGGTTAAAAGTTCTTAAACAAATTAAAAGGGGGCTAAGTGAGTGCGATTGAACTGTCGGAGTTCAATTGCAATTGGGCAAGATCCGGACTTTTATTTTTCTATACTTAGTTGTTTAAGCATTTAATTGAGAATAATCATGGGACAAGTGTAGTTGTCCCTTAAAAAATTATACTATATTATTTAATATGACATAGTTGTGGAAAAGGGGGCAACTGTGTCTCCTGAACTTTTGAAAATAAAATAAATATTTAATACAATATCATATAATTATTTAACTGGACATAACTATGAGACATAGCCCTGTAAACAAGGAGAAACAATACTAATAAGATATGTACAAAATGTATAGAAAAAATGGCCCAAGAACTTAATCGTTAAAAAAATTTTGGGGGCTATGCCCTATATTCCCTTACCCAAAATATTTTGTAATCACCTAATCTTTCTCCAAAAAATTTATTAACAATTACTACTATTTTCAATCAACCATGAGTGTCCTCTCTACTAGAAAAGCCTAGCTCCGCCTTGGTGATTGAGCATTTCTCTCATTATTTTATATACTGACTAGGATCATTTAGGTGTTGAAATTTCTAAAGAATGCTATATAATTTTACTAGAATTTTTTTTGGAAGTTTATCATTTTATCCCTGCAAAGTAGTGACAAATGTCACAATTGCAATGAGAGTTTACACGTTTGTGTTTGGAGATGACATTTCTCAACTTATTTATATAAACCCAATCCAGTCCAATATATATATTTTTTAATTTAAGAAATAGATAACGGACTGTGTATTCAGCTAAGCTAGTTGAATGTCACATTTCATTGGTCCACGTCTCTCATTTTAACACTCACCAACTGTGGTGAAGATTCACTCACATCTAGAGTTCATCCATCTATCTTTGGTTAAAAAAAAAACAAATAAAAAATAAAAATTAGTTAAGCTTAACTACAGTTAAAAGGGACACAAGTAGCCATTTTATTTTTTTGGTTAGTCCAACCCAGCCCAACCTTGGTATCGAAGCTGTATCACTCACTCGTAGGCTAGAGTTGAGAAAAATGTGTCCCTTTGGTTTAGCAGCTTCGATTACGGAAAGCGCAACGGCCAAAAATTTACAGAAAAGGCTGCTTGCGTTTCCCTCCAAATAAAGTTCTTGCTACTCAATTCAATTTTAGGGATTTAGAGAGGTTTTTGCAGTTGAAGTTGGAGGGATTTTGCCCAAACCTCGGCATGTTTGCAGAGAGCGAAGAGAAGAGAAGATACGCTAAGGAAGGAGAACCCAAAAATGGCGTTTTCGTTCATCTCTCCTTCACCTCAGCAACAGCTAAACCCAACAACCACCTCTTCAACAGAGAAACCCATTTTTTCTCTTCACCAACGATAAAACTCCGGCAAGCTACAGTACCAAATGGGCTGATCTTCATCCCGACTCTCAGAAATTTCTCCTTCAGATCGAGTCTGTTCTTTTACTCTTACTCCTTCTAATTGTATTTTTTTCTTCTTTTTTTCTAGGGAGGATTTAGAGATCTTTGTTTTGGGCAAACGAAATTCTAGCTAGATCTGGAAATGGTTATATTTCCATGGATGAGTGGGTCTAAGCTGTATAAAAATATATGCTGAAGCTGTATGTAACATTGAAGCTCAAGTTTATGCCAGAATTTGATATGTTTTTCCTGTTATTCTCCTTTTGCTTCTTTTGTTGTATATAGTTCTTCAGAAGTTTTAATTATTTAGGGTTTGAATTGCTAACAGAAATTTTCTGTTTGTAGGGAGCGGATATTGGAGTACAGGGACGAAAGCCAGAGGCTTTATCAGTGTAGCCATCTTTATGATTCTTCGGTGTCCAATGACGGAATCGAGCTTGATGCCAGTCGCGTTGTGCAGGTTTAACTCCTTAGTGCTTTTTATGATTTCTCTTGGTCTGCGAGTGAATTGGGTGTTTGCTTATGATTGTTTATCTCCTTGTAACTATGCTCTTATTCGCATGAAAATGTTACTAGGAAACTCTGCATTAGGCATCTGTGATGGTTATTCCTTTGTGTCCTCAATTAGGCACATATTATATATTACCATTCGGCACTTATTTACTGAAATGAACCAAATTTCATTTCTATAGCATTTTGGTACTTCTTGGAGATTTATTCCTTATCTAGCATCAATGGCGAACCCTATCTGTTTTAGTGCCATTTCATTATCGAAATCAAGTGCACTAGTTTTGCAGAGTGATACTCTATACAGATAACATTACCCACAAACACTTCTTGACAAAAATTACACCGCTTCTTTGTCAGTTACATACTTCCAAAAAGGATCTCTAGTTCATGCTATTTTTAACTCTGATACTTTGATTATCCTAATCTCTAAAGAAATTATATTGGATAATTCAAAACATTAGTCATTAGCATGAATGTATGAATAGAGTAAAGGAAATTCAAGCATATTTCCATAAACAGTCATATAAATTACGTTCATAAATTATACAAAAACAATCATACACATTGAGAATAGACACTAATAGGTTTGGGAAAGAGAGGACTTGCCATTTGGGAGAGAGAGGACAAAACCAAACCTTAATGTTTCTCACTTATCTTTCTCAGTTGAATTCGTAGGTTTGGTTTGGGTTTAAGGTTTTAATGGTAATGTAATTACCGGGATTTTAAAAATCCAAAAATGGAAAAGTGAAAACAGGGCGCATTTCGTGATCAAAATGCGCAATTTTCAAATAACATGCGAAATTTGCAAATTATTCAATAATTCGAGAATTAAACGCCGAACAAATTGCCTGATGAAAAATTTGAGATTAATTCGTGCATTTTCAAAAAATTGTCGAATTTTGTTACATTGAGATTTTCGAGAATAGCCTTATTTATTTCCTCTTCCATGTTCAAAGTCCCACCTTCTATCTGAAGTTGGTAATTAATCTGAAACTGCATCAAAAGCAAATGCATTAGAATGCGGTGATTTTCAAAGGGTCTTTATGTATTCTTCCACAATGAAACCCACTTGCAAGCAGCTACCTAACCAGAGAATGGAATGTGGGCTTCAACTCCCTGTTGGAAAACGAACAACAATGGCCTTATTGTCCACTCTTATCAAACTCAACACCATACATACTATAGATGCAAGATGTTTAAACATTGGAACTTGGAAGAACTTCCTGACATTACTGTGAATTATGTTCCATGTTTAAACCACCAAATGATTGAACTTCTGAAAACTTTCTTGAGTATGAAATAAGGAAAATTCAACATTTCAAAATTGTTTCATTAACCAGATATGCAGATACCAAAGCTTCTTTCAAACACTCTGGGGAGTACCTAAAGGTGCTACAAATTCCTCCATAATAAATCAGCAAATTCCTCCATAAATTAACCTAGCCGAAGTGCCAAACTAAACAATAATAGTTGAAATCCATAAGATCTTTCATTTGTTAAAGAATGGGTGGAATGTTTTTGTGGCATTTCAGTACTTATGCTACTATTGGCATAGTTGGTGGTTCATATTGTAAATCTTAATTTATTACATGATAGTAAATTACTAAATTTTATGTTTTTTGAAGGAACTTGGGGGGATCAGTACTGCCATGGAACGAGAGAAAGCTCTGCTGCAAGAGCTGATGGCTGTGGTGAAAGTTATGCTACGGAACATGGAAGTTGCAGTTCGTTCATTCATGATGCTCCGTCCAAGGTTCCTTCATCCAAATGTGGGAACTGCTGCAAATGCCGCTGCTCCTGCGCAGGCTCCAGGAGTAACAATAGCTCCAAATGCAGCTAGTCAATCAACATCTACCTCTATTATACCAGTTTTTGATTTCTGCAGTGGGTTCCCAAGGAGACCATCTCCATTTTCACAGCCACCAGATTTGAGAAGTGTCTTGGTGAGTGCCGCCAGTGGATTGAAGAGATAGAGCAGCTGCTCCTCTTAGATTCGAATGGGATTTCTGCTGGCTCAGACTCATCGTTGTTGCTGTCTCTTCCGAAAGTTATGTCAAACATGCATGATTTTTTTGTTCATGTGGCTGCCAAGGTAAGAAAACTCTTATTAAATTCTTTACTAAGTATTTGTTTCTTATCCGTCTGTTTATTGTGGTTTGGCGTATCTCTTGACCGAACTTTAAATGGGAAGCCCGTGTCTTAATATTCTTTATGATTTCAGTAAAGTGGTCTGTTGTTTTTAGTTTGAATGGGTAGTACTTGCAGTCTATAAACAGAATACTAGGGCATGTGGCACTTTTGGATCTGAGATAGTGGTTTCACCTAGGAGAGCTCCTAGGTCAAGATCAATGCGATTAGTTGGCAAAATGTATAATTTGTACAGCAATTTGTGGTTTGCTGAAAAGTTCTGGCTGATGGTCCTGGAAAATGTTAGTGACTAAGGTGGTTAGAATCATCTAATAAGAATTTCTTTAGGCGTGGATCAGATTGCCAAATTGGAACACATGGGATAGTGAGTTCCGGCCCTGCTTTGTTAATACCACATGTATCATGTATGGCTATAGGAGAGGAAGAGTTCATTCCTATTGATCTGATTCTTGCCTTCTCTGTATTTGTTACTTATCATGTTGTTGTAAGTGTTTCTAACAGTAAGATGTGGTGCTATGTATTTGATTCTTGGCTATTTAGAGTCATAATAACAAAGTTATGCTTTTTTTAAAAAAAAGTTGCTAGTAATTCACACTTTTTTTTTGTTAAATGGTTAATTCACGAATTATTTGTGAATTTTTGAAAAAATTGCGGCTTTTTAAAGAAGTCTTGTATTCCAATATATGAATATATTTCTTTAGAATTTTCTATAATTAGTAAGATTTGCCATATAAAGAAATGTAGAAAGAGATCATTGAGGAGGAAAGGAGATGAATGGACAATGCTTAAGATAACCGAAAGTGGTCAGGGCCTTTCGGTAGAGATTCGATTGGAGGAAAGGTCCTTTCTAGATTACATTCTTGCTCTCGTTGAAGCCTATAGGGTGGATATGCTATCATGCCCTTCAATGTGCTAGTGATTTTTTCCCTGAAATGAAGAACGTGGTGTAGATTTTTTCTTCGATTTAGCTCTCAAATTGAGTTTCCCCTGAAATGAAGAACATGGCGTAGATTTTTTCGAATCGATAATTGATACCCAAAATCAAGTTGTTAATCAACAAAAATCAAAAGGATTTTGGTAAAAGGGGTAGAGAAGAAAAGATGAAGCAAAGAGAGGTTTTTGTGGTGTGTTTAGGTCTTTATGGAATGAAAGCGTCGGGCGAGTCCTATGACTGAAACTGTTACGTATCGTAGGACTCGGCCAATACGTAACAGTTTCGGCCGAGTCTTATTTTGTTTTGGAAAAAGAGGGTAAAGGTGTGATTTCGGGTCTCGGGTGCAACCAAAACTGATACGTATTGGGCGATACGTATAGGTTTCGGTGAGTTTTTAAACCATGGGTGAAGTGGAGTTCGGTATGTCGCCTGAAAAAGAAGTGACCTCAACTTGAGGTCATTGAGGGATGTGAATAAGACACTTCTGTGTAGATGATTATGGTAATTTGGAGAAGAAAGGAGTAGTTTGTGGAGAGATGTAATCGTGGTAGACATGAGGAGTAGTGTAATAGATGGGAACCTAAAGCAATCATTGGAAAACAATCATTGTAATTGTGGTAGGCTTGTGGAAAGCAATTATGAAGGTTTGGGTCAAATTTGTAAAATACACCAGGTTAAATAGGGATTGGGTAGTCAAATTCTGGTATGATCTTTGGTACAAGACTTTAGAACCCCGAACTTGATCTCGTTAGACCATCACACATTACTGGCACCTATGTATGAGAGGAGGGATCAGTCAGTAGTCTAAATTCCTAGATTGAGGCAGCCTCTGAATGATTGGAAAGTGAGCGAATTTCTTAGGCTTTTGAATTGTCTAGTGTTTGTCTTACCAAATCCCATTTTTCGGGATAATCGAGAATGGTATAGGGACAACAAATGTCTGTTTACTGTGAAATCTTTCTTGTAGGCTTTGCGACCTTGTCATAATCCCCTATTTGCCCTTTGGGTTGTGTGGTATCATGATGTGCCTCAAAGGTATCATTTTTTCATATGGATAGCATGTCTGAATAAAATTTTGACTTGCGACCATCTTCAAAATACATACTGGAGTCTACCAAACCGAGGTGTATTATTGTGCATTGTAGCAGAGGAATCGGCAGATCACTTGCTCTTACACTGTCCTTTTGTGATTAACCTTTGGAACTATATTTTTATCCAATTTCGAGTTGCCTGGGTCTTTCCATATTGCTTCTAGGGATTCTTTTTTTGTTAGCATTTGTCCTCGTTGGGAGCCCAATTGGACATGGTTTGGGCACTCTCTCTAGGGGATATGTCATGGTCCATCACTTTCGAAGAAAAAGTAAGATATCAGGTTCGAAATCTGTTGTTAGATTGGGCCTCAACCAGGGATGATTTTGAGGACTTGGGGGTTGCTAGTTTCATCTCCTAATTTATGGGGGAGCTGATTGAGCAATGGAGTATGGATTAGGGATTTAGCCTAGTACGGTGTTGATTGTTTTTGCTTTCCACTTTTTTAGGTTCACTATTTGTGAATCAATGCACTCTTTTTTGTATCCTTGTTCTCATTACTGATCAAATATATATTTTTTTCTATACTTACAATTTTTCCTGACATTTTCCCAAAATATCTTCTTTTTCCCCGAATTTGCCCTAGCTGAATAATTACCTAACTCTGACTTGGTGACCATGTTTATAATAGACGATGCTTTGTTGTATTCCACATAAATTGGTTCTCTTGTAATAGATGTGTTATCTTGTGTTCTGTAGGTGGAGAGCTTTCATCAGTATATTGAATCCATGAAAATCGCTTATCTTACTGGCCAGCGCCCCCGGGGGAATGGGAACGATCCATTCCTTGAGGCTGATCGGCGAGAAACGGCCAAACAGGAAGCTGCTGCTAAGTGAGTGCATCCAACAGTGCACTTGCCTGCAATTTCACAACCATCTACTGAAGTTACTGGCTTGCTTGCAAGCTCAGCAGTGCCTGGGGCATCGAGTGTCCCCCAGTCATCTGCAGGGATCTCATCAGCTTTGTCTGGAAGTGGATTATCCCTTTTTAGTACACCTTCTGCCCCATCTGCTGCCATGTCGTCATCTTTTCCCTTTTCCACGCCAGCAACATCGGCTTCAATGTCCTCCCTATTTGGATCATCTGGTGCTTCGCCCCAATCATCACTTTTTGCATCTGCATCAGCATCTTTGTGTGGGTCCACTTCAACTCCCTCCTTGTTTGGCAGTAGTACTCCATCTTTTGGTTCCACCACTCCTGCTGGGAGTTCCTTCTTTTCGACACCATTTGCTTCAGGTATATTCCTACGCTTTTTGATTGTACATCCTCAGGATTGACAAATAAAAATTAGAATTCTAGTTGCCCTTGATGTTTTTAAAATAGGGAAGAGGTATGGTTAAGTGTTTGTAATGGACCCCCAAAGTTCATTGCCTACACCTATATCATAAACGTGTCCCACTTGAGAATCTCGAGATCGTTCAATAGGTGGACCACCAGATCTTGGATGGGCTATATCCGAGAAGTCCAATCCTGAAAGTCTTAATGATTCCTTTTGTTGGCTTCTTTCAACATTTTAAGCTACCATATTCAAGTAGTCATAGAGGCTATTAGTCTGGTTAGGATGGTTGGATCAATATTATTTTTTGGGGTCTGGCTTATTGCAATACAGGCAACTGGTTAAGCAGTGGGTCTTGACTTATAATGATAGCACACGTACGGAACAGCTGAACAAGCATCAAGACAAGTACTTTTTTGCCTTTTAGTTGTCAAATAGCAAGTCAAGCCCATCATCATCGGTAACTACAAATCTAGGGGAGGGGGAGAATCATTGAATTTGGTCTGTCTCGTAATCAGAAAATTTAAATTTGTATGCGTGTAGTCCAAATGAAACCCAGGCAACGCCTAGTCCACCACCTTAGTTGTGGTGCCTAGGCCACTAGATGCTGTTGCCCAGGCGCTAAAGAGTGATAAATGCTGTTGCATTAGTCCCACATAAAGTCAGACTTTATTCAATATATATATATACACATACGCATATGTTATTGGATACCAGGTCTGGCTACAAAAATTTCCTTTAATAGAAAGAAATGATAAAGTAAAAGTGCCGAGGGTTTTGGGAAACTTTGTCTAGGGTTTACACATTTAATTAAGAAAATAACGAGAAGTCAAATCTCTCTCTATCTCTGTTTTTCCTTCTCCTTCTCCTCCCACTCCCTCTCTTTCTTTCTTTGGCACAACCACTCAACTATTTTTCTTGTTCATGTTTATTTGGCATTGATTGCTATGTAAACTATGCTCTTTATTTTCTTTAGTGACACTCTGGTTTTATCTAGCCTTTGATTTTTATTTTAGTAATATATAATTGCGTTTACTGTTTAGTTTCTCTACACTCGATAAATAAAATTCTACTTATCTAGGCATTGCTTTGCCTCTGGAATCTATATTGCCTAGGCTTCGCCTGGTGTATTGACTACATTTATTCCTTCTTGTGTAATCATTGAAGTGCTTTATTTTATTTGCTTTCAATACTCACAACAATAATAATCCTTACCAACTAATTCCCTGAAAATAATCATTTCCATTTTAAAAGGCTTTCTATTCTCTTTCCATGTTTTTGGGTTCAATCTTCTCTTGGTCGTCTAATCACATCTTTTAAACCTGTTCCCAGGTCCTGCCAACAGGTTCAGGAGCAAGCTTTGGGACTACATCTGTGAGTAAACTACCTCTTAACCTTTTATTTCTAACTGATCTTTAAACAAGTTACTTTAGTTCCCATGTCCTACCTTGGGCAAAGTGGCAACCAAATAGAATCTATCCATTGACATGGCTACTGAGTAGTGAAGAGATTATTTCAGTATGCTTTTCTTATCACATAAACTATAGGTAATGACAGATGAATCCACTGCCATGCAGAAATCATCGAAGCCGAAATCCCGCACTACCCGGCGCTAGTCACCATCTTATCAACTGTAAAAACGGGGGCAGCTCAAGAACTGATTTGCTTGATTACTCACTGCTTTTAAAGAAAGCCACAGCGATTATGGCCATTGTTGTTGCTTCACTTATCTCCAACGATTTTTCATTTGCCACAATATTGGTTCCATTCTGATTTGATCAATAATGGGATTTTTGGCCAGAGAAAGGTTATGCGACATTGATGCCCAGCCCTTGGTCAGCACTGAGGATACTGGTTCAAGTTTTCAATCTTCCAGGTACCGTCGGTGAAATTTCCCGAGTTCGCTCTGCCAAGTCTGATATTTACGCGAACGTCTCTATCAAAATCAGTTTTAACATCACAAGGTCTCATTGTATGCCTCTTCATGTGCATTGCTTTTCAAAATTACATGATGGGAAGTATGTCAATGTAAAACTGCAACTACAAATTGAATAAATGTTATTGATTCTCATAAAGAATTTTACAGTCTTGAGTCAATGTAAAATTCCTGGTTGTCATTGAGCAAACTTCATCTTGATTCTTGCCTGAATTTAGGCATCGGATTACCTCTAGAAGTCATTTCATTTTCTCCCCTGTTTTTTGACTTCTCCCCAGTTGATATCTCTCCCCTTTTTTTAATCACCACATGGCATATGATGAGTGGACGCCCGAGGCTGGGCCAGCCTCGGGTGTGCCTTAGAGAATAGCCAAAGATTGGGTGATCATGGCGGATACGTGGCATCAATTGTTATAGGATTCCTCACCGTATTCTGGGCCAGCCAGAGTATGGCCTGCCATGCCCGAATTGTGGGTGAGGGTTGAGGAACTGAGGATGTCAATGGGCTGGGTTTGGGAATGAAATTTTTTGATTTTTGAATTAGTCCAGCCATCGCTTAGAACACTTGCAACATGGTTTTGGGGCCTGAGTTCGGTCTATTAACACCCGGACACTGTATTGGGCCCAGTCTCATTTGGGGAAGCCCGTCTTGTTATTTGTTACTGCCCAAATCAACTACTATTGATTTCCTTTTTTTTGGCTGGCAATATCATTTATCTGCTAGCAGTAGCAATAATATGTTAGTGGCGAGTAGCGGGAAGTGTAACTCCGGCAAGACGTTACCACCTCTATTGTAAGAAGTCACACCCTACCATTGGAACAAACGCCGGATAGGGATGGTTAACGAACCACAGTGCTCACAAACTACTGGGGCTCGTTTGTTTATTTAGTAAACAAGTCAATCTTGAACATGATTTTCGAGCTCGTTTAGCTAACGAGCCAAGCTTGAACAAACTCTACTCAGCTCGTTAAAAGCTTTGATTATATACATATTAAGCTACTAAAATATTTAATATATACTTATTTTATTTAAATATTAAAATTAAGTATATGTATTATATTTAGTAATGATTAATAGTTCTAATGTATTTTATATGATAAGAATACCCTTTATATAATTATAATCTTATATTAAAATTTTAGTCAACATCGTGATTTTTTTGACTAATATAAATAGCTATATCCTATACACACGGGCGTTGAGTTCGGCTAATAAAGTTTGAGCTCGTTTATTTAATTAATGAGTCAAGCTTAAATATGGTTTTTGAACTCGTTTAATAAATGTACAAGCTCGAACACAGTACTCGGCCTGGGTATCGATTTCACCCTACGGCGGGATGTAACTGCCAATGATTGAATTGACCCAACCCAAACCACCATGTAATCTGGGGATACGCTAAGCTGATCACATTGACAATCTTTTAAAAGCTATACACGTCACTAATTGCGTCAACCAACTACCAACTGTTTCTTTTACTGGTGTTGATTTTTATTTATTATTTAATAAATAATTATTCTATACATTTTTTCTGACTATATCACATATCATGGCCATAGAAAGCAATGCAAACTATGTGCGGTCATGATTTTAATATCGAGTTAAGCGGGATCCACCTGTTACTCATTACTTGTCATGATATACATTTCTATCTATAAATAAGTGCTACGTAACCCTCTCTTTTTGTTCTTCAATCTCAATGAATCTTATGAGTTCTGTTTTAAATATGTCACATGGTACTATATTTTAATCTCAACCGTTAATTATTTCTCTCACATGCTTCTTCCTCTCAATTCAAAAATTATTTGAGGGATTTTAGGGGATTGTGGTCCTCTATTTTCTCACATGGATATGAGTGTGTAGAAAGTCTAAAGACGTGTCCCTCCCCCCACTTTTCTCTCTCTATCCCCACCTATTAAGTCTCCTCATTTTCCTCTCTCACATCTATACTATAATTCCCACGTGGATTTCGTCTTTAATTCCCACTGTTTGATCCTAAAAAAACCTCAAATGAGCTCTTCTTAAATTTTTTCTCATGTATCTCATATTCCTATTTTCTCTCTTTCAAAAAACACAATTCCTCACAATATTTTTCAAGAGTCTTCTTATGTTTATCTCAACTGTTTTGTTTAGTTATTTTCTTTTCATTCTTTTTTGTAATCACGTGTATCGCACGAGGGCTTTGCTAGTATTTATATAGGGATTGATACTGATGAATGCTCATTGAAGCTTATAGTTAGTGGTTCCTCTAGAATGATGACATGTGGCATACTTTTTTGAATATGATCGTTGAATGCCAAGTTGGATTCATTGGAGACATGTCAAAATAATCAGTTTGATCAGACTTGTTTAAACCGTCCGATTAGACTCTAGTTTGTAGCATTAACCCATTAGGGTTCACTAGACCTTACCTATGATACAGAAATGACTGATCTTCCATTCTTCGATCAGATAGCCTATAAATATCTAATTGAAGTGATTTTTGTCACGTGTCTTTCGAGCAACTCATCTTGATATCAAATAGTCAGATTCTAAAATAACTTACCACGTGTCACATTATTAGGGACCGCTCATTACAAGCTTCAATGAGCATAACTCATTAGAATGTTACTCTCTATATATAGTAACACTTAAACACACAGTTGCTACAAGGGTAAATTCACTCGATCACTTCAAAAAGGTAAGATTAATGAAATTATGTTGGACCTCTATACACTTATGCAAAATCTAGTACCCAAACAATGTGAAACTAATAGGGAGAGTAACACCCAATGCTAAGTGGATTTTACTTTTTTTGTTTTAGTTAATGAGATAAAATAACACCCAAACACACACAGTTAGACCTATAGTAACAGCTAAGTGCCATAAGAATAAACCTACTCAATCATTCCAAATATTACTATATGAAAATAATGTACCTCCACTTTCCTCTCATCAACTTTTCTATTATTTGTACAATAAGAATAGAAAAAAAAAAAAAAAAACAGAAAGAGAAATGAATCTACAAAATGTTATATTTTTTTCTTGTTATCTTAAAAGCACAGGACTGTTATCTTAAACACTGGAAATAGAGGAAAAGGAAAGTGAAGATAACATTCTTTTTTGAGGCGTGCTAGCTCTACTCTTGGCCTTCACCAACCACCTATCAATTATCAAATCAGTTATGATGGTTAAAGCATTATCTTTCATCAAGAATGAACAAATGGTTGGTGGAGATTAAGAGTAGAGTTTGATTGAGAGTAGGGCTAGCATTCCTCTTCTTTTTTTATTTGGTAACACACCCACAATCATGGACATAGCATTCACTTATTATAAAAGTCATAACAAAACCCAGCCCACCTTAATTTTAAGGACTAAAATGTCCTCGACGTTTTTAAAAAGAGTAGTGATTAGCATACCTGGGACATGGATTTTAAAATCCAAGACGGGACGTCATTGATCCATGCCTCCTTCTTTAATACTCAACACAATTAGTAGGTATTTAAGAGGGGAAAATAGACCAATGGAGTCCAAATCCAATCTATTTCCAGGTACGTTAACTACTTCCCTTTTAAAAAAAACAATAAGAAACGCCATGAGCTGGAACCCGAATCTTCCCCGTGGGAACACAAATCGATCTAAAGTCAAAACCTTTTTTTTAGATGGATGAGATAAGAGAACGTGACGAAGCTGAGAGGAAAGCAGCCAGAAGAAGGTTTGAATCAGAGTCAAACTAACTCATTGGAAAATAAAAAGAAAGAAACCTATTATAACCGCTCGGAATGTACTCAGTATTTACGAATATGCACCCAATGTTCCTGACACGTCATTTATGGGGGAAAAAAATTCGAATGACCAAATTACCATCGTCCTTTAAGTGGTGTTTGGACCGCATTGTAAAATGCAATTTTAACTCATTAAGCAGCTATAGTTGGACCCACATTTTTGTTCAACGCAATGAGTTTGGTTCAGTTTAATCTGTTCTCTAATTGACACCTAAGGGATGAGGATCTGATCCAAATCATTGGAGCTTCTCTGTCTAATTCCGGGGTTGACTCTTAGTAACCCAAACCTCCTAACCTGCTATCTCCTCTCGCTCTCAAACCTCGTTCCCGCTCTCAAACCTCACTTTCACCTCGGGAGCTCGATTTCAACTTTTATAAACCTCGCTCTTATCTCGCTCTCACCTAAAGGTGTGGTTTTTGTGTAAAGTTTTATTTTTATCATAAGTTTTCATGTGAAATAAAGTGTATTTTGTCATTTTTCTTTATAGGGTACAAGATTCATATAAAATTAATTAATTATTAGTGATCTTGTAATTGGATTTAGAATGATACATTTAATAATTCAATAGTCATCTTGTTTGTTGTGATAAAAAATTTGAATTATGAATGATTTTATCAATTTTCTCTTAGAGTTTGAAAAAACTAAAAAAGATATATTTGCATCTACAAGTAATTTTCAAGAACATCAATATATATTTTATGTATATATATCGGCGCTTCGGAAGCGCTCCCAACCCTATGCTAAATTGAAATTTGGCGCTCTTACGCTCTCGCTCTCGCACCCGCTCTCACTCCCACTCTACGCTCTGGTTACTTAGGGTTGACTATAAGAAGAAATGAAACTTTAATTCATGACACTGCAAAATCCTAATATCTCATTCTAAGACTTCTTATTTTAACAAAAAAACATATAAGACATACTAAAATCATAACTAAATTTTTTGTCCTTAACCATAGCATCAATTTCATAACATCTTATAATTCATTAAATAAATGAACTTTAAAATTCAAAATAACCCATCATAATCTCAAAATCAATGAATTCAAAATTAACAGCTATTTTTGAATATTTTATTACAACCCTTTTCAAAATTTAAAGGCTAATCCATTAGCAAGGTTAATAATATGAATATTTATCTAAATCCTTTCTTTCTTCTACTGTAATCACTAACGAGTTCTTTGATGTACCCCCTCTTCCATCTAAGTTTCAATTACAGTTTCAAAATCTAAACCTATTAACATAAAACATATCGGCCGAGCACACATACAGCTGCACAATCAGTACATTCACACACACTCAAAACATGAGGGGCTGTATATTCCCTTGTATAAGATACCACACTCCCTCCTCAAGGTTGGTACTTGTACTTTTTGGAGGTGAGTCAGGTGATTTCTCGTGTAGATATGTACTGAGCAAGTGTGTGTGAGTGTACCGAGTATGTGGCTGTATGCGTTTATCTTTCATTCATAAAAAAATTCCTTCTTCTCACATCAGTTGTGCATGTGTGAGTCTAAAGGGTGTGTAGTTGTGTGTGTTTACCTTTCAACAAAAAGGGCATTATAGGCTTTACACAAATAACACCACAAATACGAGATCAACATAGTAATAGGTATGCTCGTAAATGTAAACCAAAGCGAGGGTATCTTTGAACTTGGAATCTAGCCGCCCTTTATAAAACCCAGACCCTCTCTCGAGTTTTTCGCTTCACTCCCAATTTTGGCTCACATCCATTTCGTCCCCTGAGCGGCTATCTCTGATAGAAGCTCGGGAATTCTACTTCTTCTCTTCTCATCAGAAACCCTAATTTCCGAAACCTCTATCTTTGTAATCTCTGTGTTTCTCATCGTTTCCGATTCTTCTAATTGGTTACAGCTTTACAGCCCAATTCAATCTTATCGTCTTCGCTTCACTTCTTTGTTCCGTCCAAATGGCGTTTATTTGATTTTAGGGTTTTGTCCATCGAGATCTTCGATCACCAAACCCACTCTGTACCAGTTCTTTCTTAGGTTCTTCAAATTTGCGGATATGGCGATCAAAATCACAGTCTCCTATTCCGGCTATGTAGCCCAGAACCTTGCTTCCTCGGCCGGAATTAGGGGAAATTTCCGATCATTTCATGATTGCTGTGGACGATCTCGGGTTCTCTTTCCCAATCAGAAGTCTGAAATTGATCCCGCCGCTGCGGCGGGGAATTACCAGGCAGATTTCAGGCGATCCAAGGCGAATTGTTGGTCTAAGACATCTTATAGTTCTCTTGCCGGCGATCTGGTTACTGAGAATGTTAAAAATCCTCTGATTGTGGGCTTGATTTCAATGATGAAGTCATCTGCCTGTGTTTCTGGATCTACGAGTATGGGAATTTTTGGGATCTCGTCCTCGTCTTCGGTGCTTGGATTTAAAGCATCTTCTTTCTTTCCGTTTCTTCAAGGGGAAAAAGGGCTTCCTTGTAGTGAGTCCTTTCAGGGCTCTGTAAGCAATGATGTGGATAAAGGTGGTACAAATTTTTATGAGTGTGTAGATAATGAAAGCTCAAGAGAAATTTCAAGAGGGTTGAATGGAAAATCAGTTGAAAGGAACAACTGGCTTTCACGATTGACGAATTTTTGTTCTTCAGACGATGCGAAGGCTGTTTTTACAATATTGACGGTTAACTTGCTGTTTCGATCGTTCATGGCGGAGCCTAGATCGATCCCATCACGTTCTATGTATCCGACTCTTGATGCGGGAGACCGCATATTAGCAGAGAAGGTAAGCACTGTTACATTATCTTTGCTGATTTTTTTTTATCTTATCTTTAAATCACAGCTTAGGTACTCCTACTCATTGATGAAGTTATTTGAGTAAATCCTTTAGCAAGAATTTTGAAAGAGCTATGTTACAAAGTAGAACATAAGGTAGGTAGACATTCTCTATTGCCTCCTTTCGGATCTTGTAACTAGCAATTTCTATATCGTATTGTTTGAAACTTGAAACAAACTAATGTTTGAAATGCTAAAAAAAATCAATTTCGATTGTTATTTGAAAGGTGAAGAACAGAAGTATGAGGTGCCCATTAGTATATTCCATTTTCCTTCTCCAATACATGTTGAAAGCAGTGTATTGAAGAAGTACCAAAGATAAAGATCTTAACAAGAATAATATACTGATTTTGATCGGAATTTTGATTCAAAATTTTGAAATAAAACCTGAATCAAGATCCTTCAGTTGTCAAGCTCTTTAACCTAACTTACCATGTTCACTCTTTAATGATTTTGAACAATCATAGTATTAATTCCTTACAACAGATCTTTGCAAAGGAAATCCCCTCAAATGCGTAGTTCAAAGTTCAGAACTTACTGGGTTTATTTGCGATTTGTTAAGTGTTCAGAACTTACTGGGTTTATTTGCGATTTGTTAATTGTAATCCACAACTTCCTCTATCATTGATGAGTAATCAGATGTCTACCTAAATTATTTTTTTACGATCCACTGGAAGCAAAGCATGCAATAATGTTGTTCCTTAATGCTTCATTTCATGCCTGCGTTTACGAATATATGGGATTTTCCTTATTGTAACATGTAGTGACATTTGGTATCAAGAACTGTTATCCCAAATGAGAAAAAGTGTGTTTTATCTTTTTCTTTTTAACAAATGGCGACTCTACTGGACCCTCACATGGTACTCTCTTAAGTTTTTGTGAATTTTTTCATGAATGGAATTGTCTATGGGGATGATCAAGATTGGGATAATTTGTTTGACATGATCATTTACACATGCAAAATGAATTAAATTAATGTAGCTAAATAGTTGGAGATAATTAGACGTATAGAGTTTGTTATGTAAATATTGAAGCTTATCGTTTTTGTTTCTGTAATCAATGTTACAGGTTTCATATATTTTCAAAAAGCCCGATGTTGCAGATATAGTGATCTTTAAGGTTCCTCCAATCCTGCAGGTATTATTTGTAGTTTTGGAATACATCATTGTAGGAATCAGTCTTATCATTTGATATATGCTCGAGCACTTGTAAGTTACATAATCGTGTTCTTTGTGCAGGAATTGGGTTTCAAGTCCAGTGATGTTTTCATAAAAAGAATTGTAGCCACGGCAGGGGACTATGTTGAGGTGAGTTTTCGCCCATTAAGTTGATTGCATTTGTACTGGTCGAGAATTTTGTCAGGCTTCTTTTTATTATGCACTTACAATTTTATGACGATGATCATATAACATGCTTGTGGTTCTCTGTGACAGGTTCGTGATGGAAAATTGATAGTGAATGGTATCATCCAGGATGAAGATTTCATTTTAGAGCCACTTGCTTACGAAATGGATCCTGTGGTATTGTTTCCCTCTATCTCTCATTCTTTCAGTTCTTCGATATATGTTCATTTTAATTTCTTTAATATAGCAAAAGTAAGTACTGCTCACTTATGGTCTAAATTTCCTTGCACTTTGTTTATGTTGGTGCAGCTTGTGCCTGAAGGCTATGTGTTTGTGATGGGGGACAATCGCAACAACAGCTTTGACTCCCATAATTGGTAAACTACGGAACCACAAAAGACTCTAGAAAAATTAGCAATTTGAGTATTAATTTTGTTAGTACGGAAACCATTTCCCTTGGCGTCCTTCATTGGCTACGGAATCTACCATGTGATGGAATCCATCTAGGAGATTTCCTAGGCAATGTTAACCACCCAATCTATCTTATATGTGGGAAATGTCTAAGTCTGTATAGATTGGACAATGTAGTGATTTCACTCGAAATTTTTTTCAGTCTCTGCTGGTCTATAATATTTGCAGTTTCCTTCACGAATATGTAATCTGACATATGTATGTGCTAATTTTGTTTTTTTCAGGGGCCCACTTCCGGTCAAAAATATTGTTGGAAGATCGGTTCTTCGTTACTGGCCACCTCCTAAGATTTCCAACACTATCTATGAACCGCATGTGGCAGTTTCTTGACCTCTGCTTCAGTTGCAGCAAATACAGAGGGGAGGGTCTCCGATAACTCTATTTTATCAACAAAATGGCTTATCTAATTTTTTCTTTTCTTTTTCTGTCCTCGACAGCTGTAATTAGTTGACTACCATTTTTTTGGGAGTCATAGGCCTCTTGACCTAGGGCTGGGGCCCGGCCCATTTACACCCGTCATAGGCTTCGAATCTTGGTTTATGCATCAACTGGATGCATCTCGTTTTATTTGAATTCTAGTTATTTGTAAAAACTTAATTTTATGTGGCCCAACAGAGGCCAAAAATGCATTTTTTTTTCCCTTGAAATGGTTGATTCTAGTCTTAGTTTCTTCTTTTTAGTTAAAAACCCTGAAAAAAATGAAAGAGAATAAGAAAAGAGAAAGGAAAATATTAGACATTTCTAATCTTTTGGTTCACTTTTGCTCCCTATGAATCAGTTATTTAATGTTATTCATGCTCTTGATATGTAAGCTTTTAGTAGTCAGAGAGAATAGGAGAGACAAAAAAGTGCGGTTACAAGTCCGTTTAAATTACACTCTTGGGTTGTTTGCGGGATGATAGACGCAAAACCTTTTCAAAAGATCATCTCAAAACTCAAAGGGAGACGGAGGAGAAGGGAAAAAAAAAAAATTCTGATCAAACACCTTACCTTAGTTAGATTCACTTCGGAGAAATGGGGGTTGCCCAAACCTTTATTATTTTAGTTACGTCTCTGCTTCTCTCTACGTTATCTATTGTACATTGGCTCAAGAAGGGCCTTCCAAACTAGATCATCCCACTTCGGGAGTAGGAGGTTGTCACCGGCAGAGCCCAATTACACCACAACTGAAAGAGAAGGACTCGCGGGCTAATCACATCCGAGTTTATAAGTGCTACCTTCTATACAAAGAATTTGTTGATAGCCGTCTGTGAAATAGAGAATATAAAGAAGGTGATTTGGTGATGACTTAACTATATTAAGTACAATTTCTAACCGGCACATGCCATAGATTGAAGCACAAAAAGATTAGACCATTTCACATCACCAAGAAGACAGCCTAACCCATACCAACTCGAGCTTACCTGCCTTCCAAAAAAAATAAAAAATCCAGCTAACCAAATGGAATGGGAATCAGTCTCGTTTTCAACCACTATGCTTCAATGACTCGGGGGACGACTAGCTCTCACTTCTCCACCAGAAACAAATTAGATTGTCGAAATTTTAGACATTCGATCAACATATAACGAACTTGCTGTGGCATCCAATAGTTGGTCGGTTGGAAGAGCAAGCACGAGATGCCCATGGTAATATGGTCTTAGCTTTTTATGAATTCTATGGTATGGATTCTAATATCATTGCGAAAATTAGGGCAGTGTGTGATGATTGTTTGCTTTGTGAAAAAACTGGTATATCTAATATCTTGGTCGAAAGTGATTCTAAGATAGTGATCGATGTGATCAATGGTATTTTAGAGCCCCCTGGAAGACTTGGTATTGGTGGAAGGAAATTCTTAGACGAAGAATAAATGTAAATTAATTTTTCAACATATTTTCAGAGAGAACAATGAAGTTGTAGACTATTTGTCCAAAGAAACTTGTCAAAAAATGGATAGCAAAATTTACAGAGATATTCATGATTGTCCTTTGAGAATGAAAGGTTTGATCCGCATTGACCGATCTAATCTTTTTAATATCAGATTTTAATATGTGATATCTTGTTAGGGCTTTGGTCCGGTTGTATTGTGAGAATCGCGTTTGGAAGGGGTAAGGTTTTATGTCCCCCTCTTCCATTTGGTCGGTTTTGGTCGCTTTGGAGGGGTAAGGTTTAATGTGCCCCTATCTATTTTCTATTTTAATATACAGGTAGGGGTCTGCCAAACCCTTCGCTTCCTCTGAGTGGCTTTTAATTAAAAAAAAAAAAAAGCCCGAGATCGAAGATGGTTGGTGGTGAAGAAGCATTACGTTGAACGAAAATGGAAAAAAAATCATGGAAATGAATTAGGAGGAAAGTCAAATTTTTTTCCAAAGATTCAAAGTGGGTGCAACAGTTGCAACACGTGGTGTTGCTACCCTATAACATGGAGATGGTTTGACACTTGTTGCCACCACCTTGCGTCTTTGGAAGACTGCAATTGGGGGTAGCATTTCTGATGAATTTGATGACGAGTTCTTTTTGCAAGAAGGAGATTGATATAGCCCAAAACATGGACCCACATGAGATGAGTGAGTTACATGTGAACACATACTTAAGAGGGAAGTTAGCTTGGGTAATGTTCCTTTGAAAATCAAAGTTGTTGTATGGGAATGATGTGTCTTCGAATTAAAATATATATATATTTGACCAATTAATTCTCTAGGCTCCATGTGAGGAGAGCCTTGTCCCTCTTATTGATCCATCTTTGGCTTAATTAATTTTCAGCAAATTGTTTAGATTCCAAGTGTTGAGTGAACTCTTGATATGATTTGAGTGAGTCGTCTCTATCTGGGTGAGTGCCTTCACCAATTATCTCACTTTTAATTACTTTCCGAACCCCCAAGACCCCATGCCTCAAGACCATTAATTTTCTACATATATGTACTTCGGCCAAGGTTTGAAATCCCAGTGGGATTTTGTGAAATCCCTGTTTCGTTCCCACCCCTGATATTGATACACTTGTTATTTCAGAAAATCTAGATTTTAGCGGAGAGATTGAAAATCTCAAGTGACATATCAAAATTTCAGCAAAAATCTCAGAAATTTATTTTTATATAGGTTTATTATTATTATTATCATATGAAAATATTTGGAAATATGCCGAAAAATATTTCATCGAAATTTCATGAAAATTCGAAAAAATAAAATTTATTTTTAAAAAATAAAATAAAATTATTATATAAAATATATTAAAATATTCGTGAAATATTATGAATATATTTAATTTAATCAAATATTAAAAACAAATGGGATTTTCAAAATTTCGGTTTGGGTTGGAGGACCGAAATTGCTGAAATAACCAAAATTTCAAACCTTGCTCTCCCCCCCCCCCCTTCCCAAGGAAAAATTCCTGACTCCTGATTGGGGACGGTAGTAGTGGGGAAGAAAGAGTTTGGGAGAGATAAAATAAGGTTTATGTTTTAGAGTGTTTCTTGGGGAAAAGACTTATTTTTTTTATTTATTATCTTTTCAGAAAAGCAGTGTTAGAGCATTCCTAGCAGCCTCACCAAAATAGTCAAAAATCACCAAAAGTTAACACTCCCAACAGCCTCACCATTTTAACAAAAAAAGAAAAGAGAAAAAATATTTTATTATTTGTGTGGGAAAACGAATAAGGAAGGGGGAGAGAAATATTATTTTATTGTTTGTGTGGGACCACAATAAAGGAAGGGAGAGAGAAACATTTATTTTATTATTTGTGTGGGCTTATAAAAAGATGGGAAAGAAAAATTTTAGCTTTGGTGAGTGTACAGTACTCACCAAGTTTGGTGAGTACTGCACATTCACCAAACCCAAATATTTATTTTACTAAGTTTTAGCGAGGTTGCTGGAGAGAGTGTTTAGCACTCTTTATTTAGTTGGCTCACCAAAATAACCTTTTTTTTGTTATTTTGGTGAGACTGCTAGGAATGCTCTTAAGGAACACATGTTTTCAGCCTTGCTAAATGTAATTTAATTTTTTCTCGATTCTGTTTTTCGAGAGTAAAATGATGTTCTCAGGAACAATACCATAGCACCTTGAGCCGTGCTAGCCCTACTCTCACATAGTCCCTACTTTCAGCCAAAAACCAAACAGTCCCTCTCCATGGGGTTCAGGGGCTTAGCCCCCCCAAATTGTTTTTTTTGAGGGGCCAAGTTCATGGGCCATCATATATGTTTGTTTCAGTTTGTAAAGAATATATTTTTTTGGACGTTTAGGGGGCTAGAGTCTCCCATCCCCAGCCTCACTCCTCTCCCAGGCTATGCTCCTATAAAAACTATAAGATTTGTTTTTTCAAAATTTCAGAGGGCCGGGCTTCAGCCCACCTGGCCCCATGTAGCTCTGCGCCTGCTTGTCCATGCTTAATTTCGATGACATTTCCTTACCTGGACAGTGTTGGTTTTTGGCTTTGAGGAGGGACTGCCTAAGAAGAGCACGCCTCAAGGGCCTTTCTATTCTCAGTCTAAGGTGAACTCTCACTTACCCATCCATAAAATTGAAGAAAATTGGAGGCCTGAACTTTTCTTTAGGATTGTAAGAGAAAGCAATGACATATGTAAAATTGATGGAATCGGCAACATGGGTTCTTCTCATTCTAACAAAACACAATAAGAATCATCTGCCGTTTTTCCATTATAAGTTCTTCCTTCTGCTTGATCTTTGGTACATCCTAACAAGCTATACAAGCCTTAAAACACACACACACACACACACAAAAAGTAAAAGAGAACAAACTGATACTGCAACCATATTCATATACCACACCCCAAACAAACACAACAGAAACAACAAAAGCATTAACTTACGAAGATAGAGGGAAATCAACAGGTTCTTAAGGATATGCACCGTTGGTTGTCGGTAGATTAGGCCAAGACAGTGCAGGATTCCAGTAACCCAATTCACTTCCTGCAATGGGAGCTGGTTCCATGGTGGACAAAGAAGAAGAAGGTGATGTAGAAGACAAATTGCTCATCAGTACTGCCTGGGAATGATCGGTGTAGTAATTTGCCGATGATCTGAGCCTGCGATCGAGCTCTTGAATTCCAGTGTTATGAACTTCACCCAGTAAGAAACTATGCTGTGACTGGTGGAGATTTTGCTGGTGCTGTTGATTGTTTCTCCAGAAAGAGTTGCAGAGACCAATAGGAGCCTGGCTCAAAGGATCTAAGCTCAGGGTTCTTCCGTTTAATGCACCTGTTGCTACTGCAGACTCTGATGTCATGTGGGATCCAATCATAGTCCCCTCATCTTTGATGGTAACATAATTTGACATAGAATTAGGGTTAGGGTTTTGGGTGGCTCTCAGTAAGGCCAACAGTTGAGGATTCTGTGGGGAAGCCCATAGAATTGGATTGGATGGCAGCTCGTGATCGAACCCGCTTTCGGGGTTCGATTGAACGATGTTCGACGAGGCTAGTTTGATTTTTCCAGCTGCTGTCGATACACCAGTGTTCTTGATCTTACGGCTGCCGCCTCCGATCGGGACACTACGGAGAGCACCACCTTTAGTCCAGTATCGCCGGCAGGTCTTGCAGAAATGGCGAGGTTGAGTGAGGTTGTAGTTATTGTAGTAACAAAACTTAGTATTGGATGAATCACATCTTGGGCACTTCAGATTTTGGTGATCTGAAGATGATGTAGTAGTAGCAGTTGTAGAAGAAGGAGAAGGAGAAGGAGAAGGAGAAGCTGACGCTTCTAAAACTCCTCCATTGAATGAGCTTTTCCTCTCTCCTCCTGTTACTTGTCCTGCACCTCCTCCTAGCAGCTCTTGAATCATATTTTCTTCTTTGTAAATCTACAACAATCCAAAACAAGAAAAGCAAAGATGGTGAGTCTTTTGACTGGTGGAAAGGCAATGGAAAGTAGGGTTTTGTTGCTATATATATATATACTAGTAAATGTGCACGTGCTTTCGCACGTATTAACTTTCTATTAATATAAATATACAAATTTAATATAAAATAAAGAAAAAATTGAGAGAAGTCACAGTATAAAAAAATGTAATGCACAAACTCCTATAGCCTTATTTATATTAAATACTATTAATGATTGGATAAACAAACAATGAGATTTACATTAGAACACTTAAAATAAGTAAAATCTAATAAAAAAAAATGAAAAGAAAATGAAGTCACAAATAATACCCGATGTGTCACACACTCTCCTGTCTTCCAGCTCAAACCAGTAAAATTCAATGTTTGCCAAAGTGCTTATAAGTATTGTGAATTTATGACAACACGAGGAATTACCACACAGGTCACCACCCGTCCAAGCTTCTCATCAATGGCTCTTCATAGATATGTATAAGATGATGGAACTCATTTCGAAGTAGGAAACTATAACGAGATGATCATAAGCCTCTTGCCCTCCAACTGAGTCATTATTTCATATTAAGAAACAATATAACCGTTTGAACCCAACCAGATATATCAAAGTTGGATCATTGCGTCCATATTTTTCAACCAAACTATGATAAGGATTGAATCTCTACAAAGATGAGTAAGGCCTAATAGTGACCTTCAAAATCTCCACCAATAGTCTTATGAATGTAACTATTAAATTTTAGTGGGTCCTACTAACAAACAATTTAATTAGAAGGATAATTATAACCCAAGCCATAAAACCAGGAAAGGATAAGAAGTTTGTTGCACAAAGAGAGGAAGCTTAGTTTTAGGGAGTCCTGTACAACTGGCATGCATTACCTATCCTTATCGGGAGGGACACTATTGACTTTAAGTAGAATGAGAGCACGTGCAATGGTTGATAGACCGTGTTAGTGGTTGTTATCTTTGCTTTAATAGAATTCTAATTCGCTCATTATTTACATAGAATGTCATTAATGAAATTTCTAATGACCATACTATCCTTAAGAACCACTATACAAATTAGTCCTAAACTTCTCTCTTTATTTATTAATATAATGTTTACTTTATCAATAATATAGTAAGGTGAAGGTTAATTTTGTTTACATAAAGTTTATGTTACTCCTTGTACTTTTATTAGTAGAATGATATGTGAGGGAGATGGGAGGTGGAAATAGGGAATGCCTTTGTAAGTTCTATTCGATTGTTTTCTTTGCCAATTTTTATGGATGCAAGAGAATAAAGGATTGGAGGCGGGGCTCTTTAAGGAGTGTTAGTACTACTTGCAGTCAACCCCTACTCCAATCCTCTACTAACCATATGTTAATTTTGCAATAATTTAAACCCTCTCATAAAATAAGTGGGCAAGTGGTTGGTACTATAGAGAGTGAGAGTATGTGTTGACTGAGAGGAGGGCTAGCATTCCTCCATAAAGAAAGCATTTACCATTCTCTCATGTTTGATTGCCGAGAAAATAAGTAAAAATATGAGAAAGAAAAGAAAATTTGACAAAACACAACTAAATATACTAAATATTGTATTAAAAATCTAATTTAATTTTAATTTTTTCATATTTTCACCTATTTTCTTGACAACCAAACATAGCAAAAAAGTGATTTTGGATTTGTAAATTGGTTGTAAGTGGTTTTTGGAGGGAACTAATAGACTATTACTTTATTTCCGAATCTACCCTTATGATCACACTGAATTAAGGGAAAATAGAAAACGGACCAAAGGTCCTCTTCCAAGCGGAGCACCCAATTGCAAATTGACATAGCATTAGCATTTCATGTAAGATTTTTGGATAAAGCTTCTGAGACCCCCTTAGGGCCGAGAACACCGAGACCATGCTCTAAGAGCATGGGACTTCAGGTGGAGCACACCATGTGAAATGGGCCCCACCTGAAATCCAATGCTCTTAGAGCATGGTCTCAGTGGTCTCGGCCCCAAGGGGGTCTCAGTAACAAAGTCCAAGATTCTTTGTTGGAAGTGGGGAGGAGGCTAGCTGAGAATTTATAATAACAGTAGCAATCAAGTTCTTGAAGAAGTGTTGATAGGGTTTGTCCGTTTGTGGATGCTTCCTTCTTGCAAATGCTTGTTCAAAGACAATGATTCCGAGTTCAAGGAGAGTGCTTTTCATGTGGAAATACGTGCTAAGTTGATTTCCCAATTAGACGAAAGGCACTGTCCCAAACTTATGGCATGGATGACCAAAGAAAACAAACTTATGGCTTCAATTTAGCCTTCCCCACACACAAGCTAAATGATTACCCTCGTGTGCGACACAATAGTTTAGTTTAAAATAAAGACAAGGCTTCTGATACCCCTTAGGGCCGAGACTACCGAGACCCTGCTATAAGTGCATGAGATTTCAGGTGGGGCTTATCATGTGAAATGGGCCCCACCTGAAATCCTATGCTCATAGAGCACGGTCTCGGTGGTCTAGACCCTAAGGGGGTCTCAGTAGAAAAGTCATTAAGCCAAAGGGAAGCGATTTAAAACTCTCGATAATACCTACTATTGAGAGTTGAACCATTCACGGTGTCAAGCATTAAGTGGGCCATTATTTAAAGCATTTGCGGACATGGAGTCATTGAATTTTCAATTCAACGGGCCAACTCTCGATAGTAGGTACTATCGAGAGTTTTTTTTATTGCTTTCCTTAAACTAATTACACACGTGTGGTGATTTAGGAGGGCCTTTGCAGGACATGCATTGTAACGACCCCAAAATCCCACAAGGCTAAAATAGGACTTTAGGATCGCCACATTACTTAACCTGCTTAAAATCCATGACATGCAAGGCACACTAACACGAGTCTCCAAAAATGAGGATAATAAAATTCTGGTATATAAACTATAATCAAATAGCAAAAGTCTACGGTAAACATATACAACTCACTCTAAAACCAAAGAGTCTGATACACAACTAAAAAAGTCTACTAAGCAACATCTACTCAAGTCTAATACAACTCTCTCAATCAAATGAAATAAAAACTAAGAGGTGTAGCCACCCAAGTCTCTGGCTCCCTCCTCAGAAGGCTCACCTTCACCTCCTTCCTCTGCGTATGTTTCCTCAACCCACGGCTCCGCCATGTACTCCTGCTCTAAACCTGCCAAGACAAAGTCCGGCTGAGTACAAAGGTACTCCGTGTATATAAAATCCAACCAACAATAATAATATACTTGCGCTTAGTTAGAAACATATCCAATAACATAATCAGAGTGCGGAAGAACGTGTGCGCACATACATCATATCATCACCTTGACTCGTGTACTTGTGAGAATCTTAGACTTGGAAGACAATACACTTATGAGTTGCTTATGCTTATGAGACCACGTGTTTGTGAGATGTTTATGCTTATGCACTTATTCAGATTACACAGTAATGAGACATGCCGTTCTTGGCGGATACGGACCATGCCTTATAAATCATATGGTTGACATGCCGTTCTTGGCGGATACGGACCATGTCTAAGAATCAGGTTGACATGCCGTTCTTGGCGGATACGGACCATGTCATGCTTATGCTTATTCAGAATGTCATACATATGTCATGCTCATGCTTGTGGTCCACATGTGTGACTTGTGAGACTCTTATCTTAACATACACGTGCTTGTGTACTTAAGTGTCGAAATTAACATTCGAGTTGGTAATTGCTTAGATTCCGATCTCCCACCATGAAAACTCCACTATACTGTCCCATACCAAATAGTTGGAGAATTCTCGGTTTGAGAGATGTTCTTCTAAGTTCTTACCTTCCCGACTATCAATTCCAATGCAAATAATTAGACATACTTAACAAACAATTCACATATACATATCTTATCATTATTCATATCGCAATTAATCAATTTACCACCATTTCATAAGAGTATAATAGCATTTATCCTTTCAAGCATTTTCACAAACACCTTGTGTACGCATAATATGAATTCATTTCCCTTCTATGTTTTTAAGCATTCATCAAACCATAATTCATCCATACAATCAATTCACTATTCACATCCACATATTAATCCCATCCTCCATACATTTCTCATCCTCCATATATTCTATCCACATCCAATCCACATTTCCATCAATAATTAGCTTACTTCATAGAAAATTTGGAAAAAATGCATTTAATCTCTATTCTATCATTTCTATCAAATTAATATTCACAAAACATTAAAATAGAGTTGATTAGGATAGTATATCGACCTTAGGAATCCTTCCCTTGGATTCAAAACGCTCCCGAGACGATTTGGAGAAGCTTTGAGGACGATCTCCAAGCTTTCCTCTCAATCTTCTACCAATCTCCTTCCTTTCCAAGCAACCCTCTCTCAAAACCCTAGGGTTTCTCCCCCTTTTTACCAAATTAGGTTAGAAATAGGTAGAGTATTTAATATTTCGAGTAGGACCCCCTATTTATAGCCCCAAGGTCTGAGAACAAAAGATCAAAAAGCCCTTACTAAAATTCTGCAAAAACACGAAGGACCGAGCGATCGGTGGTTATGACCGAGCGATCGGTTCTCTTGACCGGTCGATCGGTCAAAAAAGCACTCTCTGAAAATTTTCCCCATACAAAATTCTGGACTAGTTGATAGATACCGATCGATCGGTTTTGGACCGATCGATCGCTACTTCTGACCGAGCGATCGGTGCTCTATTTCGACTCATTTTACTGTTTTGGCCATAACTTTTGACTCGTTCGTCGGATTTTGACGATTCAACTTGCGTTGGATTCGTCTTTCGAAAACGAACATTTCTGGTGTTTTAGAATTTCTAATTTCCACTTAATTAATAGACTAAATTATCCCCAAAGTTGACTGATCTGCAATTCCATTAGATAAAACCTACCATTGACTTGGCTTAAACTCAAAATAAGGAAAAACATTAACATGAACTTCGAAGAGGGTTCCAACACCTTTCTAATGGTTCAAGAATCACTCAATTCCAGTAAACGGTACCAAAACTAGAGCTTCCTAAAGTTTAGGGTGTGATATGACGTCCCTCCGTTACAAGTTTGATTAAGCCTAGTTCACACCACACCAAAAAAATATATAATACAATAAACATCAAAACATCATAAAGACTATAATACCTTTAATACAATGAAGTAAAAACATGAAAAAGATTCGGGGTTTCTACATGCGTACATGCGTGCGCATGTTTTGCCACACATATTTATACCATTCACAGAAGATCATCATATTTTTAATGATTTTTTTGTAGTATGATCAAAATTAGCCTAATTCAATTGCCACTTAGCTCACTAAATTAGTTCACAAATTCAACAAGAACTCCATCTTACTGTGGAATTGCAAGAGAAAATTACATAATTTGATAACTTAATTCGCTATTCTCCCGTACTGGTATTGTTTAAGAGAACTTGGTGGCCATGGTGTTGCAGCCTTTTTGGTTGCATTTTAACTAAAATGCCATGGTAAACACTTATCTTCACATGTGTGCACGTACGTCTTACCCCGAATGCTAGTGTGGTACAATTTCTAAGATAATGATCATAGACTTGAGACTTAGGCTAGATACATAAATTTAAAGTAACCCGACATGTTTTGCATCACAGGAATATGATGTTTGGTACATTTTCCATAAGAGTGTGCTATTGTTAACGACAACAACGTGTGGGTGGTAAGAGCTCGTACATGACTGATGTGATCTACACATGAACATTGGCGCCTTCTGCGAATGGGCCTGGCTTGTATCTGGCGAAGCCAGAAAGGGCTTATCACTGGGTTCCATAGAATAGGTGACAAGTGGTGAAGAAGTCAAAATGGCCCATGATTCTGACTTCTCCACCCATAACAAGACATGTGGCTATAAGTATGCGAGAATAAAGGAGAGAGATATCATATGGGGAGAAGTCAAAAAAATGGGGAGAAAATAAATGACTTCTCCCAATTTTCTTGCTAACTGTCGCACAATGTATGGAACCCCGAGAGGGGTTTCTGGCTTCGCCAGAGACAAGCCAAGGCCTCTGCGAATTTGCGGTCTCTATCAAGACATTCATTTAACCAAAAAAAAATCAAGACATTCATTATGTAAGAAAGAAAAATAAAGTAGGAAGAGGAGGGATAGGGCTAAGGGGATAATTGAGAAAGAGGGGTCTACATGTCTCATATCTCATATGAGTGGAGCCAAACCGTACCACAGATTCAAGGATTATTGGTATGGACTTGCATGAAAGAAGATGTATAATCTATTCAAGCTACATGATATTTTTGTATTAATCAAGATGGTAATTCATGGATTATTTTGAAAAATATATTTAACTTTAGTTAAAAAATTTTAACACTTAATATTAATATTTTTTAAAGAAAATCAAGATTAGATTATTGAACACTAAGGATTAGAGAATCTTAACCATGATTAATAGGGGACACATGTTGACCTATCAAAAGCGGTTTGAACTCTTCCTGAATTCAATCCTGATTGGCTTTGATTCATTCTCCTTAGGCATCTACTAGAGAAAATCCATTGTCATCAAATAGAAGAGAGTAAAAAACAAAAGGCAACGAATTATCTTTAACAGATGCCAGGAAAATGGGCATTCACGCATCATCCGACATGTGGTGATAAAAGAGAATTGATTTCATTTTCTCGCTATCTTCTTAACTTTTCCCCACTTGAAATCTCTCCGGGCTCCTTCCTTTTATCTGGCATATGCCAAAATAATCCCATGCCAAAACAAAAACAAAAATAATCCCAAAATTATGGCATGGGATTGTCTCTGGCAGATCTCTGCCAGAAAATGTTCTCTGGCTTCCCACAAATCATTGGACGGGATTAAAATTTTTTATTTTTTTTATAAAAGTCAAGTCATTTTCTCCCATGTTTGTAATTTCTACATGCATCCATTAGCGACAATGACATGATATGATTTCCACATTCCACATGAGCCCCACTCATGTCCTCCCCTTTTGCGGCAATACGGCTTTTCTAGGGTTTCACACCATGAACACTTGAAGTGGGATGGAGCCATGGAGATACGCTATTCCTTCCGCTGACCCTAATGATAATTCATCGACAATGGCTCTTCCCTCTCTCTCTTCCATGGAGAGAACAGATATGTCTAGTTGAGAGTTATTTACTAGTTATGCCTACCTAGGTTTTTTGGGGCCAGTGATTAGACCAATGTTACTTGTTTCGTAGGTTTGTTGATCTATTCAAATTCGGGTTCGTGATTTGCAATTTACTATTCTATTCTAGAGTGAACTCAGTTTGTTAGGGGTAGGATGAGATAATTTGTTTCTCGGTTTGTTTAAGTTCTTTAATTTGATTCGTTAGCTTGATTTACTTATATAATATTAATACATATATATTTTAACAATGTAATAATATATTATAAATATTTGTTAAAACAAGTACTAAACATAGGTTTTATGGTCGGTTCACGAACCCAGAAGACAAATTTATCGAATTCAAAGTATAAGTTCGTTGAACTTAAAAAACAAATTCGTCGAACCCGAACAAAAAATTCGTTAAACCAAAGCTATTGGGTTTGGGTTACGGGTTCGCTCATTTTCATGAACCCAAACAAAGCAAACCATGTACTGGTTTGCTTCGAACCAGTTTACACTTCGTTCTAGTAGGCAGCAAACTAGGTAACACTAGATTAGACACCACATATTAGACTATGTGTCCCTTTTAACACTCCTTTAACTTAGGAAAATTAAAATTTAAATTTTTTTTTCCTTTTTAATAACAAAGGTTAGATTCCTTAACCTTAAGAGTAAGTGAATCTTAACTACAGTTGATGTATAGTAAAAAAGAGAGCATGAACTAATGAAGACTGCACATTAGACTACATCAAAGGAGAATCTTCCTTTTGTTTTACTGTCCGACATTTCTGAAAGGAATGGAGTAAGGGCAGACCAGCTATGAGTTGAGCTAGTCTCTTACTGAGTTCAGTAAGAGCTCTTATAAGCAGGCGAAGCTGAAGGGCCGCCATTCCTGAAAGGAATGGAGTAAGGCCCGTATCTTGACATCCTATTAACTGAGCTATGAGTCATTTAACTCATAGCCTGAGTCCTTCACTGCTTGACTATATTGGTGGCTTGAGCCTCTTTTTATAGTCTATTATAAAGAAAAGATGAGGTAAGTAGGTTTACTGGTCAATAGGTTAAGTCTAATGCGGCACAAATCATACCTAAGGTAACCGCTAGGGTGCCATAAAGGTAAACCTGCTCTAAAAGGGCATGACTTAAGGAGGGTTTGTGGTCCCTTATACACCTCTGCAAAGGCTTAGTACCCAACCGAGGTGGGAACACCTCCCTAGTTGGGGTGGACTAGTTTCGAGTCTTTGGTGCGGGGGTTGAAAGTCCATTATTGTACAAAATTAGCTATTAATCTTAGATAATAATGACATGTATCTATTAAATAACGAAAAAAAAAGAGAGAAACGAATTAGTTGAGCATTAGAGGAAATTAAGTTGACGATTTTTATCTTCTCTTGGAAGGAGGCCAGGGAATGGAAAGGTGGGTCCAATGGAGTTTCATCCTACAAGACCCCTTGCAGGACTACAATAGATCATGTCACTCGACAAAGTTCGCATGTGGGTGGACAAGATAAACTCAATAGAATTCGAGCGATGATGAGCTTGGCAGAGGGAGTTTCTCACTAACATATTAAGGACCCCATGCCCAAGCTGTCTGGATCCAGTTTCTTCACCAGGGGACAGATAGGGGGCAAGGAGGAGCAGTTGCCCTCCTAACTTTTGAAGAAAAAACAATATTATACCAAACTTAAAAAAAAAAAAAATATGTTTTAATAGGGTGTAACCATGAGATAAGGGGTCGGCTGCACCTCAATTTTTTAAAATAAAAAAAGGGCATAGCCATGGCCCATGGGGCATTGGGGGTATATATATATATATATATATATATATATATATATATACCATCTTTAGCTCTCTTCTAAACCTTCAGTTCTCTAACCCATATATATATTATGTTTAATTATTTAAGAAGGTATAGCCAAAGAGTATATAAGCAATGGTTAATGGGTTAGAGAACCGAGCGTTTAGAAGAGAACTAAAGATGGTGAGCCTATCAACCTCCGCACTGTGATTTGAGTAAATGAAACCTGAACCCCTACATGGAGAATATATATACTGTCATTGGCACAAGCCAGCCGGAGTTGAGGCATGACTTTAATGGAAGGGGGGGATTGGCAAGCATTTATTCTCTTTCCTTGGTCGGGGTCTCTACCTAACCCCAGCTTACCATCCCAAAAAAAACAAAAAACCCTACGAAAACCACAAGAATCTCACGTAAAAGTCTTTTAAAGAAATTCCAAAGATTGGAGATTAGTGGTGATGGAGAAAAGACTGAAAAGAAGAGGGTATATCAGTGTCCTCAAAAACTTGCATATGTCATGTCCAATCATCTCTCTAAATGTGCAAATGACATAAGCATATCTTGGATTAGATTGAGGAGATCCAAAGATTATGGCTCTTGTCGAAGTCGACAATTAAAGCATACATTTGAGCCTAATGTAAGTGGTAGTTGCTATTCCAAAGAATAAAGCATTTGTAGAGCCCACCTGTCTTGAACCAAAGAAAATCCTTCTAATATGTTTCATTGCGTGATTAACTTTGCTTACACCTAGTCTCTATCTATGTTTACCAAAAAAAGAAATAAAAATTCAATCTGTGATTATAGACTCCAAATAACTTTATAGTAAAATATGGTATAAAATCGTCATCCTCTTCCTCATTGTCATCGTCATAATTGTGTTCTTGAATCCCAGGCTGATCCGAAGCAGCAAATTGGTTTCCCTTCTCTAAAACCTTTCTAAAAATTTGATGCGAATGGTTGCAGTCATTGAGATCAGCTCAAATGGTGCGTGTAAAAATGGCAGATCATGTTGCTATAAGCACGAATAGCATAGTTGAGGTTACTGAACGCAGGAGATTTTTCATGTCATGCCCATTGAATTGTGATTCCTAATCCCCAATTTTGTGATAAACATTCCTATATTGTACTCATTTCCAATAGTCGCATTTCAGTTTAAATATGCCATTTGGAGGGATTTTTTTATAAAAATATCTGAGACTAAATTAATCCGTCGGCCCAATCCACCCCTTAACTTTCCAATGCGATTAGAACCTATTGAGCATGTCAAACAAACCATGAATCCATCATTAGAAAGTAAATAATATGATAATCCACACTCTAGACTTGTCCAAATGCTAATATAATCATTGATCCTTCATTAGATGAAGAACTGGCATGACCACTCATGTTACAGTGCATGAATGCATTAAGCAAAGGTGTTGATGCTTCAGATTCTGAAATGGGTTTTGTTTACTTGTGTCTTTATCGATACTTGAAGGTAATGTCATGGAATTGGATTGTTGGGAGTATGCAAACGCTATTCCTGACCGAAGGAAGGAATGGAGTAAGGCCCAACCTTCCCTTACTAGTTGCTGAGACCAAGCAGCTATTCCCAAATAGGGAATAGAGTTGAATCTTCTATGGTCCCATGCTCCATCACCATATGACGATTGACGGCGGAAGGACATGAAGCCACTAATGGGATTTAATGTGATGTCTCAGGCTCCACATTCTCATCAGTTTCAAATCATGGTAGGAGGTATCAGACCTGTATCTGAAAGCCAATTGATAATTTGATATTACAATCTGATCATCTAGTGCAGAGCCCAGTCCAACTGGATTATCATAACTGCAGAAAAGCAAGTTCTATGGTTTTGCAAGGATATACTAATTGAAAGTTGCTTATATGGAGCAAATGCCACCATCTTTCCCAACATTGGATCTAGGACAGTGAAGATGTACAGCAGGATTCACAACCATAGAGATTTTCTATAGACATAAGAACTCAACATTGTTCTGTCTTTGAATAAGTAAATTGTAAAGCAGTCAAATTCCCAAAGTCTGATATTTCAGTCCCTCATTCATTGGCAGCCGGGGAAAAACTAGGCACCCATTTTTGGAAGATAAACCAAAATTTGCAAGAAAAATGCTAAACTGGAAATTCTCTTAGACAACCTCTGATCATCCTCATTTTCCTCCTAGTAATCTTCAGCTACTAGTGCTTTTCAACCTAAAACACTGCAATTTGGAAGACCTGCAGAATTGGTTAACCATTGCATAAATTTGTGATTCACTTTTCCAAAACAAGGTAACTAATTTACCAAAGAAAAGAAGCTTATGTGCTGGGTGGAGACCTATTATGGAAGCATGAATAACGAAGGGGGGTGGAGATAATAAGTTTACGTTTTATTACGAGAAAAAAAATAACAACAAACTAGTATGAAAGCCAAATTGACGCATCTATAATGTGAATCATCAACTAGAAGGTGTATAAGATGGCATCTTTTGACCTGTACAAGTTGGTCAGTCTGTAACTGACTTGGTAACAGGATTGGTTCATCCCAGTCAAAACTCAATATTAATATAAGATCACAATTTAAAAATAAATAAATAACTCTTATAGAACACTAAAAATATAAACATTTTAAATGCCAAACCGAAATATTTAAAATAAGGTAGAACAGGAATGTATCTATAGCATATAGTGACATGTGGTTACCCCAGTTGATTCTCTTTTGCAATAGCTGACAGAAAGTAGAATGGCAGGAACATAATGTAGGGAATTATTGGTGATCCCAGGTTATAGATTTTCATAAAC
This sequence comes from Tetracentron sinense, assembly GCA_015143295.1. Classification (NCBI taxonomy): domain Eukaryota; kingdom Viridiplantae; phylum Streptophyta; class Magnoliopsida; order Trochodendrales; family Trochodendraceae; genus Tetracentron; species Tetracentron sinense. Next base: position 23,515,428 of record CM026574.1, read on the forward strand.
CATGGATGTGAAATGTGAAGTGACCAAATTAACACTCCACGATGTGGAACGACTCAAATATTCTCCTTAACACATGCGGGTAAGTCACCTAAATCCATTTCCGCACAATGTGAAGTGACCATATTAACACTCAGAGAGAGCCATTTTAGATACAATTTCTACCTCAAGGACGAAAAGCAGGGAACCATGTATTGCTGTGTCTAAATTGGCCTACTCAAATTTTTTTGTCAGTGACAGGCCAAGAGTAATACCTGCTCCAAGTGCCTTCCAAAATAACATCATAGCTTCTTCTGTTCGGAATGACTGCCATCTACAGAAGTCTGCTGCAATTTTGTTCCTGACACCTCTCGGGGTCTTCTAAACCACAAAAACACAAACCATAGAGTCCTGAATAGTCCACCATTTGCAAAGTGCGGAATAAAAATGCGACCCCAGTATGGGTAATATGGGCCTGGCAATTTGAGCAATGTGAAGGCAATAGCAATGACGATCAGATGCCAGGGGACTTCTGCTTCCTGATAATCAAACCACACAATAAATTACCAAGAACAGCTTTAAATATTACAGAAGTACAACTCTATGAAATCTAGGAACCCAAAAGGTAAACCGGCAAGGAAAATTCATGAATACTATACTGGTTCATATGGAATGTATGGAGGTCAGTTCATGGGTCCCACTTAGAAGATCTCCTATTTGAAAAAGAAAATTGAGGTCAATCCTAGCCACCCAATTCATTAGATATTTTGGATTGTGAGAAAAGGTATTGTGACAATCCAGAAAAGTCTGCGCTAACAGATTATTATATTCATCAATTGGGTCGATTTGCAGAAGATATCGCTAGGTGAGACCCATCGGATGATAAGACCTCGTTGCACTTACACCACTTGTCACAGGATGTCCTTGGTAGACCCATCCTTGTACACTAACCAACTGATACCATAGATTTTTTCTTTCTAAAGCTAATACTAACAGCATGATCATCTCAAACCTTGAGAAGTGGAGATAGTTCCAAGGCAGTGTCTCTTAAAACCCCGGCAACAGCAATCCCGGCGAGTAGTGGAAAAGGAACAAGAAACAGTTTCCTTTCATGTGCACTGTAAGACATCTCACTTAGTGATGATACAGCCAGCATAGGTACACATAAGTACTTGATGACAGCACAGATGAGATCGAGGATGAGTTGAACGAAGTTCTCCAATGCTCTGATCCACGGGAAACTCTTGACTGGCTGTGGAAAACTCTCCAAAAATTGTCTTGGCTTGTCCAATATACGGTCCAAATTTATCTTCCTGGAGTCATCTGACCCTCCTGCAGTCATGTTTATCGTGCACAAGATAATGGACCTAGTATTCTGAAATGAACACAGCCCATGTGGTCTAGAACTCGAAACAAATTGGCGTGTCCTCATATGCAGCAACCACCCCTGCTAGATTACAAATAGAAGTCCATGAAGTGAAAGAATATAGAACAGTAAGGGTTTAAACTTCCAGACTATACAAATGACAGATGATATGGCCCTAGGAAAATATTTCTCAGCCAACTTACAAGGTATATGCTGAGTCACAGTGTTTTCTTTTGTCAAATACAAAAGCTGTACTGGTTAAGTCAACTGGAACCAAAGTGAGACCAGTTGTTCTTAATTCATGACAGCTCAGCTGAGTAGTGGTTCTCATATGAAACTTTAGGCTGATTGAACTAGCCTCCGATGTCAAGAAACCTTGATTGAGGAGAGAGAGGGAGAGAGTACAACCATGGTAGTGTCATGTAAAACAGTAAAACTAAATTACTATGGAAAATTTTCAGGCCCAATGGATGTTAGACACAAATAATTTTCTGAATAGTTAACAGTGGATTAAGAAAACTGATTACCGAAGCAATAGTCCCCAACAATTAAAACAAGAACAAAAGTAAGAATGCCCAATGAAGTTCTCATTCAATTGGGAAAATCCAACATCAGAGTACCAAATATGTATAAATGCTTAAGATATTCATTATAATAAAATATAGTGCCAAAGGGGATATAAAAATGAAATAATTTCATTCTATATTTTTATAATTTCATTATAAAAATAAAATTTCAGTTTAACTTTTAATCTGCTGGTTGATAGAATGCTTCCCAAGGCTCATTTAAATAGGGTTAGATAATTAATAGATATGAAGGAAACAAACAGTAATTATCAGAATGAACATAACATATAAATGTACCTATAAATGAAACATAGTTGCAGGAAAGTTATGTAAAAGGTGGAAAGCTCATTTCCCAAACTCGCTTCCCAAGAAACTCGCTTCCATCATTTCCCCTTTAGTGGTCAAAGGAGTTTATGTATCTAGGAAATGATGAGATCATGGTTTAAAAAAACGCCGAAACCGTTACGTAACGCACGTTACGTAACGGTTTTGGTGAATGTTGTTACCCACTACCATGTCGCTACGCATTTTTTCCCATACAAGTACCGTAACACCGAAACCGTTACGTAACGGTAACAGGCATATGACTCGTTCGCAGAAATCCAATTTGAGTTTTTTTAACTAAAAAATATCGTTTTTTTCACTAAAAATATCGTTTTCGACGCAATCTGGGCCTAACTTCGTGCGTCGCAGGAGGGGAGGGGCTCCGCCCCCCTGCCACCCCCTGGGCAATCTGCTGAAGGTAAAACGATATTTTTAGTGAAAAAAACTCTTTAGAATCTTGTTACTTCTTCCTTATATATATATTTTTTTCCTATTTATTGTGATTTTTTGGAATTTTTAAAGCAAAAAAAAAAACCCCGTAAAGGCTGAAACCGTTATGTAACGTGTTACGTAACAGTTTCGGCCGTGTTCGTTACGGTGTCCAAAACCGTTTTTTTGAACCTTGGATGAGATAGACCAGAGTCCAAAGCCTACGACATAGATCCTAAGCAAATATCGTTGGATTGAAACCTAAAGCACCTACTTCTCTATAAATATTTCCTGTAAAATAAAATTTAAGGTATGGTTGGCAAACCTAATATAATGGGAATGATGCACCTATATCTCATGTCTCGCTTCCCATTTCCAAAGGATTTTTTAAAACCTCGCTTCTCCCTTCTTGCTTTTGCTTCGCTTCTTGTTTTTGCTTCTTGCTTTGATAACTATGCAATGAAACGAGAGCCTCAATCCACTCAAAGAAGTCCCATCACCAACTCAAATACAATGAACCCATTTCAAGAACTTGCAAATTAAACAATGAACATAAGCATCTGAATTTGAATAAACAAAACCCTTCCACCAACAACAAAGTATCCATTACATTGACATAAAAATAACCTCATTCAGTAAAAAAGGATTGCATTAACCAATCCTAAGTCCCAACTAAAACAACATTGACCAGAAGAAAACCTGTCATGTTTTTCATCTTTAGAAAACCATTTTGTTTTCAAGATGATAAATAATTTGCTATAAAATAAAAAGTGCTTTGAAAATATTTATTGTCTGTGTCTGGTTGTTAAATCCTTTCGATTTACGATTCAAATCTTATGATTTGAATCGAATCCTAAGCAAAAACGATTCAAATTTTAATTGGATAAATCTCATTCGATTTGCGATTCATATTGCGATTTGAGCACGAAACCCCCGTTACGTACCGATAATGAAAAAAACGTTTTTTTTAAATTTTTATTCTTTCAATTTTCTAAATGTACTTATGTTATTTAAGTAGAGAGAAGAAACAGAAAAACCTGTTATGAACATGCTAAAACCCCTATTTGGGTTTTCTCTCTGTTGTGAAACAGGAAAAAAAAGAAAGAAAGAAAAAGAAATGAGGAAGAATAAAAAGATGAAATTGGAGAGTTGGACTCTGGGAGAACTTGATAGTTTATTTTATTAATTTTTTTAATTGTACAAGTCTTTTGATACTTGATCTCATACAACATAATTATATGAGTTTACTTTTGTTGATATTTTTAATTGTACAAGTCTTTTGATACTTGATTTCATACAACATAATTATATGAGTTTACTTTTGTTGGCTTATCTTTGATGATATTTGGGGTTTTGTTTTGTTTTATAGACTTCATTCATTTTTTGTACAGTGTATTCAATGAAATGCTCATTACTTTCTTTTATCAATAGATATGAAATCTTTTGGATAATGGATTATTCTATTTTTCTTATTTATTAAGAATTTTTTTAAACAATTTTTCAAAAAATGAATTAAATCTTACAATTGACGATTTGATTCCCGATTTGAATCGAATCAGTCCTAAAACGATTTTACGATTTGATTACAATTTAACAACCTTGTCTGTCATTGAGGGCACAATTATCGTTTTTCCTTGTTCTAGTACTGTAGGAAAATAGTCGTTGTGTCACCATAAATTATGGTCCTACCACTGTCAAATCCCAACACAATCAATTCTTCTGATGTGCTTTACACCCTTTTGAGTTTTGCCATTGTTATCTGAAACCACAGTCCTGTTGATCGATCTCATCACATTAGTACTCTACACCTAAGCCGGCAGCTAGCCGGCAACTATGGTATGCTCTTTCTCTTCAGTCACAGTCAGTGTGGTGCTCTCTTCCTCCTCTGTCACTGGTCATAGTTGTGCTCTCCTCTCCGTCGACAGACATCGTGGTGCTTTCCTCCTCTTTAGATGGCCACTTTGTTGCTTCCTCATCCTTAGTCAATGGCACTATAGAGTATAGACAATCATATTATATGGTCTTCATGATTACAGTCAGCCATCCTCCTTTATTCTATTCACCTCAACAAAGTCCACTTTGATGGTCTAATGGACTAGCTAACAACCACCTTTGTCACTCCAAGTGGTTCCACAGATAGACGTCATCCAACTTGATCATAATCAGGTAATAGACTCGCCAAAGAGATTGGTGCCAAGTGGGTAAGATTTCTGTTTTCAGGTATATGCTAACTTTATTTTTTCTTGTTGCTATTTGGGTTACTTACTTATATTATTATTTGTTTAAAGACAATATCAAGAATAGAGCCATTTTGTTTGAGGACTCCAAATTATGCATGCATATTATTGATTTCAAGGTTGTTTAATCCTGGGGTAATGCTCACGGTTTGCATCACTCGTGAACGAGTAGGATCAAACGTGAAAGAGAAAAACTAAGGATGGGGGATCCAACTCCATACTCAGTCCCAAAATACTAATGGCTGACAAATTGCATTACCTTTGTGATGTTTTTTAAATTTCAGGTAAGTCATGGCATGCCGAACAAGAGGAACAGATACTGCACAAGTCACATTAAATTACTTGATGTAAGGTTGACCTTGGTTTACATTTTAATTTATTCATGTTTACATTGTTATATTATATGTGACAACATAACATCATCATCATCATCAATGCCTTAGCTCAAATACTTGGGATTGGCAAATGAATTCTATTTTGCGGCTGCCATTTTGTTATATTAAAAGCTATAACTTTGGTTAAATCATGTGTTATCTAATCTTTTGTCACTATTTTCATCTATGTCAATTTTTGCCTTCCCTCACCTTTTTAAAACCTCCAACTTTTACTAATTCACTCATTCTCACTATATCCGTTAGTGGACTTTGTTGAACGTGTCCAAACCATCTCAATCAACTCTTCCTTATTCTATCACCTATTAGAGCCACTTTCTGATTTCCCTAAATGCATTCATTTCTAATTTTATATTTCTTTATCTTTCCTCTCATCCATCTCAACATCCTCATCTCGGTTACACTAAGTCTATTAATATGTTACTTTTGTTGTAGCCCGACAACTTACTTCATAAAGCATAGCTAGTTTTATTGCTACCGAATAAATTTTGCTTTTAGTTTGATCGAAATGCATTGGTCACATAACACTCCAAAAACATTTTTTTCACTTTAGCCGCTTAGCTCTTATCCTGTGGACAACATCCTTCTCAATCTCTCCTTATGAATAATTAATTCGACTTACCAAAATGGGTTGGCTTTGGGGCATTTCTTGGTTATCAATCTTAAATACTGCCTCCATCCTATGAGTTATTACTAAGTTGCAGTCCATATACTATGTCTTCGTCCAACTTATTTTAAAACACTTAGATTTCAATGTATCTCTTCAGTTCTAATTTTGCATTTACCCCATATATAATTCCATCAATTGATACCACGTATTTGCAAATAACACATACAAAGAGACTTTCTCTTGATTCAGTGACAGCATAGTAATTTTAGAAATATCTCAACTCCTCTGAGGGAAATATATATATATATATATTTTTGATTGGTAATGCATGTTAATAATATTAATAAATAAAAAGGAATACAATAACAAAAAACATGGCAAGAGTTTACAAGCATGTAAACTCAACGCCGCAGGACAAACAAACTCCCTAGAATACCCTCAATTTCCTCCCAGTACAATAGATCCCTACCCATGCGCTCATAAAGACGGGGAATGACGGTAGAGCCATTCTCAAAAACCTTGAGGTTTCTCTCTTTCCAAATCCACCAAGAAATAGCCCCAGGGAGCATAGACCAAATCCGCTCCCAAACACTCTCCCCCTTAAACACATGCCAACAAGATAGAGATTCATGGAGGGAAGAGGGGAAGACCCAAGAAATCCCCATACGGGAAAGAAAGAAGCCCCACACCTCCTACACTACGCGGCAATGTCAAAAAAGATGAGCCACCGATTCTTCCGCTTGAAAACACATGAAACAGTAGTTAGCCAAACTTTATCCTCTATGCTGCAAGTGGTCACCTGTTAAGATTTCATCCAAAGTTGCAGACCAAATGAAGAAATATACCTTTGAGGGAATGCCAGGATTCCGCACCACCCTGTGAGGAAAAGACTCTCCCGGCAATAGACTAACTGAGAACCGCTCATGATTATTTTTAGACCACTTCCTAACATCCCGCACCTCAGGGCAAATGCCAGACGAGGTAATGCGCTCCAATAATCAAGCCAAATCGTCGATTTCCTAATCGTTTAAGTCTCGACACAACCTCGGACACCAAACCACCCCCTCTGAGCTCCTCTAATATGACTCTTCCACTAGAGCCTCCTTATTCGATGCTAGGACAAAGAGATTGCCAAAATCAACTATAAGCTGAGAAGAACCAAACCAAACATCCTTCCAAAATCTAACCTCCGACCCTCTCCTCGCCCAAAAACTGAAGTAGGGCACAACCAGGTTAGCCGTTGCCATAATCCCCTTCCAAAACCCCAGTCCATGTGAGCCTCTGACTTCTCGAGGAATCCAGCACGACGATTCCCCATACTTGGCTACTATCACGGCTCTCCACATATTATCCCTCTCTTCCCCAAATCTCCACCCTCATTTTCCCAACAAAGCTTTATTCACTTGGATGAACGGTTTATGATTCAAACCTCCTTCTTCCAAAGGGTGACACAATTGAGGCCATGCTACTAAGTGATATTTGACTTTGTCCCTTCTCTCATTCATAAAAACGATCTCTGGAGTTTTTCTATAGAAGTGGTTACATTGCGTGGAATGGTAAGAGTAGACATGAAGAACGTGGGGAGACTTCTTAAAGTGCTTCTTATAAGAGTCAATTTCCCACCTTTCGATAAGTAAGAAGATTTCCACCCTGATAATATTTTTGCCATACGGTCTAACACCGGGTTCCAGACAGATTTCGCTTTATAGCTTGCTCCCAAAGGCATGCCCAGATATACCAAATGAAGCGATCCCACTTGACATCCGAGACATATGGCTAGATGGTCTAGGATAGACACCTCTCCTACCTGCAAGAGTTCAGACTTAGCAAGATTGACTCACAATCCTGACACCGTTTCAAAACATCTAAGAATGTACCGGAGGTATAGAAGATCCCATCTCGAAGCTCGACTAAAAATAAGGGTGTCATCCGCAAAATGGAGATGAGAAATGCTCAACCCATTAGCCCTAACCTGAAAGCCTTCAAAGAATCTCCCTTCTGCTCTAGTCAACATCCGACTAAGGGCCTCTGAAACAATCACAAAGAGAAAGGGGGAGAGCGGATCCCCCTGTCTCAATCCCTTTGAACAAGGGTAGTAGCCCACTGAACTACCGTTGACTAGAATGGAAAAAGACATTGAAGACATACAACTCCACATCCATTGCCTCACTTTATTCCGAATCTCATTCTACCTAGAACATAAATAACAAATTCCCAATTGACATGGTTGTAAGCCTTCTCCATATCAACCTTGCATAATATACTTGGGGTCCCAGTTCGTACCCTAGAGTTGATGTACTCATTGGCGATAAGGATCTCATCTAAAATCTGATGACCGCCTACAAACGCACTCTGCTGAGGAGCGATAATAGAAGCCATCACCACCTTGAGATGAGTTGCCAACACCTTAAAAATAATTTTATACGAGCTACTAACAAGGCTAATGGGACGATAATCTTTGAGTTCAACAGCCCCCTCCTTCTTTGGAATCAATACAATGAACGTGCTATTCATTAACCTGTCAAATCGCCTTGCATCAAAAAACTCCCGCATCACTTCCATGAAATCCCGTCCCACTATCTCCCAACAACCTCTATAGAATTCAATGGTGAATCCGTCTGTCCTAGGGGCCTTGTCACTGTGCATCCACCGAATTGCACGAAGCACCTCTTCTTCCCCAAACGGAACCTTAAGAGCCACTCTATGATCTTGGGACAGCCCATCAAAGTGGAGCCCATCTACCCTAGGCCGCCAAACTTCCCTCTCATGATATATCTCCTTGTAGTAAGAGATCACACTGACTTCAATCTCACTCTTCTCCTCCTTTCACGACTCTTCTACCCTCAACTTAGAAATGAAATTCTTCTTTCTATTGAAATTTGTTATTTTGTGAAAATATTTAGTGTTTCTATCTCCCTCTTTAAGCCATCTTGTTCTAGCCTTTTGTTTTCAACTGATTTCTTCTAGTTTAAGAGTGAAAATGTATTTCATTTTCTTCGCCTCTCTATCTCTAGCTTCAGCAGGGGATAAGTCACGATCCTCGGCTAATTCATCTAAAACTGCTATGTCCCTTAATAGCCCGGAAAGCCGCTCCTAAATGTGACCAAAAACCTCCTTGTTCCAAATTTTAATACGAGCCTTCAAGGATTTTAGTTTAAGCCCGAATCTAGGAAATAATTAGAACATTGAATATTTTAATTGGGAATTATTATTCATTATTTTATTTATTTACCCAAATAGCATATTTAACCGTTCAAAAGTTCATCAATCCAAGTAATGAAGTAAACGTTATCAAATAACCTCAGATGCAACTAGGAACAGGTTCACTAACTGGTACGAAATAACGAGGCTGTTGCTCAACTAGTAAAAAACTAATAGAATCCCCATATACATCACATTAAAGAAGTCGTTAAATTTCACAAAGAGTAACAGAACCCATCTCAATAAACCAAACTAAACCCAATACAACTACCTCTTTAAAACTCCTCAACACAGAGATTAGAGAAAATGGTTCTGGGAAGAAGAAAGGAAACAGAAACATAAATAGAAAAAACATTCACAATCAACAGAAATCCCAAATTAGAGCAAAACCCAAATTTAGAAAAGATAAAATCAACAGATATGAGACAGCACAAAAAATACAAGTATAAAAGAGAAGACAATATTGAAAATAAGATAAAAGGACCTTGCCTTGTATCTCTGCGTAAAGGGAAAACTGGTTCTCAGAGCCATAGGGGAAGGTTGGAGATGAGTGGAAGATGTTAACAGCTGCGCAGGATAAGGAGATGACATTACTGCTATGCTTCGAAGAAGATAGATTCAAATCAGACCGATTTATAAGAACGCCATCGTCGGGGCTAGAAGCTACAGAGAGCGAGGGAGAGAGAGAGAGAGAGATAATGACGCGTGCCAGGCCCCGAGTTTCAGCAACCCCAACCGTATCCGGCAGGGTTTAAGCGATGGAACCCGGCCCTCACTGTTTTTGAATGCCCTTTAATTTGAGGGTCGGGCTAGGGCCTTGCCGAATCCGGCCCTCCACAAAATGCGCTACTCTATTATACCTAGGGATGCACCGCCCGGTTTAATCGGGTAATCGCCCCAGACCCACCCCTAGGTTTTTCTCTCCTTAGTTGGGTAGGGCGGATGGGAATGGATTTAAGCCAAATGCTCCCTTAATATAAAATTATTATTTTACCATTAAATTAATCAAAAAATTACTTCAATATATTACTTGTAATATGAAACATTGAGCTGACTCGTCCCGCCCGATCTGACTTGTGTTTAATGGGATGAGGTGGGATGGGGATGGGGTTAAGAAAAGTTTGATAAATCAAAACCAACAAACCCCGCCCAGACTCGAGTTTAGGATGGGAACGGGGTAGGAGTCTTGGGTAGGATTGGGGTGTCCTAGTCCAAACCCGACTCGTTGCCATCCCTACTTATACTTGTATAATATTGGAGGAGTGCTAGCTGCATCTGCAATGTCATTTTTTTCCACGGAGGGAGAGTGGGTGCAACAGATGGTGTTACTACCTATGATGAACTAATGGTTGACACTTGTTGCCACTATACATGGAAGACTGATGAGGCTAGCATTTCTGATTTTATTATATGTAAGATCTATGTTATTCCTTATCTCAATATTGTTTCAAAATGTCTTCAGTTACCAATATATCAAAGTTAGTACCATGAATTATATTACACTTTAATAATCTTATATGCCTTGAGTTAAGTTAGTATTATGTCAAAATTAATCATATGGAGAGAGAATATGCATCCTAGCCGGCAGTTAAAAGAGAGGCCTGGGCTAGTTGTTTTTGTATTAGAATGCTATTGCTAGATCCAGACAAGTATTTGAATCCCTTCCCCCTGCTGGCCATCCTCAGGGAATAATCCCGACTTACCTGGTGCGTGTGGTTTGGGGAGGTGTTGGACGTGCAGGTGCTTTAAGAGACATGGATACCCTCGTTTCCAAAAAAAAAAAGCTTACTAAGGAATTTGATGCTTTTTGTTACGGAGCATTTGACACATGTTTGGTTGCAATAATAACCTTCCTTTTCTATGACTACGAATACCGTTACACCTAGGGTTGCACAAAGCCAATTGTGTGGCTCGGCCCACGATCGGTTCGAATTTTAGGCTTGATCAGGCGAAGCCAAACTTAAAAAACAGCTTGATCAAGCCGAGCTCGGGCCAACCCTGTTTGATTCGGCCCGGCTTGATTGAGGCTCGGTTCGGTCCAAGCTCGAATATATATTTATAAATAATATAAAATATTATTATTAAAAAAAAGTATTCAAGCCAAGCCAAGCCCGGCTCGAGCTTGAATCAATTCGGGCCGAGCCGAGCTTCGAGCCAGGCTTTTGAATTCGGGCCGAGCCGGGCTTCGGGCCTAGAATAAACCCTTTCAAGCCAAGCTGGGCTTGACCAAGCCCAGAAAAGCCCAGCCCAAATACAGCCCTACTTACACCACAAAACACGGTGTAAGCCACGAGCCCATTTACAGCTTATGGTCCGTTGACTCGGTTCCAGTAAGAAAAACATCTAATTCAAATATCAGCAAAGTCCAATCATAACAACAAATAACTAGGATCTCTGTACCGTCAATACAGACCATTCGAATTATGGGGACCTCTTGCTTGGCCCTACATGCGTGGCAAAACTCGAACAAAACCGCATGATCTTAACACCCAATTCAACACTTGATTATGGATGGCCATTAGAGCCAGGACAAAAGGTTTAAGATCAGCAGTTCTATTGTATAACGTGAACAGACAATAAGATTATCTATCTTATCATACAACAAAAAAAGGCAGACATCAACCCTAACAAATTCCAACCAAAAAAAAAAACCCTACCAAATAAATCTCTATCTCCCATCTTTTTTTTGCCTGTATGTATGTAACTGAATAGCCTTTGGTCAGTCCAGCTACCATTTGTTAACATGCTGTAAAGAGAAGTTCCTGCGGAAGTTCTTCAAGACAGAAACATATATGTGGGGAGCTTCTGAAAACAGAGATACCACATCTAATTAAATAACTGCAATGTCCAGTAGAAGAGCAAAATGAGATGGCGTGCAGATTTCATCGATGCATGCGGGTTGGGCCCAATGCCTAGTAGTCATCTGATTTACAAATTTGTTGGAACATGACCATTATTGTTTGGGCAATTCTAGCTACACATGAAAACTCCATCATCAGGTTAAGGTTCTGTACTGCTTGACCGGGAGCCATCTGCAACCAAGGCTTTTAAAGCTTTGTTCACTCACAAAATGATAACATAGAATGTAACTATAATTGCAGAAGAAAAAATTAATGGAAGATGGAAGGAGTTTATGATACAACAGAAATTATTATTGCTCTTCCTGGAATTTGATCTGGAAACACATTCATAAAACAGCAGTTAGATCCGCAAACATTTTGAGTGTGAGGAACAATTCCTTTCTCCAACAAAATTACAAATTCCTCATCCTGAAATGGAAACAAAAGCCATTCAATCTCCAAACAAATTTAAGCCAAGAATGTGTGTTAGAATAACAACCCAACATTGAAGTTGCCTTGGGGAGATGAAGAGGCATAGAAGTTTCAACATCTTTAGTAAGAACATAAAGTATGCATGGTCCTAGGGCTAGGAGAAGTATAAGAGCCATATTTGCAGTGCTCAGCTTGACCCGTTACCTCAAAAATGGTTCACTGGGATCAGCAGTCACATTCTGACTAGTAATATGTTTGCTTATAAATTTGTTCAGTCATTACTTTTAAACAACAAAACTGGACATCTGGAATCCATTCAAGAAAAAAGAGGACTACTTCAGATAGTAGGAGTCTGGCCTCCCCATCTGTGTAATACAAGCAGTACACCTGCTGTTGGTCAACCACCAATTTCATTGGCTGCCTCAGATTTCTAGCCCCTAATTTATCATACAAATTATCCACCAAGGAAAAATATGGCCACACGTCCAGGAGGAACTTCGTACATCAGATCATCCAACTAAAAGATTTTTAGTTCGGCAATAACCTGATATACGTAGTTCGGCAATAACCTGATCACATTCACGGGTCAAGATCTAATTATATTTTCTTTATTTAGAGAAACCTTGAAAAACTCAATACAAGATTACACATTCTCCTTTCAAATTAAATCTTAACCCAAGCCCTGAGCCCCTTGTGCATCCCACTCAAGGCACCTTCTTAATGAACCTAAGATCAATTTTTATCTATCCTCTCTTCAACCTTTTTCCAAGCCCTAATATGCTTAAATCCTTTCTATTATCTCCCACGTATACATAATCATATAAACCCTAGACCCATAAGCACCTATTTATAAGCCTAAATCTAGAGTCTTAAACAATTAGAAAGTTCTTACTCTAGTTAAGGGTTTTCAAAACAATATAGAAACTAATTTCTAAAAAATTGAGTTAATCTTGCTTTGATCGATCGACGCTCCAAGCATTTATTCCGTCTCAGGATAAGGAGATGACGTTACTGCTATGCTTCAAAGAAGACAGATTCAAATCAGACCAATGTATAAGAACATCATCGTCAGGGCAAAAAGCTACAGAGAGAGAGAGATAACGACGCATGTCAGGCCCCGAATTTCAGCAACCCCAACTGCATCCGGAGAGAGAGAGAGAGAGATAATGACGCATGTCAGGCCCCGAATTTTAGCAACCCCAACTGCATCCGGCAGGGTTTAAACGAGAGAACCCGACCCTCACTATTTTTCTTTCCTTCTTAAATGCCAGGGGCCAGCCAGCCAGGTTAAGTGAATTTTTTAATGCCCTTTAATTTGAGGGTCGGGCTAGGGGCCTTGCCCAATTCGGCCTGCACATGCGCTACTCTATTATACCTAGGGATGGCACCGGCCGGTTTAATCGGGTAATTGCCCCGGACCCACCCCTAGGTTTTCCTCTCCTTAGTCGGGTAGGGGCGGGTGGGAATGGATTTAAGCCACATGGTCATTCATAATGTAAAATTACTAACGCATCTGACCTTGGTTCTTAGAATTAAAAAAAAATAATTAAGGCCCCGTTGGTTATACTTCCGTTTTCTGTTTTTAAAAACAAAAATTTGAAAATTTTTACACAAAACATGTTTTGTAAACATGTTTCTGCTTTTTGTTTTTACAAATTAGTAACAAAATTTTTAAAAATCAAGGAAACAAAAATTTTCTACTACCTCTGATTTTGAAAACAAAAAACAAAAATAGAAAACATAAACCCATTATCACCACCCGTCACCACCACCACCATTCACCACCACCATAATACTACTACCACCATCCACCACCACCACCACCACCGACCATCAACTCCACCGCCACCACCACCCACCACCACAACCACAATCACCACCACCACAATACACCACCACTGCCACTATCACCACCACCACCACCACCACCACCACCGCCACCACAACCACACCACCGCCACCATCACCAACACTCACCACCACACTATACCCACCGCCATCACTCACCACTACCACCACCACCAGCACACTACCACCACTACCGCCACCGCCACACACCACCACCACCATCACCACCACCACCAATGCCACCATCACCACCACCACCACCGCCACCACCATCACCACCGCCACCACCACACAACACCCACCGCCATCACTCACCACTACCACCACCACCACTACTACCGCCACCGCCACACACCACCACCACCGCCACACTACACCCACCGCCATCACTCACCACTACCGCCACCACCACTACTACCCCACCGCCACAAACCACCACCACCACCACCAATGCCACCATCACCACCACCACGACCACCACCGCCACCATCACCACCACTACCACCGCCACCGCCACCACCATTACCACCACTGCCACCGCCACCACCACCACCACCACTACCACCATCACCACCACCGCCATTACCAACACTCACTACCACACTACACCCACCGCCATCACTCACCACTACCACCATCATGAATTGAAATTATTTAATCATATTTACCAGACGTGTTTTTTTGTTTTTCTTTTTTTAAAATAAGTAACAGTTACTAATACCAAACGTGTTTCCTATTTAAAAAAATTGAAAACGAAAAGTAGTTTCCAATTTTTAAAAACAAAAAACAAAAACAGAAAAATGGAAGTGTATCCAAACGGCCCCTAACGTGTTCCTTTTTAACTTTCTATAACTTTGGTTAAGATTCAATAACCTTCAAAGTTAAATCGTCTAACCTTGGTTTTTAGGAAAAAAAATTCAAAAATTAACCATAAGGGTTAAAACTTATTAACCATGGTTCAAGAGCAGTTAAAAAGACTTTGTGAGGTTATGAAACCTGTTAAGGGCATAATAGATTTTTTAAAACAAATTCTAACAAAAGCCTAACAGAAGTAAGGTTTGAGGGTATTTGTCTCACTGTTGGAAAACAATGAGTTAATTTGTAAAAGGTTTACATATAACAGTGTATTTGCAAATTAGGATGAACCTAAGAACTGATATGCAACACCCAAAAAATAATAATAATAATATTCTCTGTACTTTGATAAACCCAACAGTTGCCATGTGTCACGGTCCAACCTTTTTGTAAGTAAAGTGACCATGCTACACTTGGCTACACCTACGAGAATCAGTCAACCACAAGATACTCACCCAAAAAATGTTTCCCAAGTGGTGAGATGCACACCAAGTCACTAAGGGACAAAGTAAGTAACACGTAACAACACGTAACACCGATTAAAAGGAACTTGAAGTTTTATTGATCCTTCTAAGCAACAACAAACTCACAAGGGACAAGGGCTGAGGTATTTGCAATTCTGTCATTCAAAATTATATTACTAAACTATCCTTGATTGAGCTATCCACACATGTTTTCCCTGGTTTCTTCCGAGAAACCTTTCCCTGACCTTCGTTTCCGGCGATAGGTCTTAACCAGCTCTCTAGCCGTAATCTAGGCAATCACTTTTTCTCCCCCACCACTATCATTGTCTCGCTCTCTACCCCTTCTCAGCTATTCATCACAGTTATCAAACAACACTCAAACCACACCTTTCTAAACCTCATCTCAAAACCCTAGAAACTCTCATTTTCTCTTCCTCTCAACCACCCCACACACGTTTGAATTATGGATCTATCGCACAAAAAACTTACAACATCTCAATCAGCAGGAGCGCTAGCAGACGAAATCAGCCAGAAACTCTCATTGGAACACCTCAATGAGCCTATCAACATCGAACCAGACCTCCTTGAGGAAGGAATATCTGAGTGTCTCAACAGTATTATTGGAAAGTTCATTGCAGATAGACCAATCAACTTGGCAGCGGCAAAGACGACCACTATTAGAGCATGGAATACTAAATCACCGGTAAATGTTGTGGATCTATCGAATAATTTTATTATGTTCCAGTTCTCCAAATCCAGCGATCTGCGGCGAGTTATGACTCACCAACCATGGTCTTTCAAGGGCTACCCCCTTCTGATGATGCAATGGGAACCAGATATCATGGTCTCTAAGCTTGAGCTGACCGAGCTGCCGATTTGGATACAAATCCATGGCCTCCCCCCAGAATATATGGGCAAAAAAATGGGAAACAGAGTGGGAACTCGTATTGGGAAGGTCGAGGATATTGATGTCCCCGGGAAAGGCCCAAGTCATGGAAAATTCCTTCGAATCCGAGTCACATTGGATATTCGTCGCCCTCTCCAACCATACGCTACAGTCAAGTTGCTATCCAATGAGATACGGCCTTTCCCGTTAACTTATGAAAAGCTTCCTACCATCTGCTACCTCTGTGGGCGCATTGGCCATGATTGAAAACATTGTTGCGAAACAGAAGGGGTTACTAAGGGCGAAATCGAGAACCTATTTGGTCCATGGCTACGTGCCGAACTTTTCCACTCCGATTCATGGCCCTTGTCTAAGATATTGAACAAAGTTTCACTGGAACAGAGCAAGACCAGTGCTCAAAGCCCATCAGCAATGGTAATCGACACCGGCGAAGAGGTGGTAGGGTCAAGCCAACAATCCACTGGTCCACCAGAGCCATGCAGAGATTCAGAGGATCGTGTACGAATATTCGCTGACAGTAGAAGGCCAGTGAAGATTGTACCCTCCAGGAAGGCCACTATCGCCGTGTCACACGTGTGTGAGAAGCTGTTACGATCCATTTCACCAACATCACCGGATTGTACAACCCTCCCTCAGGTAAAGACAAACATCAAAGTGCTGGCCAGGGCGACACCAGATGGTCGAAGAAGCCCGTCCCCCAAGCCCAAGAAAGCTATGATAGTTCACCACGAGGCTTCTTACTTGGCAAACAACATCCTACCAAGCCACCCTTCTTCACCAGACCTTAGTCATGGGCCCAATATGCTTCTAGGGCCCTTGTCCCCACCATCCCCTATCTTAAATCAACCTACTAGCCCAAGCCCTCCAAATCCAATCACCAGCCCAACCAAACAACCCCAACCAGAGACTCAGTATGGGCCAACACATTTCAATCTCCAATCAGTCACAAAGGCCAATACTCGTAACCCTCCAAAAATATCCCAGGCTGGACAACATCCCCTCCCCAAAACTCATACTATCCCACTAAACACCACTGTTCACACACCAGATGGAGATCTGGACCAAAAATTTAACGGGGCGACTGGCTCAACTCAGTCCCCCCGACAGCCATGAATGCCCTAGCATGGAACTGTCAGGGGATAGGCCACCCCCGGACAGTTCGAATCCTTAAGGACATCGTCCTTCGCTACCGGCCAGCATTAGTTTTCTTGATGGAAACTAAAAATAAGAGAGAGAAGCTTCTCCAAATTGCTAGAGATCTTCAGATGGAAAACCTATACACCCGTGGAACCTCATGGCTTATCAGGGGGTTTGGCAATGTTCTGGCAACACTCCCTGGATATCCACTTGCAATATACCAGTCCTCATTTACTTGAAGTCACAGTGCGTGAAAACAAGGTTTCTCAGAGATGGAAATTCTCCTTCATTTACGGCCCCAACGAAGAAACCATCCGGGCGAAACTCTGGGAAACAATTGGGAATGCAGGTCAGTCTATCTCGACACCTTGGGTTTGCATGGGTGATTATAATGATGTGCTGGAAGCAAATGAAAAATCGGGTGGCAATCAAAAGACTCCTCACCAGATGAGGGCGTTTAGGAACATGGTGTCTGAAGCAAATTTGTTGGATATTGGATATCAAGGACCACACTTCACTTGGTCAAACAGGCGAGTGAACCCAAACTCCATTTCAGCCCGCCTCGACAGAGCCTTAGCAAACCCAAAATGGATTCAAGCATTTCCAAATGCAATTCTAAAGATTTTACCTGCTATAGGCTCAGACCATTGCCCGTTGCTACTCCACACCAATTGGCAGAATCCACAGAGAAGGAAAGTGTTTCGATATGAGGCGATGTGGAATTAGCATAGAGATTGCCCGAAAGTCATTCAAGATGCATGGGGGAAGTCAGTTGCGGGATCTCCAATGTTCAATCTTTGCAAATGCATCAATGCGTGTCGTGAGTCCCCAGGATAGGGGAAATTCAATTCCAAGACAATTCAATTCAGGGGACAAAAGATCAACAAGTACTTGTTCAAGAGCTGGATAATGCCTATCATCTGGAAGAGTCCTTCTGGAGACAAAAGTCTCGGATCAACTGGTTGGCCTTGGGCGATAAAAATACACGATTTTTCCACACCATGGCTCTTCAAAGACGTCGACAAAATAGGCTAACGACAATTAAAACTTCAAATGATACATGGCTCACCGATGAAAAAGAGGTTGAAGGTCATGTTCTCACTCATTTCCAAGAACTCTACACTTCCACTCACCCTCAAGGCATCCAAGAAGTTATCGACGCAATACAACCAAAGGTGAGTGCAGAGATGAATTCAAAATTGTGCAGAGAGGTCTCGCAAGAGGAAGTAAAGCTAGCTGTTTTCAACATTGGGCCAACCAAAGCCCTTGGGTCAGATGGGATGCCAGGTATTTTCTTCCAAAAACACTGGGACATAGTTGGAAATGATTTGTACAATATTGTTCAGAGCTTTTTCTCTACAGGTTTTATTCTCAAGCAGATGAACCATACACATATAGTGATGATTCCAAAAGTTCCAAATCCTGAGTCTATGAATCAATATCGTCCTATCAGCTTATGCAATGTGATATACAAGACAATCGCAAAGATACTAGCAACTCGGCTTCGCGAAACTTTACAACCTCTCATCAATAGTTCTCAGTCAGCTTTCGTACCGGGAAGGCAGATTACGGACAATGTACTCCTTGCCCATGAAGTTAGTCACTACCTTTGGAGGAAAAAGAAGGGATAGGATAGGCGGATGGCAGTAAAGGTGGACCTCTCCCGAGCTTATGACAGTGTAGAATGGAATTTCCTCTTCTCAATTATGGCTAAGATGGGGTTCTGCTCTCAATGGATGGGCTGGATCCGCCAATGTGTGACTACGGTCTCTTACTCAATCATTATCAACGGCCAACCAACGGGGAATATCAAACCATCTAGGGGGATTCGACAAGGAGACCCCTTGTCCCCTTATTTGTTCCTCTTTAGTATGGAAGTATTATCGAGTATCCTTCAAGCAACTCTTCAACATGGTATTAGTGGAATTCAGATCACTCGACGAGCGCCCCTCCTATCTCATTTGCTCTTTGCGGACGATTGCTTGATTTTCTTGAAAGCAAACCTAGAGGAACCAGTCCACTTGAGAAACACTCTTGACAAATTCGGTAAGGCGTCGGGACTGAAAGTGAACTTCCAAAAGTTAGGAGTGACTTTTAGCTCAAACACACCTAGTCGGTTCAGAAAAATGATCTGCAAGCTTCTCCACATAAACAATCTCTCAGCCCCTGAAACTTACCTGGGACTTCCTACTGAGTTTGGGCGATCAAAGGCACAAGTTTTCCACAGTATAAAGCAGCGAATTCTGAAACGAATGTAAGGTTGGACAAGTGCTACGTTAACCCAAGCTGGAAGAGGAGTGATGATTAAAGCTGTCATCCAAGCCATTCCGTCCTATGTTATGAGCTGCTTCAAGCTCCCTAAACGTCTACTGGATGAGGTGGATGCGGCAACAGCTCATTTTTGGTGGAACCAACGAGGGGAGTCCAAGATTCATTGGATAAAGTGGTCCAAGCTTTGCCTCCCAAAACATAAGGGTGGATTGGGAATCCGACATTTGATAGCCTTCAATCAAGCTTTACTCGCTAAACAAGGGTGGCGTCTCTTGAGCTATCCTGAATCCTTTTGGGCTCGAATGATGAAGCTATTTATTACCCAAACTCGGAGTTTCTAAAATCAAAGGTTGGTTGTCATCCATCATGGGGTTGGCGCAGCTTGATCGAAGGTCGTTCCGTCCTCGAGAAGGGTCTGCGGTGGCAAATTGGAACGGGAGATTCTGTTCGTATTTGGCGGGACCCTTGGGTACCGAACCAGCCAGGTTTCATTCCTCTCCCAGCTCCAGGGAACTCTGTTTCTGATATGAAGGTCTCCTCGCTCATTGACTTAGCCTCAGGGGGGTGGAATATCCCTAGACTTCAGAGTTTGTTCCTTGGTGACACAATTCAAGAAATCATTCAAATTCCTATCAGCCATATGGGAGCCCCATATAAAATTTTCTATCATTTTTCGAAAAATGGCCAGTTCAAGGTTAACTCCGCCACTCATTTAGCCCATCAACTAAGGGAAGAAAGGAGACCATCTTCAAGTCAGAATCTTAATCAGGTGGATGACAAGCATTGGAAGCAGACATGGCAGATTCCTATTCCCCCCAAACTTCAATTGTTCATTTGGAGACTCTGCCATAATGCCGTGGCAGTAACTTCCAACCTGTGCAAAATAAATATCTTAGTTGACGATAGGTGCCCGTTGTGCAACAGTGAAGCTGAAACAATCATCCATCTATTTCTTCAGTGTCCTTGCTCAAGAAGTATATGGTTTGGTTCCAACTTGTCGCTTCGCATGCCTGAGACATCTCCCATATCTTTCTCGGCGTGGTGGAGTACGTGGACTAAACATCCAGATTTTGGGTCAAGAAAGAAGGAGCTCCTCGTTAGACTTAGCACAATTTTATGGAGTATATGGATGCTCCGAAATGATTATGTTTTCAAAGGTCACATCCCTGATCCGAGTGTAGCCATTGATCGAGCAAACCACTTAGCAGAGGAGTTTCTTGTAATGGATGATCATCGTCGAATACTATCTCACTCAGTGTTTTAAAACACGAAAACTCGGCTCGACTCGAAACCTTGTTGAGTCGAGTCAACTCGAAAACTCGACCAAAACTCGATAAAACTCGATACTAAAAACTCGAAAAATATAATATATTTTTATTATGATTTATATTTATATAAAATAATATAAATTAAAAATTCAATTATAAAACTACATCTAATATGCTATTATATATATAAATAATATTATAAAAATATTATTCTTTAGAAAAATTATTTAAAAAACTTATATAATGAATTATTAATTACTATTTTACCATATTGCTATTTTTTTAGATGTTATAAATGATTAATTAACAAATAATTCATCAATTATATGAATATTTCATAATATCATTTACCATCAACGTCCAATCAACTAATTGACTAAAAATATATAAAATAAACTAAAAAGGTTCTCATCTATTGGCCACCCTCCGGATTATCCCGACTTTCTTGGCGCGTGTGGAGAGGGGGCTCTGCACGTGCCCGGGGGATTTAGTCGGGTGCTCTAAGAGGCCCGGATACCCCCGTCACCAAAAAAAAAAGTTTTTTTTTTTAGAACTATTCATAGTATGTACCTTTTTCGTTCCAACAATGATTTGGGTTTTTTTTTTTTTATTGTAGGTAACAGCACCACAAGGGGAAACTACAGGTGATAGAAGGAAGACCACATACATAGACTCACGCGCACATACACATACACCACAGACACACAAGACTTAATAATGCTTTGGGTTCATACAGTCAATTAAAGGTATTTTATTTTTAAAATTTTGTCCTATTCAATTACTATGCTGACCTCTTTTTCCCTACTTTAAAGAGATATGATGGAAGGGTGGAAGCTTTATGCCTCCCATCACATCTCCCTTTTACATAGCAGAATTTTTAATTTTTTTATTATATGTTTTGATCATCCTCATATGTCTTTACTGTAGAGAACAACGAAACACATACGGGGAAAAGTTCTTACCAGACAGATCACAGATCTCTTCTTCTTCGAATCTCATCGGAATGGAGCCGACTAGATATAGTCGAACACCTAATCTCGTCGGCAAGCACCTAATCTCGCCGGTGAGCACTTCTTCTTCTTTCTTCTTCTTTTTCTTCTTCTTCTTCTTCAAACTCGATTACTGTTGCTATAGAAGAGATTATATTAACTAATAAGGAAAAAGAGTTTACTTTTGGGGATTTTTTTTAGGGTTTAAAAAAAAAATATTAGACCCCTTCGAGTTCAGTCCGATCTACTCGACTCGGTTGAGATGCGTGAACTCGGCCGAGTCGGGCGAGTTTCAGTCCGAGTAGTGACACTACCGAGTTGACTCGAAATCCGACCGATCCGAGTCAACTCGGTCGATTTTCGAGTCAACTCACCGATTTTTTAAACACTGATTCTCACTCTTACCCGACCAGGCAAGATATTGATTCATCTATTGGTTCGTGGTCTCCACCGATGCACCCTTGGATCAAATTAAATGTGGACGGTGCAGCTCTCCCATCAGGTATCGCGGCAGGGGCAGGAGTGATAGCTAGGAACCATGCGGGCAGATGCATTGGAGAGATTGCCAAACTGCTTCAAGGGGGTTCAGCTATTCAGGCTGAGGCTGAAGCAATCCGACTGGGACTCAGTCTGGCTTAGGATAGGAACTGGCAAAATATTATCATAGAATCGGACTCCAAAACCCTTATGGACCACCTCAATTAGACTCCCCTTCAATCTTTTGGAGAAATCCATGCCCTATTAGCAGATATCAGAAGCCTGCAGACGTGTTTCGACAATGTGGTTTTCCAGTTCGTCAAGCGTGAGCTCAATTCTGAAGCCCACTTGAAAGCTCAGCATGCGCTAAATTTAAGTATTTCTCTTCCTTCATATGCAAATGTATAGAACTACACTTTGCAATCCTTGGATACTGTAAATCTTCCCTGAGAGCAATGAAATATCTCTTTACCCAAAAAAAAAAAAAAAAGAAACTCTCCTTGATTAAAAAAAAGAATTTATAAGAAAACTCAAGACACTTTACATGACTCATACGTATAAAACTTACACGATACGGGTCATGATCATATACCAAACACCGGTCAAAATGACCGTGACACGTACTACTTTGTCTCGAACATGAACTTGTTAATTCATAATTGTTATGAAAGTAGTAGTCTCAAATCCCACTAGCGTCAGACCACTATGCCAATAGTGGACAAAAAAGAAAAAAAAACACTCGATACCAATCATATCGCGGAGGCAGCGAAGCGAAACTTGTCGTGTATAAGGTCTTTTCATTTTTCTCGTCACTAACCACTACCTCCGGATTGAAAGGACGCGGGTCGTCGTTTCTCGACACGCCTATTGTTACCTTTAATAATAGAGGCAGAGACGTGACCTAGTTCTTTATAAAGCGCACACTTGGGTTCTAAGGGATTCGCCATTGGATCGCCTCGGGATTCGTCGGTGAGAATCCAAGGGCCATCCAACGATTCAAAACTGAGTAGTGATATTCTTATCTGCTTTTTAATAGTTACAATCAGATATGTCAGTGACCAAAAAAAAATCAGATATGCCAGCAATCCCATAAGTTTTTTTTTAGAGAGATCAATCACATAAGTTAGGGGGAGATGTTTTGAACTCTTAATAGCACCTACTTTCCAAAGGTGGTCAATTAGATTCAACATCTAATGGTTTAAAAGCTTTAGGTGGATAATACCTACTTTTTAGAACTGGGCGGTTAGTTTCAATACCTAATGGTTTAAAAGCTTTCGGTGGAGCGATCATTTAAAGCACTTGTAAACATGGAACCGGATTTCAAATCCAACAGTAGCTCTCAATAGTACTTCCTATTGAGAGTTTTTCATTACTTTTCTTAAGTTAATTGGAGACAATTGTTGTCAAGTTTCATTTGGAGTTTTCCATCGACGGAAACGTGGAAAAGTTGGATTTGACCACTGTTACCCGTGTGTGGAAATGTTGGATTAAACCAATGTTGCCTGTTTTGTCCATTCCCTTTGTTTGAATCTGGGTTTGCTAATCCCCGTTATCCCGGTTTATAGGGATAAGATGAGATAATTCATTTCTTGATTGACTAAAGTTCTTTAACTTGGTTAGTCAATTATATTATAAAAAAAGTATTTTTGAGCATATAAATAATGTATTATAAATACTTAATTTGAAAAATCATTACAAAAAAAAAATCTTTTTATGAGCTGTCGGTAAACATAAATTTAGGGTGGAGCTACCCGCACCCCAATCTTTTATGACCACCCCATAAGTTATAACAACACCAAAAATAGAAGAAAAGGACTATAATGCCCTCTTCTTCTTCCTATCATTGTAGACATCTTTTTTTTCTACTAAAATTGTTTGTAGCAATTCCACATACTTACTCCAAATACTTTTAGTAGAATTGCTTAATGGCATAGTAGAATATTCAAAAACTTGTTCCAAAGGTAATTCTTCATTCCTTGTTTTGGGGTTTATTCAAAATCTTTCTTTTTTTTCTAGGGTTTCAACTTTCGATGATAAATTGCTTAGGAATCTTTTGATGTTTCTGTTTTTCTATGCAAATTATAGGAAGTGTATTGCATGCAAAGAAAGATTGTAACCTAGCAAAGCATCCGACATCCACGTTCTAAAATTTCAAAGTGATAAAGTTGATTCAGAGCTTCAAATTCAAAGAGGACGTGAGGACAGGGGCGAAGCCAGGGGCTGGGGGGCATGGCCCCCCACGCCAAATTTTTTTCAAAACCTTATTGTTGTAGTAGGAATTGTGGGCGGGCCCCTCAATTAATTTTTTCTTTATAGTATACTTGCCCCCCTCCCCCCCCTCCCCCCCCTCAATTTTTTTTTTGTCATATATATAGTGGGCTCCCCATTTGAGTCCCCTTATGCCCTTGCGGTTGCCACATGTCCCTATTGATACCCCTTAACTATGGTTAAAATTCACCCAATCTCAGGGTTCACCTACTTATCCTTGGTTTTTAGAAAAAAATATTTAAATAATTTTAACCTTAGGAGTTAGTGAATTTTAAACTAGGGTTTGAAAAGAAATTTGGTAATTTTTTTTTTAACCAAGGATAGGTGGGTGAATCTTAACTACAATTAAGGGGTATTAATAAGGACACATAATGACCTTAAAGGCATTACTGGGAAAAAAAAATTCTCAAAATAAAGAAACTACCCCCAATTTTTTTTTTCTCTTTTATGCATGTATTTTGCACCCCCCCCAATGAAAAATTCCTGGCTCCGCCCCTGCGTGAGGCGGATCTTCCGATGATGGGATCAAGGTCCCCGATGATGGCAAATGCATTACCACATTTGCCTTCTAAGATCATCCTCGTTGTAGCTGATATGAGGGCCGGAGGAAAAATGACCACATCACCTTGATCTTCGACTGTGACGTGAAATCCAGCAATATTTTGCTAGACTTCAACTTTAAATCTCATGTTATGGATTTTGGCTTTGATTTCTGCAAATCCTGGCACCTGCAAGTGCATGTATTTACTTGAGAATTGAGATGAAGAAGATGAGGATATTATGATCTTTTTATTTGATTTTTGGGTGTTTTATTAAGTTTGAGTGTGATCAATAAAAATTGGGGGTACGCCTAACACCACCCTAAATTTATTGAACTTAAAGAAAAATATCAATGAAATCAAATAAAAATTTGACAAACTAAGACCGTTTTAAAACCACCATGTGGTTCGCTCCATTTTACGAATCAATTTGAACCGATCTACGAACTAGTTTCAGTCTGGTTTGCGATTTGCTCTAACATATAGCAAACTTGGGAATCTTGGTTTAGAATTTTTTTTTAGATGAGTCCTAAATCATTTATCTATCTAAGTTAGGGGTCGGTGGGGGGTTAGCACTCATGATAGGCGCTCAATAGCCACACCAAGGCTTGAACACGAGTCAAACCTCTCCAAAGAAAGACAACCACTAGACAAGCCCACTGTGTGTTTAGACCATCTCGGGTGGTAGAATATGTGGGTAGTAAATGTATCCTTTGCTAACTTATGTGTAGATTTGTTACTTATTATTATTTTTTATTTTGAAATTCGGCACTTTAATGGAAATATCAAATTTTATTATTATTTTTGTCAATTATCCATTATAAACGTTGCTATACAACATTATTACCATGTACTCCACTTATTATCTTTACTATTACAAAGGGAATAGCCCTGTTCAAAAGGTGGATTGAAATATGTGTATACCTAAAATATCATTTCATGCAATGAATAAAGAGAAAGGTGTAAAACAAAGTTTGCAAAAGGTGATTTTTTTTTTGAAGGATTGTTGTGTCATTTCATTCCTTCTCATCTCT
Organism: Tetracentron sinense; assembly: GCA_015143295.1. Taxonomy (NCBI): domain Eukaryota; kingdom Viridiplantae; phylum Streptophyta; class Magnoliopsida; order Trochodendrales; family Trochodendraceae; genus Tetracentron; species Tetracentron sinense. The sequence continues at coordinate 23,541,858 of CM026574.1, forward strand.
CTCTTTCGTCCCACTCAATCTCTCTCTCTCAGCCATTTCAACCACTCTCCCTTCCTCTCTCTCACGTGCAACAAACGTGGGTTCCACAGGAATCTTCTAACCCCTCTCTTTCTATAGATTGGATCACCATCAATTGTGATTGAATTCTGTACACTCAAGTTCAATTGCACCCACAGGTGAACCCGTGTCTCTTTAATCTCTATTAACTGTGGTTAAGATTTACTAACTCTTAGAGTTCAATAATATAAACTTATTTTTAGGAAAAAAATATTAATCTTAATCTTTAAAACTTCTTAACTAGAGTTAGCTATTTTTTAATATTTTTTTTTGTAAAAACAATATCATATTGTTGAACCTCAAGGGTTGATGAATCTTAACCACAGTTAATAGAGTTTAAAATGGGCACATGTTAGGATGTGGGTGCCATTATAATGAGAATATATGAGTTAAAAACACGTAGCTTATTTTTTGAAATTCTCAAACAACCCTTATCATAATTATTATTAATTGAAAACAATACATGATGAGTTTTAGGCTAATTTCCATACTATCCGTCACTCTTTTATATATTTACTCCCTCAAAAACGTAGCCTATTTTTTTGTAATTACTAAATTACCCTTTATCATAACCATTTATCTAATACAAAAACGCTTAACCACGATTAAGAAAGAAGATGGATGATCTGCCTTAACGGCACACCACGTACCTTTTTTTAACTCCCATGAACTATGGTTAAGATTCACTTAGCCCTAGGATTATCTATCTAATAACCTTGGTTTTTAAGACTAATATATAAAAACATATTAACTTTACATTAGTTAAAGTGGAACGTACGCATGTTATCACGACCCATCTATAAAAGAGTAGACATGAAATTCTCTATACGGCCGGTTAAGTCATCGGGTCATAATTGAATTTTAATCGGGGTTTAAAATTTTAATATTTTTTTCTAAAGTCCAAGTTATGTGAGTGAACTTTAGGGGTAGGTTAATCTTAGCCACAATTAAGCGGTATCAAAAGAGACATATGACAACCTTAAGGGCGTAATCGGACTCCAACTGTGGTTAAGATTCACCTACCCCTAAGATTCACCCACTTATCCTTGGATTTTAGAAAAATATATTAATTTTTTTAAAACCTTGGTAATTCTTTTTTCTATATATTTTTTTAAAACCTAAGGATAAATGGGTGAACCCTAGGGATGAGTGAATCTTAACCACAATTAAGGAATGTTAAAAGGGACACATGACGACCTCAGAGTCGTAACCAGACTCCTTGCACTCTTGGAAAAATGCTCCACAAGAAGAACGTGTCACTCACCATTTTTTTTAATCCAAATTGTCCCGACGTCATATTTCTATTATCAACGTGTCACTCACAATTTTCAAAATGTCCAGTTTCTATATCCAAAATATTATTTATGTTTTTTCCAAAATTCCTCACTAGGGTCTCTCTCCTCTCCCCCCTATCTCTCACGTGCATCACACGTGCCACTCACTAGTTTTAATAAAACAATTCATTTACTGTGCAGACAAAACAGATAATTTTACCATGTTTTGAAAACGTAGCAAGTTTAATATAGAGCATTATTGTGTCCCTTGGAATGAATTAAATCCTACGCAGCACAAGAACAAGTATAAGGAGATGGTCTATATTAATGTTTGTGCAAGTCACAATTTTTTTTCGATGGTGAGTGAAGTCTGTAGGTTAGTACGAGGCTACTTAGACATCCTTCATACGGAAATTTATTTTCCCTGTTCTGGTTTCGCAGTTGGTTCTTCGTACTCAGACTTTGACATCCTCCATCTCAAGATTGAAGCTATTGTCAAAGGATTAGCCATCACAAAAGATTTTAGAATACAAGACTTGGTCATTGCCACAAACTCTTTTGGTCATCGAGTAAGGCCGATCCTCTTTGGTAAAAAACCTTTGCTACCCTATTCGGGAAAATTTAACAGACTCCCTTAACAACAACTTATGAATTGTTTTTTGGCCTACACCCTTTATTCCAAGCTACCAACATTGATCACATCTGTTATTCTCTGTTATTTTGCTTCTCTTGTTGTTAAAGGACAAATCAAGGTGCAAATATCTTAGATCGGAAATCTTCAAATTTTTAAAAAAAAATATTTAGTAGGGGTCTGCATATCCCCAACGGCTTCAGATTTTCTCTGGCGGATGATGCTCAAGGTGGGCGCTGAGGCATCCACAAGTCATTGGACATGTGATGATAAAAAGGGGAGAGATATCAAGTGGGGAGAATTCAAAATCATGGGGAGAAAATGAATGACTTCTCCCCTTTTTTATCGCCACATGTCTAATGATTTGTGGATGCCCAAGCGCCCACTTTCGCGTCTGCTTGGAAAAATTCGAAGCCTTCCCCAACTTAACCCAAATTTTTTTTAAAAAAAAAAATTTACAGCAACTCAACAAGATACAATATATTAAAAACAAATTATCACATATGCACTCTTAAAAAAAAGTCAGGTCTCTTATTATTTTAAATATTATTTTTGACTTTTCTTTGAGTGCCTCCAAAAGATCCATTGACGTTTTTTCATTCAAGGGACTTATTTTAAACGGGGAAAAGATGAGCAGCACCCGGCCCTAGCCAGTTCAAGTGTAGCCCTTAATATTGGCTACAACGGTCTATATTTCAATTTAAAAAAACAATTTTTAAAATCAAATTATGTTTCAAGTCGTTTCAAAATTATTGAAAATATTTTTTTTATTTTTATGGAAATATTATCATGTAACTAACACACATTCTAAACACGTGTACAAACATTCTAAACATGGACATACAGTCAGACCTAAGGTAGCCACTAAGGTGCATTAAGGTAAGTCCAAGCAACCACTCCAAAAAGGATTTTTTTTTTTTGTTTGAGTACACCAATAGCTTGATTACTATAGCCAAAGTGGGGCTGCTGCTCATCTGCAGTTTTTTTAAACTCCAAAAATGATTTTTTTTTTTTTTGAGTACACCCATGGTATAAAATTTCGTTGAAATTTCGCGATATTTCGGTTTCGGACAACCCCACCGACATCAAAACTAAGTTTATTTTGAAAATCAGATTTCGATCGAAATTTCGAAAATTGTGGGTGAATTTCGGATTTCAAAAATTTCGGCCGAAAACTGATGTTTTTATTTTTAAATCGTTTTTTAATATTTTAAAAAAAAATTAAAATTCCAAAATATTTCAAATTTTTTATTGAAATTTCGTGAAATTTTGACAATTTATATATTAATTTTAAAAATAAAATAATAATATTTATATAAATATATAAAATTTTAATAAAATATTATTTTTTAATATATATATATATATATAATTAATAAAATATTAATATTTCGAATTTTGAAATTTCGCCGAAATCCCGCAATATTTCGGGATTTCGGTTCGGGTTGGCTGATCGAAATTGTCGAGAATTTCTAAATTAAAAACCTTGAGTACACCAGTAGCTTGATTATTGTAGCCAAAGTGGGGCTGCTGCTCATATGCAGTTTTTACTTTTTTTTATTAGTTATATTGTTGAACCTTAAGGGTGTGATTATGATCTTCTAGATTTCGATCTCTTTTCTTTTACATTATACACTATTAGCGGGTGGCACGTGCGATGAGAGTGAGGGGAAGGAGTTAACGACACCCGATTGAACTCTCTAGTGGCACATGCAATGCATGTGAGAGCAAGGGGAAGGAGTTAACCACAGTTAATAGGAATTAAAAGCGGCACATGTTAACCCACGAGTGTGATTGAAATCTCCCCGAGGTCAATCGGGATTGGCTGTGATTCTAACTAGATAGATGACAAGGGATAGTTTTGGAATTAAAGTAAAACATTAAATCAATGTTTTGTTTTTATATAAGGGTAATTTGAGAATTTCGGAAAAATCATCTATGCATGCCTCTTGCATTATAATAGTAAAGATTAGTGGGTGGCACTTGCGATGCGCGTGAGAGAGAGGAGAAGGGAGAGAGACTCAAAAGTGGGACTCTAGCGAGAGAATTTAAAATTTTGAACTTAAAAAGATGGAGTAGTGGGTTTCAACTACCTCATAAGTCATATCGCATGTCCCTATTTTTTCTTTGGAAAAATATTTACAACGTAGAGGATATGCCTCTTCTTTGAGAGACCAAGAACGGAGTATGAGAGAAGATAATGATAAAGATTTAAGGGAATCGTGAAGATATTGAGGGATTATTGTTAGTTGTAGTTTATATTTCTTCAATAATTCCTACTAACTTTTTAATGTAAAATAATATAACATAGTATCTTAATTATTTTATATGGAGTTATTGACAAAAAAAGGAAAAATACAAAATACAAAAAATACAAAAAAATTCACCCTTCCTAACTATAAGATACCATAAAATTGGGACTCATTAGGAATATTAGAAGAAAATCAACTAACTTTTTAACCTCATTTCTCTCATTATAATAGTAGAGAAGTAGAGATGGTAGAGTCCGGATCTATCCAATTGCGATTGAACGAAACTTATTTAGTTGTTCTTTTAACTCGGTTAATAAATTAGCCTCTAAGGTTAATATTTTTTTTCTTCTAAAAATCAAGTGTAAATAATGAAATTTTAGTGAATTTTAATCATAGCTAATGAGTGTTAAAAGGGATATATGCCAGACATTTAGGTGCAATCACAATCCAACTCCACCACGTAAGATCTGTAACTTTATATAACGAGAATGGACCCAAAAATGAGCAGAGAGGAAATGGCGGAGGGGAAGATGAACAAGCATTTCATACTAGTACATGGTGCATGCCATGGCGCATGGTCCTGGTACAAGCTTAAGCTGCTGCTTGAGTCGGCCGGGCATCGAGTCACATCACTGGACCTCGCCGCTTCTGGCATCAACATGAAGAAACTCCACGAGGTTCTTACAATTTCTGACTACTCTCAACCATTGATGGAGACCATGGCTTCACTCCCTCCCAAAGAAAGAGTCATCCTTGTAGGACACAGCTTGGGTGGCTTGAATTTGGCTGTGGCCATGGACAAGTTCCCGGAAAAGATATATGCCGCTGTCTTTGTCACGGCATTCATGCCGGATACCGCTCACCGGCCCTCATATGTCATGGACAAGGTACCTCTTAATTTTACATGTTAATTTTGTAATTAATTGAAGCAACAATCTTAAAATAATGATAATAATAATAATAATTATTAGGCCTAAATTCATAGTTTAAAATGACTTTAAAAAAAAAAAAAAATTTAAGTGAATTTA